>JAHFWJ010000461.1:0-2400000 GCA_028555115.1 Himalopsyche japonica
AATTGTAAAAAAAAATACTAAAAATTGTGTTTTTTTTTGTATTTGAAACACAATGCGTTTTGACTAAAAGGTATGATTCGGATTGTTAGAATGTTAGGATCACTAACGACCCGGGTTTCACCTTTCGGCATTTTCAAGCTTTCGTTGGTTCTGTTGCATCCGTGAGAAAGGTGAAACCTAGATCGCTAGTGACAAAACATGTGGAATCGTATAAAGTTTTAACAATTCGAGTTTGATATTTAAATTCCATTGAGCACCTTTATTCGATATCATAAATTAAGAGGTAAAAGTTGACACCTTTATATTATACACATATAAATACATTCTATAACGACAAAATGAAAATGGTAAGAATTTTACAATTTTTATAAATTAGGAAAATTGAGAAATTAAAAAAATATAAATAAATTAAAATTTATTATTCCCATTAAAAATCATCAAAGATTTATAAAATAAGGTTATTATGACAAAATTAAATATTTTTCATATTTATTTGTCGTTATTTTACACTAGCTTTTGAAGAATATAATATTTTTTGTGTGTTAGCAATTCAATGACATAGAATATTTGGAGTGACATAAAATAAAGCTTGCAAAATTGTATCAGATTTTATACAGTTTCACTCGTATATTTTTGTAAATCGTAGTTCCCAACTCGAAAAGCATCATAAAACTGAATAATATATATCGCGACAAACTTGTTCAAAGAATTTATACGGCTTTTCCAGAAAAACATCTTTTTTAACATAAATTTTATGAGCTGTGAGAAACAATATATTTCAAAATACGAACAGAATAATAGAAGAAGCCGTAGAAATAAGTATTCGTAGCCATAATCGTAGAGACGGCGTAGAGGATCGTAGCGATGGCGTAGATAAAACATCCCTGGGCCAATTGAAGAATAAAACGTTTCCTACGTGAGTGGTCCAACCAACACAGCCATCGTGAAAAACGCTGCGTAGCGGAAACTGTAGCGGGCTTGCTTAATATACATTATTTTTTATCGGTTTTGCCTCTATTGTGAAATACAAAAGATTTTTAGCGAATACATGCAGGGATAATTTTATTTTCGCAATGGAAACAAAAAATTATGTTATTTTTTATTGAACGAGAAAACTGTATATAATTTATTCACTTTAAAAGTTTTGGCTGTATGATTATTTCTGTATAAATTTGTGCTTTCATCATGATTTATTTGGAAAGCAAAATAAAACTGGAAAAAAGTTAGATACGATAGAGATTCAAAACCATTTTTAATCGCTAGTAAGAAATATTTCATTTCTCAATTATAAATAGAAGATTTATTTTTATAAGTACGAAATAATCAAGCTGGTGTTCTTATTATATCAAAAAAAAATTGATAGCTATTAATTTATATTATTATCAGTTACTATCACACGACAGCTTTCATAACATGTCTCTAAAAATAAATATTTATATTCAATAAATAATTAGTGTACTGTCCGGCTTCGCTCTTCTTGTATTGAGATTCCAAAAGCAGATACTTTTCGTATTAAGCAGATAATTAACTATACTGAGATTAATCGATTTTGCATTAGCTTTAAGGTATGCAAAATTTAATTTATAGTTAAAAAATCGAAATTGTTGTACATACATATAAAATATGCTAGTAAGAAATATTTCATTTCTCAATTATAAATAGAAGATTTATTTTTATAAGTACGAAATAATCAAGCTGGTGTTCTTATTATATCAAAAAAAAATTGATAGCTATTAATTTATATAATTATCAGTTACTATCACACGACAGCTTTCATAATATGTCTCTAAAAATAAATATTTATATTCAATAAATAATTAGTGTACAGCCCGGCTTCGCTCTTCTTGTATTGAGATTCCAAAAGCAGATACTTTTCGTATTAAGCAGATAATTAACTATACTGAGATTAATCGATTTTGCATTAGCTTTAAGGTATGCAAAATTTAATTTATAGTTAAAAAATCGAAATTGTTGTACATACATATAAAATATGCTACTGAAATGACATTTAAAAATGTCGAGTTACAACTGTTCACCGATTGAGTCTTTTGGCCATTTTTTTTTATTTTGTACAAACATATAACAAGTTTTTTATTTTGCAAAGTAGAAGAAAAATAATATAAAATTACAAATCACAAGCTCAAAAAAATCTATTTAATTGCATTTAAAAAAAGTATTTGCTTAATCTCGTTCTTGTCCACATACTGTTGATTCTCTTACCAATGATATTTCCATTGGCAGATTGGCAGTGAAGCTAAGAATTATACAAAATTTACATCCACAACTTCTCAATAAAAAAATCTAAAACATACAATTTGATTCAATCAAGGATGGCAGAAATCTCATTTCGACCTCGTAGAAGTCGGATGAAATATGTAACGAGGTATTTTTCATTGATTTTTATTACGATAATTAAAAGTGAGCATTCCCAAAATAAAGTCAATAACATAAAACCATGGATACAATCCGTTTGCCCTTAAGTAAAGAAGAAGATAAACACATGTATTATTTGATTTTTAGTATAGAACAAAGATATTTTATTTTGTTTTACAAGTGTATAAAAAACTATGGCAAACAACTTGATTTTATGATTTATTTAACATAAAAACATATGTGATCAAATCTGTTGAAACTATATGTGCCTAGAAATCAATTATTTACTTCGCCTCATATGTCTGTACTGGATATGAATATGAAGTCGAATTGTTTATAAATGGTATTAATTATTTTGACTGTAAAGGTAGTTATGCTCAGCCGTCGCTCGTGAGTTAAGTCAATACTACACGGTACGGTCTGGCGGCAGATTTTGTCGGAGGACTGCTGGACGGGTCGACTTGTTTTGTGTAGGTAAGTGATACATTGTAACACGCCCAACAGGATGTGGGAAACTATTAATCTGTTTAGTTTGGACTGTAATCTATGTAATGTCCTTTAATACTTTCTGTACGGTAGGCGAGCACGGTTAATGAAAGCGCGGCTTTGTCTAAAATGGATGGCAACACGATTTATTCTACTTTACGAATATACTTATATTTAAGTAAGACTGTATACTATTTTCAAAACATGTAATGAAATTACTAGGGTTTTGGAGTCGTTAAGTGAATGTGTTTCGGCCGGAGCCAATGTCTTGAAAAACGAGCGACTGTGACTACTTTTTCGATCAGACGATTTTTAAGAATTTCTCAATGAACAATTTGCTGCATTGGTTGGTTTATTTTTAATTTTATTCCCATAAATAAAAACGGAGGGAAAAATCTGATAAAAATATTTTAGTCGGGGTCGCGTTTTTTAAATAACCCCATCATGGGAATTATCACAACGTATATAAACATGATCAATAGGTCATACGGTTTTTGACAATTTTTTGATGTTTATTGTTAATTCTGTTAAAAACACTACTACAGTGGAACCTCGATCAACCGTTCTCGCATAATACGTTTTCCCGGATGGAACGCCTATTTTTTATAGTCCCGTCAAAGTCCCATAAGAACAATGTTAAATAATCCCGCATTGACCGTTTCCCGATTCCCCGATTTCCTCGATAAACCGTCTAAATATTTTGGTCCCGTCACAAATATTATCCCGATTGACCGTTTTTATTGCATATTTCTCCATATCTTGGCAAGCAAGTTTGACACAGCCGAGTGCAGGTGTTATGTTTAGACACGTTAGAATCCGCTGTACATGTTAGACGTAACGCATTGGACGCATGTGCTATTTTTTGGGTTAAAATCCACCATACGCGTATTATTGTTTATGATGCAAATGTAGAGTTGTTTAAAATTCATAGTAATAATGATTCCTGTACATACAAAATTTTAGTTACAAGTTTAGTAACAACTCTTTGTTCCGATTAAAGTGCCAAACAACAAAGAAGCAAACTAACATAAAGGACTTTTTTTAAAAATAAATTTTATATACAGTATGTAACAAGTAACTAATAAATAAATGTTTTTTACGATTTTACTTGTTTATTATTATTTGAAGCTTTCCCGCATTCACCGTTTCCCGCAATTACCGTTATTTTTTCAGGGTGCCTTGGAAAACGTAAAATCGAGGTTTCACTGTATTTATATTTTTCATAGGTTCGTTCAATCAACATGAGTTTAAAAATAGTATACAATAAAAATAATTTAAAATATTGAACAGACTGCTTCTCTACCTCTACCCGTTATATATATGCAGCCGTTGTTACACGGCCGACTTCTATATCGCAATACTGATGAAAAAAAGATCCTCCTTTTTATTTTATTGATACAAATCAGAAGTGCACGGAACGATCTTTAAGCCATGCATTATTGTGCATAGAATAGAAGTATATGTGAACTGAAAACCCAATTTGACGGCAGAAGACGTAAAAACTTTTACTTGGAATGGAGTCATACAATTTTTCTTGCGAAAATATAAATCACAGACTTATTTGCCAAGGTCTGACTGCTAGAAAAACACAATATCCGTTTGTCCCTAAGCAATTCTCACACCAACTAGAAAATAAAAAATACACATTTTAATATATGAAGAATAAAATTTCCTACAATCGAATAACCGAATATCAAAAAACGCCTAATGTTTTCGAATATTCGATTGGAATCCCTAAATGTGATTCATTATTCATGGCTAGTGTTAAGTGTTCCAACTTAAATGGCCGGCCGCATTTAATAAATGATGTTATATGTTAAAAGATACAAGAACAAAGTTTCTGAGCTCGGACTCGGCTTTGGCAAAGTTTTACACGAGTTAATACAGTATTAGCATTTAAACGAAGTTTGCTTTAGGACAGGTCGTTCAGATGGATCCTTATGGGATTAGAACCTGAATATGTTAATGCCAACTTATTCAACATGCCCATCACAGATGAGTGATGAAAATTTCGCTCCCTTCTGAGAGAATTCGAAACGCCTCGCTTCGAAGTAATAAAGTTTGTTTCATTTCGACGGGAATGTTTGGCACAGTTTTGATTATGTTTATTTTAGCATATGGGAAAGTTGAAAAAGCTTAAATCAATAAATCAAATTCGCGTTTTCTGTTTGTCAGAAAACATTATTTGCGCTCCAATTTAAAACATCAGTCAAACAAATATCAGTACTCAAACTTCAAAGCAAGTAAATGAATAATATATCAAATATTCATATCGTCTTAACGATCATTATTTATTGCGTATAAGATTCAATTATTGTTAATCTACTTTCGATGGGCGGTAATTTTGTGGAAGCAAATTTTTTTATAAAATTTAATTATTCCGTGTATTGTGTTACTTAATGTGACACGTTTTTTTCTCTCTCAGGGTCATCTTCAAGTTCTTCGTATATCTGAAAATGCTTCTGGAAACACGTGTCACAATTAGTAACACAATACGAGGACTTATCAAAGTATTTTATATTATTCTTACTCTCATCAAAAAATTTTACCACGTTTCTTGTAGGCTGTTTTCCTGTACAAACGCGTTCTTTGTGTGGATGATAAAGTGTTATAATAAAGCTATCACAGCATGCTTTCCAAAGATAAATATTTATTTTTCGGTTACTCAACCTTTATTTTTCCATTATGATGAAGAAAGAAAGAATAAAGCCATGCTCTATTTTATACTATTGGTATTGGGTAAGTAGAAGGAAATTCTCAGACATAATTAACAAAAACGCTTCTAAAAACTAATCTTTTCATCGATATAATATTATATTATGTTAGTACATTTTAAGTATTAGGATTTTAAGAAATTTACTAATTCACTAGAATCTTGAAATTAACTTTTTTATCTCGATTAAAGTTTTTCTTTTAAAACTTGAAACTATTTGTTTAAGTTATGCCTATTTTATCTAAAACGATGTTAAAATATTGATAAAATTAAGGCAGGGAGTGTAATTTGCTAATCGCTCTTGCTCAATCCCGTTTTCAACCTCGAACGGGTAAAAAAGAATTTTGCCGACAAAAACGATTCATTCAATTGTATGTATATTAAGCACAAAACAGGTTCTTTATGTCTCATATTGTTATTTTTAGTTGTACACAACGTATAAAATTAAATAAAAGACGTAAAACCCTGTCATCACGTACGCGCCATAACATTTTTGATTTAAAGAGCAGCGTAGAATGGCTATTAAAATAACTATTAAAGCTCGGCTATTTTGTGAAGGAAACACATTTAATAATAAAATGCTAGAAACCATTATGGACTTGGGTAAAGCACGAACATTACAAAAAGCAATCCTTAGAAGAATAATTTTTATTCGTTTTGAAATTCACGAAAAAGCGCAAGCTAGTTGCGCCACTCCCAGCTGTTATGTGTATGCAGTTTCTGTTTCACATAGTCGCTTTTCATAGCATTACAACAGATTTATTTCTCATTTCAAAACCCGATAAAATTTTGCACGGAATCAGTTTTTAGCTATCAATATGATTAAATGGGACGAAAAGATAGGTAGAAAATTAAGAAAATGTTAATTTAAACTTTTGAGCAGTTTACTTTAGTGATATATAGTATCCTGTATATCGTTATACTAAGAAAAGTAGACATATAATTTCATCTGCTCATTGTTGAATCAATAGAGTTACAGAAGATATCTCTTGAACCCATGGTTTTGTATAACTGCCACATTTAACTCAAATATAACTAGACTAGTTTGTAATCAGTTGATAATGCTCGCGATGAGTGAAACCGGTTCTAATAAAAAAATATATTGTGGAAATATCATACTTCTCCATCAAGAAGTGACAGTTAACAACACTTTAAAAAAGTTTTCTCGTTCTTCATTTGATTTTTTTTCAAATAACCTGATTTTCTTAACAATTGAACTACCAACAGATTAACTAACCAAAACGATAGCTAGTTTTTGTAACGACTTTCAATATCTAATTATGTATACGGATAGCCCCGTTTTAAAGTAGTTGCATCTTTTTTGTCAGTTATTGTCTTGACAAACTGTAGTTCCTAGTAACGATTACACTTTTAAGGTATAACTGTCTATTCTTGGTAGAAGGGCAAAGATTTTTTTATTTAAAATAATATTTTCGGTAATATTTTCATAATTTATTTGATATATGGTCAGGACCAGTTTCGCTCATACTGAGCATTATCAACTGATATATTGTAACACAAATAGCAAACAAGCTTATTAAAACAAAAATGTTATAGTTAATGAGTTTAAAGTAATAATGGCAATTGTACAAAACCAATGATTCAAAAACTCAGAAAACAATTTACTTGAAAAACATGTTTTGTCATAAATCAAATGAATGTATTTTTCAAAACATTTTTGTTTCTAAATAACGAAAATTCGCTGCCTTTATTGGCTAGAGCATTTTTTTTTTTTGAATCTAATGTTGAACAATCTTCTTGTTTGACAAATATATTATATACGTGAAATACCTTAAAGACTATTAAATCGATTAATAGATTTAATATCGAAGACAAAATATTCCCGATGCTTAAAATATTTCATATCCATTGTATTATCAAACACTGTCCTATTTAAATTGCCATGAATTCGATCTCTCCTAAGATTCATATTACTTGAAACTTAAGTGCAGTTGAACAGAGATTTATAATATTCATAAGATGATTAGGCAATAAAGTGAGAAAACTAGTGTGGTTCAAATTAAATTGAAAGTGATAAATCATATTTTATTTTCCGTTTATAGAATGCAGGTTGTATTGTAGACTTAATATATAAATATTGTCATAGCATTATTATGATTGTTACGCGCGATATTGTTCTTAACTAGAAAGTACTGGGCTATTTCTAGAAACATCTGACTACTGCATATGAATTTTAAACTATTATTACGTTTTCCTTTACGGTGAAGTTTCCTTAAATTCACATTTCAAAAGCTCTATGAGGCGGAACAATAGACCAGTGGTATTTAGCGTGATATTTTAAAGCACGTTATCAATTTTTCGGTATTATCGCTCACAGCTGCTGTGGTAATGAAATTTAATTATATTATATGAAACATTAGTATCATTTCGCTTCGATATTATTATGATTTCGAGTTTTTTGAATATATTCTAATACGTCAAGCAAGAAGATTAAACAGTTGAACTTTTTGGGTGACTTAATTGTAACTTTATATTAAATTTAAATTGAGGATTTTAACACCTCATATAGTGCTCTTTGTCATAGAAAGATTTCCTATAGTGCATTAGTCTTTTTTTTTTTTAAATATTTTCGGACAAAAACAAGTTTAACATTTTCCCATATGTATATCATAACAAATGGGAAAATATTTAATTTACTGATTTGGTCGGCTGATCTTTAATTTAATGCACATGGCTAAGAAAAGTAGAAACGCGTCTTTTCTTTTTTATATAGAGTGAGTCGTGTTGTTGTCTATTTCGGAGTCGGAGTCTTGTTTTTGTTAAATTTCGGAGTCGGAGTATTTTTTAACGACTGCACAACCCAGGTTCCTGGTTACATACATATACCGTATTCATATGACGTATTCTCAATTATCAATGCTATATATATGTTCGACTATACAATCCCACTGATTGTTTAATTTATTATAACACGAATTTCTACTTTTTGAAAAAATCTTCTCACAAAAATCATTCTTTTGCTTATTGTTAAATGTATCGATGCCAAAGTGAAAAAAAAATAAACATAATTAGAAAATTAAAATTTATTGGCTGATTATGTTGTTCGCTTTTTGATTAATATAAATGTTCACTTGTATCTGGGGTGATTGTATCAGCTTGTATCAGTGAAAAATATTCTAAAATGTGATGCTTTTATTGTGGAAATTAATTCTTGTATATTGAACGTTGTTTATTTTACTTTTTTATTCGGCTATAAAATCTAATTCCGAAAAAAATTTTACAGTTCATCGAAGTGATTTGTGTTGGTATTTTTTTTGGCAGAAGTTTGAGAAAAATCCTAAAGATTTGGTTTATACAAAATAATGTAATATACGCTTTTTAAATCGAATTTCAATCATTTGTTTCTCAATATAAAACCATCAAAAGACATGTAGGTCATCTCAGTTCTTTAAAAACTATCTCTGTCAGAACAAACAATTTGGATCGTACGCGTAAAATCTAATTAAATCAAATGTTAGGAAATATGGTTGATAAAAAATAATATTTTTGAAAAATAAAATGTAGACAAAATATTTCATTGTCAACTGACGGTAAAAATAATGTTTTTTACGAGACTTAATAACTAGAGTGCCGTTTCAGGGAAGTGCCAATAGGTATAAAAATGTATATACGTATCATCCCCTACCCTGTTGTTTCTATTTCACCCAGGCATTTTAATGGATTCGAAAGGTGCGGCGGCAAGACATTTCCACGTACAATTTTTCTATCAGAATTAATGGTGACTGTTCATGTTGACTGCAAATAAAATGAAAGAAATTTGAAACAAAGCTTTCAATTAATCTTAATGAGGATAAATGTTTCGAATTATTTATTTTTTGACAAGGAAATATAATGTTTATTAATTTTCTCATTCAAGTCATGTTACCTGCCATTACTTGATATACATTTGGTATTTATGAAAACGACTTGGAAAGGATATCAAATTGATTTACCTTATTGACTGTTCATGGTGAACCCCATTTATTTAAAGCTGTGCAACATACTATTATAAAAAGTTTTTAGTCGATTCGGTCATTCTTTTGAAATAGCTGCCTTTTTATTTTATTCAATATATTTTTGGTAACTTAAAATATTTATATAATTTACTCAAATCGCTTATGGATAGATGCAGATGTAAGTATTATTTTTATCATGAAAGATTTTTTATTTAATGTTCAATAACCTTATATATTTTCATTCTTTCTTAAAATAAATTCTTTGGATGTTATATAACTGTACTAAAAGTATGAAAGAGCATTTCATTCAATATATATCCTCGGTCTTTCTTTTGGCACTTTTGGCACATATTCAATTTAAATACAAAAAAAAATTGGTTATTCTTCACAAATATAAAAAAAAATATATTTCATTCGTGTGATAGAATGCATAACGATGCCGAATGACGAAACCATGTAGAATCGTACAAACTTTCAAGAATTTAAATTATTGTAGATATAAAAAATATTGAAAGAGAAATACAATTTACTTTACAAACTAATGTTTAAAAAAAGGTGATTTTATTTGATGATTTTTAATCATATCCGATATTATAATTCTTTGTGTGTAGTCTTTTTTCTAATATCACATAATTGACGAACAAATGACTCTTGACACTGTCGGCGTCAGATGGGCGTGGTGCCATAATACCCGCAAAAGCCTTAAGCCGACCTATCCCCATCTCAACACAACGTCACCATCCCCTTACTCTACTGGGAAACTAAATTTAATATTTAGGAACAAGGCCTTTTAACCCTCAGGTATTCAACTATTCACTAATGTCGAACAAACTGCTCATAGGGGTAGCGAAAAAAAATGGCGGGGTTATCTAAAAGGGTAGGTCTTTCGATAATTTATTATTGCATATTATTTAATGCAATTAAATGATTTATAAAATAAAGTATTTTAGGTAAATTAGATAGACGTTTTAGAAATAGATTTTTTTTATTTCTTCAATGAATTGAATTCAAATAACAGAACATAATGTTTCACCCTGTTTCAACAACTGTATATGGTTCCAGTTAGAACCAGCTAACTGAATCTCTAATTTGCGCATTATAACTAATAAATTACATAATAAAACAAAGCTGTTTATACAAAAATTCAGTTCATAATTACCCGATATTCAAAACAATTTTTCAAGAACAAAGAATAAGAACTACAAGTGTTATTAAAAATAATTAAGATAATTAAACAAATTTAAAAAATTTACAGATAAAATATTACAGACCATTTTTTTGTAGACAACAAACTAAAATTATAATCAGTTTTGAATAAGATGTTACAATGAGGTTTATTTTTATGATATTGACTGAAGGCGCTTCATATTATTTCAATATCAAATTTGAATTGGTGAGACTTTGTAAGAATCCAAATATTTTGACATTAACGAATCGGGTTTCGCCTTTTGGCATCTTTAGGCATTCTATCACATGGATAAAACTCATACATATTTTATATAAGTATTCTATTTATATTCTAGTTTTTCCAATCACTTTTTCCATATTTGAATTGTTGAAACTTTGTAAGATTCCACATGTATTGTTACTGATGATCCTGGTTTCGCCTTTCAGCATCTTCAGGCATTCTATCACGTGGGTGTAAGAAAACTGTCAGTGCTTATGATTCATCGATAGAATTAATTGATATAATGCCAGAAGATTCCGAAAGGCGAAACCCGGGTCGTTAATGACAAATCATATGAAATCGTACAAATTTTCAACAATCCAAATATGAAATGCTTATTAACAGAACTAATGAATGACAAAATTTTCAATCATATAACTAACATAGAACATACATAATTTGCGAAAGAGAAATGAATTTGATTATGAAAATTGTATTTGTACACTATTTGTACATTTAAATAAGTTTTGTATATTAAACTGTTAATTATTTTCTTTTTAAATCCTTTGTATTTAACACAGTGAAAAAAATAGCAATTAGTTCTACAAAATTATTGTTTTAAATATGGTCGATAGCTATTTCGGCTCACGCCATCGTCAATCGTTAAACGGACATTTGCTTATCTATATATACCTGTGTAGAAAAGGTACACAATACAACTTCTCTCCTGTTTTAACGACCCAGCTTGTTTCTTGCTCGCAATAAAACTATTTTTTTCCAAAAATAGTAAATGAAACTAAAAATTAGGCGGCTATGTCAATAAGTTTACATGTGGCATGGAAATGGTCTATTACGGAAGCAAATCAGAAGCAGAGGTTAAAGTAATGGAGAAGACAATATATAATATTAGTTATTTCGTTAAGAATCCTTTGTGATAGTTGATGTCTATTGATTTCCAGCTGTTCTAAAGCCCTCATCCTGCGACCCTTACTATAAAGATGCAAACACTTAGGCGCTGAGTTTGAATCTATATTATGTGATTCCTTTATAACGTGATTAGCGAATTGTGAATATGTTTTATTACATGTGCTGGTTTCTTTACATTTTCATATAACTTTTAGACCAATTTTATATAAAAATAGACCATAACGCCAATTTTTAGGTGGTATTTTTTTATCTACCGCAAAGAGAAGTTAATTCAAAATGTCTCAGAGGCTTACGTCACAAATATTATTTATTCCATTACTTCCATTTGAACTACCCTTTACAAAATGTGTAACTCGACTTCTCAATTTTTCCCCTTCATGCCACCCTACGAATTGCTACAATCGACTACCGCCCGGGTGGTGTAGTTCCAGTGTGCTTCGCGTTGCCTTTGATATTGCTATACTTGGGTCACGTTTGTTTGCATACCGTTTTGTATATGGAATTATTTCGAGTCGTTATAACTTGTTTTGAATGCTCAGGTGAATTTCAAAAGATTTAGACAAGTATAAAGGAAAGCTCGTAAATTTGTTATGCCTACGAATAATTTATTTTGCGCTGGTTGAAACTGACTTATTTCAAAAAATATTATCAAACAATTATTTACTAATACGACAAGAATTTGAAATTATCTCAACGTAAAGATGTCAAAAATTCTTACATAATTATTAGATTGTTCAAAATAAGTTAAACACTTTTTTATATCAAATAATCAGTATCTTTTATTTTGTTGCGTTCGTGTGATAGAATGCACTAA
Organism: Himalopsyche japonica; assembly: GCA_028555115.1. NCBI lineage: Eukaryota > Metazoa > Arthropoda > Insecta > Trichoptera > Rhyacophilidae > Himalopsyche > Himalopsyche japonica. The sequence continues at coordinate 12,657 of JAHFWJ010000461.1, forward strand.
GAGGCCGAAAGGTTAAACCCGGGTCGTTAGTGACAAAATATGTGGCTGTACAAAGCTTTAAAAATTCAAATTTGTATGATCTTAATTGTTTTTTAAAAAGCCAAGGTAAAAATTGTTTTTCCTTTAAAGCGTTACGAATGTTAAATAGTATTCCTTCTTATGTTGGAATGTTTCATCTGAACAACATCGAGATGCTGTGTGTACAGTTTTTAGTGCATGAAAGTAAATTTCGTCGAAGCTAACTTGTCTATTTTCTTGTTGTTCTTTTGCCGATTTCTTATGATTTTTCGTTTTAAAAACTGTGTTTTTTTAATACATACATATCAAATAAAAAACAATAAACAGTTTCGTGAAATTAATTATTGACATCAGCCTATATCAATAACATTAAATAATTGAAGAATATATCTGATAAATATGGATTCATACAATTTGAAAAGCTTGTCTGAATTTATAATAATTTATTCGCTGATCCTTAAAGGGCTCTTTGGAGAGTTTACACTGGTAGAATTTAATAATTCAGTGTTTGCATGTAGGGGGTTGTAGAACTTCCTTCCCTTTCAAAACAAATTTAAAATTTTTAATATGACCTTAATATATAACCGAATTTAAATTTAATATTTAACCGAAACGAGTGCTGTTTATAACCCTTATAATGTATTGTAGTTACTATTTAACAAATACAATTTAATGATGTAAATGTTAACTTTTATGATCGGAATTATATAAAAGTGTGTTATTTTGTACAAAAAGACATCAATTTTACTGTGAGATGGATATTTCGAAAGGTCTGAAAATTTGGTGAGCCAAAATCGCCTCCACTATTAATGTGTTGTTATTGTTTTTATGTGCCTAAAATTCACTTTAATACTTGAGTGATTACTTTTTGAGAATACATACTGTAGTTAAAATTGCGATTTATTTATTTATTTATTTTAGTATACTTGCTTAAGACGCTCATAAAATATCCTTATCCAATCTATTGTATATAATTACATAATAATGGCGCTATTAATGGAATTTCGGAGGTGGTGTGTTCCGAAAAAACTTAAATCTTATCATATGATAAGATGGAATCACTATGGCAAGACATTTTAATCTTTTTTGTTTTACTTATAGATTGTTATATAATATTGTGATACATAAATAACATTTTAATTCTATTTCTACAAAATCTTTGCCGGTTTCGCTCATCGGGAGCATTATCAACTTGCAAAATATTGAATCTATACGTCATAGTTTTACAAAAATAAAGCTTTACGAACTGATAAACTAATTCAAAGGCATATATACAATATATATGAAGTATAAAAGTTTTGAAATAGAGTTTAAGGGACCTCAGAAATTTTGATGATAAAATTAATTGATTTTTGTATTTGTGTTGAAAAGTACAGTTATTAATAATATCTTTTTCTCTTTCACTCATATAGTCTTATATGCAAAATAAAGCGACATGAAACTGCAAGTATTGTTCTAGAAATATCTTAGTTGAGTATTTTATTTTATGTAATTGCGATCAGATGCGATGAGAAAATGTATTTTTCGTTTAGTTTTTTTTCTTATATTTTTTTCAATACGCAATTATCGGTCAATCGTTATCAATAAAAACATTTCAAGTGTTTTAAGTGTCATTGACTTCGCGACTTTTTTGTATCAACAGCATCGATATCTTTTCCTATTTATCAATTTTTTATCACTGAGAAATGTAGTTCAAGTTTACATTACATATTATTTCAATGTCATACGACAATGTATTGTAAAAACATATGTTAAATAAGGTATCGAACTTATTTCTCAAAACACCCTTATGGGCTTTAAAATTTTGATCTCAACCAAATCAAACGTTACGAAATAAGATTTTTTTATTTTTCCACATTAATCGTATATTGTCTTTTAGTCAGATTTTTTAAATGAATTAAGTGTTATGCTTAGTTGCTATAGTCGTCATCGATAAATGTAAGATAAATTTGAATTGTAAAATAATAAAAAAATACTGGAAAAACATATAAAGGTACATATGCGGTGCAATAATTCTTCTTCTGAAGAGTCTCAATACAAATTTCGAAGGCGTCCACCCCAGGTGCAGAATATACCCGAAACTCACACTTAGCATATATTTGTAAAGGCGTTGGCATACAGAAGAGCGATAACAACCAGGTAGGTTGGTTAGGTGGTGTAAATCCATAAAAGGTCGCAAAACATATCTTTTCTTAACGCACGTAACCTGGAACATCAAAGTGAAAAGTCTTTCACCTGGACACTGGGCTTACCAATTTACGGTAAACTGTTTGGGCTGGAGAGTTGCTTGAAAGACTGGATTGCACCTGTGGACGCTACTACCAGAATGTTAATTGCGAACGAGCCGAGCTGTTTGCTGTGGTCCGTCCTCACACGGGCCCAATAGGCAACGCTGACTTAGTTTCAACTAAGCCCAAATTTGATGCACTCGTTGAATTTACATTCAAGACACAATAGTTTATGGTTTAAATATCGATCCGAGCAGCTCTATATCGAGTAAAATGAGCAGTAAAACTGATGCTTTTTTTTTAATCTCTATTGCATTTTGGAAGGCGACCGTGTAACATCGTTTCATACGTATAACGGGCAGAGGTGGAAAATTAATTTGTAAATTAAATAACTCACGAAACAATTTTTTTATCTTTAATTCAATGCAATAGAAGCTTAAGATCAGCGTGTTTTTATTTTAATATGTATGTGTAAATATATACTGTCTCGGTTGAACGGAATGTTATACCGGTTAATTGAAGAAATATCTTCAATGAAATTTCTTTTCCTTTCTAAGTTGTTTTATAACTTATACTCTTTATAGAGTTTATATTCTTAGAGTTTTCAGTGTTCTAATCGAGTGGAATCAAATACCTCGAAACAATTTATATCGATTACAAGATTTTGACAAGAATAGATTACACATGCATAACGGCACACCTCCTTTTTATCAAATAACAAACTGATTACTAACGTAGCAGCTGTTAATTAGACGATTACAGTGTGTCAGTAGCTCATAATAAATTATATTAGAATGTCAACAGTTTTCAACTTTTATTAAAAAAATACAAGTTTTGTGTTTTAATATTGCCCGATAAAATCAATAAATTTAGTTCAAATATTCTATACGACGCTCAGAAGGGAACTGGTTACTACACCAGTTTAAATACTACACTAATAATGTATCTTGATTTGTTTATAAACACAAGGCGTATCAATCAAAAGTATAATAAAGAGTCTTAGTAGCGACTTTTCTTTGAAAACAAAACAATAATTTTTGAGACAGAAAGAAAACATACTTTGGTTTTGTATAGTAAATTATTACTTAAGACATTGGTTGCTTTTATAGGATATTGTAAATAATACAAACACATTTTTAGTACTATTTCTACATTACGATTAATCAGTTTTGCTTATTGCAATCATTATAGACTGAAATAAAATTCGGTATATAAAATCGTTGTTTCGGTGCAGGTAAAAAAATAAAATCGTCCTCTAATGTAACACCTACAAAACATCAATCAATCAATCATATTATTTAAAGTTGACAGATGAAAAAAGTGAAGTAAACATATAAATTGAAGCTAGAATGACACGTGTATATGTCATGTCACTTCTATTCACCGCTTGATATAAGTTTGAACAGATATTTTCATGTATTTTATTTTTTATAATAGAGATTGGTGTTTGTTTTTTAATCGACTTCGAATGGTTTTAGTGAGATAAAATCAATTAAAAAAAAAATGTTTTTAATTGGGATTTATTTTTATGACGTTGGTATAAGCCGAAACAGCTTTTAACTATATAACACGGTGAAAAAAATGGCAATGTATTTTAGTTCTACAAAATTATTTTTTAAGATATGGTTGATAGCTATTTTGGCTCATGCCATCGTCAGAACTATGCTTAAACTAATGTTTGCTTATCTATATATAGCTGTGTAGAAAAGGTACACAATACATCTTCTCTCCTGTTTTAACGACCTAGCTTGTTTCTTGTTCGCGATAAAACTAAACATTTTAAATGAAACTAAAAAGGCATTTATATCAATAAATTTACATATGGCACAGAAATAGTCTATTGCGGAAATAAAACAGCCACCTGTAGAGGGTTGAGCAATGGCGATTGACATACATAGCTTGTTCGTTAAGAATCCTTTGTGATAGTTTTCTTAGCTATTTTTTTCACCGTATTATAATGGAGTTCTACCAAGTGAATGCCAATTCAATCATCAAATTTAACTATATACCTCATAAATTTTGTAAAACTTAAATATATTGATATTTTTTCAACGTCTAGTATAATATCTTTTATTTAATAAGTCTGTCTTGTGCCCGATGTGGTTTACATAACAAATACGCTGTATTCATAAGTAATAAATGAGAAAATTTCCATCTCTCTACTTGAATACATAAGTTCAGTAACCTTATCACCCCTAAAGCAATGGTAAGAGTCTAGTTAATCACTAAAGTAAAGCAATCAGGGTGCGGCCGTTGCTTGTATAAGATGTTATGTGAGAAGTAAGTAATTGATAGGTAGCATTGAAAATCAATTCCTCATGAGTAGAAAAATTAAAGTTTTGATATAATTATACAAAAATGGACATATAAGTCCATAAATAATCGCATTTCCAATAATAAAAGAAGAAAAATCTCGTGTCTTTTTGTTGTTGTTAGTGAAAAAACATGTGGTATCGTACAAAGTTTCAACAATTCGAATTTGATATTGAAATTTCATCAAGCAACTTCAATCGATGTCATAAATTATAAGTATCTAGTTGATAACTATATTGGCTTACTCTTTCATCAGAACTAGCTTAAACCTTACTAGAAGTCGATAGTTACGAAGAGGGTGTAAGTATTAGTAGTGTATACATCTTATAAATTTAGTAGAACTAAAATACACAGCAATTTTTTCACTGTGTTATAATAGTCTACCAAGTAAATGATAACTTAATCAATAATGGCTTTTATTCCACATCGACTAACATTAAACATGAAGGTTTTTAGTATAAACATTTTTTTAACTAAGTTTCATAGAAAGGTGTACATTTCATTTTAGAATAAAATTTATATGTTTATTGATACAAAAACAGCAAAAAGCGGTTCCACAAGTATTAACAGATATGTATAAATATATACCATTGTAATATTGAACGAGATTATTAGAATTTCATAAATACATTAATAATTACAACTTCATATTTTGAAGTTTTAAGTTGATAACAGATCTGAATACTAAATTGATAAATATCAAGCGAGGATTGTTTTGGATAAATCGATCGATTCTGATGTTTTTTTTTTTATATATGATTGTATTTCTATAAGATTTTCACATTCCAGCCGATATATTTCATGGCATTAACACTTTTAATTAACAATTTAAATTAATATTTTAACTTTTAAGCTCTTTTATAAAATTTTGAAATATCAATTAGTTGGTTGTCATTTTTTGTAGTCAAAAATTTTACGATAGTGAATAGAAAATTTAAAAAATCAAAAGTGTGATGGTTCGCTTTTGACAAAGGTTCGCGATCCGTTTTACTTCATACAGGGGGTATAATACCCCGATTCTCAACCCTTATTTTAAGCAAAATGTGTATTTCAAATAATATGCATTAATTTTTTGTACTCAATTTTGAACTAATGCCATATGAGTAATTCCTCACCGGTTGGTAGTTATAGATATAATGCAAAAAAAAAAACCAATATAGTTTCTGTAAAAATATATTTTTTACGAGTTTTTCTGTGACGCAGTAGATATTATATTTCCCAGCCGATTGCTAGAATTTCCGTATAATGAAAAAATATTGATTTATTAGATATAACAGTTTTATTATTGCTCCAGTAAGGCGAAAACACTTTACGAAACGAAGTAAAAATATATGTACAAGTTTAAGAGAAAGCCTTAAATCACAAAATTGCGTAAAAACATTCCGGCAACATAGATCAACTAGGTGCCCACACTCGAAGATAAATTCTCCGCAAGCAATATGCTGTATAAATACGCTGGAATATTTTTATTAATCAGAAGCAGGAAATTGCTCTGACTTCCGATATTAGATTTCCACCAGCCAAGAAACAGGGTGGAGTATTTTTTAGGTTCATAACAATAATAATTGTAGTGATTTTATTTAGGAAATAAGCAATTCAATAAAGTAAAAAGGGAAATATTTAATTCTATGAGAATTATTTATCGTACGTTTTATAAATATTTAATTGATTAATTTGAGTTACATTAATACAATATATAAAAAATGTGTTGCATATGCTTTTTGATTTTTTTTCTATAATCACTTTCAATGTGCTAATTATCACTTTTTCCACAGAAAAGCAATGACTTTATTGATTGAATTAGCATTTACTTGGAAGAAATCCATTACCACACAATGAAAATCTTTGTAACATAGAAACAAATAAAATGCATTGCTAACGTTTTCGCAAAGATTTTAAATGATAAAAAATTTGAATACTATCATATATTCACAATATATTTATGATAAGTACCGATTTCGTTCTTCGCAAGACTTTGCAGTTCAGATTATTCAACAGTTAATAATTAATAGTCATAAAAAGTTAATTATATTGTTTGAAAAATTTGTTTTTGAGTTCTTAAGCTTTTAAAGTTGTAAATGAATTATTTGTTGCTTATTATTTTCAATCGATAGAGTGACTAAGATGATCCTTGGAAACCTTACGACTTAAGCGCTAAGAAATACTGTTATTATTTATTTTTTTGATTTGCTGCAAGGGTATCACAGATGTTTTATAAAGAATCTTCAAGGTAGTTTTACAGTGGAAATTCTTACAGCTTATAGAAATAATGCATTTGAACGTAGTAAAGAGAGCAATTATATAAATATTATTTTAATTTTTTTACCATGTTCATTCAAGATTGTCCAACGCATCCAATGACTTCCTTTCGTGAAACCCAGTCTTTTCATCTTTAATTCCATACTCTTTACACAGTGTAATTTTATGGATAGTACTTGATGGATGTTCAGGGCGCCAGAATCTTACTGACCGTAAGATGACCAAAGGAAAGCAGCGTTGAGGTGTCTGCCGAACGTGGCACATCCAGTTTCAGCGTCTCTCGTAGACCGCTAAAATATAATATATATTTGTTACTTTAGCGGTCATTTACTGATGAATATTTTTCTGCGTAATTTTTTATTTTATTACATTAATTTTGATAAAATCATAGCTATCGATAGTGATAATTCATCGGTGATAATTGTACCACGAATATTTATTTATGTATTTACGTTTGTTTATATGTCATTTATGTATTGCTCTAGGCTAAAGTATAGACAATGTCTGCAACTTTCAAATTATCATTTTTCTACCCTCAACAAAAAATTTGGATTACAACGACCGCATGAGACAACACATCTGAAAAGATTTTTACCAAAGCAAAAACTCTAACGAAGCTGTCAACCATATCAAACTTTGAGAATTACATTTTCTATTCTGTCAATTTAATTAAACATCATTTGATTTCGGAATAAACTTTTCCTGAATAAAAACTGTTTTTAAAAAGTACTCACCCGATTCGATTACTTTGAATTAAATCATGAACTATTGGTATTTTAAATTGTTACATAGTTACCACCTTTGTAAAACTGTCACACTTTGAGGTTATGACATTTTGCAAACCACCGATTGTAGGGATAGTACAGCTTAAGTGGTTCATTTTGTTTGAATGGCACTAAAACGCATGTCGGGTATTCGCTAGTATCGAGTAGTAATATTTATTATGAAAGTTAACAACTGACAAAGGTAACTGAAAATAGGAAACACTCTTGAAATTTTTCTTTGTAGCATTTTTATTGTTGTTACACGTGAATGTGAAATTGAACAAGTATGTAAAAAAAAATATTTATCGTTGGTAGATTAAATGTCTTTGTATTAGATAATGAAACTAATTATTTGATGTAAAATGTAAAAGTTCTTCCTTAATTTGAAAACAAAATTTGGACTGAAAAATTATCTGATATAGGTGTACCATTTTTATCAATTTGAAATAAAGAACCATTTATTTATTTAATATTCTATACTAATTCACTGAAAGATTCCTGTCACGAACTTTCTTTTAGGATCGTTTCAAAACCCAATGAATCATAATCGCGGCGTTGTTTGAAGGCTTTACTCCACCCTTTCGAAGAGGCAGTATATAACCCCGTACCCCCGTCAGTTGGACCGTAATAACTGGCTGCGCCCTATTTTGTGGAAGTGTTTCGGTGAAGTGGTTAACACTGTCATAAATTTCCTTAAGTTCGTTTGCGTAAAATATCTTTGGACCGAAAAGGGTTTGGGAGAGTTTTAATTCGAAATGGCTTACATCGTTAGGAAAAGTTTGTACTTGAGATAGCATTGAGCGCAACAAAGGTGATAGAGGTGATAAGACAACGCTATTTACAATCATAAATTTACTGTTGTGGTTATAAGAAAACAAAATAACAATTCAATTTAATGAATTGTTCCACAGATAAAAGCGAAAAAAATATTCACAAGAGAAAATTTATCAGCATTAATATATTTATAACTGATTTGAGTAACGCTATACAAATTTACAAATTTAATCACAGATATTTTTTTTTGCATACATATTTACATATAATATTTTAAAACCTTATGATAATTCAGAATCACGTAATTTAAAAATTAAAAAAAGCATTTAAGATTTCCATGTGTAATAAATAAAGTTTCATGAGCTTAGAAATATTTAATCCAAATTAAAATCATCCAACAAATTAATAACATTTTGAATTTAATTATTTTTAATTGAATAAAATTCATGCATCATATTGTAAACCGACTAAAAGTTTACAAAGAATAAATGATACTCCAAGTATAAAAATGGCTTAAAATAAGTTTGTATATATACAGATATGAGTAATTATCACTTCGTGATTTTAATCTATTCGAAATTGAAAATTAAAGAGGCAAACAGATTTTTTTATATATTATGTTTTATTATATAGTTATAAACCTACTTTAAGCTCTCAGTTAAAAAAACAAAAAGGAGGATCCAATTACTTGAAAGTCAGAAATCATTAAATAACTTGTAATAACATAATATAGTAAGCTTTTTATCGTTAAACTGTGTCAAAATATTCTACTTTGATCGGATGATTAATATCACTGAATTTTGATGTAGCTTTTACGAGCTCGGAACTCAGTTTTAGAAGACATATATTATGTTATGTTTTTAACTCTTCCTACAACCTGACTATTGAACACAGGAAGTAATTCAAACTCATATCTACCAACGTTTTCTTTTTCATTTTTATCCCAGCATTCCCATCTGCCATTAGTTAGAAGCTTAAAAGTAGTAAATTAAGTAACAAGCCAATTTAATTGAAACAAACTTTTCAAAAGTTTTTTTAACAGAAGAAACTGATATAAGTGAAATCATATCACAGTAAAACACGTTGTATTATTCTACCACATGAATAAAGTCCTAATGCTTTATATGAAATTAACTGTGACCATAACTACGCTTTATATGAACGAAATAATTAATTTAATAATAATTATTACACTCAGTCCTTTTTTTACGCGATACATTGGTTCCAGAAAAAGGCGCGTATAAAAAGTGATTTAACGCAATTGCATTATATTTCTTTACTCACCCTAAAACATAAATTCGCATAATATCCGATACACTTGTCAACATTTGGCAATTGTATGTGTATTTAAAAAAATGGAATGCTTTACAAAATTAAGTTTTAAAAATACACATATTTCTTTAATTTAAAAAAATAATGAGACGTACATGCCTAGCATCATATATAAATTTCTTTTTTGAAACAAATTTGGGGAAAAAATCGCGTAGAAACGAGTGAAGCGCGTAAAAAAATGTGACGGTGCCGTCCAAAAAAATCACGTATAATCGAATTCGCGTAAAAAAAGGACTGGGTGTATATTAAATTTAAACATATATATCAACTTAACTCAAACGATAAAGCCGAAAATATATTATTAAATAAATAATAAACATTTAAAACAATCTATACCTCACAGAGAAAATATGAAAAAGTATGCGTGACGTTACCTATACATTCCACGAAATACCTCTCGAGAATTTAATATAATTATATGATGATGCTTAATAAAAAACAGATATGCTTGAATAAACAGTAGCTAAGAAATAATATTATTTACATACTAGATTTTTGTCTGCGATATTCACTAAATAATTTTTAGACGCTGAATTCTTAATTAGCCTGGCGACCCATTTACAGCCAAGTTTATCTTGCGCTGAATTATTTTAATTGGCAAAAGCTGAAAACGAAAATGGCTGCCTAGCCAGATAGTATAATTACGTTACGTTATGATCGGAGTTGAGTAATGCGTCATGTGGTGGGGATAAATAATTTATAAATGAGGACGTCAAATAATAATTATTGCCATACTTACACCCCAGCGAAATTTCAATTAACTAATTATTAATATTTCGAAAGCCGCGTCTATTACTTAGAGACGAATGTTTAATTTTAAATCAGTAAACCGCTAGCGACCGTCATTTAAATTATTCAATTATAAGCGAGTTGCCTACAAAGTAGCAACAATATTTTTGTCATCGTGCTTACAAACGAAAAGAATTAACTTTACAATTAGCTCTAACAATTTCTGCATATACTATTGAGGTCCAATTCAGTGCAAAAAAAATACTCGGAAACGATATAAAATTTAAAGCAGATATTTTCGACTTATTATTATTCTATAAGCACAAGAAATTTCTTTTTCGATTTATATGCTAAATGGCTTTTTCTACATTAATAGTTTGAAATTTGAATTGTTGATTATTTGTACGATTCCACATATGAATCTTGTCAGTTTTGTTGCATCCATGTCATAGTATGCCTGATGAAGTCGTGGACAAAACATGTGAAATCGTAAAAAGTTTCAGCAATTCAAATTTGATATTGAAATTCCAACAAACACCTTCAGTCGCAATCATTATTTATATAAATATTTTTAGTAAAAAGAAGCGTCTTCAGAAAAATACTCATTTGAAATGTAAATATAAATTTATTTCCTCATCGTTCGAATAGAAAAGAATATGAAAAAAAATGTTATTTTTTTATTAAAATATGCTTCAAAGCAAATCACTAGTTTCGCTTAAAATTTTAGTGAAAAATCTTATCGAATTTTCTATAACTGTCTTATAATGAGTATCGGATTGATGAGCCTAACAGTTTACTATAAATAGCAACTCATATGGCCGATGCAATTAACTCAACAAAAAAAAAATCATTTAGTATTTTTTATGTTATGATTTAAAAATGCGTAACATAAATGAGTGCTTAAAGTGACAGTAATACTGAATTCCAAAAGTGTGGAGAACATTCAAAATTTTGAAATAGCATTATTTTACGTCCGTACATAAAAAAATATCTTTCTTAAGCTTTCGTTGCGCAAAAAAAAAAGTCAAAAAACATTTCAAAGTACCTAACGAGTTTCCTTTTCGTTTAATACATAACAACAATAAAAAAGGAATTCCAATACTTCTTACCAATTTTATTTCGCTTTTACAATCTTTTCCATAACAAAAGATTTTCATTCAATGAAATCAGTGCAAATTTTCCACCTGTCAAAGTAATTTAATTCCATCGAATACTTGGCAAAAATAACACTGTGTAAATATTGTATGAAGAGAATAATTTTGTATAAGGCGCGAGATTCAATTGTGAGTAAATATTTAGTCTATTTATTTTTTTCACTCAAAATGTCTAGACATGCTTAATACAACAAAAGTTGACGCTCGATTGACCTTCAACCTCATTTAATTTTCAAAATACAATCTGACCCCAACTTTGCGTATTTAAAGATGAAAACTCGGACGGTGAACTTTTAAATAGACGCACACAATTAACTTGAGTGATCTGATTTTTAAAAAAGCTTATGCGATTTCTTTCTATGAAATATTTTCTACATTTTATAAAAAAAATTACATTATAGTTTTTTTAAGCTTGAATACAAACATTAGTATAAGCATGTAATCTTTTTACAAAAAAAAATTGTTACTTATAGATATAAGTAACAACTTCGTATTTTTTTTTACACTTTTATTAGATGTTCGAGTCTAAAAGAGATAAAATGAATGTCAACGGACATTTTAAAATAGCCATAAATTTATCCAGAACTTAAAATAATTCATAGTAACTAATTTTTTTAAATTTCTAATGGAAAATTTGAATTGTTGAAACTTTGCTATATTTTCACATGTTTTGTCACTCATGAACCGAGATTCACCGTTCGGCATCTTCAGGAATTCTTCACAAGGGCGCAATGTAACTTAAAACCCTTGCAATTGAATGCTAGAATGTACCGAATGAAGAAACCCGGGTCGTGAGTGACAAAACACATAGGAATGTATTCGTATAAATGTATGTAAGATTCAACACTTAAAATTTTATCAAGCATCCTTAGTCTAGTGAAAATCAAAAAAAATATTGATTGAATTGGCATTCACTTGGTAGAACTCCATTATAACACGGTGAAAAAATAGCAATGTATTTTAGTTCTACAAAATTATTTTTATTCTACAATTACTCTTCTATTCTACATTACTTTTACTATTTTACTACGTTACTATTCTACAATTAGTTCTACAAAATTATTTCAACTATATTTGTAAAAATAATTTTGTAGAACTAACATACATTGCTATTTTTTCACTGTGTTATAAAAAAAATAATAATATAATGTTACTTGATTTTGTTAGAATTAATGTGAATTTCTCAACGATACAAAATTTCAATTTACTGTTATATCGACTTCATTCGAGCACTAGAATGTGTAAAGATGGCTAAAGATAAAACCCGTCTCATGAAATGTATTAACGAGAGTATCGGATTTAATTGTTGTAAGCCTGGATTTTAAAGGTGAATTGGTTTATTTTTGAGGAAAATTAAATGACCAAACAAAAAATTTAATTAAAAATTTAACATTTGCACCTCAAATTTTTTGGTTAGTACCCAGAAAGATTATTTGCTCGTCGAATGTTAAAAATAGCTAAAATCAGACAGATGTTTATGTCACGATGAGTAGAAGCCCCAATTATCTGCGTCCTTTTTAGAAAATCCTTTTTGAAATAAATTTAATTTGTTTGCTCGAAAATCGAACGTTCGGTTGAGTGGTCGAATGAATATGCCCTGCAGTGGAATATTCGACGCCCAAATCGATTTTAAAGAGATTAGCAAAATTGGTTAGTCACGAGGGACTGCTTCAATACGGTATGAGATTAATTACCAACGATTACCTGAACATGCATTTTGAATAGATATATTACTGTGACGATCGCAATATCGAAGATTTTTTTTATTGAATAACGGATAATGAAATTGTGGCTTTTGATAAAAAAAAAACATCAGTTCATATTCATTGGCTTCATTTTTTGAAGAATAAAAACACATTTTAAGCACTTATTTCCACAATATATTTTATGATCCGGCTCCAGACGAGCGAAACGGGTCCTGTTCATAAAATATTTAGTGAAAATAAGTACTTAAAAATGTTTTTTCGATATTTTAAGAGTTTGATGACATTTTTCCCTGAATCTAATAAAAAACTGTATTTTTTTTCAATATAGTAATTGCAAACCAGATTAATCTATTGTAGCATTTATTTACTCTTAAAAACAAATAAGAAGAGCTTTTGATATAAGATGAAGATATGCAAAGTGCTATGTGTATTACTAAAATAAAAAATTAAAATGATTTGAAATAAGCTCTCCACGAATTCACTACCCTACATTGCAGACAGTGACATTTTTTTTTATCAATTACCCCTTGACCATTTTTTACCACTTACTTAAAGCTTTGTTGGATCCAGTGTATGATTGTGCTGAATAATTTATTTCAACTCTCAATTTTTTTTCAGCAACTGTTGATTAGCATTTGTTGATATTTTTAAATGTGATTTATAACTCTTGATAAAAAGTTTCTTTCTCCAAAAATGTATTTTTTTTTTGGATTTACTGATATCATGCAAATTTGATCATCGTCAATGTGAAATGCATAAAAAAATCTTGGGTAGTATCAAACCATTACTTTTCTCTAATGAAAGTTGAACATGAAAATTATACTTCTTCAAATTATATTTCTTGGAGTTATCTATCTTATGATAATAAATACTGGTTCAATCCCGTTATTAATGATGATTTCAATTTTAAAATACAGGGATCGTCAAGAATGATTGAAATAGTATATCACTAATTTCAGTAAGATTGAATGACGAAACATTGACACGCCAAAATAACTTAAACCATAATTATGCTTTGCTTCAGTGAAGCTTTTTGATGGTCTTAATCTCTATTATTTACTAGTACACAATTTTTCTTTTATTCTTGAGTAATTTTCGACAACTGTCTTGGAATATTGACTATATTTTTTCACATACATTGTATTTCATAAATATATATATTACAATATAATTCACTATATCAAATGTGGGAGTATGATAGAATTTTAATATAAAATTTGGAATGTTTCAACTTCAGATATTCACACGGATATAATAGATTCGATAGTTCAGTTCAGTCATCTGTTGCATATATGTATCGTGACAAAATAGCTGAAGATGACGAAAGGTAAATCTTGGGTTGTTAATGAAAAAAACATGTGGAATCGTATACAGTTTTATCAATTCAAATTTGATATTATAAAAAAATGATAAAAGAAATTCTGTATTTTAATGAAGGAATTATAGTTTTTTATATATTAATGCATACATTTTAGCATTTAATTTTTTATACTTAATACCTTAATAATAGATATGTATTCAATCAAATGCTTTTATTTTATTTACATGCAAAACGTCCACAATATATGTTTATATTTTAAAAAAATTTCAGGGTTGAAATTTTTTTAAGCATGTCAAAAATCAATCAAACTGAAAAAATTAAACGTTTCAAGAGGAGTTTGAAAGGAAAATAATTAGTTTTATTTTAAAACCGACGTCAAGTCAAACAAAAAGTAAAACTCTTGAACACAGTACGGTCGAAATAAAAATATTTTTCCCTGTAAATTGAACATAAAAAAATTACCTTAATGGAGCGCTGCTTATCAAAGTAAAAGCGAACAGTATTAAAATATAATTTCAATGTTGAGAGGGTGAGTGTGTTTGACGTTTATATGACGGTTCCAAGGAAAAGAACGCTACGTAAAAAATATAACACCATTTCAAAAAGCCAAACGGTTAACTCTTTTATTCAAACCTTTCAAGGATGAAAAAAAATTCTTTCAAATCGATTTCTTTTCTCTAAATATTGCGAATAAAATGATATTTTTAAAGAAATGTATATTTAAGTTCTTACTTTGTATTTTGACGTGAAACTCGTGACTATATTTACTGGAAGGAGTAATGATGCCACCTTTAAAATAACCTTAACCGTTTAAATTACAATAATGGTGACCTTAAAGCATTTTGTTTTTAATTTAAATTTTATTTTTATAACATTGCAAGAGAAAATAGTAGCGATTAAAGTTTTATAAATTATATAACATAAAAGACCTTTTGTACAAACAAAAATGTCTGTAACAGTCGGTCATGTAGTTCAGTGTTTTAGAACGTTGATTGCCTTTCATCAAAGCTGAAATAATAAATAATAATGTTTATAGAGGTAATACGAGCATTAATTGGTTCTCTGCCATAAATGTCTTGATGTGCTCCACAATTCCGCGCACGGACATGCCAGCAGGGAAAACCATCGATACTTATATTTAACAATCTTATATTTTAAACGTATATTAAAATCTCTTGGAAAATTATAAATCATTAAGACGCGTTATATTGTCAAGAATTATCAACCAAAAAAATAAACAGGTTGTCAGCAATGAACTTTATGATTTTATTGTGTTTGGTGGGTTTGAAAGTACTTCTCAAAGATGCGAAACACGTGTTTCAATTGGATTTACTATCTGCGTAAAAACAAGGTAATCAATCTATGTTTAAATTTGCGTTTTCATCGCACACCAAACATGTAGTAAATGATTTCCACGCTCGAATTCATCATTTGTAAAAGCAAAATAATTTATTACAGCAATTAGTTTTATATAGTTGAATCGATCTTTTTCCTTGTTTCTTACAGTAGTGAAAAAATCGATTGTAAGTATATTTTAATATACGTTGTATATTTAAACTGAGTGAATCATTTGCGCACAATGGTGTGTTTTGTACCCCCTAATTTGTTTGTGGACATACCTCAATTTTACAATGTGCTCTAATTTATTATAGCTGAACGATGATAAAAAAATAAATTCCGCTGAAAATTTGAATAAATTAAAGAAGGTGTGGATTTCGGCTTGACAGCCGGAGCCATATTTATTTGTGATAATTATTCCCTTAATAACTTCAAATAAGCGACGTTTTGCAGTTAGTTTAAAAAAAATGGTATTATTTCGCCACGACTCAAAGCTTTCCAAAAATCAATGAATTTATGTTATCGTCAAAACAGTTTTTGATTTTATCAATTTTAAGTCCATGTCCAAATGAGCATGCAAAGAACATTTTTATTTGTTGTTACAGTTTGTGTCAGCGAATTTTCATATCCTAATAATATGAAGATAATTTCTATTTAAACAATCGTAGCCAACTGATTTCGTCAAGCAAGGCTATAAATATCGGTGGATATGTCAAAAAACCTATGAATACCGGCTACAACATAAATAATTTATTTATAGCATGGACTCTGGGTACATATGAAAACATTGTCATGTAGTTCTTCAAATCAAAAATCTTCTATCAAAAAAATATCTTGAAAGAGCTTCATTTCTTTGTATTTAATATTTCCAGAGTTATGACTTTTTTATAAAACAGTTAAGAATAACATTAGTGTTAAACCTTTTCGTAGACGCTAATAAATCACGCCGCAGTGCTTACCAGGCCGAATGTTTTTAGTAAAAATAAAATTTATCTAACAATTTTTTTTTTATTGATTGAATTGGCATTCACTTGGTAGAACTCCATTATAACGCGGTGAAAAAAATAGCAATGTATTTTAGTTAAAAAATTTTTTTGTATAAAGTTGAACTATGCTCAAACTAACATTTGATTATCTATATATAGCTGTGTAGGAAAGGTACACAATACATCTTGTCTCCTGTTTTACCGACCTAACTTGGTTCCTGCTCGCAATAAAACAACCAATTGTAAATGAAACTAAAAAGGCGGCTATATCAATAAGTTCACAAATGACACGAAAATGGTCCATTACAGAAACAAAGGAAGACCGTCCAGAGGATTTAATAATGGTGACCGACATACATTAGTTTGTACGTAAAGAGTTCTTTGTGATAGTTGATATCCATTGATTTCCAGCTGTTCCAAAGCCGTCATCCTGCGACCCTTACTACAAAGATGCAAACACTTAGGCGCTTTTGATTTTATGTTATGTGACTCCTTTATAACGTGATTAGCAAATTGTGAATCTGTTTTTTTAATGTTGAATGATCTTACATGTTCCTAAGCTCGAGTGGATATACTTCTACCTGTCTGTCGAGCCGAAATAGCTATGAACTATATTAAAAAAAAAATGTAGAACTAAAATAGATTCCTATTTTTTTCATCCTGTTTAAAATCTTTTTGTTTTGTGCTAAAAATAAATAATATTTTTTATACAAAATACTTTATCCCGTATCGATATTAAGAGTCTATTCTTTTTTAGTTATAATTAAATTAACCAGTTTCAAAATTTCATTGTCAGACAAGGTCGCACACGCTACCAAAAATACTTTCGTGATATTTCGTCTGTGGCAATTATCAGGTTAAAAAATAGGCCGAGTACGGGCGATGGTTTACCTGATTCCGATGGGGCACAAAATAGTTGAAAAAATCTGATTGATAATCCCATTTACTGAAGTTAGTCTATAAAACACGATTTGTCGAACATGTCGCATGCAATTAATTCTGTGTACATTTTCCAACCACACCGAGCTGGTACAGTTCCAGAAGTTTTTACTCTACTTGAATTAACTTTGATAGCTACTCCAATAAAGCATCGTCGTATAGCACAAGCGTGCTAAAAATACAATTTGATTTTCTGTGATGTCAGAGAGCTTTAATTGAATTATATTTCCTTCTAAATAAATGAGCATCTGGTTTTGTATATCTGCTAATTAGACACTCAATTTTTTTTATCAATAGACTTGATGATAATTTGTATTGTATTAGTTGATAATGCTCGCGATAAGAAAACACTGTCCTGATTATAAATGATATTGTTGAAACAGAAACATGTGTTTTAAATATTTAAAATATAATGCATTTTCAACAAAAAGTGAATAACGCAATAAACTATAAAATGTACATATTTTAATTCAGGCATTGATATGAAACCTATACATAAAGATTCGAGCACGTTCTTTTTCATTTATGATATCAACTGATGGTGCTTGATGGAATTCCAACATCAAATTGGAATTGTTACAACTTTGTGCGATTCTACATGTTTTTTATTACTTACGACCCTGGTTTTGCCTTTTGGCATCTTCAGGAATTCTATCATACGAATGCGACAGAACTTACATACAATAAACAGTTAGTATTGTCTACATCCAAAGATATTAATTAAAGCAATATGCATTCTCCGAGGCAAGAATTAAAAGCAGCAAAAATATGTACCATAATTAACACAATTGCCTGTGATAATTTTCACTAACGATGAGTCTTGTTAATGAGACATTCTTGAAAGGATTTTACAACAAATAATAATCAACTATCATTAAAATATAATTGGGGTTTTTTTAAGGAACACTTATATATTTCAATTTAGCAAGTAATTATTAAAAATCTAATAATGCAATATAAGAATTTACTTCATGAGATTGTCGATTTATTGAACCGATCTCACGTAAACGATACAACAAGGCGGAGTTTTGTTGCACTCACACAATTGGTGTCTGAGTGACCACGAATTGATTTTCAGTCAGCTGTCAGATTTTTTAACATTCTATCTTCTACTTTCTTCAAATTGCCTGTAATTAACATTCATAAATATATTTATGGTCAACGTTTTAACCAACCATAATCTATCAATAAACAACTTAGTAGAACAAGTGGTATCGTATATTCTCTGTCTATCAAAAGTTAACAATACGAATAAAGTACACATCTTTACACAAAGACTGGAAGAATTACATAAGATATAAGGTAGATTTCCAATTTGAGGCACTATATTTTTGTTTTATGGCATTTATGGCCTGTGCTTTATTAAATATTTTAATTCTGTCTAAATAGCATCGTTATTTTAATTCAATAATTTAAAAATATATTACTTTTTCCAAGATTTCTCATTACGTGTATATTTTCCTGTTGTTAATGAAAGACGAAACAAACAATATTTTATTATCTCTTTCAAATTTAAAATATTGTACTAGAGAATAGCAATAATGCAACATATTTTTTTCATCAATTATCATCATTAAAGATAAGGTAATAATACACTCATTTACAGTGTGAATGCTCCATTAAAATTATGGCGAGATTTTTTTCCTTTCCGCAGAGATGTGGTTAATATTGTTCTTTTGGTAAAAATATAGTGCGTTGTATGAAATGAAGTGTTTTTGCTCATTTTAAAATAATGAACCGTGATAGCCCTTTTGCGTGAGCTTTTAACCCATTTGTACCGTCAGTTTTCCAAAGAACTTATGTAATCAATGCTAAAATTATAATATTTCATTTTGTATAGATAGTATCATTTATTTCTTGCAAAATAAAAATTTAATATAATAATTTATTTAAAAATAAAATGCAGTTTTTAACAAACTAATGATTTTTTTGTTTTTTCACGCTCATATAATATAATGGGCATATGTAAATTTATACTAAGTTTGAATTGTTGAAACTTTGTAAAATTCCACATGTTTTGTCAATAATGACCAGAGCTTTGCCTTCGGAATTTTCAGGCATTCTATCACACAGATGCAACAGAACTGATAGTCATTTCAACATGTTCGATGTCAGTTCTGTTGCGTTCGCGTGATAGAATGCCTGAATATACCGAAAGGGGAAACCCATATAACTTCTCAACGCGCAAATTTGATATCGAAGTTCTCTCAAAACATTCAGTCGATATCAAAAATTTTATCAAGAATTACTTAAACGGTTTTTGATTATTAGGTGGTAGTAGAGTGCACTAAGTAATTAAAATAAACCAGTCTTATTAGTGATTATTTTTGATATTTTTCATAAAATATATTAGTGACAATCAAAGCTATTATTAAAGATTAGAAATTAGAAAAAAGCAACATGATACATAATTGCGGATAAATTAATATGTAGCTTTTACAAAATAAAAATTCTTGTCACACGGTGAAAAAAATAGCAATGTATTTTAGTTCTACAAAACAATTTTTAAAAATATAGTTGATAGCTATTTCGGCTCACGCCATCTTCTATCGAATTGGTTCTGATTATGAGAACCGGTTTCACCCATCGAAAGCACGATTACTATTTTCAAATTCTAATGTAATTAAGTAGATAAATAACATTACATTTTTAAATAAATTGATTTCATTTAAATGCATAATGTTTGATCGACTGTAAATTGTTTTACTAGTTATTAAAACTTTGGTTTTGTATAGCTGCTAACTGTTAACTTAATGTTTTGTATTAATTGATTTGTTTGTAATTTATGTTCTATAAGTTGATCATGCTTCATACGAGCGAAACCGGTCCTGATCATAATATATAATGTAGTCTTAATTTTTTAATTGAAAATAGTTTTTAAAAGTGTATTTTTTAATAAATTAAAATATCAGGCCTTTTCATGAAGAAGTGACAGTTTACACATTAAAAATGAATAATGTGTATTATGAAAAGAACAACGATTGTATAGATTTGAGTATTTTTTATCATATTTTAAATTTTGTCTTAGTCCTACAGTTAACGAGCAAATTTGATGTAGTATATAAATTTAATTTAATTTTTATCAAACAATATCGTTTCAGCGTGGTAACGGATAGCAGTGGGTTAAAAGGAAAAAACAAACATTCTGAAACAGAGAAAACGTTACAGAAACCTTTCTGTATTTAAAAAAGAAAACGGAGAAAAGTATTCCTTGAAAAATAAGAGAAAAACACAATTATCCATTTTCCGTCTCATTTGTTTTATTAGAATTTTCTATGAAGAGAGACTCGTTTGCCGTTACACGAAATGAATAGCGAATCTACTGGATTCAATTTATTATTACTAAAGCTAAAAGTCTTCAGTGTTTTATAGCAAACTTTATTAAGGACGTGATGAATCAATTGACAAATAATAAATTAAACTTTGTTTACTAAATTTATGTTTTTTTCGCATTCAGTTGTAAATATATAAATACGTGTATAATATAATTTAAAAATGACAAAACTTTACTACCACATTTTTTTTGGATTGTTACAACTTTGTTCGATTCCACACGTCAAAAACGGACCTCAAGACAATATAATTTTTTTTTAAAGAAATATCTACTTATTTTAATCTGGCAAGTAACGATTAAACATAAAAAATACTGTTATATTTTTATGATAGTTGATTATTATTTGATGTGAAACCCTTTCAAGAATGACTCATTAACAAGATTAATCGCTAATGAAAATTATCACACGCAATTGTTTTAATTATTATTAAACTAATATTATAAAATTTGTTTTACCTGCTATTTAGTGCTTGCTCTGGGGTCTGTGTTTTTGTGTAATTAATATCTTTGGTATAAAGCTATGCTAACTGTTTATTGTACGTCAATTCAGTTGCATCCATGTCATATAGTGCCTGAAGATGCCGAAAGGCGAAATCCGGGTCGCTAATGACAAAGTATGTGGAATCGTACAATGTTCTAACAATTCAAATTTGATAATCAAAATTATAAATTTTACTACTGCTAAGTGTAAAGCTTATATTACTTCTTTGAGTACTGGATGACGTCGTAAAGCTAACTCAAAAGTAAATAACTTTTATTTTTTGAAATCCCCATAAGATTCTTTATTTTACGATAGTCTTAGCTGAAGCCAGTTAAGTTAAATAATTAATGATTTATCTTTATAACTAAAAAGATTATTGAGACTTTTTCATAAAATAAAAAAGAGAAGCTTGAAGTCAAAGTTTTATAAAAACTGCTCTACCTCTAAAAATTTACGATCGAAATATCGTTCTTTTTACTTTTATGAGATACTTTTAGAGTCTTTCAAAGACATTGGAGGAAGGCCAGATAATTTAAAATTGTTATTTCACAGCCTTGAAAGATGCGACCATCTTATATTTTACGTTTTCGTAAATTATTTCGGATCATTTGATATTGTGTTTCATTTATCGGCTCGACAAATATGTTTTAAATTAGTTATTGAAAAATTAAATCAAAAAATCGTGTGTTATATTTTCAACACTTTTTTTTACAAATTTGAATTTTACAACATAGTACGATTCCTCATGTTTTGTTACTAACAACCCAGGTTATGCTTTTCTGCATCGTCAGGCTCTGACTCCTCAGTTCTGTTGAATCCATGTAAAAGAATGCTTGAAGATGCCGAAATGTGAAAACCTGGTTGTAAATGACAAAACATGTGGAATCGTAAAAAGTTGTAAAAATTCTAATTTGATATTGAAATTCAATCAAGCGCCTTTAGTCGATATCATGAGTTAAAATTTTGTAGAATTATTTTTAATATAATCTTTTTTTAAGAGACATGGATTAAAGTGAGTTTATCTCTCTTTTTCATGCACATTTTAAGCAAGGATGTAGAGTCATAAAAAACATCGACCAAAAACATAACTCCGATGTTGACCAACGACATGGCTCCAACTTCAAAAAGTTTATTTTTGTCAGGTTTTTTCTCACCTTTTCTATTGATGTACAAATAAAAGATCAACCAACCGCTCCGATAAATTTTTCATTTAAATGTTTTTCAAAATCGTTCTATCGAAAAAGAAGTTGGAATCGATCGTTTTGCACAACTCCGACTTCATAGCTATGCTTTTAATGGATTTATACATTGCTCGACATCCATAAGTTGCTCGCTTTTTTGAAAAATATTACAAAAATCAATTGAAAATTCAGCGTATAAAAATACAATATTTTTCCAAGTCTCTTACACATATATCGAAAAGCGAATATTATTATTAAAAGTAAAAAAAAAACAAAAATTTCTCGTTTGTACGACAGTTGAGTGTATTTGAAAAAATGTGAAATTTAAATTTTGCGCTTGGTTAATTCAATATTGGTAATAAAACAAGGTTTTTTTTAAATTCTGTTTCGGTTTGAATTTGAAAGCTTTCAAAGTTTATCTTGTCAAATTTTTCGTTCTGGAAACCCGTTTACGGTGGGTGCTCTACCTGTCGAAATGAATACAAAACGACAGACGACAAACGACAGTGGTTGGTTTGGATCTCACCATGAGCAACAAACAGTGAGTGGAGCAAACATTCTGCTTGTGACAGATCAATCAAATATCCTTTCAATCAAAATTTATCCTATGCCAGAGCATGTTTTGAATTTATATGTAAATAAACGCACATTGATTGGATGTACGATCGGAATACGGATATGTTTTAGTTTTGCGACAAAACGTAATTTTGTCTTGATCGCATTTTTTATCTTTTGACATACATGTTTACTATTCGTTGAATATGCCGTGAAACTATTAAATATAATATATACGCTAATGTAACTTTGAATACGTCAATTAAAACAAATTTATCTGAAATTTTAATTATTGAAACTTTGTACGATATTATATGTTCTGTCACTAACGAACCGGATCTCTCCTTTTGGCATCTCAGTCATTCTAATACACGGATACAACGGAACATCAAGTTTTTTGAGTCGACATCATAAATTTGTTTGAATTTGGGTTTACTAAGATCAGCGACTCTAAAATATCTGACTGAACTAGGTAAGGCACAGATCAAGGAAGACGGCATCAAACTTTTTATATAAAAAATATTTTTTCCATAATCTCTAAAAATTAACAAATCTTCGTTTTTTTGAGGATTATTTTGTATTTTCAAAAAATCAGAAATTTTCAAAAGTGCGGGTCGGATTTTGTTTGGGTATTTCAATAATTATCAGCTTAAATTTGAGAAAAGATTTTACATTGTTGAAATATATAAAAATGTTATAAAAAATAAAATTTACTTAAAGGTTTAAAGAGGTTCAAAAAAGCTTAATAATTTAATCGGGAAAACAATGTTTTAAGCTATATTTCCATAAAAAGATTAAGATTAGTTATGCTCATTACGAACATTATTAAGTCAAGTATGTGCAACTCACTTATAGCGTTAAGAAATGTATAATAAAACGATTAAAAAATCATAGAAGTAGCTAAGTATTTAACAGAAAAAATGTGTTTGCTTTAGAAAAAGCTTAAAATTTGAAACAATATGCATTAAAGTTTGTAAATATGAACATAAAAACATAAATACTGATTTAGTGAATACATAGATTAAATGTTCAAGGGTGTACAATGTAAAGTAAAGTCACCAAAATTCAATAATAAAACATATAACTTGGTAAAAAAAGATCTTCAAGAATAAACAAATATAAATCCGTCACCGCGACCATAACGGAAGGTTAATGCATGCTTAAAATGAATTTACTCAATACGGTACTTTTTTACTTTTCACGTTTATTCTCATTAAAAAAAAATTATAATCCACAATAACTCTTTCTTCGATATATACATAAAATCGACCTCCTAAATTTTGGGAATTTATTACTAGAATATTATTACAAGGAGGCAAGAACAGAAGAAAATATGTATTATACTGTGTAGTCTTTCTACAACGCTATATATAAATGTACGTTTAAGCATAGTTCTGATGAGGCGTAAGCCGAAATAGTTATCAAATATATATCTTATAAATTTTGCAGAACTGAAATACATTGCTATTTTTTTATCGTATTATAACGGAGTTCTACCAAATAAATGCCAATTTTAATATTTTCCCGTTGCTAAAGAGTTAAAATATAGAACATTCATGTTTCAATAAAAAAACTGAAATATATCATAGTCGACGGATCAATAGTTAAGTACTGACTAGACTACGGTTCCGTATTTAAAAATAAATTTTTATAAGAAATGCTACGACAGAAAGGGTGCAGTATGACTAATCTTGTCAAAAATCAAATAATGCTGGAAAATATTTTCTTGAATAATTTCATTGTTTATGACACTTACCAGAGCAAAAAACGTCATGTAATATTGTCACTGAAGAAACGAGAGATCTTTTTTCTATCTTGGGAGCTGTGTTTAAATGCCTCTTTTGAACGGTATAAAAGATCTCTTGCCACAACAAATGGTCGAGATTTGGGTCAACGATAGTGGCGTACCGTTATTTGGAATTTTCTATGAAGAAGTATATAAAATATCTGTGTTGTGAACATATAAACTATTTTCATACATATCCTTGTAGCTGAAGAAAGGTATTTCAGTTTTTGCTTTCATATATTTAAAAAATGGGCTTACGCAGTGCAAAATTTAAAAATAAATCTGTAAAAATGCATAAGAATACGTGAGGCGATCGCTAGTCAAATGTTATAATTAAAAATGCGTGACAAAATTTCCCTTTTAATTGTTTATCCAATACATTGTTAAAAATATTAAACATTTGAAAAATTTGAACAAAAACAATAGCAGATAATAATATTCTTGTAAAAAAAGACTTGAGAGTGGAGCTAAATTCTTTTATTCAATATGAAATATTTCAATAACAAAAATGTATGTCATTTCCTCAAATATTGGTACGTTGGCTAGTTAACCTATTTAAAACTAACGACGTACCAGTGTGTCGCTTTCGTTTACTTATTTCTAGCTTAAGTGTTGTTTTTACAATGAAGTCACGAGGATATAACGGTACATTAATAATTAAAAAAAACGTTAAATCATTCGATAGTCCTTCATTAACCTGACAATACTTCCACACACCTCATTGAAAAGTTTTCAAACCTTACATCTTTTTTGCATATTAAATACGAATTATATTAGATATGTTTAAATGAATTTATATGTTAGTATAAGACGGCTTAAATGTAGGAATGAAAGATCGAAAGCTAGAAACTTCTCTCAAACTTCATATATGGAGCCAGTGTTCTAAATTCTAAAGATATTTGACAAACATTTTAAAATATTGTTAACTGTAGAGATGGAAATTGTAATTTAATATTTATTCTGCAAACTTTACAACGTTTTTATTATAACGTCAGTGTTCGTAATAAAAGTTTGGCTTTATTTTTGAAATTGTAAGTATCATTTTTTTGTGAATTTATTCATGATTAAAGTTAACATTACAACATATCATTTCATTTAAAGGAGTTAACTGTCATTGAAAAGGCATTATATTTTAAATAATAACAATATATTTTTAGTTCTATTTCCACAATATATTTTATGATTAAGACAGGTTTAGTTCATCATGACTATATTCAACTAATAGTATACAAATTACATATAGGTACTACTAATAGGTGCTGAACATTTTATTTGTAAGCTTTCTTGCTTCATTCATATATATATAGAGCATGATTGTCTGCTTTCGATTAACGAAACCGGTTTTGATCATAACATATATCATGGAAAAACAGCTCAAAATTTAGTGTTGATTTGAGAAATGTCATCAGTTTCAATCAAGCTAAGTTTGATAATGATTACTTGCAACCAAAACAATGATCATGGTAAAATATGATATTAACAATTGTATACCATTATTATTATAAAATATATTAACTTGCTTCAATTATAAATGTACTTCACTATTTTATCACCACTTCTGATATAAAATTATGAAAAAAAAATTTTTAGTACTTATTTCCTCAATATATTTTTCGATCTGGATCGGTTTCGCTCATCCCGAGCATTGTCAACTGGTATTGCTCGCAAAACCGGTCCTGGTCCAAAAATAAATTGTGGAAATAAGTACTAAAAATGTGTATTTATTATTTAAAATACCATGCGTATCGATCAAGAAGTAACAGTTAATACCTTAAAAGTGATAAAAGTGAGAGACCAAGATATTTATATCTAAATACTGATTTTAGCCAAATTTATTTGGTATGTAGTAAAGTAATAATTTTAAGTCATTGCTGTGTTATATCCTGTATACTGAAAAACTTTATATCCTAATATTTCAATTATTTCATTCGAAACAAAAAATATCTTTTTGTTATAAACTATATGCAATAAATAACAAAACACTCAATATATTTAAACATTTGCGACAATTCATAAAAATGATAACAGGAGAAAAAACAAGTCAATAAAATATTTATCATTTAAATTTGGCTTGTTTAAGCTCCATTTTAAGCTCTGTCACTGGTATCCACTGAAAAAATGCAACGAAACTCCGAGAGCAAAGTATTTATTAACGACTTAATGAAAATGTGTGGGGGCTGCTAGAGACATTCCACAAACAAAACGGGCCATCAAGGGGATGAAAAAACACCCTCTAATCCAAGCTCACCCTCTTTTATAATATTTTATTTTATTACTCAGTAAGTAGAGAAGCTATTCTTTTATGGTTTTGAACCCTGTTTGAATTTAGTTTGATTGTGATGCAGGTTCACCCTTTGGAAAACCTAAGTGAGTAAAGAGATATCGCTTTGAGAGGATCAAGTTTTTAAGAAAATGATCAAAATTTTTCTTCAATTTTCTTTGATGTTTTCCTGGCAAAAGATATCATATTATAAGACTTTACTTGTCTTATAGCTAATGAATGAATTGAAAGTATCGTTTCGATTAACTACGAGGTCGTCTCATGATTTCTGTATTATTATATTATCGCAATAAAAAAATTCTTGATTCCTGAATATAAATGTTTATATAATTTATAACAATTTTTGAAAAGGAACGTAAATTTAACAAAAATTTGATAGGCTAACGTGTTTGAAAGTTTGTATTTAAAGTTTGTTTGTAAATAATTCATTTTCTTTCGAAGACACTCATGAGATAATTTTATTCCCTTATACTCACCTGTTCCAAAAATGTAGTGTAATAAGATCGATTTGTTGAATAAAAACATTTTTTATGACTTCTCCACAGAACATAGGGAAAAATAAAAGCCATCGTTTTGACTACGTATTGAAATTTCAAATTATTTAATGCATTACGTTCCTTAAGATGTACAAGAGAATATTATTTGATTGTAATAATTTCCGTCTCACGATTCTTTCTGATGACGTTTGATGACTGTATTAAAATAAAAAATTATCACTAAGAAATTCTTAAAATCTTGTTTTTAAGCTAAATAATATTATACATAATTCATTTAATATATGTATATTACATTAAATATATTTTTATTAGTTCTTTTTATCAGTAGGTTTTATATTCCAAGTGTTTTTTAACTCAAAATTTTGTAGGAATATCTTTGATTTTTATTTGTGTTGTATCAGTTGACAATACTCACGATAAATTAAACTGGTCCCTATAGTTTTTTATACAAAGTTGTGGAAATAGTACTAAAATTTGTGTTTTATTTATGTAAATATAATATATTTCCAGCACAGTGATAATAAATAACATCTCAAAAACCAGCTATCAACAATTTTGATGATATCTTTCATTTAAATGTTGTAAACAACATATATGTCAAAAAATAATTGAAAAAAATTAATCAGTCTTTAAATGGTTGTAAAAGTACTACTCTCGAAATATTACTTGTTGAAACGTTACCTCATGATCTTAGAAAGCTTCAACAATTTAATTTTCATAAAGCACCTTTAGTCGATATCGTAAATTATATAAATGTGAGAATAAGCTATTGCTTGCATTTAATTACTTCATCATTAGTTTTCTCTTAACTCTAACAAATACACATGAATTTATACAATTCAAAGTAACTATTTTAGAAAGAAAAAAAGGTATTGCAAAATGTATAAAAAATATACCTTTTACGAGAATAGAAGAATCGGATATGTTTTCTTGTATTAAACTTGTCGGCTAAGTCGATTCTACGTTCACTCCGAACATCAACTGTCTGAGTTTAATGTATTGTCTAAATTTCCCCTGACAATTTGTTGAGACTGAAAAATTCCTTTTATTTGAAACACGCGCCATTTCAGACATATTGTTTTTGTAGAGATACTTGCTTTTTAGCGAAGCCATGAAGTAAAGATAAGAATAATTGAACACGCTGGAAGCTTCTTAAATGAATAAAAAGTTTTTTCTTAAGTTCAGAAGCTCCGTAGCTGATTGCAAACTTAACATAAAAATGAACTTGCTGTACATCTATCTATTTGTATACTCTTTAAAAATGAGAGCCCGTGTGACGTAATAAAAAGCAGATTTTCGTAGAACATTTGTTTAAATAATTTATTAACAAAAATTTTTTGTTGCGACTTATATAATATTAGACGGTAATTATGATATAGATATAATAACATTAATAAAGTAAATGTGATATTTTTTAAATAATGGTTGATTAGTGAAATATTATGTAGCGGTAGACGTTTTTCTCTCACTGTTTTAGCGTGAAAAAGTATATTCATTTTTATGCAACGTCTGTTTTAAAAGCTCTCAGCGTATGTATTTATTTAAAAAACAAAACACACTGCTTGGCTTAATTTACAAAAATTTATTTTCTATAGATCGGGAAAGATTTTGCTTATCAAGTTTTTTGATAAATAATGCTAGCAATGAGAGAAACCGGTGCTGAAATGGAGAGTATGAAATATAGTATTTAATTTTGTGAAATATCATTTAAATGAAATGCTCTTCCAGAAAGAAGTGAAAGTTAGCATCTCAAAAACGATTAACTATACTTTAATTGAATTGGAATTTACTTGGTAGACAATGTATTTCAGTTTTATAAAATTTCTAAGATAAATAGCTCGTGGCTAATGCGGTTTACGTCCTCATTGGAAATATGAAAACGATGGTTCTGATGACGGTTAAACCGAAATAGCTATCAACTAAATATCTTATAAATTTTGTTGAAATAAAATACATTGCTAGTTTTTCACCGTTTATATATAATATATTGATTGAATTTGGTAACTAGGTTTCGTTTTTTGGTAGAACTCCATTATATAGTTCTGACGAGAGCGTAAGTTGAAATAGCATCAGCTATATAGCTTATAATTTTTTTGACGCTTAAATACGGGCCTATTTTTTCACCGTGTTAATGATAATGTATATTTGGAGATTGAAATATTGGTAACAAATTTTAAGCTTAGCTCATATGTATCACGACGATCTCCCGTCCATACATGCTCTGTTCCAGTGCTCAATGAACCGTTCCAAAATGTAATATAATATTCGAAGACATTATGTTCACGCGATTAACAGTATATTAATATCACATAGGCTGTCACAGTGCCCTCGTCGAAGCAGTTAGTTGTGAGCTTATCGGCAAGGTCGCAGTATTGCGTCTCGTTCGGGCGTTAAAGAGTGGTATAATGACTTGCGAATCTGAACCAATTTCGCTAAATATCGCGGCTAACGGTTAATCTTCTTGCAATCGGCATTGCACTAAGCGATTTCGTGCTTTGCAGACTTCCCTCAATTTGTCGAGTTAAACAAACTGGTTTTTACCTGGTAGATTAATTGAGCGAAAGAAAACGTGAATTATGTGACGAAAATACAATTTAAGAACCAGTCCAATATATATAGCAAAAGAACTTAGGTATTTCATTTATTTTAGAGAGATTCAATATCGATGATTACGAAAAAGTCTCAAGCCACGTAAAATAATGAAAACGTAGCAGAAATATCTAATTTGTCACATTACCTTTAGTGACTTGCGCTTTATAATATTGTTTTTCAATAAACCCTCTGCTTAGTGAACTATATCAAATTTAAAATGGTTTTAAAAAAAATAAAGTTTAAATTATTTATTAAATAACCACACACAAATATATACTATAAAAACTGTAAAATAATGTAATATACAACGTCTCATAGGTCAATCAATGAAAAATATTTAATATTAAATTAACAATAAAATTAATATTAAATATTAACACTTAAATGAAATAATTCATTTTCAAACTTCTAGATTTTTATTGTCTTCTCTTGTTAACACGTGGTACTATATTGATTTTAATATCATTTATGGGTCGAATATAAATGAGATATTACTCCAAATATTGTATTGCTTCAATTTTATTTCCATTTGTTAACCTTTCTTCGGAATTCTGTTGCTGATTTGAAAAATAAAAAAAAACACAAACATTATGTCAATTATTTTAACATAGCCGAAAATAAAAAAATATTCATGAAAAAATATGTAAATCACTGTGCTGAATATATTACCTGATTTTTGGGCGAATACAACAACTACAACTATTACTACAACTCAAAAGGGATAATTACAACAGTGAAAATTCCAGTAACCGAATTATAGTGGATGAAACAAGGTTACGTGTTTAATAAATGAATTCATAAGTCTTAGCTCGCAGATAATTATATCCACTGAAAATTATAGGCACAACATCTTGAGAATAAATCATTGCGCAAAAAAATACATTGTTATATTTCGCAGCAAAAAAAAAATACCAAAAAAACAAAATACGTGCACTTTTTTTATCAAATTTCTATTTTCTTTGTATTTGAAATTGAGACGTTGGTTTATTTCTTGACACCATATTTCCTTTGCTACAGTAACGATGTGTGCTTAAATTACGGTTGCTACGTGATATCAAAGCGTTTGATGGAAATTCAAACTGCACCTAACGAGGCGTTAAGATGAAATTCTTCTAATGAAAAACGTCGTTACACGATGTAATTATATTTCGTGCTATTTTGAAAATACCAGAATAAATATAAGTATTTACGCGACTGTTTTTGTTATTTTATTGGCACCAAAACACAGGGAAATATAAATAATTGTCTCAATCGTTTTGTTTAACAATACATAGACACGTGCATACAGATCCGCTTTATTCTCATATATCCTCCTATTCATTCTATATTTCGCTCTTTACAATACTCGTTGATTGGTTTAGAGGAAACTAAAAGCAAATAAATAACGATTTTGGATGTTTCATGGGAAAAAAATACATCTTATCACCGCAAAACTATAGTTTACCATTTGTAATACATTTTTACAAGGTTTTCACTGTTATTTTTTTATAATAAAAACACATTTTTTGTACCATTTCTACAATAAATTTTATGATATAGACTGGTTTTTTTAACATGAGTATTATCATCTGCCATATTTATTATTTGAAAATGTTTATCAATTAAGTCAAATTTCTATACACTAATTTCGTGATGATGTTAATGCACACATAGATGGCGAATACCATTTACTGTCAAGGTCATCAATATTTCTTATACCATAC
This sequence comes from Himalopsyche japonica, assembly GCA_028555115.1. NCBI lineage: Eukaryota > Metazoa > Arthropoda > Insecta > Trichoptera > Rhyacophilidae > Himalopsyche > Himalopsyche japonica. Next base: position 44,928 of record JAHFWJ010000461.1, read on the forward strand.
TTACTGGGTAAAGTTCAACGCTATTTAAGAAAACGTATATGTTGATTTTCAGAATAAAGCATTGGTGTATGTAATCTTTAAAATTTCTTTTTACACTACGAGCTCAAAGCAGGTATGTTTACTTATTCCTGAATTGGCCTCGTTTATATATTATATCCCATATCTAACTGAAAAGAAACATTGTGTTAAAACCACTTTTAAAAATAAAATGTTTTACATTGTTCTATAAAGAGTCTGTGTGATATTTTGATTGAAAAATAGCCAAAGATTTTGTTTTTATATGTCATATAGAAATAAAAGTCCTGAAGTGTGATATGAAAAACTGTAGTGTAATAATTTTAAGTTTTATTATCTAAGAAATGCTTTAAGCTTCGCATATTTTATTGCGAATAAATACGCTTGTTTTTAACAGTAAGTTTAAAATCGTCACAGTCTGGAAGATTTTATAAGCTGTACCTATCTCCCATAAAAGCTTAAAGCTTCACATTGATAAGTCCCAGGCGTGTCAACTTTATCTCGTTTCACCTTTATAGAAAGTGCAACATCTTTCTGCTGAATGCAACCTCTTTCTTTTCTACACAATATATATACAATACTACCTAGAAACGCCAAGAAATAAGACCCGTATATCTCGAGGCACTCACTGAAAATTTTCTGTGATGTAGCAACGTATTGTATAAACAAGTTCCACGGTTTTGTTTTCCGAGAAGTTAAACAAATAGATACTTTCCTCATTGGTGTTTTTCTTGATACATAAATATTTTATCTGAACTTTTTTCTGATACTTATATAAGTCAAAAGCTGCTAAATTTGTATGAGATTCCAATCGAACAGAACAAAATTAATTATTATTAAGGACGTAAATATCATAAATTAATTGAATATTACCAATGTAAGGTGGACAAAATGTCACTGAGCGATGTCATATATCATATTTATTATGCCTAAATTAAATAATAATTATATTATATTCATTAAGTTTGCTTGAATATATTAATATGTTAGAAATTAATTCATTTCGAGAAGAACATGAACAAACTATAATTTAACATTTTTATATACAAAACATGTTTCCAATACAAGAAATAATTTTCGAGATAGCACAGGTACATTTCATAATTGATATTTAATTGGTAGAACTTCTTTATAATTTATAACATGGTGTAAAAATAGCACAGTATTTTAGTTCTATAAAATTTATAAGGTATAATGTTTATAGCTATAAATTAAGCTACTTCATTTTTTTAACCCGTAAAATTGATCATTTTTATATTAGGCAATGTGATTTCATTCATTTTTCAATTTTATATAATAGAATCTAATGAATTTATCGCAGCTGATCAAAAAATACCTATGTACAAAACTATGCAGGTATTTCAAAAAATAAAATATTGATTTCTTCTAATATTACAATACTTCAAAGAAATGACAAAAAAATGTTTGTTTTTTAGTATTTGATAAAGCCATTATAAGTTTAAATACAAAATCTCTTATTGAATAATTGTATCAGAATAAAATCACTATTTTGTCTGTTAAATTAAAATATATAATACAATATTAAAAGTCTAATGCTTTCATTCTATTCAGCTTCAGAGAGCTTATTACGAAAGCTAGAAGTAAGACAGCGGAAATCATATTTTCTGAGAACTTAAAGCTCCACCTAGTACGTCATTGTTCAGTGCATTTTGATTTATACTGTTATATAGCAGTAATGTAACCCAAAAACAGTGACAGCTGTTGGCACCGACTCATATACGCATTCGCAGACTTCGCATTTAAAATGTCAATAAATTTTATCTTATGAAATTTAAGTCTAAATCGATAATCAACATTTTGCAAAAGAGAAGAACTGGGATACGTCAATATTACGTTATTAAATTTAAAAAAATTGAAATGAAAAACATGTTGATCGTTATTCTGATTACAACAAGACAATTGATCATCTATAAAGATCGACATGGATCATCAAATTGATAATCAAAAGGCTTGACACTTCCGATCGTGTAAATAAATAAAAAATAAAAAATCGTTGATTTTTCGCACTTTAGAAATAGAAAAACATTAACAACGACAAAACATGTTTTTGAAAAGAATAGTATTAAAATTTACAAAAAAGTCTAGTTTCTTTGTAATCAGATAAATGCGTAGCAAAATTTTCTTTCATATTAAATAAATGGATGTTTTTGAAATACAAATTATCTACTATTGGTCACCTTATGATTGATTTTTGAACACGAATAATGCTGAATAGAACAAATAAACTGATTTATATTACAAAAAGCAAATTTTTTATCAGTGTGTCTGTATCGTGCATATAACACTGCACACGAACAATTTATTTTTATTGAGAGAGAGAGAGTGTGCGTGTGCGCGCGCGCGCGCGTGTGTGTGTGTGCGTGTTGGAATGTGACTGATATTAACATTAGATTGTGCTGAGATCTGCAGAATAAAATTACTAAGTAGCTATTTGATTATTAAATTTAAATGTTGCTTGGCAACTAACAAAATAAATTACAAATTAAATTGTACTTTTTGATTTTTGAAAACTATTGTATATCATCATGATTTATAAGTAAATATGCGATATGAAGTATATCCACAAGTTATTGTAAATCTGCGACTGTAAAAAAGGTTTTTGTAATTCGTCTTACGCGACAATATGTTTTATGAGTGGTTCATAAATTCAGCTAGATAACTCAATTCAGTATTTTATTACACATATCAAAATTATTCTCTAAGGTAAAATGTGAGATACTTTGGCAGAATCACGATAAATGCGCCTGAGACTGAATAGGATCGAGGAAAAAGCTTTGTGCTCTCTGAAAATCCCAGGTGTACGTAATAACGCAAAAACCTGGCAAGCCCTGTCATCAATAAGGTAGGTTTATTTTAAAGATTTGCGTACAAAAAAGGTTCTGCTCCCCGTCACATCACATGAGGTACGGTTTTGCGTAAACAATAAGAAGAAATGTTTATCTAGAGCTAGAGATCGGGTACATTTGGTCCGTGGATTAGCTTTATTGCATAACATTTGTTTTTCAAAAGTAAATAGAGAAAATTTCATATTTACTTTTGATTATAAACCGTACGAGTGATAAAATTCTAACGTGGTAGAAGAAGGGCTTTTATTGCCAACATTTGAAGAAGCTTTGATAATATTTTATGAATATTTATATTTTTTCTCGTATTTCACTAAAATCTGATATAAGTTAAATAAGATTCTCACACAATCTTATTCAATTGAATATTGTGAAGTTCTCTGAATAAAAATTAACAAGAATTAGTTCAAATTTGATATTAAAATTCCATCGAGCACCTTCAGTAAATATCATAAAAAAAAGAATTAATTCATAATTTTAAATGATAAAACAACTAACACATCTAAAAAAAATTAACAATTTAGTAAAATATATATAAGACATTTGAATTTTATGAAATATTGTAAAATTTCAAAAAAAGGTTTTCTGCCAAGCTTTGCAAAGGATATTTAAATAATGTTGTTATTAAACAATATTAGGAATCAAACTTTGAACACAAAAACTAGCTTGAAAACAAAATTGTTAACATTGCATATTTTTGACTGTCAACATACTACAATCAATCATCTCAACAGTTGAGACGTTGACTATCAAAGGATTGAAAATTGTAGTTAATTGGCTATTAAATTTGCATTTTTTATAAGTGGAAATACAAAGCAATACAAAACAATAACTGTGTTTAACAACAAAAATGTGACATTAAAGACAAAAACGTCGTTTAATTGTAATATCGTAAATTGGGTATATCTGGTCGTGCTATTGAAACACTTGTTTATTTTATGGATACAAATGCTTTCGAATGCTTATTTGAAATAATATAAAGCGATACATTTTAATAATGTACTGTATGTATTGGCAATGTACAAACAAGACTTCACCTAGAATATTATTATATTATTATACCGATTGAATGCGAATAGCTATGATTGTCGACCCCTGTATAAAACAAACAAATACCAGTGCCAAGGAAATGAGGTACACTTGAAAAGATAAAGCGACAATGTGCTTTGGGAATATTTTCCTTGGCCATATCTGCTTCATATTCTGTTTATACAGGAACCAGAGACAACTTTTAGAATATTAATATTATTCTTTCGTGGTCATGATTTATTTGTTTTGTTTTATTCAAAGAAGATATAACAGAATTTTTAATTTTCATTCATAAAATATTGGCTTTCATTTCTATGCAGTTTAAATAATTCAAAATGATGTATTTATTACATGATTTAATAAGCGAATACATCAATAATACAACGAAACAACGATAAGAATTGAAATTCAGCATTAAAAAATTCTGTCAAAAATTTTACCAATCCTTTACTACTGAGTATATTTACTTAATGAATTCAGCTATAAATTTAATTTTAAACATTTATCATTTGTTTTATATACTCACTTAATTTTCTAGTGTGGCCAAAAGTGTTTTAGAAATTAGTCTTTTAGAAGTAAATGCTTCACAATCAACAATTAAAAGTTGCGATTTTTCTCATTACTGCTGATATATTACGACAATTTATATTTAATATTATAGAAAGAAAAATCATTATTCTTGCTTCAGCTTATTAGAATGATTTTCATTAGTTCAAGTATAATTTCAAATTTGAATTTTAAAGAGACATATTTTTTTTCTTACTAGAAGACTGGAGAGTAAATTTTATTGATTTTATAAAGGAAAAATTTGAGAAGCAGTCATATAAGTATCGACTTCACCGACACATTCGTCAATGCTAGCAATAAAAACGCACCACACAATTACTAAGGGCTTGATTATTTTTCTATTTCTTTTTCTGAGATAAATTTATGTCAAATTACATGATATCGTCTTACTAGTGATAACGTTTTAAACAATACTCAATACTCAAGCTTAAAGAATTACAGCTAGAATTGGAGCAACAAAGTGTAAGTTGATCGTTAGAAAAACTTCATTTAAAACAAATATATAACTGTTGACTTTCATTTTGAATTGAAGAAAAATTAAATAAAATTGAGCATTATATCATTAAAACCTAAAACCGCTAACTAGAACATCTTTTGAGAATTTTAATTAGGTAAAAAAGGGAAATTTTTATTTAGAAATACTAATTGAAAAATTTTGTATTCTTAATTGATATTTTTACATTACACCAATTGGAAGTTGTGATTTAGACCTGATGATGAAATGGTGCTGAAATATCATTCAGAATGCAAAGAAAATGAGAGGAAATAAACTCTTATTTTTCCAGCAGAGTCAATATAATATGAATCATATGATCCTTAAGTGTTGTGTAATTTGCCAAATCGAAAAAACTAAATATACAAAATTTCAATACCTATAACTTAAAATAATTTTATTAATGTAATATATGTGTAAAACATGTTTTAAAATTAAAAACAAAAGATGCGAATCTTTTGCAGTATTAAAACAAATTGTTCGAAAATTCAGGAGTAATGAGCTTTGCTAAAAGCCTTTGAGCACTTAATAATTCATGCATGGTCAAGATAAAAGCTTCTTTTGATTTTGTGTTTTATGGACTTTAAAAGGTCTTATATATTTTTGAAGATATTTCTTTGTGCTCTCTCAAAAAAGCTATCAAAGCACATGGAAGGTTGCCAAAGACTCATTGCAAACAATTTCCCCATCAAAAGAAATCGTTACGAATATCACCTGGGGCCATATGTAGAGAGCTTTTAACCCTTCTTATGGGAAGCTTTCAAAACTTATGACTCGTATCGCGCCAATATCTTTATAAGTGAGATGGTATGGAAGTAAAGCTCAATACATTTCGAAGCAAGCACAATAGATATAAAATAACAATTGTATTTACACTTTATAAAACTGTTTGTTTGAAAGCTATTTAAGGGAAATTGATACTTTTTTGTGTTTAATCTATCAATTTAAAGAAAGATGCAGTCTTGTCAACGATTAAAAAAACAGTATGATTATTTTGTAAATATAATCCATTTTTTTATATATGTACATATATTTGGAATATAGTCTAATAACTAACTAACTAACTAACTAACTGTCTAACTGTACGAAGTTACGGTGGAAATTATTAGATATTAAAAAAAACATTGACTCAATTAAGGAAATATTTTTTTTGATTGGAAATACATAATGTTCATTATTTCAAAATAAAACTTGCTTTTGTGAATTAAACATTTCATTTACTTGTTTTTTTTAAATCACAAAATTTAAGCGTTTTTTTTTTTTAATTCAATTTTATCATTTTTAAATTACATTTTAGTATGACGAAGTAGTATTTTAAAATGCTATGGTATTAGTGGAAAAATCAATTTTTCTCTTTGGTATTAGAAAACGGTCGTAGGAAAAGCTATAATCATTTCTCCTTGATGGATTGACTTTTGGATTATTTGTCAAAACAATTCTCTTATTAAATAACTAAACATAAAAATCTTTAACTGAATTTCACTCACAAATGTTCTTGATTGTTATTATAGTGCTGTTTATCTGCCAGTGTTTCAAATTGTTCGTATACAACATATGAAGTTTTCAAATGTAGACTGAAATAAACGACGTAGCTTTATAGTACTCAATTTTCAATGCGATAATGTATAACAGTGGTCACCAGTCATTGAATTGGAGCGAAAAGCAGATAAATACATTTGTAGAAAAAAACTACCAATGTTACTTTTGAAGATGAATTACAAGGGTTTTAAGACGTGGTATGTACTGCTTTGAGAACACTTAAGAATTTGAAAGAAGTTGAAAAGTGTTAAAACAAGTAAAAGCAAGTTTTTAAACATATCAAAATGAAAAAATCTATTACAATTATTATTGAAATACGTCTGAAACCTTTTAAATAAAATTTAATTATGTTAATGGTCCGCGTGATTGAAAATTGTGAGTTTAGTGGTCCGAGAGGTCTGAAAAGTTAGCGACTGCTGAGTTATGGTATTATGTTTGTGGTTGAAGTTCGTTAGCGGATGAAAATGTTTTGAATTCATTCGCTTTATTGTTATGAACTTTGTATTCTTCGTTTTATTTATATACAACTATTTAATAACGTTACTATTTTTTTCTTTTATACATTGTATGATAAAGTTTTTACAATGTAAAAACAATATGCTGTACATCAGAAATTGTCATTTTTAGCCTACGTCTGGTCCCAATGTGAAGCATTTGCCCGTCAAATTAAATTTTGTTTCAATGATAACTGCATGTTGTACGCCACGTAGTTGTTCAATCTCTATTTTTTGAAGAGATAGAGTAAGAAAATAATTACTAGTCAGTGAATTGATCCTGTGATACCCTATATTTAATAATCAAATAAAACTGAAAAAAAACTACTCATACTGGAGATTTTGCTTTTCAAATCTTTGATCAACAGTTATGATATCGTTCATTGCACCGTAAAATTGGCGTATACTATTTCATATACAGTAAAAAAAAACATCGTAATAAAACATTCCTATGTGTAAGAATTCATTGATTATTGATCAAATATAGAGAAAAGAAGAATAAAATATTACTTTTATGAACATATTAATTATAATACATTAGTGAGTACAGTCAATCATTGCTGTGCCACTCAAAGAAAGAAAGTTTTTATTTTTCAATTTTGTTTATCGAAGTGCAATTGGATACATAATACTCTTTGTTTTTCTGTCTGTTGTGTACACGAATAATATTTAAGGTTTTATGACGCGTGAGCAAGCCACATAAATCTGCCCATGTGAGAAGTATATCCACATAATTCAGTGTATCAGATAGTGATTCTGATTAGCAAACCGGTCCAGTTCTAAAGAATGTCTATTTTTATAAGAAATTAGAAACCTTAAAAAAAACAATTTTTTTTTATATCTCGATCTGGTGAAACAAATAATTCTTGTGATGAGCAAAACCCATACAGATCTAATAGTTTTAATTTAGAAGTTTTTGCGGCTGTGTGTGTCTCAACCAATAAAGTTTTATTGTGATCCGATGAATGATATAAAATTGCATATGGGACAAACAAATAAACAAACATTCATTTATATATTAAATAAATAATATTATCAAAAATACTTCAAAACTTATACATTTTCTTATCAAAGGAAGTTCTTTCGACAAACAGAAAAGGAAAACACATTTTTTTGGATACCACTGGCAAACCTTTTAAGGTCGAGTACCATTTATGGTTTGTGTAACCGGCCCCAAATAGCCCGCGGGGTTTTGTGTTTTTTTTACGCGGCAAACATTCTCGGCTTGTTTGTTTGGCTTCCTAGTTTTGAATGACATGTGTGCATACTGTTAAATGTTTTTTTCATCAGGAAAACAAACCGCTAAAGGGCAGTAATACAACCAGAAGGATTCTACATTCTTTTATATTTAATAATAAGTAAACACATGTGACATGTCATTGTTATAAATTCTGTTTTTTCTTTATTATATACATATTAGGTATAATTTATTCATTGTTGAACAGACTTTGTTAAATTTTTGCTGTATTTATCGATACTGTATTTTATATATATCATAATCATAGTCATAATACTTTTGATATTAGTAATCAATTAAAATCCTTCATTCTAACAGTTTGATTATCTATAGTGATGGGCTGAATCAAGAATTATTCTTTGATAGACGTCTCGTTGAGTAAAAATGTTTTTATTAACAATAACCCATTTTCTGCTGAGCCATAAAAATTTATTATGTTAAATAATTCAAAAAATAACTCATTATTATTGGTGTTAATTATATTTATATAGAATATCAAGATAATCAAGAGGATTATACGAAAGCAGTTAAAAGGTTAAGTAAAAGTAAGAGCCTTTATGTTTTGAATTTTTTTGATAAAATTTTAGCTTATTAAAAGTTCTTCTATTCATTTTTTATAACTTTGAATCAATTTCCCGTTAAATTGAATATAAAAATTCAAAGTCATTTTATATATGTCAGGTGTTTTCTATATTCATCTCTCTTTAATGAACGAACTAGAAAAAGGTAGACAGTGAAGGTAAAAACAAACGTTAATTAAAATTACAAAAATTATTTACCAGTGTTAATCAAACTTATGATCATTTCCAAGACAAATTAGGCAAAATTTCAGTGCAAAAATTTATTTCATCACAAAAATTTTCACACTTTTTAAGCCCTTATTTGTTTAATTTATTATATCCACTGAATGTGGTAGGTGGAATTTCAATTTCAATATCAATGTATTTGAATTGTTGAAACATTTTACGATTCCATATGTTTTGTCACTAAAGACCCTGGTTTCGCATTTCATCATCTTCATGAATCACACGAATGTATCAGAATTGACATACAATAAACAGTTAACATCGGGTATAAACTAAAGGAGCTAATTACAGAGGAAAAACGCAGGCCCTAAGGCCAGGATCCAAATATTGATTTAATAATAACAACACTCAGTTGACGGTGATAAGTTTTATTAGTAGTTAATGTTGTTAATGATTCTTTTATAAAAGGGATCTACAAAAAATCATAAACAATTATCATTAGAAAGTAATCAGGTAATTTTTGACTTCGAAATAACTATTTATTTCAAATTGTCATGAAACGGTAAGAATTAAACATCAGATGACTAATATAGCAATTTAATTTATGAAGTTTTCGACTCATTGAAAAAATCTTACATAAAGGATATAACAAGGGAGAATTGAGAAGATTAAGCTTGAAATAGTGATATTCGGCATCTTCAGGCATTCCATCACACGGATGCAACAGAACTGACGCAAAATAAACAGTTACAGAATTGTATGTGTATAATATTAAAGTTATTAATTACAGGAAAACACCTACCCCTAGGCAAGCAGTAAATTACAGCGAAAATAAAACTTAGCAACAGCAATCTAATAATAATTAACTCAATTGCCTGTGATAATTTTCATTAACGATCTTGCTAATGAGTCATTCTTGAAAGGGGTTTTTCAATATATATCAATCAAGTAACATTGAAATATAAATGGCTTTTTTTTCGAATGGCAAAGCCCGGGTAACAATTCAAATTTGAATTCTAAGGTATAGTTGAATGTATTATTATTTATTTTTCAGATACAGTTTGTGAAGTCACATCGATATGAAATTCTTAAGCTATTGTGGAGCGATATAAAGTTTACCCATCTAGAAACGCGCAATGTCACTTATCGTTTGTTCGCCTCTGTTGAAGATTTATCATATAGAATAGTATAATATGATATTATGCCCCTCCCCGAAAACATAAAATGCACGCATCGCCCGTTAGAGAATCGCCGTGCCGCCCTTTTAATATTCCCGCGTCGGTAACACTTTTACGCATTATTTTATCGTTCAAGGCAAAAAATACTCTCCTTCAACCAATGTAAGACCCACTCTACTGCCATTTAAGCTTCATGCCTAAAATAATTAACAATTGAATTGGTGTTCCATTATATCATACTATTATATTAAGCTCTATGTTCACTGCTAATGGATTATGTCATAAAATTTAATGAGGACTTTTAATTTCATTCAAACTGAATTAAAATAAGACATGACTTGTGGAATGAATACGATTTTTTGTACCGCTAATAATCATTGACAATATCACGGTATCATAGAAATAATAATTTTATGGAGTGCCGACAAACAAACAATACATCTTTAAATATTGTTCCATTTTTAAAGCATTTTGTGATGATTGTTCATTTAATTAAAGTTTTGACATAGTGTTCAATAGAAAATACTAATTGTTGAGAAAAACATGCTTAACAGTATTCCATAAAGGCGAAATGTAGCAAAATAATTATTTTAAATAACGTTTAGGGTGTTATTTTAATTAGGTCTAAATCAACCATTTTATAGGTAACGAATACGGTAAGTAATAATGAAAACATTCAAGAAAAAATTTTTAATAGAATTTATTATCTGAAAACATTGTCAGACTTTGGGTTTTTAATATAAATTATATATTATTTTAAATGAAATTTTAATATTATTTTTTTTGCTTTATGTAGAAAAAAAATAATACACCCTAAGAAATCAATGCATTTAATCTTAGACTCATAAATATATATATTTATGTAAAGATACCTGAAAATTTACACAGTTTCAAGAATAGAAATTCCATCAAGAACCCGCAGTCAATATCATAAAAAACTTCTTCAAAACGTATCATGAATTTATTGTTCTCGTCATTTTCATTTTTTAGAGCATACTACACGGAGAAAGTATTCACTATGTTATTGTCCTCTCTCAAAATTAAGCATTTACCATCCTGGTGAGGGAGGGGGTATCATGACAGAAGTTTTGTTAATATTAGTAATTATCTACTAAAGACCTTTAAAAAACCTCTAAGAAACCCTATATTATGTACATGGGCTCATAACTTAGCCTATTCGTTCGCTATTGAAATAGATACATATCTCTGAATCATGTTTTAAAAATTTAGATTTAATGTTTCATAAAGTTACATATTGCATCACCGCTTGAGATTTTGTTTGATTTAATAAAAAACATTATTAATTTTCTTTTATTATCGCTTCCTAAAGTTGTCATTAAAATGTATATTTAAAAATATAATTGAATAGAAATAATAAAACTTCACTTGCAAAATATTTCAGTTCATACAAAATAAAACTAACATGAGTTTGTTAATTAAAATCTATTACAGAAACAGCGGGATGATATATTCGAGGGAGCTTTGGTGTTTCCCTTTATCATACAATGCATTCCCTCCCTTATGGAATACATTTTAATTTATTATAATACGTATTCCTTCCTTCCTTCCGTATCGCGTCAAAATATGTTTTTTGGGGAAGAAAAAATAACCTTTGCGTTTGACATCGTTTATGAAAGAAGTTGATAATTTTTATTTTGAAATATGATTTTGATAGGGAAATAATACCAATAAGTATTCAGTTTTGAAAGAACTAATAAAAATGATTGATATCTTTCGGTTTTATGATAGTGTCAGAATTATAGCATTTATCAGAAACAATTGTCAGTTAATTCATATGATTTTTGTGGTTTTATGGTTTTTTTGACTTCGTTTTAATGAAATTATACATTTTAACTGTCAATTTTACTAACGAAAATTTGAACAATTATTGAATTGTTTTGATGTGCAAATGTGAAGTTAGGTATAAAAAATTGAGCTTTATAAAAGATTTTAAGCATCAGTTATTTTCAATTAATAAAATTAGATTTCTTGAAGGATATAAATTGCTTAAAACAAAGTACTTGCGACAAAATGTGATTCACGAAAGTAAGATGTCTCAAACAGCACGACCGCACAAAGGCTACAATTGGCAGTCTCCATCTATCAAAGCCTTCAGGACGAAGCCTGCGTTACGCAATATTCAGCGGGGCACAAAACCTATCTGCGAGCAGAGGCAATCCTTCTTCGATATCTTTCATATAAGGGAAGGCGACCCCCATTCGTAAGATATCGGATGTATTAAACATAACTATAGTAAAATAATATTTTTTTACATTATAGTTAATAAGTATTAAACTGATATTTCAATTAAAAATCAGTGCATTTACGATTTAAAGATGATTCAACATATATTAATGGTATGGAAGGTGTTTGACGACCCGGGTTTCGCCCTTCGGCATCTTCAGGCATTCCATCACACGGATGCAACAGAACTGATGCAAAATAAACGGTTAGTATCGTATATATTTTAAAGTTATTAATTACGGGAAAACACTTATCGATAGGCAGTAAATTGCAGCTGAAACAAATGTAACAATATCAATCCAATAATAATTACTCAATTACCTGTAACAACTTTCATTAACGATCTTGCTAATGAGTCGTCGTTATTGAAAGGGGATTTTCAGTAAATATCAATTAAATAACATTATAATATAAATGGTTTTTTTTAAAAAAAAATTATTTAAAGAATACCTACTATCAAACATCTAGCGATGAAACATAATAATTTACGTAATGAGATTGTCGATTCATTGAACCGATCTCACGTAAAGGGTACAACAATGGGGAGTTGGGAAGATTGAGTTGATCATTGAGAATGAAGTTTTAATTTTAATAACTGGCCTCTATTAATTTCTAAAATCTCCTAAATATTAATTAATTATATGCAGTTGAAATAATATTGAAAAAAAAACAAAAAAAAAGAATATTCCATATATATAATTGGCCTTAGAAAGCAGTAGTTGAATTTGATCTGCATTGATTTTGATATATATTTGTTGAAAGCTATTAGCATTTAAGATAGTGGAAGATTAAATATGTAACTATTTACAACCATTAATAAGAACTAAATACTATTATATTTTATCTTTAAATTGTTGTTTTTCATTACAACAATATTGCACTTTCAATATGAATCATACTTTAGTAAGAGTGTTTATTTTGAGAGTTATTCTTCGTTTATTTATTAATGGAAATAACATTAAATTTATGACAATATACACAATTCATTTATAATTTTAAATAAGTAAAGCTGTTTTAAATATTTTCCATTGATTCTGCGGTTGTTTTGTAGAACTGTGTGGTGATAAGTAATTTGCTTCTTTGAGATGTTTATTCATATTAACTGTTTCACAAGGTTGTTTGTTAACTGTGACTTTTCCTTTTTACTGGACGTGAACAAGCTATTATACAATAACAACAAAACAGCTATTTTTCATTACACTTAAACGTGCATGTAAGTCTAAGGGTCTATCTATCTGAATGAGAAAAAATACATGTTATATTTAGTAAAACACCGAGTGGAATACCAAAATTTTCCATTATAATTTAACTTTTAAATAGTGTTCTGAAATATATCAAAAAGTTTATTTACTATCAAAACAAAATTAATTACTTTCAAAATAAAAAAATTACAACATGTGTAAGGCATTTGGGATGTTAACTGTCAGTTCTTATCGATATTATGTCATTTGAATAAAATCAAAATGGTCAATTCGTTAAATTAACTTTTCCAAGTCCCAAAAAATATTTATATGCACATTTTGAATTTTTTTAAATTATTCCTATATCACACCATCAACGTTAACTGCATTAAATAATATCTTTATATATAACCAGCCATATGATCGTTTTTACTTTTAAGGTGTTAACTGTCACTTCTTGATGAAAAGACACGATATTTTAAATAATAAAAAAAAAAATTTTAGTACTTTTATTACGTTTGCAGAATATATTTTTTGATCAGGACCGATTTCGCTCATCGCGAGCATTGTCAACTGATGATCAACGAATAGATATGAAATAAGCACAAAAAAATGTGTTTTTATTATATAAAGCATATTTAAGGATTTTATTATCATATTTTAAGTAATAAAAGCACATTTTTTAGTACTTACTTTCACAATATATTTTTTGATCAGGACCGGTTTCTAACTCTATATTAAATAAATATAGAGTTGTTAAAACGACACAAATGACCCCAATCAAGCACGCTTTAAATAAAAAAAAATCTCGTAAATCAACAGATATTTAAAGTTTTTTTTGATTTATAAACAGCACTGTATTTTTTTTTGTTGATAGTGCTCGCGATGAGAGAAACCGGTCCTGATCAAAAAATATATTGTGGAAATATGTACTATAAAATGTGTTTTTATTATTTGAAATATAATGCCTTTCCATCAAGATGTGTCAGTTAACTCCTTAAAAGTGATTTTATTATCAATCAACGATATTTATTGCTGAAGAGTGAACTATAATATCAGATATAATGTAACAAAATAAATTTCACTGTACACTATGCATATTTTCATATAACGACAACAATTGAACATATCTGTTCCTATCCATAAGTACCCCTGTCCCCGACGCCCACTGATAAATAGCGCCGATTTCCCTACGCAGTCCTTTTGGCGGTAAATCACGTTCAGACAATTATTTACCGACAGAATTTGAGTCGGCGAGGGCTTTGCCCACCGGCCCCACGTCTTTCGTACATTTCTACGATCATCCCCCGATAGCTAAATCCCTATTGCTGAGCTAGCTAAGAAATGCGGCCAATTTGAATATGCATTAGGCAAACTAGATTTTTTGCCTAAGATGTTAAGCGTAAAATTTACAAGCTGTCTATATTTGCTAGAAGAAAATTGGGCGAACGGATATCTGCAAAATAAATCATTCCCTTGCCTAGCGAATTAATATTATTTAAACTATGGTAATACTTACAGGCGCTGCTCTAAGAAAGATTAATGTGTCTTTTTGATATAGAATATAAAGGTATTTATTACATTTCTGCAAATCGCCAATAAAATAATATTAAAGTCACATAACGAAAAAAAGTTTTTCATATGGATTATGTAACTATATTATTCCATAATATAAAGTTATTCACTGAAAGAAATATATATTCATATATATATGGACTTCTAGAGTATCATGAAAGAGTGATTTTATAACTTTAAGCAAACTATTATAATTATTGTATTTTCTTTGTATATTTACGTTTATTAATACTGGAAATGGAGCATTCAAATAGGCAGATGATTTTTGTTTGTTACCACTATATTCTAGAAATACCAATACAAATATTTTATTTTACATAATATATCTAAGAATTATTGACGACTTTCTCATTATTATATAAATGATATTTAATATGACAATACGTGGGATATAAACTGAATAAGCTTTACCATGATATAATGCCTTCCCGGAATAAACCATATCCGTCCAATTTTCAAGCTTATTGAAATTGCCGCCTGTTTAGTTCCATATACATTTTTTTTTTGTTTTATTGCTAGCAGAAAATAAGCTAGGTCGTTAAAAAAGAAGAGACGATGTATTCTGTATCTTTTCTACACAACTATATATAGATAAGCAAATTTAAGTTTAAACATAGTTCTGACGATGGCGTGAACCGAAATAGCTATCAACTATATCTTATAAAAAAATTGTAGAACTAAATACATTGCTATTTTTTCAACGTAATATACCATAGTAGCTTATTAATGTAAAAAAATATACGAAAAACATATCTTCATAAGATGGCTTATTAAACAATATGAGCGTGATTTTTGGTGTTAAAACGTTTTGGAAGAAAATTATAGCTTGTAAATTTACCTGCAAAGAAGTTCGATTTGTGTGATGAAATGATTATTATACATTTAAGTGTTGTATGTAGGAACAGAGTAATAAAGAAAATTCAATACCTTTAGATAAGTTGGATATAAAATGCAATTTAAGTAGTATTATGTTTCCGCAAAATATTTTATAATCAGGACCGATTTCTCACATTGCGAATATTATCAATTGTTCCTTTCCGTCTTTGTTGTTTCCGTCTTTATTTTCCTTGCATTTCGTTACTTAGAGATAATTGACTTCATTTGAATTCAGATTCTTAGATTTTGAACCATATGTTTTGTATACCTGCTAAGTATTACCTCAATATTTTATATGCTTGTTTATAATTTGTATTATATTTACGTTGACAATACTTGCCATGTGGGCATAAAATATATCTTGAGAATAGTACTAAAAATGTGTTTTTATTACTTCAAATATTTTATCTTTCCATTAATAAGTGACAGTAAAAAAACTTTTAATTGCTGCATTAATTGAGTTACAATTTAATATGTAATACAAGAATGTTTTGGTGACGATAAAAAATGATTTAAAAAGTGTCCTGTACTTTTGGCAATTCGACTTTGGTTTACCTAATCTCATCTTATTTAAAGTATAATATGGCAATCCAAATTTTTTTATATATAAAGTAGGTGCCCAAGATTTGGCAAGTTAAAGTTTTGTATAGCAAAACTACTAACGCAAATCAAAGTTAATTGTATTTCAATAAATACACAAATCTGCCAGTAAATATAAAAATTTTGACTGCAATTTTTTCATCAAGCTTACCTTTGTATCTTACACCATGAACCAAGATATCTGTAATTATCTGTATCAAAATATCGGCTAAACAGTTCATTAATACAGTGTTTATAAATTAAATTGATGCGTCGTCAAAGACGGAAAATAAATAAACCTGTGCAAGCTTAATTCTCTTTCAAAAGTTAACACGAAAGATTAAGTGCTTCGGAAATATTTATTTAACTTTAAAGAGGAACATTATCTTTATTTTTTTATTCCATTTATCAGTATAGTAGAAAGCATTACGACAGTCTTAAAAAGGTACTTCGTCGTAACGCCACTAGTAAGAGGCGTGTAATCGTTAAGAAAGTAAAACACTCTGTTACATAACGTGTCATAAACTTTCCCTTATCGTCCTTTGAAACCCTTCCTTTTTTAAGCTGCATGATCGATGTAACAATATTTTTTTCTCATAACAACTTGACTTTTTCTTGAGAATTATAAAAAAAAGGTTTCAGGATTTTTTACAAAAAAATATGATGTTAAAATTCTCACAAGTTTGAGAATTTTTCGGTGATGAAGCTTTATGCTTTTAAGTTCTTTTTCATAATACTTGATACAATATTTTTATGGGATAAACGAATTACGCTAAAAATTACTTATACAGCTAATTTTTTTTAAAACATTTATTTATGATATCGACTTAAGGTGCTTGTTGGAATTTTTATTACATATTAGAAATTTGTCAGTTCTGCTGTATCTGTGTGACAGAATGCTTGAAGATGCCGAAAAATTAAACCTAGATCTTTATTGACAAAACATGTGAAATAAAGTTTCAACAATTCAAATTAAAATAAAAGTTTAAATATAATTAAAAAAAAACTACAAATAAATAGATAGGAAAGATTTTTAGAAAATATATATTTTATATTTTTTTTTTTGTTTAAGATATTCTTTAATGTTAGGTATATTAATGATCAGAATCTTGATATAACATTTATTATAATATCGCTTTCAATTTCTCAAAAGAATGATAATGGGCGACTGCCAACCGCTGGTCCGCGGCACTTTTACACTATCACCGTACCAGGATAAACTTTTAAAAAAATATGCAGAAACGAATAAAATATTAACTGATTTGATACAATCAAATTTCCAATATGTATATTAAATAATAAAAATGTATTACTTTATCATTTGTGAGGAGTAATTCTTAGTTGAAAAGCAGCTTTTTTAAAATAATACATAATTAGGGTAAGTTTTACTTATCTCAAGCGTTGTCAATTGACCGTTAGTGGCCCTCTCTTTGTTACTTTTTCGTTCATTGTAAATGTACAAAAATTGCAAAATATTTATTGATTATTTCTGTTTACCTAATTTGACTGAAAATTATGCTGCTTCAACATCAATAAATTTTAGCAACTATTGAATTTGAAAGAAATTTTGTGTCGTTAAAAATACACGATACACGACTTCGACTCTAATCTGGACCCCGATATCGACCAAACACTACGATACAATATTAACCAACAACACGAAACCGACTAAAAATAGTTTATTTTCGTCAGGTTTTCTTCACTTTTCTTATTTATGAGCGTCGAATTAATGATCAACCAATCAATTCGGGAAATTGTTCATTGAGACATTCTTCAAAATCGTCTGATCGAAAAAATATTCAGAGTGGCTCGTTCTTCGCGACCCCAACTCCGTCTTCAGCCACAAGTCGTAAACTCCAAGATTCCGACTCAACAGTCCTGTGCAAATAATATTTATGTATAAAATTTAGAAAACATCAATAACAATCTGAAAAAATTTGAGTCTTTCTCTAAATCATCCGATATTTAAATTAACAGTATTTTATATAACATTCATAGTCATTAAGTATATAATATTTTTTAGAAGACAAAAGAAGTATATCGATAAGTTATTCCATAATTTTACTGTCAATACTAAAAAAACCGGTTTTATTTGGATGAATTATGAAATATTATTAGTTCTTTTAGTGACAACAGAATCAGCAGAAAATCCACCATCTCATTCCCCTTTGTTACAAAACCCGATTAAGCTGGATAAAAAGGTAACAGTAAAAAAGGGTATTCGGAGCGAAGTTATTACCTTCGCAAACCACATAAACGTCAAAAGAAAGCCGTGAATTTCCATTTCTTTTCGTTTGATATTTTCTTTCCAGAAATTCGCAGACTCCTGCATATTTTACTCGCGTTTTCTGCACAGTGCCTGCACGCCATACATTATATTAAACCGTATATAAAGACACGGTGCCCATAAATAACTGACAACCAGTACATTAAGCCAATTAAATTAAGTTGGTTTTCGTTAGAAACGTTTGGAAATATTCATGTGTAAATATATTGCTGTGCTGAAAACAGATAAAAGTCATTAAATAATTACAACAGAGTATTTTGAACACTTCACTAAGAAATCTCCACACATTACACCGCCTGAAGTAATATAAATAAATAAGTTTACAGAAAGAGTTGAGCAAAAAAAAAATCAGAGTAAGTTCAAGTTTGTATGATTTATATTTTAGATAAATGTAAATATAATACAAAATCTTTTTAAAAACACATTGTAAGCGAATATTTTTGTTTTTTGTGTAACCATTATTATATGATGAACTTTTTATGAAACAACAACATATAAAAATGCTAAGTTTGAAAAATATTATGTATCGATTCAGGTTAAGACCTCAAATATTAATTAGTTATGTATCTTATTAGAATCTATCTAAGTATTGTCATGGCAACCTTAAGGACAGTTCGTAAGTTTTGTTATATTGTATTCAAAAAATTAAAATAAAAAAAAACATTTTAAGTACAGTTTTTACAATATAAATTCGCGATGACTCTTAATCAAAATAAGCTAAAAAAACATGCCTTTCCACCAAGAAGTGATATTTAACACCTTAAAATAGTTGTATTGTATTCGTTAAATATATTTTTTGAAGATACCAAAAGCCAAATTACGGGTCGTGAGTGATTAAACTTGCAGAATTGTACATCGTTGCACAGTTCAAATTTAATAATGAAATTTCATGAAGTAGCCTCAATCAATATCGTTAATTATTCGTATGTTTTAGTTCAAAATATAAAATTGAAAATGTTCGGGTCAAATGATGTTCCGTATGTTATTTTCGAATCCATCTAATTAACACTTATCCGAGTCAAGTATGAGTTACTTTTTAAACGGTCTGTGAATAAGGTACAGGAATATATTATGACTGTTTTAAAAGAGAGCAGAGCTTCGAAGCGGCGTTAAGGACGATCATCACAGAACTTTCTCAAAGCGATTTACAACAAATATAACATCGTAATATATCTTCATTATAAATAAATGACAATATAATAAACTAAAATTATTGAATGACAATATCCGACGAAAATTAATGCAAAGATTTTAACACTTAACTTTCGTAATAATTAGTTCTAGAAATATTTTGAATTGAACCTTGGCAATGTTTTAATTTATTCAAAAGGCTGCCACTTTACACGTGGAAAATATAGACATAGATTTTGGTCTGTTTTATTATTAACAAAATAAAAAGATGTGAATGCCTTATGTTCAAAAAAATTAATGAAAGAAAAAACACTAAAATCTCAATTAAGACATAAATAAAATTTTAAATAATAAAAACACATTTTTTTAGTACCTATTTCCACAATATATTTTTTGATCAAGACCGGTTTCGCTCATCGCGAGCATTATCAACTGATAGAATACAATTGACAAACAAGTATATTTATACAAAACAAAAATTAATTTGAGTTAAAGGTAGCAGGTGTACAAAACCATGGGTTCAAGAACTAGGAAACAATTTACATAAAATTATGTATATATATTATATGTTATATTTTGAATAGAACTAAACATTGCATTCGATTATTAAATTTTTTTTTTTTTATTTATTTATAACTACACGGTACAAAACTTGTAAATTATCAATTCATTGCTTTTGCACCGTAACATTTTAACATATTTAAATATAAAAATTCAACAAATACACGGTAAAACAATCAATAAGGATTGCAAAAAGAAGTCAACCAAGTAAGCTCATGAAATGTCTACTATAACTGAAAAAATAGCATTCGTCTGAACCCCTCCACATGAAATACATCAACATCCGAAGCAATACTGTTGAACATTGTTAATGGTCTTACCATTGGCATCCCCATTGGCAGACTGGTTCTACACTTTGGAAGAACAAACAAATTATGTACACGATTTCTTAAAAAACTATCCGGAACATACAAATTGATATTATTAAGGATGGCAGAATTCTCATTTTGGCCTCGAATTAGTCGAAAGAAATACGTGGCTTTATGTTTTTCTACTAAAAAGTGGCGGTTAACGCATTGAAAGGTATACTTTTATGAATGCTTCATTTCTTTATAACATTGAAAATCAAATGATTTTATTCAAAAACCTTCAAAATCTTTGTGTCATTCTAAGCTATATTCATTCAAATTTACTAATAAAATTCAAGTTAAATAACTCTTGTTTCTAAAAAATTAGTTAAATGTAATACAACTAAAAATTATATTAACTCAAAAGTCTTATAACTCTTCTAGACAAGTAGTTTATGCACACAAAATTTCATCATTACGAAGAGCGTTCTTACACAAGTAAATCCTTACCCAACATTTTATGACTAACCTTTGTCCGAGATTTCAAAGAGTATTTTTATGTTTCCGTAAGCATAGGATATTACTCACAAACATAAATTTGTTTAACATCATAAAAAGATAAAGTATTGCCATTCTAGTCCTGTACAGAATTCAGAGAAAAATGTTAACATAATAATTATGATATACGGCTTGTATACTGTACCCAATTTATGACTATAAATTGAAGCCATGTTTTTTCAAAATTAAAATTTACTTCAGCTGCTGTGTTATCAATTTTTTCATAAAGGATAACTTAAAACATTATACAGTGGATGATCGGCTAACAAAGATAACCTTTTCCAAGATTATGTTCGCTATACAACCAAACAAACGTCGATTAGTTTTACAAATAGAATAAGTGAATTAGAAAGATTGCTTTAGTTTGTTATCTGAATATATATGCATTATCCGAAAACAAAAATCTTTCTTGATAGTGTACATTGTCCGCTGTGTTCAACGTCCTAAAGTTTCGTTTATCAATCACACCATATATTGTTATGCAGCTTTCGTTTCTTCATATCTTTTTAGAAATAGTTCTATAGCGTCACAGTTTATACAGTAACAATTTTACGTGCTTGCAGACAAAAAGAGAAAATGGTTACCAAGTGTTTACATTATATAAGAAAAATATAACTAAGAAATCTAGAATTCTATTTATATCTATATCTAGTAACTGAAAGTAATTTTGTATTGTATCAGTGGATGATGCTCGTAATGAGTGAAACCGGTCCAGATCTTGATGATAAAGAATTTTGAGAATAGTAATAAATATTGTGCTTTTATATATAGTTATTTTCTACCAAGTATTGGTAGTTAATACGTTAACCTATTGAAAATATTTTCTTGAAATGAAAAATGACAACAGTCAATTATGATTAGATAGTATTGAATAATCTATAGCCCAATAGTGAGTATCTGGCATGCGTTGTAATGTCACTTAGTCAGTAGTTGTAGGTCACTTTAAATGTGCTGACCGTCACTTCTTGATAGAAAGGCATGATATTTTAAATAATAAAAACACATTTTTAGTACTTATTTCCACAATAATTTTTTTGATCAGGACCGGTTTCGTTCATCGACCATTCGACCATTCAACCGGTCATCACGACCAGTTGATAATGCACGCAATGAGCGAAACCGGTCCTGATCAAAAAAATATATTGTGGTAATAAGTATTAAAAATAAGTTTTTATTATTTAAAATATCATGCCTTTCTATCAAGAAGTGACGGTTAGCACATTAAAAGTGAAAGAGAAAGCGTTTTAATTAACATACGTTCACTGTAATGCTATTCGATACACAATACAAAAAAAAAACATCAGGCGATTTACGAAGCGTGAGCTGGCCACATAAAGATGTACAAGTGAGTAGCATATTCATATAATCCAGCGCATCAATTCATAGTGTTCGCGATAAGCAAAACCGGTCCTGATCTATTGCTTTTTTATTCATATACCTTCGCGAGCATTTACAAAAAAAGTTTTTTATTGCAATCAGAAGAAAACTAAATGCTCGCGATGTGCAAAATCGGTCCCGATCTATTAAAGTTTATTGATTGAATTGGCATTCACTTGGTAGAACTCCATTATAACACGGTGAAAAAATATATGTATGTATTTTAGTTCTACAAAATTATTTTTAACAAATATAGTTGATAGCTATTTCGGCTCACGTCATCGTCAGAACTATTAGTTATATAGTTCAGAACTATTAATTATATAGTTCTGACGATGGCGTGAGCCGAAATAGCTATCAACTATATTTGATAAAAATAATTTTGTAGAACTAAAATACATTGCTATTTTTTCACCGGATCTATTGAAGTTTTATCTCGACCGGATGAATGGTATAAGAACCACTACAGGACATACATACAAACGAACTAACAATAATTTTTGTACATAGAGATGTAAACTAGATTTACAGACTGACCTTACATTTTATGCAGAAAATATTTCTAGGAAATTAATTACAACTTTTAATCAATTTTATCCACATTTTATAAAATAACGAAAGATCATAATTAATTCGTATTCAAGAGCGAAACATGCAATGATTTTCTTGAAAAGAAAAACCTTTTCTTTCTTTTATGCTCTGATTAAAAGTAGGTAAAGTTGTGTGTAAATAATTTTATCAAAAACCTATTCCTCCTTGCTTTCATGGAACCAATTGTTTTTCACCGCAGGGATTTTCCGGGACAATTAAGCTTTCAAAGTCTTTATTATTGGTACTATTATTATTAGCACTGTCCCGAAAATATCTCACTAGTAACAATGAGTCTTATTTTGAACCCTTTTCTACGCTTCTGGATGCAGAAAGGGACAACATTTTAATATTTCATCATTTCATTTTTATGTATTATACATAAAACTAATCCTTAACGCTTTAACGTGATCATCCTGTGTAAATTTTCATTCGTAGAGAGAGATCGTTCCAGAGTAAACATAATTTATTTTCTAGTGCTATATTGACTATTTATAATGGATCATCTTTACATTATGACTAAGTGAAATCATAAAATATTGCAATCAATTATAAAAGGAAAAAAAGCCAAAAATGATTATCACAGAAAGCCGTGACGCTTAGTTAGCTCCCCGATTAGTTAAGGATGTTCCAACAAAAAATATTACTGGGCTCTTAGCGTTAAGCAAGCTTATTGAGATTTTGAAGATAATATATTGAACACAAAAATTACTGTTAATTAGTTGAAGACACTGTCAGCATTCCAATATTGTTTATTATCATCTATCAACCCACTGAAATCATTCGTATATAGAGTTAGATGTTAGTTCTAACGTTTGCTGTCAGTGAATCGATAAAAATATATATAGATTTTTGAATTAAAAGAGAATATTTATTTCTGTATGCAATAAATGATTAATTTATGATATCGATTGAAGGTACTTAATAGAATTTCAATTTAGTTTTTCGAAACTTTTTTCGACACCACAAGCTTTCTTACTAACTCCTGGGACTTAACAAAAAAATCTCAAAAATCACCTCGAATAGATGTAAGTCTTTAATCAAGATAGATAAAACGTATATTGTTTATCACTGATTCCGCATTAAAATGTTCTTTATGTTTAATTATTACGACTGATTTTACGAATTACAAGCATATTCATCAGATTTTGAAATTCATTGATAAACACTACTTCGTATTTAAGAAATTGAAGGTCTAAAATACTACGAATTCTATCCAAGCCTTTCAAATAAGAGTAACATACAATGGTATATAGTTAATTTACCTAAACTTTGTCATACAATTTGCAAATGTTTTCACTACTCAAAGAGATATATACTCGAATAAGAACTTAATTTGTTTCCTTTAACTTTAATACTAAACCATTGATTTATTTGCTAAACATATATTGAATGTAAAAATTTGAGAAACAAAACTTACATGTGAATGGTTAGTTAGCTCTGCTCGATACGAAACTTTCACACAAAAGCTTTCAAAAAAGCTGCAAATGTCGCGATACGAAGGAGGCTGTCCCGCCCCGAGAGCGAATAAAAAATAATTGTAGACCGTTACTGTGGCTCGTGACCGTTCGGAATGATTCGGCTGGAGAATGAAACATCCGACCGGATGTTTGGCGTGAGGTCTCTAGTTTTATTGTGATGGAATCATCGAAAAATCGTCCTCTTTATAGCAGAGAATTGCGTAGTAAAACTTATTGCGTGCGGTAGTAAAACAACAAACAGGAAAGAGGAAACAAAACATAAACAAAGGTATTTAGATGAATATTTACACAACTTAAAGTGTTTGTCTTCTTTAAATCGGAGGTATAAGCATTAAATTTGTAGGTATAAAATACAAACAAATTTGCAGAAATTGGCTGATTTTGATCTGTTAGCAGTGGGAATTTTCGGCTCCGTTGGGAAATTATAAATGGAAAGAAATGCATCAAAGCCATTGATACTCTGATGGCATCGGCGCAGATATTTGATGGGTTTGTATCTTTGGCGTACACTTGTTAAGTTATCCTGAACATTTCTGTGAAAATCAAAAACCTTTGAACATTTTAGAATATAAAATGAAAAAATCTTAAATATACACAATATCTGAAGACGATAATTCTACGCCGTATTTTGTAGACGTTTATATTTGAGATTACGAATAATATCAGATGAATAAGAAAAAAATATAATTCGTTTCCTTAAGTAGCATTCATTATATTATATTGTTATAAATCGGAACATTCAGCATTGATATACATAGATTTTTAAATAAAATTCTTATACAACCTTCACATCTAAAATTAAACCGCGTTTGTTACTTTTGAGTTCAATTATAATTCGGAATTCCAATCGAATATTTGAATTTACTTGGCGCTTTTATGATATTCGCTTATTCGAATGTTGGATATTTTTTTCGAATATTCTTATTGCTAGGGGAATTGCTTAGGGAAGAACGGATGTGTTTATTTTTTCTACCTGTCAAAGGATGTCATCAAGCCTTGGCAAACTGCACTGTGACTTGTATTTCCGAAAGTAAAATTTTATGACTTCATTCAATGCAAGGATTGTATGGATGAAAAGATATTTTATGAAAGGTCATTGATACTGTCGGGATGCATACCTAATCAAAAACCGTTTGTTCGACGTCTTAAAATTTGGAAACACCTTTAACCATCAGTCTGTTTTAAGCCTTTGGAGATCAAGCTTTGTTCAGTGCTTTATGATTCGTTCAGATCAAAACAAAGCTACGACTGAATTTAAAATTTTTAACATTCAATGCTATTTAATTTTTACAACACACAGATTATATTTTAATTCAATATTTTATATTATATCATCAATAGGCTGATTTCTTTTTTCCTAGTTCTTTTTTCGGCTTCAGAAAATTTATTTGATTCCACGAATATTATAATAAAACATATAACACTTAATTCTAATTGAAACTCTGGATCGAAAAAGTATTTAAATGTAGTTTAAATTACTTCATAAATAAGCAAAAATCTAAAATTTTTGGGAAATTTCATCCTTAATATTATCAATAAGCGTAGGTATTTCATGACTATTTAACACAAGCAAATTTGAATAATGTTAAATAAAATTATAAAAAAAATCTTTTACCTAAGCTGCAAATAAAAAAATGCATAAAAATTAACAATTTATAAAAAAAAAACATACTCAAAAATAAATGCTTATAACACAACCTTATATAAATAAATAATAATAAAAAACAACTTTTACATCCATTAACTTCAACTTTTTCAATTTACCTGCGATAAGAATTTTTTTTAAGATCTCAGTATTTAAGGTGACTAATTTAAAAGCAAATTAAGATATTTCGAAAGTTAAACCTTGAAATTTTGCTAAATATTTAATGACACAGTAAAAATCATTCATCTCTTTGCTTTTATGATTCCTATCCTTAAGGTCGTAGGAAGCTTTAATCCAGCTCTCTAACTGCCATCTGACGGTAGCTTGGCTTAGCTGGATGTCTAGACTAAAGGATTTATTACAGTCCCCTGTGAAACGCTCTTCGTTTCACGAGAGATAACTCAAGAGCTGGACAAACACGTTGATTAAATGGAACCCTTTTCAACGTATTAAAATAGTGCGCGGTCGATTTCATAGACCTTAAAATATTGTCGTCAGCATGGAAAGGTTAAAATCGAGGGGTTGTTTTCCAAAGGTTAAATTGTTAATAAAGTAATAAAATAGTTGTTTATGATTTGTTTCAAAACTGGTAATATATTTAAATACCTGTAAACTAAAGTTGTCACAGAATAGTTTCGCAAAATTGAATTGTACAGACGAAACGGTGTGTGCAATATGACTTTTTATTGAATATTATCGTTTGTATTCTAGATTTTTTGAATATGATTGAAAGAACTCAATGTTTTGACATGAAATTTAAGCTGTTGAATATTTTTACGTTTCCACATTTTTTTTCAATCACCCCTGCGACCCTGACTTCACTGCACAATATCACTTACAAACATGAAATAGTCGGTTAAATACAAGAAAAATAATACAATAAAAAGCAAGCACCTTATAGCTAACATCCAAATACATATGTGAAACAACTTGTAAAACAATTAATTCGCTTATAATCACGATCAATTTATAAACAATTATTTTACCAGCACTACACCCATTTAATGAGTTATCGAAGAAAAATGTTATGATAAAAAAACATCCATTAAAAAATTAGGTTATTTGCAATACAGAGATTCCTGCTTATTTAAAATTTGTGGGTTACGGATGAACAGCAAGGTAGAATCAGGAAGGTTAAGCTGATTATTTAAAGTAAACATTGAATTTAATTGAGTTTTATTTATGTCTAAAAATCCTTGTGAAAAAAAAGTCAATAAAGGTTGTAAATTTGCTATATTAAATGTATGTTTTCTTAAATTTAAACATGGAATTGAAATTTTATCAGACACAGTGATGTGAGAAAAATATGTTCTATTTTATTAAATTTATAAAAAAGAATATTTTTTCGCTTATATTATTACAAATGATGAGAATCATCGTTTTTTCTTCAAAGACAAACGAATGATGCAAAAAGGATTTTTTTTAGTTATTTTTTTATAATTTATTAACTATTGTGATGTTAAGTGTTAATAAATTTAATTCTATGCGAATGTGAGTAAACCTAATTTATATGTTCAAATAAGATTGTACAGACAAAAAGGAACGGTTAAATTGACTAAATAAAACATAAAAAATTTTAAAACCAGTTTTTTTTGCCATTCTAAAATAGTTGCGATACGAATACGAAATACGAAAATGTTTTCAGTATTCGAAATTAGCCGCTTAATTTCGAATACTGAAAACATTTTCGTCAGCATAACAGGACTGAAATTGTGGCTTTGTCGTTCAATGAACATGTTAATGATAATGGAGTTGTCTCATACCTTCAATTAAATAGTTGCTCAGGTAAAAGTAAAGTTTTTGGTTTAGGCAATACTCTAATGATCTGAAAATAGTTATATTGTGTTGTAATAACTTACGAGTGAATTATTGTAAAGTAAGATAAATAAATAAAACGTTTTGAACGTGTAGGTTTGGATGAAATGTCGGATTAAGGTTGTAAAATTTATGTAGTTTATATTAATACATACATTCAATGTTATGTGAATAAAAATACAATAAATATCTCATTTACTATTAAAAATGTTATAATAGCAAAAAACTTAAGTTGAATTAAATATTACGCATATAAAATTTAATTGACATATATTATAACATTGCTCACAATGATTTATGTTTTTTCACATTACACATCAAGGAAACGAATATTTAATTGGGTTTGACAGATTTTATAAAAATTACATTATTAAATGTTATTCTAAGAAATGGCAAATGCAAAATTCTCAAAATTTTATCGATGCTATAAAAAAAACCACATAAATCGTACTATTACATTTGCAATCGACAGCAAGTTTTTGCCTGCTCAGCATTTTCCGAGATATGAAACCATATAATTCCAATCTGGGGTCCTAGCCAAGTAATGGCAAACTTTTACCGCTCCCGCATTTTCTTTAAAGGGCTTATTGGCTCCCTCGCACCATAAAGAAAAGCCCCAGGGCTATTTTTATTGGCTTATAGGTCCCACGCCATGCGTTATCTATGGACCCTATCATATTCTGCCGATAGAAGGTGTGGGAAACCTTTTTAGATGGAAGGTTGAACATTAGGACCGGGTGTATAGTTTCCATGCACTCGGATAACATACTTCTTTGATGTTCTCACATTGTGCGCTCTTATTTCAAATACGTTTGCACATTTAACTGATTCTGTTGATGATTGAGATATTTACCATATCCGGCAATTGAAATATTTGACTAATATTTACACTTCTTAGATGACAGCAAACTATAAAAAGCTCTGCAAAAGTGATATGAATGAATAATGAAAGCTGTCATTTGATTTTTATTTAAAAATTTTAATGAAATTTGTTAATTACTTTACTCTATAATATGAAAATAAGAATATTTTTGCATTGTTAAATTATTTTTTTGAGAATTTATTGGCTATTGTCAAAAAGCCAATGAAACTTCAAAACAATTTTAAATAAACAGTATTTTTTTTCATTCAGCTTTTTTTCATATGGTTAACTTCAAAAAGAATATGAAAATTTTTGTTAAGTTACAAATTGTCTACATTAGAATACCATCTTTATATAAATTTCTGTTCCAATTATTAAGAGACTAGATAGCAAAGATTATTTAATATATGACATTTGGTTCAAATACCACATGAACCCTTTATATGAAATCATTTATATTATAACTGGACAACTTTCCGTGGAACTCTTTTCGTGAAGCGCATGACGAATTTCATGTAACAGATCTAGTGCGCTTAGAAATACAAATCATGTTAACGCGTTTCTGGCGTTTAAGCGGTTAAAACAATTTTCATTACATCAATACAGCCTAAATTCAGCAAACTTGTTTTTACTACAATTTTCTTTTTTTTTCAGATTGTTAAGTCAACATTGAAACACTTCAAAACAGTAAAAACCTAAGTAAAGTTTCAATTTATAGAAGAACATTTAATTACATGAAATGAGCGTGCTCACAATCAAGATATAATATAAAATTTTCATAATTCATTAAAACTTAACGTGAGTAAATTAAAATATATTTAACATAGCCGTAAAGTTTTATTTTTGATATTTTAGCATCGAAATAATTACATTTTATATTATCTTGGTCTGGAACAGAGTTTCACAAACTATGTTCCAAATAACTAATACACATTTTTAGTACTTACTTCTACAAGATGTCGATGTTGCTTTTAGAACAGATATGATTACTAAGTTTATGCTTAACTATTTTGAAGAAATTGTTGTTGAAGTAAGTATTAAAAAAATTGTTTTTACTATTCAACATATTATGAATTTACATTTTAAGAAGTAACAGTTAACACTTTAAAAGTGAACTATGTTGCAATAAACGTCGACTTCTAAGAAAATAGACGATTTGCATTTAGTCTAAAATAATAGGTAATATATATAAATAAAGAACGTAATGCATTTTTTATTTACACAGTTAATTGTTATTGGTGGTTTGAGTGAAATATTCAAAATTTGCAATTAGATATTTAAATTCAAGGAAAAATCTCTTTTTTTGAACTGACTGTTCTTTTAAAATAAAAGAATTTACTATGCTTAAATGGCGGATTCTTTTTTACGTTCCATTGCATGAAAAGTTTGAGTAGCCCTGTTGAATTGATGCTATTTGATGCTAGAAAATATCGCTTATAACTCTTCTTAACCAATCCTGTTGCTGAGTGCTCAATGTGCTTGGGATTTCGTTTTACTATCTTGCTGTGCCAATTATTCAAAACTCATAATTAAAAAAAATATATATTTAAATCTACTGTCGAGCAGACAGATCAAGTAATATGTATATTTTATTATTTATTTGATTCTTAACATGACAAAAAAGATAGCGATTAGCTTACTGAAATACAAATTGTTTTTTTACACTGTGGTTAGTTTTATGTTTTCTCCGAATATTTAACGGGGGCTTTAGTATCAAAACTCAGAACATCCATTATATGCAAATAATGAGTCTTTAGAATTTTTTTATAGTAACAAAAAAGTAATTTAAGCGCATCAGTTTATTATGCTCATGATGAATGAAATCAGTCTTAATCTAAAATTGTATTGTTGAACAAGTACTGAAAATGTGTTTTCGTTATTCAAAATCTAATGCCTTTCCAACAAGAAATGACCGATAACTCCTTTATATCGATGAAAATATGTTGTTTGTTTGATATTTAAGGGAAAAAATACTTATTTTTGTTTAAGTAAATTTTGTTATTCACAAATTTATTTATAAAAAAAACGTTTGTAGTTTTAGCACATAAATGGCTGTTTGTTGTTAAGATTGTAAAAAATCGGAGATTATTATGTATAAAATACAGTGGGTGATCGATTAATGAAAAGTTCGGACTGCGAGCAAATCGGATAACGAACGCTATCAGGAAAGATTTTTGTGTTTAGGTAACACACTTAAAACGATCTTTCTAATTCACAATAAAAGTCTATGCTGAATCAATGATCGGTATACGAACTATTCAGAAAACGAATGATTTCTTGGAACAAATAATGTTCATTTACCGATCACCCACTGCACACGAATAGACTTATTTGTAAGGTAATGATGTGGTTTGTTATAATATATCTTAAGTGTTCTTTTTCCATACAATGTTTTCAACAAACGTCTTTCACTGTCAAAGTAAGGCAATCAAATAAATTGTCTGAACCAACCTACAAGTGATTCACGATCAACGTGTCAGCTCATTTTCTTCAGAATGTGTGAAGTCATTTCAAGGAAACGTTATTTGTTGAAGAGCTAAATTATTTTTGTAAACGATATCCGGAATAGAATAGTCGTAAAATTTCTCAATAATAACACAAAACTATTGTACACATGTTTATTTTTTATCGTAACTCTTATTATTAAATATAACATAAACACAGGTGGAAAAATCTGTTTTTACTTAAATACTTAAAAAAGGTTCATGTTTTATAATTAGTGTAAGCATACACACAAAATTTAAGCAGTGCTTATCTTTGAAGAAATCTTGTAATGATGAAGGGTGTTTCAGGAAAGTTTTACTACTAACGGTTATTCCATTGTAATATGTTGGCTTTGAATAGAGTTGTACCGTATTGATGATATAACAAAAAAAAATAACAATCATATTATGATAAGATTATCAACTAGCAGCAACCGTAACGACACATTTAGTTTTTAACTGTCCATGTTAGTTGAAAATTCATGTTAACAAAATAGCGACCAAAGTAAAAAGTAAGTTTTTCCACCAAAAACCCTGTGCTGGAATGAGAATAGTTTATTTTTTTTTTTTGTAAATTGAATTTTTGAAGTAGCACATGTTGAGAAAAATTCAATTTATACGTCTTGTATTTCCCGTATTTAGAACCAAAATGGTTAAGAGATAACTCAGTCACGTTTCAATAATTAGGATAACAGCAATTCTACGACGTGTGGATACTTGCAAAATTGTATAAATTAAAAAAGAAACAGAAGTTTATTGCTTCAATAAAGGTGTAAAAATACAAAAGAAAGGAGTCGTTTCTATTTTGATTACTAGTGGGACTTTCTGAAGAATAAACTGAACGCTGTCTTTTGTATTAAAAGAAAAACTAAGAACAAAATTAAATGTTAGCTGACTTTGTCTTGGCAATATCCACGTTGTTCTGTCACACGTGAATAGGATGTAGAAAAGCCTCTAGATGGAAGGTTATCCTCTTCTTGACAATGTTCGCTACTGTACGTGCAGGAATAAAAAAATGCAATTTCGAAATAGTAAGCTTTCATTAAATAAAACGACGGGGAACTTATTTTCTTCTATTCAATTAACTCTTGAAATTATTTTTTGATCCAAAATTCAAGTAGTCTATGATATATTAGTAGTACAGATTGATTCATTACATTTTTTTAGTTTCCGTAAAAGAAAAATGAATACACTTTTTTACCCCCAATCTGTAAGAAGTTAAGAATGGTGCAAAAAGAGAGAGATAAGTCGACTAGTCTTACTTTTTTAGATCTCTATCGTATAGAAAAGATACAATAAATAATAAAACTTGCATAAGTATGACCTTTTCGTAAAAAGAATTTGCTTACGAAATATATTATAAACAGATATTTATTCAGAAAATTTCTTTAAAAATTGATAATCCTTATGAATCTTTTGTATACTTAAGTATCTGAAGTGATTCATATCACTGTTCAATTATATAATAATTAGTATGAGATAAGACATTGCGTACCAAAAATAATAAAACTTTTAGCTATAACTCTTCAACTATGCTTTTTACACAGCATTTCTTACAGCGGGATTGAAAATAAACTCACTCACGTAGAACGTATTAAAACGTATAATTTACGAACACACATCATGGAATAATATATGTCAAAATTTAATGGCGTAAGGAGTGACAATTATTGTTTTTTATGTACTATTTCAATAATGAATATAATGCTCAGGAACGGTTTCACTCATCACGAGTACCAGTTGACAAATCATTTGGTTTGTAAATCTACAATTTTAATTATAAACTTGATTATTTTTTATATAAACAGCTTTGTTTGTAATCAGTCGATGATGCTCGTAATAAGCGAATCTGGTCTAAATTATAAAATATGTTCCACCTAAAAGTGACAGTTAATACTACGAAAGATATAACACTACAAAGACTACTTGTTATTTATGTCTCATAGAAAAATGAAGAACAGTTGCAATAAGTAATGAAAAAAGAGAAATAAAACATTTGCTATCTTTTTACGGCTTAAGAAATAATTAGATATTTTATATCAAGATATGACTATAAATATACCTAAAAACAGTATATTTTTCCGGAAGGGGCTTTCGTGTTATGTCCAAATTTCGGCTAAAGAATCACATTAATCATTTGTTCTGTGTTCTGCTCATAGAAATGATTTTCTTATTGCCAACAATTTTACACAGAGTCGATATATAATACAACTTATATAAGCAAAAGTCAAAGTGTTAAATAGCGTTATGAAAATTGCATGAGTAATTCTGATTGTTGTAAATAAAAAATTCATTTTTGTTCTTTTTATGATTTCATTGAATACGCAGCAAAATCGAGTAAATATTTTACGAGAATGGAATTTTCGGCAGAGAATGATAATGTGAGCTTCGGCAAAACTTTGTTTGGCCTCAAACAAAAAGACATCTCAAAAGTATACTACTTTTGTCAAGGTGAGTCATTCATTTAACTGTGGAGCACACTTTCTTTAAGACACAAAGTGCTACATCAAAGTTTGATGTGAAACCGTAGCGGCGTTACGACTCTACGAACCTCCACAGAATTCTACGAACCTGTACGGCTAAAACGAAATGTAGAGCAAATGTTACAAAAATCTCTCCCGGGTAACGCATATTTTATAACAAGGATCGAGTACAGAAGTTTGTATATAAATTTATGTCTTGCTTTATTTTACTTCAGACAAGCCACATAGTTTTAATGCGTAAAAAACAATCGTGGTAGTGCAAAACAATAGATATTCGACCTATCTTTTGAATACGCAACAAAGCTATTTGGGATATTCCGTATTTCTTTTGAAACTTATATTAAATACTGATGCATTTTCTTTTCTTTTCAATCAAAGAAAAAAGCAACATTTGACGAACAAATTTGATTGATTAAAAATGTTAAATTTTATTTATTGAAACTTGATTAAACTGACTGAGTCAGTTATGTTGCATCCGTGTGATTGAGTGCCCGAAGATTCCCAAAGGTGAAACCCGGGTCATTAGAGACAAAACATGTGGAATCTACCATCTACCACTAAGCACTTTCAGTAGATATCATAAATTATGTCAAATATCATTTGATTAATACCAAGATCATTATAACCTTATTCGTAACAAATAACCATGTTTCTTATTTTTAATTGAATAGTATATTTTTCCAAAAAGCTAATAAATTTGTTAGTTTTAAGGTTGAGCGTTTTGCTATCGATAATTTTCTTCCCTACTCTTCCGCCGAAATTGTGTGAATGTAAATTGTGTTTTAAGTAAAACTCGATCATTATGTAAAACAACATGAAAAAAGTCACCATGTTTAAAACAAACATGTATTTCTTTAAATCTCTACGCAAGCAAACTTGATTGTATTTTTCATGTCTACTATAAATACAGTTTTCAAAACTAATAAAACTTCACATAATAAAGCCGAGTACCACAATATTTCTGTTCACCTGTCAACTATTCTTGGGTGGGTATTTGTATTGACTCCCTTGCTACTGTTGACTAACGCGTATGCATATATAATATATTATACATTGATTCTTGTTATCTCACAATAGAAGAGTAAAGCTACACAGCTAGGTTTATCTTAAAAACCACCCCAAGGGAGCTTTAAAACTTTGAATGCGTAAAAAGGACAAACATTTTTCGTGTCCATAATAAATCGACAACATATTTGGTCTTTTGTTTTGAGAGAAAATGTACATTTATATACGGTATTGGTTTGTTTATAAGATGAATACGTAAATACAGAATGAACTGTACGTGACAAATTTATGTTAAATTATTCAAAGGAAAATAAAAAAGAGCTCAAACTGCATCAGCAATTAATATTTTAAGCTAATATTTGAAACATGATGCGATAAATATTGGGATATTTTTCCAAAACTATAACCAAGAGGCTTATGTCAGATCCTTTAACTTGGGTGTCCAAAGGTAAGAATTTCATAAGATATTATGTTTGATTGATTTGTTCATCGATTTGTTTGAAGGCATGGATTTGCTAATTACTATGATATTAATTAAATAACAACGATATGTTAATAAACTTGATGAAAATAGGTGGCTAAACTTCCATGTTACAATCATTTATCATATAAAATAAAAGTAAAACTAGCATGTCAAATAAACGAGCTTAATCTACAAGAGTTATGTTTTTTATATTCTATCATATAATCCAAACTAAAAAAATAGAGCTTTAAAAATTTTAAATTTGAGTTTTTCAAATATAATATTGATTGCTTCATTTACATAACAAATTTTGCTACAAAATAGAATTTTAATTGACTTGATATATATAAGTTTAAAATAATTGCGTTTTTTCAAACGTTTTGTTAATAATTTTATTTTTAATTCAATTAACGAAAGATATAATTTGGAAAAATGTTTATCTCAGATTGAACGATTTAATTTGTTATTCAATACTTTATTGGTATTATTTTTTGTAATTAATTAATCAAAAAACAATTTATGAAATAAAAGATTAGATTTTAATAAAAGTAAGTAATTTTATTTGATTTTCGTTCGAAAATAAGTACAAGAGTGGAAAAATAAACAAAATATTTTAATTTCAGGCTTTGTTATATTTTTAAATTGGCTTATTACAACGGAAACATAAAATGAAAAATGATATAATGTTTAGCTGAAATGAAATTAATATACTTTATTATTTATTTCCGGAAAATGAACATGTTTTTGTGATGGAAAATTTGACAATGGAAAACATGCGGTGGACTTTCGGGGACATATTAACATATTTTGTGACAATTTACGTGAAGTGAGATATACTTAAATATAATAAAACAATTCAGCGCTTTGTTTTGTTCACGAATGTATGCTTAACTATAATTAATATCAAAAAATCAAAAGCTAACTAAGTAATCAGTGTTACAAGAACTTATATTATTACTTTTATTATGTTGTAGAATAAATGAGTTTTCTCTAAAAAATCAGCTCAATATGGCTCAATGTGTAGTTTTGATATAACACTACTGTAAAGAACTGTATGCTAGTAGTTTCTTTCTTTAAAAAACTTATATTTAAATTTATATATAGATGGAGACATATCGTTCAAACTTTTATTATTGTGCTTGAGACAAAAAGAAATAGTAAATACATCTTACTCGAACTTTTTTATTATGATACTTAAAAACCATCTAAGCCAGTATAAGTTCGAACCAAAGCACACTGATTGAAGATGCTTGATAGGATTTTAAAATCATTTTTTTTATCAAAACATTGTCCATCGCCACATTTTGCAAAATAAAAAGAGCTCTTTTTAATTCAATGTTTATATTCAACGATCAACTGAACCTTTATATAGGTATACGGCTGCTATATCTCTTACGTGAGATAAGTTAACTGAGTCAATAATCTGAAAGTCTTACACATCAATTTGAAATTATTAAAATTGAGGCGTAAATTAATAGTGTCATTAATTAATTGGGTAGAATTAAAGTATTATATTACACAATTTTAATGGAAGTCTATTATTGTAAAAATCTTCCATCAAAAAACTATTAGCTGTATTATTTGTAAAATTGAATGTCGTTGTAATCAAATATCTAGGTATAAAAATTATTTAAAATATATATATTCAACTCCTCACATCAGGGTTCATACTTTTCCCTGTATAATTACTTCTATAACATATATATCCGATTTAAACTATTTATTACAGGTCAATTCTATTGCATCCGTGTAATATATTGTCTGTAGATGACAAAAAGTTAAACTTGCCTAGTGAGGAACAAAACATGTAGTAATGAACAATTTTTGAAGAATTCAAAATTTACCATAATAGTAAAATTATAAGAAATTATTGCATTTTTTAAATATAATATTGTAGTTTGCTAGAAAAATGATAGGAGTCTTAACACGTGTGTTTTTTGTTTTTGTTTTATGGCATAGATTCTGACCAAAGTGTTGTTTGTGTGAATTAATCTTTAATTTATTATACTTTACGTTCTTTTTCTCAGTTTATTAATATTTATGGCATCCATTGAACAAATATAACACACACTGTGGGCGAAGTTATACGAATAAGCCGACGAAAGACAATGAAATCAGTTTGAATTATTCGAACACAAAATTTTATTTATACTCACGTTTCAGCGATCTCTCGCAACAAATTTTTATGAGCTTTATTTCGATTGTGCCAGTTTTGATGTGAAACTCAATTTGTATGAGAAAAAAATCGGAAGTTAGCCGGCGAATTCTTCATTGTGTTTATTTAATAGCATTGAAAAAGCTAAGTGCGTTAGGATTTTATTACAAAAAGGGTTTTTCCCTACCCGACCTTTTTAACAATTAAGATTTTTTACGAAGTCGTG
The DNA here is from genome assembly GCA_028555115.1 of Himalopsyche japonica. Lineage (NCBI taxonomy): Eukaryota > Metazoa > Arthropoda > Insecta > Trichoptera > Rhyacophilidae > Himalopsyche > Himalopsyche japonica. Next base: position 82,952 of record JAHFWJ010000461.1, read on the forward strand.
AATTTTTTTATGCGCGATCATGTTATCCAAAAGAATACATTATTTTATCAAAAAAAGGTTATTTACTCACATTTTACATTATGTAAAAAAAGGTTTGGTTATTTCATGTTAATATAAAACACAATTGTAACTTTACACCATTAAAATTTTGAGAAATTTTTGATATTCATTAAAAAAAATTAAGTGAGGGTGGCCATTCATTTTGCCTTGTACAATGAGTCACAGTGGTAAAGTGACTAACGTCACTGGCTTCTATATTGTTGATTATATCAGGCTACTGACATTTTGGGGTATCAGAACAAAAAGCACTTCTTTTCAATTTATCAATTTAGTTTGAAAGCATGGGTTCTAGAAATTACTTAAATCTCCTTCAATACATACAATCATAAGAAAGGTACTGTAAAAAGAGTGGTCAGTTTAACTATACTTCTGTGTTTGCCATATATTTTGTTTGTAGAAAAGATTTTGAACTACTGAATAGCAAGAAGTTCTTGTGGAATCAATTTGAGCTTAGATATTTTTATAAATCAAATTGATGGAGCGTTAGCGTTTAAGTTATTCATAGAACCTTTATATCTAATGTGTTGATTAATGTTTATGTTAATTTCTTTTTTCCGTTGCTGATAAAAGTTAATCGCTTCAGAACTGAGTAAACTACAGTAAATCTAGTTTACGTGAGCACTAGGCATTCTATTTATATATATTTTTTCACTTAACCTATACTCACATACGCATAAATATTCATGCTAAACAAAACACATATGTCGTTTTGAAATACGCAAATAGAGAGTATGTCTACGCAGCTAAAAATAAAACGCAATATCACTAGCACGTATAATATTAAAAGAAGTGAGTTAAATAGAGAAGGCAATTTTCAAGAACTGGGAACGACTGCATTTTTACTCCATTGTGGATCATTACAACTTGCTTTCATTAAGGTATCATATGCTCTAAATTTGGAGCAAACAATTTTTTTAAGCTACAAAGATTGATGTTTTTTTAAATATAAATAATAATAGTGGTAATATAAAAGAGAAGATGATAACTTTATTATTCCGTTGATGATAATAAAACTCCAATTATTTTGCCTGAGCTTTAAAAATATATGACCATTTTTATTGCTTCCATTCTGCATTTTTCTATCAAAGTTTATATATTTTAAAAAGTTTCGTTCATTTTTGTATATTGGAATTGGTTTCAGTGCGGCATAACTAGTTTTGATTAAAGCTCCACCGTTTTGTATCGAGGCTGCGGTGAATTCGTGATTACTAGTTTTAAATGACTTTGTATGAGAATATTTAGCACAGCCAGACAACTGCAACGCTAGTTTGAAATACATTTAGACAAAAATGTACTCATTCCGAATCGGAACAATTGTTCATATTTGTATTTTCAATTTTTATCCTGTAGCCACGGTGCTAAAATTGTTTATATTCTTTACATTCAATTTGCTAATGAAGCCATTATTAAGTATTTTTCATTGTACATAATTAATGCCTACGTATGTATTTACTGTTCAATAAATGCTCCTTGTATTATGTTTAAAGCAAAGTTTTTGAAAACAATATATAGTTGGTTGTCCCACCTTCACCCGTTATGTGTATGCAGCCGTTGTGACACGGCCGCCTTCCATAACGCAATACTAATAAAAAGAATCGATTTTACTCCTCATACTCTTGGCCCGATACAGAGCTGCACGGACCGATCGTTAAACCATGCACTATTGTGCTTAAAAGAAGAGAAAAAAAAAAGAAAGAAAAAGGAAATGTGACTTGCTCAGCCACTTAGTCTACGTGATATTAGGTATCCTGTGTATCTGCGTACTGAAAATTCGCCGTGGCGGAAGAGTTTAATGTGCTACGCGTTGAATCTAAAGACGAATCGAGAATGTCTCGTTCCCCGTATGATCTTGCAAATTTATCGAATGCCTCAAAGTTGGCCTTGGTTGATACTAAGTCAGCGTGGCCTATTGGGCCCGTATGAGGACGGACCACAGCAAACAGCTCTGTTCGTTCGGCCTTCATCTCGGGGCAGTCCCACAGTACGTGATTAGCGTCAATATTTTATTATGTTAACTTAATCAAGTTCTACGTTTTTAAAACATAATTTATGTTGTTGATTAATTTGTCATATTTTACTCATGATAGAATTTTGGGAAACAAACACCGTTCTAATATACATTGCAAATTGTTTTTATATCCCAAATAATATATATAAACATATCATTGAATCATAATATTTAAGAACCATATTTTTCTTATGGCACTTTGGTTTAGCAGGCGTATGATATGCTAAATTTCTTTTCAATCGAAAAAAATTTACTCACAATACAATGGATTTTGCTTTGACGATAACTGATAGTAAATGTGTCGATCGCCATTAATCTTAATATATGTATGAGAAAAGAATCATATATCCTGTTTTCATGATTGAATAAAGAAACAGAAAGATAACAATACAAATTAATTGAAATAACAATACATTGAAAACTATATGTAAGGATCTTATAGTTTCAAGATTTCAACCTTTTACCGCAAAATTGTTGAAAAACAGTCACTTAAATATTGACATCCGGTCAGTGTATAATAGATATAAAACTATGATTTTAAGCTTCGCGGAAAATTAATTCATTTATAGTGTTAGCAAAAGTTTTCTAAAGAAAATTTCAATATGGCCGCGGCAAAATAAGAGCTTTCGTTTTTAGAGTAGCGCGGCTCTGAATAATGAAAGATTATCACGTCTTCATTTTCCCATAATTACCCATAAGAGAAAAGTACCACCCTTGTTACCGCATAAGTTTTACAACTTTTTAGACTTTTATTAAAGAAGGTAGCTTTTCATTTTTAAATAACTTGCTGCGTATTAACATTTTTATGAAGGCTTCTGCTTTCTCTTTGAAAAATTTCGCGCCACAATTTTTTTATCTAGTTTGAAATTTATTCAATTTCAGATTAATTTTAACATTATCCTCTAAGGTTATTCATAAGTATTTTATAATTTTAAGGTAAATCAAATTACAAAGACGCAACCTACAAAATTGGCCATTTGATATCACAAGCAAAAATCTTGCTTTAATTGGTGACTATATATTTTACAAATATTCTTCTTTTGCTATTTTTTATCTATATGCAATAATAAAATTTGGTTTCCAATTATCACGTACCACCTGTCGTGTTTAATACTTTACTAGTACTTGTTAGCTACCTTACATTTTGGTTGTTAATCGATGTACATGTGTAAAATATCAATTGATTTCACACACTAAATTCATGTTCATCATGTATATTTATAATAAAAAAAGCCTACAAAATTTTACATATATTTGTGAGAAGATTGCAGAAAAAAATAAATTATCAACAAATAAGCATTTTTTTTATTCGATAACCTATTATTTTTATTGATCATTCTGATTAAATTCTTATAGAATTATCATAAAAAGCAATTATTATGAAAAAAACAATAAGTAACAAAAAAAAATGCTTACACATATTGCAATAAACTCAATGTGACTTGAGATTCGTGTGAGAAAGGACCACTGAGAAAAGTTTTCATCGATAAAAATTACTAATTAATTAACTATATTAGACTTCTTGCATGATATGCCTGGATAAGAATGACTTTCGATGAAGTATAATATTTGATCGATATGCAGAAATCGAATTGTCTGGATTTTTTTTGTACAATTTTTAGATACGGAATGAAATACTTATCTGACATATTAAATAATGCTCCCAGTGCTCTTTTTTTGGATGACCGCAATAATTCTCATCACGTAAAAATAAGTGACAATAAAACGAAAAAGTAAGCAAGTATAAGATAGAAAATCGAAAGATTCGATTACTTTAGGACGCCTTAAATATCACGAGATAGTCTTTTCCAACTGAATATTCCAGAATCTAGAGTGTGGTAATCAAATCCATGTTTAAATTATATTTTTAATACTATTGTAGAAACTAGTGTGGCTCTTAAACCAATTTATATCATATATGCCGCGTTTGAAAGCAAAAAGTGGATGGCCCACTTTGCATTAGTAGAGTAATAAATAACGTTTTTATGTTTTACATTTTTTTATACATCTATTAACAAAAAAAATGTGCTTTCTTAAATGCATATATAAATAATTTACTCCCATAAATCAAAGAAAAAAAGATTTGCTTATGAAATACTGTTTTTCAAATGAATTTGGGCATTTTATTATAAAATATTAGTTTGCGGTCAGTGTTTGCTGACTGTAATATTAGTACGGAGAAACACATAATTTGATTTTTAAATCGGATTTTCAACGTCTGCTTAAAGACTGGTTATGATCTCTTAAAACTCATTCTTACACGTCTGAACTTCAAAACGGAGCGATTGGCTTATCACACGTTTAAACATCCATTTCTACTCCTAAAAATAAGATTGTCTATTTGAGTAACAAGCAGACTTAGTAAAAAAATTACATATGTTGAGATATCTCCATCAAGAAGCTACTTGTTTTAAATTAAGACTTAACATAAATCCAAAAAAAAAAATCCAACAAAAATTTTTGATTATTTTTTTCAAAATTTGTAGCGATCAGTTTTCACTTTGAGATGCTTAATATTAGGTATTTGTCAATAAATTAACTACAAAACATCTCGAAGAAATTCGAAAAACTTCAAGGAAAATTCAATTACTTTTTCTTTCTTTAATGATATGCTTTGTATATTTTTTTAGCATGCTTGGTAAAAAAAAACGTTCAGAAATAAATGCGCACTACAAATTATAAGCAGACTTAAAAACTTTCCCAAATTTATTCAAAATAATGTTCCCTCCCTATTTTACTCAGCCAGGCACAATAACAATCACGTTCAAGCCGTGGTTCGGTAATATTTTAAGGTTTATAAGTTAAAATCTATCGTAAACATGAATTCCATTAAAATTATTATCATTTGAACGAAGAAAACTCGAAAAGTCTTAGAAAGAAATTCGCTTTTAACCTTTATTATTATTTGAAATAACGTGTAATCAGAATGAATATTGGAAAAAAATACATATTTGTTTTATAAAAATCTTTTAAGAATAGTTATTTTAATGAGATTCAGCTTAAATTAAAATGTTATTATTCTTTGTATAAAGAAACTAAAAATGAATTATAATTTCAACAGGCAATATATGATAAAAATCATGTCTCTATTTTCTGCTAAATTCGCACTTAGCATAAAATGCTAAGCTATTTTTTCACCGTGTTGTAATAGTTCTACAAAGTAAATGTCAGTTGAATCAAAAAATAAATTTTATCTTGCCTTATGTTTTCTATTGGAAGTTATTTAGCCTCTTTTTTTCAAAAAAAAGTAGCAAGCAAATGTTTTGACTAGCTAGTAAAATGGTATTGGTAGTTTAATAGGCAGTTTTAGATTACGAAATAAGTAGGAGAAAATTTGAGACATTACACATATTAAAAGTTAAGGAGTTAAATAACACTTGTTAATGGACACACATTTTATTTAATTAATAAAAAAGAATATTATTTACAAATTTTAATTGTAAAAACTTTGTACGATCATCATGTTTTGTTACTAACGTTCCCAATTTCACCTTTCGGCATCTTTAGACATTCAAAGTTTCAGCAATTCAACTATGATATTGGAATTCCATGAACTACCTTCAGACAATATTATAAATTATATTTTTTACTATTTAAAAAATGTTGTATTATTATTAAAAGCAACACCATATATTTTAGAGCTAAAATACTTTTTACCTTGTTACTTCGACTGAAATCATCAAAGTCAACCATTACATGAACTACAAAATAATGTTAAACAAGTTAATGATTTGAAAGTTTAAGGAAATGCAAAACATTCAGTCGGGTTTTTAAGTCAATAAACATTAAAAAAGGAAAAACAAAATTGAATTTAGAACAGTGTAAATTGGCTGGTAGGGTTGCCATGTGAGAATATTTTACAAAGCGCTGTAACGAAGTAATGATCTCCTTGTGCAAATGTACGAAAGCCGACGAGATAACGTTTCTACGTTTACGAATCATGTTTGTGAACATACTTAGCAGTCAAAATGATATCCAAGGCCTTTTGAAAATAAGGGAAAGGAAATTAGGAAGACGCAAAGAGCTTGTTTAAACATTCTAACATTCAACGGGGCGCTTAAATTTCTTAGACAATTAATTGTTTTGTAAAAATGTGTGCTCATGCATTAAAGACGAACATTTTGCGATCTCTAAACTTTGCTATTTAAATTAAATTAATGTACACTGAAGAAATAGCTTACCCTTACAAAAAGAACTTAATAATTACGGTTAATTTAATTTTATAAACATGTATTTGTAACCCGGCTATGCAAACGACAGAGTAGATTAATAGTTAATTTTAGGGGGGTGCGTGCCTCATGTGACATCCAACAACTTAAAAGTACTTAAATTAACTTAGAATTGCTATTAAAAATTCAAATTTCACGGTGACAGTACTCAGTTTAAAAGAAGTTTTCGTCACAGACAGGCAGGCAAAAATATGTATTTACAGCTATATGTAATATTTTTTTATTACCAATGCATTAATGTGAATCGGAAAACACTTAAGATGAGAATAAAACAAAGATTATAAAAAAAATAAAGTAAATATCATACAGTTATTATCGATATAATCGTAAAAGTAGCGTTTTAATGGTTTTGTAACTAAAATTTAGTCGATATTTAATATCCTGTGTTAACTTCGGATAGTTATATCACGTCGCTTTATATAAGTTTATGTAATTACGTGAGAATCAAGAAGTAGTGACAATTTTCGTGATACTAAATTCCATTTTGTAATCGGCCATGGAAAGTTCAACGTGAAACTCTGCCCCTTGAACAAGATTTGTAATACTGGGTTGTACTTATGGCCATGGTTAACTGGACGTTAATCACATATAGGAATATTCTCAGATAAATTTCAAAAGAAGGGATCCTTACAGTTCTTACAAAAGTCTAATACCCCAAGCTAACTTGATTCAAACGAAAGCTTACTTGACGGTTTTTTGATCAAAAATAAGAATGCTGATGAAATTCCGTTACGGAAATTCCATATCGTATGTTTTGTTACTAATGAACCGGGGTTTTCTTTTCGATATCTTCAAGCATCCATACATACATTATGTATCACACGAATGCAACAGAAATGAATATTAAACGATGTGATTATTGTTTTCAAAATATTATAAGTATATAAATATTTTAATTTGATATAATTTATGATGTTGACTGAAGGGGCTTTGTGGAATTTCATTATAAAATTTAAACTGTTGGGTTTTGACTTTCGACAATTGTATGCAGTATACATACTTGTATACAGAAAGAATAATACAAGATTTTCTTAAATTTTAACAACTACTGATTTCACTTTAAAATTATCAAATATCACTTCTTAAATAAATGGCATGATATTTTACATCCCTTTAATTTACTTGTTGAAAGCATTATTGACTGATTAGTTTGCAGTTTTCGTGATTACCGAAACCTGTCCTGATCGTAAAATATATTGTCGAAATAGTACTGGAAAAGTATATTTATTATTTAAAACTACTGATTTGATCATAATGACATTTCATCAAGCACGATTAGTCAATATCGTAAATTATTTAAATGAGAGCAATAAAAAAGTTGTGTAGCCGAATATTTCAAATAAAAAAGTATCCATTAGAATTCGAATCATAAAAATAGTTAAATATTATAAATATTCTCTAATCTATTAAAAAAACATTATTTTACATTATTTAAATGAAATGTTCACGTTAATATTAGTAACAAGTACTCCATCAACAATAATTTGAAGCCAAAATAGCTTTTAATTATATAATATTACATAATTACTCCAAAACCAAGATGTACACTTTATTTTACCCTAACATATTAATGCAAAATCTACAGTATGATACCCTAATTATCGGCTCACCATTTCAATATATTAGTTACCGGTCTGATATTCGGTAGAAAACAAATTATTAACCTATTGTTCAAAGCTCGTGTACACTTTAACCGAGGCCTCGGCAGGTTCCAGTTAACTCACTGTAAACAGCAAACCTAGCTGCGGAGCAATACAGAATTTACAATAAAGCCTTGCTTCGACTAACATAACTGAAACAACTATTTGTTTTGCAAACAAAGAAACTGTTTTGTTTTGCGCATTCGAGCAAATTAAAAAGTTTTTACTTTGTTTTCTTCATTGTTTAATTACAAATAAAAAAATTTAAGCGTATCAATTATTTTTTTGTGTTACAAAGTATTTTTCCAACCACGTCCTTTTCAAATGCAAAGTATATTAGAGTTGAAATTGCAAATATCTACAACTCAAAAAGTGCTTCTTTACAGAAGTGAAAAACAATTTACCTTTTCAAACGATTTAATTATTTTTAATGACATAAACTATTTTTTGACTCGTAATAGACTTTCAGTTAGGTTTTATGCTTGGGTAAAAGTTAGTAGTCATTTAATCTCCATAAAAAAAAATTGTAAAAAAAATCATTTATTTTGTTATATTCCGTTAATTTTTTTTTCTTTGTCTGTTCTTTTGTGTAGCTGGCAATTATAAATACTATTAAGTTTTACAAATAAGTAGCCTTGTTGTTATAAGTTTTGTATCATTCGATAACGTTAGTAATGTGCGAAACCTACCTTTATCTAGATAAAATAAAATCGTGGAAATAGTTTTGAAAAGTTGTTCTCTTCAAAATCATAGAGAAACCAACGAAAGCTCATTGTGTTGACGGTCAACGTATAACTCGTTTTAGCATACATATTTTTATCAATATTACACAGATTGTCATGATTTTTCATAACACGCAATTATGGAATACAAGCCTCTTTATTGTACCGGAATTTCAAGATCTCAGATTCTATAATTAGGAGCCCTACACGAAATAGTTCTTCCCAAAGAAGTTTTCATTAGTAAATATAATGACTTAGAGATAAGTGTACGTTAAAACATAATTAAAATGAGGGCGTAAGCCGAAAAAGCTATCAACTATGAATCTTAAAAATTTCGTAAAACTAAAATACATTGCTGTTTTTCACTGTGTTGAAATTTTCACGCCATGCAATATAAAAAAAACTATTTATATATTAGTTATTTGATCTTTTCATGGTTTTTTGATATTTTTTGCTAACTTTGTTTTTCAGACGTATTATTAAAGCGAAACTTCCACCTATAAATTTTATTTATATGTTTATAATTTATTCAAATATATTTTGACTAGGTAATCGTTAGAAATATATTCAAACAATTATAGATTCATTCGTTAGTAGTGTATAGAAATTAATAACACTTGATTGATATAAATAGCTTTATAATGAATAATTTATCATAATTCTAATCCCAAATAAATACTTGTTTTTTTTTCAAGTTTATTCTTTAAGTGGACAATTATTCATTAATTTTAATCATGTATAAACTCATTTGAACAATTTTATTCGAATTCCAAAAACTACGCATGGCACGTTCCAGAACTCTATTTTTTTTCAAATAAGAACACATAACGGGAAAGTACATCTTACTTAAACAGTATCCGTGTTTGTATGCATTCAATGCTTAAATCTTTTGGGTTAACGTTTTTCTATCCCAATCGTAACAAAAGTGCTACGGCTAATTTTGCTATTGCTGGCGCTCATTGTTTGTTTGGCTTATACAAGATTACACTTGCCTGATCGCTTGGCTAGTGAACAATGAAGTTGAACCAACTTAGCAATTTGTATAAACGTGCTAATCCTTGCCTTAAGTAGGTAGCCAGTAACGTTGCGATGCATAATTATTATACTAGTATAAGTATGAACGCAATATTATACTGAAAAACAACATATTTCTATAGACTAGGCAAATAAAGTTAATTGTTTATGCCTGTTGTTTTAGTGCAGACTTATTTTTCCTCATCACAACACAATTATTACAATTATTTACCATCAAGCGTTGGTTCAGTTGCTGAAATCATTATTAAATACTAAATTTTTAAATGAAATTCAAAGAAAAATTTTGATTTTTAAAACTGTAGAATCACATGTTTTAGAACGGCTTACCAGCTGTCTATTAAAGAAAGCCTTCAAGAATACATTTGTCATAAAAAATATTTTTTTATGTGTTTTTAGTGCTTTTTTAATATTCCTGGTTGATTTTTATTTAGTGCGCTTTTTACATCACTGTAATGATTTTTTATTTATTTTATTAAAATGAAAATAAAAAAAAAAATCTTTTCTGCTTAAAAACTATAATACTATTGAACCAATTGTTTTGGGTTAGTAATTTATATTTTTTCAAGAGCGAACGTAAACTTCAGAGCTTAAAAATAAAATAAAATTTATGTTTCAAAATACCTCGATCGAGTTTGTACAGTGACTTTATTTTTTTATTGCCAAATTGTTTATCTTTCTTTGGAGAATTAATAGGTCCACAATTATTGCTTCTGAACAACACAACAGTAAAACGAAACATTCCACAATATCTGTGGAATCGACAGAAATGTTGTACAATATTGCAATTTGTAGCAATTTTTTGAGACTGCTACAAAATTGCTTCTCTAGTGCCGTTGAAAACAATTAAATGGGACTATTTATTGAATCAGTAGATTAATTGATTTTCTTTTAAGCTTTCATTGAATTGATTATTATATAATTTATTTAAGTATTTAATGATTTTTAAAAATTAAATAATAAATTATATGCTTGATCGTTAATGAAAATTATCACAGGCAATTGAGTAAATTATAATTAGATTGATATTTTTAAATTTGTTTTAGCTGTAATTTACTGCTTGCCTAGGGGTAAGTGTTTTCCTGTTATTGATAACTTTAATAACTAACTAACTGTTTATTTTACGTCAGTTATGTTACATCTGTGTGATAGAATGCCTGAAGATGTCGAAATGCGAAACCCGGGTCGTTAGTGACAAAAAATGTGGAATCGTTCAAAATTGTAACTATTCAAATTTGATATTGAAGTTCCATCAAGCACCTTCAGTCGATATAATAAATTCCATAGATATAATTTGTTGTAACACCTGTTGATCCCGTATACAATATAATATAACACTATTATGTCGACGATTCGCATTTTGAAATATTGAATTTATAAATATTAATATCGGAGGATACGTTGAAATATTTTTTGAATTTAATCTTTCTTTATTGAGTCATAAATCTTCAATGTATTGGAGATATATCTTGAAATCGTTCTACAACTTTTTTTCAAATATGCAATATGAAAGATGTCGGGCTACAGACCGCATTCTGAAACCTCGTTCTGTAGAAAGTTGGTAGCGCAGAGCAAAACCACGGCAACTGTAAACCGGCAACAAAGGAATCCTCATAAATCTCCGATTATACTGTTATACCACATAGAGTATAGAGTACAGAGCCATAACAACGCAGTGCAAAGACAACGACACCAACGGTACTTCTCACATTAACCGCATGCAGTAAATTAAATAAAGCAGCTATTATCAATCTGTGTAAGATTAAATTTGTATCATTTATATTCACAGAGACACGTTTATTTCATTTAGAAAACGATAATTAAACAACTTATCAATAATTAAAATTAAGCTCTAAATCATTCACACTCATGTGACACTTACATTTTATTGTGAAAAAACAATATTTTCCTATTCCTCCTAAGTAATTTCTAACACCAAAGAATTTCAAAAATATTTCATTTGTGTACGCGTTAACCGATCTAATGAAGATTATCAAAAGACATCCGGCTATTTTTCAACATAAATTTACATTTTATTCGAATCTTTAACACTGAAAGCTCGCTCATATTTTTTAGTATCAATTATCATCACGGTGAAATAAGCCGTATTAAAAGCTTAAACGATAGCAGTCGAATGATTAATAATGTTAAAAATATTATTATTTGCAAAATGTACAATTCATTCGAAATTGATCATGTTGAACATGTGGAAAATAGCTGTACTTGGTTAAAATACTTTGTGTTTAAATAAATGCAAAAATGTTTCTAAGCATAATATAAATAAATAATAATTTTATATATATATGAGTTGAAAGTAAATACAGAAAGCCAAAATCGTCTCAATATTGACAGAGCTCTTAGAAAAGCTAAATTGAAATACTTTTGTATTTTGTGAATACGTGTGACACTGATATGGCAATCGAAAATTTCAATTATGGAAATGCTCATTGCATATATTTGTGTACTTTCTTAGAATTGTTAACGTTGTATCATCGACTACTGAAGGTAATGCTACAAAAACAACCCATCATTAATTTCACCAGCTTAAAGCTACAATGAAACATCGAGTAATGATTCATTAAAGCAATAATAATTCAATATTTGAGAGCCTCTTGAATAAACAGTTTATCTCAGACACAAACCATTTAAAGTATAAATCAGTAGTGCCATCTCTCGGCAACCCTACCGCGTCTGCTTTCGAGCCGACAAAGATGTGGGAGGAGCTTTTCAAAGTTACGTCATAAGAAATATTACATCGCGGGGAAGATTTGTATTTAATTATCCATCGCGCCAATACTGAAACGAGATACTTCTACTTACTCCAGAATCTCTTGTTCTTAGAAAATTGATTTAGACTTGCGGATCGGTGCTTAGGAAAGGAATTATATAAATACAAATGATTGTTGTTAAGAAAAACAACCTTTTCCCTCGAATATATATTAGCATTATTAAATGTTTTCGCAATGTTATTTTCTCTTATTTTGTTAATAAATCGATCGATAAGGTTTATTAAATATTTACCAATTTATATTTGTGAGATATTTTATATTGAAAAAAAAAACATCAAACAGCTTATCATAATTTATTTGTAAAAGTAAATTAAATCAGTAAATTTTTTAGATAAAATATTCAAATTTATTTTTAGGATATTTGGAACGTTTGGCCAACTTATGAAGGTATATTAAAATATATTTTATTTGTCATAAAATAAATAATTATGACTTATGATGGTGTTGTAATTTTTTTAAGAATTTTAGTTAGCACTAGGATTACACTTGTAGAAACTTCTATTAACCCAAGATTAATCCCAAACGAGCTGTTTACTGTGGCTCGTCCTCACACGGACCCATTAGGATACGCTAACTTAGTGTCAGACTTTCAGAAATCAATTTTCAACATCATATAGGAAATGAAAAATGACTCTTCCGCCACGGTAGATTTTTAGTACGCAGACACACATAATACTTTATATTATGTAATCTAAGTGGCCGAGCAAGAAATAGTTTATTTGTATTTTTTTTATTCAATTTTAAGCACAATATAGTGCATGGTTTAAAAACTGTGCAGTTCTGTATCAGGGCAAGACGAGGACTAAAATCGATTATTTTTTATCAGTATACGCGTTATGGAAGGCGGCCGAGTAACAGCAGCGATAAATACACATCGGACGAAGGTTTACAAGTCAGTCTTGTCAATTACCGTTTGAACACCCACAAAAAGGTTTTTTCAAAAACATATCTCGACTAAATAATTATATTGCTTAGAGAAGAAAGAAGAAGAAGAAAGAGAAGAAGCTTTGTATACTATCAATTTGACGGTTAAGTATAACTATATCAGGGAGTCATTAGCTAATGTGAGACTAAGTTATTATTTCTGTATAATTGTCATTGTTTTGCATTATAGGAAATAGAAATGTATTTTATAATGCTTTACAAATACCATTTCTTTTATTATTTGCCATAATTAAAAGATCAATACTATAAAAGCATTTCAATTTGGACCCTTTTTATAAGCCTAGAATTTCGGGATTCAAAATTCCTTGATCCCGGCATTCCGTAATCAATCATAGCTCGCAATTGTATGGGTTGACTTGTAAACTTCATTCAAGTTTTGTTCATTATTGCTACAATTAGTATTTGTTTTTTTTCCATTTTATTGGATGTGAAATATATACAATAAATTTTCTATAATAATATTTGTGAATGAAGAAGCAAATTTTCAAAAAGCGTAGACTAGAATTTTTTAATCTAATGTAGGATTTATAATGAAAATATTAAATATATTTGAAAATTATACAGTGGCCACCAAAATGCTGAAATCGACCTTATAATCATCCTAAGATTAGAAGTTTTAATTAGTTACGATTAGATGGATTGTAAAATATCTTATTTTTTAGATATTAATATATTTACAATGAACGATAGTGTTGAAGTAGAGTAAAGGCAACACATCACAGATTTGTCTATATTTATTGTAGTTATAAAAAAATAAAAACTTCTCGTTTATTTTGAAGTACGCAAGTTGATTGCAGGTAAGGTTAAGTCTTATAAAACTATTTATAAAAAGGTTTTACTGTGAAAACGATTGATTTTCATACTACAAGTTAAGTTTTTTGGATGCAATTCATTGTATACGTCTAAAATAGGACGTCATTTACACATCGCGCGCACCACAAGCCAGTATTTTGTCACGAAAATGTACTACATATTTGTTATTGTTAAATTGGCTTAATGTCAAAGTTTTAGTTCCCACTACAGCTACGCCTTAATTAAGAAAGTTTTCCCTACTATCAAGTATTATTTATTATAGCACTCACGTAATGTGTAGAAGTTATAAATGAAAATTTTCATAGTTAGTACGGGGCGGCGTGAAATGTTTAATTATTCAAAAGTTACTAATGGTTGTTACCTGTAATAAAAACTTTAGCCATGTGAGATGAAAGATTGATAATTTAAAATGTATACCACAATTAAGCCTTCTGTATAATTATTTTGAACCAAAAAAAGAGACTCATTTACCCGAACACAATTTAGAAGAACCGCTTCTTTACATCAATCAACTAATCAACTACCTAGGTAGTTAAAATACATTAGCTATTAAATACACAAGCTAGATTTAAAGTACATTAGTGAAAAAATTCACCGGGAAATTAAAAATTCAGTAAACGTAGCTTTCAAGGTCAGCAATAATTTAGGCAGACATCTTAAAAATAGTAAAGATAAAATTAATAAGCTGGACAGTAGCGGTATTTATAAAATGTCCTGTGGCTCATGTTTATCCGTTTACATCGGACAGACAGGTAAGAGTATATCTACTCGAGCTAAAGAACATATAAGATCATTCAATAGTAAAAAAACAGATTCACAATACGCTAATCACGTTATAAAGGAATCATTTAATATAAATTCAAGCTCAGCGCCTAAGTGTTTGCATCTTTGCAGTAAGGGTCGCAGGATGACGGCTTTGGAACAGCTGGAAATCAATGGATATCAACTATCACAAAGAACTCTTTACGTACAAACTAATATATGTCGGTCACCATTATTAAATCCTCTGGACGGTCTTCCTTTGTTTCTGTAATGGACCATTTTCGTGTCATATGTAATCTTATTGTCATAGCCGCATTTTTAAGTTTCATTTAAAATTTTTGAAAAATGTAGTTTTATTGCAAGAAAGAAACAAAGCTAGGTCGTTAAAACAAGAGAGAAGATGTATTGTGTACCTTTTCTACACAGCTATATATAGATAATCAAATGTTAGTTTAAACATAGTTCTGACGATGGGTAAGCCGAAATAGATATCAACTATGTTTTTTTAAATAATTTTGTAGAACTAAAATATATTGCTATTTTTTTCACCGTGTCAAAGAAAGAGATGTATCCATTCATTTAATCCATTTACTAAATAAGAATACTTTTGAATTTTTTCTTTTTACCGCAGCCGATTTAAAATACCTGATATTTTTAAAAAGTAATAAGTATAATAAGACGTTTTAAACTAATGTAAAATGTAACTTTCTTTCGAATAAGTGTTTTAAATATAACATATTTAAATTTAAGTTGATGTTTTGTCACATCGAGTATTAACACCGAGCTAAAAAGTTATCTGTCCCAATAAAATCAACTATTAAGAAATAGATTAGGTTGATTCTAATGACGTTGAATTCCATAGTTCGTATGTGAAATAATTTATGATTTTCGACTTGTTTACTTTCTTAGAACAACTTTTATCACAAATGTCACCTAAAAATTTTATCACACTTGTACACTGCCAGTAAAAGAATGCATGAAGATAAGATATCGTTTATAATAAAATTGAAAAAAGTATGGAAAAATCAAACGGTAAATAATGCAGGCACTTCTTTGTTATCAACTGTGATTACACAATTAAATTTTAAATGAATGTACTTTTATATGAATAAAATAGCTGATAATTTTATAATTTTTATTGTATTGACTTAACGGTTTAACGATATTTTATAATTTTCATCAGTTCAATAACTTCGATGCTGTTAATTGAACAAACAAACTGTTGTCAGATTAAAATATTTCATAATTTATCAATGCATTGCAATTTCATTTTCAAATTGAATATTAAAATTATTGCATGATTTATTTGTTTAATTCTATTGAAATGATTTAATCGTGATATAATAAACTCATTATACAATAATATTCATCATTTCAGCCGATTTAACTGATTGCAAATTGTTTTATAATACACATCAAAATTAATAATTCATGAAGCTTTGAGCTTCGAGGCTTGATTTGTTAAGCTTTTGATTCATCTCGCGTTGTTATTGTCATTTGTTTATTTAATTTAATAAATGTTTTATATTGCATACAAAAAAGCTTGTTATTATATCGCAATAATAATTTTGTCGGTATCTGTTTCATGTCGCTTTGTTTAGACATGCCCGTATTATTTTTGTAACATTTTTCTTTTAAATATTAATGAAGAGAATTAAATGGATAAATTTTTATGCGATCACATGGTCGTCATAAAATTCAATTCAATTATAATTTCAGTTTACAAATAATTTTCGTATTGTGATTTAAACAATATTGTTGAACATGTTAATAAGATGTCACTTTTAAGATGTTGAGTGTCATTGGTAAAAAAAGCGTTTTATTTTAAGTAGTAAAAAGGAACTGTTTTTAGTATTACTTCCACACAGTATTTTTTATGATCGGGACCGGTTATATTGAGATTATTTAAAAAAAAGTGTTGTTTGTTATTTGTATTTTGAAACTGCGGGTAAATATTGTGTTTTATTATTTAAATATAATGCCTTTCCACCAAGAAGTGACAGTTAACACTTTAAAAGTAAATTGTCAATATAGTCAAAATGGTAATTTGGTCTTTATTTTTTTCTAATGCGAAGATGATTTTATAATGAATAAATACGTGACATAATCAGTGGAACTATAAAGCTGTCATTTTTTATAGAAAAATACATTATTCTAAATATTTTATGAGTCGAAGAGTAAGATTAGTATCCATACATGAAATCATAAAATAAAACTATGAAGAAACGAAAGCACTAAACTCATTTTCAACGTCATAAAATAAGGATATTTTTATCGATGGAAAACAAACTTTCTTATTAAAACTATAAGAATTGGGTTATAAAAATCTGCGGAAGAAAAATAACAAAATGAAAAATACCCTCGGTCGCCATTGTTATCGTAAGAATTTCATCTTTATTTTTTAATATTATTAAGATATGAGAGTGTTTTCGCAGAGGGCGAGAAAAAATTGCCTTTGTTAAGCGAGCCTATGGTTATTATACGTTTATCAAAAATGGGATATGGCATGGCGACATATTGATTGAAATATGTTACATAAGATTTTTTATATAAATATATAAACTGGACAACTACTGGAAAATACTGGCGAAACTAATTTAAATCTCATTGTCTTGCACAATATTTCAAATTGAAAACTGGTTCGATATCGAAGTCCCTTGTTTTTTGCAATAAATATCAAAAAAAAAAAATAGAACATATTGTAAATTTGTAAGGTATTTATTTTATCAGATTTTGCATGTCCATTACAAAAAAAGCATTTCAATGCACATATATTTATATTGGGTCTTACAAAATACTTTTTTAATCACGTATTGAGTCCATAATAAAGTGAAAAAATTTAACTGCCTCATAGTCAAAACGTTCCGTTAATTAAACAACTTTTGAAGACTTTCATTCAAAGAATATCTTTATATAAAAGAATTTAAGAACAGATAGAAATATCACTGTACAATGTAAAATTGATTATTAGTAATATCGACAGAAGCTCATCGATCGATGCATATCGAAGGAGTTTTCAGATTTATAAGTAAAAAATTTTTAATCACATCGTCGAGTTATCTCACGTAAATATAAGGTTATAAAGACGATTCTTTCTTAGGAAACTAGTATCAAACATGGGTATTGAAAAATTATGCGGTTTTGAATTTTATTATATTAAGAAAAATGTCAGCGGAAATTCTCAAACGTTTGAGTTTGCTTAAAACTCACAAGCAGCCGAGTTAAAGACACGTCATAAAAAGCATCTAAGTAAGTGAAATATTATGTTAATCAATTTTTATCAGTAATAAAACTATACTTTAATAAATCTACCACCGAATATATACAAAAAAATACTTTGTGAAACTCTGTACCAAAGCAATTGACAACTGTTTATAAGAATACTTTACGAAATGAGTTAAAAAACTGTAACTATCCAATTTTTGTGAATCACAAGGGGGTATAGAAAATGAGTTTTGTAAACATTTTCAATCTGATTTAAATTCTTTAAGCATGCCTTTTACTTGAGAAATTTTTCGATAAAAATCGATTTTACAAGACGGTTGTCACTAAGCAACCAAACACCTTTTTACGAACATAATAATAAAAGATACATCAAGCTAAGAAACAACTAATACATAGTTTCTCGTTGTCACAAAGCAACAATTATTTAGATAACATGGATGGTCGATTGGGTTGAAATGATAACATAAATTCATTACTTTGAATAACAAAAAACTTAAATCAAACCAAAAAGCTATTAAGCTTTAAGTGTTGACATGAGTTTTTGAGTCATTTCTGATCACTTGGACTGTCTATGTAGAAAAATGTACGACGCATTTTCCTACTGAGTTCTTTTTCACTTTGTCACAAATAAAAAAAAATAACACAGGTTTTTGAGGCGTATGCCTTTAACTTTCATTGCATACGAAATTCCTCACTTAAAATGGAATGGAAAATATATGAAACGCCGAAGTAACAAAGACAGCCATAATTTTGTAAGCATTATAATGAGCTCCCTTCATCATTTATAATAAGAACGCATACGATATACTAGATACCAGAAATGTGATTTTTTCACGCCCCAAGCTAGAAAAATATATTTTGTTTCATTATACTATTTCATATCAAAACGTTCCTAGGATAGCTCAAAAAAATTTCCGGTAAATGGCATAACATGGAGCATTGATAACTTTGTTAACGTCGAAACCTATTCAGAGATTTTTTTTTTATGAAATTCATTTTTTTAACTATATATGTTTTATACATTCCCACATTTATCCCATTAATGACCTGTGAAAAAAATCTAATGGAAAAGTCATTAGACATAGTTAGTAGTAACAATATTTTTACCAAATCCTTATGCCATTATAATCCAATTAGTAGCCATAAAAATAATTTCAGATTTATAATTAGCTCCACCATTTTCGTCACTCAATTCTTCTAACGTTAGCATCCATATTTTGTGTAATTTTTCTTGTACGTTATCAATGAAAACTGTGTGCTGATATTTCATTACTATTTTATATGTGTAAAAAAGAAATTCCACCCAGAACCCGCAGTCGATATCGTAAAAAACTTCTTCAAAACTTATCATCAATTTTATGTTATGGAGAAAGTATTCACTATGTTATTGTCGTCTCTCAAAATTAAGCATTTACCATCCTGGTGAGGAAGGGGGTATCATGACAGAAGTTTTGTTAATATTAGTAATTATCTACTAAAGAAATTTAACATTAAAATTTCATTAAAGTAATTTTAATTCATTTGAATGTATATTGTACCTTGAACCTTTGGTTTTGTAAACATACTAACTATTAACTCAAAGAATGCATAAGTAAGCTTGTTTGTAATTTTGCTTTGCTATGAGCGAAACCAGTCCTGATCATACAATATATTGTATTAATATTATTAAACATGTGTTTACTTATTTAAACGCATAGCTTTAAATGTTTTAAGCCTCGTGATATGCAAACTAAAATAAGCTTTTAAATAATAGAAAATGTGAAATGACAGCTGCAAGTGTTTTGTTGTCATAGAATTGAAATACGCATTATATGGTTTAGGTATCTTATTCAAGTAAATAGGTCATTTTTACGCCATTATCTAACAGTAAATAAAGTAGGTTACTGGTCCCGTTTTGTTATATATATATAATATATAAACATAAAAGGTGCGTCATCTGGTATTCCCTACACGTCCCAAAGACATAAGTTTAAATAATGTATTCAACAGGAAGAAAGTCGCCGCTTTCCTTATAAAATAGCATTCTGCAGCAATGTATGTAAAATAATATACGTTTTATAATATTTTTTTCTCTCTCGAATGAATATAACATTACTCCTTAAAATCACATTATTATATTTTTAGTGAGGAACGGAAGGTATACCAATGACTTTTTACTCTTATTGTAGTTTTTATCTTCAAATTTGTTTATTTAAATTTATGTTTTAAATAAATTTATTAACACATTTTTTGCTTGGCAGTAAACAGTTATTTTCAATTTTCTATAGACATTATAATATGTATTGATAAATCGAGCTTAAAATATAAAGATATTATAGGAAATTATACTACATTAATATAACTACAATAATATAGTTTATAATGAATTTTTTGCTTCAGGTACGAATTGTATATCGTTGTAGATATAGACAAATATCAAACAGATAGAGCAAAAATGTTTAAGACTTGATTTTAGGTTGCTTTGTAATAAGAGAGTTTATTTGTGCAGTACGATGCACAGATGCAAAGGACATTAGCCGTCGCATCATGTAATACGTCGTAAGTTTTCCACCCCACAATTCGTAAGTCCCGTGAGCACGGAAGACGTCATGCTACTTGAATAACAATGTCGGTGTGTTATAATAGTGTACTCTTACGTATGCGGAAGCTTGACGATCCTGTCGAGGGGAACAAATAAGGTGAATTAGATACTCTTTCAAATAGGTCCAAAATTATATTACTTTGTGGTCAGTGACCGTCGTATATGAATGAAAATGAGAAATCATAGGTATTTTGTTAACTCTACAATACTGCAAATACTCTAAAATTATAAGGTATGTAATTGATTTATTGATTAAATTGACATTTCATTGGTAGAACTCCATTATAACACGGTGGAAAAACAGCAATGTATTTTAGTTCTACAACTTTTTTCTAAGGTATAGTTGATACCTATTTCGGATCACACCATCGTCAGAACTATGTTTGAGGGCACATTTACTTATCCATATATAGCTGTGTAGAAAAGGTACACAATACATCTTCTCTTCTGTTTTAACAACCTAGCTAATATTGTGCTAGCAAAAAAACTGAATCGACTGAAGGTGTTTGATGGAATTTTAATTTCAATAACATCTTCAAGCATTCTATCATATTCAACAGAACTGACAGTCAGTTGCAACCTTGCCATAGAATGCATAAAGATGCCGAAAGTCAAAACCCGGGTCGTTAGTGACGAAACATGTGGAATCGTAAAAAGTTGTAACAATTTAAATTGAATTCTATAAATGTTTAAATTGAAATATTTAATCAATTACGCTATTACTACACTGTCGAGTACTATGAAACCGTAAAAACTTGGAATAAGGAAACAAAACAAACTAACGTATATAACAGATAGCTTCTTGTTTCATGTAAATAAAAATTAATTTAATTAACTTTATTTTTGTAAACATGCTGAAAAATAAGAAGATAATTTTTCCGTACTTACTCGGTATAAAATTTCAGTTTATTACTCATTCTTTTTATAAGTTAATTAAAATATCTTTGTTATTGTTCTTAAAATATTTTTATGAAAAAATATATCATCCGCGGAGTGGTTGTTAAAGCCTCGACCCCAGTTGAGGTGAGTGGTGGGAGGCAGCTCTTAACCCACATTGTTGCATGCATTACACCCTCCTCGCATTTAACTACCCTTCTCGAGGGGATGAATCTACGTGACGTCGAGGAATGCGCTAGTAACGCTTACCAGTGAAAATAAAATAAGTGTAAATTTTTACGTCTCCTTACCTGCATCTGCTTCATAAATCTAATTTTATCAAGATAGTCTTATGAAAAAAGAATAATAAAGTTAAATATTTTCTCATAACGGAATACTCACAACACGGTGAAAAAAATAGTAATGTATTTTAGTTCTACAAAAATTATTTTTAAAAAATATAAGTGATAGCTATTTCGGCTCACGCCATCGTCAGGACTATGCTTCTCATTCAATAAAAATCTCACAAATAAAATGAACTTAAATCAGTTACACCCATCCCTCGCTTAACACGATACTCGCTTTAGTTTACGCTAACAGTTTCACTTTCGGTGAAAAAAAATCTTTCGACGTTTTGTAGATGTGCGAAATTCTAAGAATAACGGTAAAACTATACCGGGTCGAACTACGCATTTCAAACAACAAATAGTACTTGAAATATATAGACAATACATCAGACAGTTAGTCTCTCCTTGCCTACCGTGTTTATCACTAATTGAATACTGACAGCTGATAAAATAATTACTGCTTATAATTTCACAACTATTCAATGTATATTTTTCTTATTTCTAATACATGTTTTGATTATTTGTATAATGAAGTTTAAATAATATAAAGATATAAAGTTTTAGACCCATAATGTCAAAACCGAAATTTAGTAGAAAAATAATTTCTCTGGAGACAAAAATACAAGTTTTGTATCAAAAAATGTCAATACTAAAATCCTAGTTATAGTGACACTGAATTATATATTTTATCCGTATCATTATATATTAATAATTTTTCATAAGTTCTACCTCCCTGTTTTTTTTAATATCTCTAAAATAACCTATCCCCTCTATTTCATGCATTTGTTAGTCTCGCTTAACACGATTTCCCTTAGCACGGCTATATAGCAAAACCTATCTTCCGTGTTAAGTGAGGAATGGGTGTACTTAATAATTTTAATTTGTTACTGTCACTTCTAGGTGAAAAGGCATTATATTTTAATTAAATAAAACACTTTAAATAATATTTTTTGAAATTTTATATATTTATGATCAGGACCGATTTCTCTTAATGTGAGCATAAATAACTGATTATTAACTGAGTGTCGATACTCTTGATGAGCGAAAACGGCCGTGATCACAAATACAGTAATTTGTAGAAATCATACTTCAATGTTTTTTTTATTATTCAAATTATTTCTTTATAATTAAACTGGTGCTTTTATAATTTTGATTTAACCGGTTCTATGCCATAAGCGCCTGTTTGCTTTTTATGATTCCGTGCACGGCAGGCTGGCCATATAAAATGAGCGCGTATCCGCGCTGTACTTTATATGTGGCCAAGCTTGAATATTTTAAATAATCGAATTTTTTCAACGTACACTTTTATTAATTTACAACTTTGAATCATGGCGCAATAATGAAATGTGACGTCAAGAATTATTTACCAAAAAAGTAGGTTTTGTTTTTTATAAGAAATTGTCTTCTCTCCGGGTCTCGCCGTATGAATACCTCTTGGAGTTAAAAGGGTTATAATCAAGAATAAGCATTCAACTATGAAGAATAATCTTGCAGTTCTCTTCGACTTTTTTGAATATTGAAGTGCGGCTAGTATTATAATATGCTATCATTGCTAGTCATTTTTTTTATCGTTTGGGGAAATCTTTTGTCTATTAACTTTTCTGTAAAATAGTTCACTGGTTCATGTTATTGTGTGGAACATGTCATAAATATTCATTCGTTTGCAATGCTATACATATAAATTTCGGATTCGAATTTGAAAATAATTAGTCAATACTAATATATCGGTGGGTGTTTTATTTTTTAGATAAGAGAAGTAGATCACAAACAAATAATTTTAATATGATGGCCATCAAAAAATTTTAAATATTTAATCTACTTATTTATTTTATACAGTAAAATGAAATAACCGTAGCTTGAAGTCAATAATAAGACTGACTTGTAACTGGACGAAATAAAACTGTAAAATTTTTTTTTTCAGATTTATCTTGACTGGTATAGCAATACTTTATCACAAATTTAAAAATTACCTTCCGCTGTTATGATCTTTAAAAATAAAAAAATATTATAGCGTGAAAAACTCTTGCTCTACCCATGACTGATTACACTAAAAACAAATGAGTGACCAAATCGCAGTGAACTCCCACGTAATACCTTATGATGATTGAAAAAAATATTTCTGTACATAGATATTTAATGCCTTTTCTTTTATGAACACAGTTTTATTATAATATCTGTAAATAAAATTTGAGAGACTTCTTTGCAACTGTCGTTTGTGAAAGAGCTGATGTTGATATTCTCCGTTTGTTCTTTGTAAGCACAAAATATCCTGTATACATTTTTAAATAAGCCAGAACTTTAAAAATGGTATATATCTCTTTGTAAATAATTATTTATCTCTTTATTATTTATGTTTCAGTTAAATAACATAACATGTTAAAATAAAAAAAAATACGTAATGAAGTTAAAACATAGCTTAAGAACTTTTATTTTCGTTTAAGCAAGAAAAGAAAATGTATAATTAAGAGGTCGTTTTTTTAAACACAAAAAACAGCTCCGCTTAGCTTTTAGTAAAAACAACAGAGTTTATTCTTGGCATGTTTTTTATACGAAGTCACACTACTTACTAAACGAGTATAATCACTCGGACATTTTAAAAGCTCTGTTCATAATATCTTGTCCCTTTGAAACATTTTAATGAGCGCCCCCAGGAAAACGAGCTTGCGAGTGAGACGTCATTATAATACGCCCTTGAACTTTTCACCTGTTGTTGTAGGCTGTGCCGTTAGAAAAAGGTAAAGCTTACGAGTTAACATAACGTGTGCTAATTCATACGCGGCTCCGTTTTCATGACCTAGATTAAATGCAGTTGGATAAGTTGAATTTTAAACCAACTCTTTGTTATTTAAGCTATTTATGCATTTCATAAAATTTTTATTAGCTATTAGGACCAGGTCAACAAAATATAAAGTAGATAAGTATAGTTATTTAATCAATAAGGCATTCGTAAAACAGCAGCTGCATAAAAATTATGTAAGAGACCATTTTTTGGTACAAAGATAGCTTTGAAGCAACAGCAAAAATACAAAATAAAATTTAGCACTTAGCTCACAAAAGATATGAAAATTGTAACAATGCAAAAGATTTAATTGAAAATCGTATAATACTAATTATTTATTATCTTAAATTAAAATCGTCAAAATCATATGTAGCCAACCTTTTCAGCAGCCGAGCCACTACCTTCGCAATCAGTTTTTTTTAAATTGTAAATCAAGTACAAATATATCATTTGTATAACTGAATGACTTAAAAGAAAAAAAATACTGTGGCGAGCTAGTAACATCAGTAAATAAAATTTATTGTCCTCTATTGTTTTGAAAAATAATTTAGGTAAGTTTCCGTGAAATATTTAAAAAAATGTCAGCAATCTTGACTACTGAATAATATTTCGTTTTTGATTAAAAAAACAAGTTATAAAATCAGGCATATATATTTATTAACTGCATAAAAACAGAAAACAAAAACAAATCTGTTACCAAATCTAAAATACTCTAACAAATATTACACCAATCAAGCGAAACGGAATTTCTTTTTTTTTTAATAAAGAGTTTAAATTTTATTCAACTCTACAAGCTATTACATACTCTTCGTGGGCCACATGTGGTGTTATGACATGGCTTAAAGATTCATATAAGATTTCATACGTACGCAAATACTTACCAAATATTATGGAAATCTTTTGATATACATACAAATTTAAACTAAGCTATTTTTTGTTTAGCTATACGATTCAAAAATTTACCACCCGAGGCCACGTTTTAGCCGCCAATACTAAAAAAAAATAGCGATGGAATTCTAGTAAAAATATCAATCATATTTTAAGTGAAATAGACAAGTAGCAAATTTAGTTGATGGTATTTTTGTATTAAAAATATATTTCACGATAATGTTTTATTTTGTTAATTTTGATAAAAAATGTCTATCGTCGCATAGTAATCGTATACCTAACAATCTATCAATGTCTTTATTCAATAAATAAAAAAGAATATTGCTCAGAATTTTTCCCAAACAAGTCTCCTCAATAGACTTAACATGTATATGAGGATTCTTATAGGCTCTGTATTCAAAACAGTTCGTCAATGTGAATTAAATTCATTCATATAATGCAGAGATTTTTATAAAATAATTTATAAGCCCATTGACAAACGGCTTAAGAATAATTCTGCTTGTCTAAATATAGATATGTTACAGAACGAGCTCATATATAAATTTAATTATCAACGCCCTGCTTCTTCTTGTGGCGTTTTTTGAATATTTTAAACATAATTTCTTGTGAGTTACTTATTAAAATATATACGTATTAAATAATTCAATTAATTTGATAATTTATTAATGCCATCAAGTATCGGAAACGATTTCTTATTTGAAATAGTTGGATAAAAATGATTTATAAAGATGTGGTTACTTTAATATAAGAAAACTTAAATTAGGGCATTATGGCAAGTCAATTGACTCGGAAAAAGAAATATTTGAAAAGATATCTTTGAACAAAAACATAAAGCTTAATCTTGTATTTCCAGAAGAAAAATGTAAAATAATGAATAAAGTTTTTAATACAAGAATCATCAGTGGTATAATGCAAACTGGGGAAATGATTGTCAAAAATATATTTAGATTTTCATTGAATGATTTTAATAAAAAACGTAATCGAGATTTTTATGGAAAAATTTTCCAACAAATATCTGTGTTTATTATTTTCATTATGACTTTTTTTTCTAAACCTTATAAATATACTGAATTTTCATTGAAGTCAACCTTAAGGTCTGTGTTCTTTCTTTGTTATTAATTCCTCGATTATATAACGAATGTATAACTTTTATCGTTTTTCAGTTCGTATGAATACTTGAAGATGGCGAACGGATAAACCCAGGTTTTTAGTGAAAAATATGCGGAATTGTGCAAAATTTGATATCAAAAATCAAAATTGAAATCAAATTGAATTGTGCATACCAAAGTTCCATCAAACACCTTTAGACGATTGAATAAATGCTGTGAAATAAAATTCTCAACCCAAGCTTTAAACGGGTAATCAAAAATATTAATATTGAAAAAATAATTTCAGCGTTTCATACTAATATTAAATGCTGATGATAATGATGGAAATATACAGATAAGCTTGCCGACGATGAACACAGCGGAATCAAAAAATTCCTAGCTCTTGTATCTAATTTTTTATTCTCATGGAATATACCCTCCTCAGGGGAAAGGGAATTAAATTCACTCGACTTGAAAAACCATCTACATTATTTATTTTCACGTAATAAATTGCCCGTAAAGAAAGAAAAAAACCTCCGAATGGGCAGAGTGGTTGTTTCTGGGAAGTTGATCTATTCCAACCCCAGCAGCGCGTTCCTATTTATGCAATTAATTTAGAAGTGTTTACTTCTTGTCACTGAAAGGGTGACAACCCTAAGATGCTCGATAAATTTTCAATCCAATTCTAAATGCTTGCATTATTTTGATAAATTCACGAGCATTTTTCAAGTTTGCTATTTGAAAAAAAGTTCTTGTTTTCTTAATATTAATTTGAATTACTGCTTAACATCTGGCAAGTAATTCAAGTTTTTCACATCGTTTCAAAAAGCTTGAATCTGTCAACTATCACGTCTAAGTGGAATGACATGATATTTTATACAATAAAAACCGTGGGATAGTAACATTTCCACAATATATTTAATGATCCGATATCATAAGAAATAATGTAGAAATAGTAATAGATTATATTCGCCAAAGGTTTTACCATTTATTTCATTAAGTGATATTTTTTATAAAAAAATGTTTTTCATTTATAATATTCGAATATTTATAAATTGTCTTTTAATGGAAACTTTCTTTAAACAATATTTTTCATATTCTTTCTAAGAGAGCTTCAATAGACAAAATGTAATTTGTGTTTGGAAAAAGCAATCCAAATAAAAGTACGAATGTAAAAATGTATTTATATTATAAATCAGCAAATGAAAGAAATAGAGCTAAAATATTTGGTTTCATCAAATTAGCTTTAATAAAATCGAATGAAATGATAAACCTCAATTAAACAATGATGAAAGAAACCAAGGTGCGTAATTTTACAGTTATTTGTGTCATGTATCAAAGAATCTCAGCTTTTTTACGATATGTACTGCAGCTATTGAAATAATTGTACCGATTTTTTTCTATATACTATTTGCGGATACTTATTATTATTTCTGTGGTAAATATGTGGATGGAATATCAATATCGAATTTGAATTGTTACAACTTTGTACGATTTCACAGTTTTGTAACTAACGACTCGGGTTTCGCCTTTCGGCATCATCAGGCATTCTATCACACGGGTGAAACAGAACTGTCGAAAATTTCAGTTCATTTCTGTTGCATCCGTGTGTTAGAATACCTGGACCTGTGTTATAAATTTGGAAATCAAATAACATTCGAAAAAAATCACAATTTCAATAACACTACGTGATGTAACAACAATGTCAAAAACACATGTCATAGAGACCTGATTGGTGTGTACAATAGAAAAAGTTGTATGTCTAATGTAATGTATCAACATTCGGATTGCACACCCAATAATATATGACGAAAGCTATTCACAAAGACGTAAATTTAATCAAAATTTTAATACACGCGATATGAAATGGTGCTCGTTTTAATATAGCGGAGTGTTAATCAAAGTTGAGTTATTCAGCTCTCATATTTCATGAATTTATTTTAATTATAAAATCTTGTTATTTTCAGAACGCCACTGAGGTTATAATTATTCGTGGCAGTGGCGCGCGGCGAACGCCCCTGGGAGGGATGAACTAAGCGGAAGAGGCGAGAACTCTACCAGCGTCATGGCACGCGCTATTGCCAGCTTTACTGAGCGCGGTGTTGCGGCGCGAATAGTACTGGCCGTGCTGTTTGTCGCTTTACCGAACGCGCTGCAAGCGGAAAAATGTACAACGTGAGTAGTGTTGCATGCTTCTTTATGACAGGAAATAACTCATGAATTCACGAAACAGACGGCAAGTTGCAATGAACTATTGTTTTATAACACGGTGAAAAAATAGCGATGTAAAAAATGTATGATTAAACTAACATTTGCTTATCTATTATATAGCTGTGTAGAAAAGGTACACAATACATCTTCTTTCCTGTTTAACGACCTAGCTTGTTTCCTGCAATAAAACTAACAATTGTAAATGAAACTTAAAAGGCGGCTATATCAATAAGTTCACATATGATACGGAAATGGTCCATTACAGAATCAAAGAAATACCCCCCCAGAGGATTCAATAATGGTAACCGACAAATATTAGTTTGTTCGTTAAGAATCCTTTGTGATAGTTGATATCTATTGTTTTCCAGCTGTTCCAAAGCCTTCATCCTGCTACCCTTACTACACAGATGCAAAAACTTTAAAAAAATGCGCTTTAGTTTGTATTTATATTATGTGATTCCTTTATAACGTGATTAGCGAATTTTGAATCTGTTTTTTTACATGAATCTGTTGTTTTATAAGTTAATGTCCAAATACGATAATAATTTGTTAAGTCAATAAATTTAAAATATTAAAAATAACTGCTTAAGCTTTAAAGAGACCTTAAAGAATTTGATTGCAGCATTAAAAGGTCTATCCGATACGCCTTGTCATATTAGAAGTAAAAGAAGTTGTTATATTTTATGTAACATAATACAACATTTACACTTCAATTTATGATATCGACTGAAGCTGCCTGATAGAATATAAATGTCAAATTTGAATTGTTGAAACTTTATACGATACCACATGTTTTGTCACTAACGACACGGGTTTCGCCTTTCGGCATCATCAGGCATTCTATCACACGGATGCAATTGAATTCACACATTAAAGCTGCTTGTTTGGATTCTAGTTTATTGTGTGTCCTGTTGTTCGTGTGATAGAATGATGCCTGAAGATGCCCAACGGTAAAACCCGGGTCACTAGTAGCAAAATATGTGGAATCGTTCAATGTTTCAACAATACAAATTTATAAAGCGATAAATTCTATTTCTATTGAATAATGCACCAAAGAAAAGTATTAGCGTACCTCCAAATAACACCAGTGCTTAAAAGCAATCGCAATTTTATATTTATCTAATATACCAGTTATGTTTTTTACCACGTTCAGAGTTTCCTCTTCAAACTATCACACCCATAAAAATTTGCCGATCAAACTTTGAACATTTTCCATTTAATCTCGTGTGTTTTTATTATATCAACATAAGGCATCAATTTAACGTCATGTAATAACCCAAACGAAAGCTTTTTTTGATGTTATTTTTTGCGGTCTCTTACCGAGCAAATACCCCGAATTCGCCAATAAACAATTCCGTTATCCTTGTAAAGTCGGCTTATAAGACCGGTGACGGAACTCGTCCAATAAATAAATGAATAGAGATATACCCGCTATATTCGGATAAGTTCAGAGATCGACTATTTTTTTCATCCTATTTGGCAAAGGGATGAATCCAGAAAAGACTTTAAAAGATTAATTATTGTTTTCTTGAAGTTGGGAACAAAGCGGTTTAATACTATATTGATTTTAACTTGTTTTTATTAAAAACGGAATTAATTGAAGTATGTAGTTCTACAAAATTCTACCGATGGAATTAAAAAGCTATTTCACCAACATCAGAACTCTGAGTAAACTAAATTTAAACTTGGATTTTTGTGTTTTACAATATCAAGGGTGTTTGATGGAATATCAATAACAAATTTTAATTTTTGAAACATTGCACAATTCCACATGTTTAGTGACTCACAAAACGGTTTTGTCTTTGGAAATCCTCATGCATTATACCAGACGGATGCAATAAATCCGACGAAAGTCTGGCCTAACCTAACCTAACGAAAGACAGTTATATTGTATCGAATTTTGAATTGTTGAAACCTTATACGATTCCATATGTTTTTTCACTAACGTCGGCATCTTAAAGCATAATATGACACACACGAGAAACCATATCCGAGATATCATAAATTATATTATGTCCGAATATGCCTGAATATGTCGAAAAGCAAAACCCAAATCCTAAAAGTTAACATGTGGAAGTGTATAAAGTTTCAAAAAAAGTAATAAGACTGTAATGTTTAAATTTAGTAAATTCATCTGGTTTTATTAATAAGTCGTTTGAATAAGTGAATTGCTATTAAATAATTTTGCTTGGTACCTTGAATTCCCTGTCATGATTTAAATAACGGTGATGCGGTGGTATTATATTTAATCGCTTAAAAGATTATTACGTCGATTGTATCTATTGATTTATAAATATCTGAAATTTAAGCTTAAAGCCTAAAGCGTTTGCAATAAGAGTGTTGGCATAATGAACGCTAATCTTAAATTGAAGGTGCTTTGGTGAAAAGATAATTTGAAAATTAAGAATTTTTTTAAATATTATATAATCGAATGACCGTATATGTTAATTAATTTTATCTCTCCGTTGTAAAACGAATCAAAAAAACACAGTTAAATGTATTTATTTCGTTAGTAAATTGATTTTTACAGTATGCGTCAAGATTATTATTAACTTTATAAGTCCGAATTTTGATAATCTTTATGGATTTTATTTTTTCATTTTCCCGGGTAATTGATCGATTTGAAGAAACAATCATTAAAATAATATTGACGTCTGTAAGTTCTTTTCAGAGTTTTAAATGTTTTTTTAACGTAGTTTACGCACCAGTAACTCCTTACCACTACCAAATTGTTTTTGTTAAATAGTTTTATGTTAATTTTCAAGTTTTCCTTGTGAACTTTCAGTCTTTAAATAATTACATGAAATAATTTATTTTCACTTATTCGGCCACTTATAAACTTTTGAGAATTCGAATTGTTAAAACTTTGTAAATTTTCATATGCTTTGTCACTCACGACTTAGGTTTAGCCTTTCGGCATCTTTAGGTATTCTATCACACGGCTGCAATGAAACTGGCAAATAGTATACGACTAGCACTGGTTATATTCAATATATTACAAGCGAAATTGCACTGGAAAAATAAAGATCATAATTCAAGGAGCCAAATGTAATATATATCTCAATAATGTTTATATTGATTTATAAGATAATTTTTTGACGGAAGGTTTTCACGACAAACATAATCGACTTCAGCTTAAATATTACATTATCATTTAAAATTTGTAGGTTATGGTGAAAATAAATATCAGGTGTCTTAGTGTATGACTTAAATGATTCAAATTATTGACTGATTATAAACAAATTTCATGTAAGAGATATTTAACGAGAGAGGATAAGAAAGGTCAAGTTCTTCATTAAGGATAAATATTGAATTTACTTGAACCATGTTTATTATATTCTGATGTTTCGAGTACGCTTGGATTTCCCCACGTGACTTTTGAGAGTTTTTGACTGTATAATTAATGCATTGCTGCAATTGTCGATTGAAGAATCGCCACTTTGTTTTTTATAAAAAATATTCAAGGCAATATTGACAAGATGTACTATGTCAATTGTTCGCGATGCCTGATAAAGGTCGAGACGACTTCTGGATGGGTATTTTAAGTTTCGAGTCACGTTTTGATAGAAGGAGCAGTGAGTATGCTGCAAAGAAAGAGAAATAAAAAGTCATCCAACCTAAACAGAATATCGAACTGGACTCGCCGTTAAAGTCACTTGGAATATTTATTGCCAATAGATATATAACCTTTTTTAAGCACCCGTCAATATTTGATAACATATCTGAGTCATCTTTTTAAGTGTATGAAACATATTTGAAAGGTGATAAGGTATAATACATAAGGTTAAGGACGTAAAACTCCAGTTTATTTTCACGACGACATTAATAACTTTTTCTTGGACGTGAAATATTTTAGAATCGCTGGTTTGTTCATAAAATTGTGCATAATTTTTCTTTGAATATTTACCCTGACCACTACTTTTTCTTGTAAATAATCTCGTCATTGAAAACAAAATAATATACAATATTTAGTTAACGCAATAGAAAACAACTTAATACCTAAGAAAGTTTTCGAGAACATTTCAATTCAATTCTTAAGAAACTGAATGCTATTATAATTATGGGACAAGTTGTGAGCAATGCTAAATAATATTGAGTAATTTTAATAACATGTAATGTTTTATATGTATTAAATTGATTATTTTATTCAAAGTTTTAGGGTAATAATCGTTTCAAAATTTTAACTCACAATTTTTTTATCCACAGTAAAGCAATTTGGATAAACCAGAAATCAAGTAAAATGGGCAATGAGCACACCGCAATTAAAAAGCACCAATCTTATGGTGTAAAAGCAAGACTTAAATGTATGCTTAATCCGAAGAGCAAGCCTACTCTCAAAAGAAAGCTGCTCCTCTATACAGAAATTGCTCGCCCAATAATGTTATACGCTTTTCCAAAGTGAGTTAATGTTCACCAGAAACATCTGAAGACAGTTCAGATTGGTCAAAATAAATCACTGCGACAAATTTTAAATGTCTCGTGGTACGTGCGCAATTCGCTTCTATATATATATACTTGAAAGTGCCTACAATTCGAGAGTTTGTTTGTTAGATTTCTCAAAAAAATTACAGTGACGTAGGCAAACAATATAAACCTAGATCTTTTATATTGTATATGTTATTATGACGAGGTAGTACCGAATAATTGTTTAAAGCTGAGACCTTTTCTACTCAACAAGCCCCATAGATTTGTTGATATAAGTCTTCATCTCAAAAAACACAAATTCGGCATCTTAAAATGACTTTCCTAGTTTATTTCCATATGTAATTTGTATACATATGTTTATGTAGTATGTATAAATATAATTATAATGCGTGTGGTGTCCACGTGAACTGGATTGCTCAGCTCTGCAGCGACTTATATCTGTTAACAATGAAAAAAAGTTATACATTATTATAAGTTTACACACAAGAGATGAATGAATGAAGAGTTGAACAGCTTTGATGCTTACGCGTCATAGATTTAAATTAAAAATTTTCATAAATACATTAATGGAATCTTCCATCAAGACGTGATATCAAATGATAATACATAATATTTTTAACTTAACATTTGATATCTCGTTAGCTTTTGAAAGACTTTTCTAGCTACGTAGTATGGTTATAGAACTTATTTCTTTATTTTTTAATTTCAGTGTATTTAGAAGCTTAGCTACTAGAATTTGCTAAAGGTTACGTGTCTCATCTAATAAAAACATGTCAAGCATACACCCTTTTTTAACATACGAAATAAATGATTTTTTCCCGAGAAATCCGGTTCCGTATTATTTTTTTCAAAAATACATACATCACCTGACTTCGCTGTCCATTCCAGCAATTTATATATATATTCCTGTAAAAAGTCCCATTTCGTCGGAATCCACATCACGAAATAATTACCGTGCAACTCAATCCAGCCGTCACATTAAGCTCCATTTAATGGGTCAGCAAAAGCCTTCGAAAGCTTTCGCATGGCGTCATATCCGGTGATCATTATCAACCGCCGGATATGTCGTATAACTTTACCGATAACGCTCGCCAATGCGAAATTAAACTGTCGCTCGCGTGCGCATCGTAAAACCTTCTTCACCGGAAGGGGTGTCGAACTCAAATATTAACTTGGATAGCGATGGAAAAATATTTTCAAAAATAAAAACAGTCAACACAGTATGAAAATATTCACAATGATATTTGATGATAATATTGCGTTTCAAATGTTTAATAAAAAAAAACCATAACTAGCAAATGAAAATTAATAGAGAAAACATATTTGTTGGCATTTCTAATGCGTGTGATTTTTTATCTATAATGAAACATATTTTGCATTGATGGTATAAGATGAAATGTTTAGAAATGTAGATATATCGAGCGACGAGATTTATTATTTTTGAATATGCGAGACTGTTATCTTTGCTTGTTGTAAGAATTTTTCAAATTTTTAATACATAATATTTAAGCAAAATATCATTATCATCTGTATGAGTTATGAAATCAGGATCATTTATCTATATTACACAATTAATTAAAACATTAACAAAGCGATAAAATTTAATTTTTCATAAACATGTAAAATACCTCATGTTTTGTTACTAACGACCTGATTTTTACTTTACGGAATCGTTAGGCATTCTGGTACACGGATACACTCGAATTTACATTAATGAGAAACATATAATATATCATGAATGAAAAAATATAAAGAAGGTTACAGAGTATTGATTAAATTGACATTCACTTGGTAGAACTCCATTATAAAACGGTGAAAAAAATAACAATGTATTTCAGTTCTATAAAATTAATTTTAATTAAGGGTACAGAGCTTAAGAGGCTATAATTTACTATTAAAAGTCAAATAAAGCATAACAATTGATATCTTAAATAAAATAAAAACAATATTTATTTATATTTAGTTGAATATTACAAAAAAAAAACATCTCGAATCGAATATATTTTATAAAATAGCCAACTTTTTGTTCAGAACGTAGATATTCTCTAATACAAGAGTGTAAAACTTATAACGGTTGATTATTCGATAACCAACTTTTGCCTTATGACTGATGATACAATTTAAAATCACGCACACTTCTGCAAAACCACGTTAAAATAAGTTTACCCATACGCAAACAAGTGACCCGATCTCAGCAAATGGATTATAACTACTAAAATATATATCCTAGACGTAAATTTAATATCCCTGTTTAGGAGTAAAAACTACTAACACTTGACCCTCGCCTGAGTTTTATCTTTCTCGAAATGGTGTGTCAGGTGTAGCCATACGGCAACCAAATGTGTATTAAGATTTTTGATAAAGACTTTACGGCCTTTGGGTATTATTTTTTTTTTTTATTGGCGGAAGATCTATTCTTTTGCCTGGAGATATGCTCAAATGAACGATCTCAACGAAGAGATCCTTTTTTATATATATTTCTAAGTCTGTATTTTTTTAAAATTGATATTGACAAAAAAAATAGTTTCTTTGATGTATTGATTGAGTCGGCATTCACTTGGTAGAACTCCATTATAACACGGTGAAAAAAATAGCAATGTACAATATTTTAGTTCTACAGAATTATTTTTAAAAAATATGGTTGATAGCTCTTTCGTCTCATACCATCGTCAATGCTCGTTAAAGCCTAGTTCTGACGATGGCGTGAGCCGAAATAGCTATCAACTATTTAAAAAAAAAGAAAACTACTTCATTAAAGTAAATATATATGACTGTTATATTATTTAATATTAATAAACCTCAATTAGTGCAAAATAGATGGCGTTGTATTTCATTTTAATGAACGCTTTTCATCTTTTCTTTTTGGTGAGGTTTTGATTCAAGGTCCTTGACTCCACAGCCCAAAGGTTAACATATTATGGTACATTGCTATTTTTTTCAACGTGAAATAAGTTTCCGTTATTTTATAGAGTACGTTAAGATCTATTGAAAAAATAAATAAATTTTCAACGTTAGAATTACGTACATACAAAAAAGTAGTTAATTATAACAATAAATGACGTATACATGAATAAATCAGGGCTGTGATATCATAAAAAAACACCACACCGACATCGACCAACAACATAACGTCGAAAAAAAAAATGATTTTGTCAGGTTTTTTTTTCTACCATTTTAATTTATGTGCATTAACTTAGAGATCAACCAACCAATACAACATATTGTTATTAAGATAACGGTTTTGAAATATATCGTAATTTATTTTCAAAGTCTTCTAATCGAAAAAGTAGTCAAAGTCGCTCATTTTTCACGGCTCCAACTCTGACAATGACCAAAAATACAATTCCGATTTCACAGCTCTGAGATAAATATATTATTTGAAAAACATAAGTATAATATCTCATAAATAATCAGCATCTTTAATGTTACTTTGTAGTTTCCAGGCATAAATAAAATCATAATTATTCCAAAAAAATCATTTTTTAGATCTTTATTGGTTCAAAACATATTTCACAAGCGTATTACTGGGTTAATTTATCGCCTTGTAATTCAAAAATTCGGTATATTTAATTTGACGGGCCTGTAAAATTTTACAGAAAAACATGTGAAAAAAACGTTTACACTATTTATTTTGAAAATACAATAATAATTACTTTTATGTTTGAGTGATATTAATACTTCAAAAAGATGTTTTAAAACTAATCGTCGAACAGATCATCACTAAAATAAATCATTGAAAAACTGTATCCTTGTTATTGTATTTAAATCCAATAAAAATCGTTTTTGTATATAATCGCGTATTTTTGTTGATATATGAAATATTTTCCCGAAAAATTAGTCATATCGCTTGCCTTAATTAGACATTGTTCAATTGGACTAAATAATCAGTCAATTTTACATATACATTGTAGATTGATTGACAAAGCTGATTTTTACTGTACAAATAAAATAAAAATAAGTTTTAAGTAATACAAAGAACAGGTAATCGTTCGGATTAATATATGGTTTCATTGATGGTAAGAAAATAAAATGTAATTATTCAATAGTATTGTATTAATCGATTCTCTGAAAAGTCATTCAGTTAATGAGTTTATTCAAGAATTGAATTTAGTTTTAGAACAATCGATGGTTTGCAAAATGTCATTAAAAATTCTTAATCTCGAAGTGTGGCAGATTCGAAAAAGTGGTAGCTAGGAACCTATTTAAAATACCAACAGATCTTGATTAGATTCAAAGTAATCGAATCATTTGAGTACTTAATTAAAAAAGTTTTCATTCAATGATAAGTTTATTTCAAAATTAAATTTAGTTATTGAACAATTGACGGTGTGCAAAATGTCATTTTGAAAGTTTGACAAGGTTTACTTAAGAAAAAAATCAGATGTCTTGTCATATATTGTAAACCAGAAACCTTTACGAGGGTGTAAAGAGGATATTTTAAGAGTTTCAAATATTTCCTATTGTTAATAAATCAATACACAAAGGACATAATTTCAAACAAATATACAGATAGTATGTATGTTAGTAAAATAGCATGTTACTTATTAATTAATAATTCAAGGGTTCTTTGTCAACTTATATGAAATTAGTTTTTTATTCATTGTTTGCTTATATCTTTTCTCAACTATTGCATTAAAAAAAAAACTATAATTTATAGCGCAAAATTCTTGCACGAAAAAAAACTTAATTGCATGTTTTAGCACAAAGAGTGCCATCTTTCTAGAAAATGAAGCATCTGTTGGCAACTCCATAAAACATGAACAAGTCGTTAAGTCAGTGGCTCCAAAAAAAAGAGACATGGACCTGCATACAAATACTTGACCCAGTTTCTTGAGGCATGAGTTATGTCTTAGTACGAAATAAAACATACATTTTGTGGATATTATTTTATGCCCGGATGAAATTGTTTGGATTAAACATATTTTTAATACTTGCTGAATTCTTAGAAAACCTTTTCAATTATATGAAAAAATGAACTGTTTTTTTTAATTAATTAAATAAATAAAGAAACATATTATTAAACAATCTCAGCCAAAACATATGTGTATTTAAAAAAGCCGAAAAGCAATATTTTTAGCACAGTATATTGATCATTACATTTTTCAGCCGATTTTTTTTTGATACTAAATTGATGGATTGTTAAGATCTTTGACGAGTTAGCATCAGGAATTCTTCATCTCCTATGTATTGATTAATTTTTTTTTGTAATATTTTTGTGTTGTTGCCGACGGATGTTAATCGTTATAGAGCTGAGTAGTCCACATTGAATTCAGTTCACATGGACACTATACGCATTACAATTATATTCACATTTATACATACCATACTCACACACGCATAAATTTGCATATGAACGCATACACAAATATCCATGTAACACATAAGAAATATAATTAAGAAAAGTCATTAGCAGATGTCGAGTTTGTCTTATTTTTCTCTATAATCTCTCGTATTTAAAGTTCAAATAATCGTTTAAAATCAATGGTTTTTATTGTATGTGTTTTAATATTGTGCATTCTTTATCTACTATATGCACCGTAAGAAATACTATTATTTTTAAAACACAATTAACATTGTCTGTTAATATTTTTACTGTGTTAATTAAAAATATAAAAGATTTCCGATGTATTTTCTGTTTACCAACAATTAAATGATTGTCAAGATTTTTAATTCTACAAAATTTATAAGATATATAGTTGAAAGCTGATGAAGGTTTAAACCAAAATAGCTATCAATATATAGCTTATCAATTTTGTAGAACTAAAAAACATGCTATTTTCCATCATGTTATAATGGAGTTCTATCAGTTAAATGCCAATTCGATCAATACAATTTTTTTTCACCTTTTTGAATGGCTATAATTTTTTTTTCCAAATAAAAATGAAACAAACATAAATTGAAATTGATGAATTTATGCTGTAACACATACCACACTCGGTGGAATTTTAAATTCAAGTGGAACAATAAAGTTTGTCAATGTTAATCAATATTAATATTGAATTTCTACAAACTTCTAGCCGAATCTATTAAAAAAAAATACACAATATTAAACTAAAAAATATTAATTATAATATATTTTTTTAAGCTTTTTCACAATATGTGACACGTGTTTCACATGTCGAAAAATGTATGCATTTAGTAAAAAACTGAAGGCTATTCAGACAAAATGTTTTTAATCTACTTCAAAAGAATAATAAAAATGTTTATGGGCTAAAGTTTTATTCAAATAAATCTTCCAACATAAACAACGTCCTCGATTGTCACTATAATAACAATCGCAAATTGCCTAAGCCTCTCGTACGGAAACAATTAATTATGTTATTAGTCCTCAGACAGAAAACTTTTTAATTATCGCAGGCAAACAGTAGCAGTAACCCACATGCCCTAAACTTTTTGTTCCCTGAAAGTTTATGACTCTTTCTCTCTTTTGAGCCAAAGCTTTTATCTTATCTCAAAAGATGGAAATAACAATGTTTGGAAGAGTCAGCAAAGAACTATTAAAAATGCAAAAGCCGTAATGATTATTATTTTTCTCTCAACATTATAATAAATCAAAGTGAAACTTTTAAAACGAGTACAGTATAAATATTATCTTTATGTTATTATTTTTTTTCAGATAAAAAACCCTATAAATTCTTCCTTAAAAGCTTCCAATTTGAAAAGATTACAAATAAAACCACAAAATTTTGTAAATAATAAATGTAACTTGTGATTCAGGCTTATAAATAATTTTTTTAAGAATTATTATATTTCCTTCGATATCTGAGTTTATTTTGTTGCTATTTTACTAAAAGCTTTTTCATACATTATATTATAAAATAGTTCAAATATCAATTGCTAGTATTTTTAGTTTTGGAAAATTGGATTTGCTTTCTTGGAAAATTGTCTTTTTCGTACGGATGTTGAAATAAATCAGTTAAGATATTTTTATGCTTACACATATATTTGACCAAATTAATTAAATCAATTTAGCAAGATGTACTTGGTAGAACTCAATTATTACACGAAAAATAAACAGCAATGTATTTTAGTAAAAATAGATTTATTACAAAATTAAAAATATATTTATAAAGTTGATAGAGATCTAGTTCTGATGAGGGCGTAAGCCGAAATAGCTATTAATTATATAATATATCCCATAAATTTTGTAGAAGTAAAATACATTGCTATTTGTTCATTGCGGTATCAAATACTGTTTACAAAAAACGAGTATTGATTGTTTTAAAAATATTTAAAAAGGCTTGAAAAACAAGCTTGATCGTTATAGTTTAATGTCTGGATAGTTTCTTGACGATGTTTTCAGATTTGACGTCTCAGGTAAATATTTTGCGACATCGTCCACTTCAACTTTGACGACAGTAATTCTTTCCCTGTCATCTCGGCAGAAAATATATTTGTAGAGAAATCAATTGTGCCAACCGAGCGGGCGTAACAAATTGACGAGCAAGCTTATTTTTTATGAGAAGCTTTATTCCCATATTGACAGTAAAAAGTTTATGTCCATCCAATCCTTCGCTTTATTTAACGAGGCAAGTTTTTCAATTAAGAATCAATGCTTACAGCCTAAGTCTATCAACATCAGGTATGTTTTCTGCAAAAATACTCCAAGTATTAATACTATTCTTTCATTTTGATGTAAATTAATATATTGCCACAAAATAAATGTATGTTTATCATATTTAATTTTGAACTGTTACAACTTTGTACGATTCCACATGTTTTGGCACTAACGATCCGGGTTTCGCCTTTCGGCATCTTCAGGCATTCTATCACACGGATGCGGCATAAAACATATCGAATCGTACAAAGTTGTAACATTTCAAATTTGATATTGAAATTTCATCAAGCATCTTCAGTCGATATCATACATTGTGTTTATCATATTTCACCAGCTAAATAAAAAATATACATTTTTGCAATTCCCTGGCATATTTTTCAAGTTGTAATTGTTGAATATTTTTTTTTGTTAAACTATTATATATTTCTTACCTCTTTCCGGAAAATTTCCATCTGAGGATACTTGTCGAACTATAATTAAAATGATACAACTCAAACACAATTAAGCAGTTTCTGTGGGCATAATGTTATATAAACATTAACTTATGTAAACTATCCCCGGGTAAAATATCAATCCATTCATAATTATATCATAATAATGCTGTGATAATAAGTGCAACAAAGCTATCAATGAATTCAAATTACAACACTTTTCGCATCATCTTCTCATTTCCAATTCGGATATTTCTTTTTTTAAAAGCATTAATCATTTAATGATGTAAAGGCTCTATATTATATATTCAATCGAGCCAACGAAAAAACAGAACTACATTTGTTTAAAAATATTTAATCGTATAAAATTGTATTGCTGCAGTTCATTAATCAAATATTTTAAGACATCGTTGTGATAAGACTGTAAAGCTAAAAAAATAGTTAAAGCTCGTGAATTGATTTCTCCCTGGATTAGTTACGTCAAAGTTGATCGTGCTTGACATAACAGTTAAACAAATACGGTAGAGGTGTTTATGAATTCTCTGATGCTGACAAAATATTTCAAGGATCACAAGACAACCGACAGTCGAGTTTTATTGTGTTTTTACATATATGGCTGAATAATTTGGAGGCACAAAAAAATATGTTTTGAGTTAATTATACCACTGTTTTCACAAAATAAAAATCTTGTTATCGGAAACAGATGAAACACATAATTTCAGAGTAGTAAAGTTTATATTGAGAGAAAACGTCCTTCTTTATTTTATTTACTACTAGCGTGTACCCTGCATGCGCTGCAATGCCACTAAAAAAAAAGAAACCGCGAATTTACGGAATCGCCTCGTCGGGAGCCTCTGGCCTTCCGATTGGATAAGTCAGACTTGAGGCGAGGCCGGAGCCAATTAGAAACGATAAGCTTAGGTTATGTTTTTCTCACCGAAATTTGACAGTGGCGGCCGTATGTGATTTTATTTATTGGAATGCTTTTGGATACACAATGTTTTTTGTTTTTCTATCTGGTGCGTACACAAATAAATCAGAAGGTTTTCCAACACATGAGCAGGCCATATACAGTTGTCCATGTGAGAAGCATGGATTTTCTAAATTTAGTCCACACACTTGTAACGACTGTTCTTGTGCCTTATTGATGTTCATTGAAAAGGCGACTCGCACTGGAAACTACAGACGCTTAAATTCAAATGGCATATCTGTTGAAACCATTGGGATGCGTGGCAACATTACATCTTCTCTTTTGAATTATCCATTGAAAATTGTAGCTTTAATAATTCATAATTTCTCTTACTGAAAGCCTGGTACCGTTGCAAAGTCGTGAGGAATTTATGTTTTGGAGAAGAATGATAGGGACACCAATTTTCAATGCTAAAACATGCGGCGGCATGCCTGACAAATCAAGTGGATTCAAGAATTCTGTTGGATAATTGACGGCTTCGTTTTGATCCGTTATAGTATCGATGGACTTATACGTTATCGCTTCTCCTGGTATTTCATTTAGTATGCTGAAATCTATTGAATTGATATATTTGTTTTTGGCTGCTAATATAGCATGTGCACTGAGCCATTGCTGACTTTTATGATTGTGTGCAATATTTGGAAAAAACTTTGTGAATCAATTCGTCTATGGTTGCGGTTATTTACAGAAATTCGCTGGCAATGTGATACATTGTGTGGATTCCTCTATTGCCATTTTCCCATTTCCTATATCCAACAATTGTTTTACGAAACGTTCAATGGATGCATCATGTTATATATGTGTCGTATATGGGTCTTCAAAGTGAATCTATGTACGTATCGCCATAAAACGGTTGATTTGAGACATGCATTAAGTTCACCGGCCATTGTTGAACGAGATATAACAGGTAGAGTTTGTCAAAAACCACCAGACAATAAAATGAGTGCGCCACCGAAAAGTTGCTCATTTCCTCTCAAATCTTTTAGTGTGCAATGAAGTGCTTCCGATGATTTTTGTGTGCCATAGTACATTCATCGCATACAATGATTTTACATGATGTGAGTAGTTTGCCCGTTTAAGAATTTTTGTTGATATTGCATGTTGGTGTCTCAATTATTTGCATATTCAATGGCAGTTTCAGTGCTGAATGCGCTGTTCGGCCACCATCCAAAAGAGTTGCTGCAATTCCACATGATGCGATTGCTAGTGCAATGTTTTTTCGTGATCGTGTGGCTGCTATATTATACTATATTATATTAAATGAGTGAAATGAGGAAGTTTTTACCTGTACCCCCGGGTGGTGCATCTATGAAACAAAATCTACCACTTTGACTTGTAATTGCATCCATAATTGTGTCATACACTATACGTTGATCTGGAACCATTTTGGGAAGATTCGTTTGAACAAATTTACCCAATTCATCCACATCAAAGCATGTTTCTCGTCGGAAATCACGATCCCGTCAGTCGTTTTCATATCGATTCAGTACAGCCATTCCCAATTGTACCAATGATTTATTAGCGATTACTAAACATATGTCCTCAATCAATAGCAATGCCTCATTATACACGTTTGGTGTGAATTGAACGTATAGATTTTGAATTGTTTCACGCAAACTAGGTAAAATATCTTCACTCATGTAGTCTTTGTATTTTTCCCAAAGATCATTTGGATTGGATGGAAAGCAAATTGTTAATATTACTGCAAATAGCGCATGTATTTGTTGTGGGTCAGCAGTATTCGATGAATCAGCGCGTGAAGTGGCTCAATGTGCATCGTTTTCTAGAAGATTTAATTTGAGGCAAGCTTCACGATAAATGAAACATATTCGACCGTTTACTGTTCTCAATTCTCAATTGGCATAATTGATTTAACAGGGAATGTTACGTTTTGAAATTCACTTTTGAAAAAAAAAAAAAAAAAATTGATATATTGAATAAATTC
Organism: Himalopsyche japonica; assembly: GCA_028555115.1. Classification (NCBI taxonomy): domain Eukaryota; kingdom Metazoa; phylum Arthropoda; class Insecta; order Trichoptera; family Rhyacophilidae; genus Himalopsyche; species Himalopsyche japonica. The sequence goes on from JAHFWJ010000461.1 coordinate 127,276, forward strand.
TTTCTATATCACACACGATTTATACTTAATATTTATTTCAATTCGTTCTGTCATGCGACATAAAACCAAAACAAAAAAGTCGGTAAAAAATAGAACATTGAAATACTTTTTTCGAAAATCGAACTTTGTTTAAAAATATTCAGTACCTTACGTAAGTACCTACAGGTGAGTGAATGTGACAGATTTGCGTCGTTCTTGTTTTAGGCGTTGCTATGGATACAATGTGTCATAAATGGCCATTCTGTATTACAATAGTGTTGTATGAAAACATGTTTTTCGTTAATATTCAATTAATTTTTGTAATCAAATTCTGAGTATCCTATCTTTTGCCCGGTAGTCTAAGCAGTAATTCGACTAAGTTTTATTGCAATTAGATTAATGGTGTAGGAGTTTATAAAGAACAGACAGACAGACAGACAAACATTCATTTTTATATATATAGATAGATTTTTTTTTTACCCGAAAAAGTAATTGAATAAAAAACGATTAAATTATTCCGAATAACTCTATCAATATGCTTCTTCAGCTTTTTTTTTAAAGATATTAAGTACATCTTTTGTAACATAAAAACTATTGTGCTATTCTTCTCAATTTGATATTTTTAAGTTTTATTCTTGTGCTTAACAGTTTAAGAAATATGAAGATTAATTATATAATTTAGATTTAGCAATACCTGCTTTTTTAATTTATCAATGATTTGTGCCAACATATATTCTCTTTTTATCACGTGACAAAGTTATCAAATCCTTTTACTAAGCCAAAGGGATTGTTAATAAATCCGTATTCTAAGCTTGTAGCAGAATCTAAAATTATAGTTTTAATGTTTTAATTGAAGTGTTCAGTTTATTTCTTTCTTTTCAATATGTTAAATCTTCTCGTTCTGCTTTATACTGATATTCGCCATATTTTTAATTTAATTTCTGCGCATATCAAATAAAGAAAAACGTGACAGAAATATAGTTGTGTATTTTAGGGATCCCAATCATTAACGATCCAATTTTCCTCGTAAAACAAGTTAAATGTCTTTATTTACATCGAATATTAAAACTTTATGTCAGACTGAAAGGTGCTAATCTATCGGATAAATACTTTTAACGACTAAAATCTTTTTGAAACTTTCCCAAAGTTATAGTCATTAATAATTATTACTTTCCCTTTTCCATAATAAATAAATGATGATAGTAAAAATTATAAAGTAAACAATCATCAATTTTCATGCTTTTAATGGCGAAAAATGTTAACCTCGTTTAAAAGTTTGTCCTTGCGTTTAACGACCAAACTTTTTCAATTAGGAATCAAAGTTTTCATTTAGGTTTATATGTTTGGCGATATAAAAAAGGGGTATAAAAGATCTGACAAGTAAGCGAGCGACTTGGGAAAGAAATGTTTTTTTTTGACAGGACATCGTAAATTTATTTAATTACGTTTTCAACAAATTATTTTTCGGAACGTGACTACCTTAAAAGGGTTAAAGCTCTATCCAATTACGTCATCATAACTAATTATTTAACGATAGTTAAATTTTAAGAAAATTTCAGTGCTTATTTGGATTCTGAATTTGTTTACTTTTTTTTTTTTTTGGGATATCAAATTCATGGAGCGTTAAGATCTATGACGCGTCAGCATCAGAGCTCTTCAAGTCTCCTCCATCTCTCATATATGGATTTAATTTTGTTATAATTGTTGTGTCATTGTTGACAACATTAAGTCGCAGCTGAGCCGTGGAACGTGGCATTTTCAAGTCTCTGTGTAACAGCGAATTGCGAACGTACCACGGGGCATTACAAATTTGTCGCAATGATTTATTTTGAACAATTTGAAGTGTCTTCAGATGCTTCTGGTGAGCATAAGCCCACACTGGAGTAGCGTACACCATAATTGGTCGAGTTATAGCTGTATAGAGGAGCAGCTTGCTTTTGAGAGTAAGCTTGCTCTTCACATTGAGCATAAAGTTTAGTTTAGCTTTTACACCATAAGCTTGACGTTTTTAATCGCGGTGTGCTCATAGAATTTTAGCCTATTGTCTAGAGTGAGTCCTAGATACTTAACAGTATTGGACCACTTGATTTCTGTATTTTGCAAACGAATGCAATCGAAATTGGGTTTTCTAATGAAACCCTTTGAAAACATAACTGCAGCGCTTTTTTCGGTATTGATTTTAATTCGCCAGTTTTCACACCAGTCCGCTATGGTATCAGCCAATAGCTGGACTTGTGTGACAGCACTTTGCCGATTACGAGATTTTGATAAAATAGCAGTATCATCGGCGTACTGAGCTATAACTGCTTCGCTTTCCCTACCGCAAGGAATGTCATGCGTGAATATGTTATACTTTGTTTACTTAATAATATTGGAAAGCAAGTATCTCAAATATTTTTTCTTAATGTAAATAAACTCATTCGTGTCCTTTGTTTTGATTATTCAAGCTATTGAAATATTCAGATATGATAAAACATTAAACATAAAATGGAATTCAAAAATAAGTCATTGAAAATAATAAGATATTAAGTTATCTAATATTGACTGAGGTTAATTAACAAAATTCGGATATGAAATTTGAATCGTTAAAATTTTATTTCACAACAATTAATGTGTCAATTGTTACTATTTTTAAATAATACAAAACAATTGTCAATACTATTTCTACAGTTTTATATTATCAAAATTAAGACCGGTTACGATTATCGCAAACATTTTCGGTTACAACAATGTGAGTTTTTCCTTTACAAACAAAAGAGATGTTTTTATTTGACCTCTTATAAAAAAAAACCATAAAGTCTGTAATGCTAATAAGATTATTTTCAAATAAAGGCTGAACGTCATTATTTTGAAAGCATTAAATATTAAATCTAATTTATCTATCAATTTAACTAGAAATCCTTAAATAAATTTGTTTCGATTCCAAAAACCGGGATGTGAATGACAAAATATAATGTATAACTTTTAACAAGATTTTATGATATATGAGATAAAAATTCGATATCCTATCAGTTTTGATCTATAATAAATAGTATCTACACCATTTACTAAACAGGTACCAAAAAATTTACTGTTTCACAGAGCCTACAGATATTTACGGTAACATTCTATACTTAACGGTCTTTTGGTTTTCCATTGTCGATACGTGGGAAACATAACTAACGTACAGTTATCGAAACATTTTCAGTATATATAGAGAACTCAAATGTATGGATTATCTCTATACTCGCCTGTGATTAGTTTTCACGTCACGATTCGGCCAAACTTTGCCATTCCGGAGGGTATGTAGGTAGGAAAGTGGTTGTCAGTAGCGTGCAAGGAAAAAATAAAAGCGATTGTATTCCATTATTCAACCCGGATATGTAAATAATAAAAAACATCAAAAGCTGGATCTGTAACTGACTATTTAACTCATTTAGTTGCAGTGTTTGCATGATTTAATTCCATTTAAAAAATCGATTGTTCAATCAATTTATAAATTTGTATTGGAAAGCACAGAAGTATTATACATTTTGTCAATTGCCTCATGCATATTCAATTGTAATAATAATGCGAGTGTGGTAAAAAGGCCTCAAAGAATAAAATATTCTTTTTTTACTCTCTCTACTTTTTCCAAAGACTAAATACAAGAAACAATTTTATAAGAAGAATCTCATTTGAGATTGAATAATATGCATATGTAATAATATTCTTACATTAGCACTGAGAACTTTATAATGATTGCAATTTTTATAGTAAAAAGTTATTAATGTAATGCCTTTTCACCAAAACGTTTCAGTAAACACTTAAAAATTAGTTAAAGTATATCTATAAGTAAAGAACGTACTTTATAAATATATTAATATAAAAAAGATAGCTGAATAAATATCGCTCATTTTTTTTAAAGCCTTATTATTCTCAATCAAGATCTGTTGTTTCAAATAATATCGATTGAAATAATAAATTGATCAGCTGCCTATAGCAAAACTATATTTTTGAGCTAATAAAATAAGAGCTTTGAATTGTTTAAAATTTCGTTTAATGTCATATTTACTTTTTAATTTAATTTTAACTTTGAATGGAGTTAAGAAGTATATTTTTCGTAAATGTTCAAATAAGACTTTTTTTTCTTTATCAATAGTATTTTTTTGACAAAAGAAAGCTTTAAAAGTTGATATTTACGATTGAATTTTTGGTACGTCAGTGAATAGTTAGCCACCCTTTCATTTTCAGGCAGTGTTCCTGCGAGGACGAGAAATTTAAAGGAGCCTTTCACAAAGTTGACATTTATTCCTGACAATTTTCTTTGTCGAATCAGCTCTGGGAAATGCGTTGTTTTGTTAACAAAAAGACGTGGTGCTGTTTTATACAAATGTCTGATTTTTTATTTGTATTGGAAATTTTCTTATTAACGCGAGAGATAATATATTTCGTAGTTTAATCTGCTGACTTATTTTTATTTCTTATTTCACTGCGTAGATTCAAAGAAAAAAAAAACATTTAATTTAATACAATAAGCAACAAAACGTTAAGGGTATCAAAGTAATTTTTGTCACTCATTCATAAAAAATATCGTTAACACGGTGAAAAAATAGCAGTATAATAATAGTTCTATCACATAAATGCCAGTTCAATCAAAAAATTGCATTGTTTAATAAAGTTGGTTCTAATTATAAATTGAAATCATTTATAAAAACAAGTCGTATAGCATTTATCAAAAATAATTTCAAATAATACCATACTTCCTTAATAACAAACGTTTTGTCTTTTGGCATCATCAGGTACATGGGGGACAAAACTAGATTCGTCATATACACTTTGAATTGAGATTAGATACAATAAGTAAATTTTATAAAGTATTATTTAACCCAGTCGATTCATTAGGGACATTTCAAAAAATTAACGGTAATTAACTTAATGTTAAATTCTATTTCTACAATTGTCTAGTTTAAAAATTCAAGATTGTTAAGCAAGATCTATTAATTATGTGATAATATTTAATGACTATTTGATAACACCTAAGGTGCCAATTGTAACTTATTTATGGAAAATCAATGCACATTAAAAAATCTTGTCCTGATCGTAAAAATATAAAATTTTAGAAATAATTCTGAAAGTTCCATACTTAAAAAAATGTTTAATTATAATTCAGTGCTGATTTTTATAATTTATTTGTGAAAATGATGAGCTTTGTGTTTTATTTGTTTCAATATCTTTCTCCCAATGACTGATAGTTTATACATTGAAAGTGACTAAATTGAGACCAATTATTGTCTTAAAATAGTTTTATGATAATTTAATCTCGTAGTAATCAATTTACTCAAAATAAAGAGCCGATTTCTAAAAAATGAAACTTTGAATTGAGTTTGATTTTAAATCTATGGTGTCTTAAATCTGTAAGTTTTCTAATATAAATTTAAAAAAATATGCCTATTTGAGTACAACTGATTCTTTCATATTTTTCTATCGATGCTTATATTGGAATTCACCCCCTGATTTATTTTTTAATTTGAAAATAGCTTTGGCATCTTCAGCATTGTAAAGCCGACATTCAATCAATCCCTCCCTTTATGCTGGATCTCGCAAGACTGGCGAAGGTTTCTGCGGAATGCTCTATTAGTTATTGGTTTGTAGGGCCGCATAGCCTACAATATGTCACCCCTTCGTCACCGTGAGGTTCATCTGCGGCCGCGGGGAGAGGGTAATTTGTGGTTGGCTTACTTACTTGCCAAGAGGCGGAGAGAAGACCGCTGAAAAGGGTACGCAACTAATTTTTTTTAGAGGTCATTTATTTGTCCAATTTATTTTAAAAGGAAAAAATCCAACCCTGGCGTGATTTGAATTTTTAGGTTGATTTTGGGGAAATCGAAGAAAGTTTTCTAAATATATTCACTTTATAATGAAACAAAATTTTTGTTTCTGGTTGAAAGTTATTATATTTTAAAAATTTATTTTAGGTTTAAATCAGCCAATGCTAAAATATTTTTTCACCTTTGCATAATTTTTCAAGGTTGAAAGATTTGGGAAGTCATTTTCTTTTGCACTAAAATAATCTACAACCCTACAAAAAGGACAAAGCTATGTGGCACCCTTTAAATCACAAAAATTATGTTTATCAAATAAATAAAGTCAGTTTTAAATTATCGGAATAATTACTCACATTTTTTTAGTACAAAAATTTTTGTTCATAATAAAAATTGAAAAACATTTTATATCAATCTTTAATTGTAAATTTATGTGATTTTTAATATTTTTTACGTATTTTGAGTGCTATATGTGTTTAAATATATTGGTGAATATACTTATAATGTTAGGCAGTGTAAAAGTTCTACTTTAGGAGTGGATAATCTGTAAAAGTTTCGTTCGGATCAGAGGAAAGCAATGAGTAAAATGACCCTTAATCAATCTAATAAAGTTCTTTCATTCAGTGAAGGAAGTAACTTTATGTGAGGCTCATTCATGGAAATGTCGGCGAGAGTAGTTAAGCAACCTTAACTTCAAATAAACGAATAACTTTTAACGATACTCATATTGTATCAAAAGAGGGATAATGTTTCAAAGACACCAAAGTCTTTTAGCTAAAACTTATTTTTTACCCTTAGCATTGGTTTCCGAACAAACGAGAAAAGTAATTTTTAGACATTATTGACCATATAAAACTCTTTTGTTACTAATAGATCAAAGATTTTTTCATTTTGCCAATAAAACTTTGAACTTTGATGTTTATGAAAAACGTTATTTAATTAACATACATCAATTTTGTGTTATAGTTTAGTAAACTAGGCTAATTCCAAAGTAATTTATAATTTTTATAGTCTATAATATACAAGTTGATAATATCCGGGAATGTTCAAGATAAATGCTTTCTATATCATTTTCTTACACATATGAGGAGCACATTATTTTTTCTTGGAAACTTTTTCTTAGTTATAAATAGATGTCTTTTTGTCCGAGTGTTTAAACTGCGAATTTTTAATATTTTGTATTTTAAAGACTGTTTTCAAACAAAAATGAATGATTTCTTGAGATATATGTATATATATATATATATTCACTTTTAAGGTGTTAACTGTCACTTCTTGATGGAAAGGCATGATATTTTAAATAATAAAAACACATTTTTAGTACTTATTTCCACAATATATTTTTTGATTCACTGATCATCAGTTGATAATGCTCGCGATGAGCGAAACCGGTCCTGATCAAAAAATATATTGTGGAAATAAGTACCAAAAAAAATGTGTTTTTATTATTTAAAATATATATATTCCATTGTGACATTGGTTGTACGCAATCTTTCTCTATCCTGTAAGAATAGCATGTTAATCATACCTTCACCTTAAAAAATAGTCTTATTAAAAAAAAGCTCATGTAAATTGAATTTTTCAACAAAACGAGAGCAAATCTGTTTGTGTTATCATTTACTTAACTATCACTAATGATTTTATGGGAAATCATTTGTAACCGAAAATTCACTTCATTTTTTATCGCCACATGAGTGATTTTCGACTTTTACAGAATGTCTTTAAAATTAAAACGGGTTCGTTTGTCAAAAATTTATACATATTAAATTTGTTACATCCATACTTCATGACTGCCTAATTTTAACTGATGAAACTTATTTTGTCTAAAATTGCATTCGAAAAAAATGGTAAGCCTTTCAGAAAAAAACCGTAAATTTATGAATACCAAGTATCTTTATTAAGTCTTATAACCACTAATTTCTAGATACAACTATATTTCATGGATTCGTGGTTTTCCCAACATAGAAATGCTGATAGTTACTTCATTTTCATTTAAACTAATAACGCCAGATTTATTCTTGAAATGGTATCCGTATATATGTTTAGTTAGTAAGCTTCTTAGCAAGTTTTTGTGTATCGCTGACAGTTAGACTTTTTTAATACTAATGTTATAAAATCTGCAATAATTAAAATTAATTCACATACCAATCAAGACCAAATGGCTTTATTTTTTCATAAATTGTATTATATAAAATTAACCATTATTTGATTTGTTTTATTGATTGATTTAAGTGTTTATATCTACTAAAATACGTGCTGAAGATGATGAAGTGTAAAACTTGGATGGTGAGTGATAAAACAAGTAGAATTACACAAAGTTTCGGCAATTCTTATTTTCAATTAGAATTATACCAAGCAGTTTTTGGGGGTATTTTCAATTTAAATTTAATATGTAAAAGTTACGTATTTCTTGTTGAGGAAATGAAATTTCATATTTATTTACTGACGTATATTTTAATAAAAAAACACAAAAGCTTCGCGAAACACTTTCCGAGAAAAAAAACTCGAATCATTATAATATTACAAAATGAAAGCTTTCACGTTAAAGTCATTTATCTGAGTAAACTTTTATGACAAAATATCTCTCGAACTTACTGGTATACCATCAATATTTTGGTGCATGTGAAAAACCACTGTTTGACCTTTCAATATTAAGATAATCATATCAAATGATATGATAACGAAATAGTTTTGGGAGCTCTCACGGTTTTTACAAGTAAAAAAAATATAAACCATAATTAAATAACAATAGTTTTATATTCATCACCACACAAATTATTTTTAAATTTATTATTAATTATCAAATAATCAGAAACTTGATAATTCATGATTATTTTTTATTAACATAGTAGTAAGAATAACCATGAGAGCTTAAGGGTTTTGTTATATACACATTATTTGAAATGTAACACCATAAATAATGTGATAATTTTTTGCTGTTAATCACAGTAAAAATGAAAACTAATACCATTTGAAGATAGCTTATTCTTTCCCTGTTAAACCAAGCTAAGAATATAACAATAAAAATTTTCAAGAAATAAATTAAAATGTGTTGGATTTGACTAAAATTATGAAGATTATCAAAATAAATCAGGCATTAGAGGCATATTTCAATGAAAAATAGCTCGAACACAAAAGTCTTGTAAATTATATGTCTAGTATAGTGTCAATTTTTATCACACTGCAATAAACCGTCTCAACAGTTGAGACAATAGTAGTAAGAGAGCCAACGACCACTTTTGAACGATTGACAACTAGTTCATATATGTAAGAAAAACTATCAATCAAACTATTACGTCAAGAAAATGGGCATCACAATCATTATCAAATTAGACGATATTATAAAACAGTCATAGAAAAAAATAATATATATAACATTCATTTAAGTTTCGCCACAAATGTAATTTAGTTTCTTGTCTAAATATAAAAGTAAATACGTTGGTATGCGAGCATTAAAAACCTTGTAGTTGTCAATTGGTTGTATAATGAGTACCTTCAAAGTATCAATGAGAGCTTTTACTAACCATAAAAAAGCTTCACGTAAGCAACGACCCACTACTTCTTGTCAAGTGAGTTGCGTAGAGTCCCGCTCTGAATATAAAATGTTTTAATATAAAAATAAGAGCCGACCACAACATTCTTTTTACAACGAAAAAGTTTTTCCTTTTCACAAAAGACCTCTTTCTGAATGCAAAAACTTGGCAACTTCACCCGGTCGTTACATGAAAGGGAAAAAAAGTTTGGTTTTATAAATCAATCTGGAATTTAGATCACTGTTCCTAACACAACTACCTTTTTTACAGCTAACGTCGCAAAACATGAAAATAACCATATATGTAAATGGTATCAAAATAAAATCAATTTTATATTAATTATAAACATACTTAACAGGTATATTGGTATATTATACGTTTAAAAAAAGTTTTGTAAAAATTAGCAAATGTAAACAATTTCGATTTAAAATTTCATTCCAAATAAAAGAAAGAATCAAAAAGTAGATTAGAATTTTATTTTATTAATGAGGAATATCGATTATATCGAGTGAAAATAAACGACATAGAGAGCGTCTAGCTAATTTTCGTTAGATAAAATTTGTCGAAAGACTGAATTACATGTGGTCCATATTTTATTTAAGGAAGAATATACTACAATAACCATCTTTGGGTTTTGTTTGTTTTTAATATTTATACCATGAATTATTCTTTTCAATTATTACAGTTTTGTTTACAAACAGTTTAAGCTAAGTAAACTAAGCAAAAATAGTATTCATTCTTGAAAAAAAGATTTACAATTTATGAAAAATACAACTGACATATTTAAGAAAGACATACATTATTACAAATAAGTTGTTTCTTTTAATAAATCCTACATTATTTACTGTAGCTTGTTCTTAAATCCCTCGATATCGATTCGTGGAAATTTCCAACAATTTACAGTAAATAATGAAACTCTAAAGTGCTTACCACAAATTACATTTTATGAAACATTAAACGACAAATAAAGTAATATTTGTTTTTGACGCACTTTAAATTCAGAGCGTCGAGCTTATTTTCAATCGAAACTTTATATTAAAATATAATTTTAAGCAATCAGTCTGTCACTTGTGGCAATATCAAAAGATTTATTATAATAACAACGTGATTTTATTATAAATTAAAAGCTACAATTTTTAAATATGAAAGACGACGTGTTAAATAATATTGTTAATAAAAATATCCAACACATTATTCAGCTTCAACGATAACATAATAAGATCACATCTATTCCTAGCAATATGAAGCTAAATGTTACTGATGGGTATGACAATATTTCTAAAAGAAAGATTTCTTTTTCTGATGTGTAAACAACTTGGGCATGACAAAGTAGATATGTCTGTTACGTCTTTTTCAGATTTTGTTTAATAATAGTCCGTTTTAGTTTGAAAACGGTTATTTTTACTATGTTTATTTCGTTGAAAGCATTATTCTGCGAAAAATATATTCAGCCACTTTTCATTATATTTAATATAATATAAATTAATCTTCTTAAAGTTTTTCGAGAAACGTTATCAATTAAGATTTGAGTTGAAAACATATGAGTTAAACAGATTTTGAATCACTGCTTTGAAGAACCTAAGGATGGGAATGTCGCCTTCAAATCGACGCCCCACAAGGACGAGAGTTGGGCTCTGTTATTGAGTAAAAGTGCTTTGAAGGTTGATGTTCAAAGAAGTAGATGTGTAAGTCTGTATTGTGTAAAAAACACATTTATTTATATGAAAAACATCCAGCCCTTGTCACGTAGATCAATTCGAGTAAGTACTTGATTTCAAAATTCAAAATATAATAAGATATTCAAAACATTTTAACGAGTAACTTAATAGACAATAATAAATTACAAATTTTCAACGAATTGAATATTTAATTTGTGGTTTGTCATTTTAAATGTTTTAAATGTAATGAGTTAACGTTTATTTAAAATATTTAACGTATAAATTAAAATGAAATTTCACATTAGCGAGACAAAATAGCTTTTGAAACAAAACTACAAAATTCACACAGTGAATTTTTTTTTTGAAGGATTTGATTCATACTGCAGATATTTACAAACATACAATGAAAATCGTTATTCAAGATTTATATGCAGTGGAAATATGAGTTATTTGTGTCTGTATTGCACATAGACTTTGTGTAAACGCATCTAATGCATGAATTTGAAAGGAAATACGAGATTTTAGTTTTTTTGTATTCTTTAGTTTTCATAAAAAGAAACGAAATGATATCACTTAAATATTGTGTGGCTTAAACTTTATCTCAAATCTTTTTAAAATCCATTTTAATGCTAAAAATTATTCATATCACATCCCAGAAGACCGGAAATATCCTTGAAAAATCAATGATTCTTAAAGATTTCATTGTGCGTTTAAAATATTTTTTTTCTTAAAAGACTCCAACTTAGCTAGATATTGAGTGAAGTGTGAGAGTATAGTGAGCGCTTACGGCATAGAAACGGTAAAAAAATCTGAACATTTACGGAGTATTTTACAATTTTTTTTTTTTTTTAAAGAGATATATAATATTTATTTATCAAAACCACAGATCGATGGATATCCAATTTTTTTTTTCGAAACTAAAAAAAAGTTTGACAATACTCACTCATATACCGTTCCTATTCAGAGGAAAGTGATCATATTGTAACATTATTAATTTTAACTTCAAAAGTAATCTATGTTTAACACACAGAAATTGTTGAACACATCGAAAATATGAAAATGCTTTCATACTATTTTAGTAACACTAACTACCATATGAAGTTATATTAATCATTTAATTAACTAAAGTATAATTAAGCTTTAATTAAAGTCTTATAAATAATAATTTTCAAAAGAAAATGTTTACCTTCGTTAACGTAATAAAAATATAACATTTTGTTATACCTCCCAAACGCTTAACCGTGAATGTAATAATTTATTATTCCAAAACGTATTACAATAAGGATGAAGTTAGTAATTCCTCAATATGAATAATTCGTGTGCGTCGTGTGTTTGAATAATTATTTCATTTAAGAAAGAGTTGATTAATTATTCAATGAACAAGAATAATTCATCACGGTATAAATTTTCGACCAAAAAAGATCGGTAGAGTGAAATTTTTACATAAGTTTGTTAAATCTAAATGTATTTTGAAAATGAAAAATATGTTATGCTTCTCTTTTAAACATTCAGTTTCATGATAATGAGATGTTTATTTAAGCAAAAACTCATCGTTTGGAAACAAAAGAGCATTTGAATCAAAATTCATTGAATAAATAATTGATTTGACTATCTTTATATTCACTTTTAAGGTGTTAACTTGATGTGAGGCATGATATTTTACTGATCAGTTGATAATGCTCGCGATGAGCGAAACCGGTCCTGATCAAAAAATATATTGTGGAAATAAGTACTAAAAAATGTGTTTTTATTATTTAAAATATTTTTATATTGAAAATAAATTCGTTGAGGTTTTTTTTAACATAATGACTGATCTTAAATATTGAGATGGCTGATTAATTTCTATTGATAATTAATAATTTTATATATAGGTGTTTAAAATGCACAAGCTTACTTTGAGGTATGGCTTTTTCTGGAAATCTCCATTAATTTATTTAAAATTAACATATTCAAATTATCTTTTAAATAAATTGCTAACATGATCATGAAATGTCATAACAGAAATATATTTTTTTCTACGACTATTATAATCCAAAAGATAACTGATTTTTATTGCCTTTTTGAAATAAATATTTTTTGCTATTATATATCGAAAAAAGAGCTTTTTTCAACCCCTATTTATCATTAGGACATTATCAGAAATCTCATCAATTATAATAGGTATTCGCATATTCCACACGGTCAAGACTGTGTCAACCGCTTTCATGCTCTAAGGTCATTTAGCAGTAAATTATCACATTATAAAGTACTCTCATATTTCCTGGCTCACCTTTCAGATTAATGCATATGTCGGATCGCAGGTGGATTTGTCGCAGGTGCGATGGGTCGTAGCACATACCAGACGCTTAGGGTAATCTGAATTAGCGTCGCATGCACAAGTGCTCCCTGGCTAATGAGGCAGCGCCAGCATTTCCCGGATATACGAAGCCAAGCGACCCGGACACGTGCGGTCACGTGTGTATCTTTCACGAATACGTGATTCGATTGATACGGGTGCGGATCGATGAGCGTGCGCCTATGTATAAACATACATATAACTCTTCAAAGAACTTAGCTTACGATGGGGAGCTTTATTTGAAAATGAAAATATTATTTCACGTTCACTGGCTTAGATGTAAGTCGACATATTAGAGCTTTCATTTTTGTTACGTAAAATATATTTATTTAATGCTTTTTATTATAATGTATATATATACAAATTTGCTTCTAGTTTAAAGCCACGTATATTTGACGTTCTTTCTGTGCAATTCGTTACGGATTTTAACTTTTTTTAAATTTTGTTTTTTCATTCATCCAACAGTCTTGAAACGATATTTTGAAAATCGTTTAGCCAAGGGGCCAATTTTTTGTGAGCTTATGCTTTACACATATTTGGATTTTGTGAATTCAATCAAATATAAAAAAGGAGCTTTCAATCAATTGTCGAGATCTAAGCAAACATATCTCTTCATTTGTATGTTGGATGTAGTGAGAGTGATTAATTAACTGAAAGTCATTTCCTTGCTGCATGTTTTTGAAAAATTGTATTTTCTAATAAAACTGATCAACCAAACTGTCTTTTATCAGTCCAAATGCCATACATTAAATCTAGCAGTTTTTTTCAGATACATTTATTTCGATCATACAAATGTTTTCTCTTAATGATATTAGCTTAGCAATTAATTTTAGTAGTTATATAAACATAATATTCAAAACATTTAAGCTCTGAAATATAATATTTGTTAAATATTACCTGCGCTTTTTTTACTATTTTGATTGAATTTTTACATATTACATAATAGGTTAAATATATTGAAAAAGGATTACATCAAAATGTGTACAACATTCAATGCTGAACCTAAGTATTTGTAAATACAAGAAAGTAAATTCAGATTTAAGTATTGTTTGGTTCAAGATGAGAGTTAACATATATTAATATTATTTTTTTTGTCGAAAATAAGTATTTAGGTACACATGAACAAAAGAAAAAAGTTTTTTTATTAGCTAAGAGATTTTCCTGGAATATTTTGCTCAGAAATAAGACACGTAACTATCAAACCCTAAACCAGTATTAGCCCCGTGCTTAAGAGCAAGATGCTTAGAGCAAAGTCTAAGGCAAACAATACGAATGAAGGCTATCTCACTTTCCCTTCTTGTATCACGTCACAGGTTTCACGCGGCTGCTGTGACGTCGACACGTGTGGCTTAGGATCGGCACGTGTTGTCCAGGTGACAGCCATATTTGCTTTGCTTAAAAGACTAATGACAGTACAGAGTGGCAGCGGATAGCATTGATGCGTGTCATTATTTCAACGTATGGCGGAATTCAGAGAGCCTTTTTGTGTAACGGAAGCTCTCAAAGACGATACCGTTGATGTGACGAAACAACATTTCGCTAAAAGGTTGTTGATTATCATATTTATCACACGTTTCATTTTCATGTGTATACCTGAGTTTTATTTATTACACTATCATTCTTAAAACAACAAAACTTTCTCACTGTGTTCATCTCCCTAAACATTACATAACATAACAACGCTACGACTACCCTTCGAAATTTCTCTTGTAAAAAATATTTTTGTTTTAAAACACTCAAAAATAGTTTATATATTATCGTAGATTTAAGCGTTAAGAGTGCATATGGCACAAGAAAATAAATAAATTATTGCATGGTCTGTAGCCGAGATGTCAGCGCCTTCAGTTTCGTGGTTCCTATATCAAAATTGAAAGTTTAATTAATTGGTGGTTTATATCGGTATAATTGATTTATATATGTTTAAAATAAGAGCTGTGGACTCGGAATCGATGACGAAATCTTAGAGTCGCGATGTTTTATCCGGAATCAGATTCGTGTTTTTGGTCAATATCTGAGTTGAAGTCGTAGTCTGAGTTGAATAACGAGCAACTCAGACTACTTTTTGATCAAACGATTTTGAGAATATCTCAATGAACAATTTAATGGATTAATCTTTTTAGTCGAAGTCTTGTTTTTGGTCAAAATCGGAGTCAGATTCGTGTTCTCGGTTGACTTCGCCCTGATTAAATCATAAATAGTGAAAACATACAAAATATTAAATTTGAATTGTTGCAACTTCGTACGATTCCATATGTCTTGTCACAAACGACCCGGGTTTCGCCCTTCGCCATCTTCTGGCATTCCATCGCACGGATGCAACAGAACTGACGTAAAATAAACAATTAGCATCGTATATATAATATATTAAAATCATTATTTACAGGAATCTACTTACCAATAGGCAAGCAAAAAATTGCAGCTGAAAAGAATGTAACAATATTAATCCAATAATAATTAGCTATAACAACTTTCATTAACGATCTTGCTAATGAGTGGTCGTTATTGAAATGGGGTTTTCAACAAATTTAAATCAATTAACATTAAACAATAACTGTGTCTTCTTTTATTTAAAGAATACCTTATATCAAACATCTAGTGATGAGACTTAAGAATTATCGTCATGAGATTGCCGATTCATTGAACCGATCTCACGTAAAGGGTACAACAAATGGGAGTTGGGAAGATTTAGTTGATCGTTAAGAATGAAATTTGAATTTAATAACTGGCCTCTATTAATTTTTAAAATCTCCTGATAAAACAATTTATGGTCCCTCGTGTTATGATGCAATAATTGAACTCCCTCATCCGCGTCAAAAAAATGTCCCTCCAACAGCAAATCGTTTGCAAACGTAGAAGTACCCTTCTTTAATCTATAAGCAGCTAAGTGTTAGTATATTCTTTTTGGAAAGGAAGGATGATTAATGTAAGGTAAATATGTGAAATCTATTATACAAGCAAGTCAACCAAGGAGGCTTGGAAAATAATTACTTCAAACACTAGTATTTGCCAGAACTTACTCTCGTCTACCTGAAATAAGTCTAAACCTAAAGCCACCCCGTAATCCATTGATAATGTTTTACGCATATCCATTAGCAAAATGTTTCTACACTTTAAAAGAACAAACAACTCATTTACACGACGTTTCAAAAAACATCATCAACATACAATTTAACATTATCGAGAATACATAATTTATGATGTCGACTTAAGGTGCAATGTGGAATTATAATATCAAATTTGAATTGTGGAAGCTTTGACGTAATATTCATTAAGGCTTCGTTTAAGGTAAAAATGCGGCCAGTTACATTAATTAAGGAGCTCTTAAAAAGTATAATAATAATATAAATAATAAATAACTTCGTTGATAGTAAGTCTCGAAAATGACGTGCCGCCTGAAAACAATGGATATATTTTTGTAATAGGCGTCTTTTCACCCACCCAATTCTCAAAAATAAAATGTTAAATGAAAGAAACGATTGATAATCAATAAATCGTATATTAAAGCTCGAAGATCATTGTGTCCTTACTCTCTTCAAAAAAGGGAGTTTGAGTGACTCAGTAACAAGCAGTTTCGCTGAATAATATCTGTTAGGATAAGCTCTATGAGAAATCCATATTCGACGAACCGGGAGTAATTATAGTATGTTAAAATTGGTTCAAGCAATGCAATAACACGTCATTATGTTGACATATTTAAAATGACATAAAACCGTCTCTACCAAGCCAAAAGGACGTCAGTGACAAATTGCTAATATTCACGAGAGAGAAATATTTGTATCAATGAATACGTAAATATGTATATACAAACACGTGTAAAAGATGATAAAAAAACAAATTTGTTTTTGTTTTCTCTTTCAGATATAAGCGAATTGTCACGTTGAATTGACGTCGTTTTAGCTTGGAGTGGTGTGATTTTTAAATGATGCCATTGATTCATGATCGAATGTTGTGAAAATAAAATGTTTTCTGGTCTATAAGTTTGCATTTCACGATACAATCGACAATTAGTGTAACCTAATCTAACTGCATAAAACTCAGTGGAAATCGTTGTATCATGAAATGAAATCCAACCCGAAAATATCATAAGCCTGCCAAGAAACCTTTACTGACCTATTTTGGATTCATCGAAAAATTATTTAATTTATGATATTGACGAAAGGTGTTTGATGAAATTTCAATACAATTTTGTTTCCTCGGTTTGAATTTAAAAATTATATATTTTATTATTTGAGGGCTAATAATTCAAGAAAATTTATTTTATAATGTTTTTTATAAGCAAGTTTTAACAGAACGCTTATTTTTAACTAAAAAAATTGTTACTTTATGTTATCTAGATTAACATAAATTCACACAATATTCCCTAGATTTTGAAAGATATTGGGCCATATGTTTTGTTCACCAGGCTATCCATTTTATGCTCCATATCCGTAAATAAGGCTTTAAGCCAACAGGCTGTGATGAAAACATATTTTCGCGCTGAAAAATCCTGAAACATTTGCGACGAAAATTGTTTGCGTTACGGAAAAGGTTCACGGGTAAGGCTTATCGGAAAATTTTCAGGTTATTTATAATACTTCTAGGGGTAAATTGGCAAATTGAATATCAGAACATAACACACTTTAAAAATAACTTGTTATTTAATGATATCCGGATGTTTTTTTAGCGATTATGTTTTGTTTTTATGTCTATTGAAAATAAAAAACAGAATATTGTGCAGTTTGAGAAGAAAATAAGTGATGTGGAATCGCTAAAATTATTGCAAATTAATATGAAGACAACCAAATTTCTCTTAGACAATGTAAATGAATACATTTTCACTATATGTTACAAATTAGAATAGAAAAGGTAGCAGTTAAAGAAAACCCGATTATAATGACAAGAATATTACAAGTTTTTCAAATTTGATTATTAAATTTGAATTGTTGCAACTGTGTACTATTCCACGTGTTTAAAACTATTGTGATATATGATTATTATAATTTTTAATGCTGATTTCCGAGCCAAAAGTATATCAAAATAAACTCGTTGCATAAATTTGAAAATGTTTAATATTAATAATTAAAACATATTTTATAATATATATATAAATGTGTATTAATCCAACTACAAGAGCTAGTTGAATTATTAAAACATTTTGCAATTCCGCATGTTTTGTCATTGACGACCAAGGTTAAGCCTTCCAACATCTTCAGGTATTTTATAACAAGAATGTAACAGAGCTGAAACACAAAAAATAATTTTTATCAGTTATATACAAGAGGAATTCATTACTAAAGAAAATCACAAACCCTAAAACTAAGATCCAAATATAAATCTAAAGTAACATTCAAGACTCTTGATATTAAAATAATAACACGCAATTTAATCATATTCTTTAGAATGTACAGTTTATAGTGTTTTTCCTTTATAAATTCTTATCTTATATAAACGATGCAAAATGTTTATTTTGTATTAGTTCTGATGAATCTCTGTGATAGAATGCCTGAAGATGACGAAAGGCGAGACCCAAACTGTTAGTAATACAATTTTTGAATCGTACAAAGTTTCGAAAATTAAAATTTTATGTTGAAATTCTATCAAATAACCTGAGTTGAAATTATAAATCATAAATATAGTTATATTCTGTAGAAATTCATTCAGCAGTAACGATTGTAAATATGTATAACATAATAAATAAATTAATTGTTTTGCCTTTACGCTTGACTCATAAATACGTGAAAACATGACTAAGCAAGATGCTTTCATTACCTGCTTTTTAATATAAAGAGAAAAAAGCTCTCAGAGATAATTAAAAGTAAAGGTTACCCCTACAAAGCTTGTTGTAACTTGATCTTAGCTATATAATGAATGACAGGGAAAACAATTTCATTACCTTTCTATTATATGTACGAGCAAGTGCACTGAGCCATGTTACACTGAGCTTAAAACCAAAGCTTTTGCCCTTCGTCTTGTAAAACCTTCCGACCTTGCGGAAGGTAAAGTAATTCTCTTCGACGCTCTACCTCCAAGATATTATGTTTTCGGGTTAGTGAATAATAAATTCTAAATAAATGGATACCTTTAAATATTGCGAAAAAGTATACCTTCAACAAGGATTTTGTGCAGTATAAATTGATACTATTTTTAAACCAGTGGTGACAAGTAAAGTATTATAAATAGTATATCTGACTCCCATCAAAGCATCTTAAAGCTGTTGTTTTTTCAAACTTTTTCTTATTGAGTAATTAGTGATACAAGGAAAGAGATAATGATAGTGTTAGTCGTTTACTAATTGCTTCTGATTTGAGAATTGGACTGGTCAAAATTACAGTCGAAGAGAATGACGGTGACTCGGCTATAGGCTGATCAATACTGGCGTAAATCTTTTTAATATAAATGACAACATTATTATTTTTCTTAGTTCCAGCAATCACATTAAAATGCTATTGATTGAATTGGCATTTACTTTTAGGACTAAATAATAACACAGTAACAAAATCAAAATATTTCTTAGTTCTATAAAAATTATAAGATATATTGTTGATAACTATTTCGGCTTACGCTCTCGTAAGAGCCAACTTGATAGTTCTGACGAAGAGGTAAGCCGAAACAGCTAAAATCTGACAAAAAATATATATTTGGATTACGAACTCAAACATCCTTTCTAATAAACAATAAAAATCAATATTAAATCAACACTAGCAATACTAACATAGTTTTGGAACAGATTAGGTGTGTTAATCGATCATCTACAGTATCTTATATTTTTTGTTGAATTAGACAAAAGATTGTTATTTTTTCACCATATGACATAACATAAATATAGGTTTAAATTGTTATTGTTGGTGCAAGGATGGGATTACTAAGCAAAGATTTTTATAATGACTAAATTATAAAAAAAATACTTACACATACTACCAGATAACAATCGTACTAATTCATCAATGTTATGTTATAAATTGGATCCACTTTTTGTCTGTGAAGAATTATATATCTATAAATTAATTCTGAAGATATTTATCAAAGAAGTGTAACACAATGTGGAGCAAGTTTATCAAATTTTAATCTATTTGAAGTTGACTTCCTGAAATTTACCTTGAAATGTATCATACATTCGTTAACATTGTTTCATCACTATGCATGAAAAAATCCCTTGTTATTTTAAAAACAGTACGAGCGTTTAAATAATGCCAAATATATTAGAATGAAGTCTGATAAAATCCAATCAAAGAAGTTATCAAATGAGATAAAATGAAGCTTTTGCTTGCTACTTATCAATAGAGTGAGTGAATCAATCAAAGTTGAAGCAAACTGCATGCGAAGGAAGGAGTATCTATTCTATATAATCACCAAAGCGTATTGCAAGCTTGTATTCGACTTGAAACCATTGATTGAATCTAAATGGTTTTCGACTATTGCACTTACTCCTCCTCAAGCAGAATTCGAAATCGATAAATGTTAAATCAAACGATGCATTTTGATAAACTTTGAATGAAATCACCTTACCATAAACAAGAATTTAGTTAAATCGTTTTGATTTTGAGCTTATTATTATTTTGTCAGGGTTACGGTAAAACAATAGACAATGTTTAAGATTCTGTGTTATTTGAACCGGTGAAATTCATAGCGGTGTAAGTAATATTTTGTTTGTTTAGAGGAACAACGTTTTTTATTAAAATCGCTGAAATAAATGCCACGTTTTCAAATAGCTATATAAAATTGTCAAAAATAGTTTGTAGGTGTGATTCCGTCTGTGAGCCCTTTCCTAAGAATTCATATTATTGTCTTACAATAAAAATTAGATTTTAATGTGTTTCTATTAGGGATTGCAATTTAGGTAAATAATTTCACCTCTTACCGGTTTACCGGTAAATGAAAAAAATAAAAAGACGTTGATTATATCATTAAAGTATAACTGTATGTGACTACTTTCACTAAAAATGGTATCCTGGATTGAAGTTATTATGAATTAAATCATAGTTTTTTTTTATTATTTATGTCAAAGTATGGGTACTTGATAAATAAAACCTCTAAAAGATTAGAAATCTGAATTTTCTTTTACAAAGTTTATGGCATGTTAAAATTGGGTTAACTTTTGAATAAGTTCATTTTTGCATTACATTTGATAAAGTAACAATTTGGTTTTGCAGTACGCTTTTGAATTCAAAGTAATATAACATTTTCTGAAGTTATAATACATTAGTTCTGGACGCGTACCTACCATCAAGTTTATGTCAAAACCCTTTCAAGACCACCTGAATGAAACGTCAAATTATTTGTGATAAGATGTGAGCGAACTTACGATATTTAGAGGGTAAAGGGTTATAGTAGATTATCATATACCTTGAGAGCAATGGTAGAGTGAAGACATTAATTTTAAGTGCCTGCACTTAAACTATAGTTTATTTTTGTACCTACGTATGTACGAGACTAAATTATTACTTATTTAGGTATCGGCTTTTATAAAATAACCAGAATTTATTAGCAAGTATCAGCATTTACCATTTCAGCTTAATGCATATGATACGAGATTATTTTTTTTGCATATCAAATCGATGAAGCGCTAAGATCTACGACGCGTTTGCAACATAACTCTTCAAGTCTCCTTCTTTTTATGTATCGGCATATTTGTTGTTTTATGTTTCTGTCTTTGCAGACATACGTCAGCCGCTGTGGAGCTGAGCAATCTAAAGTGAATTCAGTTCACGTGAATAATACGCACATTAAAATTATATATACTTGTCCACAAACTATACTCACACACGCAAACATATACGCACACACAATACGTGAAACTGGTTCCTATAGTAATAAATATATGTAAAAGTGTGAGTTAAATGAAAATAAAACATAGTTTTATACTTTCGAAATCAATACCTTCACAAGAAGAATTAACGGTGTGTTTATCTGCCGTATACCACATCGCATTAATAGTAATTTTATAAATTATGCTATACTTTAAAAGAAGACGGCATGGTGAATAATACTTACACATATGTTAATATGATAAATTCACATTCGATATCATAAATTATATAATACAGTAGTTTAATAATTCTTGGATTTAAGGGTTGTAAAGTACACGTTTTATAATGCATGTCTCTATGCAGAGAAGCGGTATTAAAGAATTAAATTTCGCAAGTTTAATTAATCCGTAGCTGCCTGCCTGCGAACCTTATTAATATGAGACCCAGCAGTATTGCTCATGTACACACAGTCTTATTTCATAATATTTAACCTTTATCAAAGCTCCAGCCAAGATTAAGACACATAAGCTAACTCTCTTAAGTTAAGTTGCCTTCTCTAATTTAGTGTTGTAGAGAAGCTTTAAGCTCAAGACAGTGTCTAAATAATAAGTGTTATCTTTACAGACGAGCTGAAATTTTATTAGTTTCTTTAGGTGCTTGGAACTTTATTTTCTCACCATACTATAAAACTTCAAGCAGTGAATTGAGCTTAATTAAGTTATTGTGTACTTGTTGAGAGAATTTGATCTTTTGGCAAATTTTATCATGCTTTACTTAACAAGGTTAAATTTAAACTATTTTATAAATTGTTCGTCACCAAGTAGACCCCTTTTCTTTCCGTTCAGAATTTCACCATGTTTTGTTGTTTTGTTTTATTAATATTTTGATAAACACTGTATGACTAGAGAATAACATTTGTCACAGTTTTGAAATGTATAATGTTATATTTGGAAGAAATAATTAAAGTTTTCAAACGATATGTGTCACATACGATTCTTTTTATCATTATATAATAATAGTAGTTCAAATAATCTGTTTAATTATGTGAAAAATATTTTGAATTGTATTTATTTCAAGCGATAATCAGTTGATGAACTAAAATCATGGCCTAACAAAGACAATTTTCTTCCGATATCGGCTAAGGGTGCATTGTGGAATTTAAATTTGGACTTTGAATTGTTAACGCTTTTTCTACTTCCACATGTTTTGTCACAAGCTTAAATTAACACTTTGCTTTAAGTTTACAATTACTATGTTTAGATGTCAAAAGACGAAACATGGCTCATCTATCATAAATAATATAGACTTGTGTAAAGCTAGAGCTAATAAAATTTGACTTTTAAATCCAATCTAACCTTCTCATTCACTAAAAACATTAAAAAATTCCTTACTTATATCAAAATTTTGCTGTTTTGTCTATAAACTGTAGTTTAAGTATAATATTTTTAATATATGTTATAACGCAGGCAGACTTTTTGAGACTTTTTATATAGATTTTTTTCGTCGGTCAATTACATAATATTGAATAAAAACGTATGCTAATATATGCCATTGAAATTTTTCATACGTATTTATAAGATAACAGATAAATAGGAGCAGCTTTTTTTATAAAATATACATGTACATTGCTCATTTTTCAAAACCGCTAAATTGTGTAAATGTTTCAATCGAAAAAACGATTTTACAATCAAAATTAAAGTAGAAGCGTGACTTAAGCACATTTTTTCCACCTGGTCTAGCTTTACTTAATAAGCCAGAATTGTCAGAGAATCTTTTTACGGCTATAAATACTTGCAGAAGTGAAAAATGTGACTCGAAATTGAAAAACTGAAAATGTTCGACGCTTTTGGCTCCGTTCGCCAAGCGCATGTGGTGCAAACTTTTGTATAGTAATGCACACCGCAAATAACGACACGACTGAGAAAAACTTGTATACGAACTGCAATAAAGTGACTCGTCAAAATAAACATTGAGCGCGATGACAGAAAGGGGTACAAACAGAGCCCCGACTGGGTATTTGCTGAAAGACACTTTGGTTATTCGAGGCGTCTAAAAGCATCAATTTATATATTCACTTAGTAATATTAATAGTAAATGAGATTTTTGTGTTTCGCCTTAAAATTATCACTCAAGTTATTTATTTTCTATCATAGTGTTTTTCAAATTTAATTCATTTTGTTTGCTCTGAATATTAACATAATGAAATTGGGTGTAGTATTGGCAATGTAGTAATTATAGGTTACTGAATGTTTTTTGTTGTATAATCAAATGCACTTTGCTGGATTATGATGAAATGTGGAGTTATCAGTTACTGCTGTAAAATGACTCACATATTGGGGAACAAGTATTTTTGTAAAAAGTAAGTGATACCCAAATCAAATACAATCGGCTGAAGTTTATTGAAATGCATTTTTAACAGTGATTTTATAAAAAAATATTATTTCTGGACTCAATATACCAGGGCTGAGGAGTATGTGAAACGAGCGAATCTGTCTATTTTTTACATTGAACGACTTTAAAGAATATTTAAATTAACAATTTGCTAGATTGGTTGGTTGATCTTTAATATAATGCAATTATAACATATAAGAAATGTAACATTTTTCCACGCCACAACCCTGCAATATGTTCTTCATAGTATTATCTTTTAAAATTGATTTGAGCAATACAGAAAGTTTTGATGGGGGAATAGTTCTAATGAGGGCGTTAGCTGAAATAGCTTTCAACTATATAATTTATAAATTTTCTCGAACAAAAATAAAATAAAAAATCAGATTTGAATACTTATAAATTTGTAGGATTCCACATGTTTTGTCACTTACAATCCGGGTTTCGCATTTCGGCTTCTTCTTCTATCACACAGATGCAACAGAACTTCGTCAGTTCCATTACATTCGTGGAAAATCATGTGGAATCGTACCAAGTTGTCACAATTCAAATTTGATATTGAAATTCCATCAAATCGATTTCATAACTTAGAACAAAAATAAAATTACATTTTTTCAACGTGTGATACAGAATGATTTGTAGGATTTATTTTAACATGAGATATCATATTATACATCTTAATCTAAATATTGACATTTTGTACGTTGTGAAGGATAAAACTTAACTTCATCCTTTTACACAGATTACAAATTACCAACGTACATATCAAACAATACAAAAAATGTATGGTAAACTATTTTTGCATTCAACTGACGAAATAAACGATCTCGCCTCAAGCGCATCGGATGTCTGCATGGCAAAGCCTTTCTTATTCTTTAATATTGTTGGCAAAGTTTTTCATTTTTGGCTCAATAAATTATGTTAGGCGCCTTGTAATATCAGCTGGCTGCGGATAATACGATAAATTCTGCAAAGAAAGTGGATATACTTTTATGTTGAAATGCTGCATCGTGAATTTAACTACCTTTAAAATAAATTTAACAATATTGACAACTGTAGTGGCAGATTATTATTATCAAGATTTCAGATATTTTTTAAGCACCTTCCGATCGATAGAACAAAGATTTTTCAATGCTGACGTAATTATTCTATGTATTACAAAGCGAACATAATTGAAACAAGCATCAAAGCCTTAAATTATTTTACATTTATACAATTTTCCATTTAAAATTATTGCAACACGAATTATTTTGCTTTGACGTTAGCTCGCGAAAGAATTTGACATGTGGTAACACCTGCGTTTTCATAGTTTCTAGCGCAAAATTTATTGCCAGAAAAGCTGGTTAGAATATACAATGGAACGTAGAAAAGGCATTTGTTACCACCTCTGATAAAATATGTGTTTTGACCGTTGATTTCTAGGGTTCCAGTAACATGGGAACACATTTTTTGCATGAGGATCATTAAAATACGTGTATTTACAGTCATCATCACATCTGAACTGCTTTAATGTATACATTTCGGTCAATAAAAGCTCACGGATAAAATAAGAAAGCTTTGTAGATTTATCTTTAAGGCTTTAAAGTTATATTTTGTATTTCAAGAAAAACTCTTATTTTTCAAAATTATCATGAAATTTATTTGAATACGTATTCAAATACTTTTTAATTGAAAAAAAAACATAAAAATTTCTCAATTTTTTACAAATCATGTTACCGACCACTATAATATTAATTCAAGTGAAGCTATTCCTCACCAAACACAAGAAACCATTTTTTTTAAGTCTTGTCAAATTTAATTTATGATATCGACTGAAGGTGTTTCATGGAATTTCAATATCATATCTGAATTGTTACAACTTTGTAAAATTCCACATGTTTTGTCACTGACGTCCCGGGTTTCGCCTTTCGGCATATTCAGTCATTATGTGGAATCGTACAATTCAAATTTGTATTTAAAATAAAGAAAACATATTTTTTGTATTATTTCTACAGTGAATTTTATAATTAGGAACGTTTTGACTGTTTAATTTATGGAAATGCGTGAATTTATTAAAATTGGTGGAATGTTACATTTATTGTCAAAAACCTTTTTTCACTAAACATGATCTCCAAGATGCATTAGTAATACAACCTGTAGGATAAAAATGTTATTACATTAATTGTTTAAAATAACCGCCATAATTTTTTTTTGGATACTTACTTAATGTATCTTTAATATCCAAATAGACCTACCATTGGTTTCTTCAAACCTTCTTCGTTTCTCGTGTAATTTTGTTTTGCGTTTATTTTTCGTCGTTGCTGACAAAAAGGATTCGTTGCAGAACTAAACAGCCCACTTGGAACTGGTTTACGAGAACACTATAAGAATTTATGTTTGCTTATATATATATAGTATAAATAATCCCATATATTATTTCCACACATACTTACACTTACACACAAACGGACACAAATCCACAGTTTTACAACGATGGCGTTAAGCCGAAATATATTTACTGAAATAATAATTTTTTTACGTTCCCTCTACTTCCGTTATTTGTATTGTATTAGAATGTAGTTTGAATAAGAAAATGTCAATTCAATCAAAAAAAGAGAAATTGCTTTCAGTGAATCTATTAGTTCTTAGATATCTTTGTCACTTAAGGCTAATAATATAAGTATGGCAATATGAAGAGTTTATTACTAGTATATTTTCTATAATTTATGAAATCGACTATGAAGGTGCTTGATGTAATTTCAATATCAATTTTGAATTGTTACAACTTTGTACGATTCCACGTGTTTTGTCACCAATGAGTCGGGTTTTGCCTTTCACCATCTTCAGGCATTCTATCACACGAATCAAACAGAACTGACGAGCAATACACAGTAAGCATCATCTATATACCAAAGTTATTAATTACAGAAAAACACACACCCCAAGGCAAGCAATAAATGGCAGCTAAAACAAATTTAATAATTATAATTCAATATTAATTAACACAATTGCCTTTGATAAATTTCATTAACGTTCTTGTTTTTAACAATTAAGTCATTGTTGAAAGAGTTTTTTAAATAGAAATACCTACTTATTTCAATCTGGCAAAGTAATTATCGAACATATTGTGATGTATAATAATATAAGAATTTACGTCATTCTTCAGTAAATTAAAGTCTACATTCAACCTAATAAAAGCTATGTAGCTTTAAGTTAATTTGCTTAAATTTAATTATTCAATGACATTAACAAGTTTTAATATCCGCTTTGTATCGTTATTTTCGTGACAGTCTCACACTTGAATTAATCAAGCCAACGAAAAGTGTTTATTATTAGCCGTGATTTTACGACTGGCGATCATAAGCTTCTTGAACACTCAAAAGCTCTCCCCTCTTGTATAAATATACCGTAACATATGTTGTCAATAAAGAAAATGCAACGTAAGATTTTTCGACATAAATGATTTTTATTGTTATAGGGGATTTTCTGTGGTTGCACCCGAGGCAGCGGTTCCAGGCAAGACTACTGCAGTTCTTGTGACTCTTCATCAAGAACTTCACGAGGCCAAGAGACTTGTCAATGTTACTTTGCGACTGGAAGCTCAGCGGGACAGCGATGGAAATGAATCCACCATAATTGCCGTTACTTCAAAAACTATATATGGTAAGACAGTTTTTGAATGTTTGAGATATTTAAATGTGACACAAAAATATCAAAATTCTCAAAATAAACTTTTAAAGAGCGAAAACTGTTTTTAAAGTCTGAATTTCTTTCAAATCGATTAAAAACAATGAAACGATATTTTCTTTATTGTGAAGTAAAATATATCATATTGTAGAGTGAACTGTTTCAAGTTTTTAAAAGTTAAAATATTTTGTTATCACTCTGGTTAAAAATAACTTATATTTAAGTTTGTACAGTAAATTTCATTTTTTTAATACGTGACAACAAGGAAGGGTGAAAAGCTTAAATATAGTTTAGATATAATAATTTTGCAAATAAAATATAATTTGCTAAAATAAACTAAAATTAAAAGTTGACAAAATATTTTCGCCATTTTTTAAAAATGAAAATAAAAATAAAATATGTTGGCTGTATTGAAAAAAATATATAACAAAGAAAATAAGCCTTTCGTTTGCCAAAAACACTTCGATGAAATGAACGATATAATAAAGAGGAAATTCTATATTAAAGTACTTGAAAAATACATTTACGTATTATAACATTTTTGTATAAAACTATATTCACATTTTGACTTTCCTCGTCTGAAGCTAAAAAATACTGACAATTTGTTAATAATATGTTATACATATGTGCAGAGGATTGTGCTACTAGTCTGTGTATTGTAAAATTGTCACTGAAACTTTTCAAAAACGCTTAAAATGTCATGAAAACTATCGCTCAATGATATCATAGCTTCCAAGTTTACATTCTTGTTTACAAGCCATTGATAAATGCCTCCCATGAAAGTCTTTCTGAAGAACTGCAAAGTTAAGCCGCAATGTGATGGTGAATCGCTTAGATTTACGTGTGAAATTTTATGCACGATTGTGTTCTTGTTTAATGGTGTTTTAGGCGGAAATAGGTACCACTGCAAAAGTGTTCAGAGACTGATTGCTCGAGGGCATAGGGGTGTATTTTTCCATTTATATCGCGATTGGAATTTCCGCCCCGAGTACCACGAATGAATTTACCAAGCTTTGCAAAGTATTCACTAAATCATTCTTTTTAATACTTGAGAATTTAAATGTCAATAAAAAATGAGGACAACTTAACTATGGATTCAATTTTGTTTTAGAATAAAAAAAAACTTCAATTATTTTTATTGGAAAAGTAACAGTTTATTTAAAATAAACGAAATAATTTCTTTAAATTAATGAAAAATAAAATTGTCCATGTTCTTCGGCTAAATTTTATTGATATGAAAATACTTTAAACATATAAAATATTATTGATTGCATTGGCATTTACTTGGTAGAACTCCATTATAACACGGTGAAAAAAATAGTAATGTATTTTAGTTCTACAAAATTATTATTTTTTAAGATATAGTTTATAACTGTATCGGCTCACGCCATAAGAACTATGCTTAAACGAATATTTGCATATATAGCTATGTAGAAAAGGTACACAATACATCTGCTCTCATGTTTTAACGACCTAGCTTGTTTCTTGCTCGCAATAAAACTAAAAATTGTAAATGAAACTAAAACGGCGGCTCAATAAGTTTATATATGGCACGGAAATGGTCCAGAGACAAAACCGCTCCCTTTATCGGGTTAAGCAATGACAATCGACATATATTAGTTTGTTCGTTAAGAATCCTTTGTGACAGTTGATATCTATTGATTTCCAGCTGTTCTAAAGCCGTCATCTTGCGATCATTATTACAAAGATGCGACAAAGACAAACTCATCGCCTAAGTATTTGCATTTGCATTGCATTGCTTTCAAGCAATGATGGTGAACACCAATTACAATTAGAAAAAAAAAATGAAACAGTTTATCATACTAAGAAAGTTTTCTACTTATAAAGTAAAAAGGGAGATTTTATCAAAGCTCAACCAACTGCACCACATCGAGATGAAGTTGAGCTAACACCATCGCCCGCATGTATTTATTCCCCAATACATGCCACTGATTGAAGCTTTCGCACCCCTCTTGCCATCGGAACTTTTCTTTCCCTTCGTTATTTTATATTCCTTTGCTTTCTACCTCCGCAGATTTTCGCACTTTTAAAGCTTCGTTTCTCAAAAGTTTAACAGTCAAAAAGCTAACCACAATATAATTTTGAATCATTTAACATCTTTCCGTCAAAAACTTTTTAATTTGTAATTCAATACGATTATAAAATATATTATTTGAAAATAACATTTTGAATAAGCAATATCAAAATCTTTAAATATAATATGTTGGTAGCACATTGTGTATTATTAAGAAATACGTTTCATTTCACAGCTGTATTAAATTCCGCAAGAAAAGTGTCGCAACTCAAAAATCAATTTTTGGAATATTAAATTTGGTTCACTAACTGTAATATAAATACAAGAATTTAAAATTACATAATGAGTGAGCGTTGTTGATTGATATAAAATAGCTTGCGTACAATTCTCCTAATGCAAAATGCGTCACTTTTTACGACACTCCAAATGTGTCACTTATTGAAGATGGATTATGAATCTATCAATATTTGTACATAAAAAAGCATTTCTTTTATTGTGTAACAGTTATATAACAAATGCAATGTACATATTTGTGTATGTATACTATATATATATATATATATATATATACATCTATATATTGTTAAACAATTTACAGAAAAAAAACATAGATAAATCATAAGCATTACATAACCTCAAAATTTACTCTAAATCGTAGCATTGTTTTAATTTGTGTTATATCAGTTTATAATGCTTGTAATAATTAAAACCAGTTCTGATTTTGATGACGGTAAA
The DNA here is from genome assembly GCA_028555115.1 of Himalopsyche japonica. Taxonomy (NCBI): domain Eukaryota; kingdom Metazoa; phylum Arthropoda; class Insecta; order Trichoptera; family Rhyacophilidae; genus Himalopsyche; species Himalopsyche japonica. The sequence continues at coordinate 158,114 of JAHFWJ010000461.1, forward strand.
TAATAAAAATACATAGTTCTTAAAGTTTTTTAATTTTAATATTTAAACATAATATCTTTCCATCGAGAGGTTTCATTTCTATTGTGATTAAGATTCAATCATATTCAATTATAAGAAAAAGTAAGCAAAAACAATTTTTATCATTGCAGTTATTACTTTCAATTAATTTAAATATAGAATAATTTGGAAGCAATTACGTAAAACAATGTACATGTCTGTTTTAATTTCCTCCCATAATGTGTAAAAAATTATTATTTATTTCCAACACACCCGTTGTGAAGCACTTTTCATCATTATTAAATTTTCATGCACGTATTTACGTCATATTTTCCACCACAGGAATTGGTTTATTTTGCGTGTCGTTATGTCACCGAATTACAAATAATGATATTTATAATGTCCCAGCTTTTACAACTGGATGCGTCAGGGTATCACTTGACAATGATAAATAAACCCAGTTTGACAAGCCCCTACATTTTTAACACCCACCCTCTCGTGTCTTCGCGCAGTCCCCGGGCCACCCCCGATAACACCCTCAGCCCGGCATTAACATCTCTCATCCCTCCTGCTATCAACTCTGCGACAATCTTCCGGCCCAGTGGAGCGAGCGTCTCCCTCCGAGGTTTGAAGTTGGGGTTCGTTTCGTTTTGTGGCACTTTGCTATACAGTGTTTTGCATAGTGGGCGCTAGGTGGCACCATAACTGCTATGATGCAGAATAGATTATAAAGCTTAAACATACAGAAGGATAACAAACTATTGCAGAAATTTTGTGAGGAATTGTCTTGTTTGAAATGTAATTTTCGGCAAACAAATTAATATGGCATTCACACTATAAAAGATACTTATCTAAGACTTACTTTTATGTCGTAATATTGCACCTCCAGAGGAAAATAATATTACATCTTTATAACTTTTCATTGAAAAGAGCGAAAGATACTTTCAGTTTGGACTTTTTTACATCAAATTGATAGAGCGTTAAGATATATGACGCGTTAGCATCAGAGCTTTTCAGATCTCTTTCATCTCTTATGTTTAATTATTGTATTGCTGACAAATGTGTAATTCGCTGCAGAGTTGAGCAGTTCACAGTTAATCCGGTCCACGTGAAAACCACACGCATTATATTTATATCCCCATATACTACACCTACACACGCATATATATGCATGTAAACGCATATACAGACACACGCATACATATACAATACGTGAGATTTCTGTCATATCTAATTAAAAAAATATGCGCGTGATGATTTTCACCACAATATATATTTTGATATTTAATCCATTTTCTTATGTTCCATTAATAAAAATTGTTTTTTTTATCGTCAATATTATTATGACATATAAGCTATTATTATCGAGGCAAGCTCATATAAAAAGTTGTTAATATCACTGTAAACCTTATGTTGTATCCACAAAATTAATCAAATCAATAAATATTCAAATTTGTAAACTGTATGGTTTATCTAAAAATGGCTGCTTAAACCAATCGTGCAAATATCATGTCGCTACTATTTACCGTTTGTAGAAAATATTCTTACAAACAGACAGACACAAGTGCTTTTTATATTTATTAAATTAAAAACACTTTGACAATCCATATTCAAAAACTCAGCACTAAGTTCTAAAACACGGCTCTCAATATCGCAACCGATTTCACCCATCACACGCCACTGCACATTTATCAGGCGGATTACACTCGAAGCGACCGCCTTAATTAGATGTTCCGCGATCGCGTACAGGTGATTGAGACTCGCCGATTGAAATGAAAATTTTCAAAATTATCTTTGATTAACTTTTACCTCTTTGAGATGCAAATTTATGAATACTAATTTCAAGGTTGACTAAAATTCTACGAGGAAATGTTCCAACTTTGTCATTGCGTATACTTTAATTACTAATAATTTTTAATTTAAATATCAACGAGATTTGTTTCGCATTTTTATTATATTAAGTTTTCAAAATTGCATATATACAAGTATTTAGCCCGATTGCAAATGTGTATAATATTGGTAATTGGTAACAACCAGTAATCTACTAGCTCTATTCTTCTGACGTTACTTAAAAACAAGTATTTTGAAATACTTAAGCATCCTTTTTGAATAATTTTACTTTGAATGGTTAATTGTCACTCCTTAGTAGAAAGGAATTATATTTTATATATTTCAAATAACAAAAACACATTTTTATCACCTTTTCTTCAACAGATTCATGAATCAGGTCCGGTTTCATTCATTGCAAGTATAATCAACTGATGCTCGCGAAGAGCGAAACCGGTTCTGATAGTAAATATAGTATATTATATTGCGCGAGCAGTTCTAAAGACGTGTTTTTATTATTTAAAATACCATGCTTTTCCATCAAGAAATGACAGTTAACACCAAAATTGTGATATTTTAAATAATAAAAAATATATTTTTTTTAATTATTTCCATAATTTACAAGCATTTTCAGTTGGTAACTCTAGCATATTATTAAAGCTGGTCCTGATCAAAAAAACATTAAATTGTTGACATTGTGCCGAAAACCGCAATTATTTTAAATATTATGTTATATGTGCGACTCATTTTTCAAAGAAAATGTTTTGTAATACTGTCCAAACATTGCTTATATTGTAATGATCAGATGTAAACGAATAGTTGAAATGCTTTTTCTATAAAATATTTATATAAAAACTACTTTACCAATTTAATAAAATTCATTGCGACAAAGATCCAAGATCGCTTGTCCCGTCATTTCATTTCAAACGTTGAAAAATGTTCTTAATTCGATTTGGTGAAATTAAATTTAAAACGGTGAATTGGGTTTGAGTCCCGGATTGATAATTGAATTTTTCGTTCATTAGTGACATCTGTCAGCTGCCTTCCGACACCTTCAGATCTTAATGGAGATATCGTGTACACTTAATAAGATTTTCTCTCCCTATTTCTTAATCTATTTAAAATAATAAATGCATTTTCACAGTATAACAAAATTGTTACTAAAATGTAAGCCAATCATTCAAGTAACAACTTTTGCAAGTAATATTATATTTTCATTTCAATAAGGTGATCAATCACATTTGTAAATGACGGACTATTTTTCATAGCAAATACAGCTCATGTGCTAGTGAAAATTAAATAAATAAATGTATATTTAAATTACTTAAATTGTTTTTTTACGATACTCTAACAAGGCAAAATAACATTCTTTGTGATTGGGCAATCACCAATATAAGTGTTACAACTGAAATGATTTGATTCGACTCAACTTTTAGAAAAACAAAATGACCTAACCATCAATTCTGAATATATTTTTTTAATTCACAATGAAAACAACTCAGTACGCGTTCTGTCGAAAAGATTTGAGTTGTAACACTTTATTGAGACCTGAGAAATAATTGGTATTTTATAATGTATTAGATACTCGGGTAACGTAAAAAAACGACGCTTAGTTAAGTAATTCTCGCAAATCCGATGATCCATCGCGACTGGCTTAATGCCATCAAAAATAAGCCAACGCTAAAAAATCGAATCCACTTGCTAGTCTATACTCGAAAGTAATCATACAAAGTATCGAGTTTGAACCTAAGCAAGATTGATTACCGAATTATTCCCAAGTCATTGCTGTAAGACGGGTACCAAATGGTGCATACAATAGCAGATAAACGACTTTTTAAAGTTTAATACTGGTGACTACGCGTAGGTTTTCCTAAATACGACATAAAAACATAATATTTTAATTATAATATTATATTGTATGTACATAGCTACATGTCACATATTCTATCTTATATTTAGTCAGTTAAGTTGCCGTAAAGTTGCCGAAAGACGAAACCCGGGTTGTTAGTGACAAAACATGTGAAATCGTATTTTTAAGTTTTTGTTGACGAAAATAAACAGATCCTTGTCAAAAATTTGATAAATTTTGAATGTTCATACTCATAGCAGTTTTCAGATAAGCCGGGTGAACTTTAGTGCTAATTTTATTTAGTTTTATATATATATCTTTAAAAAATAATAATTAATGTAACATCAATCTTCTTTTGCAATTTTTAATTATTTAAAATTGGCAAGGAAGTCATTTGAGTACGCTTAAACAAAATTTAACTAAATCGTCTCTATTGTATACGTAGAAAAGTGTTAAAGCTTTTCACTGGCCGGTTGATTTTATACTCAAAAAATATAATGATCATGAACACAAAATCTGAAATTATCAGAGATAGAAAAACTACCATTTTTACCTCGTATAAATTTAAAGTAATAAGTTAGCAGTTACATTTTTCTTCAGAAATTCAGATTTTTAGACCTGAGCATACGTAATAGAAATAATTACAATATTATAGCCACCAAAAAGAGAAATCTAAAAAAGTCAAACATATGTCATCAAGACTAGAGTAAATAAAAAAAGTGATATAATATTGAAGGACTGACAAAATTTATATACAATTATTATAAATTACAGTGGTATTTATTATTCAATAAAGCTTTTTCCTTCTTTCGGATTTAATCTTTAAAAAGCTCGTAATTCTTGGCGCAAGCATCGCTTACAATATATTTGAATTGCATGAACAGTTTTTATTCGTTTTAGGTTGAAAGATTCCAGCATTTTAACTACTGTGTATGTTCCACAGCTCCATAAAGGGGCAAAAACTCGTAAAGTTACAATATTCTTAGTAAATAACGCAAAATATATATTTTAATTAAAATTAATTCTTAGATTGAATAAGATTTATCACTACCCATCGATAACAATATGAAGCATGAAATTTACCCTTGATATTATTAATTCTTTCGTTTTATATCCTATCTCTAGATACTAATCTTAAATGAGAGTCTCGTATCACGAGAACAAGGATGAGAGGTTCATCCATCAAGAAAATCTCAGGGATGAGGGCTTGACGTACATATCTGAAAGTTAATTTTAAAATAGAATTTGGTTTTTGATCACCGCAATTTTCTTCAAATAAAACTGGGAGTTGGGACATAATCAATCAAACTTGATATTTTATCTCAGTGATATAATATAGAATTTATTTGTTTAGGTGAAATTTTTTCAGATATTTTTTTGGTAAATAAATTAGTTTAATTTTGATAACTATTATATTAGACGCATTTTTGACACTCTATCAGTTTTTATTAGTTAAATACAGTGTTTTAAATAATAAAAATACATTTTTTAGTACTTATTTCCACAATATATTTTTTGATCAGGACCGGTTTCGCTTATCTCGAATATTATCAACTGATGATGAATACAGTGCTGTTTATAAATAAAAAAAGCGTTTATATATCTGTAAATTTACGCGAAAAAATATTTATTTAAAACGTGCTTGATTGGGGTTATTTGTGTCGTTTTAACAACTCTATATTTAACTTATATACATAATCTCCCTGATCATCAATAACAAAAGAAAATACGAAATAATAAGCCAAAATATATATTATCCGGATTTATTTCATTTAATATTTAAAAAGCTAACATAACCTAATTTTTCTTTATAGGATTGCAATTATTACACCATGGTAAAAAAGTGTAGCTTTTAATATTTTTGATTTAAAATGGCCGTCACGAACGATACGATCTTTTGGAATAGGTCCAAATTAAGAAAAACGAAAATAAAATTGTAAATTAAGGAATGGAAGATAGAAAACTCATACATTTATTCTCAAATACGAAGCTAATGCTTCGAGAAACAGTGCTTCTTAAAGCTGGTTTAATATATATTTAACATTCTAAAAACTTTTTTATCATTCATAAAACTAAGATAAAAGACTTTTAGTATTATATAATCTTAACAAATACTACTTAAAATATTTAGTGATAATGAAGACAGTGCATGAACTTTTACAAAACAATAAAAAAATCGCTTATATCGATAAAATATTTTATAGCACCTCTTATATAATATAAGATGTTGAAAACGTTGTTTGCCGTGACCTATGATAAAAACATATTGCTTAATTGAAAATCTTGTTTTAAAATACTTTTTTGATAATTAATCGAATTAAGCAATTAAGCACAACTTTAAAAGTTAGTCTACGTATGTACAGTTTTTTTTTTTTAACAAAATCAACGCTTATTTGTTTTTTCAAGTTTTTTTAATTGTTTGCTTGAATTTTGAATCTTATCTATGTAAATATACATAAAAAAATTGAGGTTGGGAATGTAGCTAATTCAATGTGTGCTTTTTCGTTGATTTTGAATGGGAAGTTTACAATCATTATAAAAAATATTTCATTTTATTTGCAAAAAAATATGTAGATATTTGGAGAACCACTTCACAAAGCTTTTTGCGATTCTCGAGAAGAAAATGAGCGTCCTGCACACGTGCATAGAATGCTTTGGAAACGGGATAGCTTAAGCAAAACTATCTAAAAGCTTCTATACTGCATGCGGATAACATACGTCTTGATGCATATATACAATAGAAGGGTCTCAGCATGCATTTAACTAGTAATTCTATACCCAAGGACGTATTACATACTGAAGATTTTCAAGTCTCAGAGCTTCGGAGGAATGTCTCAGTATTGCTTTGTGCTTAGTGTGAAAAAAGAAATCAGAGTCGTTCTTCTTAGTATTGTACCACAATTGAATCGGTACAGAAGCGAAAATAAACTGAATAAAATTATTTATATCCCATGAAACTATATATTATTTTCGATGAATTCAATGGTAGTTCTAACATTCATAAAAAAATTTAAGCAATTAACAAACAAACATAAGACGAACTATATTAATTTGTTATTGCTTCAATAATAATTCGACAAAGCGATAGTAGCACAAAAGTGTTTATTTGTTTACGCATGATTATTTAACTAGCATTCCATTTAAAATTTACTAACGTAAGCGTACAATTTTTTTTAAAGAAAATTTATCGAAGATCTTAATTTTATTTTTTGAGGACGCTAGTGGTGAGGCATTCAAAGAATGATAAGTTCATTCAAAATAAAGGCTCGCACGTTGACCTCCAAAAGTTGACCCTTTTCCGGGCAGACGGTTTTCCATTTTCCGGTTCACCTTTGTTTTCACTTCGTCCACTTTACATTGTTACTTTTTTTACAGGATTTTCATAAAGTGCCTGCTACTGAAAAAATGGAAGCTACTGTTGTAATAAGAGAATGTAAAAATTATTCTGAAATGATTCGTAAAAAGGAAAGTAATATTAAAACACTCAATTTTATTTTTAAAAAGAAAATTCTATTGATTATTGAAAAAATTTATGACCGTTTTCTGCAATAAATATAATACACTAACATATTGCAAAAAAGTCACAAGAAAAACTTTATTTTAGATATAACAATGATAATGATAAAAAAAAAAAATACGAAATTCATCGATAATATCCAACGTTGCCGAAGACTTCCTTACAATTTTAAACAACCAGTTGACTGTTTAATCGACTTGCTTTAATTTATGATATCGACTGAAGGTGCTTGATGGAATTTCAATATCAAATTTGAATTGTTACAACTTTGTACGATTCCACATGTTTTGTCACTAATGACCCGGGTTTCGCCTTTCGGCATCTTCAGGCATTCTATCACACGAATTCAACAGAATTGTCAGTTCTATAGTGTCGATCGAATTCGATTCGATTTGATTTATTTTTACATTATTTAGTTTTTTGATTGTGAATATATTTAAATTTTGACTGAATCAAATTAGATTATATTTTTTTAATTGACTTGAATACAAATAGGTAAATAAAGATAGAGCAAGCTAAAATAATTAATTTATCTAGATGTGTTGATAAAATTTTGTGACGCTCAATTTTACTGTTTGGCCATTGAAATGTCACTGAAAAATACTAATATTTACTAAATAATAATATTATCGAGCTTGAGTTAAGGACGTTTTTTAGAATCACCCTATAACGAGACACCACACATAATTCAACGTTATCTTTCGGCATTTTGTTTCGGAGTCCTGGTGTCAGGCCGTTTCTTTTTTATTTTATGCCTTTTTTTCTGTAAAAAAAAACCTTTTGCTTACATTCACCATCACGAATTACTTCATTGTGTGACAACTCAACCCGCTCATGACCTCGCTAATAGAAGGTTAAATAAACACTCGGGGATACAAAGTTTTCCTTAGGTTAACATTTTTGGGGGTATCTTTGGATCTTCAAAATAACCAATACTGGTACAAATATTGATATATTTGTTATATAAACATTAAAATGATTTATTATATTTTATATTCCATCAATTTACACTTATCTAAGAGTGGTGAAAAAATCGATACAAGTCACATATTTGATATCATTCTTTTTTAGGATTTAGTCAGACAATGTTTTGATCCGAAAAGGAATATGAGAATCGTTTTTGTTCATGCCATAGAATAAACATTCATGCTTCAATACGGCGGACGCCAAGATTTCGGGTACCATCGCACACAACGATATTCAATAAAAAATGACAACGAGTGTTTGTTTCAGAATATATGAACAAATTTTTCTAAATTTATCAATAAGGGAATGATATTGAATTTAAGAAGACAAAAACTTTCGATTTCTATAGCACAGTGTACATATTAATTTACTTAGAAACTAATGTGTAAAATGCATATTTCTTCTATTATACATTAAGAATAAATATCTCAAATATAAAAAATAGAAGAATTTTAGACGAGTATGTTGTTAATTTTATTTTACAACAAATATACTCAAATTGGTTTCGATTATAATGAGTTTAATGGTAAAGGTCGGGAAGCTCTTCACAAAAAGATGGCAGTTATGCATGAATTTTCATGAAGATGGAATAGCCTCTGCATATTCAATTTTTTCATTACCTATTCTACGTAAAAAAAATCATTTCTTATGGTATAATTTAAAAACGCTAAAAATACTCAAAATTTTGATTCGTGTTACCCCACGGTCAATTTCAATCTGGCTTACTTTTACATTAAAATAAATATAATTTTCATTTTAAATACACTAATTCATTCAACATTCTACAATAACGTGTGAATTAATACTAAAAGAAAAAATCTTTTAAATTTAACTTTTCTTAGTTAATCTTTCCCTTTGACCAAATTTGGGTTATATTATCATTTGACTCAAACATAATGCTCTTTTTTCTTTGAGCCTTTGAATTGAGTCACGAGGTGTTTTTATCTTTGATAAACATCATGGAAAATTTCTAAAAACAGCTGAACAAAATGCTTTTGTTGACGATAATTACCAAAATAGTAATCAACTCCAGTCATTAATCCTCTTATCTCCTCCGCCCTCTCGTGACAATAATTGTTATAAATACAAAGGGTGGAATATAAAAAATATATAATGAATGTGAAATGATACATTTTATTGTCAAAGATAATAAAACAATACTTTGGTCTGGGCGAGTTTTTATTTTTGAGAAACAATATTCTTTTGTAACGCAGAAGGCTTCAATTTAAATTGATATAAAAACGAAATGATGAAACGGCTTTATATTTTAAAATTGTTTAAATAAACTAAAGTCAAACTTATTTTAGGTTTATTCTTCTTTTTTGGATTATTGTGAAAGTTTCTCTGAGCTTTAAATGGTTTCTATTTATTGAAGTTAAGAACAAACAAGTTTTATCATTTTTTGTATATTTTATATTGCTATATTTATACTGCTAATAGAAACTTTGAGTAAAAAAATAATCTGTTGAAATTTGTTGTTTGCTGTTGTAGCTTTGAAATCTTGTTGATAAGTGTTGATAAATCAAGTTGTCAATTGTAGCGTTTGCAGTCTGTAAAAAGCCTTATGAAAATAAGTACCAACTCAATTGATAGTAATTGATGGTAACACAACTCATCAAATTAACAGTTATTAAACATGATAAAAAAAAATATATAATATTTACTACGTAAAGTTAAAAATAAGATATCTTTAAGAGAAAAAAGTATTCAGAAACACCTGAAAGAAATGAGTTTTAATTAAAAATGTGTTGTAACACCTTCTTATAAGCAATGCATTTGAAGGTTTTCTAAAAGAAAAAGTTTTTTTTAAGTATTATGATTAAAATAATGTGTAATTATCAAATAATTACTCTAATTATTAGAGTCTAATATATAACGTTGAGAAACAATATAACTGATATTTTTTGTAGCAAGCTAACATAATTATGTTAACATAAACTAAATTTGTTAAACGAATAACTCAAAGCTCTTAAATATTTTATTATAAACAATGAAAACACAACACGATGAAAAAATAGCAATGTATTTTAGTTCTACAAAATTTTCAAACATAATTTTGTAGAACTAAAGTACATTGCTATTTTTTCACCGTGTTATAATGGAGCTCTACCAAGTGAATGCCAATTCAATCAATAAAATGAAAACACATTTTTGGTTGACTTATTACTATATATTTTTTGATCAGGATTGGCTTTGCTCATCAACTTTATCCATTGATAGAATACAACTTAAAAGAAGAATATTTGTACAAATTCAATGGGTTTCGTGTACCTGTCAAATATAGCCTTGCCTTCAGTTGATAATGCTAGTGATGAGCAAAAAAAAAAGACCTTATTTAAATATATTGTGAAAATAGTACCACATATACGTTTTTATTATTAAAAACAAAATAAATTTCCACCAAGAAGTCGCAATTGACATATTACATTAACAGTGAATAAATAATATGATTACAATTTTTTTTCAATATTTTTTATTTATTACTAATGTATAAATCGTAGAGACTGAAAATGAATTATATTTTCGTAGTAAATTATCATAGTGAAACTATAACAAAATGTCTATATTGTCAAAACGGATATATTAGAGCAATCTCGTTTTAAAACATTTTGTCGTGATTAAGATATTTTTGTGATAATAGTTTTTTTATCTTATTTTTTTAGGTCATGGAATAATACCATTGAAAGTACCGATGAGCCCACCAGGTGCTCACACACTTCACGCTCTGGTGACGTGTCCTCACTTGCCTACAACACCGTCGCCAAAAGACTGCGAAGTCTTGAGGAGCCACTCTCTTCTACGACTTGCCGGACCAGTACGTGACGTCATTGTGAGACCAGATAAACAAACTTATTTTCCAGGAGAAACAGGTAAATAAATATATTATAGATACCTTCACTCTAATAAAATCTAAAAATGTTTCAATGATTTTTAATGCAGGGATATGTGTTTGTTAAAACTATTCAACTAAATTTATTTGCGTAATATTAAAGACACTTAAAAAATGATATTTCACACTATTCATATAAAAATATTGAGTAAATAATTAGCAGTTATTCATAGCTAATGCTGCTCTGCTAAAGAAAAGAACTGAGAACAAAATATTCAGGCTATCATAAAACCTTTTCAAACGAATTCTTTTCTACCAAAGAGTGACAGTTTACAACTTAAAAATATTTTATGCGTCTAAATAACATGACAAAATATTTATTTATGTAATTACTAACGTAAGACTGAGAATAAAAAAACTGTCGAAAACAGAAAACTTGCCCAAAATGCACATGGTAGAATAAATATCCATATTAAATTTATAAAAACGATAGCTAACATGCTTTAACTAAAGATAAGGTAAGCACCAATCATAAGATTTAAAGAGTTTTTAAAGTGCTCTATTAGTTACGACGTTTTATATGATTATAAAAAAAAAGTTCCAAATTTATGTTAACATACAATGTGTAGTGCATGAAACATTTTAAACATCGCCCCAAGGAAAGAAATCACTTTGAAAAAACAATATTATATGCACATAAAGAACAAAATAAATGTGTTGATATAAAAAGATATGAAAAAGTAATGGATTGTTATTATAAACTAAATTATGTATTTGAACTTTCACCTATTAAATGTACAAGAAAAACATTTATTGTAAGTTATAAGATTTATTGTTTTAATGACAGTTATACGTGTAAAAGCTTTTAAAAAAATTATATCACTACCGTAATTCAATACTTAAAGCTAATAAATGAACTTCATCCATACTGTAAAGTACTGAGGAAGATGGCGCTAAAGCAGAATTCACTACTACGCTACTCAGATAATAAGTAGGAAACTTTACCCGCTTTCCCGACTAAATTGTAATGTCAAAAGAAATGAAGTTCGAAGAAGTAATATTTCGAATGCATTTATTTGGCTAATGAATACACTTTATAAAAGAGCGAAAGACATATCAGTTATACATACGCGAAATGTATTCACCATTTTTAATTTTGATTTTTTTTTTCTTAAGTTATTTGCTTCTTGTGAAACGTATATAACACTTTTCTAAAGTTATTCGAAAGAAATATTCTTTATTAAACCATATGAAACTGCTTCTCTGAAGAAAACGAGAATGGAAAAACCAATCTAGAATGCGATGCAATGATTACAGAAATATATACTTTAAAATAAAATCATGTGGATTTCACTTTTAAGGTGTTGTTTAAGGCGTGAATGTCACTTAATGATGGAAAGGAATGATGTTTCAAAAATAAAACCACATTTTATTACTTTTTTCCACAATATATATTATGATCAAGACCAGTTTCGCTCATCGCGAGCATTATCAATTGAGAAGGGTTTTCTTACGAAGATTTAGCCAAAGACAAAAAGAATCGAATATATTTTTCAATTGTTAAAAATTGAGCAAATAGTGTCTAATCTCATCGTTTTAGTGAAGTATTTATTTGTTTTTTTCGGAAAAATGTCCTTTGCATATTATTTCTTTTCGTCACTGACAAATACTCAATCTGATGTATAATTAAATTGTATGCATAGAAGCTAAGCTTAAAATAAATTAAATCCCCTTAACAGAAAACAAAGTGTAGTAATTACTGAGTATTGTTAGTTTCATCCAATCAAATATCCCTCGCGATTTACTGAAACGCAATTACCATCTCAACTTGCTTAAAAGAGCATCTTAATGAGATCCTAGATCGAGGAGAAGTTTTATCAAGTGACTAATTGCAATCTAAATGCATCACTCTTGATACCCGTGTAATAACTGTTGGATCTTGCGTTGCAAGTTTCGACTTACGTTTAACGAACTTTCTGGACTCAAGTTTACGATGTGATAAGGCCACATTTGTATTAATTTAAATGTTTGGTTTCTTTGACAAGTAAATACCAATTGTTTTTAGATTTGAACTTAAAAAAAAAAACTGATAATTTTTTATATATAACAAAAATTAAACTACATTAAGAAAAAAATTAACGTTACAACCTTGCACGAATCGACATGTTTTGTCACCAACGACCCGCGTTTCACCTTTTGGCATCTTCAAGCATTCAGTTCTGTCGCATCCGTGTGATAGAATGCCTGAATATGCCAAAAGACGAATCCCGGGTTGTTGGTGACAAAACGTGTGGAATCCTACAAGGTTGAAACAATTCAAATTTGATATTGAAATTCCATCAAGCACCTTCAGTCGATATCATTAATTATACATTTTAAGCATTTAAGTTTCTACATAGGAACTATTGAAAATTTAAAATTAAAAAACAGTTAACGAATAAGTCAATCTAAAATAAAACATTTTGCCTTCATTTTGCCTTATTTATTAATTTTACAAAAAACTGTTCATTACATTCAATGGTAAAACTTGACAATCGGTAAAGAAATAAGAGAATACATATGTTATTTCAATGAAAGAACGTTCTGGAAATATTTTGAAACTCTAAAATACAAAAAGCTTTTAACAATACTATCGTAGGTCAGAGAAAAAAATCATGTCTTTTGATGGAAAAGTCTCTTCCAAACAGGTTGTTTATTCTATTTGAACCAAATTTAAATGTTTGCGACTTGAAACTTTTTTTAATCAAATTATAATGTATATTGTTGAAAATGGGTTACTTTTAAGGCGTTAAATGCTACTTTTTGGTAGAAAGGTATTTTAACACGATGAAAAATAAAATGTATTTTAATTCTACAAAAATTATTAGGTATATAGTTGGGTATTTTTTCACCGTGTTATGATATATATTTAATACAATCAGTTTTTATTTAAGCCAATGAAACACAAAAATAAAGTCTGTTTACTTGTTTGTCTGATTACTAGATGTTACTAAAATATTGATTGTATTTAAATCTACAATTATCTCAGTCAACCAAATTTAATGTAATACATGTTTTTTTGTTAAAGTGACTTTCTGGATTCTCGCACTGGATCACGATCTAAAACTACCAAAGAACGTCCTCGGAATTGTATCACTTAAAGATCCAGCCGGTACAAAAGTGGCCATATGGGATCAGATCTCTTTGGATGAAGGTAAATAACTATAGATTTTTTTTGGCACTGAAATATTTATTCTTCACCTTGTACCATTAAGGTGAATTCTGTATCAAAATTATGAAAATGTTTTTTTTTGTCTATTGCCACACCTTAGTGAGACATCTATGCCTAATCAAAGATATTATTTGTATGGAAGTTTATCTATGGTTTTTTTTTTCATTTTATCTAGTCGCAATAATTAAATTTTTCGAAGAAAAGAATAAATAAAAGTATCATACTGGTATATTGCAACAGAATAAGTACATTTCAGATGTATTTCTATTTGATGCATAAAGCAAACCCTGATTCTGTTTGAATTTTCGTAAATGATTCAATATAACAATGTAATTTGATCGTATAATATTTATATTGTATATTATTGATAGCTATTTTGGATTACCTATTATCGGAACTATGTTTAAACGTAAGTTTATTTATCTTCGTAGGAACATAATGCTGATGACAGAATAAGCCGAAATAGCTATCAACTATATACCGCAAAAATTTTGTAGACCTAAAATGTATTTTTATTTTTTCACCGTGTTATAATGGTATTCTACTAAGTAAATGCCATTTTAATCAATAATTTAAAATTAACTAAATTGACAAATCTAAAAGAAGCGGATTATATGATTATTTAAGCTGTGTTCTTGTTCTTGCGAAATTCTGTTGTATGACATGTGAGAGTGTATAAAGATCTTTTCTAATTTTTTTTTTGAAAAAATACGGAAAAAAAAATTTGCTATGTAATGTAAAAAATAGGTGGAAAAAAACGAACGTTTTGAGTCGGGAAAAAGGTGATAAGTAAAATATTTTCAAAGCCAACTATCTCACAACATAGTAACATAATATAAGTGTTATACAAAAAAAATATTAATATGATTCACGATCTTAAAAGTTTATATCTATATTTTTAAGCACAGCAACTATTTCGTACACTTTTAATCTTTTTTAATAGTATACAATTGTATGGAACTACGGTTTCGATTCTTGTGAATATTTTTTGGCTTAAAAAAATAAAGACTCCGTGCATACCCATAACATTTCTTACTTTCTCTCACTCCTGTTTCGACTTAATATTTACAAGAATAAACTAAGTAGTGAACGAGACATGAACCTTTTGTATGTTTTGAATCGAATAATGACACGTGCCGGCTTGTTTGACTAAAATAGAACTTTCTTACGATTCTATTGTAGTTAAAGCAAATAACATTTGTAATGTTTTAATTTAGTAAATATCTTTTAAAACGTAGATTGATAACTTTTTTGATATCAAAAGCGTTTTTTACTCAATTTTTCCGAAGTATATAATATTAACGTAAAATCTGGTATCAATAAAATTGATTTTAATTTGTTAATTAGAGATTGTAAGGATCTCGACTGTGATCAAAGCTTTCAACATTTTGAACTGTAACAATCTCCTACTGGCTAAATATTTAATCTTTTAAAACTAGAATTAAAAAATAATATACAGAACTATTCAATAGCTGACATAATAAAATAAATGTATATTTCGATGTTGGATATATCTATCAAACTACAGAATCTGTTTAATTTCTTAAAAAAATCAGATACAAATTATTATATGAAGTCTAAAAGCAAATATAATTTTGCATCTCAACAGCGGTCTTAGAGAGCAAATTTTCAACAGACGTATTTTATATTTTAAAAAATTTAACCACTCTTATATCAATCCGCGTAAATCAAAGACATTAAACATTACTTATTTTCGAAAGAATTTATTATTAAAAATGTTTTCGGTAATGGTTTGTAAACTCTTTGTAAAAGTTAAACGAAGAAATTGCTGTCGAGGCTGAAACGTTAAATGTCACAATATGATAAGGAAAGTTGTTGTTATGAAATTAATATTAAGTAATTTCAAATTTCCGCTTATTTGACAGGAGTAAAAAAGTTTTCGATCGGTCTCAGCGATCGTGCCACGGGCGGATCGTGGGCAGTACACGTGGCGTGCGGTGGCGGCACGTGGAGTGGAGCTCTAAATGTATCAGGACAGCAGAACAACGGAGGTGGAGGGATCGGAGCCGGAGTCACGGGCGGTAGACCTCCAGCAGCCGAGGAACATTACGTAGAGCTGAGATTTGGACCCGGCACGAGGAGGAGATACAAACCTGGGCTGCCGTTTGTTGGAAAGGTAAAAAACTATAATATATTTACAATGTAACAAATTTGGATTGTTAAAACTTTGTAAAATTCCACATATTTTGTCCCTAACGTCGGGTTTCGCCTTTCGGTATCTTCAGTCATTCTATCATACGGATGCAACAAAACTGACAGTTCAATGACAAAACGTGTGGAATCGTACAAGGTTTTAACAATTAAAATTTGATGTTGAAATTCCATCAAGCAACTTCAGTCAATATCATAAATTATATGTATAAAATACAATCAATTCATAACGTAAATAATTTATTTTTGCCATTGTTTCTTTATAGTAATAAGTTTATAATTAATAAGTCGCATTTTTTTATATAAACATTACATCCATATAATGAATATTTGATGAATACATTACAAAATTGAACGTCGTTACAATCAAATCAATGATTATTAAAGATGTATCGGATTTATAATTGGCTGCTATCGTTAAGGTCTTTTATTTGGTTTGTTTTGAATTGATCGTTTTCAATAAGCGATTGGCGAAACGTAGCATATTTTTTGTAGACTTCATTCCGTTGTCCATGCTGAAGTTGTCTAATTCAATGAAGTAAACCTTTTTGTAAAACAAGTGTCCCAAAAACACTTGAAATGGAGAGTGAATTAAATATGCCTTATATTCGGCATCGAACGCTATATGCGTGCTCGTTGTAGAGCGTCTAAAGATCTTCTCTAAGGACAATCTGTCCAACCCTCGTTAAAACTCTCGCGTAGGATGAGGAAATCCGTTTGTGTGCCAAAGTCTTTGGGAATGTTGAGTCAAGTAGCATGTCAGTGTTGATGACACTTGTTTGATGATAACCCGACCACGAGATGAATAGACCTGCCTGATATGTTGGATGAAAGGGTCCCTTGAGGGATTGTTATGGTGATCTTGTCTGCGCTGAAGGGTACATTTAGAATATAATAAATTATAAAATAATTTAAAACTATTAAGACTATTATAAGAAATAAATCACCACTCTTAATCACCCTAAATGTAAATTATATGTTCGATTGTTTAAAAGTATGAGACTATAAACGTACTTAAATTATATGAATATAATGTCTCAGTTTTTCTGTTAATATAATGTGCAGGTAGTCCTCGACTTACGACGGTTTGACTTACGACCATTCGCACTTACGAGCAAAAATAGCATTTTTTTAAAAAATTGCATTACGCTGCAATATACAGGAAAAAATACAACAAACAACTCAACTAAAATTGGATATGTTTTTTTAAAAAGACTACTACTGATGAGGAGCCAATGGATTGTACTTATTTAAATACAGATGACGAAAGATTTTAAATATTAATGATGTAAATATTTTATTTTGTATTAATAAATTAGTATAAATTTAAGAATAAAAAAATATCAATAAATACACATGTTTTATTTTAATATGTAAGTACATATATGTTTTGTATGAAATTCGACTTACGACTAATTCGCCTAACGACCAAAGTCCAGGAACAATTCTCGGTCGTAAATCCAATAATTAATTAAATTAATCCTATTATAAAATAACCTGTATAACTGAGGACATTAAATATGAAATAAAAATCTCTTCACTTAAAAAAGTCTTAATTTCTTTCAGCATTCACTCCAGAAATTTCAAATTCTAAAACCAAATATCCCTAATATATATTGAAAAGCCATTAATTTTAAACTGAACATGCTGCAACTTAACTCCAAACCCATGTGATTGCTACTCCTCAGCGATAGACTACATATACAGTTTTTTTTTATATATGAATTTTAAATTATTTATCAAAAAAAAAAATGATAACAAAAGAAGATAATGGGCAATAAACATTCCATTATTGGTAAAAATATTGATCATGATATTCTGTTTAATATAACTTACAATGTCGACTAACGTAGCTTTCAAAATAAAATTTGAATCGTCAAAACTTGCAATAATGCACGGCAGCTATTTTATCACACAACTGCGATGGAACTGACAGTCAGTAAACAGTTTGCATCGCTTATATTCAAGAGGAATAATTAGTAATAGACATATTAATATACTTTAATTAATTTAACGTAAAGGGTGATGATGTCAAAAGGCGATACCGGAGTTGTAAGACTATTGGAAATGAGATTTATATTACTTGACTCTATTTTTCTCTAACTCGTCCACTCACAACATAAAACATAATACTAACTATTCTCTCATAATTAAGAATTCTGCTGTAAATAATCTGAGTAACGGTTACTATCGTGTTATTTATAGTATATTTTTCAAAGTGTCATAGTAACAGCTAACCTAAAATAATTTAAAATTGTTTTACTCTATAAACCTAAATATATATATACTTTAATCTATTATCATCGATGGCGTTAGATAACAGTTAGTAAACATTAATATGTGTTAATCGCAATGAATAAATCTAAAAAACAAAATATTTTTTTGCAATATGAACACAAAACAGATAATAAAATAAAAAATCTGTTTAATAAAAACGTTTCATAGTTACGGTTCAATGTTCCATGTTAGAAGCAAACATTTTCAATCAACTTACTTGTTATTTATTCGACAGTCAAATATGATAAATATCTAGAATAATCGTTTACTAGCAGTATATTTTATTGTTTTTTTATTTCATTATTTAAAAAATTAATAAATCTTTAAAGTTATTTATAATAATACATTATTTATAGCGGGGTATGCCTTACTATTCATGTTGTTTCAGATGCAAAATAAAAGAGCCAATTCAATTTAAATTTACAGTCACATTAAATCTTTGAATACGATGGCGTAAACCTCTCTGTGAGAAAGTTTATGTAATGCACTGTTTTCAATTTCATGAAAACGTCTTTTTAATATCGTAGTAAATAAGAAAACTGCTTTTTATATTGAGTAATTCAATGAAATTTCTTTGTTTAAAAAAACCATATTCAACAAAATGGCGACTTATGATTATAATATATATATACAACTTGCAATAACGACGGTTTCAAGGAAAAATTACTTGACCCTTTTTTTTATTTAAAAAATAAATTGTTTATATAGTGAGCTTTAAGCAAAATTCAATATCAAATTGGGAATTCCAATTTTGTTTTTGACATATTGGGGTTGGGTTTATGTCGCTTCTTTTCAAACCAATTTTGAGTGAGTTTCAAGCCTCTTATCGAGATCATCTGATGTCGTTTGAATAAAATTAAAATATCCACTACGTTAAATTAACTGTTCCAAGTCCCAATAATATAATTTTTTGACGAACATTTTGAAAAATGTTTCACATTATTCCTATATCACACTATCAAATTTAACTATATTAAATGATTTAAATATTGAATTGGCTATCTATTGATAAAACTCCATTATAACACGGTGAAAAATAGCAATGTAATTTAGTTCTAAAAAAATTTTAAGATATAGTTGATACGTATTTCGGCTCACCATCGTAAGAACAATGTTCAAACGTACATTTGTTTATCTATATATAGCTGTGTAGAAAAGGTACACGATACACCTTCTCTTCTGTTTTAGGAACTTAGCTAATTTCCTGCTAGCAATAAAACTTAAAATTTAAATTTAAATGAAACTAAACAGGCGGCAATTTCAATAAGCTTTAAATAATTAAACGATATCTTTATATTTCAACCAGTTATATGATCGTTAATACAACACATATTTGACATTATTTTTCAAATATTATACAATGCAAATTTGAACCACTTGTTTCATTATTGCATTAGAATAATTTTCATTTCTAAAGAAATTTATGGAAATTATATTATAAAGCTCATTAAAATAAAATGATAATGTTTTAAGAGATCAAAAATTAAGCATAGATCGTTTGAGAAAATATCATTATTTTTAATAAATAAAATTTTTTCTACTGTTGTCTACCGCAGACAAAAAGTATAAGTGATACAAAATTAAATCTCCAGTGATTTTTAGCTTTCAGAAAGTCCAATTGTAGACTTGTACTTGATTTTATCAACATCATCACATTTCGAAAATCGTAAAAGTGAAGTATCCTTTGCAAGGCTCTTCGTTTATATGATTTTTGTTCATTAAGTTTCACATTTACATTCTATTCATTTTAAGGGTAAATTGTTTTTTAATGGCGAGTCTTTATCCATTTTTAAAGAGCCTGTTTTTGATAGCTTAATTTATTCAGTTCTTTTATATTCCTCAATAAATATAAAAATCATACGAGTAAATTTGATGTATTTTACTTTCCTTTAGGATCCTGGTTGTCATAAACATGAAATCATTAGCATTAGGTATATCTTCAACACGGTGAATATAATAAAACGATTTATATTCTAGCTCGACTATAATAGTGATTTTTATAAAATTACATGTTTTCAATGGTAATTGAGTACTATGTATGACTGCATTTCAACCAACCAAAAGTGGCGTGTTACCATTTTTTTCTGTCAAAATGATCATTTTCGATTCTAAATCATAATAAGACTAATAAGAAATAAGACTTTACTAAGCATACATACAATTTTATTTCTAGAAAATAATTATATTTAGGAAACCAATGTTTAAGGAACTTCAAACTATTACTCGTGTTGAAATGAATAAAATAATAATATTATTCAATTCGAACAAGATGACTTGAAAAAAACTTTCAAGCTTGCTTTATTAACAGAATTTAAATAAATATTCGTTCGTTTCATTAAACACATTAAATATTTTCCGTCGTAGGAGGCTTGTGTGATTTTCTGAATTAGTTATTCCATTATGTAACAAGGCAAATAGGATTTGCATATATTTGTATATCTCACATGAAACGTAATTGGATATGAAAGGAAGAGAGAGAGTTACGCAGGATATCTGAAGATTAAATTTTACAACTTGGTATCAACCAGTATTTGGTATGTTGGAAAACGACGAAATCACTAAATACGTAGTAATTTATGATTATTTCATCGTTTTGTACAAAGTTTCTTGTAAATCTAGATCTTTATTATTTTTACTATTATAACAGAGCCTTTCCAACTATTTGTAATGAACATGTGTAATATTTTATGGCTGTTGTATAAATCAGAAATTTTTAAGCGATGGTCACAATTTTAATTTCATGCAAATCTGGAATGATTATATATATACATTTATATTCGCAAAGCATTACAAAATATTTGATATCACAATAGAATTAAATTCACTGACGAAATCGACGAGGTGTTCCATAAAGGGTTCAAGATATTTGGATTCGCAAGAAACGTTGTAGAATCTCTGTTATAAATATAAAACGTTCTTCTGTTGACAAAGCGAGGAACGCTATCTGGATTTGGAAAAATGAATTTATCTTTTTTTGTCCTCTAGCAAAATGCATCAAATCAGTTATCAATATAACTTATGATCTAAATAAAACTTAATGATCGGTCAACAAATATACGAAAATAATTCATGATACCAAATAAAGGTGCTTGATTGAATTTAAATGTCATATTTTAACTGTTGAAACTTTATCCATTTCCACATGTTTTTTGCGTTCTATCATATGGATGCAATAGAACAGACTAATCAAACGTAAATTCTTTTATTTATTACTATAAAAAAATTACCATTGCGATAAATTAAAATTTTTAATTGAAAACGAATTTCCACAATAACAATAAAGCGCCATGGAACGAAAAGGAATTTTAGAGCAATGTAAGAGAAAAGTCAATTTCACATTTTTAAGCTCGTAGTCGTTTTTTTAAACGACTGCACGGCCCTGATAAAAATAAAACACATTTTACAGTATTGGCTTTACCAAATTATAGTACGATCAGAAACTGTCTGGTTTATATGTTAAGCTCTATTTTTGATTGTTTTTTTTTTGATAAATATGTCAATTTATTAATTCAAAGTGATTATTCTGTAACCGAATGGTCAATTTTTAAGTACTGACTGCTCAATAATTTGATTTTTCACTAAATTTATTAAGTACATTTCTATTATACCAACATTTTTTTATCGTATTAAGTATAAATATATAATATTTCAAAATGTCAACTACCAAGAGCTTACCATTAACACTGTTCAATTGTTACCTATCTAATCTGAAAAACAAAATTTTTTCAATTATCACAACAAAACTTAATTCCCTTAAAAAATGCATTTTCATTATCAAAAATTTTGCTTATCAATGAAAACAACGAAAATACACAAAAACTTTCAACGATAATTCTATAGTCCTATTATTGGTTTCAATGAAACTGGGAAATATATACTTAAGTATGTTTTCACCTAAAAAAGTAGTAAATATTGCATCAGCTGAAGATAAAATGACATAAAATATTGTGGAATTTCAATGAAATGCTGGCATAAATATTTTTTGCTTAAAATAACTGTAGTATGATTATATTATATAAAATGTCATATAAATTGAATTGATTCTTGTCAAGATTATCTTTGATTTCTCTTTTGTAAAAATAAATACTTCCCTTAATTAATCCTTAATCTGAATTTAGCGTGCGCAAATCTAATCAAGAGGACGTACCTGTGGAAGAATATCAATGCATTGGCTAATTAGTTTCAAATATGACCATTACATTTTCAAATATAAACTTCCATTCGAAAGCGTTAAAAAATATTTTTTTGGATTTAATTGACTAAAAATCTTATTTGGCAATACAGTATGCAATCCGAATGATTTTCAAATCGCATTTGAGTGAAACCGCTCTACCCGTAAGCATATTACCCAAAAGCTCTAATGCTTTAAACCCAAATCTTAATTGAAGTACATTTATGCTACTTGGTATTTGGGGTGGCGTTTCTAATCCTTTGCCCGAACCAGTTGTCATTATTTCACGAGAAGTTTGCAATTTGTAATTGAGGAGTAAACAATCGTTTGTAAGTGAATTGACTATTTACGTAAATTGAACTCAGCCTTGCAAGAAAAAGCTATGCTAAATGAATACGTAATTATTTGTGAGATTTGCATTTTACTCAGAAAGATAGCTATAAAAATTCAAACTAACCTCTTTACTCGTCAAAAATGTTAATTATTTTACCATTATTTGAAAAGCTCTTTCATTTTTAAATCAACAAAGACTTCGTACGCATTCAAAATATGTTTCATTGAAAGTAAAATCCAAAAACGTGCAGACAGCTTCGTACAAAACTAAAAAAATAAAACATAATTTGCATTTTATCACATTAACCTTTTGGTATAAGTCAAACACCTGTTATTACTGATTATGAAAGTTAAGGCGAATAAAAAAAAGAATTTCATTTACTTTGTTATATTATAAGTTTTTCTACTATAGTAATTAGATATTAAAAAATGGAGAAATGGAAACATTGGTGTATGGCTATATTATGTTCATATAAACAATCAAAAAGATACTCAACGCCTCTATATCTTTAGATATGCCTTGCTAATATCATCGCATAGACATCACACGAAATTTTATTGGGGAAATAATTTAAAAAAAGCTCACTTGCACATTCTTGTCACTTTCTTAAAGCTCTCTCAGTGCACTACCTTTGTCTTTAATGTAAATGTTGACACACATTCAGGTCAGTTGAAAAATCAATGTATAAAATTCGATTGTTCGACAGAAAATTATAATTTAACGTATCAGGAATCGTAACAAAATCAAAAAGTATTTTATAATATTCCCTTAAACTTCAAATTCATAATAAACGATGAAAGACCCTCAATGCTTAATGATTCAAATTTTGGTTTTAATACATGAATGAAAGTGGGCATTGAGTCCTATTAGTTGAAATTCTCAGAATGCGATTAATACAAGTGATAATGTACAGTTTTCTGAAGAAATGGTTACGAAAGATAACAATTTGTTTTAACTTAGAGAACGGCTTGTATTCGAAGAAACTACGATGGAATAGAAAACTGTACCAAGAATGATTTTTTTGTTATGCTTAACTTGTACGTAATTAAATTTACTTTTATCTTCTACATTTATTCGTTCTCTCATGAATGGTTACACACTTTTATAAAACAATATCAACAATAAACAAATGCTCTAAATTGTTTAATAATTTCAATTTAATAAATTTCTATAAACACAATCTTTCATATTTGATAAGTGGGACAATAAATTATTTATCTCTCTTTCAGCAATAAATAAAGCTGAGCTTAATTACTTTCAAACATCGTTTTGATGGTAGCACAAGCTACATAAAAAATATCACAAAAATGAATAATTTTATATAGTTTAAAAATATTTATTCCTATATAAATGAGCTTATACCAAGTAAATACCTCTTTAATACATACAAACGTTTTTCTTTAAATATGTTGAGAATTTTGTTGCTCTATATCTATTTACATTTAAGAAGGGAAATGACTTATATATGTATTGGTCTTATTCTCAAAGATGTTTGTGACGAGATGCTTATAGTATACAGTGAAACCTCGATTTTATGATTTCCATGGGGCCCTGAAAAAATAACGGTAAATGCGGGAAAGCTTCAAATAATAATAAACATGTAAAATCATCAAAAACATTTATTTATTAGTTACTTATACATACTGTATATGAAATTATTTTTTTTAAAAAGTCCTTTATGTTAGTTTGCTTCTTTGTTATTTGGCACTATAATCGGAACAAAGAATTGTTACTAAACTTGTGACTAAAAGTTTGTATGTACAGGAATCATTTTTACTATGAATTTTAAACAACTGCAAATGTATTTGCATCATAAGCAATAATACACGTGTGGTGGATTTCAACCCAAAAAATAGCACATGCGTCCAATGCGTTACGTCTAACATGTACAGTGGATTCCATCTTGTCCAGACATAACACCTGCGTTCGGCTGTGTCAAACTTGCTTGCCGAGATACGGAGAAGTATGCAATACAAACGGTCAATCGGGATAATATTTGTGACGGGACTGAAATATTTAGACGGTTTATCGAGGAAATTGGGGAATTGGGAAACGGTCAATGCAGGATTATTTAACATTTTTCTTATAGGAGTTTGACGGGACTATAAAAAATAAGCGTTCCAGCCGGGAAAACGTATTATGCGAGAACGGTTGATCGAGGTTCCACTGTATAAGGTTTAATACTTAACACAATTATGCCGAGCGCAATGAAATTTTTTATATCTTTTTATACATATTCGTGCGAAATAAATAATATGATGAAAAAAAAAACTTTTCACTGTTATAGCAACTGCGACTAAATTACCACTCAAACAGATTACAAATATAATATAAGATTTTACTCCCAAAAACTTCTTGCCAAGAAAATAATTTAAATTGCTGAATTTCACTTTCTACTTGTAATTCAAAACTCATTCTAAGAAACTCAAAGAATTTGGTGGTTAATAATGTATAATATACGTCTACGACAGTTCTACAATAATTTTCCCATGTTCTTCTATGATTTAATAACGGCATAGTTTGCACGTTATGTGATACTTCAAGCAGAATAACGCAGTGAAACTAAACTGGTGATCAAAGAAACAATGTCGTTCCGCAAATATATTATAAACAAATAATTAAAACAAGACCCTCTTTGTATTGCTTCAGATTCAAATCTTTAAAAGAATATTGGTTTTAAAACTTGATATAAAATATGTTTTATTCATCACTGACTCTAAAAAATAACGTCGCCTTTATTAAATCTTTCTTCATCGCTTGTTCACTCAATAATTTCAGCACAAAAATTTCATTCGACTCTCTCTGTAGAATTGAACATTTGCAGCGCTTTCAGATCTTATTAAGTTGCAATATGCACATTATATTATGTTTTCATTGATAACCTAAAAGAAATGAATCGTTCAAATTAGAAGCAGAAATTTCTTAATTATATAATAAAAAATTATTTTTCGCGAAATATATGCATATTCAAAGGAAAACGATTATTCTATAGAAAATTATATAATTTTGTTAGAATCTTTTATATGACTTTAGTCATCATCAAAATATTTTAATGGCTAAGCTAGTGAAAACTTTCCCGTCACTATCGACCCGAGTTTCATTTTTTAGAATCTTTAGGCATTATATCACACGGATGCAACAGTACTGACATTAGAACCAGGTTGTTAGTGACAAAAAAATGTGATATCGCTAAAAGTCTTCAAAAATAAAATTTGATATTAAAATACAATTAAGCACTTCAGTCGATATAAAAAAATCACATCAATCACTAAAAATAATATATGGGTTGCAGCTCCACCATCGAAAATTCTCAAAATACACTAGAATACACATAATGACATTATAAGAATTATGTTTATTCTGTCGTTTATCATATTTTGAAAATACGCGTAACCTTTAAAAGTTTTTTTTTCACTTCTAAAAGGTTAACAGCCTCTGGTAATAATGTAATATAACACGCCCCGAATAAATATTTTATTATTTGCACGCAGCAGAATTTTAACAAAGAAATGTAGTTTTCTTTCTATTGTAGATGGTTATTTATAAATGTAATTCTCTCTGCGAAGATACATATATTTCTCTAATGCTACACGTTTTTTTTTGTGTTCAAGCATATCTCAAAATCGTATCATTCAAGGTGCTTCTAGTACTTATCATTACAAATAGGTCTGAGCACGAACTCTGCATTTTTGTAGTTGAATTCACAACACGAGATGGACAAACATCCATTTTTATTGAATTTATAAATGAATTTATTTGATAAAGATGTTACATTTTCTTTCAACAGAAGCTTTTCTCTTATGATAAAATCTATGTCACTGATTTATAATTAATAATTTAGTCAATTGCACATCTAAAATCTCTCATATATTTCATATTATAAATAACATATACCTAACAGATTTATTTTCAAATGTAACATAACGTTTAGTAAACCATTTACAATGACAAATAACAACAATAAAAATATCATTTTGCATGTATGTAGGTTGTACAAAATTTATAGTTAGTTGATTTCGCTATTTAATTTATAAATTTTAAATGATATTTCGGCTACCCCTTTGTCAGAACACCAAGTAAATGCCAATTCAACCACCAATTTATAACCATTGCAACGATAATATTTACATCTGTTTATCATTCTACTTTTTTTTTAATTCCAATAAAGTTGACCGTGCATTGCTCAAAGTTTTCGATGCAAAAAGATAATTCTCTATTTTGATTTCATGGCACGATTCTGACGTCCGTATAAACATTTATACTATTCATTTAAATACTTTGATAATGCTTGCGATGATAAAAACCGGTCCTGATTATAAAATATATTTTGCAAATAAGTACTTAAAAATGCGTTTTTATTATTTAAAATATCATGTTTTTCAACTAAAAAGTGACAGATAACCCATTAAAAGTATTCAATTATTGGTAAGCTCTTTGGGTAATTTTTCAGCATTTTGTAAATCTATTTTTAACTTCATGTCATTTTTGTTGAAACTAAGACCCATATTCTCACTGAAGATATGATTCCATGAAATATTTAACATGATAAAAGCATCACAAAATATTTAAGAGGCAAATGGCATTTACTTGAAATAAATCCATTATAACACAGTGAAAAAGCAACATTTTAGAAAAGTAGTTTTTTTGTCTATAATATTTATTTGAGAAAGAATAATGTTTCATAAAACATGTCTCTTGAAGTGATCTATACAAGCGTTATTCGACGCACGTTGCGTATATCATGCCTTGTCTTGGCAAAAGAAAATCTAATCTCTGATATCTTTATTGTAATTCTCGGATTTTCGAGAATGCTTTCATGCCGTTATGGTACCTTTTTATATATTTTCTACGAATTATGTCATTGTTGTGCCTTTGGGATTTCATATTAGTGTACTAATGTGCTCCTTTATTATTATTTTGCGTTTTTTTTTCGAAAATAATTTTTCTCTTTGCATTAAACCAAAAAGAAAATATTTTTTTTAAGAAAATTTAATAAAATTTGTGATTATATTATAAAACGACAAATAAGCCTTGGATATAATTATATAAAAAAAAATATGGTGTGTGTTTGTCCAAAACTATTTTGTTACTTAGTGTTTTATATTGTTTGTATTTTAATAATTTCATTTATAACAAAAGATAAAATTAAGGAAAACAAAGTCAAACTGAACACAGAACTGATTGGTAAATTATTTTATTCATTTATATTTTATAATGCAACCAAATCTTTGATGCTAATTTGTTTTGTTGTTTATCGTAGGTCGAAGCTGTCAGTACTGAGAAGTCAGTTCGGGTTCGTGTCAAAGTATATGACAATACTACCTCCATCTACAGCCAAGATATTGAAATATCTCAAGGAGAAGGAACTTTCACGGTACCTGCTATGTTAGCTGACAGCGATGTCATTCATTTACAGGTAAGCGTTCATAAACCTGTTGTATGCCGGTAGGTATTAGGACGGTCGTACACCCAGTGATTTCTTCACGTGGCACAACCCCGTTAGCAACGTGTTTTGTTAAAACAAATAATCTTTTTTATTAATCTATAGAACAGTGAGTACCACACGGTCGCCCCTACCTACCCGTAGGATATTTTATCATTTTTATAAATTTGCCGATAAAGTTTTATTATTGAACTCCGAAAATAAAAAAAAATGAATCGAGATGAATTTCAACAAAATGCTTGAAAGGTTACCCGTTGTAACATTTTTTTTTGCATAACAATTTGTGCGTACAACAAAGTAAAATAGAGAAGCGGCCAGGAATGTATTACGATTGATGCGAACTGCACCATACACTTTGTTTCTTTCTCACTTTGTAGCTCACCAGACAATTCCAATTTCTGAAAGTAGCTCACATCCTTATTAAGTTTGGAGATCACTGTTCTATAACATCGATTATGAAACAAAATACATTTACTGTCAATATAACATAGTGGTTCTAAG
The DNA here is from genome assembly GCA_028555115.1 of Himalopsyche japonica. Lineage (NCBI taxonomy): Eukaryota > Metazoa > Arthropoda > Insecta > Trichoptera > Rhyacophilidae > Himalopsyche > Himalopsyche japonica. The sequence continues at coordinate 187,209 of JAHFWJ010000461.1, forward strand.
AGATGTGGCATTTTCTACAAAATGTTTGAATTAGTAATGTTGACCGTACATATACGCGCATTTTCTGAGACGAAATCTGCGCTCGCGAAATCATAGACCATATATGTACGCTCGTGGTACCCAACCAGTAATGAATTTAGAATCGATTCCAAAATTATCAGTTATATACATTAATATAAAGTGTTGTATACACTTTAGATTTGAAAAATATAAAAAACTATAATCACTAGATCAAAACAGTCCTCGTTCTACGGGTTTTAAATGAATTAAACGTACCTCGATTAGCATATTGTCAAATGTATATTAATTTGTATTTATAATTGCCTAATTGATTGATATGCTAATATTCTTCGATGAAAAATTATGATTTTTAATTATGTGATATTAAAATAGTAGTATTTTCAATGTAAAAATTATTATAATGATAACATTGTTGGAAATTTACAAATTCGTCAAACTAGGTTAATACTCAGGTCAAATCTAGTATTTCATTCAAAATAATATTCGACTAAATTCATCTTCGTCCACATGTAATATGATTGAACATTGCTAATTTTCAATGATATTTAATGAGGAATCATATTACATTAGTGAAATTCCCATTGGCACACTGGTTCTTTGCTAGAAGAACAAACAATTCATGTCCACCACTTCTCAAAAAGTATCTGTTATATTTCGGATAATATAATGATAAAAATATAAGACAATGGCGGCAGTTGTGGTAAGTTTTATGAATATTTTAAATGTTGCAAGTATGTGAGGTTATATCTGACATCCATGCAGCTGAATAACAAACTCAAAGATGCGAGGAGTATGGTGTTGTCTGAGCTGGGATTTAAGCCCGTAGGTATCGTCACCCAAAGCAACAGAGCTTACTACTCAGCTTAAGTCCAGAAGGAGGTGGTAGAATAAAAAATGATAATTTATTGAAACATTTTAGATATATCGTATTTCTCAATTAGAAAAAAATACAATCGATATTATTACTGTTCAATATTTATTTTTTGAAATAAATTTGTAACTAAGAATGTGATACAAGTTTCTTTTTATTGAACGTGATTTGGAAGTAAGACATATTATAACATTATAATGCTATGAATATTGATGTTGTGTCAAAAGTGAACTCTTACAAAGCATTCGATGAATGCATCGAAAAAAATCATTCCATTTTTAAGAAAACTGCTTTTTACTGCGAAATTTGCGAAATAAAAATGTTACACTACGATCAAAAAAACTTTTATTGTGTTAGTAAATATATTCTACAAAAAATATTGCAAAAACTACAAATACAGAAGATTCATTGTTTGTTTAAACTAATCTTATAAAATTATATTTTTGCGGCCATCTTTATTTCGATTATAACAAATGAAAAATGGCAAATTTTTCACATCCAATGTTCGATAAAATATTTTTATCAGCGCTGAAAATGCTGAATTATATGTTTCCAAGACTAAAAGCAATTTTCAATTCCCAGAGTTGCAATAAGTTGCTTTATGGCATCAATTTGATTGAATAAAGAAAGACCCGGAATCGTATTGTGCATTTAATCTGTTGCCATCGACAACTGATGCCACAATTTGCCACCAAAGCATCAATAAGATGTTGTTAAGAGCTTTCAGGGAGATTTCGTTTACTTTCTAAGCTCGACTTACGAAAAATGAGCGAGGATTTATCATCAAAAATATTTTAAGGTTTTTGTATTTTGGTATGTATTAAATATTATTTTAAATGCACGCGATTAATACACTGCATGATTTCTTAAGCGTTAATATCGATACTCACATACAATTAATACTGTTATATAATATATATATATAAGTTCAATATGTTAAATAATACTATAAAAAAATACTTTATAAATTTTTTTGTTTATAAAACGCCAAGTTCAAATTCAAAATGTTTTTTCGATACATCAACTTTTCCCGATAAAAATCACCATCTAAGGATTTTCCATAGAAATATTTAATTTTAACAAGTTAGAAAACAATAAATATTCATTGATTGAATTGGCATTCACTTGGTAGAACTCCATTATAACACGGTGAAAAAATAGCAATGTATTTTAGTTTTACAAAATTATTTTTAACAAATATAGTTGATAGCTATTTCGGCTCACGCCATCGTCAGAACTATGCTTAAATTAACATTTGCTTATCTATATATAGCTGTGCAGAAAAGGCACAAAACACATCCTCTCTCCTGTTCCAACGGCCTAGCTTGTTACTTTAACAAAATGACACTAAATTTTCAAAATTCTAAATGAAACAATAGTTGTCTATGACAATAAGATTATATGTGGGACGGAAGTGGTCCTTCTGGAAGCAAATCAGACCACCCCTTTGTACAACGCCGAAATAGCTATCAACCATATTTGTTAAAAATAATTTTGTAGAACTAAAACACATTGCTATTTTTTCACCGTGTAATAAATATTCAATATTGGCGTATAATTTTCTGATCCCGTAACTAAGCGTTCAATATACTCGTAGTCATTTATTTTAGGGTATAAATCACTGAACAAAACATTCCGTATGTACAATACATTTTCTTATCTGTATTCAATCGGTATGATAATTTCTGTTCATACAAATGACATCATTACCTCTCGTAATTTGACTATAGTTGAAACGTTAAATACATATTATTCTGTTATTAATCTTATTTTTTGAAAGAGGGATAAAGTATTCGCATGTGGTAAAGATACTTAAAGTAGTTTTTTTTAACTCACTCTCCTACTACATCATTCTCATATTCCTATAGAACTTGATCCATAAAATATTAGACAAACATAGAAGTCTATGCTATCAAGGATAAATCGTTTGCAATATTTATAAATGAAAGTTTCTGTCCGTAATTATTAATAATACTAAGTGAACACTGTTATAAGTTATGTTTCCAATCGTATCACAAAAACGTTTTGAATTAATAAATCGAATTAAGTGAAAAACGTTTCACAGCTGGTAACACAGAAACATTTGGGATAATAACGAAGTGATTAATGTAAAATTATGCTTCACAGTGTAACTTATGAATTCATAAAAAAAAAAAAATTGCAAGTGGTCACCTTCCTCGGATTGATCCTGACGTTTGTGATTTATTTAGCTATCCAATTCCCGGGCCATGCTCTCCCCGGAAGAAATAGTCATAAAACAGAATACCGGATATTCTGTTTTCTGCAAAGTAGCTGTGTGCAAAACGTATTGCAAAGTTTATCTTTTGCCATAGATACTCGTGACATGCTAAAATGAGACCATGCTAGATTTATTAGGCCTTGTGGGTTTTTTCGTTTAACTTCTACCAGCCATCGTCGTATAAATATAAAAAAAATGTATTTTAATTTCAAATCGGTTTGGTTTTTATAGTTACAGCAAGAAGGTGCAATCCTGATAAAATTGGTTTCAAGATTAAAGCGTCAAGATTTTTTTGTTTCATATCAAAAATGTATTAAAATGAAAATAAAAATTAAAGGATCACATTTATTAACGCGAGTTTTTATGTTATATTCGCCGCGTAAACCATTACGTGTTGAAATTACTTCATAAATTAATAATTTCAAATTAATATTTTCCGAAAGTTGATGTATAAATTTAAGCTGTAACTTATTACAAAAATTCTACACTGTGTCATTTACGGCAGCCATAACTCGATCACGAAATGGCGGCGTCTGGCATTTTTAACAAAATGGTGGGCGTGCTCGAAGTTCCCGCCAAATCACAAACAGAGAAACGCCGCAATATAAAAACACTTTGCAAATTGAAAACAAACAGACACTTTGAGAATTGAAAGCAAACGGTGCATGTCTAAAGGTTTTACCCGTAAATAATATCGAAGGGGAACGAGTGGTGATGCTATTGATAGGCGTAAACTGGAAATGCGATATGGTATTATTTAAATAAGCTTTTAAATGAATACAGTGGGCTTAATTTCTTGTCATTTTCTCAATAATATGAAATATTCAAGTATAAATAATCATTGGAAAATATAATGGCAATGTGTTACAAGAAAAAATTAATTTGAAACAGGATTCAAGAAGGAGAATTATATTTGTAGGCGACTTTAATATTTTGAAATAATAGATTTACTGTCAAAACTATGGTGAATCATTAAAAAATATTTTTTATTTCAATTACGAATTATGAGTAAATTAGATAAATTTCAACACTTTTGAGGGTGATTGTATTATATTTTGATTGATAGCAAAATAAATATTTTTGTTATATTTACAAAAAAAATATATTTATTAATAGTCAAATAATTTTTGAAGTAAAATTTTTAACATTTCATAGTATAAAAGCTAGTAATTAGTATTTACACAGAGAAAGAGTGTATTCATGTACATACTATGGTGAAGCAAAAAACTCGGTCCATAATTATCTTTATTATTGGTAAAAAAATAATGAAATTATAAATCAGAGTCACCAAAGTTTCTTTTTGTTTAATTCAGATACAAAAGCGCACTTACATTTGACATTCGAATATAAAGCTCTGCTTGGGAAAAAAGTTTGTTTTGTAACAAATTTTTAAGCTGGTTTTTATTTTAACTTATCACGCAAGTGTTCATTTGATATAAACCAATAGTCATCGGTATTAAACTTCATTAAACTGATTTATATGTATCCCAATCAATTTCGATTTCGACAAAATTAAACTAAAACCAACTGCGCTCAAAAAAGGCTCAAGCAATATGATAGAATAAAAAAAATATATAATAATAGCATAATAACCTGATTAATTTTGAATTCTGAAATTAAATAAACTCTCTTAAATTTGTCAAAGAGCCTACTCATATACATATTTTTTTATTCAAAATTTGATCATAACTATTTTTGGAAATTATCTATATTCTTTATTCGAAAGATGTATTTGTATTGATATACAAGCAGCCAACTCATAAATCCTTAAACAATGTTTTGTATACAGAGATAAAAATCATGAAACACGTGATTGAAATAAGTAGGTATTTCTTGAAAAAAAAAACCAATTAGATTTTAAAGATAGTTGATTGTTATTTGTTGTAAAGCCCTTTCAAGAATGACTCGTTAACAATATTTATCCTTAATGAAAATTATCATAGGCAATTGTATTCATTAATATTACAATAATATTATTAAGTTTGTTTTATTTTATTTAGTGCTTGTCTTGGGGACTGTGTTTACCTGTAATTAATACATTTAGTATTTAGACGATTCTATCTTTTTATTGTATGTCAGTTCTGTTACATCCGTGTAATATAATTCTTGAAAATGACGAAAGGCGAAACCCGGGTTGTTATTGACAAAACATGTGGGATCGTACAAAGTTGTAACATTTCAAATTTAAGCACATGTTTTTTTTTAGATTTATATTTGATTAGTGAAACTATTTGAATACCCCAATCGGTCATCTAGTTTGACATTCAAAATGGTGTTGAAAAATCTCAAAAGATATTTACGTATTTTTTTATGACTGCTACAGCTCAAAGCAGATATTTTTGTCCCTTAACAATAATTCTATTTGATTTTCTCCGACGGAATAAATTGAAAGATTGTAGAGATAAAATGAAACTCTTTCTTAAGAATAAAATATTTTCCAAAAGAAAAGTGTACATAGAAATACAATAAAAGGCCGTTTATAAATAGTAACATATTTATAGATTATTGAAAGATATTATTAAATCAAGCGTCAAGTGGATTGAGGACAGACCTAAGGTTATCTATACTTGAGATTTTGTATTTGATATATATCTATTTTTACTATTATAGAGAAAAATACGTTTTTATTATAACATTTACATTTAATTTTTAGGATGTAATTTTATATTTAAAATAATAGAAGAAAAATTATACTAGTACTTTTTCCAAAATATATTTTATGATAAGAATCAGTTTTGCTCATCGCGAGCAAAATCAATTGTTGGGAAATAAATTACAAACAAGCCTAAATTTTCAATTCAATTTGAGAGCTCTTATAGCAATTTTAAAACTATACAGGGTTTTTAAATTTATATACTTGAGACAAACATATTCTCTATTTAACCAAATATGTCTTGACGTGATTTTTTTATTATTTCATATATTTCTTTAGCATTTGAATGTTATATCGGTTGACTTAGGAATACGGCCTAGCTTATAAAGTATATTCAATGCTCATAAAAATTATTTACCGTGACTTTAGAAAAAGCAATATTTTTTATTAACGATTACATCAATCTTTCAAACGTTCATAACCTTGATAGTTAGCTATAAAACAATGCCACTATTCAGGATAATATTTGTAATTATAAATCTTGATGACACCAAACGGGATTATAATTTTTTAAAGATGTATATATAAATTTACAATCTTTATATTTATAATGCATATATTAATTCTTAATTAAAAAAGAAATAGGAAATTCTGACTGTGGTTTCTTCAGTGGATCTAAAATCCCGCAAAAACACCTTTTCTCACCAATCGAAACCCGTCACATCAAAAGGCTGCTTTTATCAATCCATAACAAAATATAGCATATCATGTAGAAATCAAAAATCACTTGTGAGGAATCAAAGTGTCTATCAAAAAAAAAAAATATGTTGTGACCAATGGGTACACCAAAAGAAGAAAAATACTCATTTAAACATTATCAATTGTAATAATTGTTAAATATACTTAAATTTATTAATAAATTATTTATTGATCTTGAGATTAAAACAAGATCCATTACGTTACTGAAATATGTCGCAGGCTTACCATTGAATGGTATCAGGCAGTAATTGATATTTTACTTTAATAAAGTCTGGCAAACTCTGGCCAATTTAAAAGCGTTTATTGAATTAAATATTTTCTGCGTTGTTTTTGTCTCAAGTGTAGCGAAAAATTTAAAAAAAACGATTTATTGCAGCTACAGTTTTTGTATCAACGATGATTTTTTCGGCGATGTTATTTATTTATGAGTCATAAAAAGCCCGGTGTCCAAATAAAAATAAATTTACCCTAAGAATGTCCATAAATAATTTATTGTAAGATATCTGAAATTCTCTTTATCTGATCAGATAGTAATAAATTCTTCTGTTTTGTTTCAATTTTATGCTGAGTAAACACATATCAGTTCAGTCCAAATTCCGAAGTATCTATCTCTTGGCAAGCTATGACAGGGCAAACAAAAATAGCAAAAGCTCCATACATATTTCATGATTTACTGATACCACATATCGAGTTTGAAATTGCTATTAGTCTGAAAATATTCTTCAACTTTCCGCAAGTCGTTAAGTCTGTAAACCTATCTGTACACTACTCAGTTTCGATATAAATACTTTGCATACAAACTGGCTGATAATATAATAATGTGTAGCTTTTTTGCTGAGACGTAAATAGTTATAATTTTTTAAAGTTGTAGGATGCTTTAGAATCCAAAAATATATTTTTTGAATGCTGTTAAAAATATTGAATCAAACAATCAATGAATATTTCAATTAAATATACTAAGCAGGGAATAATAATTTAAATAACTTTCTGAGTAGACCATATTGATTACTTTTAAATCAAACATATTTTCTACTAAATAAAACATATCAAAGAGCTCTATATGTAAGAATTTTATCATAATTTATGAAGAGCTTCAAACATTTAAATATTAACTAAGTTTCCATTGATATTTGAATCGTTCAAACTGCTATACTCATTTTACCACATTGAAGTATTCAAATTTGATATTGAAACTCCATCACGCACATTCACGTCAGTTCGGTTGCATCCATGTGATAGAGTGCTTGAAGATGCCGAAAGACGAAACCGATAATAAAAACCCAATTTTCAGTAATTGTTAACAATTTTACAATAATCAGTAAAATAAATAATTATTTTTAAAATATTTTTTATTGAAACAAGAAGACTGAATAAGCAATAAAAAATATTTGGTATTTTACAACGCTCCAAATTCGTCAATAATTAATAGGATTGGTGGGGTCTCGAGTGAATTTGATTAAAATCCATTTAACGTTAAAATCAGCCCTTTATTATTGTAAGCGTAAATTGAATGATTTCAATCAAACTCTAGCCTGAAAGCGCTTTTCAAAAAAGATAAATTTTCATTCATCACTTATTTTAAAAATGATTGTTGGGTCGACGAAAAAAATCATTTGATATTATATTTATTATCATATAAGTTCCCATTTATTAAAATATTTTTATTATATTTTTTTGGTACATTTATCCACCTTAAGAAACTGATGATAATATTTTTCAAAAAAACTATAAAAAATAATTCTATAACTATTTACAATACATATCTGGCAAAGCTTCTTTTAAATTTTGTATGATTACTTTAATGAATATATATTAATAAATGATGTATATTTATGATGTTTCATTGCAAGCTTCACAGGATAAAAAGCAAATTTTGAATAATACCATATGTATCACATTAAGGAATCGTAGAGTCATGTTAACTCTCCGACTTTTAACGTTTCAACTGTTGAGATGACGGATCGCAGTATAGCGTGTTAACAGTTTTCAAGCTTCCGGGTAGGCTATAATCTATTTTGGTTATTGAATGTTGCCTTTTTTATTCTGATAATATCCACATGTTTGCTAAGCACCAACAAAAATACTAAATAGAATGCCTCAGCAAGGAATGAATTAAAAATCATAGTTATACAAACTGAGAGATACATTAAAACATGATCTCACAATCTCTTACTGAAAGTGTTTTTGTGTAGAGTGAACAGTGAAAATTTGAAAGGACTGAACACCATTTACTACATTTAAGACGTACATCGTTTATAAATGATATAAACTTAATATGACTTCAAATAAAATATAGCATATGCATATGCTTCTCAAACGTTTATACTACTATTTTCCTAATCGCATAATCTTAATTAGGCTCAGTAAAAGTTACCAAAGATCAATTTTTATTCCACTAAAATCAAGTTCAGCCACTCCAGTGTATTACATAACATTTTCGGAATATTTCCGAGCTAATGTTTGGCGTGGGAAGTATTCCAGAAATAATAGGAACCGAGAGGCGAAAAGAAAATTCTCACAGAGAAGAAAAAGGGAATTCATCTACGTCATATTGCTGCCATTTTTATCCCGAACATTAGTGATGTACTGTGGAGCTAATTATTCATCAACCGGATCGTTGACACAATGTCATCAATCAAATAGCGAAATGCACTCATATCCAATTTTTGAAAGAAAAAAAGAAGCTCTGATCAATACCATACCAATATATAAGAATATAAAAAAGAATTTTCTTGAAAATTTTTAAAATTTTACTAAAATTATTTATAACCCTCTGTGTGTAAATTTACGTCCATAATCATAACATAATATCTATTAGAACACGATTGTTTAAAAAATAATATTTCGTTTAAAGAAAATAATTTAACACTCTATTTTATATTTATTTAAAAAGTTACTTGGACGTCATTTATTTATTTTGAAGATTCGAAACAGATTAACGAACTCGATTCACTTAGTCACAACTGTTCCTAAAAAAATTAAAAAAACAACGTCATATGTTAATTTTCACATATGTACGCGTAACAATTATAATGTTAAAAGATCGAATGTAATATTGAACCACGTAAATTAAATTTAAATATATTTATAAAAATAAAATTTGATAGCCTTTTTATTCCACTTGGTGTGTTAGTAGATATTACACGCCAGGAGGAATAACAAAGTAATCAATATGAATATATATTAAAATCAACATATTTAACGTTACTAAATAATCCATAAAAATACGTAAATATATTCTTTTAAATATTCCAATTATTTAGGTATTATAGAATAGTTGATGGACAGGAAAGTTATTTATATACTTTTAAGTTATATATATATATACTATTAAATTAATATATTTTTTCCTGGTTCAATCTAGCACCAGCCTCTTTATAATATATTCATATTTTTCTTAAAGATCTACAAAAAATGTTGTATGCACTTTTTCTATAATGCTGTTATCAAAATTTTATGCACTTACCATTTTACAGCTAATAATGATAAACTGTTGGCACTCTCGTGATGAATGTTTGTAATTAAAAAACAAACTATTTTCTCAGAATAAATAGCAGTACATACTTTAACAGTACAACTACGTCTGAAATATATTTTTATTATAATATTTAAATTGCTATTACATTTTTTTCTCTTTTTATTTTTTTTTTCTTATTGAATCGTCGTTTCGTCTTATTGTAAAATATACCAAAAGACGAAAATTTTCAGCATAGATTTTTAATGAATGTGTCAGAGAAATATTTCCGATGAATTTGGTAGTGACACAAAAGAAAATTATTCTTTTTTTTATTCCACTTTTCATTTGCTTCCTTGAGAAGCAAATATCAAGAACTCAAACTCCGTTTGGTCCGAAATTTCTTTTCTAATAAGCAAAAAACGTTCACAATAAATGAGATTGCAAAAGCGTGAATTTAAATTTTATGACGACTGTTTTAGGTAAAAAAAAAGTTTATCATCCGGTTCGTATGCACTTGTTGTTTCTCGTATCAAACAATTCTGTCTCCACACTTGTATCATCTGTTTTTCATTAACCTCTATTATCTGGTGGCATACAACAATGGAGAGAAAAGAAACACAAGCGTATTTTTCTGCCTTTGGTCTATATTGATCCATTTCTTTTGTACAAAATGACATTAGTTTAGATACCTTCTTAAATCGCACAGCAACGGGGAGGCTTTTGTGTTTTATAAGAGATATTAGGATTTATATTTGACAAAGACCAAAAAATGCGTACACTTTATCACCGAAAAAACCAATACATAAATTGAAAAAAGAAAATTTCAAAGCCTAATTGAATCTAAATGAAGTAATAAGAAAGACATCAGATTTTTCAAATTAATTTTAGGAATTGTGTTTTGCGTAATTGGATTTTATTTTTTATCTGAAGCAATGATTATTTTTTATAGCTTTTGTTAAAATATAATTTGATTTGATTACGAATAACAGAACTCTATAAATTTATAAACATCCATAACATAAAAATATACAAGAGGCACATATCTGTTTTCAAATACAATAAGTTTTTTATTTGCCATTTCAAAGTATTTATTCAACTAATGAAATTTTAAGCAACAAAAAAAACTTTTTTTGAAGTATTTTTTTATTCTTGTGAAGCTAAATATTGTAATATTGCTTTTTGTACTTATCTTTGGTTCAGCACGGCCAGCTTAATAGGATAAAATGATTTTTTTATAGAATTTATAATTTAGCCTATAGGCTTGATTATACGATTTGAAATAATTATTTTACTTTATTTTTGCTACGATTTATGCATGTTTATACAGTAAACATTGTGAATTGTTTATTATATCCACTGTAGGTGCTTAATGAAATTTTAATATCAAATTTTAATTGTTAAAGCTTTCTATGATTCCACATATATTGTGACTAACGAGCCGGGTTTCGCCTTTTGGATTCTTCAGACATCCTTTCACACGGACCCAAAAGAACTGTAAATGGTCAATTGTCATCGATTATAACACGAGAAATAAATTTTTAACGTTTGTTCTGAATATTTTATGAAAATTTTGTTACTGCAAATTTCTCGGATCAGCAATATCTAGACATTTTTTTGTGAAATGTATCTTTAAGAAAAAATCATTTCCTATTTGGAATAATAAAAATAGAAAACATTCGGCAGTGAAAAGAAATGACAATAGCGAACGGGTGAAAGTTTATTCCGATGCGGAATACAAGAGCAAAACACGTTTCAAGGAAACACTATTAAGAAGAATCTTTTTGGCAGCTGTCACAAAACGCTCGGCTCCATGTTTAATGAAGAGGTCCATGTTCCAGTCAAGTTGTTTGTTGGTCTCTCTTTTTTTATACTTATCGATTGAATTGCGAACGCCCATGACAAATTTAGACTTCACGAGAAAAAATGGACCAAACCACCTTAATAAATCGATACTGTTTTCAATATTTTCAGAAAAATTATACCCAATCATAATTTTATATTAAAACCTAATATTTGGTACTAATTCTACAATCTTCAAATTACTAAAACCAAAGTCGGTTTCGCTTATCGCGAGCATTATCAAAAGATAAAACACACATTTTAACAAGGCTTACAGAATGTTCGATTTAAGATTTCCAGGAATACAAATGCTTTATAAACTAAAAATGTAGTATAAGAAAAAAAAATAGAAATGGAATGTTGAGGACCTCTTTAAAAAAAAAAGTTCTAATTTGTAGTAAAAAGAACCAAAATAAAAATGAATCGTAAAATTTTACAATGAAATTATGTACATTCAATAATGCTCGCGATGAGAAAAACCGGTCCTGATCATAAAATAAATTGTCTGAAAACTACTAAAATATTTGTTACAATTATTTAAAACATCATGACTTTCCATCATGAAGTGAAGGTTAACAACTTAAAACTGATGAATAAAATTATATTTCAAAAGAATAATTATTGCGAAATTCAATATACCACAATGAAAATTTTATATTTCTAAAAATTGACTCAATATTCTTAATGTAAAAGTGTTAACGGTCTCTTCTTAGTGGAAAGGCGCTTTAAATTCAAATAATAAAACAACTGTTTAGTACTATTTCTACAACTTACTTTTTATCTTAATCCTTATCTTATACACAACAAAATACCAGTTGGTAAGACTCGCTATTAGCAAAATCAGTGATATTGATATAAAATTGTAGAAAAAATAGTTAAAACTTTGTTTCAATATTAAAATTTCTTAATTTTTTTTTATTTGCATGATTCTTAAGCCTTTAAACTATTCTTTATAAAATATTTGTATGTATAATATAATAACACCAAAGAGGGAATTAACTAATTCTGCTTCGTGTAATTAGAATTAGAATAAAAAAGAATAAAAAAAAATTGTTATCTTCTGTTATCAAAATTTAAATCATTTAAATCAGGTTCAGTTTAGTTCATTGCGAGCATTTGGTAGTGTCATAAATTTCTTATTTGACTATGCACGCAGTAAATGAAACTAGTTCTGATTTTAACGATATATATAATAATTATGAGACTAGTATTATACTTAACATTGATTTTAATTATTTAAATGTATAATAATATTGTAAATCCACACATCATTTTCCTCAAGACTTGGAGAAACATTTTCGTGGTACAGTCAATGTAAGTTTAGTATGTAAATGAACTAACTGTTACTCATTTGAGATGTACTTATAACTAGCTTAACGTCATCATCAGTGTGGCAAAAAGCTATTTGTCATGCGTCTTATCATAGCTTCATTTTAGCAGCCTACTTGTCTCACTTATCTTCTTATGGGATTATTATTTCTTTTGTTTTCTAGCTGGTTTTCTCCCATGTCGACAGAAAATGTGTACAAACGAATGAAATGTTTCATGGGATTTTATTACTTAATTACACGAACTCCGTAAGGCATTACAATATAATTGAAAAGTAATATTTAACTTCATTGATTCATAACACGGTGAAAAAATAGTATTAAATGTATTTTAGTTCTACAATTTTTTTTATAAGATATAATTGATAGCTTTTTCGGCTCACGTCACCGTAGAACTATCCGACGAGTTCCGGCGATGGCGTGAGCGGAAACAGCTTTAAACTATATCTTATAAAAAAATTTCAAAACTAAAATTCATTGCTATTTTTTCACCGTTTTCTAATACTAAACTGATTAAACTATTGTTTATTTTATTAATTAAATTATTTAAATCATTTAATTATTGTTTATTTATTATATTTAAATTAATCGGAAATAATATTTATTTTAATTTTGAAATATAGGTTTGTATTTTAATAATAAATCAATATAAACTACCCGTTTTTCTTATTGAATTTACAATCAAGCAAATATCGTTTTGATATTAAATCGACCGTTTTTTATAAAATCTTTGGTTTGATAAAAATATCACGTTGAAAAAACATTCACAAACATGTTTTATTCTCAATTATACTAACGAACGTATAACTGCTTTTGATCTGATAAAATTTGATTAATAATAGAAAAATAAATTATAGAAAAAGTACTAAGCATTGTGTTTTATTATTAAAATAGATTTTACTTTATATATTGTACATATGTATAGTAGAGGTCCTTTTATGTATCTCACTAAATAAACGATAGTTTTACATAAATATTATTTACATGACGTGGAGAATTTGATTTGAGTTATAATAAGAAAGGAGGAATAAAGAATATTTGAAATCGAAAAATACTATTTTATTTGGAATACATATACCTGAATATAAATTGGAAAAAAATAATCACAAGTTGTAAACTTGATTTAGACGCAAAACTTTTGTCAATTTTTCATGAAATATTTCGTTCGTCAGATCGCTTTTTATAATTTTGCTATCAGCACAGAAGTTATTATTATTATTTCATATCACCCTGAATATAACATACTTTGACTTAAGCACAGCGTAAAGAAGAAAATGGGAAAATATTCGACGAGCAACTTTACTTCTCGTGTTCTTATCTTTTTTCTTCCCTTGGGATTCTTGCGGATTATACCAACGTAATAATGTTATCTTTTTTGACAAGGAAAAACAGCTAAGTAAACCCAATTTATATTTAAGTACCGCTAATGGATGTCATTGTGTGAAATTTATAATCATACCTTGATATTTGACCCTTCCTTTTCATAGATTGTTGGCATAAGTGTGGGAAGATAAATTGCTGAATTTTTTCAGACCCTCGCTTGTTAAACTATTTTAGTATGGCGAGTTGCTTTTATCTCTCATAGTACCAGTAAAATACAGTCATAAGTCTTAATTTTTCGTTTTTTGGGAGAACAAAATCAGTAGTACACCCAGTCCTTTTTTACGCGATACATTGGTTCTGATACATTGGATATTGCGTAAAAAAATGATTTTACGCAATTGCATTATATTTTTTTACACACCCTTAAACATAAATTCGCACAATATCCGATACACTTGTTAACATTTGGCAGTTATATGTGTCACTTTTAAGGTGTTAACTGTCACTTCTTGATGGAAAGGCATGATATTTTAAATAATAAAAACACATTTTTTAGTACTTATTTCCACAATATATTTTTTGATCAGGACCGGTTTCGTTCATCGCGAGCATCAGTTGATAATGCTCGCGATGAGCGAAACCGGTCCTGATCAAAAAATGTATTGTGGAAATAAGTACTAAAAATGTGTTTTTATTATTTAAAATTGTATGTGTATTTAAAAAATGGAATGCTTTACAAAATTATTGTAAGTTTTAAATATACACATATTTTTTTTATTTAAAAAAATAATGAAACTTACATGCCTAGCATCATATATAAATGTCTTCTTTAAAACAAAGTGGGGGAAAAAATTACGTAAAAACGAGTGAAGCGCGTAAAAAATGTAGCGGTGCCGTCCAAAAAAATCGTGTAAAAAAAAGATTGGGTGCAATCTTCAATGAATTTCACATGTTTGGTTTTTAAAACATATTGCATTTAAAGCGTATGTCAATTAAATTGACATACATACAAAAGCAATGATTTTTTTATCAATAGCATAATTTTATTAATATGATAAATAGAGCTTTTACATAAATATAGCAAGACTCGATCGAATACATCGTATTATAACATATTCATTAAGACAATTAGGAAATAAACAGAGCTCATTTAGCTTCTAAATTTATTGTAAACGATCAACTTAATCTTCATTGATAAATCCTTTACGAGAGATTAGTTCAATGAGTCAACAATCAGTAAGAAAGCATTACACTACGTCACCTGATTTAATCCCACCGTAACGCTCTACATATTATACATGTAAATATATATTTTGATTTCTCTGACTATCAAAAATCTAATAAAATTTAATCGTTTGTTATTTATTGTCAAAACCGTTAACTTTACTGTATATTAAATTATTATTCTACTACACTTTTCTATATAGTCATTGTGTGATTCTTAATCAACAGTTTACATTTATTGGATCACTGAAAAGCTTTGATTTTCCTATGAAATTAATGTTTATATGCAATAAGTTATACTAATTTTAAAACTTTTATTTTTATTCATTACGTCATCTGGTGTCTTTCCACCGCACTCTTGCTGAGTAAACACGTCGTATAATATAGCGAGGATGACAAATTTCAAAAACTTTTGATCGATTGTCGGAAGTTGTCACATAATAAAGAAAATGTACAGTACTACATCAAGATATGCTAAAAAGAAAAACTCGTTTCTTAGCCCTGTGATGGATTGCTGAACATAAACAAGGAAAAATCGCTCTTTCCAAAAGAGTTTTTGTGTAATAAAGTGCACACAATCTTGCGCAAGATATTCAAGATGGAATTGCGATAAATTTATATCTTTCAAAGCTATCCACCACTGCTACACTTGATCGTGTATGTAATTTTATTAAAATTTCAATCATTTTTACCACAAGTATTGGAAACTTAGCTTAATATTCAATATTTTATTTGTTTTTATATTACTACAAATAGAATGCCTTTTCAACCAAAAATTTGATATATTAATAGTAAATTTTTTTTATTGAAAGGTTTATTAGTAGTCAGCTTATGTCCATGGTACATTTTATTTATTCATGTCACGCAACTTTAAACTTATACCAAAAAAAAAAAAATAAGTTCAATTAAATTGTCAACTTATGATATCGACTGAAGGTGCTTTGACTGGAATTTCAAAATCAAATTTGAATTGTTACAACATTGTACGATTCCACATGCTCTGTCACTTACCGCCACCGGGCATCGCCTTTCGGCATCTTCAGTCATTCTAGCACACGGATGCAATGATATAATGCCTTTCCACCAAGAAATGACAGTTTAAGTTATTATCAATTTTCATTATTCGTCATTTAAGTTTCAAATTTTTTTATAAGATAAATTGATAAAAAAAAATAGTATTACATATTGATATCGATATGGATTTTTTAAAAGCAGTATGCCGAAAAAGATATAGAAAGTAAAAAAGTCCACCTCTTGAAGTAAAATAAATAAATTACAATATTTTTTTATTGAATAATATTTGGTAATAAATTCATTATATTATTGTAAGACGCCAATGAAGTTTACCAAATCAAAGACAATAATAATATCAACAAAAAAAAGTTACGTAATTTCTTTTATAAAATGTTTTCGTTCATTATACTAAAGATTGTTTTATAGGACAATATTTTTTTATTGAATCAACAAAATAAAAGCGTTTTATTTGAATAAATAAAATAAATTCTATACGAACAATAAAAAGGTATTTTCATTGTTTCGTTCAACATAACTTTAATTTAATATCTCAAAATATTAAAATATATATCTTCCTTAAGCTGTGTCAATATTACGAATGCTTTGTAACAAAATGTTATAAAACAAACAAAAGAGACGAGCAAATTTTTGAACTGATGTATTCAGTCAAATTAATTTGATGTTAAACAAGTAGATAGTTGTCATTACAAACAAAATATTATCATCAAACTTTTCCTTTTCTTGAAGAATATTTTTGATGCTTGAAAATGTCGTTCCCATCTTCTATTCGAAATCAAAGCGAGTTATCATAGGTATGGGTAAGAATATTATATTCCGTTCAATGTATAAGCTCAAAGCATCAATATTTGCTCGCAAGTTCAAACAAATTATTCTCTTACTGGAGACGCATTTCTCGAATCGTCGCCTATTTTATGGAATATTTCCACCTTCAAGCGCAGAAATAACAATATTATTTGAAGAAAATTCACATTAGGAAATACTTTGATTTTATCTTATTCCTGAAGGAAATTCTTGAGCGAATATTTGAAATTTTTCCGCTTTATACGGCACTCGCCAAAATAAATATAATATTTTATTAAATTACATTTTCAAAATGAAATATAACAATAAACAAAGCAAACAATTATATTAAACACTTTAATGGGATTCGGAAGACTGAACGGAGCTTCTAGATCTGTGTGGACTCATAAAAATGATTAATTTAAAACGAGTAGAGCCAATTAGCTATGGAATCCTCAAATATCAATTAAATTTTATAGTCAATTTGTAAAGCTCGATGACCTTTATTATTTTGAATTGTGCATCCAATTGATTGAATTCGTTAATAAAAACATTTAATAATTTATGATATCAACTGAAGGTGCTTGATGGAATTTCAATATCAAATTTGAATTGTTACAATTTTGTACGATTCCACATGCATCCGTGTGATAGAATGCCTGAAGATGCCGAAAGACGAAACCCGGGTCGTTAGTGACAGAGCATGTGAATTCGTACAATGATGTAACAATTCAAATTTGATTTTGAAATTTCATCAAGCACCTTCAGTCGATATCATAACTTGACAATTTATAACTTACTTTAGGAAGGGCGTAGGATGCCTTAGTGCATAAAAAAATCTGTTTTTGACCGATAGATGGTAGGTACAATGTCACTCCCGAGAATTTTTAGATAGAAAATTTAACTATTCTCTTCTCACTCCGATGCGCTCTATCAATTGAAATTTCTTTACGATACTAAGGTGCGAGCCCTAGTGACATCTTTTAGTTCAACTTCAAATAAAACGAAAACGGTCGAAAACGGAACTACAAAATATATAACATTGTAACAATCATATTGCCTCCAATAGGTGTTTCTGCATTAGATTGCATTTATAAAAAAAATATGTTTATTCATAAATAAACTAGTTATCGCGTTTGTGTGCCTGTACGCCATAGCGTCTAACTGCTTAAAGGAATGCTGAGTGACTGACAAGTTTTTTTAATCATAATATACAATCTATCTATATATATAAAAATGAATATCTGTCTGTCTGTCTGTCCTTTATAAACTCCTACACCATTAATCCAATTGCGATAAAACTTTGTCGAATTATTGCTTAGACTACCGGACAAAAGATAGGATACTCAGAATTTGATTTGATTACAAAAATTAATTGAATATTAACGAAAAACATGTTTTCATACAGGACTATTTTAATACAGAATGGCCTATTATGACACGTTGTATCCATAGCAACGCCGAAAACAAGAACGACCCAAATCTGTCACATTTACTCACCTGTAGGTACTTACGTAAGGTACTGAATATTTTGAAACAAAGTTCGATTTTCGAAAAAAGTATTTCAATGTTCTATTTTTTACCGACTTTTTTGTTTTGGTTTTATGTCGCATGACAGAACAAATTGAAATAAATATTACGTATAAATCGTGTGTGAAATAGAATGAATTTATTCAATATACCAGTTTTTATTTTTATTTTTCAAAAGTGAATTTCAAAACGTAACATTCACTGTGAAATCAATTGTGCCACTCAAACGAAAAAGAACAGGTCAGAGTACAACTCAAGCACGAAAGAAAAGGGTGAAACAATGAGGTTGAAGTTGATAATCGTTGGATTGTACCGTATTCACAGCTTCTTTCGAAAACGTACAAAGCACACATCAAATTCGAGTATTGTAATTCAGTGAAATCCATCAAATACATTTGTAAATATGTCAACAAAGGAAGCGATATGGCAGTTTTTGAAGTGGGAAATTCAACTGCATCTATCGATGAAATCAACCGATATCAACTGGGACGCTACATTAGTAGCAATGAAGCAATATGGTGCATTTTATCATTTCCAATTCATGAACGGCATCCACCAGTTACTCATTTGGCAGTTCACCTTGAAAATGAACAGCGAGTGTACTTCACAACAGAAAATGCACGTGTAAGAGCATTGTCACCACAGCCAACAACGTTAACTGCATTTTTCTTATTGTGTAGGGATGATATGTTTACAAAGACGCTACCTTACTCTGAAGTGCCAACATTCCACAGATGGAATGCATCAGAAAAAACGTCGCAAACAAGGTAAAGCAGTTGAAGGACATTACAATGTATATTCAACCGATGCATTAGGCCGTCTGTACACTTTTCAATCAAATAATGCAGTACGCGTTTACTTGCGATTACTGTTAATCAACATACGTGGACGGACATCCTTCCAAGAATTGAGAAGAGTAAACGGTCGAATATGCTTCATTGATCGTGAAACTTACCTCGAATTAAATCTTTTAGAAAACGATGCACATTGGGACACTTCACTCGCCGATTCATCGAATACTGCTGACCCACAACAAATACATGCGTTATTTGCAGTAATATTAACAATTTGCTTTCCATCCAATCCAAAAGATCTTTGGAAAAAATACAAAGGCTACATGAGTGAAGATATTTTACATAGTTTGTGTGAAACAATTCAAAATCCACACGTTCAATTCACACCAACCGTGTATAATGAGGCATTGCTATTGATTGAGGACATATTATGTTTAGTAATCGCTAACAAATCATTGGTACAATTGACAATGGCTGCGCTGAATCGATATGAAAACGACTGACGTGATCGTGATTTCCGACGAGAAACACGCTTTGATGTCGATGAATTGGGTAAATTTGTTCAAACGAATCTTCCAAAATTGGTTCCAGATCAACGTATAGTGTTTGACACAATTATGGAAGCAATAAAAAGTCAAAGTGGTAGATTTTATTTCCTAGATGCACCCGGAGGCACAGGTAAAACCTTCCTCATTTCACTCATTTTGGCAGCCACACGATCACAAAAAAACATTGCACTAGCAATCGCATCATCTGGAATTGCAGCAACTCTTTTGGATGGTGGCCGAACAGCGCATTCAGGACTGAAACTGCCATTAAATATGCAAATAATTGAGACACCAACATGCAATATCAATAAAAATTCTTAAACGGGTAAACTACTCACATCGTGTAAAATCATTGTATGCGATGAATGTACTATGGCACACAAAAAATCATCGGAAGCACTTCTTTGCACACTAAAAGATTTGAGAGGAAATGAGCAACTTTTCGGTGGCGCACTCATTTTATTGTCTGGTGATTTTTGACAAACTCTACCTGTTATATCACGTTCAACAATGGCCGATGAACTTAATGCATGTCTCAAATCATCCGTTTTATGGCGATACGTACATAGATTCACTTTGAAGACCAATATGCGTGTACAACTACAACATGATGCATCCATTGAACGTTTCGTAAAACAATTGTTGGATGTAGGAAATGGGAAAATGGCAATAGAGGAAGCCACACAATGTATCACATTGCCAGCGAATTTCTGTAAAATAACCGCAACCATAGACGAATTGATTCACAAGGTTTTTCCAAATATTACACACAATCATAAAAGTCATCAATGGATCAGTGCACATGATATATTAGCAGACAAAAACAAAGATATCAATACAATCAATTTCAGCATACTAAATGAAATACCAGGAGAAGCGATAACGTATAAGTCCATCGATACTATAACGGATCAAGACGAAGCCGTCAATTATCCAACAGAATTCTTGAATTCACTTGATTTGTCAGGCATGCCGCCGCATGTTTTAGCATTGAAAATTGGTGTCCCTATCATTCTTCTCCAAAACATAAATTCCTCACGACTTTGCAACGGTACCAGGCTTTCAGTAAGAAAAATGATGAATTATTTAAGCTACAATTTTAAATGGGAAATTCAAAGGAGAAGATGTAATGTTGCCACGCATCCCAATGATTCTGACAGATATGCCATTTGAATTTAAGCGTCTGCAGTTTCCAGTGCGAGTCGCCTTCGCAATGACCATCAATAAGAAACAAGAACAGTCGTTACAAGTGTGTGGACTAAATTTAGAAAATCCATGCTTCTCACATGGAAAACTGTATATGGCCTGCTCACGTGTTGGAAAACCTTATGATTTATCTGTGTACGCACCAGATAGAAAAACACAAAATATGGTGTATCCAAAAGCACTCCGATAAATAAAAACACATACGGCCGCCACTGTAAAATTTCGGTAAGAAAAACATAACCTAAGCTTATCGTTTCCAATTGGCTCCGGCCTCGCCTCAAGTCTAACTTATCCAATCGGAAGGCGAGAGGCTCCCGACGAGGCGATTCCATAAAGTCGCGGTTTCTTTTTGTTGAGTGGCATTACAACGCATGCAGGGTACACGCTAGTATTATATAAACGCTTTAAACATGAATCTTCGTGTACCTTAAAAATAATAAACGAACCATAGATAATCACAACACACAGATAATCACACAGTTACAACCATCAACACATTTGGTAATGTCCTGAAAGTTTTTATTTATACGTCAAACTTTTAACGCTTCAAATAATAAATTAATACTCGCATAAAAAAAATCAATTTCATTGTGTCAATCAATATCTAAAACTGTAAAAACATTACTTTGTCGTAATGTATTACCTTCTCAATAATTTAAGGCTGTAAGTGGAGTTATTCATATTTATGATATTTGTGCTATATATGTTATTTATCGATATCCGTTCGGCTTCAATATTAACACGTAGGAATTTGTCACAAATCTATCAGATTACCAGGGAGGCACGTTTTCGAGGTGTTCCCGAAAAGAAAACTCGCCCTCGAGGTTCCGAAAACGGGGTTTTATTATTAAAGACGTTCGGGGTATTTTTTGTTTACACACTTCAAACATATTCCTGCAGCAACTTCTATTTTAGCAAGGTTTGCAAACTATACTCTAACATTATAAATTGTGACTTATTTCTATTGTATTGTATATTGACCATATCTGCTGCATTTTTCATAAGTCACTTTACATGCACGCATTAGACCTATGTCACCCGTAGATATTTTAGGATTTTAAATTTATATTAAAATTGAATGAGTCTTTCAGATTCTTAGAACATTTATCACAAAATTGAGCAATATTTGATAGGAATTTAAAACAATACTTTAGGTACGATATAAAAATAATGACAAACTTTGTATCAATACCTTGAATATAAAAATACATTAAAATAATTCGAGACGTAACCACCTGGTCGTTGAGGTGAAATTCTAAAAACAAAATGAAAGAGGAAAAAGTGTTTCATTTTTATTTTTTAATCACAAAAAGTAACATGATTTTCCTTTGCAAAAAATATATTTTATTACGTTTGTTTCAATCCAAGGACACTTATTTTAATTCTAAGCTAAATGAATTGGCGGATTTGTTATGTATTCGGGTGCATGTGATAAATTTAAAAAAAGCCTTAAGCTAAAAAAATCAGTCATATAGAAACAAAATAAACTACCTCAGGACATCTTGTGGATTTATCATTTGTCAAGTTCATTAATTTGTCAATACTATTTTTAAGACGTGTGGCAAAATTTTTATTTACATCAAATGCATAATTTACCCAATTTTTAATTTCGCGGTGAATTTTTTCGCTATTACTCCTTAAAAAGTGTTATATAATATTTTCAATTATTAATGAAATATTTAAAAAAATATAAATATATTATTGTTATTCATGTATGTTATCTGTCACATATTCCGAGATCATCATTTAAACTAGCGCTGACCTTAAGTCCGGCTTTTATTTATTCTGTATTAACCCTGTGTTTATCTTTGTTTGTTTCAGGCTGAATTGGTATCAGTTGAAGGTAAAGAAATTGAGAGCCACTATATTCTGGCGCAGGAACCAATACGGAAATGGAACTCATCGTCAGAGTGCTATATCCTTATCGAAGGGATGGACAAGCCTTTTCAGGTAAACCTTTCGATGTTTCGGTATAGAGCATTAAATATTAATTGTGTTTACACATATCGAACTTTCCCATGAGAGGTAAAAACGTAATTATATCGAAGTATTTTGAACAAACAAAATTTCATAATTGTTTACAAAATCCATTTCTTAGTACAACGTATTGCTAGAAAACAGCGTGCGTCAACAACAAAAAACTTCATCTTAAGTCATATGAAAAAAAATCTTTACACGATATTTTTAACCATTTTCTCTCTTAACTTGAACTGTATAAACTTTTAGAAAAGCGTATTTCAGCTAAAGTTACTACACGAAAAACGCTTTTTTTTAAATCAGTGAAACACTCATTTAAAAGACTAGCGAGTAATCGGCATGCGTTGCAATGCCTCTTAATGAAAAAATGTGCTTCGTTTTAATTTTATTCACTGTAGTGCTTTTGGACCTACAATATTTTTTTCGACGCGTGAGCAGGCTACATAAAGTTGTATATGTGAGAAACTTATCCACATAGTTCATTCAGTGTATCAGTTTAAAGTGTTCGCGACAAGCAAAACCGGTTCTGATTTATTGCTTGTACTAATCAATCGCAAACATGGGAACGTGGAAAGTACTCATTTTTTTATCGCAATCGGATGAAAAAGTAATTGCACGCGATGAGTAAAACTGGTCCAGATCTAATAATTGTCATAATTAAAAAAATACAGGTGTGTTCAGAATAATTCACTAAAGTTTCATCTCAATCGGATGTATGGTATAGGAACGGATACGCAAATAAACTGCGAGTATATCAGAAATGGTTAATTATACAATTAAGTAGTGTTGGTGGTAAATAAAATAATAAATTAGACTATATTATAAAATGTAAATTTTGCTGATAAATAAAGCTCTTAAAATTGTCATATTCTTTCATATATTATATCAATATATTATCAGCTGTCTCAACGGCTAAGAAGTTGGCATTCAGTAGGTCATCAGTATCCGTTTCTTACATATATAAATATATAACATATTTATCTCACTCACCAAATATATCATTTTTTTCACTCTTAAGGTTTAACTAAGCTAAATAAAAAAACAGTTTTCCTATCAATAACATAATTTATTCCCTTGGGCATGCGTTACTTAAACTGAAAATAACAATACGTTTGTTCTGACGATAAATTGTTTCAGCAAAAAAAATATTTCATGGGAAATAATAAGTTCGTAAAGATATTTCATAACATAATTTCATTTACCCATGAGATTGGTAGGAAAACTCACGATTTTATTTTTATATATTATTCATTTCGAAATTTAACTCTTAATAATAAATACACTTAACTGACCTCTTTTAAGCTATTAGCTGTTACTTCTTGGTGGGATGCACTTAATTGAAGTAATGAAAGCACAAGTTCATTACTTTTTCACAATTTTATATTATTTAGACCAGGACCGATTATAAAAACATAGATATATATAGTTAGTTGTAAAAACAGTTATTTAAATTTTCAACGGATTGGTATAATTATTTTATATTTTTTTTTGCATAGTTATTTCATTATTAATATTTGATTTATTTTTGAAGCCTTCAAAGGTTTAATGTAAGAATGTATTCCAAATATAAATTGTATAAATGTATATTTATTAAGCTGATTTTTTGACAAAATATTTTGTTTTATAACTAATAACTGCCTACTTGTTAGATAGTCTATACTATCCATATGTGATCTCATATCTCTTAGAGGGGAAACGTGACATATTATTTTGAAAAGTTTGAACTCGAAATTAAATTTATCGAGACCTAAACCAGGAACCATTGCTCGTTAGAATAACACAAATTTGTCTTATATCTGGATCACAGAAAAAATATAAATTTTAGATATTTAGCAAAGACAACGATCTATTGACCTTTTTGTCTTTACTTCGAAACGTTGACAATACTGCACCATGCTGTTAAAACGGCCAAACCAAACGGTTATCTTAAATGTTCGAGATATATGTGCTTGCTAACAAATAAAGGTCACAACATAATAAACCACGATATTTAAATACACCATTGTTCATTGACAATTAAGAGTGATTTTTCTATATAATTTATGATATCAACTGAAGGTGCTTGATGGAATTTCAATATCAAATTTGAATTGTTACAAATTTGTACGATTTCACATGTTTTGTCACTAACGACTCGGGTTTCGCCTTTCGGCATCTATCACACGGATGCAACAGAACTGACGCAAAATAGACAGTAAGCATCGTTTAAATACCAAAGTTATTACAATAATTACAGGAAAACACACACGCCAAGGCAAGCAGTAAATGGCAGCTAAAACAAACTTGAATCGTTCAAAGTTGTTACAATTCAAATTTGATGTTTATGTATGCTATTATCAACAAATCAGTACTATAAAAGCACAAATTTTGAAGAGTTTCAAGGTAAGTAGGGCTATATTAACACATGGTTACACCTTACTTTCTAAATATAACCACAATATTATTGTTTTAGTACTAATGAAAGTTCATTACAAAGAATATTTTTTATTTACAAAACGTCATGCGTAACTTTCCAGGCTGGATCCCGGGCACATGCCACCGTAGTGTCCACGTGTCCTTGCGACAGGGACACCCACATTGCAGCCGTCACCGATGGACAAGTCACCCTGTGGGCTGAGCGTCGCGCTCCGGCGCAGCCTTTCAAGAGTGTGCCGTCCAAAGCACCCGCCGCCGTCATCTCTTGGGGGGGTGTACAGCCGGGAATTGATGGAGCCGCGCTGTGCAGATTCAATTATAGGTTAGTCATTTTACACAGTTTAATATGATAATATCTTTATAATTATAATACAAATTATGAAACGTGTGCGGATTTTTTCGGATGTACTCCTATCCCTCGATTTACACGGTACTTGTTTTACACGTTTTCGATTTCACCCAGATTGAAAAAGAATTAGAACCAATTATATTTACAGCTAAAATCATCCACGAAAGAATCAAAATGGGAAGAAAATTAGATAATTATTTTGTACAAAATGAGTCAAATTTGAACGGGCCCTTCGATTTCAACTTGGTTATAATCAATGTGATGAAGTCCATAAAGATCTAACAAGAAATTCGAAGCGAATGTAAATAACGAATTTATTACCAAATTTCCTCGAGTTGTAAACAAGTGATGAAAGTAACTTTGAACCAGTCACGAAGAAGAGATTGACAGTGATTTGTGATAGTGATGAATGATAAACATTGTAACCAACCGTTACAATATTTTATTTATGAATCTTTTGGATTTCATTTTATAGTTTCTCTATATATGTATTATGTGTATTTAATTAATAAAAGAAAACGTATATGTATACTTTTTAATAATTTTGCTTTATTTTTGTGTTTTAGAAAACAACCAAATTATGCATTTTTGTGTACTTTTCGATTAACACGGTTTTACATTAAAAAATATACAATTTAGATTTACGCGTTTTTTTCATCAACCGTGTAAATCGAGGGATATGTGCAATTGAATACGTTGTTTTTTATCATATTTGACTTTTAGGTTAAAATTTTTATTTTTATGAAACACATGTAAGACATGTCAACTTTGTCACTGTGGTTACATAATTTTTTTCCTGACACGATATTACGGTATAAGAGTTTTTTTGGTATACCTTGTTATTGTAATTCTACATCAAATAACTTTCAATGAGTAGTGAAAATTTTCAAGAGAATTTTCAATGAAAAGAAACATTATTAATTCGGCGTTCCAAATTATTTTATATTTTAATACACAATATTATTCGTAAATACCCATTTTCAAACAAATTCAATCTAATAAATTTACAATATTTAACAACGCTCTGAGAATTTAATATTAAAAATTCAGGTGGGCTAATGGAAGCATTTATTGATTAACGTTCTGGACGAATCCATTATTTCATAATTCCCAGCGGAAATTAATTTACATAAATTGATTTTCTCCCGGGACGTAATAAAATCTTCATTTCCGATCCTGGATTTTTTACACTTTTAGGAAATTTCCTGATAATATTTTCCTTCCTTCATTGAGAGTTTTACTCCCTCTGAAGTAATAAATAAAAAAAATCGTTGAAACTGTGCTTCAAATGACAACCGCTCATAATTTTTACAGCAACACATTTTTTTCATCATACTTTTACGTATTTTTATTATGGATTGGTTTTCGACTAGTCAAGAATGTTTTCAATGAGTGAAACTGGTCTTAATCATTATGAAAATATTAAAATTATACAATACATATATACAATACATATATATACACTTGGGTCTGTTTTTATGCGATATATATGTTCCACGGGGAGTCGTATAAAAAATACTTTAACTACATACAAAACTTTGGGATAGGTTCCATTATTTTTAAAAACCGCATAACTTCAAATCAATGTGATAGAATATAACAAAAACCGCATAAAAAAATTTACAAACAAATCACAAAAATAAAAACACAATCGTACAAATTATCGTTATCAACCAACAAATATATTTTTGAATATATATTAGAAATCCGAATCATTATCACTCAAAGATAATAATGGGTATGATTTATAAACTAGTCGAATTTTTGATTTTTTATGCGGTTTCGCATAAAAAATATTTGTTGCCTATAGAAAAATGATGGATAGGTTCCATTAAATCTGAAAATAGCATAACTTCAATATGGCATAAAAAGGTTTTGCATAAAACAAACCCAAGTGTATATATAAATGATGCCTTTACTTTAAAAATCGGTAGTCAACAAAATTTAATTGTAGTATTTTTAAAGAATTGATTGCAATGCAATGGGTGGGTCAATAAAATTATTTATGTTGATCGCGAACAAAAAAGATTTAAAATAACTCGTTTTTTTCTGTTACATCAATGTGATATGATGCCTGAAGATGCCGAAAGGCATAATTTCAGACAATAGTACAAATTAAAGTACTGAAAAAACTTGTAAAATGGTACAAATTTTAAATAATTCAAATTCTTTCTTAACTGATCAAAATGAAAAATACTTTGTACTCAATAGAGTTTTTATATGAATAGCTGAGTATTAAAAGCAAATCTTTTATGACTTTAATTTTTTACCCGCCAAAAACAAATCGCATTGAATTTTTGAAATTCAGCTTTTTCCTCATGTTAATCTTAGAAGTTGAATAACCAAGTCTAATGTAAAACTTACTTTATTTATTCCATTGCTTGATTGATAAATTTAGAAAGTTGAACAAATCACAGATAACTTATATCATAAATAACAATCAGAATGAATTCTACGTTGCTGCTGTTCACCGATTGGAAGGAGTTTTTATGATAGACAGGCAAATTCACAAGTTCTTTCCGCTTTCACGTATAGAATTTGAAATCTTTTAAAAAATCTCTAATTTAAAAGATTTATTATGTATCTTGCGCCAGGTTTCGTTTGATTATGGCTTAATAACTTTTGATGATAATATCTTTAATCAGCTAAAATATAACTTACCTTTGTAAATGAGCGTCGAATTATTTGGATAAACTTCTTAAGATTTCAGTTACCAATTAACCCTTGCATAGAAGCCATTACAACTAAATCCTGAGCATTTATTATGTAGTAGGGAGTGTATTATAGCGGGTGGTTAACGGAAGGTTTGTGTATTTGGGGATTGAGAAACAAAACGGGCTGGATTCGCAGTTTATTGGTGTGACAGCTGCATACATTCTGGCCATATTAATTGGCACAGTGGGGACGCATTAACACGCTCAGTTCTGGGATCTCATTCACTAAATAATTCAGAATGCGTTTTGTAATATACTTGCAATTCACTACTAACCTTTCACCGGATAATAAACATCGAAAGCTGTAGTCGTAATGTCTAAATCCAAGAAAAAAATGATTTTAATTTATTTATGGATATTTGGACGAAGACATAGATATCTGAAGATACCACTGGGGCATTAAAAGCAAAATGTGACGTAGTAATATCCTTACTATTTCAGAAGTTCTATCATGGCACTTAATTCTATTGTGTAATGATTTACGATATCGATTAAGGCTGCTTGATGAAATAACACTGTCAAGCTTAAATTGTTGAAACTGTTTGGTTTCTTATTCACGAGTAATTTTCAATTTACGGCATTCTTTTATTCGTATACAATTGAACTGACACATAATAAACAGTTTTCATCAGTTGTATACAAAAACAAATACCCATAATATGCACATATCCTTAGAATAGATGCTTAATACTAATAGTATCTGAAACAACTCGAACATCGAATAACTAATGATTTCATTTAAACAATATTAAATTTCGGCAATGTTCGTTTTCAATAAATGAATGGTTTTTACAGTAATCGACTAACGTTAATATGATATTAGGTAATTTGATAATAAGAATAACCCAATTATTTCAAATTGGTGGGATACGTTGGGATTTAATGTCGGGTGACGCAGTATAAGGCTTATTTTTTTCACATAATCAACTCATTGCATTTATCTTAAGTAAGATCATAGCGAAGAAGAAAAAGAAAGGTTAAGTTGATCGTCGAATATAAACATTCAATTCAATAGGTGTGATAAATGTTTATATGCATTATGGTATTTTTATGTGGTCGTAATGTGTTAACATCAGAAAATCCGACACGCGTTGGAGCGCAGTGGCAGCGAGGTAGTTTTATAGAAGAGGGGTCTCGTTTTGGCTTTGTTACATACGTCATTAGTCTTTACGGCGTTCAATTAATATTGTAGAACGCGTGGCAATGAGACATTTCAGGGCATATGAGATTTCAGCGCAGCATTTGATATGTATGAGTAAATTACTAAATGCTATACTCACGGCTAGCTTAAAACGATGCGCGGATTCTACGATTAGAATGATCGTTAAAAAACGCAGTTACACTATTGTTTTATTATATCCGTGAGAGTTATTTGTGTAAAAAAAAAATCAATCATATGTTTTTGTTATTTTATGTGAGATTTTGATCGCTTAAAGTGTATGTGTGATTGAATCGTGAAAGTCTTACGTGAAAAAGCTTACGAAATTTACAACTTTTTTTATTTCATTGCTTTTATATACATTAAGAATATAAGCTACTTCAAACAAGCTTCAATTGTTACACGATACCGCAGATATTCTTTACTATTCAAGGATATGCGTTACTGTAGTGCAACTATTAAAAAATATGCTCATCGTGACTTTAATATGAAACATTATTCAGAACAAAATTATTAGGTTTTTTCGTGATCAAGTAGAAAGCTTTACTATTGGGGAATGAGTCTACATTATCTATATAACACTTATTATAATTAGATTTAAATGTGAATCATAGTTAACTGATAATGAAGCACCAAGGCATGATATTTTTTTAGGAACAATAATATGTTACATTTGTTTACGAAAAGCGTTAAAGTTTATCAAATGTATATTTTAGTAATGGTTCATTACTTCTATACTAATTTAAAGAAAAAAATTTTGACTACACAAAACAAAAATATATTTTTTAACTGTCACTTCTTGATGGAAAGACATGATATTTTAAATAGTAAAAACACTTTTTTCGTACTAATTTCCACGATATATTTTTTGATCAGGACTGGTTTCGTTCATCGCGAGCATTATCAACTCGATATAAAAGCGAAACCGGCCCTGATCAAAAAATATGCCGTGGAAATAAGTATTAAAAATGTGTTTTTGTTATTTAAAAAAAATATTTTATTTCATTTTAATTATATATTATGATAATAAAAAGCACGGCCGCGATCAACAGTAAATGTCTCTACAGTCGATCCGCTAGTCAGCCATGCACTAAATTATTCTTATTTCGCTTACTTTCTGTTAGCGCATTGAGTCATTCACGATGTTTCTGTGATGTTATTATAAATTGAAAATGTAAACAGTGCAGAAGGTTTCGCTGCTGATGAGAAAGTTTGTTTTCATATTGTAAACATTATTATCTACGCTTTATAAATAATAATAACGTTATATTGCAAAATTATAATCTTTACTATTGAAGTGTAATTTCTGAAGTGTGAACGACTTTCTACAAACTGAACTTGACAAATTTTCACAGCATTTTCAACGGACCCTTAATTGCATATTTTTTTAACAAAAATTATGCTTATTAAGCAATCATTGAAGTGCTCGGCAATTATGTTCATAGGAAAATATGTAAATAATTATAAATACTCTTTCTCCCTTAGGGAGAATATTTTTGACACCAAGAGTTTAAATGTTTTATTTTAGTTTGCGATTTTCAACTGATAAAAAAGTTCTTCAATAAAATCAAATAAATAAATTTACCACAATTTTAATTATGTAGCGTCATCGACAAAATAAATTATTAATATAACAGTAATAAATCATCACGAGTGGACAATTCAATTGTTCTTACATTCAATATCAGATATTTTTTTATTAAACAAAATGTGTATGACGTGAAACTGAGAAACCGGGAAAAGTACATGTCAAATATTTCTTCGTTTGGTAATACAGATCCCATGAATTGATTTTAATATTTTAAATTGATAATCCTTTAAAAAAACACAATAGTTACAGATCTCTTTCTTTCTAAAATCCTTCAAAAACTTATATTTTTATTCTTGACTGTGACAAACGCTTATCCAATCAATGTGGGTAATTATAAAACAGAGTTTGTGGCTTAGTCACTCATGCTTCGTTATTTATGCTAACTAGATCAGTAGAATGAAAGCTGTTTATTTAAAAGAAAAAAAATTTTGACGTCTTCGAAACTTTTGTAGTAAGTATAAATCCACACAATACAAGCGTTCACGTTTTGATGAACAAGCTTAGGTGAAACATTATCTTTCAATAGTAACACTATAATTGAAAATAAACAAACGTCTATTTTGTTTATTAAATTAAGACAAAATATTAGATATTTGTGTATTTCTGAATTAAATTAAATTTACCCATTTCATTATTAATTATATATTACAACTATTTGCATATTTTATTTTTCCATGCACACCATCACTGGAATAGCACATCAGTCTTTTTTACAACATCTATAATTCAATTTAATATTATTTTCTTCGAATCTTAAATAATTGAATTGTATATAGAGGGCCTTACGAAAATTTAAGTGGCTTCAAAAAATCAAAACTGTTTACAAACCAAACTGTAATGAACACAAAATTTACGATATCGACTGGGAGTGTTTGATGAAACTTCAATATGCTTATAACCGGTTTCGCACATCGGTACATACTATCAATGTTTTCAAAAGTAGGACTCAAATTGTTTTTCTTATTAAAAATAAACAGCCTTTCTACCAAGAAGTGTCAGTTAACACTTTGAACGTAAGAAAAATAATATGTTTAATTCTGTTTCGCATGCTCTCAATTTCGATCAAATATAATAAATATTTATTGCTTTACTATTTATTAAAATTGAATGGTTCGTTGATGTTCACTGTTATGTTTTATTTCGTTATTTTATTGACAGGTAAATGAAAATTTTGTATAACAAAATATTAACAAAGGAAATTTAATGACATTACAGACAATGGTGGTGATAACGCGCTATGCATTTGACAACTTTGATGCATACTGAAAACATGGCTAAAATTTATGAATTACGTTTATATTTCTCATTTTAATTCATTAGCCTATCTTTGCACGTTTCCCCAAAAACAATGAACATATAATACTTTTAAGCGGGTTATGT
The DNA here is from genome assembly GCA_028555115.1 of Himalopsyche japonica. Taxonomy (NCBI): domain Eukaryota; kingdom Metazoa; phylum Arthropoda; class Insecta; order Trichoptera; family Rhyacophilidae; genus Himalopsyche; species Himalopsyche japonica. The sequence goes on from JAHFWJ010000461.1 coordinate 220,341, forward strand.
TGTTTATTAACGCATGAAATAGTTTCTTTTATGTCATTCATTCCATACGCCAATCTGATGTGATAAGATATCCAACAATGTCATATGAAGTAACAAATTTGACGTTTAACATTCGATATTTGAAATAAAAATGAAAAAATCTCCTGGAAACCTTGCAATATTGAATAATGTTTTTTTTTTTACCAAACAGGCATAAAATCACTGAGAAACGATTTTTTAGCTGTCTTATTTATTGAGCCGAACAAATATGGCTATTCAAAATAAAAAATTAATTCTTCAGCACTATATTTAAAATAATGATTTTTAATAAAAAAAATATTTTTGTCAAAATACTTTTTTGTTACTGAAAATTTTATGATCCTTCTCGGAATTGGTTCAGAAAAAATATTTCAAATAATGACGAGTGTGTTCAACATTATAATAATTTAATCCCTAAAATCTAAAATGATATAACCTTCCAAGTAATTGAAATATTATCCGACCGAAGATATTTCTCTTCATTTGGCAAACAATTCCATTAAATACATTCCAATTAGTGATGTAACTTGAGCATCGTATACTCGAGTAATATAAATATCTCCGAAGGCTTAATTATTTCACCCGTTGGTAATATTTCTTTGGCAGGGCCGAGTTTGCGATCCTGATTTACAAATAACCTAATCTAAAATACTCAATTTATTTAAAATACTCATTTTTAATTAATTACTCAACCGAAACTAAATCCAAATGGTTATCCGTTTCAATAATTGATTGTGCATATACTCAGTAAATCGATTTGCAATTCGTATTGAAATTAGGCTTCGTGTTCTGCATACATCAAAATTGTCAAATGCATGGCACATTGCCTTTATTTGTATTGTCATTTTGTCTAGCTTACTTTAAAGTATTGACATATCATAGTGTATGTATATATGAATTTTTTAATGAAAAGAGTAGACATGATATCAAAGAAGACGTCAATTCAAAATGCGAAGAAAAAAAATTAAAGAAGACAGTTTCAATAGATAAACTGTTTTGAAGAAAGTTTAATTATATAAGAAAAAGGCGAATAAACAATACTTTGCTCAATGGTCAAAGCATTCTCAACCCTGGGCAATGGATTTTTCAGTCAAATAACCCTCGCAACTGGTGGCTCATGTGACCGTCGAGAATTTTTTTAAGAAAGACTTAAAGATATTATTCCAGGAACAAAAATATAAGAATATGAAAGTTAACAGTTTCAAAAACTCAATCGTGAAATAGAAGACAAAAGCATCAATCTTTAATATCGAAAACGATATTTTTGGTACAATAGAGTGAAACGACAGTTATTTTGATGGCTAATTTGATTATTTCTATGGTAGGTTGTATTTTGTCAACAGGAATAAATACAAGAATGTCTTAAATTACTTTAAATCATTTCACTATGATTGGAATTTTTCTTTATTTGGACAGTTTGAGAAGCAAACCAGAACAACTCACTGGACAAAATATAATGTCAAAATAAATTCCGATCGACCTAACAATCCTTACAAAGTCGAATAAGAATTAAGTGAAATCTCTTTTATTGTAACCTACCATCTTCAAAAGGCAAGACAACACTTGTAGGCTTTCAGTGGTAGTATTTTTTGTAAATTTGTAGAATTACATGATAAATGGGTTTTTCTTACTAACATGATCACAAATAATCACCAAATACGATCAATCTGGCTCAATTCTTGTTATTAAACACCACAAATTCTTGATATTAATGCTTTGATATTAAATTAATCCGATTTATCACTGAATACGATAAATCGGGACTGTATTGTAAACGCAAATTCATTCCAACTCATTACATAGCATTATTGCGAAGTGGCTATGAGAAAGAATTTGATTATTTTGATTTTTTTCAAGTTATATTCGTTACTTCGTAATAAACTTATTATGACAATTCAACATCCCTAATCTACATCCCACGAAATATAATAATACTCTTCGATATTTGAACTACGTACCTTTCATCTGCAGAAAGGGTTCATATTGCCGCAGGGTTTGCGGAGAGCAATGCGATACAGCTTTACGCAACAGAATTCTGCGACACGGGGGGATGCGGAGGCTTTCAGGCAAGAGCTTCCGGTCAACAAGGATGTGATGTCACACGCTTTTCGTGGCCGGAAGTCGTATGTTAAGCGGTTTGCATGTGACGTGTTTTGTCATTGTTGCTTCCCTGAAAGGCCTTGGTAAATGTTTCATTGTACATAAACACCCTTTGTTCAATTTGATTTAGTACCGCAAAGCAATAAAAATGTTGTTATCGATTAATCCATACGCTCTGATATCTACCAATCGAATCTTATGTTTGAAGAAATACGATCACACAACCAATAATTTGAATTGCGTTAACGCTGATTCGATCAGCGAGTATGATACTGTCAACTTTATCAAAAATTTGTCAATTTCTGTATTTTTGAGAACTATCATGATGGTTTACACAATTTTTCACAAATTTATCAACAAATAATTTTTACTAGAATATCAATCGATCAATCGACGTATGTCATCAACGAAATTTTCGTAGATTAGAAGAAAAAATTAAAAGAATTTTCGGTTTATTGTAAACAGCTATTGAAAACAAAAATTAACAATTGACCTGTCTATTGCAGTTTGAATCGTTAAAAATCTGTAAACTTTCACACAATATGCCTTTTGGAATTTTTAAGCTTACATGGTTGCGCTTGAACTGACAGCGTTTGGATTATTCAAATTTGATATTGAAAATCCATATAGTACCTTCAGATGATAATTCATATTACCTTACTGAAGCGTATAGCAATATATAATATATATATATATCTTGAATACTCTAAAACATATTGTCTTTAAAAATAGATACATGATAAAACAACACAATACAATTTTTTAATGTTTTTTTTTAACTATGAGATCATAAAAGCATAGATTTTTATTGTTTAAACAGACAATAAATTGTGAGTACTCAACACTCTATTTTTTTTTAGGTAAAAAGCACTTTGTTGTATTTTAGTCGCTTTATAAAACCTTCTTATATCAATGTGAACGTTTTAAGCAGCCCCTTGCGCTACCATTAAGGACCAATTAACTTTTTTACTTCGTCTGTAAAATGTTTAATACTCTTAAGATCAAAACGAAAGCTAACAAATCGTCATCCCATAGATAACACTTAGCCTTTGAATAATCCAGAGATAAACGAAAAGAGCAAATCAATCTTTTATTCACTATATCAAAATAAAACAGTCATCGATTAACTTTTTAGTAACACTCGTAGATTTTTGATAACAGCTCCATAATGAGTGATTGAAATATCGAATGATCGAATAGACTGCAATATCATAATGGAATCCAATATCAGATTTGAATTGTTGAAACTTTGAAAGATTTAAAATCTCTCCCGGGTAGCGCAAATTTTATAACAAAGATCGAATACAAAGGATTTTATGTAAATTTATATCTTGATATATTTTACTTTAAACAAGCCAGGTAATTTTAATGCGTAAAAAACAATCGTGGTAGTGCACAAGATAGATACAAAACACATCTACCAAATACGCAAAGATTAATTCATTTGAGATATTTCGTGTTTCATATAGTATTTTATAAAATATTTATTGCATTATATTTCTTTTCAAGATAAAAGCAACATTGAATAAAAACAAATCAGATTCATAAAAATTGTCATAATTCAAAATTGATTTGTTGAAACGTTCTTAAGCTGACAAGTCAGTTCGGTTGCATCTGTGTGATGCCTGAAGATGCCGAAAAGCGAAACCCGGGTCGTTAGTGATAAAACAAGTGAAATTGTACAAAGTATCAACAATTCAAATAACACGGTGAAAAAAATAGCAATGTATTTTAGTTCTACAAAAATTATTTTTTAAGATATAGTTGATAGAACTATGCTTAAACTAACATTTGCTTATCTATAATATATATAGCTGTGTAGAAAGGGTACGCAATACATCTTCTCTCCTGTTTTAACAATTAGCTTATTTCCTGCTAAATTTTACCATGGACCGAACTTTGCGTAACACCTACAAAACATATTCTAAAAAATATTGTAAATAACGGAAGAAAGCTTTGAATATTTTGGTTGATGATATCCTAATAAATACCTCCTAATAAAGTCTATAATAGTGTTTTAAATCGATAACAACACTAATGATAGTTTAAGGCTGTACACCTCTGAAAAGGAATTCAAGCATCATAGATTATTTTAGTTGCAGTTCTTAAAAATATAAATGTATTTTGAATCGCTTATAAAATTTATGTATCTTTGATTTCAAACAATATATAATATATTTTTTTATATGTCTTCCAAAGAAAGACTGACTATTTATATAAGCTCTTTTATTATAAAAAGACAACAAACCTTATTTTTAAACAAGCTTTAATATTTTTCTCATCTCGTTCTTACGGTTAGATTATGGCTTCGTCACAACAAGTTTGTACGCCGCAAAACGGCTGAGAACACAAATAAGGCTGCTTTTTCTACCGTGTAATCATATTTCTGCGAAATTTTCCTTGAAAAAAAATAAGTTGAGGTTAAGAAAAATTTCTAATCAAAAAAATATCTCTGTGAAAGGTACTTACTACTGCGGCGGCAAGCTTTTTCGTTTAATTTATTTGAAAATTGAAAGATATCGTATTAGATTTTATAAATACTTTTTAAGTCTCTGCGTCCGTAGCAGCTACTTTGGCTTAGCATAAATAAAAATACACAGCAACCGATTCCGTAAAAGGTGATGACATTTAGGAAGCTTTGCTTTTTCATTTGGGTTGATAGCTTTTTTCAGGTTTGTAAAAAAAGTTGTTTTTTTTATATTGGCTGAATTAATAATTAAAACAGCATTCATATACCACTGAAGATAATGTATTCTTTTTTAGGCACATCAATGGAAAAGTTTAAATAACTATGTAGACTTAAGTGGATTTATGTGGATGTTAGTTGAAATAAACAGAGTCTCGATGTGATGAAAACTTAGAAAGAAATAAATTAAAGCTGTTGATCATTTATGTCGAGTACTGCCACTTTTTCACTTGTATCGTTGTGACGGAAAAATCTATCCTTATTTAATTCGTTCAGTGCAGTTGCTCTCCGTCAGGGTAAATGTTTAACTTTATTGACTGTTTACAACAGCTTTCTGCTGTAGTTGTGCTTAAACTTTAAATGATCATTATACAAATACGCTTATAATATCACTCATAACAGATTTGTTCCGTTATTTATGCTTAAAGATCATTATACAAATACGGTTATAATATCACTCATAACAGATTTGTTCCGTTATTTATGGGAAGTAGTTTTTATACCAGTTAATATAATCGTATTCGTCTCTGTAGAATCAAATGTGTTTTTGTTTTCAATTTTCAAATCATTTTTAACTGCCGTTAATTCATGATTTTATTTTTCACTCAAAACAACACAATAAAACTGTGTCCATTAAAATAACTAAAATTTTAATGAAACCAATTTTTTAGACGCAAATCCGTCTACAGGTAAAAATTTACAAATGTTCTGTAACGCCATTTCAATTTAATTAAAAGTTGAATAATGACAACAATCAGCGATGGGGCTTTAAAGTTCTCATAAATGAAATATATTAATTTGACATTGAGAAAATGTACACCAAAATTTGGTGATATTTTCTGTTTTAGTAAAAATAACTTGATGATAAAAATAAAATAAATGAATCTACACTCAGTACTTGTGTTTTGGGTTGCTTAAGTTAGAAATATTATTTGTACAGAAAATTTTGAGCACCAAAAGAGCAACTAAGAAAACTTTGAACTGCTTGTTTATCAAGCAAAACTAAATAAGATACAACAGTGTGTAGAATATATTTGAACTAACCCAAAGCTACCACATATTTTCCCAATGATGCACATGTACTTTTTGTGTAGCACCACAACAGGAATGTGTAATGAAGAACTGTTTTGTATTACGGATATGTTAACCAACGAAGTAAATTTACAAGTTGATTGCACTCTTCACACCTCAGATATTCAGATCATCAGATAAGCGATGGCTACGTATGAATGTAAATTTTAAGCCATTGTAAAATTTTGTTGACTAAAATATAAGCCAATAAGAGTGTTAGTTAAAAAATTCAAGGCCATGAACGTGCAATTGAAACAAAGTACAAAAAAGTGATAGAATTAAAAATTTTAACCAACCATTCATTTTAATAACGTATTGGAAACGTTACAAAAAATGCATCAAACAATTTTTTCTTTAATAAAATTATATTTCCAAAATAATGGGTGTGAAGTTTTGTAACAGCAGACATGATAATTTCATAATGAAATCTATTAGAGGTAATATAAAATTTACATCGTTGTTAAATAGTAACTGTTGATATTGAAGAAAGATTATTTTAGATGTAGAAAAGAAGAGAAACACGATTAGTTTGTAACTATTTTTACATTTTTTTACCATTATAAAAATTGCATATTTCAACATTTCTTAGAAGGGTGTAACGGAAAAGTGTGAGGCTAGAATCTAACCAGTAATTGAGTAATGTCTCTAACAGTGCTATTTTTTGAATGAGTGAGATATATTTGAACAAACATAGTATTTATTACATGGCAATGAAAAAAGGACAATAATTTGCTATTTTTTTTGATTAATTGTTGGATTTTACATTTGAAGCCGTAATCGTTACAATTGATGTCAATGACATTCCCCAATTTGCCAACAACCAGATAGCTTTATGTATTGTAGCTCTGCAAATAGTAAGCGCTAATTTATTCAAATCTTTTATCTAGCCACAATTTGTCTTCATTTTTTCGTATTAAAATTTTTACTTTGTCAATCAGTTGTTCTCCTTCAAAAATTAAGGCGTCAAACTATTACCCCTATTTAGGGGTAACGCAATATGCACAGAGACCGGAAGCGGGCGCGCGCCAAGTCTGCAGCCAACCCAGTCACCCAGTTTCCAGGTGTCACGTGCTCGGCGACACATTTCCTCTAATGAAAAATCTTTTTGTTGTCCCGACCGCCCTTCCTCCGGCCGGATGCGACGGTTTACTTTTTTCTTTACAAGACTTTTGTTTTCATCTGGGCGGAGAATTGTTCTTGTTTTGCAAAGACTCGAACACAATTTGTTTGTGTTCCACGGGGTGCGCTTATGTTATTAACAGTGTCACAACATGAATCGAACAACATTGTTGTAACCATTTCCAATACAATTAACTTTAAATATTATTGACGCTTTTTGAATTTAGTAAAAAGATTCATACGAATAGGCATCGTGTCCGTGAAGTCTAGAAAACTGCATTCATAAAGTAAGCTTTCAGTCAGATAAAAAAGCTTTTGTTATTAAAAATAAATAACTGTGTCTCCTTTACGGAAAATCATAATGTTTAAATAATGAAATAAAAAGTAACTTTATATCGCAACAATTTTTCATTCATAAGATCAGGACCAACAGATGACGCTGGCGATGGATGAAACCGGTCCCGATCTTATAAAACTAAAATTAACGAAATGGCATTAATCATCGTGTAAAATTATTATTTAAATAAATACTAATAAGCAGTTGATAATGTATTTCATGTAAACGACGGGTATAGAAAAAGTATGGATTAAGTAAAACCTTATTTTCCATGTTCTCATTATAATTCACAATACAATGACTATGTTTTTTTGTGATTTTTCATTTTTTGTAAATTTTAAACAATAAATAATAAAATGGTTTAAGTTTTCCCATTGTTATAAGACTTGAGTAATTGGTGTGGAATATTCTTTCCATTCCACTAAAATAACTAAATAAATGAAGGAAAATGATTTTTATGGAAACTCCAACTTTAACGAGCCCGTGTGCATTGTCAAATATATGAGCTTTTTAATTACATTTTACACGTAGTTATAAATAGCTCAAAAAACGACTTAGCGATTTTCGCAAAAACAACGACGGTATTACGTTATTGCGTCGTTGTTTATCCCGCGCCACGGCCGCTCTACTTGCTCCGGCCAAGCTACGAGGCGTAAATATGTCGTCAGGAAAACTGGAATTACTTTCGTGTTTATTATTACGGGCTGCCTGTTTTGTATATTGAAGAGTTTTATGCGAGTAGCGTGCCATATTTTTCACAAAGAAAATGTTTTCACCATTGTAAAACTTATCCCTCATTTTATGGTACGCTCATTCTTTGTTCTTTGACACCTTGTATTGTAAGCTTAACATTTTTGTTATGTGTTTTGACAGAACCGTGGCATCGTGGGCGACATGTTTTTTAAATTAAATATTTTTTTCGTTATAGTATGCTACGCCCGAATTATTTTGTGTAATACAAAATTTTCGTGGCATTGTTTTCAAACAAGCGTTAATAATGTTAAAATTAAAATTGACACCTTTGTTATTTCAGTTTTGTATTTGTTATCTTTTGAAATAAAATATCTCACGCACTTTGATTTTAATCTATTTTATAATAAAAAGCTATAACAAAAATGTTTATCAGTGAGAGGGAGAAATAAAAAGAACCAAGGCTTATAATAATAAAGTGGAAGCTACTTGGCCTATATGAGCCACTTTATTACAAAGAAAACTACTGCTTTCAAGATTATAGTTGATATCTGAGAGCTAATGAATTTTCATTTTAATCACAACGTAATAGCCAAGATTCTAAGAATTAGTTGTACCAATATTTATTTGGAAGAAAAGCTCGTGTAATGCATGATGATTTATATATTGTTAATAGAAAATGATTATTAGAAAATTATTCCGTTGATAAAATCTAACGTGTATTATTATTTCTTAGTCAATTCGTCGTATTATTTTAGATCACTCCGGTGGTATTTTGAACATAAAACACGTAATTTTCGCTTGGATCTCTTTTAATTCTTTTTGTTTTTCGTTAATTTGTATATATTATATAAATTTTATTTATTGATTGAATTGGCATTCACTTGGTAGAACTCCATTATAACACGGTGAAAAAATAGCAATGTATTTTAGTTCTACAAAATTATTTTTAACAAATATAGTTGATAGCTATTTCGGCTCACGCCATCGTCAGAATCGTAGTTCTGACGATGGCGTGAGCCGAAATAGCTATCAACTATATTTGTTAAAAATAATTTTGTAGAACTAAAATACATTGCTATTTTTTCACCGTGTTATAAATTTTATTGGTGATTAAAATTATATTTGATATATATAGTATTATATATAGTTTCTCGTACCCAATGTTTGCCATTATTGATCCTAATTTCCAATTAATTTAAGATAATACACTGCTTAACTTAGTAACGATGACTTTTACGATACAATTAGTCTTTGAATACTTCTAAAAAGGGATTGAAAAGTGTCAAAACAAATAAACACCAAGTGAAATAACAAAACTATAAAATATAGTTTTTATCAAATGATCTTTGTTCAAGTCATAATGCATCCCCGCTTTTGATGTGCAAAATCCAAAAGATATTGAATTGTTTTTAAACGATTTTTTTTATGTTATTTATTCTGTCTTAGTAATTTATTAAAGTTCCGTCTTAAATAATTTCGTCTGTCTTTTTTCTTTCAAAAAACATAAGAAAAACAAACAATTTTCATGTAGAATTTTATTAATCCGCATTACGAGGAATCAATGTTATTGAAACGGAAATGTACAAACTTAAGGAATAAAAAAAGAAGTAATTTATTTTAATTAAAGAATGTACATTCATGTTAACAATTTTGAAAGTTAATCGTTGCGTTTATGAAGAGGAAAATTCTAAAATAGCTTCCAACGCCGAAGTAAACTTAACACAAAGCTTTTCAAAATTCTTCGAATCTCAAATGAAATTCCTGATTCGCATGCGTTTATATGTGAACCGAAATGGGTAATTTCCATGAGCAGACGGCGCTTCTGCATTTGATAAAATAATTATAAAAATAAAGCATGTTTTTTCATACACTTTTGCTCTGGGTGTGAAGTATTATATATAAATATAATGAATGTACCTACCATTCATGGAATGTAGACGTCGGGATAAAAAGACGTTGGTCTGACCTGAGATAATGCAATACACAATAAACATAAGAATGTGACTTTCACGAATTTGTCGGCGTCTATGATTTGATATCAAAATTTTGCCCTAGCAATTATATGAGTCTGGGCTCAAACCCTGACAAGGTCAAGGTCATATTTTTTGTTTTTCAATTCCAATCAAATTTTTTTTCTTTGGCGTAGAAGTCATTTTTTAATTATAGAAAAAAAAAATTCATGTTATTTGGCATATCGGCTTTTGCTATAATGCTACTTTATAAGCGTTTTTTTACTTAAAAAGCCAAAACAATACTTTATATTTTAAGATCGTGGTAATCAGGGTGTGTATCAAAACAAATAATAATCATTTGCATACATTTTATAATTTTTCATATTGACTAAATTTGAATTGTGGAAACTCCACGATTTTTTTGCATTCGTTTGATATTGAAACCTGGAGATGCTGAGAGGCAAATTCCAAGTCGTCGGTTACAAAATATGTGGAAAAGTACAAAGTTTTAACAATCCAATTTTGTATATATTTCGACTGAATTCTCGAAATCGTTAATTAGTGTGTTAGTAATATTCATGAAGACAGATTCAAATAAATATTTGTGAAAAAAACTTGTAGAAAATCAAAGATTTCGAAACTCATCAGAAATTGGTGTTTTGAAAAATATTAAAGTAACTAGCTGTACCCTGCGCGCGTTGCTACGCCAGCAACTAAAATAAATTTGAAGGAAAGACATTACACAAATATTCGATTCATTTTGAGTCAATTTATTGATTTTGTTCATTTTGAAAAAAATGTGACATTGCAGCGTTTCGTTTCAATTCGATATTTATTTTAGTGCTGTGGGATACACAATATTTCTTGTTTTTCCATCTGGTGCGTAAACGAATGAATCAGAAGGTTTTCCGACGCGTGAGCAGGCCACATAGAGCTGCCCATGTGAGAAGCATGGATTCTCCAAATTTAATCCACACACTTGTAACGATAGGCCTTGTGCTTTGTTGATAGTCATTGCGAAAGCGAGTCGCCCGGGAACTGCAAACGTTTGAATTCGAATGGCATATCTGTCGGGATCATTGGGATACGTGGCAACAATACGTCTTCACCTTTGAATTTTTCAGTCAAAATTGTTGCCTCGATAACATTATTTATCATTTTCTTGACTGAGAGTCTCGTTCCGTTGCAAAGTTTTGATCGAGAGGTGCTTATTCGAACATTTTGCAGCCTTTTTTCCCGTTGTCCAGTTGTCTCAGACGAACGGGCCTGAGTAGTACGTATTAGATCAGTTTCTAACCTCTCTTCTCGTTATTCCGATGATTCAGACGAACGGGTCTCAGCGGCATGTACTCGAAGATTTTCCAGCCTTAATGCTCGTTGTTCGTCTGATTCTGAGGCTCGTAATGCTCTTTTCTTCCGTGCTTGAGGTGTAGATCGGCCAATTGATTGTCGCTTTGGAGGCATAATTGTACGGGAACGACGTGAAAAATGCGTTTGAATTTATTAGATGTCAATCAGCAATCCGAATATCACAATGTATCCAATCCAATTGAACCGGCTGTTCACACACGGGTGGAAATGTTAGTATTGACGGTGATCACCAAAAAAATTGAATTAATTTAAATCACAATGAAATGGACAAAGCTATTCGAAAAATATGAACTGTCACGGTAGTATATGAAATTCATTGGAATGACAGTGACGCCATCTGTCAAAAATTGGACTTACCAACTTAGAAACCTTCGCCCCCTAAAAAATTTTCTTTTGGTCCGATCAGCACCAAACTTCAGAGGAACTATCTACAAACTAATCTCAAGTTTCCCTTAAAATTTCATCAAAATCGGTTGAGCGGTTTAGCAGTCCATAGCGGACATACAGACAAACATTCATTTTTGTATATATAAATATGTTTTTAATCATATTCTTTGATTTTTTGTCTTTTCCTGTTTAAGTTTTTATTATATTTTACATTAGCGTTCAGTTTTTGAAGATTTACCGGCAGTTTCAAAATAAAGTTGTATTATATCAAATAATTTTTAAATTTATCGCCGATTTTGTATTACATTGATTACGTTCGGGTAGCTGACATTCTTTGATATTTTTTGTATTGGTTTTTGTCAAACCCATTCAGCTGAACGTGTTAAATTCTTCCACCGCCCGTCATTTATCAGTGGGACAATAAAAGAAGACCGTTTCAGCGATAGATGAAACACGCGATGCTTCAGAATAGAGGGACAACCACCCTAAGCCGGCGTAATTCCATTTGATTGAAGCCTTGCTACATCGAAGGCTTACGAAAATTACTTATCTGCGCCCCATAAAACCTCCTGAAAACCCTCCAAAAAGAGAACGGTTTTATACGTTTTAACGTCCGGGGAGAATTGATGCAAGGTGTGGCAGATGCTTTGTGTTAAAAAAAGTTCGAAAGTTCGACTTTGAAAGGTTATCATTTTTTTTTAAATTTACATATCGGTTGTGCTGAAATTTCTTAATATAAAGAAGTATCAACGTATATTTGAAACAAAAAACATCTAAGTCATTTAGAAAAATAAATAAAAATAAGCATTTAATGAAATTTTGAAATTAATTGACCTTTTGCACTCGAGGCGTTAGGCGAGGCCCTACATGAATCAAAGTAATAGAAAAATATGTATATAAAATTTAAAAAAAATACTTTTTAATTTTTTCTTTAAAATATATATATAATGAATATAATGTACATATTTTTATTTTATTTGTTATTCTTCATTTTATGGTATTTCACAAAGCATGTAATCCTGGCTTATTTACGCAGGTCTCGCTAAACAGCCGTGTTTACGATCTCCCGTCATTTTTCTATTTGAACATACTGCACAGTCTTTCTTAGTCCCTGAACGTATTATAAGTAATTTATCTGCAAGACGGTCTTCTGTAGGAACAGTTGAAGTTCGCACTCGGGATCCATCATGCATTTCGATGACGACACTCATTGATATTACGCAAGCCGATTATCTTTGGCTATGTTGTTTATCAGAAAATGACTTCCTAATGATGTGTTATTGTGATCTTGTTGAAATCGACACATAAAAAATGTTAAAAGTATACTAAAAATGACTTTATAAACATGCCGCCTCTATAGCGGTATTCGAGTGCAAAGGGTTAAAATTAAAGTAACTAAAAAGATGGATGATTATTTGATCTATACGTTATGAATATTATATCATAAATTAATAAATATCACGTGGAGTGGAAACATAAGCTTTTTATGGAGCTAGACTTATGTTTATTTGTCTCTCTTACAGCGTTTCACCAAATAGAATGAGACAAATGAGAAAAAATCGTGGTCATCAAGCACAGATACAAGTATCAATTTGAAATTGAGGTATTTTTGTACACCGCAATCAAAACTGAACGACTTTAACCATTCAGTATCAAGCATGACGCATACATACAAACTAAAAACAACCGTATTACAATATAACATTGACTATCAATAAAATCCATCAAATAACATTGAAAATAAATATTGAAATATTTTTATCCATCATTACTAATTTCAATTTGTCTCAATCATGATCGTATTTGTATTACAGATAGACTTAAAGGCTTACATTATTTTTTTATTTTCATTGTATTCTTTTTTATCAAATTCTATACTGAGAATATTTCCGATTGAAATATATTTTTGTTGTATTTTGTTTGCAGTTATTATTCCGTGATTGTTGGACCAACTTCGAGTGCCAAAAAAGCAGCATAGATAACCCCTACTATTGTTATTGACTAAATCCGTATTGCATTCGTGCTCGTAAAAGCTTGATAAATCGTTTATTTTATTACAGAGATAGCAGCAAAACATTTCATATAAAGAGTGTACATACATTTCCATTATATCGCCTGAAAAAAGTGCATTCAAATAATTCATCGCCCGCAATTACGTCAGGAAGTGCATATTCCACTGAAAAACCTAATGTACATTTGGCTAGTGATTGTAATAGACAAAATGATAGTGGTTTTTTTTAGTAATCTGGCAATGCCAACTACTATTATTCGTCGTCAAATGAGTATATTGCAATTTTATGCATGTGGATTTTTTAATCAGCATTTGACAGTTTATAATTCACAAAAACCGATAGAAATACTTTAGGTTATTAAAAAAATGAAATGGGAATTAAAAACAAGTAACTAGTTCGACTGCAGTAGTTTTAATAATATGAGCCATTAATTTTTAAATGGGGTAATACTAATCGATAAAATTTACAATTAATTTGTTTAAAAATACGTACACTGTTTTCAAAAAATTTATTAAGGAATTAAAATGTTTGATCACAAAATAAGTTTGGATTATTCAAAGTATTTTCAAAATTGAAATCAATTTTTATCAGTATAAAGATTATTTTTAATGCATTATGTGGATAACAAATTTATGAATGTATTAATTAATAATATTTAAGTGTTCCACTTCTTCCGCTGAGCGTTTACTACTCAACTATAAGACATGGAATAATTTGTTACTATATTTAATATATATATATATTATATATATTAAATTTGGTTGTGGCTTAAAAAATAATCAAGATAGAAACTTACCTTTAGCTCAATGTTTTGATATATTATAGTTATGTCTGAAATTTTTTTTTCGGTGAAAAAAAAAGTCGTTTTACTTAGATTAAAAATATTCGATATTTATCGTTAATTGAATCAATACAACTGCTAAAAGATGTATTTTTTGAATAGATAGTAATCGAATTGGTATATATGGGTCTCTTCTTTTAGATTTATTAATTTTATGTGATATTATTCTTCCCCTCACGAGACTTTGAGTATCATTTGTTCACCGATCATAATCATCTTCGAATTAATTTTCTTGAACTTTCAATAATATTGGAATTAGAATCAAAATCTTAACAATAAGATTCTTTTGGCATTTATATGTTATCATTTAATTACATTTTAGTAAAACAGGTATCCATACAAATTTAAAATACTAAACATTGCATTATGTGTATTCTAGAAGCCATTCAAATAAGTTTTCTTTTTATATCAAAATCATCATTATAGTTTTTATAGTCAAGGAAAATATTTTTCATAAATACACTTGATGACAATAAGATGGTGAGTCGATTTTCGTTGTTCTTCATCGTTTTTCTCGAGAAACAAGTGTATTTTTTATCCATAACTCATACCAGGGCGTGTGCAATCTTCATACGACATTCAAACATGATGAAATGAAATTTAATAAACCAATAGTCGAAAATTCAAATAACACATTGATATATTGGTAACTTTCTCAATATTGTGAAAACAGACGAATTTTTATAGTAAATTAATTAAAGTTATATTTTATCTCAAGCTTCATTAAACACTCTAAGAATATGTGAAAATCTATGAGCGGGGTGATATGTTGGTAAAATACAAATTTCTAACGCAGTGAAAATATTGCAATTTATTTCAGTTCTACAAATTTTGCTATTTATTTCATCGTATTATAATGAATTTCTACCAAGTAAATGCCAAATAAGCCTTCCAACCTTCCTTTACTGGATATAAATATAGTATCCGATCGATCGAAAATGTGATAATTCAAAGCAATTTAATACATGAAATCTCTGTCTTATTCAATTAGTTCTCTGCTATTGTTTACCAAACATAATTTAACGAGTAAATCTAAGATTACTTATTTAGCCCATTACTAAAAGGCACGTAAATTATATTTAGCATCATCTTAAATTCCAATTAGTAGACTAGCTAAAGTTACAGCATTGTAAGAGCTTCATTAAAAATTAATTATCAAGATTAATGGAAATGAATAAATTATTTTTATATTTTGGGAAATTCTGTTTTGTCTATAGAAGAATTGAAATCAATATTTGTCATTGTGAAATACAGCACAACAGATAAATCCATTGTTTAATTTCGTTTAATTTCAACAAGGAAATATAGAAACAGATACGGTATAACTTTCAAGATGTTTCATGAATATTCTTTTACAAAAACAAATAAGCTTCGAATACGTTCCAGTAGAGTGAGCAAAGCTAGCTGTGATTTATTAAGTTGATCAACGTTGCATCTTCACAGAATACTAAGGTAATTAATTTCTCATGTGTCATTATACTCGGGTACTTACTGCATACATTTGAAACTGTAATATGTGATTCATGCAACCTAAAACTGATTATATCAAGAATATGTTCACAAATATGTCAGTGAAATCATTTTGTGCGAATTTAATAAGTTGAATTGAAAAAGTTTATTATGCTTGTCTTGTTTAATTCTTATGTCTCGACTTTTAAAGTGATAGATTTCAATGTGTTTATTTGACGAATTAAAAGTGACCAGAGCCTTGATCGGGTCAAACCTTTTGTCTATTTTGTTTTTGTTTTGAAATAAAGCCTGATTTTTAAATACTCTAAATTGTTGATTGAATTGGCATTCACTTGGTAGAACTCCATTATAACACGGTGAAAAAAATAGCAATATATTTTAGTTCTACAAAATTATTTTTAACAAATATAGTTGATAGCTATTTCGGCTCACGCCATCGTCAGAACTATACTTTAACTAACATTTGCTTATCTATATATAGCTGTGCAGAAAAGGCACATAACACATCCTCTCTCCCGTTCCAACGGCCTAGCTTGTTACTTTAACACAATGACACTAAATTTTCAAAATTCTAAATGAAACAATAGGTGTCTATGACAATAAGATTATATGTGGGACGGAATTGATCCTTCTGGAAGTAAGTCTGACCACCTCTTTGTGCAACGGCTGGACAAGTGGCGATACTATTATGTTAGTTTGGTCGTTAAGAATCCTCTAAATTATATTGGCTACTCCGCTTCAACTTCTTTATATGACTCAACAAAAAACGTGTTAAAGTTTAAAAGATAAAGACGAAACCGATTCGTGTGAGTATATTAGTTTGTTTATGATAAAACAGTTATAAA
Organism: Himalopsyche japonica; assembly: GCA_028555115.1. Classification (NCBI taxonomy): domain Eukaryota; kingdom Metazoa; phylum Arthropoda; class Insecta; order Trichoptera; family Rhyacophilidae; genus Himalopsyche; species Himalopsyche japonica. Next base: position 237,243 of record JAHFWJ010000461.1, read on the forward strand.
GCGCATTTACTTGACATCAAAGAAATCAGAAAAGAAAATTTATGAACCCAATAAAGTCCAAAAAAATCAATCATTGTCTTTGTTTGAGAAAGTACACACTTGAATGTTACCATCCTAAGACACACTAGTTTGTACTTTTATATACAATGTGTATTCTATAATAGAGTTTGACATAAATATAAAATAACTTTGATTATTCCAAGTATTGTGCTACTAACTGTGACACGTGTTTCGCCTATCAGAGGCACCTTCAGACTTACTATCGCAAAGTTTGCTTAAGTAATGATGCAAAATTGATTCTAACATTTTAAATTAGGAAATTAAAAATTGGATTTCGGGTTTTTTTCCTTCTAAAGGAACCAAGGAAGGGGTGATGCAACAATGATGATCAAAACAATTCAATCAGATAATGATACTGATATTATTGAGCTGCAATCAATGAAATTGGGATTTTTCCTTTAAAATGGACGCAAGAGAGGGGGTTATAGAATCAAAACAAAGCAAATGAATAAACATATTTCTAATGACATTAAACCATACAAACTATTAAACTAATGAGCTGCATTCAATCAGATAGGTTAGTGATTACTTTATTAATTGGAAACAATGTTAGTAAAGGTGAGCAACCAGTCCTATTAAGAATATTATTTCATAATATTTCTTTTTTATTAAGAGTTTTATTTATTTCTATTACCTAAGATATATCAAAAACATGTTGTTTGATTATTGTCTGCAGCAATATCCCATTAAATGTTCCCACGTTGAGAGATATTGATCCAGAACAAACTTAGAAAGGAAATATAAATTTGAATCGAAATTTTTCCAACAAACATCGACAGTTACTGTTTTTTTTTTTATATAAATGGTGTTGACAGTTTTTTTATTAGTATAAAATATGTAAATAAATGTATTACAGCCACGATATCCCATATTCTGAAATACAAATATCAAATGAGGAAAATTTTAATTACATTTGTTTTTAAGTCAGCAGAAAGCTCATCACTGACATTCACGTTGTAGATCTTAATTTTAATTGATAGAATCGAAAGTTCATATGGGCTTGGTCGAAACTTTAACTTTAACCCTGAACCCAACTTGTCTTTAACGTATCTCATAACACTAGAATAAATAGACTGTTATTTTACAGCACATTTAAATAATAAACTACAAAGGAGTTTTTTAGTGCATTTGCATTGACATAATTTAATCCCATGTAATTTACGACTGTGCTTCAGTAATTCGGGCATATTTCCAAATATCTGTGCGGCAGACAGGTAAACGTTTCTGCCCGACTGTTCTATTTTTATTTAATTTGAGTGGAACACAAAAAGCGCATTTGTTCCCATAAATTGGCTGCCTTAAATAATTAACGAAACAAAACTCTCCGAATTGAGCTCATAAAACGTTCAAATGCACATTTTTACGCTCGCCCAGCGAAATAATATATTATTTTTGGCCTAGCATTTTAGTGCTGACCATAGATTAGCCAACAAAAGGTGAGCTATACTTTTAAAATGTTATGCAGTTTCTTAGTACATTTTTAATGTTCCTTATTTTTATAATTATATTACCAATACCAAATTTGTTTTTAGTAAACATTACCAAACCCTAAAATTAAGCAAGGCTATTTATAAGAATTGGAGTATTTTAATTTACTATGTGTATATATAATATTTTTGGTTCAAAAATTTTAAAAGAAAATGCATTTAATTTACATTTAAATGCAATTAAAAGTACAAGAACAAAATTATTGATTAATTTTGCGATCAATAAATAATAAAAAGTCTACGAGAAAAAATTAGAGCACTTTCAAATAAAAAAAGGAAATTCTATGAGCTCAAAAAACAATAAAAATACATAATTTAAACAATAATTTATATAATTGATAAATAGCATCGATCTAAACATATGTAATACGAATATTTAAAAAATTAGGGTAATTCATTAAGGGGCGTCTAAAAATATAATAATCACAATTAAAAAATAAAATAAATATATTTCTTCATTTAATGAAAGTTTGTATGTACATTTTTAAAATTTGTTGATGATAAGGGTACCTGGGAAATTTTTTTTTTTCTATGAACCATCAAAGTAACAAATAATATTTTTTATAAATTACAATTGAAAATTTTATTTTGAGAAGACTTTCTTTACTCAACCTATAAAATATTATAATAGTGCGACATTTTTTTACAACAAATTGGATAAAATTTTATTTTATAAAATTCGTGACTTGGCAGAAGCGGTATTTATAAAATGTTATGGGGCTCATGTTTGTCCATTTATATCGGACAGACAGATAGAAGTATATCCACTCGAGCTAAGGAACATGTAAGATCATTCAACAGTAAAAAAACAGATTTATAATTCGCTAATCACGTTATTAAGTAATCACATAATATAAATTTAAACACAGCGCCTAAGTGTTTGCATCTTTGTAGCAACGGTCGCAGGACGACGGCTTTGGAACAGCTGGAAATCAATAGACATTAACTATCACAAAGGATGCTAACGAACAAACTAAGATATGTCTATCGCCATTGCTTAAGCCCCCGCAGGGTGCTTCTTTAATTCTGTAATAAACCATTTCCGTGCTATATGTAAACTTATTGATAGAGCCGCCATTTTAGTTTCATTTACAATTTTTTGTTTTATTGCGAGCAAGAAACAAGCTATGTCGTTAAAACAGGAAAGAAGATGTATTGTGTACCTTTTCTACACAGCTATATATAGATAATCAAATGTTAGTTTAAGCATATTTCCGACGATGGCGTGAGCCGAAATAGCTATCAACTATACTTAAAAAAATAGTTTTGTATAACTAAAATAAATTACATAATCTCGATATAATAATTAGTTCTGACGATGACATGGGTCGAAATAACTATGAACTATATCTTTTAAAAAAAATGTAGAACTAAAATACATTGCTATTATTTCACCGTATTATAATGGAGTTCTACCAAGTAAATGCCAATTCAATCAATAAATTGATATAATCATGCTGATTTTTTTTTAAATAAAAACTGCAAGATGGCCGCATTAGACCTGTTGAACTCTCCTGTACTATATTATTTCCATATGAGTAGTTAATAAGGTGATCACTTTGAAATTACCATACATCCCCTTAGCTATTCGAGTGTCTAATTATTAATGTTTTATAATTCCAGTTTCACGGTGAAATCCGACATGGCCCCCTCGAGTCAGCTCCTCGTGTATTACGTCACGCCCGACGGTGAACCTGTCAGTGACGTCACAGAATTTGAAGTTCAATTACTGCATAAACAGGTAGGTCGCTTGATTGCCTTGTTATTGAGGGAAGATTGCATGGGTTATCAACTGAATTGAGCAAACCTACCGTGCTCCAAACTAAATTGTACGTAATATCAGCTGATGGCATGTACTCAGATGGATTCTAGATAATGGGTATTGGTGGTTATGGTGCAGACATAGAATGTGGCAAGTTTCGGAATCTGATAGAATCACATTCATTCCAGACTATGAAACATTGTTACGCTTGAAATGCGTTTTGGTAGCAATCAATTAATTGGCTAATATTATGCTATTGTATTTTGCCGATGTGGTGGAAGGACATTGTTAAAACATGTTATTTTGAATAATAAAAACACATTTTTAGTACTATTTCCACAATATAATTTATGATCAGCTCATTGCAAGCATTATCAATTGATCAGTTAAAAACACTCGCGATGGGCTGTTCATAAAATAATAGTGCTAAAAAATGTGTTTAATTATTCAAAATATCCCATCAAGAATTCACAGTTAAGACCTTTAAAGACTTTTTAAAGAAAGACAGTTTGCTCCTATCAGTCCGATTTAAAAAAAACGGGACAAAAATATTTTGCACCTATCGTTTAATTACCTACTTTTTGAGAGAAAAAAGGTTCAGAAACTGTATAACATGTAGTTTTCGTAGAAAAAACTTATCTTAATCTCGGTTAGAAAACCACAAGCTTTACGCTGGAAGTGAATTGTAAAAAGTTTAACCTTAGACTCATTCTTTTGTTTTTCTATGGATATATTGTCTAAGAAAAAAATTATCACAGTTTACTTGTAAAATAATTTTTCATAATATCTTTAGGAGAAACTCAGAACTGACTAAAAAAATTGATTAAGCAAACATTATTCTTTGAAAATACGAACATAATTTGGAGTTTTTTCCCCGAAAGAGTAACTGAATTATAAGGAATATACCGTTAAAAATTATTTTTTCATTCTAGCGAAACATATAATTTTACGATACAACTTTTAACGCTCCAAGTTTCTCAGGCCTAACTAATTAACAAGCTTCTGTGCAAAAGCTCACTACAAGACAATTTTAGTTCAGTGAATGCCGCTTCATCTTAAAAAGATTTAGAAATACAAAAATATTTTATCATTGCATCTTTATTCCATATGGAAACTGTTTGTTATGATTTTTAAACTTCCTTCACATCGAATCTTTTCTAAATTACAAATAAAATCTCATTCAAAAAAAATATGCACATATTTAAAATTTTCAGGCAGATGTATTAGTTGCATTTTTTGTACTTTTTTATTATTTCAGTAAATATTCTGTCAGTTACTGTATTGGAGTGCTAAGAAAATTAAGAAATACTCTTAACAGATTTTATTTTGTTATAATGTGGTTATTGGTTTAAAAAAATCCATTTATTTTGTATTCAAACTTGTATATTTGAAAAGACGTTTTCATATAAAAAAAAGATGCTGAATAATTCTTTAGTATAACTACATTAAAAATCTTCCAACAAGGCGAACGACGATACGGATGCGTTAAAAAAATGTTTTAAATGTGTGTGTTATAAGATTTCTAGATCCGTCATTTTTACACCTTTTCCTACAAGATTCAATCAAAATCTAGAGCTTTGCGATGTATATATACCTATGCCATGTTAGAATCGAATTAAGTTTCGGACAAAGCTCGGTTCAGTACTCGACTCTCGATAGCTTTCGAAGTTACTAAGTAGCAGCCGCGTTGCTCGCAAATCGTTGAAGCAGAGCAGCGATTGTCAAAGTTTTGTTGCGAGTCATTGGTCCCATGTTACTGTCGTTTTCGCACCACTCGACCCGTCCAAACTTTGGAAACCTATTTTATTGGGTTGACTTCTGCAACAAATGTGTTCGGGGGAAGCCCCAAAAGTCCCGCAGGACCCAAACAATGATCGTCGGAAACTTAAACATGAAAGTGTTGTCAGTGTAATGCTTAGTTATTATATTTTGATTCAGCATTGCTTTAAACTGGTGTATTTCGTGGCTCAAAACTATCTGAAAAACCATATATTTTCACCTTGCAATAAATATGCAACGTTTATTTATTTCATGCGTCATTTTTAGATAACGCAAAAATCGTTATTTTTAATTGAAAAATAATGCGTTTTAAAAGTAGCCAGTCAACAGCATATTGTAAAAAATGCACGGTGTAAAAATGTGTATATCGGCATTTGATTATACTAGAGCTAAAAATTGAATTGTTGAAACTTAGGATGACTTCACGTTTTGTCACTAACGACTCGGGTTTCACCTTTTGACATCTATAGACATTCCATCATACGGATGCTATAGGATTGACACAAAAAAACTGTTAGCATCGGTTATATACCAAAGGAAAAACACAGAAAATTCATTTGTTTATCCAAATAAACAACTGAAATAAATTTCAATAACATTGATTTAATAATCATAACACTGAATTGCCTGTGATAAATTGAATTAATAATAAATACCGTTTATGAGTCTTTCATAAAAGGATTATACAACGAATAATAATAACTATCATCATTGGGTTATTTTATACTTAGAAATACCTATATATTTAAAATTTGTAGGTAACATTAAGAATTAAACGTCAAGTGACATCATATAGGAATTCAATTTATGAAGTGGTCGACTCATTGAACTGATCTCACGTAAAGGATATAACAAAGGAGGAGTTGGGAAGATTAAGCTGGTCGTTAAGAATATATTGAATTTAACAATTGACCTGTCTGTGTAATATGACCTATGATAGCAATACGTTCTGATCAGTTTTTGCTTTAGATGGCATATTTATTACTCTTATATTCTGATAGTTTGCCTTAAATTTTCCCAAACATCTTCTACATTATATATTTTTTTGCAACCATAAGTGTAGGTAATAAATTCAGTATTTTTTTGAGTTGAATAATTGTTTCGTAAATTACGCTTTTTTTTTATAATTTGTCACCTTGTTCACGATGAAGTTATATGTAAGAAGGCGAACTATTTATTTACCATTGATTATTTATTCGAGAAAGTAATACTATCAATGACTTATTTTTGGATTTATTTCTAAGGCCTAGGTTCCCAACCTGGGGGTCGCGAAGGATTTTATGGGGGGTCGCCAACTTATACGGTCAACTAAAAATTTGTTTTTTGTATGTTTTTGGATTTTATGGGGGGTCGCGGGTCACGTGGATTTTATGAAAAGGGGTCGCCACCCAAAAAGTTGGGAGCCTATGATCTAAGTGTTTGTGATGTTTTCTTTATCTACATACTGAATCCATGCTATGCAAAAACGGACGATCGCAGATTAACTTATTACGTGAAGTGATAAATATGTAAAACATTTATATAAAAAAACATAATATAACATACCGTAAAAATGATTATCTTCTTTTTTTTAAACGGAATTAAATGTTATTTCTCTGACAATTGTCATTCTTTGTGTAAAAGGATTATATATAAATAATAAGACACATTGTTTTGTACTATTTCCTCAACGTTTTAATAACATTTCAATATCAAAAAATGTCTTTACTTATTGATTTTGCATAGGTCATATATTTACATTAACTTCTCAAGAAATTTGCGTTTGGTTTTCAACTGCACTACTTTGAGTGAAAATCAACTCTGGAGCCAATTCCCGAGAGTGCCAAACAATGAACCGAAGAAAGTTGCTGTCCCACAAAATGGGAGGCTGACTCCGGTGAGTACTTTACCAAAGTTTGAATCCCGCCACGGTGGTCTAATGGTTAACTTAGACTTTTACTTAGGGGTAAATACTACCGGCAAATTATACGAGCAATGCAGGTATGGGGCTTGTTTATTAGACCATTTACACGTGTTCTTGGGAAGTATAACTTATTTTATTAATAAATAGTGTCTTTGTAAGTCACACGGCAAGTTTGTTTGAATTGCTAGAAACTTGGTTTCGCTGAATTTGGATATAAAACATTTAGCCGAGTACCCGATAGTTTTTATACTCTTATAGCGCATATAGTATTCTGTTCTTTTGCTTTTAACATGAGAAATTACTCCATCGCTGAATTAATCAAATAAATAGCTTGTGTCATAATAACTATTTTTACACTTGTTATGCAAGGGTTTAAATACACTCTAAGCTTAAAAATTTGCAAAGCTTTTTTCTCTGTTTTTAAAAACAATCATACTTCCATTTAATGTAATTTATGATATCGACTGAAGGTGCTTGGTGGAATTTCAATATCAAATTTGAATTGTTACAATTTTGTACGATTCCACATGTTTTGTCACTAACGACGCGGGTTTCGCCTTTCGGCATCTTCAGGCATTCTGTCACACGGATGTACAAATGTACAAAGTTCCAACAATTCAAATTTAATTCAAATTCCATTTAATGACTAAAAAAGATGTGTTAATTTATTGAAAGTATTTTCAAATGCAAAAAATCTTGGTTTGAAAATCCAAGAGTTCGGCGTAAGCTTCCGAACCTGATGTTCGCTAAATTTTTTTATAAAAGTATCAAATTTTTACTAGCTCAGCTAATGCAAAAAGAATTTTGCCTTAATAAATAAAATATTTAAATGCACACCGTACAAAAGTCAATGTATGATATTAATTTATCTCAGATTAACTTTTTATTGAAAATATATAATGCATTGGCAATTTGCGGTATTGTTATGATGAAGGTTTTATTTATACTGTAACTGTTAATGATTCATAAGCAAACAGTATAGATCCATAAGAAGCATTATGTGCCAATGAAATGTTTTTAATAAGGTTACTCTTTTTATTGATATACAGAGATTAACTTCTTTGAAAACTGCAACACAGTGAAAAAAAAAATTTTTTTTAGGTATCAAATTAATTATAATTTAAAAACACATTGTGAGCACGCGGTGGTAGCAAAAGTGCACTTCGGAGCTGGTAGTGCGGGATATGAGTCCCTAAAGCAGAAATTAGCAAACCGTGGCTCGCGAGCAGTACACTGCTTATGGATTATAAACGTGTCATTCTATTTTTGTCTGGTTTCTATTTTTAAGAATGGACGTTTTGCTTGGAGGGTTGGATGCTATTGGGTGAAACGTGCGCGTTGAGTGTCTCTGCCACTCTGGCTGGTTGGTCGTGTGTGTGTGTGTCTTTTAATCGCCTGCTCATATGACCGAGTTTAATGCTTAATAAACTAATCAACGCGTTGTGTACATAATTTAGTAGAAGTACCTGTATTTGTTATAGAATTGATCATCAATGTAAACGACAATACTGTAGAGAAAATTCCATCAATTTAAATCAAAAAAAAAAAATATAGCAAATACCAAGACCTCCTTTACAGCGAAGTACAGTATATTGGTATATTGGCGTTGATTCTGACCACAATCGTTGAAAATGTGAAAATTTTACTACACAAGCTGTGTTTTATTTTCGCTAACGTAATTCCTTTTCACTAATGTATGAACGTGTGTGAGCCTTGAAAAATGATAATTCTCGATGAAAAAGTATAACATATATCAAAACACGTCTTTTGAACTGATTTCAGAGTATTATCATCTTACTAAGAACATTTTCTACTTATTTAATCAATAGATTTAATTCTTCCCCTAAGAATTTTCCACAAGTCGAGTCAATGATGTCACTATTGAGCTAGTGGTGTGTTTCTTCTTAAGTTCTTCACACATGAAAATACGCCCACTCTGTTCATAAAGTAAAGGTGTCTTGAATATGACTGAATAGTTTATTTAAGAGAGCTGAGTTATCTCGCGCGTGTGTCATTGAGATAGTTTAGCAGGCTCTCTGTCTTGGCTGGAAAACTAATTTCCAGTCTGGTATGTCAGACGTACTCAGTAATCGAGTTACAAAATCTATGTTTATGGTATTTTCATGCCCAAGAGGCATTATATTGTGACATATTGATTTCATTAGCAGATTTCGGCTTCAAAGTAAACCCAACTTCTCATTTTGGTCTGGAGCAATCTTGAACGTCCTCGGGCGAAATTTCTTGGTATAGCTCGGTTGGCGAGAGCGCGCCTACTAATGAAATGTATTCATATTATATAGCGTGATTCTAGACATGAGATTCGGCCTCAATGGTTGAAAGATAAGAGCTCATCTCAAGCAATCACATGAGTAGATCTTGACATGTTTGATACCAAATTTTATTTCATTTTTCGACATTCAAATTTCGAGTGTGGTTGTATATATAAAGACTTTTTTATTACAATAGAAGTTTTTTTGTTGAGTCAATCTTGCCGTACTAGCATTATGGATATAATTTATGATATCGACTGAAGGTGCTTGATGAAATTTCAATATCAAATGTGAATTGTTACAACTTTGTACGATTCCACATGTTTTGTCACTAACGACCCGGGTTTTGCCTTGAAGATGCCGAAAGGTCATTAGCGACAAAACATGTGGGATCGTACAAAGTTGTAAGAATTCAAATTTGATATTGAAATTTCATCAAGCACCTTCAGTCGATATCATAAATTATAGAAGTTTTTATTCACGTGCAACACAGCTATATATATTATGTCGAAAAAAATTGTAAAAATTATTTAACCTGATGAAACATCGTGACTATATTTGAATGGTTGTGAAATAAAATACATTTTTTCATTACGATTTATTGATTGTTTCCTAAAATGAATAAAAAGAAATATTGATACCTCATTATCCACGGAGACGACTATAGTACCGCACGGCCAAAAAGTTATTAGTTATATAATTAATAGCAAGTCCTTTGGTCTTGCTATGCACTACGGCATCGTTATCTTGATAAATTGAGGTCGGAATCGAGCGGCGACATGACATATTATTTCTTGATAACGTGATCCCAGCTTTGGCATTGCCCAGATAAGAGCATTTTACTTCTTTGCTATTGAACCAAGAATGGCCATAATTATCGAGATTTTATCTGTTTGATTCACTAGTATTGAGAGAAAAAGCGAATACGTATAAAATTACAGAAACTAAGCCTACCGTTATTTAGAAAACCTAAATAGTGAAGGAAACATTGTTTATCTTGCCGACATCGGCCATATTCGATATTTTAATTTACCGTATACAATAGACTAAGTTTTTAAGTATCTAATTTCAAACAATGCCATTTTATTTTTTACATGCATAAATTATCTTGACTTCCAATAACAAACGTGAATAAATAGAATTTTTTATTGATTTGAATTGAAGTTTATTTCTGTATTAAATGGGGAAAAATAGTGATATATTTTTGGTCTTCAAATTCCACAAGAAATATGGTTGATAGATATTTCGGCTAACACCCTCATCTATTCTCTGACTCTCATAGTTTTGATGAGGGCGTAAACCGAGGTATCTTTCAACTAAATATTTTATTAGTTTTTTAGAACTAAATCCGTTACTATTTTTGAAACAGAGTTAGAAACAATGCGTTCAAATAAAGTAATAATTTAAGCGAATAGTACTCTTTATATATTAGTTGCAAATAGTGTCCAATTGAAATAGATTCTCTATGGACTGCTCAGCTCTGCAGCGAATGAATTCTTTCGGCATCAACAGAAAAATAAGAGACTGTTACAAGAAGTCTGATAATAATAAAATTAAAGCCTGATTTAAAATAATAATATAATTAATAAACTATTTTTAATAAGGTCAATTAAAATTGAAAATTTATTGAAACATTCTCAATCATTTTTAAAAGTGTACACAATTTTATACTTATATGCGTTGTAAATGAACTCAAATGCATAAATATGAAATTGAGCTGTTATAAAATTTATAAATTGACTTTGAAAACATCGTTCAATCGTCGTTAAGAAACGAATTAGTAGTATAATTTTTAATTAAAAATATATTTAAAAGCAGTTTATTTGAGATATTTTATTGAGATAAGAGTAACTTATTTAGCAATTTAATATTTAATTTTTAAGAGCATATCACTATGCTTTCCTGCGTATTTGTTTGTTGTAAGGATATCGTAAAAACTTATCGTTGCCCAATTTCCCAATACTTAATTTACGATACGAAATTTGAACACTGAAAAATAATGCTGATTTTTAAAAATATTTTACAAGTCTAAGACTTTATTGAAATAAAATATTTTAATACAAAAGTTACAATTCAAATTCAACACCGTTTTACGAAATCAATCCATAAGTAATTATATTTTTTAGAAAAACAGAAAATATTACGTAAAATAACCAATGATTAATATTGCGCAAATATGGTATTTCAGTATCATCAAAAATTCTTGTTCACGATCGCCGGGTCGTGAGTTACAAAACATAATTAAAAAATACATGTATGGAAAGTTTACAGAGCTTGAGCTATAAAAATATTATAAAATATCTCCGCGTTCAATTTTCAAATTATTTTTATGGTCACGCAAAAAAAATTTAAACAAGATTTTTCTTCGCATTTTTAGTATTGCCACTTGAGTATAAAACTAGGGTTGAAATATAAAAAAGGTAAATGCCAATTGAACCAAAATATTCCGTTGTAATTTATATTTGTAGCGACTTGCTTTAGTAACTTCCAAATAAATCTTAAAGAAAAATCAAGCAACTTGTATCATTTGAATGCCATACATAAATATAAAACTTGTAAAGTATTTGCAATATCTCCGGGAATATTCTCAATATCCTCATAGAATTCGGTACCATAAAACGTGATGCATGGCTCACTCGTGTACTAAAATCTGAATACCCCAGCGATGATACGTAGCAATAATAGAATCACATACTCGGCGGCCTCGCACTAACTCGTTTTACATGAATATCTAGTCGCTAACCATGATATAAATTCTGCCATACAAGACGAGCTTTTTGGATCGCTTGGAAAAGCTCAAAATTCATGTTTTTAACGCACAACATTTAATGTTCAGTATTTTACACCAACTGACTGATACAATGTGAAATTCGAATTTTAATGATATTTAAATATATATTATACTAAAGCTTCATCTAATATCTCATATTTATTCTTTCTCGGTGGTTACAGATATACAATATAATCAACATAAAAAACCACGGTATAACAGTAAGACGTTGCATTTCAAAAATATATCACTAAATCGAATTGCAATAGCATTAGCATAAATGACAACATCCCACTTTGAGAACGGTTGCAATTTCATTCATCAAATTCTGTTTGTTTTTATTATGATATATATTGTAGATATTTATGGGTAATTTTGATCTTTTTCCTACTGAAATTTCTATCTTCGAAAGAAGAACTAAAATATCCCAAAGCTCCGTGTAGCAATTATGGTTTTATTGAAACGTATAATTGTAAATATTAAATATGATTTAATATTTATTAACAATGTTAATCAGAAAATCACGTCCAAAAAAACTATACTAGTAATATGATTAAGGATAAAGATCTTTCAGATTTCTTTGTGAATTATATTGACACTATCATAACATCTTGATAGTAGTGTCCTATTTATACTCAAAAGCCAGAGGGCAAAGAAAAATGACAGATTTTACTAGAAAAAAGCTTGAGTCGCAAAAGCTCCAGAGCAAGCCGTCAGCACAATATATGAGATGATCTTCAAATTCGTCAAGAGAGCGACTCATCTTTATTCAACGTTCGCTGTTTGACAGTTTTTATACAAAAATCACGACACTGATGGAAAATTATCACTTAATTTTGCGTAAATTTGAGTACACTATTTTCATTAAAATTTTACCTTTAAATGAGTGGTTAACGTCGCTTGTTTCTGCTAGCGATTATGAATTTTCGTTAGCAAACCTGAAATTATGTGATATTGAAAATTACTTTCCATCGATTTTTTTTTTTAAATGTCCTAGTGAGAGCGACTAGTTTATTTTTGATCTCCGTTGTATTCTACTATTGAAGAGAGTTTAACCGTTTCTCTGCCTAAAGTTTTAGTATGGCCAGATAGGGTGGGCCGCAATTTTATTTATATATATAATCTCTTTTTAAAATCAATATTTCAGTGATTACAATACAAAATATATCAAGTGTAAATATAAAACTATGATCTTAAGAGATGTCGCTGTGTGGTTGAAATATTCAAATTATTAAAATTATCGACCTTGTTGAGTTTTAGTATGTCTTAATTGGACCGTATATATACGCGGATTTTGTATGGCCGGCACTGCGCTCACGGAATTGTAGGCCGCATTTACACGTCTCAGTTAAGTAACTAACTGCATTACGAGCTTTTTTGAAATATTTTCAGTTAATTATGTAAGTGATCTTCATCAACAGAAGAATTGCTTAAAAAATTAATACGATTTTCTTGAAATAAGTTTGCAAAATAATTTAATCGCGTCACTAAACGGATTTAAAATCGTGGCAACCAAATTCAAAGTCAAGAATGTTGATGATTCATCCACATAATTAAAATTATTTATTTTTCATCAATTTTGATCGCTTAAATGAAGCCAAAAACAAGAAAGCTATATATTTTACTCAGTGTATATACATGCACATTAAAAATCAGACATTTGTAAGATCCGTCGGAGTGCGGCTGACAAAATATCTTTGTAATAAATTGGTCCGCTGCGGGATTTTCCCGAGCCGAAACTTCGATGAATTTGCCACGCGAAATATGACAAAGCCTTTGTATCATACAGGAATATTCAAATAAAAATATACGATAAAGTTTGCAACTTTGCCAAGTTTGTTGTGAGTCAGTCACTTATATTATATTACCTTTTCGTAGATGTGCGAATATAAATGTTTGATAAACATCACACGTACTAATCACATTTGAAAACATACTCATATTGAATTTGTTTTAAAATTTTTGATAGTATGACATTATATTATTAATATCTGTAAATTAATAATTTATAGATGCTTGCTTATGTTATAAAGTGTCTTATGTAATTTTCGATTTTTGAAACATTCTTATGAGATGCAGCGAAATGAAATGACTTAAGGTTAACAAAAATAACTGACTGCATTATCCCAAAATTTAGTCATGCTCATTTTATTTTACCACAGCTCTCAGTTTATTAAAATATTCAAATAGACATTAGAAAAATATAACATATCCCTTGATGACGTATTTCTATATATTTGAAAAAAAAACTCTCCACTTAGGCAACTATTTCACAATTTTATTTAAAATATAAATCCACTCTCTGTTTTGATTTTGTTGACATGATGTATTTTTTTAGTTTCACATGGATTATAAAATACAATGATAATTCTATTAATGTTTATAATTGGACTATTTTTGACGTTAAATGATGACGTTATAACGACTTACAGTAGGTTTTACGTATTCATTTGTAAATGTAAATATTTTTATGTTTTTTTATCTTACTGTTTTAGATTTTATCCACGAAAATTCAAATTTAAACAACATACATAATACGAAAGTATCTTAAAATCAATATTATTTTCAATCTCTTGAATGACCTCAAACAAAAGCAAACATTTTTTTTATTCAGATGAAAATTACAAATCATACAAAGTATCACTTTTTATCACACTAATGGGATTATTTGAATTGTTGAATATTTGGACAATCCTACATTTCTTGTCACTTACGACACAATTTTTCTCTTAAGTCATCTTCAAGCATTCTATCACAGAGATAAAATAAAAAATACACATAGTTACACAGCTTGCATCGGTTTTATACAAGTAGTATAAGACAGAAAAAAATTATAGGCCCTAAGGCTAGGAGTTTAACATTTATCTGAAATAATTGAAGCGAATATTGACTTGATCATAATACATTCAATTTACATTTGATTAATTCATTAACAATATATACAGTTAATAAGGTTTTAGTAAAGAATTTTACAATACACCCAGTCCTTTTTTTACACGATACATTGGTCCCAGAAAAAGGCGCGTAAAAAAAATCGCGTAAAAAAATGATTTCACACAATTGCAATATATTTCTTTACACACCCTAAAACATAAATTCGCATAATATCCGATACACTTGTTAACATTTGGCAATTGTATGTGTATTTATAGAAATGTAATGCTTTACAAAATCAAGTATTAAAAATACACATTTTTTTTATTTAAAAAAATAATGAAACGTACATGCCTAGCATCGTATATAAATGTCTTCTTTACAACAAATTTGGGGAAAAAATGTAGGGCTGCCGTCCAAAAAAATTGCGTATAATCGAATTCGCGTAAAAAAAGGACTGGGTGTAAATGAAAATCGACTACAATTAAAATGAGATTGGATGATTTTAAATTTGGAGATATATACAATACATATTTTAAATATAATAAATCTCAATTATTCAAATTTTATATTGAAATTCTATCGAATGCCGATATATGATAGTAAGTTTATTGAAGGAATTTTATGGTTTTGTATTTTAGTTTTAAAAACTTTGCGCCTGTATGAAGGATAACTATTTTTCCGTCATATTTGGGGTTGTGCGGTAGGCTTTATGTCTTCACTCGGTATTCTGGCCGCATCATCAACTATGCCGTCTCCTTCGGCAATTATCATATTTTAGCGCTAGCGTCGCGGCTGCGGTTTCCTTGAATGGGCTCGCAGTACGCCTACCAGGACGCTCCTTAAAATATGTATCAAGCCACAAAGAAAGACCTTGTTACGTCGTGAGTAAAAATTTCAGCGCTATCACGATCATTTGCACGGGTAAACGTCTAGTTGGTGGAATAGTGAATGAATAATGAATACTGATTATAAATTCAAGTTAAACGCTTAGAATACGCAATGGCTCGTTACGCATTTCATGAAATCGATTCAACATAATGAAATCTTGACAACATGACTAATAGCTGTTATAATTACATGATCATAATTATATCTACGTATATATCGTTTCTAACTGCTGACGGCTCAACTGTTGACACACCTGATTTGAGTGTTTCGACAGTTGATATGTATAAATATAAGATAGTCAGTGATGAGTAAACTTTTGAGAAAAAGCTGAAATTTATCGAAATTTGTTAAATAACTACGTACACTAATAAAACATTTTTTTTGAGTAGTCATTGACCCAGTGGAAATAATAGTAAAGGACATTGCGTTGAATTCAATATTACGTTACATTGTTAACAATTTTAATTGATAACCTTCCATTAAAAATTATTAAAACAAATTTTCATAAAAGAACCCAGAAGTCGGTTGAATAAAGCATATTTCTTTTAAAAATATGTTTGCATTCAACTCACATAAATGAGGTAGAGAACAAAACTATCGATTTCTTTTCGTACTAAATGAAATGGTTTTGTTTTTTTTTTGTCAGTTCTGTTGCATCCGTGTGATGGAATGCCTGAGGATGCCAAAAGTTGAAATCCGGGTCGTTAGTGACAAAACATATAGAGTCGTACAAAGTAGTAACATTTCAAATTGGAAATGATTTTGATTTTGTTAAATTTTAGTTATGAAGTGAATATAAAACTGTGTTTTTATGCCATCAAAAATAATAAACTAGTAATCTTTGTAAATTAAGATGTTTATAAAAGTTCGTTAAACTATATGTCATCTCATAAAAAAACATTTGGTAGCTTTTTCAGTATTATTTACAGCTGCTTTTGGTAACCGAACCTTTTCGCTCTGCTTTAAGTTGATCGTCGGCCAAAAAAAATGTTTTGACACTACATTCAAGAAGGGACCTCGGAAAATAATATGACATAAACAGGTATTATGTACAGTTTTTATATATAGCAGGATTACCATCATTACTGGAATGATAAGGCTTTTAATTTATTATACAGCCTTATACCATGTGTACATAAATAAGAGCTTGTATTTACTATGTGTAACGGTGCTAAGACTTAATCTATGTTAATTAATCTCTTGGCATTTAGTGCGAATGAAGTCACATAGAATATTAAGAATTAGGTGTAGCTATATTTCACAACTCATGAATAATTATATATTTAATTTTAATGATATGCTTTCAGCTGTGCTTGAGCTTAAAGCTCCGTCAGTTTTATCCGAGAAAACACCCAAAAACAAAATTACAATTATGCGTACCTATTAATTTCCTGAAAGCGTAAGCTACAGTATTTTTAGTACTGAGGGAGGCGTATGTTTAAGATTAACAACAACAGAATTTTTATCGGTGGTCAGGATACTACGTTTTTTTTGTTTTTTTTAACACGGTGAAAAAATAGCAATGTAATTTAGTTTTAAAATTTTCAAAATTTTATAACATATAATTGATAGCTGTATCGGCTTATGCCATCGTTAGAGCTTTGTTTAAACGTACATTTGATTATCTATATATAGCTGTGTAGAAAAGGTACACAAAACATCTTCTCTTCTGTTTTAACAACCTTGCTTATATCGTGCTAGGTAATTAGCGTGGCATTTACTTGGTAGAACTCCATTAATACACGGTGAAAAAAATAGCAATGGATTTTAGTTCTACAACATAATTTTTCAAAGATATAGTTGATAGCTATTTCGGCTCACAGCATCTTCAGTCGAACTAGTTCTATACTATCTAGAACTAGAACTATCAACTATATCTTTAAAAAATTATGTTGTAGACCTAAAATACATTGCTATTTTTTTCACCGTGTAATAAAAATATGAATTAGACTTTTTAAGTAATAAAAACACATTTTTCGTACATATTACTACAACATAATTGTTGGTCAGTACAGGTTTCGCTTATCGCGAGCATTATTAACTGATGAGCGAAAGCTCGAGACGAGCGAAACCGGTCCTGATCAAAAAATACATTGTGGAAATAAGTACTAAAAATGTGTAAGTACTGATAAATTAGATTATTGGTCAATTCAAGCTCAACATTGAGAGTAAGCTTTTTTTGTCATATGCGTTGAATATGATTACTAGATTTTCGGTACAAAATAACCTTTCATTTCACAATAATTCGTTATATAACTTCCATAACCTATTTTACTTTATCCGCATTGGACATTCCAGGCAAAAAATTAAAATGCGAATTACGGTGCTACCATGCAAATAAATGAAATTAGGTCATAGCTAGTGAAGGAAATAGCTAAGAATATTTTTTTTCATACAAGAATATATAAAAAAAAACATTCAGGTTTCATTTATAAAAGCTGACTGCGTAGACGCTGAAAAGCTCCACAATTGCTTTTTTATGCACGTTATAAGTCGTATTTTTTATATTTTGATATAACATATATGCGAATCCATAAAATCTTATATTACTGTCATAATAACAAACTTTAGATCTTCACGTGTAAAATAAACTGGAAGCGTTGATTTGATATTACAGATATTTTTAAGGTTTAAATAGCGTAAATCATGTCGAAAATTGTACACATCTGTTGAAAGATTTAATTTATTGATTCATTTAAAAAAAATATGTTGCAATCAATATTATATTTTAAAAAGCTTACAATACAAATGTTCAACGTCTAGATGAGAATAAACTCAAGTTAAAATGTTTTAAAAGTGTTTACTTCCAAGTGAAAGGCAAAAGGCGTGCGGGTCAACCGAAAACAAAACAAAATCCTGCTGAGTGAATAATTTCCAATGTTCCTAAATAACGTATCACAAACAATATTAAAAACAAAACACATTGATAACCAACATAATTTTATGTACAAGTATTTTAAAATTAAACGATCTTACCGTATTTGAGGATAAAGTATAATTATAAGAGTTGGAAGAAAAAATGCGACAATTTGAACTAATCAAGACAAGATTGCGAGTGGACTCACGCTGAAACTTGGAATCCATTCAACTTGATTTTGAAAAGACTAAGTAAACAAATCTTATCAGATATTCATAACAATAGCGTTTGTAAATTGTGATGATTCAACGGTGCGTATTTTTACGTCGAAAATGTCGGATGCTAGATTTTCAGCACTCGAGAACATAATTTATGTACGCATTCAGATAATTTTGAAATAGTTATGTTCTTTTGACCGAGACTTTTTTCAACAGGTGAGGCATTATTTTTATATAAATCATATTAACTTTAATGACGTATTAATTGTGTACAAGAAAAAAATATTATTTCAAGCTTTCTGAAAAACTATTTATCCCTTCGTTTCCTGGTGTCAACGATATGGACATCATGAGGCGCTTTCAAAAAAAATATAACTTATCAATTAGCGGCCATTATTATTCATACAGATGATTTTACATCCTTTAATTTGGTATTTTTGTGTGAGTTAATACAAGCAAAAGTGTGCATGGACAATCTCATCTAAGAAAGAGTTGTCGCTTTAAAGCACACATGTTCTAATCGGTCGCAAAACCACCCAAGTAAAATTGCCTAAATATAGCAATACCTTTTAGTTTCATACGTTTTAATAATTTTTTTTTAATCCATTAGAAATAAGTATCAAATGTTAATAAAAAGAACATTACAGGATCGACTGTACACTTTTATACTCGACATATACTTTTTATTTGATAGTCTCGATATTTGATAATAAATACTACATGCCGATTTTTTTTTCATTATGTTACGCGAAAATGTGTTAATCCGTGACTCTGTTACCATTTGAAATATCAAATCATATTCACATACATATATAATATTATACAAGGTGTTCAAAAATGTGTTCTTCATTCAGTTTTTTTCAAAATTTATATTTTTATTTTGTTTCTCTTAATTCACTCAAATACTACTTAAATAGGTCGTCGTCAATTAAATACCTGAAAACTTTTGCATGGACATGATTTGATAAATATTCTATATACCTTATAAAAAATACAATACATAAAAAAATGGAGATCCACTCTTATGATGTTTTATTCGACCTTTTTCCGCCCTAGTTACATATATTTTAATCTAGATACCAATGACATTCAGAGTCAATAGAGAGTAGAGGGAGATTTCAAAATGTCTTTAGTTCGTTTTAGCTTAGAAATAATTTCATGTGTAAACAGCATTTAAGAATTTTCCCAATATATATATATATATTTTGACTAATTTAAATTTTGACGATTTCTTAATATTTTTTTTTTACATAAAATTGAGAGGCGTAAATATCTATGACGGGTTAGCATCGGGGATTATTAAGTCTACTACATCTTTTACGTATTGATTTATTTGTTAAATTATTAGTCAGTCGTTTTCGACAGACGCTACTCGTTGCAGAGAAGAGCAATCCACAGTGATTTCGGTTTACATAGACACTATACGTATTTCAATTATATATATATATAACATTACTTCTTACAGCTTTAGTAAAAAGACTAAGTGAACTATTTATTAATTATCAAGGTATGACGATACGTATAGTACCATTAATTAACATTGGGGAAAATTGAGTCATGAAAACGTGAACTATTTGGGACATATTTCTGAGTTAATTATTAATTGATATTTATTCTTATTGACTATAATTTACAAATGTATGTAAGCTTGGAAAATATCAAAATATTCAAATAATTTTTCGTATGTTAAAATCTTCATATATCATTTATAGCTCACACGCCATTAAAATGTCATACCCAACTCGTAGAAAATTAATCAAATTGCTATTTCAGTTTAACCAAACACTTCGATTGATGTCTAATATTAAGCAAAGGATGTTAATGTTTTAAAAAACATGATCAATATGTCATTTTATGTCATATGAAATAGTTTTTTAGGTCATTATTAGTAATTATGTCATTGTTCAGTCAGTGAAGCTTTTTTTCATTATTGAAGTATGTGCGTGATACATAAACGAAAAGAAAATTTGTAAAAATAACAAGATTCTTCATATCAATGATACATAGATAAAGATATTTTATAAACTGAGATAAGCGAAAGTTGTGTATTTTATGTGCAGTGAACGTTTATTTATTACACATTTGATCGATAAAACGCCACTGACGTGTGTAAAAGTTCACTTTTTAGATTATGCGAGAGCTTTGGCTTGGCAAAAGCTCTGAATGTGTTGCCAGGCATCGTGCTTTATGATAATGTAGGCATTGCTTTATCGATGTTGTTGGTTTATCGGAGGAAATACGCCCCCAAGTGGAATTTATTGTGGTGTTTATGACTCGTTTGATAAAGTATTGGGTTCAAGAAACCGCCAAAACTGATGATAGGCTAAAATTCTGGTAAACATCCCATATCACTGCAGAATTAGAAATAATATCTATATTACTTCCCGAAAAATAGAGAAAGATTTTTTTAGTTGAAGTAAACCCATTTTCTATTTCATTTATTCTACTCAAAAATTTTTGACAAATGTATTTTCAAGAAACGACTATAAATTTTTTGCTTACTTAAAAAACACCTTTGGTGATAAAATGTTTTTATTTGAGTTTAATTATTCTTAATATGCATTCAAATTAAATGCTTCATTTCAATGGTGTACAAATATCCATAGCTAATATATTAAGAGTATTTTTTACCTTTAATTAAATAAATCACAATTATTTTTTTATTACAAATTTACTTTCACAATCGCAACCTTCCAAGAAGTCTTAAAACCTAAAAAGGAAGTATTGAATTTTTTTGGGTGTTAGATCTTAATACCTGTCATGGAAATTCTCTGACGGGCTTCAAATTCAAAATAATAAAATATTAGTTCATATATTTTGTCATATATCTTTCAGCTCTTCAATTATTTTCTCAATCCTATCTACCACCAGCCTATCTCAAGCAAATCAATCAAAAATTTATCAAATATTTTCAAAATAAAATAGGCCAATTTTATCTTTACCTTATAAATAAAAATAAACTTTAGCGAAAAGAGATATGAATCGAATTAAGTAACATTGCAATTGAAAATCGAGAGATTTTAAAATGCATGGTTAACTGTGATATTTCAATTCCTTCTAAACCATTCTAATCGGAAATTTCTCTACAGCAAGAACAATGAGCAAAATAGCGTAGTAATAACATTCTTGTAAAAAAGAGAGGTCAGACAACTGGAAAAAAAATATGATTTCATATGGTCTATACTAAAGAACTATGAAAAGGAGGTGGTGGTTTATGTAAATTTGAGGCTACAATAATTTATTAGTACTTCGAACGCTTTATAAAGATAGTTTCATGGAGATTTTGTTTGAATATTAATATTGAAAAAAGTAGTTTAAAAACACTTTTAGTTAAATCGTACTTAGCTATTAGAATTTTTTATTTAGATTGGTTTAATCAGTTTCTGATAGTGCCTGGCCTCGCTCAAGCGCGATAATCCTAATATCGATCAAAGTTAATTTATTTCAAGAACATCCCTTAGGGTAATTTCCACCCCCTGGTGGCCATAAAGCTCGACACTTTAATCAAGCCAGCCTCTTGGTTTTCCATCGCGTCTATCGCGGGACAGATCGCGCCGAAGCCTTATCCACGCAGCCTGATAATTCGCTTATCATGAGAGGAGGAATTACAGCTAATTAAGGCATTAGAATTCATGGGAACCTTACCTCTGTCGAGAAAGCTCCACAAAGCTCTTGTATATAATCGTAATACAAATGTTGAAAGATACCTAACGCCGAGAAAGTCATCGCCTTTATTTTTTGAGAGAGCTTTATAATATTAAATGCATCGTTAGACGCAAGCGCTCTGCTTTTTGACATCTAATAATTGGTGCTTAGAATATAATAACGCCTTTCCGTTGCTATTTTAAATATGGCGAAAGTAACTTTAGTGATAGTGTTTTGACCTTCGTGTCTTTCAAAGACTTTTGGGGAGTTAACAATATGAAAAATATTATAAAGCTGATCAAGTCTTAAAACCAAATTTTATGTGAATTAATTTTACTTTTAATATAAATTTATAAATTTTAAGTGAAAAGATAAATGTTTAAGCGATTTACATTAGTTTTTTGAGTGAATAAATATATAACTGACAAAATCTAATTGTTTTCAATTCCGATTGTGTCCCAGTTGATAATTACATTTTTTTTTGTGATTATATTGTTACATAAAAAATATTATTTTAAAAAGATTCATCTAACAAATATTTTTTTTTTGTGCAATGTCACAAAATTAATAGAACATTTTCGATTAGTGATTTTTATCAAAAAACTCTATTTTTTCTTGAAATATTGATTGAATTAGCATTCACTTGGTAGAACTCCATTATAACATGGTGAAAAAAAATAGCAATGTATTTTAGTTCTACAAAATTAATTTAAAAAAATATAGTTGATAGTTATTTCGGCTCACGCCATCGTCAGAACTATGCTTAAACAACATTCGCTTATATATATTTATAGCTGTGCAGAAAAGGCACACAACACATCCTCTCTCCTGTTCCAACGGCCTAGCTTTTAACTTTAACAGAATGACACTAAATTTTCAAAAATTCTAAATGAAACAATACTAAAGTGCCTATGACAATTTCTTACAATGAAAAAATACTGAATCCTCTTCTCGGTTATAATACTTAGTTGTAAATAAATATGCACACAGATGGGTATATAGTAACATTTAAAAACGTGTACGGATTATTTTGAAGTAAAATATTACTTTAATTAAGTAGTGAAAATATTTTAGTAGGGACTTAAATCCAACACGACATGCAGCTGCCTAATAAATTCTCATACTGTTATACTTAAAATAACTTTTCTGTTGGAGGCTTTTAGCAATAAATGTTTCACGGGGCATATTTGAATAAAGCGTTAATAAATGTGCCGTGGTAAAACTTCATTAAAACAACAACGCATATTTGCTTTATTTTGGAAATAGTACGCAATAAATATGAGCCGGTTTTCTAACCCAGTGGACACCGGTCTTAGCATCTTTCCTATTCCGTTACGGCATCCAAAAGCTTCAACACGCGGCTTGAAAATTTAAAAAAAAATTCATTGTTTCAATTATTTTCAAAGATCTCTATATTTATTCCCTGATCGAACTTAAAAATGGCATAAGCAGAGTACTGTTACTTAAACCACTGAATGCTTACGTCAACTATTGAGACGACAGATTTTACAGTATTGGCAGAATAAGAAAAAAAAAATGAGTGTAAGCAGTTCTGAAATATCCTTGCAGAAGCTATTTTATTGGTAAAGCGTTTTTTCAGCATCAACATGATTGATTTATTTTTCTAAGCGCTTAGCTTATGTTCTAAAGGAGTTATCCGTCTCTTCTTGGTGGAAGAGTATGATTTTTAAAATTATAAAAACACACTTTAGTTCTGTTCCCACAATGTATTTTATGATCAGGACCGGCTTCCTGTAAATTTTTGTCTCAGTTCTAAAGTCATTGGTTTTGTTAGCCTGTCACTTATTAGCTTAAAATATTGTATAAATAGCTATGTTTATAATTTGTATTGTACTGGTTGATATTGCTCGTTCTTGGTTATAAAATATATTGTGAAGTTTAAGATTGCTCTGTAGGCCGCTCAGCAATTACAAATCGACTACAACTCCCTTTTTAGCCCATTTTTCATATCCTTATTTTCACAAAGCAATGTTTCCATTAGAAAGTTTTAAATATATTGATTAAATTGGCATTCACTTGGTAGAACTCCATTATAACACGGTGAAAAAATAGGAATGTATTTTAGTTCTACAAAATTATTTTTAACAAATATAGTTGATAGCTATTTCGGCTCACGCATCGTCAGAACTATAGTTCGGAAGATAGTTCTGACGATGGCATGAGCCGAAATAGCTATCAACTATATTTGTTAAAAATAATTTTGTAGAACTAAAATACATTGCTATTTTTTCACCAGTTTTAAATATGATGACATTTATTGAGTATACACTCATGGATAGGCACTTTTTTAAAGAATACAAAATGTCGAGCAAAGTTCAATAAAATTTAAAATATTACATTTGTGTAAGGATGCTTATGAAAAAGGCGAAACACATGTTACAATAAGTCACACAATACGTGGAATAATAAATAAGTAGTTTGAAATTCTGTATAAAAATTTCAGATATTTAAAAAAATATCAAATAGGTGTAGGTTTCAAATAGGTTGATAATGCTCGCGATGAGCGAAACCGGTCCTGATCAAAAAATATATTGTGGAAATAAGTACTAAAAAAATGTGTTTTTATTATTTAAAATATAATGCCTTTCCATCAAGAAGTGACAGTTAACACCTTAAAAGTGAGGTGTAGTATGGTAATAATTATGTATAAACAAAAAGACTGTTATTTTTAGTGTCAATATTTGATAGTGAAAAAAAGATTTTTACAATGAGATTATTATGTATCTCATGCTGCAAAAAAATGAAATATGCCAGATATTATTATTCCGCTGCGACAAAAACACATAGTTCCCGTAATGACGCCATTTACATTCTCGTTTCAAAAACATTATATTTGCCGGAATCCAACATTTATTACAGTCGCAAGTTTTACTTTAAATAAAAATAAAAAATTCTCCTTATTTGATACATTCTGCTGAGGACAAGTTATTTATCGTATGAAAGTGCTGGATTTAATGTGAGTTATCGCTTGAAAACATAAAAAAATATTTACCGCGTTGATAAAACGAAGCAGCGGTATTATATTGTGAAAATAAGCGATTACTTTTTATGTATTTGCCTCAGATATTTCATTTTGATATACCTTTGTATATTCATGGCACGTGGCCCGTGTAAAAGGGTGCTTAACTTACAGGCCATAGAGTTAATGCTTCAATTATAAATTTGCAAACACCGTTTTGCAGTTGTAATCCGATTAATTACAATTTCGGTGCTCTCACTTAGGCCGGCCGACGCAGTCATGACTTCAACGTGACTAGAACAGGTCTAATAGAGCACGTACTAGCGTAGAGTAAACGTGTTTCTATTACATATTTGCATACGAAAGAAACACATCATGCGGCGTTCCTACGCAGTAACGTGGTAAAGAAAAAAGTACACACCCAGTCCTTTTTTTACGCGAATTCAATTATACGCGATTTTTTTGGACGGCACCATTACATTTTTTACGCCTTTCATTCGTTTTTACGCGATTTTTTCCCCAAAGTCGTTTTAAAGAAGTAATTTGTATATATATATATATATGTAAAAGCATTCCATTTTCTTAAATATGCATACTAGTGTAGTGTAGACTAGTGTATCGGATATTATGCGAATTAATGTTTTAGGATGTGTAAAGAAATGTAATGCAATTGCGTAAAAGTTGTGATTTTTTTACGCGATTTTTTTTACGCGTCTTTTTCTGGAACCAATGTATTGCGTAAACAAAGGACTGGGTGTACTAGCCTTAAAAAACATCCTTTCTCTCAATGTTTTTGTGTCAGACACTCATAATACTGCTCGGTCAGTAACACTCAACACTTGTACAATAAAGCTGAACGTTATATGTTTTTTTATTTGAACTTAATATACATATTAATGCTATTTTAAATATTGTTTTTCATTCAGTTTTCGTGTTGAAAATGTTTTTTACTGAATTAAAATACTTGCTACTTGTACATTCTAGCTTATATCTAACCAAAAAATGTTAAAAATCATAAAAATCTTATTTTCCTTCAGTAATAATCGTCCCATATGTGAAAGAAGATGTTTCAATCACAATTACCAACTTTGCGTTGTTATATTATCTAGATTATTATATATATAAAGATGAATCCCGTTGCTGATTCCCGTACTTATTTCAACGTCTTATTTAATTACTGGAGCAGGCTATAAGCAAAACAGTTGGTCATCTGATAAAGTTGTTAAATCAATAAAATAAATAATATCAATTATTACGCAGACAGCTTTCAGATATTTCAATAATACTGTCTCATTGATTACGACAAAAAACATCACATACGCTTAAACATACATACATACGCTTAAAAGCTACATGACGCAAATGGGTATCGATAAACATAACCCAGAAGAAATTTCAGGAGATTCAGATATATTGGAAATTATTAACAACATACAATCATAAGAATAATGATCTCATTTAATCTTACTCCTGAAAAAACTACAATTAAGCTGAATTTATAACAACTGCTTAGCTAACATAACAACATCAACATTTTTTTGCAATTTGAAAAATTGGGCTGGCCAAATTATTTTGGAATAGTGATTGTTTGTGTTAAAAGGATTGAAAGCTTTTTAAACATACATTTTTTTTTATTTAAATGTGATTTTTTAAGCAATTTTGAATGGGAGGTTTTTATAGAAAGTTATTCTACAGTCGTAGATTTATAGTACTGCTTGGCGTAGAGACCTCGAGATATCAGCTTTCTGCGTTTTTATTGAAGCTGTGATAGGTTATTTCGTAGGCGGAATGCTTATTGGCGAAAAATAAAAGAAGCAATTGTACGCTTTTTCATGGAACGCAGGTCGTAAAAATGAACCACTAGCTTTATTAACGCTGTGTGCATAGACACGACAGAGCCTCGACAAAAGCTTTAAAAGAACACTAAAATTCAGGTAAACTTTTAACAAATTATCAATTTTATGAACTAATTATTAAAAAGGAGTAAGGTTGTTGTATTGATTTTATTTTAATTTTCATTTGTTTCATATATTTAAATTGGTATTTTTTGATTACAAGTATTATTTATGTAGGAGAATTGCTCTCGTACACTTGACTTATTAAGTTACACGGTAACCAGATCAAACTTAGAATAATATCGATATATCGATAATCGCACTTATGCATTTTTTTTAAGAGAAAAAATAAATACTGAGAGTTAACGAGCTACTTTTTTTATTCTTTACTTTCTCCAAAAAGATAGTTTAAATGACTAAATAATAACAAACAATGCCTATATCTATTAATTGAATTGGCACTTGGTTGGTAGAACTCCATTATAACATGGTGAAATAATAGCAATCTATCGAATTTTATTTCTAATGTAAATCAAGTATCTTCGAGAAATATAAAAAATCAATTTGCCACATTCGGATTTATTATCACTTTATAAAACTAGGATATTCAAACAGAAGAAAAAATGTGTTGTGTACCTTTTCTACACCGCTATATGTATATAAGTAAACGTAGGTTTCTGATGAGGGGTTAAGCCGAAATAGCTATACGTTGTTATTTTTTTACCGTGTTGTAATTGGTCTGTCATGTTTTATTCAAAGTCCATTTCCTGGATATTCGAAATGAATATTCTAAAAAACAAATCTAGTTGCGGCGTTTTCTTATATTTTTTTAAAATGAAATTACCACGTTGATATTTTATATTTATTAAGACCTGCGAACAAAATAGAAACAAAAATTTTGTGTGAATTTTCTTTATTTGAAAATGTGCTCGAATAAATTAACCGGAACGATGGTAGACAAAAAAATATATTCATAAGCCGGAAACACGGAAAATGGGCGGAAAGGAAAGCGATTGAATGAAAATTATTTTCAAAGTTTTCTGCTGATTCTACCCAATGAAGTACTTTTATTGTAAATTTGAAAAGATTTCTTTTTGCCTGGAAACCACAATAGAATAAAAAAGGTTCTATTATTAATATTTTTTGAATTATAGAGTTTCGATAAGTTGATTGATACTCATTATTTTGTCCATAACACCATTTCATTTGAGAAAAGTAAATTGAACTTCCTCACCGAGTGGTAAATATCTTTAACTTCCATTTCAGAAAAGGCTCTTGAATTAAAATTTACATTCATCAAACTATTATAACAATTTAGGCTTTCATCCTAAATATATGGCTTTATAAAATGACGAGCGGTCTGTGAAGAAAATCGCTTATAAATCTTAGTCTTCATGTATTGTATTTAAATTTCTCTCAAAAATGAGAGAATGGATCTAAAAACCATAATTTCCACTATAACCTATTTTATAGACAGAACCTAATTAGATACATCTCAAATAATTATTTATGAATGTGTTTGAATCTTAAACATTGTTTTCTGATTTCCGATAAAAAGATAATCGTTTATCATTTCAAGTTGTTACCTTTCGCAACCTTTGGAAATACATAATATTTAAGCAACTAAAGACATTGCTAAGTATTACTTCCATAATTAAATTTTATTAATATCAGGATAAGTTTCGCTCGTCGTGAGTATTGTCAAGTTGAACTAAGCTGAATGAGACCATTTTATTATATTCATGATAAACGAAACCGGTCATTACTTACATAATATAAAATTGTGGGATGTAAATAATTAATATGCTTTGTTATTAAAACAGCAATCTTTTCATCAGATTAATATCTTTATCATTAAAATTTTTGACTATGTAATCTGGTTAATGAGTATTTTTTGTAATCATCTTTGAAACTGTAGTTTTATTTCTTATTATAACTTTATAAACAAAGGCGTGTTATCATATATATATATTATTTAGTGGTAGAGCTCGCAACGAACGAAGCCTGCCATAGTAAAAATAATAAAAAAAATGCGGATTAAGTTCAAATAAAACCGTGTTCTACTTCTTTTTAACATTTACGTGAAAATAATACCTAAAAACAAAATATAGCCTACACCATAATTGTGCCTAGTTTATAATTTCATTGAATATTTATTAGTGCTTTTAAGAAAAAGTACTGATTATTTTTATTTGTTTATCCTTTAATATTAATATAATAATCTATTTACGTACGTTTCATATCAACGGATTATTCATGTTTTTTTTATGTTGCAGGTTTCCGTTTCTGTGGAGCCGTTATCTCAGAAAAACCCAGGTGAACCGGTTGAAGTGAAGATATCAGCTGAGCCTGGAAGTCTTGTCTGTCTTATTGGAGGAAGTACGACTACTGATAAATTCGATCCTTGGACCAGGTAAAATTAAATCAATAGATATTCGGTTTCAAAAATGTCGGAATTTGGCATATCAGATAGATACTTTTAAAAGGACAGAAAGTTTCATATCGATTTGTTTTCCTAAACGCTCTACATAGTTCTCAAATCTTAATTTAAAATTACGTTCTTATTTGCAGATTAGCCGATATATTATTTCACTAACACGGAGTATTTTAAACATTAAGTGATTGTTATTCTCTGTCAATGACGCAGATGTAAATAGCTATTCACTTCAAAAGTTCTAACTGTCACTTATTTACGATCAAAAACATCATCTTCATGGTTTAAAATCTAGTTTGAACTATATGGTAAATGCGAAGAGTAAACTTACTCTCAAAAGCAAACTGCTTATCTATACAGCGATAACTCGCCCAATTATAGTGTATGCTACTCCAATGTGGGCTTATGCTTACCGAAAACATCTGAAGTCGCTTCAAAATAAATTATTTCGACAAATCTGTAAGGCCACAAGGTACGTGCGCAATTCGCTGCTATGTAGAGACTTGAAAGTGTCTACAATTCTAGAATTCGTTCTTGAGATTTCTCAAAAATTTCACAGCGATGTTGGCAAACATTATAAATCTACGATTTCTAATTATGGTAAAACAGTGCCGAGTAATCGTTTAAGGCCGAGAACGATTCCGTTCAAAGACCCCTAAAGATTTGTTATTACAAATGTTACTCTCAAAATACATCACCTCGGTTTTTTAAAATGGCTTTTTTTCGTTAATTTCCTAACGTATTTTATATATATGTATATATCTGTTTATGCGTTTTTTATGTACACATATGCGTGTGGGGTCTTAAATTAAATGCGTGTGGTGTCCACGTGAACCATATTCACTGTGGATTGCTCAGCTCTGCAGCGACTTACGTCTGTGAACAACTACACAATAATAAATAACACTGTTGAAAAAGCTTTATCTACTTAGCAATAAAAACAAAAATTCATTACCGTTTCTACAACACATTAATATTATCAACTAATAAATCTTACTGAATTACTGTTGATAACTCTTGCGATGATATTTATTAATATAAAAAGTGATTTATTTAATTATAATGCTTCTTTTCCTAAATCAAAATGAAAATTGCTTTTATTATTTCGGTAATCTTTCTACTTGATACGTTGCAATCATATTTCTGTAAAAAAATAGACATGTGTTAAATAAAAAATCATTTTTTATTGTGATCATTTGAAATTTGTGGTGAATATTTTTCTACCCCTTTTACGTACGAAGCTAATTTAACATGCCATGAATAAAGTCCCTCCAACCGAATAGACGTTTCACCTGCAAACGTTACGTTGGTTTGGAGTAGTGCTTTTTAGCTTCAGAATAGCGAGTAAAGTATTCACGAGTAGCTTCAATAGATGCTTTAATCATTTGAAATTAGCCTCGCAGAAACTTGGCAACTTTGTTGAGCTTATTGGAAAATATAAAAACGATGTTTATTTTTATTGTGATAACAATTTTTACGAGCGCATAATTAAAACAGATGCCATTAATTTTACGCTTTTTGACAACGTGACGTGAAATTGTTTTGTGTGGCAAAGTTTCATTAAAAATTTCACAGCTTGGTTATTTTGACTTTCTCACTTATCTCGACAAAATCATGAAGCACCACTGCGGAAAGTTAACCATGCTGGAAGTGTAATAGCTTGAAAGCGCATAGTGAGTTATTTGAAATTATAACCATCCAATGTTTCGAGTGATATACTCGTTTACCTTTCGCAGTCGCGAAATAAATTCATACTTCAGCTTATTAAGAACACGTTAATCGCTTAATAATGAGTTGAGATGAAAAAAAATATCAAAAGTAATAAGTTAGTTGTCCCACATCCACCCGTTATGTGTATGCTGCTGCTGTTACTCGGCCGCCTTCCATAACGCAATACTGATAAAAAGAATCGATATTAGCCCGATAAAAAGCTGCGCGGACCGATCGTTAAACCATGCACTATTGTGATTAAAAGAAGAGATTTTTTTTTTAAATGTGACTTGCTGGGCCATTTAGTTTACGTGATATTAAGTATCCTGTATATGTGGTACTGAAAATCCGTCGTGGCGCAAGATTTTAATGTGCTACGCGTTGAACCTAAAGATGAATCGCGAATGTCCCGGCCTATTGGGTCCGTATGAGGATGGACCACAGCAAACAGATATGTTCGTTAAAAGAAACAACGAAAAAATATGTGAATTATACAACCTTGTACGTTTTTTCTGCCAACTTGTAGCATTATCGATTTGTCACTAAATTGTCTTCGGCTGATATCGTCATAGCAACGCAACGCATTTGAAATGTTAATTTTTATTTATTTCTCATCACAAAATTTCTGTCTGTTAACAATGAATCGAGTAAATATTTAACGATCTCATAACCAATAAATATTTAATGGATTCATCAGGAACATTATGTTTGCCGATAATAAATTGAACACAAAACAATATAGTTAACATTGTTTTGACAATTATTAATGACATTGTTTAAGCTCGGGCATGTTGATTTCGTTTCGATAACGATTAACGGAATCGATTTTGTGGCATTAAAATTTTATTGTATACGCTCTCGACCCGTCGATATAAATGATTAAGGCCTCGCTATCTTTGACAATTAATATTTTGGGACTTCAATTTGACTCATGTTAAAATTTCACGATATACCAACATGACCATTACTGTGAAAAAATACTATTGAGTACTATATATACTAGCAACCATACGTGGATTAGTAAAAAATGAATAATAGTTACTGTAATTTTTTGCTTAGAAAAACCGGTTTTGCTATGGGTAAATCAAAATGTTTGGTTGTTTTATACAAATGTATTCATACATGCAATTTTTATTTTTCCAATGTTACAAAGAATTCAGTGCATACATAAGTCTAAGATGGTTGGAAAAAAATGCGCTCTATAAGATAGACGTATATATTCACGACAAATACAATTTGTCGACAGTCAACATAAAAAGCTTATTTCTCGGAGGTTTTGATTAAACTGATAAAATTTAGGTTTGACTTCATCTTGAATTATCTGATTAAGAAAATGTCAATAATCAATCTATTGGCATTTGACAAGCGTAGAAGAGAAAGACACTGCGCTCTTTTCTTGAGACAATAAATCACTTTATTGAATTTAAATTTGCTAACGCTGGTCACAAAGAAAAGTCAGAGATATACTTTTATTTGATTAATATCCTTGAATCACCCAGTAAATATTATTTTTGTCAGTGGCATTTTTACTTTTTTTTAAATTATAAATTCTTTTACAATGATGAAATACTATGGTGAAAGTGAGTTCAGGCGAATACTATCTTTCAGTTAAAGTAGATTTTTCGTGAGCTTGCTTTGTTGACTTTCTTGCAATCGTTATTGATTGTTTTGCTGTTTATTTATTAAATATCAAACACTATACGTCCAAATATTTTAGTGCTCAAAAGCAATGAATTTACAATTTGTCGTTTTTGTAACGTATAATTATAAACAAATAAATAAATAAAATAAACAATGAAAGATAAAGTGAGTGAAGAGGCTTAAAAAATATGTATGTATTATATGTACATTAAGATAATAGACTATATTTTACTCCCCGTGTAGGAATTTGAACGGAAAATTTTTATCGTAAAAAGTTTTGAAAACAAAAGAACAAAATATACAATCCATATAAACAACTGGCAACAATGATAATGAATCAAAATGCGATTTTCTAGAAACATGAAAACATGTTTTGCATATTGAAGTAAGTCACAATATGATTTACCCATAAAGGAATTTGTTATGCAAAGTATAACCCTAAATTATTCAATAACTAATCAAACAAAATGAATGTATCACACAACACTCGCTGCGTAATAATTTCGGAAACTTTATCAAACTTCACGAGAGCAATTTCTTTTTCGAAAATATTAAATTATACATAAGCGCTGCAAAGTTCTCCAAAGATATTGGAAAATTTACCGAAAACCAACAACACCTTGCCAGCTTTCTGCGACATCGCTTTTTAGCCAGTGGCGTACGAAAGCGATATCGATTGAACAAATTATCTATTCATATATTACAGCTCAAATTATTACTTCAAGTAAAATCGTTTTATGTGTGATATATCTATAGTAAAATATCTTAATATTTTTATATCTTTAATTTCTAAAGTTCATTATTTTTTTCAAATCTATAATTGTGACATATTTTCAACTAACATGTATTTGAGTGTTTTGAAATTTTTATCCAATACACAAGATAGAACGCTATTACCCGTAAGATTCAACAAAACATTATATAAAAAAATATTCATATTATATCAACTGAAGGTGTTTGATGGAATCTCAATATCAAATTTGAATTGTTAAAACTTTGTTCTATTATAATTTTGATTTTTCAAAGATCTTTAAAAATGTTAATTGCTCCTCTGTAAATTAACAACAAACAAATACAAGAAAGAAATCCGTATTTAAAAGACGTAATTATTTATATCTTTACTTTAAAGTAAGTAACACTTCTTTTTTTCTCTGTATATGAACATAATAGAAAATGTTTTTAGAAACATCAATATGCTCGTTTTTTTCACTATTTCTTCATCTCAATTAACAACAGTCAATTAGATGTATATATCGAGTTTTACTGAATGTGCTTCTCAAATAGGCGAATTATGTTTCACGTTTAATGTCACAACCTATGGCGTTATATAGTGAATTAAAATGTTCTAACGGAAAACTATTACTCGTGATATGTATAAGGTTACGCCTGGCAAAATAACACAAAAAACCGCGTAATGATTCGGAAATAACTGGCTTACAACTTTAAAGAGCGGTAGTAAGGATATGTCATATTGATTTATATAAGAAATATATCAAAAAATAATTTATCTTTCATATTGGTTACCAACTGAGAAATTATTGCATTTGAAACCAAATTGAACAAAAAGCACTTTATAATTTTTATTGAATATTCATTAAAATTACTTTGTGAAGCAATATTCCAGCAGTAATTTGAAATTAACGATCCTTCTCTTGAAATATGTCAGCACTTCATTGTAAGCTTTACATGGCAACGCCTCGACACTGTAAATTATTTTGTTTGAAGAGTAAATTAGCCAATTACGAAAACTTGCAAGTTGCTCACCAACTCTCGGGGACTTTGAGCCGGTCCAACTTTTTAATAATGTCATCAGTCTTTTAGATTCTGGCGGTAAGTTCAATAGAGTAATATTTTTAATGGAATGCCTTTGAAAGTTTTACGTAATTGTTATTTCGAGGAAGACTTGTAATGACACCGATAGTTGAAAACGATTGGTTTTATACGAATTGACCTCAAGAGATAAAAATTATCTTTTTGACACTAAACAATAAAATGATATGCCTATTTATTTTATTTTATAGCAATATAACGATATCTCTTGAGAAAAATACGCCTGTATTGTTTTTTGTTATAATTAATTTTGAGTGCAAAATAATATCACAATCCTATCATATGGAAAAACACCCATGACTTTGATGTATAGAATAAATTAAATGTATTTGTATTATATAATACTTTAAAATTTTAAATAATAAATACACTTTTTTTAGTAATTATTTCAACAATATATTTTTTGATCAGTACCAGTTTCGCTCATTGCGAGTATCAGTTGATAATGATAATGAAACCGTTCCTGATCAAAAAATATATTGTGTAAATAATTACTAAAAATGTGTTTTTATAATTTAAAATATCATGCCTTCCCATCTAGATGTGACTATTTTCAACTTAAAAGTGAATACTATGAAATGTTTGATGAAATTTTTTCATGAGATTTTTTTGGTATACAAATACTTAATTCTTTTAGCTAAAAGATTACAACAAAGATAAATAAATCTTTTTCTTCTCTTTGTTAGATCATATATTCTCCCTATATAGAGAATATGACTACCATAATTTTTATCATCTGCCGGCTGCTAAGTTTCTTCTTATAACGTTCATTAGTTTTATTGAGAAAACTCTTTTTAGTTTTGTTGGTAATATTTGTATTAACTTTTATATTATTGCATTTCATACTAAGTATATGTTTTAAAAAAAATTATTCTTTTAAGGCAGAATTGAAAATATCTAATATTAAGTAAGTGTTATAAAGTGAGAATCATTTTTAAAGTCTTCAAAAAATGTAGTGAATTAAATGTGCGCTTCTTTGGCATGCTATCAAAATTAATCAAATGATCCTCTGAAAAAACTCTGTGATATTCAAATAATGAAAAGCCGTAAATAAAACTTCACGTATAAACGCAGTTAATATTTTGATTCATCCTCGGCGCGGGATGGACGCTGCATTTTTTTTCCCTAAAAAACTAATCCCTCTTCCCATTTCCGGTTCACCCTTTAATACAAAAGTTCAGAGAGATATTCACTTTGCGAATGAATCGATTCGGAGCCCGCTGTACCGTATCTGCAGAGAGGCGTGTTGTTATTAGGGCAATTCATCATAAAACGTTCTCAATATATTGCCCGCCCGGGATTCGAGAGCTTTTTCGTAAGCGACGAAATATACTTCACTCTGTAAGCTGAGCTTTTACGTTTCATCACACATTGAAAGTATTGGAACAGAGATAGTTCGGTGGTTTAGAGATAAATCAGCGCTTTGGATCAATATCAATATAATAAAATATTTTACTTGTTTCACTAAATTACATTTGGCTGACAGTTCAGCTATTAATAAGACGACTCATTTTACACCCTCGATATCATAAAGTAATTCAAAAAGGGTACGAGAATTAGCTGTGTCTATCTATTTTTCGTTCAAAAACATTTCCAAAATACTTACTGGACAAAAATAAATTCATTTTTATGTATTCCCTGTTAAAAGTAAAGTGTAATTAAATGATATAATTTACAATTAGTTCGGTAAATTACAGATTATGTATTTCTAGTTGTTTGAAGTAAATCAATGGCAACCAATTAAGCCAGCCAATTTCATATCGAAAGAAATTTTATCACAATTATGTAATCCATAACCTGAATATTCGATGAAAAATATACTTTCATATTATAACAGGTGTTTATTGTTAATGTAGTCTGTTTGAGCGACAAAGAAAAAAAGTCAAGCATTAATTTCAATATACTCCTCGATTGTAGATACTTGATTACTTTTCTCAAATTATGTTAATAAATAAATGATATAGTTTTCTGTTACAAATTGTTACTTCAATAATTTCTACTGTACGTGAATAATAGCTTATGGTATAGATTTTTCGTATTTTTTTTCAGTTATGGACATAATTATATTAACGACATTGAAATATTGAAATATTTTAAATTATGTTTAATTATCAAAAATCATAATATTTGTGATTCTCATCCTAATATATTTTTTGCTGCACGTTTCACTAACTTAATCTAGTTATTTTATCAAAATTCATTTATCATGTCAGCATATATTGAAACAAAAACACGTATTCACCAAAGCAAGTTAGCTAACATAATATTTTTATAACAAAATAGTTGAATGGTTTATAGCCCAATCAATTCTTTTCTTCGTGAATCACAATCAAGACAGTTTGCCGTTTGCGACAAAAGCCCACTTTTCCGAAAGCTCGCTACATAGCAAAATCTTGACTGCCAACATTTATATAATATATGTATTTACGGCTGTAGTTAATCCAAGTAATTTGATTCTAGTCTTTGTATGTTTTATTATTGTAACGTAATATTGTGAGAGAACTTATTGCCCGCTGTGTGAAGATGTGTGGAATTTAACGTATGTGAAAACATGATGAATTTCTACGACGATTTTCACCGGACGCCGTGTTACGCAATACTGCTGAAAGCCCGCATGTTTTATATACGAACATGTTTTTAGTTTCTGTCTGTTTAGATATTCCTATTTGCTTATTGTATTGCGCATCTACGTAAGTGCTTTGTATAATTGGGCCATATATTTTTACTACAATTTTCAATTAAACAAGGACATATTTAGCAAGAAGTTTTTAAATGATTAAGCTGACAGACGAAATAATTTATAACTCTTGCTAATACAAAATAAATTTATGTTTCATTATTGTCTTGCTAATTTTTTCTAATACTCTGCTCTCATAAAACAAAAAATAACAATTTGTAGAACCAAAATATGAGGATTGTATTTTGTGAAAAACTTATACATTATATATATAGATTTACCATCGAAAGCAGAGTAAAACTAAGTCGTTTCAATATAAAAATGCACTAATTTTTAAATGATCGAAGTTCTTAGTAAAATGAATGTAAATTTTGCATCATTACAGATTTTACACAAAAATAATAACATACTATTCATCTTTGAAACATGATTTCAGTGGACGATTTCAAAGTTTTTCTTTTCATATTTGCATACTAAATTATGTTAAAAATATTTATCCTAATTAAAAAACTTAAACTTTATCTAAAAACTTTTCCTGATATATTATTTGCAACATGCGCCAAACTATCTGTATATATTTTTTATTCAACCTAGATTCCACATCTGTATTTCCCGGAGGCATTTCACGTGAAATTACTCTAAAAAACAGAAACAATACACATGTTAAAGTTTTGGGTTTCTATAAACAAGAAGTATTTTATTTCATAAAAAATACAATATTTCCCCAATAAACCGTAGTCCTGTAACCTGAATTTTTGCAGGACATGCTATCATCTGCCACCTGGCCAAATGCGACACCGATTTGGAAAAAATATATAAATAATTAATGAAATATGTCTTATAAAATTTGAATATCTAACTATAATTCCTACAAATTATTTAAAATAATGCGATGAGAATTCGGTTCAACGTGCAAACGAAACTGTGAATTAATTAATTATCATTCCCGCCCACCTATAATACAATGTATGATGTCATAGGAACATGAGTGGATATTTATGATCCTCCGTAGACTAAAATCAATCAAACGCCTCATAACGGCAATTTATTATTTCACGAAACAAATAAAAAAAATGTTTCTGTCATAGTATGTTTGCGGTATTTCATTTATTACAGAGCATTCATTCTCCTTTTAGCCGTCAATTTTGTCATGTGATGATAATTTATTGAGGGAAAATTGTCATATCATAAAAATAAAAAAACGTATTCAAGTACTTTTTATATTCATTCATAATAATCAACATTAACAAACGTCAAAATAACCATTTTTCTAAAAGTAAAACGCTTTTATTTTAAGCATGAAATATAAATTTTTCGTGGAAATAAATCCTGTAAAATTTCATATTTCTAGTAGACAAGTAGTAAAAATTGTCCCGTAGCCATCAAGTTAAGTTAAGTTGAAACCTCTGAAAGGTCAAAATCTTTTTTATTCTTGTAGACCAACTTTTCCGTTTTTTTTCAGTTCATTTTGAGTGTCGAGAGATTATGTCGTATAATTTTTTTGCACATAGGTAAGTTGCTTTAAATCTAGATTTTCATCGGAAAAATAAATTTACGGTGGTGCAGTCAAAGACAACACAAATATTTATTAATCGAATTTGATATAAGACGCTTGTGCCAATGCTAACAACCAGCTTTTTCCTAACCCATTTGCGCAATATTTACTTTTTCTGAGAAATAATTTATTACTTATTAAATCAATAACTCCTGTTGAAGCGTTTTACAAGAAATCAGTATTTAATTTGACATTAAAAGTATATGTTTTTGTTAAAAGAACGCGTTTTATACTACTATTGCTATTCGACATGAAAGCTTCGTAATATAATATAACTATATCGATAGATCAAAATTAATGTGAAATTCTATATTTATCAACCAATTATGTTACAATTGACACATCACTTTCAAATTAACCTTTTATGTGAATTTATTTTATAGAAATCAAAACGGCTTGGTTTTAATACGAGTCTGATCATGTTTATTAGTGAAAATTTGCACATTTAGTTAAGTAAAGTTTCTCATGATATTTTTCTCATGCGATGGTATTTTGTTTTTAATTATTTAATTATCTATAGATATCTCAATCGTGCATCGTTTACGACACCATTCCACGCCTACGGGATGACGCGACAAAAACCATCCACCGTGTCGATTGTCACGCCGTGTGCAGCTCAAAATGATAGCACCGCATATCCGGTACACTAGCGCACCCGACTGTAATGTAGGGGATAAATAATTAAGACGTACGTAGCTTCAAACCAAAAGTGAAAAGCTGCAAAGTTTCAGAGAAAGCATATTACTAACAACGTGTGGATTTGCGTATATAAAAAAAACAATTACACTTATGTGTCAAGCTATTCCGCTTGATACAATTACAAGTTGATTCGTCTCTTTTATACTCTTTTAATATATAACCAGAAGCGTCAAAAACAAATAAACATGCAGAGGCAAATTCTATGGAAAATATTACATTCTTTTATATTATTTTAGATATTGTTCATAAATTTGATTTATTTTGGTTGATTAAATAAAGTATTTTAATTGTATGCATTGGTTAAAAGCTTTTTTGGCATGTGCAGTTTATGATAGGACAAATATCTATCAACGTATTGATAATACTGTTGTTTTAGTAAATATTGTGGTATTTTAATACTTTTATAACTGATTGCTACCAATTAATTTAAATTCAATCAGTAAAAAAAACATACTAGCCACGTAAAGTGTGTTTTTTTTTAAATATAACTTCTTAAGTACTAATTCTATTACTAAGATTTTTCTTCATCAATCAAAACTACACATGATAAAAAAACAGCTTTTAATCATCATATTAGTAAAAAAATATGTTTTTTTATTATAATTTCAACCAGTCCCTCAGTCAATATAGTTTGTATTTAATATAATGAATGAAGGTAAGGGTAGTTTTTTTTATCTTATTATACAATGATTCCATGCTAAGCTATCTAAATAATTGTAACTTTTCCCACTTGCAAGATAAACATTTTTCATCTATATACATTAATTCTAAAAAGATGAATACTGTTATATGACAAAATATTGACTTTATCATTTTCTCAAAAACAAAATGACACGATTAAGAAATGTAATTCAGCAATATGTTTCTCCTAGAATGATTAATCAACACTTCTCTAGAGCTTTCAATATATGTTCAATGATAAATAAATAGTGTTTAAAATATATTACGCTTGCACTGCAGTGCAACAAAATGATTCTCACATCACTGCCATCTATCATGGGTGATAATAATA
The DNA here is from genome assembly GCA_028555115.1 of Himalopsyche japonica. NCBI lineage: Eukaryota > Metazoa > Arthropoda > Insecta > Trichoptera > Rhyacophilidae > Himalopsyche > Himalopsyche japonica. The sequence continues at coordinate 278,132 of JAHFWJ010000461.1, forward strand.
ATTATTAATCCAGGTTTTTTGGGTCATGCGGGAGAATTCCGAAAGAAAAGAGCAGGGTCCCCGGAAGCGCGACCGTCATGAATAGCCTTTATGATTAATGAATGACACGATGCCATGGTGGAATTCCCTTCATACCCCGTAATTAATCGTTGTTTTATAGTATTAATAAAATGGTCAGCTACAGCAAAATCTATGCCTTAGTTGTACGGTTATTAGTCGGTAAGTGTTCTATGTAACGAAGTTTTTTGTAAAAAAAAATGTTCTCGTTGAAATGCGCTTTTAGTTGAATGGTGAAACGGCGCTTAACATTCAAGCAACCGGTCCCGCGTTCGCGCGGAAATTGTCGCAATCGGTTATCGACCGGTCCCGCATTCGCGCGGATTTCGTCTCGCGCTGCATCTTTACGTCTGCTGCTCAAATGCATGATACATGTGGATATTTTTTATTTTAATTTACGGCTTAGAACTGTTTTGTTTATTGTTCTACGTGTCTTTCATTCTATTTCTCCGAAATTTATAGCTCCAAATTGTCTTTGAAGTAAACAATATTTGCCAGTTCTAGAAGTTTCCTATAATTACTCTTGGACTGTAACAAATTAAGTTTTTTTGTTTATCACAGCTAAGCAATAAACTTTCATTGTTTACTAATCAAACAAAAAAGCATTATTGATAAAATTTAAGTGATTATACTTGGTAATTGAATATTATTACTCATGATTAGGCATTAGTAATAATATTCTATTACTACTGACTTATTATTGTTATTAGGCAGTCTGTAGTGATAAATAATATTTAAATGTTCATAAAAATGAATAATAATAAATGTTTCAACATGTTTTTTTAGTAAATGAAATATTTCATATCTCATTGTGCCTACTGTTCCTGTCGTAAACCACTGACGGATGAATGGTAAACGCCTACCACAGGGTACAGACCCTAATTCTCGGAAGTGTAAAAACTCTCGATAAATATTTTTTGTCGATAACTGTTTCGTAATTTATTTGTTTGAATATATTATCATTGCATAAGATGTAATCCCTAAAAATATCTTCACAAAATCATGATAGTAAAGGTACAGGGACCTATAGTATATGATTGATTATCAACATATCGATAGCCAATAACCATTCTGTTTTGAGTGACTTATGTTGAATGGTTTAGTTAGGCAACCCGACAGAGACCATTTTTGACCAAAAGCAATAAAACTCTTGAGTTATTAGACAGAATGGATTCATTCATTACGTAAAAAAAGATGTTAAACATGTTTCTCGAATATTTACAACTTGAGATCCAGTGATTGTGAAATTGTAGGAATATCGAATATATATTGTTACTTATTATATAATTAAAACTGAACTATATCATGAACCCGCAATATCTTAAATAATTCAAATTAAAAATATGTTTAGTGCTATTTACCTAATTGACAAAATTGAAAAACAGATGTTTATATTCGGCTTAGAAATATGCTGAAATTATGACATAATCAGATCGTTTTTTTTATTTAATCGATGATGACATGATGTTACATATCATTTCTTTGAAAATTTTAAAAATTATATTGTTTAGCTCTCAAGTTGTGCCGAAAAACGCCCGTTTTCGGCTAGTCTATTTTTCGAGACTCCCGACAACCGTGTGACATAAGAATATAATAGAAACAAATAAATATATCTACAGTTTGAGAAACTCCACGTATAATAAACATACAACAATGTGTAACATGGTGTAGGATTTCTAAAGAATTTGACATTTCTTTATATGAGGTTTATATGTCTGTTAAAAGATTTTATTTTTTGATTTTTATGAAAAAAATATAATTGAATCATGGATTTGTAGCTTGATAATATTATTTTTTAGCCCATTCTTTTTAAATTACATATTATACTATACTCTACATAATACTTTTATTAAATTCACTCAACTGAGTTAAAAGTTATAAGCATTATTCCTAATGTCGCGAAAAATAGCAAAGTATCGAAAAATGTGCGGTGATAAGCGTTTTTTCTGCGCGAAATGTGCGGTTGCTTGAGTGTTAAGATATAATTCTATTAATACGTCTTGAAATAGTAATGACACACTTTATATGAAAATTTTTTCAAATCAAGCAATAAATATCACAAATTTACCTGCGTACAAAATTCTTGATTGACGTGTTCTACTTAAGATTTATATGATGTTTTATTCCACGGTGAAAAAATAGCAATGTATTTTAGTTCTACGGAATTTTGTAGAAATAATAAACATTGCTATTTTTTCACCGTGTTATAATGGTGTTCTACCAAGTAAACGCCAATTTAATTGATGTTTTATTCCTTTACTACAGTCACTCACACCATAGAACTGGAGCTCAGCATGAAGAAGATTTCCTCGAAGCGGGAGTCTCATTGTTTCAGCGCCGTTGTGGATCGACAGCATCAAAAGGCTCCGGTGCAATGAATCTGGCAAATGTGGCTAGGTCCAGCGTCACCTATCGGAAGACCTCGCCAGCTGGTATGCAAAGACGAAGACCTCCTCTTTTGCCGCAGCCAGCTGATATGATTTGGATGTGGGACTGCTTTAATATAACGTAAGTTTATTTTTGTTTGCCATATTGCTGGTAAACGCAACAAAAATATAAACTATTAAGCAATACGTCATGCTCACATAGTGGAAGTCTCGTGAATTTTGGAAATCACAAAGAGCTGAAATTATAACACGGTAAAAAAATAGCAATGTATTTTAGTTTTACAATTTTTTTTATAATGTATAGTTGATAGCTATTTCAGCTATAGATAAAATTAATTAACTTGAGAGAAGCGGTATTTATGTAATGTCCTGTGGTTTATGTTTATCCGTTTATATCGGACAGACAGATAGAAGTATATCCTCTCGAACTAAGGAACATGTAAGATCATTCAATAGTAAAAAAAACAGATTCGTAATTCGCTAATCACATAATATAAATTCAAAATCAGCGCCTACGTGTTTACATCTTTGTAATAAAGATCGCAAGATGACGGCTTTAGAACAGGTGGAAATGAATAGATATCAATTATTTAAAAAAAAAAAGTATTTTTAATAAAAAAAATATTGGCTTAAATCTATTGTACAAATTCATTTCAAATACTCATTAAGGGTGGTAATCTTAGTAATGAAAAAACGTGCATATTTTTCCAAATAACATAAAAGAGTTTTGTACAAAAAGCTTCTATGTACGATCATAAACCAACCAGATGGATCTTTCGAATAAACTTGTATAAAAAGCTTTCAGATCTTTTATATTATCTGAAGAGCTTACATTCAATTAGGCCCTCGAAAAGCTCAGACCAACTTACTCACCGTCGGACAAGTTTTATTCGACGTTCAATAAATTCGAAAGCCTATTTCAATGCCTGATAAATTGTACCCAATGCAAAATATCATCACATATTGCCGACGTATGGACGCCTTTATTTTATGTATATTGCTTATACAGCGGTTTGCAAGAAATGGAAAAGAATTTAGTATAAGCGATTTTTGACTACTTCTATGGAACGTTGCATTACTTATCCATTCGATATTTTAGGTTTTATTTTGTTCTCAATTTATTATTGAATAAAATAAAAATGACGTATATTTTATTTTGTATAAAACGAGTTACGTGCAGTTATTTTGAAATTCAATCGAGTACCAAAACCAGAATCATAAATTTTCCTGGAAACATTTCTTAGCAATTTAATGCTTTTACTCTGTTTGTTTCGGATAAACAATATACTTAATTTTATGGCTATCTTAAGTACTTTTTGAGACCTTCATGTACATATGTTCACTCAATCTGACAGCCAGTAAACAGGTCATATGACTTTTATATAATCTAAATCATGAAAAATTTTGTCCATAAGTCGAAAATAAAATTTGACTGCTGATTTAAACGTATCTTTGTAAGAATTAAATAATTTAGATTGTTGACTGATTTGATGAATCTCACGTAGGAAACATAACAAAGGAGATTTTAAGATATTCAAAATTGAGATGAAATGCCATCAAGTCATCCTTGGTCGATTTTTTAGTGAATCAATGATAATTATATATATCTATAAGATTTTCATTTTATTCATTTTCAGGTCTGATATCTCAAGACGCCAAGTCGTTATCCCTGATAGCATATTTGCGTCTTCAGTAGTTGGCGCATCAGTGTGGGCGGCATCTGTAGGATCCGGTGGTCTAAGAGCTGGAGCCGTGCAGCAGCTTCCGAAACAACAGAGAGCTTTGAGGGCGGCGCTTGCAAACCCACCGCCGCTGACCGTTGGAGAAACCTTAGAGCTGGATGTTGGTATCGCCAATGACTTAGACAGCTGCATGGACGTGAGTATTAAATTATGCAAAATTATGTATTGTATGTTAACATTAATGAAGAGATATTTTTAACCATCATATTATAAATGAGCTTTTGAACAAGTCATCAACTTCGTGCTCTTTATTTGCGAATATCATAAGCTTATTCCCCAATACAGATTTGTATGTTAATTGATTTACCCAACATTTTTTTTTAATTTATTAAATTACCTTTTAACTTCTCTTGAAGTCCCGCCCCATCTTCAAAGTACTGTTATTTTAAAAAAAGAAGGTTTTATAGAGTATCAATTTTTTATCCAAGTTCAGATTTTTTACAAACAAAAACAATTGATACGCTAGCACTATCAGAAACAATAAAGTATCAAAAAATTTTTGATGTTTTAACTGCAGAAGAAAAATTAAGTGGCAACAAGAAATTGAAGAAAGTCGATACGCAAAAGCTTTCATACGACATAATTATATTAAGAAGTGATTGAATGAAGTCACATAGCTTTTTCAATTATTTATTTTACGCGCTTAAAGATAAAAAAATTATGAATGAACGAATAAAAAAATATTAAAGAAATTGAAAGCAGTGGAATTTAAAATTACAATACTTTGATTAAAAGTACCATTATTCATCACAGTAAAATGCTTCAATGCTTTTAAAGAGTATCTTAAATATGAAATTTTCAATCAACAAAGTCACCAATTTAGGCGTATTGTGAAAAAAAGTAACGCTGAGTTATATAAAATTACTTTTCACTTTTACTGCCATGAGTCTCTCGTTAAAGTATTTTCAATAACACATTGTTTTTGGAGAATCTATCTACTGCCTTAATAAAAGATTATAAATGTTCACATTCCAGTCATATACACAATAGCTCACATCGCGTTTATCAAATCAGTAGAAAATTTTCACTTACTGAGAAAATTTATTATTAAAGGCTATTATTATTAATAAGAAAGAAAATTTATTATTATGAATATTCATTTATCTTTCTTCCGTCACTAAAATGGCAAAATGGAAGAAAAATAATTTCGTGTAATTTATCATCAATATTGGTATCACGTTTCTAGTTAAAATACCCAACTTGTTTACACCGAACCCTTCACAATTGTACTTCTCAGTTCTAGGGATAACATGATATTATTCCTGCTATATGTTATTATTGAAACATAATCAGAAATATGATATCAAAATAATTGAATAATCCAACGAGCATCGTTTCATGTTCCTGATATAGACCTAACATAATATTAAGCTTTCTTGCTCAAAGCTGCGATTAATTCATAGCTCCTCATCCATAAGCCTTCGGTTAATTACAAAGTCAATTTTGTTTAATGAATTTTCTTCGTGGATGAACATGAGAAAGACAGACACGTGATACAAAATCTACGTGCTCTGTTGCTGTGCAAACAAGGTATAACTGTGTTTATAACACGTATAAAATTTAAATAAAAAATGAGCAGTGACAAAATTACGTAGTTACCAAAAAGATATTTGAAATTCAATTGAAAATTGTTGTTTAAATTTCTGGGTTATCTAATGATGTGTCGCATTGCTATAGGAATTTACATTTATCAAGGGTCAAGAGCCGTCTGCCCAACGTAGTGTTCAGCAAAGTGTTTTCACTGATGTTTGAAAGGGGACAATATGTTAGCAGTGACACGCATCGACGAAGCGTGATTGTCAATATGGAATACTTCGATTCAGTGCTATTTCAAAACAGACAGTGATAATTTCAAATTAATTCTTCAAGAGTGTTCATAGTAAAATTATACAATTCTGTTTCAACAACATTGAATTATTGCTTTTATGCAGCTGTGAGTATTTAAAAGCGAATTCATATGAGTAAATTTTTGAAAAACCTAGATAACGTACTATGTTAAATTCGCTTTTATCAGTGTGTCTTGTTGGCGTTAACTGATGCCAAGGCGGTTAGACAAAAAGAGTGTTCGTGTGTGTTGTTGTAACGCATTACCAACAGATTTATCTTTACAAGTCAAATAAAATATCCAATGTCGAACAACAACGTAGAACTGCTTATTTCAATATAATCTCAAGCATTAAGAAAATGAATAACTGAATTGTTTCTGGTTCGCTGTATATAATTTGAAACTAAGATACAAGAGTTTAATTATTCAAAAATTAAATTGATAGTGTAGGAAGCTTAGTTAGAAAAGATTTATTCATTCTTGTAATATTTGAATATATTATTTTGTGATCATATATTGTTTTAATATAAATGCTTTCCGTGATGTTCCATTTATTGTCGTGTACATGTACAGTGTACACAAGAATATGAAGTAATACTATCGATTTTTATTAAAATAAAATAACCATCATCTTTTAATACCAAAATAATTATAGTCTTGCCATATCAATCTGGTATCTGAGGATTCAAAAATTGTTTTTTTTTAATATATGTATATATATAACAGAATTTGAGCACGGCGCTCGTGTCTTCGAGCTTATCTCACGCGACTTAAAATTTGATAAAAATCAAATGTCTTTTTTACCCAAGCTATTTTCTACGTTATTTAATATTTTAATCAAACCCTCGCCAAAGCAACTGAAAACATCGTTATTAGTACGTAAATGTCCTAGGGCTGTCAAAAGATAAGTCGGGCACACGAAAATTTCATAAATAATTTCCGTTTTTTTTGCTCATGTTTATAAAATCAATAGCTTAACAAATGTATTTAGATAAAATTTCATTTTCATAGCATTATTTTATTTATTTAAACACACACTCAAGGCACGTCATGGCGTACGTGTTAATAACTATCCAAGTCACGAAAAGGATGTTCTAAAAATCATTGAATATAAATTATTTCTAAAGTCTAATATTTTATTATTCGACAATATTATATTCGATAGATATTCCTTAATTAGATATACTGAAATAGCGTGGTTGACGTAATTGCCGTATCAAAATTCAATTGTTCAATGTTTCTATAATGTTAGTATTTTATATGTAATAAAACACAAAAATATTTACCATCTTCACAATTTTCATTTAATAAGATGAGGACTGGTTTCGCTAGTTGCGAGCTTTATCAAGTGATAAAAAAAATAAAATTGAAGTAACACGGTGAAAAAATAGCAATGTATTTTAGTTCTACAAAATTGTTTGTAACAAACATAGTTGATAGCTATTTCGGCTCACGCCATCGTCAGAACTATTGGTTTTGACGATGGCGTGAGCCGAAATAGCTATCGACTATATTTGTTAAAAATAACTTTGTAGAACTAAAATACATTGCTATTTTTTCACCGTGTTATAATGGAGTTCTACCAAGTGAATGCCAATTCAATCAATAAAAAATTGAAGTACCTTTGAAGTTTAAATAAATAAATGAAGATGCAGACAAGCGAAGTTGTCATCGTAAGTGACGAAAACTGTTAGCAATTCACAATATGAGAAAATTAAATTTTAATATATTACAATATAACTCCTTTAAAATGAATATTTTTCACACTATCTAACAGTAAAATGTAGACGTAGCTGCTTTGAAAACGTAAACTAAAAATCAAGTTCTATCTTTGACAGACTGTTTTAGTAATATATATTTTAATATTCCGAGGCAGTAACTAGAAACACGGTGCTATGGAACAAAGAGGGGAAACACTTGCCTAACCACGCGTACGTACGTGCTTGAAGAGCCCAAATTTACGTCGCTGCAATAATTCTCCACTGTCGAGAAATATAGCGATTCAACATTTTAACACCGCAATATCTCATGTGTCATATTTTTGACCGCTCTTTTGTTTCCGAAGCTCACTACTCACGGTATTCTAAGCGCAACATAACTCTACAACATTTGCATACACGGTGCAATTGTATACCTGGTTTATAAAAATTAATAATTCTTGTGAGGAGAGCGGTTAATTTTCAAGCCACGTTTGCTTGCAATCGGAACCATCTTTGAACTGAGATAAAATTACCTCAGCAGAAGTAAATGTGAAATTTCCGCATGCTTCATAGATATCAGTCCAGTATTTAAGGATTGCATGAATAACGAAGAATCCTTAGGCTTTACAAATAATAAAGCCTATTAACAGAAATCTATAAATAGATCAAATAAACTGTTTATACTGGGACTCAAACACTATGAGATCCGTAATGAAAGCATATTAAAATGAAATTGGGAAATTTTAGACAAAGAAATACCTACTATTGGATTTCATTTAAGCTGTCATTTGAAAGATTTGATTTCCAGCCTTTGGGTTTGTGTTTTTCCTTTAATTAACTCTTTTGGCATAATTTATGATATCGACTGAAAGTGCTCGATGGAATTTCAATATCAAATTTGAATTGTTACAACTTTGTACGATTCCACATGTTTTGTCACTAATGACCCGGGTTTCGCCTTTCGACATCTTCAGGCATTCTATCACACGGATACAACAGAACTGACCTACTCTACTAACTCTTTTGGTATAACAATGATACTATCTGTATATTGTCTCAGTTCGGTTGCATCCGTGTGATAGAATGCCCGAAGATGCCAAAAGGCAAAACACAGGTCGTTAGTAACAAAACAAGACATTGATTTGAAAACAAATTTAGTATTGAAATTCTTTCAAACAGTCGATATTATCAATAATTAAGTGTTTTTTTTGCGGTGACGACGAAGTAAAAAAATTCAGGTACTGCTTGACTTATTTTAAAATATGGTCCCATTTTTCAAAATCACTTTAATTTTAATTTAAGTTTGAAAGATTAGTGTCCAAATTTTATCTTGTTATTGTATTTATCATTTTAAAAAAGGTGAAATCAATCGCTCAATTTTTTTGCTTCAATCCGGAGTTTGAGTGTCTGTCTGGATATTTGCATATTTTGATTGTTCAATCGAAATAAAAAATATATTTTGAGCTCGCACTACAATGTATGCGTTTTCGAAATGAGAGATTTGATATTCAAATACTTTTTCGTTTTTAATTTTTTTACTTTAGAGTACTTTTGTTACGCATTGTTGAAAGTTCAATACCATTAAGCTCTGTATTGGAGCTATAGCGTGATGAAAAAAGCTTAAAAGTTTAACTCGTTTTCCAGTGACTGCATTTATATGACAATTTTCATGAAACAATTGATACTTAAAATAATATTTTACCTGAAATTCTTGATTTTAAATAGATGACCATTAAAATAATCCTTTCAGTATGGAAAATTCTACTAATTTCTAAATATCTCCAAGAGGTGAAAAATACTTTTGAATTTCTATGGGATCCAATAAGTTTTATAATAATACGCCGTTAAACTGTCTACGTATAATAATGGTAATATTAAAATCTATTCGAAGGGGGCAGTAATACTGGTCAAATTGTACTATTGTAAATTTCAGCACGGAGAGATTCCAATCCACCCCTGTATATGGGAGGTTTCTATTGTTCATATCTATGGAATATTAAACGGAAATGAACGGCAGTAAAACAGCGACGGGCGGCACACTAATTTATTTCACTCATCCGCCCCTGTTTTGTTTCAGCTGTAGGCTTCTCTTATTCATTGAGCTTTTACTTACAACAGACCGAAAGCACTCGCACGTGTACGCTTTCAATGCCCACTCGGGAATGAATATCGGTGAACAATATTTTTATACAAATAAAAGGCCTACTTGAAAGCTGGTGTATGATTCACTAAAGCAAACTTGTGGAGTGAATGTTTTATTATTTAATAAATGAAAATATTCATATCACGTTTCATAATAATAAAACACAACTTGGCGGTTCTACTACGTACATGATCACATGAAAGTATTTCATACAAATTTTTCTCTTGTTAATCATAGCAAAACTTGAAACTAAGACCTTCCAGACTGTTTTGAGATAGCACTGACAGGTGATTTTTATAATCGAAACCAATAAAAGCATCATTTGTAATAATAACCCATTATAAAATATTCCTCGAAAATAACCAATCACTAAAAATATATATCTCTTGAAGCGCCCAAAGCATGGAATGGTAAATAGACCAACCATATTTAATGTTCTAATTAGGCTCAATAATTGAGTGTGGCATAAATACCAGAATATTAACGCTTGTTTATGGAGGTTGGCCAAATTAATATTTTTTATCGTTTAGCTTTTGTTCAGAATTTCAATTACCATCAATGTAATGAATAATTTCATTTTCCAGGTAACCGCTCTTCTCTCTCTTTCCGGAGGCGCCCAGTTTGTCAGCAATGGAATGATGTACGTCACTGAAAGGTTGAGACTCGGCCCTCGTGGGGCAACATCTTTGGTCGTCAGAGTCTTGGTCACAAAGCCTGGCTTGAATAATCTCACAGGTAAGAAATTTCACATTTGATTAACTCATCAAAACCCATTTAAATTTCGGCAAACATTCATTGGAGACAATTTTAAAATGCTATTAAATAATCAATTAATAAGAAATTATAAAAGATTCTCATTTTTTCAACTTTAAATTGTAAACTAGCAAAAATGACATTACGTCTTGCCTACTAACATTTTATATTGTCGTAATTGTCTTCGGGAAAATAGCTGCCTTATATATCGTTATACTTTTTAAATGTCTTTTGGAAGTAAGTTGCTGTAGCTCAACGGTAAAAGCTAGTGTAATTTATTAAGAGAGTTTGTGGTTTTTATCTATAAATATCAAATAGATTATGGTTATAACAAAAATGTTTAAAGTATTTCCAAATACTTTCGAGACTAGTTTTGATACAGAAGCTATAGAACATTTTATTTGAGTTTTGACAATCGACGTTAATATATTTTTATTTTTACCAGTCTTTATTTCATAAAATAAAGCTGTATTATTTTAACTTGTTTATTTAGTGCTATTTTTTGTTTGTATAATATATACTCCTCGATATAGTAATGGAAATCTAATTTATGGCGAAAACATAACAATAAATGAGATGAATAAACGTTGAAAAGGTTGCCCTGCCGTAAGGTTCTTAATATTTTACATTAAGTTCCAGTAAACTGCTACTTAGTCGTTGAGTGAGTAAACAGATTAATCTTTTATGTATAACACACGTCACGTACGTATATTTTAGAATCTTGTACTAGGCAATATTCTCGACGGGACATTGTAAACAAACTGATATATCCCGGTTTTGGGAACACAATTTACGTTCCGGGGACAGGCTTCTAAAACGCAATCAAAACTTTCGGAGATAGATTGGAATATGTGATCACGCTCTCTACGCCAACATGGGTTTCATTTAAATGTTGACATGACGTCACTGTGCTGCTGGCACAACAGCAAAATTCTGAGAAATATATATATTATTATCATTTCAACTATGACTGACTTGACGCCGTATGACGCCTTTCGTTTCCGATTAACTAAATTTACGGTGTGACCAGAAACACTCACTCCTATTTTTCTGAAAGCTATTTTAAACCTCAGACAGCTTTCAACGCATAAAATTCTTATTTGAATAAATACAATACTTCTTAGTTCGCAACGATTCATCGTATTAGTAATTGTACTGGTTGTAATTCTTGGAACTTCTTATTTGGAAACTGTAAAAATTGAATTCAAAGAAATAAGCTAGTTGTTAAAATAAGTAAATTTAACGAAATAATGAATTCACAAACATCCACAGCTTTTTGCAGCAAATTTAAACATAGATTTTATCTAAGAGCGCAGAGAGTTCAAATCTTAGATCACTCGAACAAAAAGTAATTATAATAAGTTAGAAAGAATCAGTTGTTATTTTATGTGCGCATTTACTTGGCGAAGTTGTTTTTTCCAAAAATTTGGCTTTCATCTCGTTTTTATAGATTTTTTGATACAGCAATATTACATTACTTCTACGGTGTTAAATGTCACTTCTTGGTGGAAAAGTATGATATTTTATAAAATAAAAACACATTTTGAGTACTTATTTCCATATTATATTTTATGATCAGGCCCGGTTTTGCTTGTCGCGAGCATTATCAACTGATTATTTCAGCTCAGATCAGTCAAAAAATATTAAATTGGTACAATAAGCAAATATGATTCCTATGAATAAATAATTTACAGTGAAACAAATTCCCAGTATTGTCCAAAAAGCATGTGTCAAAAAAATAATACTTTATCGCTATATGCATTGTGTCCAGACGATATGCATTGATACTGTATTGAAATTTTAATATACACACTGTTGGCACTATAAGTAAAGCAATTTAGTTTTACTAAGGTTCAATTAAAAAAAAAATGTTACGTTAGCTTAAAAATTAAAGTTGCTAGACATGAATACTGGATAAGGAGAATTTACGTCAATTTTTTCCGATGCTCCTGCTGTTGGCGGAATATAATAATATGCCTTAAAGACAGTGAGGAGCAGTGCGCGAAAATATCCCGTAGTTCCTTTGCGTACAATAGTCAAAGGAAATAAATTAACTCGCTTTGGATTCGTCAAGTCTTAAAAAGGACAACAAAGGGAGAGGAGCGCGGGCAAACACGACGATATTAATTATTCCTTTGAACAACTCCTCATACCCGCTGTGTAGTTTGGAGGGATGCAAACTGCGGGTGATTTGGGGTACAAACTGAAAGATTTTTGCAAGGAATTTCAACTAACTGGTAAATACCTTCATTATTTTTTTTTCTTAAATATTTCGCTTTTTGAACTGTTATACATAATTAACGAGACTATTCGGTTACCCCCGAGTTATCTAGCTATTTTATGATTCTGTTTCACATCGCCTCTTTATATTTGACTTCTTGCACGCCTGGAATATTCATAGTAATTTTTCGAGCTATTAAAATCATTTTAAACTATATTTTGATATTTTTACCAGGTCTCAAAGGAGGAAATAAAATAAAACCACTCTATGAAAATCGATATCTTTCGAATTATCCAAAGTCAAATACAAATACATACAAAAAACTAATCACAGCTTTATTAATTCACTTATTGCACTGTATCCCTAATTCCTGGCCAAAAATATTCTCTTTACTTTAAACACATTATACATAGCGAGATATTTACAGCCAACAAAATAGCTATAAAGCGAATAGCAAATACATTCAATCATTGCGAAATATATTACTTTCAGCAATACTTACAACAAATACGTCGTTTTCACGGTATCAAATATTTATTTAACCTATTTGTGTTAAATAGCTTATAACTTTTGAAAAATTATAATATCTGTTGAATTGAAATCGTTAACATTCCATAAGTTTTTTTAAAAGCTTAACGTAAAATATTTTCAACACCGGCAAATTACTCCGCATATGGCATCAAATAGCTTTTAGAAGGGATGAACGAAAGCTCGAATAAAAAAGTTTTATGGCTTCGGATATCCGAAATGACAATCACTGCTGAAATAAAAGTTACTTTGAAACTGCACGTGTTTTTGTACGCTTTGGTGCATTTTACTTTCGCTTAAACTCTCGGTGAATTTCAACGTTTTTAAAATAAGAATAGATGATGAGTTAAAACGAATGAATAGAATATTAAATAGGCTGTAATGCTCTACCGGCAAAGTGGATATCAAAATATTCTAAACATTTATTGGTTGCGTTTTTGTTCAATCGAGTCCAATGTTTCCTGACAGGTCAAACTAATTATTTACGAGATTTTAGATAAAAATATTTAACATGTTGTAATTTGATGAAAAACTTGTTTTAATTTTTTTTTAAGTTGTAATGATGAAAAGAAGAAAATAAAAATACAGATGCGACGGTTTTGTGAAAAAAAATCTATAATTTATATAAAGCTATTCATAAATATATTTTGAAGTCATAAAATTCTTTATTTTTAAAGCCTGATTGTTTTTAATTTACACTTTCAATAAACAGGTCTTGGTACAATGTTAATGCCAAACGTGCATTGTTGAATCTGTACACATTTCTAGATGAATGTCACTCGCGAACCGGATTTCATATTTAAAGTCACAAGGCAATTTATTAGGAGAATGCACTTATTAGAATTTCTGAGAACAGTGATTGACGAACTGAAAATGTCGAAAGCTAAAGCCCAGATCATGAGAGACAAAACATGATGCTTAGTATTTCAACAAATCAATTTTTAACTCTTCGAAATCGAAAGATATTGGATGGATATTAAATGATCAAATTTACTTAACTCCGACAACATCAAGATATTAAAAAGGAACAAACTATGGGCTTATTTATCCGTTTTGGATACCTTGTGGAGGTTTAGTTTAAAATTGTGTTTTTTTAATGTCATGGATTCCATCGCTCTGAAAGACCACCAATCGATATATGATTGACGAATTATTAAAAATGTTTTAGAAGAAAAAAAATCTTGGAGTTCTTAAGAAGTGGCAGTGTGCTTCATAATTAAAGCGCAAATGGCCAAAAAATAATTTGTTTTCTTTTATTATTTCTCTTTTGAGTAGCTCGTCAGTCTTTTGTTATTATTTCAGATTTTGAACATCGTTTAATTAAAAGCCCTATTGTACATTTCAAAATATCCAATATCACATGAGAAGAAAGTAATTCTCCAAATGAAATTTTCCTTTTGTCAGAGAACAGTTCACTGGGCAAGTCATTAAAGACCTTCTGTTTACGTGTTGTGAAACTTCGAAATGAATTGAAAAGGGTAGCTTTTTTCTGCGTCCCTTATTTCACAAGAAGTAAGGGTGAGGATTTCTGAGAAGAAACTGCGAGACTCAAGATGTTTACGACGACCATGCATTGTTATATTAATTTTAAGTTTTCTCTCATCTCTGGGTCGAACAACAATTGTTAGATGTTAAATTAATCATTTCGAAAAATATTCTCTGGCCTTTGTCATTATGAGTTGTTATAGTTCTTAAATATTTGTGAAAAACTTTATTTTAATATTCACTTTTATGACTAGCTTAAAAACTCCATTCATAACAAATTAGAAAATTTTCAATGGGTCAAGTGCATTGATAAAAAGAACAGATTGTTATTAAATTAACTTACGTCTAACATGTTTTTTCCTATTAATAGTTTCATTAATTTTAACGTAAATAATGCCTAACACGGTAAAAAATGGCAATATGTTTTAGTTCTATACAATTAATTAGATATATAGTTGACAGCTATAATAATAATACTATATTATTATGAACTATAGTTCTGATCAAAACGTAAGCCGAAATAGCTATCAACTACAATGATATATCCTATAAATTTTATAGAACTAAAGAAAATTACTATTTTCTCACAGTTTTATAATGGAGTTCTACAAAGTAAATGCCAAAATAATAAAAAAATAATGTCTTAATGAGAATCATAACAGTTCAAAACTTTTTTTCATAATTTATTGAATTAATAATGTAGTATATAAAAATTAACAGCCAGAAGAAAAATACTGAGTTAAGTGATGTTTTGAAATAAAAATAAATTTTAAATTAGCACAATGCATCAAAAGGTAAATACTGTTTGTTTATTAGACGATTATTTTCTTAATCTACTACCGACTTATTCGATAAAATATGTTTGACAACTTATCTCAAAAACAAAACTTTGATATCATCGATAAATATAAAATATCTTTATTTTTAAAAAAAAACAGACTTTGCTTTATCCAAAAAAATGTTTGGTCGTCCTAAAGAGTGCTTGAAGAATTATTATTAGCTACCCTAACTACCACAGTAACTGTCGGATAAAAAACTATGACGATGCACTTTCCTTTGACCAATATTGCCCATTCGCCTCTACGCCGTAGAAGTCATTAACTACGTCGCTACGCTTCTCATGACGAGGTGTAGAAAACCTTGCTAAACATGAAAAAAAACAACAAAAAATACAGCAAAGAAAATAATCATGGATCTGAATTGATTATTGCTAAATATGGTATACGAATACATTTTAATTGCAATAATATTCTATGCGAGAAAACACAGCACAAATTTGTACAATTCCACATGTTTTGTCAATAACGACCCAGGTTTCGCCTTTCGGCACCATCAGTAGAATCGTACAAAGTCGTAACAGTTCAAATTTAATATTGAAATCCCATCAAGCATCTTCAGGCGATATCATTAATTACATCACAAATTATTTAATTTAACATTTAATTCCGATTAAAAATGTTTTAATGCGTCCATTTTCTTGAAATTGCTCTTTTTATTTGATTTTTCATCATAAGTTCTGTAAATATAATCTTTTTTTCTAGTCAGGGTTCTCTTTCTATGTAAAGCATATGGACAAATAATAATAGTAATTTATCAGGAGTTGTTTTATGATATTTTATTGATATAAAGTCACTCACCCTTTCTTTTTTATTGAGTTTATCAAAGTACACATTTTGTAAATATTGCATACTATTTAAAATAAACGAAAAATAAATACTGCTGTTACTAGGAGGGTAGTGATATATTGTATAGACGTATCTTAACTTTCTTTAAGGTCCTTGCTCCTATTGTGATGTTTGCTGTAAAGTATACAATATTATACTTAGAATCAAGCATAGAATTTGTTTATGACAGTCATGTATTATATATTCTGATAAGTCTTGTTCACCGAGTTGACTACTGCTGTGACCCTATTTTCCTAGAGAAGTTTTGCTTTCAATTGAGAACAAACGATTGCCAGGATGTTTTTCCGCGAAACTAAGATACTTGAGAAAGTTTTAGATGGCCCTGGTTGTTTTTTTGAGAAAAGTTCTCGAGCTTTGCAGCGTAATTAACATACTTGATTACGACTCCTAAAACATTTTTTTCCACAAAACTGTGCTTAATAATGTACAAATACTTTTCGTATTGTATATAATTAGAAAACATGAAATAATCCAAAACGTTATATGAGTAAATATTCTAAGCAAAAAAACGCATAGAAAGTGATGCCGAAAAATAGTTTACTATTAAAGGTATTTATTATCACTTCTTGCACTATATTTTGAATAATGACAATCAAAATTAATATGATCTTTTTCACCCATCGCAAACATTATCAAATGATAGAATCCAAATTATAAATAACGTTTTTTATACACAACTGAGTTAGTAGTTGATAGGTATATAAAACTGAAGGTTTAATTACTGAAATAAAAATTTTAAGCCAATCATATAAAATAAATGAAAATTAAGTAAATCATTTTTTAAATAAAACGTTAAGGACCTCCTAGTAACAATTTGTAACCAAAATAAAATCCAAAAAGGTTTCATGAATGAATTGAAATTCAAGCACCATAAAAACTCATTAGCAAGAACTGGGAATGGGAAATATTTATAATTAAATTACCTGCAATTTAAAATTTTAGCATACATAAATTTAATTTAAATATTTTAAATAATAAAACATTTAATAATTAGAAATTTGAATGGTTGTTGAAACGATGTGAATAAATTTTCAGTCACAACTTTTCAATTAATTAATATAATATACGTATGGATCAATCTAATCGATACATCAATGGAGACGACAATATTTTTGTCATCATTTAAAAAAATGAATTTGCCAATAATTTGTATCGGTTCCTATTACTTATTTTTTTAGCTAGCAAAAATGTTTATCAGTTTTGAAAGGATTATGATCTTTTATTAATACTGCCATTTCAATTCTCTTCAGAAGAAAAAAAGATTTTGTTCTTCTATTTTACATTATGGAACTTTGAAAGTTCATAAAATATCAGCTTTTGTGAGAAACTTTTAAGCGGTATGTTGTTGAGAAGATCTCAAAAGAAAACCTCTCAGCGCTGATGAGTTTATAATGTGTGGCGAAAACTACCACAAAAACAAGGTTTTTTTTGTGTGAATACATTATTACTTCACCATTATTTTGTATTAATATTTCCAGTTTTGACTTTGTTTTTCACAGCATAATCAAAATTGATTAAAAATATTTTTCTTTTTCCATATTTTGTTTTGAGACATATTTTTATTTTAACGCAATAAAAAATGCCATGTGACGTTTAAATGATTATTCTGGTTCTCATATCTTTTTTCGATGAAATTTTACGTACACCATCTGAAAATATTCAATGCAATTTGTTCAATTTTCATTCATTGCTTATTATTGTATATTATAAATTCATTATTGAAAATAGCATCACTATATATATTATCAAAATAACGTAATAAACGTATAAGTGATTATCGATCGAAGAAACATCAGTTTTAAATCTGAATAGAACAAAGTATATAGCTGTCATATGACGAATAAATTTTAAGTTTATTTTTAAATTATAACTAAATTGATTGTGAAAGTCGTTTTCGTAAACGATGCTTAAGATAATTACAGTATCTATAATTTTATGTAATATTAAACCTATAACTGCTAACTTTAAAAAAAAAAGTCATTTAGGTTGACGGTGATCAATAACCTTATTTTTCCCAAATCGCTTTTCATAACCAACAAAATTTGGAAGCATAAATCACCTTGAAGTGTTGCTTAACTCTAAAATAGGCATATATAAGCACTTTTATTGGTGTATTATAATATAAAACATCTGGCGATCATTTATAGTCACTACGAAGATAGAACCACTTTGAATGACATTATAATTTAATAGTCAGATTATTTTGAATAAAATACAATATCTGGCTTTTAGACGTAAGGAATACTCAAAATCTGGCTATGAAATTTTCTTTTATTTATCATTTTGAATTCCTTCTATGTTGCATTGAATTGTCAGTACATTCCAAAAACCATCCTTAAACTTATTTCCTCAAACCTAGAAACAAGCCTGAGGCAAATAAGACACCTAGATTACATTTCACAGTGTACAGCCAAAATTTGTCATGTATAATATAAACCAAATCTTACACAGTTTCCGGTTACCTGGCTATACAATCAAGAATATGTCTTTGACCTAACGGCAAACATACGTTTACGTATTCAATAGCTACATTCTATATGGGAATCAAAGAGCTAAAACGACAAACGTAAGGTCAGAAAATTATAAATCAACATTAATTAAGATCGAAATTATTATTTATGAAATAAAAAAGATAATTTTAATACATCAGATTCTTTAGAACAGCTTTTTAGTTATTATAATTGATTCGCATGCTTTCTATTGGATATATTGTAGTTAAAATTACGATTTTTCGTTAAAATTTTACAATCAGAGCAAGAATAAATAAAATCGCTTATTATAATTTAACTCATTTTGCTGAACATCCACAATCCGAATTCACGTTGGTTTTTCAGAATCGTTTTATTTCTTATACCTTCAGTAGACAGAATGTGCAACTACACAAATTTGACCTAAAAATATATTAGGCAGAGACTTAATAATCCTCAATTTATTAAATAAAATTGTCGAGATATTTGTGAGTAGGCAAACTTCACTTTGTATTACTAGGTAAATAAAAACATCAACTCTTATCGAAGACAAGATAGGCAATTTTTATATCAAAATCAAACGTTTTTATATTTCTTTGAAGCGGACAATCGTACATAAAAATTATGACCTCAATAAATGTCATACATTGTCATCAAAAATTATCGTGCATCTATCTCACGTTTTTTTCATTTCTCTTCCGTATCCGACTGTAAAACATTTATGTTTTCCTTCTTATTCTTCTGCCAATAAAATCAATAAAAGTGTTTATCGTCGAACATTTCCATAATATTATTTATGTATACACTTTTGTTATTTCTAGCAAGTAACATTACTACTCTTTACAATATTTACATTTCAAAAAATTTTTCTTTTCTTAAACATTTTTAGAGTTTCATGCTTTGAATTACAGTCATGTACTTAAACGCACAAACGGAAAAAAATATTGTCGATCTAGCAAAAAACAAATAGATGCGATCATGCATTATATTATTAAATACTTGTTATCTGTTATACATACGTACATTTAGATTAAGAGTTTCTAAGTTTGTTTTTTGAAATCTTAAAATAAAATATGTTTTCAATAGTTACAAACCACGTCTTCATTTAATCAGCGGTAATGTAATATGTGAGCATATAAATGAACAACTTTAATAAATAAATGAGTTACTTACCTGATTTTTTTTTGCATTTAACCGGTTAACTGCCGCCAGGTACATGTATGGCGGTACCCAGCACGCCGCGAATTTTACGACAAAAATAAAACCTTCTAAGCATATCGTTATTGAAAGTGTAATAAAGTTTATATATAAAACTTACCAAATAAATGAAGAGCGCGCCAGTCGTGCAGTCATTTATCCATAATCATAAAATTAATTGTTAATAGTGCAGGGTTGTCAAAAAAACAAGGTCAAGGTTGTTAAAACGGTGCGTCTTAAGACGTAATTTTTGTATGAGCGGCGCTCCGTTCACAGAAAATTATGCGTCTTAAGACGCTTTTGGCAGTTAACCGGTTAAATGAATGGAGATATAATTAATAACAAAAACAAAAAAAAAGATTATGCTGTCATAAAAAAATCGTGATCAACCTTTTCGAAAAAAATGCTCGACTCATTCCACTCACATGGTTTTTATCTTTTCGGTCAGAATACAAAAAAGTTTATTTTATCTTTTCATTGAGTCAGCTCATTTTCTTGAAAGAATATATGCTAAAATCCAAAATTTATAATTTATCTTGAATTTTCTTAGGCTAGAATAATAATGTTTCCTTATGATTTCTTCATTACTCACTAGAGAATAACCTTTCCGTGGATGGTAATTTATGCCTCACATAACAAATAATAATAAATCTGCCCGCTGTGCAAACAGCAAACTATCATAGATTCTGAGCTTTGCGTAATTTAATATGCATCAAGGGAATTCCAAGCTTCCAATAATGCGTTTGTTTAATAAACTACCGTTTGAATTTGGATCGGGATATTATATTTCATGGCATTAACTTTGCTTCGCATACCACATAACTGTTACCATTAAATTATTTGCGAAAGCAACGATTGTTTGTATAATTAACGCAGTGTTTTGCTAGAAAAAGTACGAAAATAAAATATCGTGGTGGTAAGGACAAAACAACAAATCAATGATTTTCATGAAACAAATATAGTGTTTTAATTACGTGGCAAAGTATACACTAGAGAAAAATTGCCTTCGTAACAGTATAATTTTTAACTAAAATAGAAAACAATAAACTATTGTATTTAATAAGGATATATTGATCGTCACTTTTATTTTGTGTGTTTTTTATTTAAATCGTCTGTCAAACGTTTGCCTTTTGTTTTATTCAAACACTAGACACTAATTTACTATACATACATTTCTAAAGACTAAATATTATCAAATGTATGTTATAATTTATTTGTCTGCTTTAAAAAAAAAGTTAATTTTTAATCGTGAATTATAACAAAAGTAGGATCGATTCACTCGGAGGATAAATTAATTGGCGTAAGAGAGGCTTCCTTTTTGTGCCTGTAATTTTTAATTTTTATTCAATAGAAACCCATGGAAGTTAATAAGTTTAAGGAATTTTTTGTTTATGATATTCAAAAATGCAACATTTCGGATGTAGATCATTTTTTTGACTAATTATTTTTCTCAAAAATTTTACTCTCAACCATGAAGTCCAAAGCCTACGAATTTATTTCATTGGTTTTTTAGTATTAAAATAGTTTTACTTATTTGAAATATATTACAAACCTTTAATTACTATTTTTGATATGATATATTTTCAGTTTGACTTCAACATAGCACAATTTAAATTTAACATTTTTGCTTAAGTCTTGAATTTTCTTTGAAATAAGAAAGTTGTTTTCTTCGCTTAGACTATCATTATACCCTATCTCTTTTCTAAGACAGAATTTGGGTGTTTAACTTTGCAAAATTCTCTTGTTATACTTTCGTGAAATAATATCGTTGGTCTTGATATTATGATACAAAAATTAATGATCGAATTTTTATTTTGCTCAAGTGTAATAATACAAGATAAAATCAAAGATCTGATTCTTCGTAACCATTTTCAAAGTTTGAACACATAGGACATGTTTATACAGTTTTTTTGTTATCTTGGCAACGCCCAATATTTTTCATTCAATTAATTCACCAGTGTATTTAAAAAAACAATAACTATCATCATAGTGTAGTAATGTAGTAAATCATTTTATAATTTTCTTAATAAATTAATATCACGCATATTATTGACATGGTTATTTGACACTTACCTTATTTTTCACTTCACTTGTATTACCATTAAAGCATTATGTCAAATAATACCTTTTGTTTGTCAATAAATCGTAAGGTTGTTGCTTAGCGCTTTCGCTATCAAAATAATATATAAGGAAGAAAAAAAATCAAATTCTTATTAAGTCTGTATGTGGCACAAAATAAAAACAAATATATAAATTTCGCGAGTTTTTTAACGTTGACTAAATTAATAATAGTCAAAGGAAAATAATATTGCGAATTTCCGCGCTGGGTAAAGGAAAATTGACCTAGATTTGTTGACCCGAAAGAGGAAGTCGGGTCCATTAACAATGTAAACATTAATTCTGGGACATGGTTTGCATCACAAATGGGCTGCATTTGTTCAAAGAAGATCGTTTGAATTGGCTCGATCTAAATAAATATTGAGAGTTTATTCACGATAACAAAATATCTATTAAAGCTTTGATACAAAAAAATTTCACTCACTAAAAAATCAATTCTTTAAGCTTAAAAAATATTTATAAGCAAATAATTTATGACAAGCCAATTAAACCCTCCTATTAAAAAAAAAAAATTTCAGTTAATGACAAAAAAACAATATGACGATATTTCATTAAATAATAATGGTATGAAAATCAAATCGCTTATGGTAAAAATAATTTTAGGTAATTCTAAAAAAAAATCGGTTTTATGCATTTAAAAAAACCAGATAACATTCGAAAAATACATAAAATTAGTTTGCCACTTAAAAAATATTATGACATGTAATTTATGATATCGACTGAAGGCGCGTGATTGAATTTCAATTGTTGAAATTTTGTACGATTCCATGTTTTGTCACTAACGACCCGGGTTTTGCCACGAGCTTAGAGTGATTTACGCTGTGCTATCGGCTTAAATTTACCTTAATTTCAAATGACTGTGTTGAATTTTTTTTAAAAAATTAAAAGCCGGAGTATTTATGTATGACACTACAGAACAAATCGGGTTGGATGGCTTATGGATTTTAGGTAATTCGCAATGTCACCAAAGACTAAACATCTTTTGAAAAAATCGTTACTTTACAATTATTTATGACATCTATCATATTTCTGGTAAATTTAATGTAAGATCTCTATTTAAAAGCACAATATTATTATTATCGATAAAATGATTAACTTTCTCAACATAATTCTTTTATAATATTATAATAATAGCTGATTATTACATTTTGTAAAGTCCTTTCATGAAAGACTCATTAACAGTATTTAACGTTAATAAAGCTTGCCGAAGGCAATCGTATTTATAATTAAATCAATATTAATAAAATTCATTTTAGTCGTCATTTTGTTTCTAGCCTTTGCATCTGTGTTATTACTTTAATTATTTTGGTAAAGAAACGATGCTTACTGTTTATTATGTGTCAGTTCTGGAGACTCCGTGCGATAGAATTTTTGAAGATGTCAAAATGCAAAACAATGGTTTTAATGACAAAACATGTGGAATCGTACAAAGTTTCATCAATTCAAATTAAGATAATGTAAGAATAGAGGAGAAAATGTTTCGTATACCTTTTCTACACCACTACTTAAAACATAGTTCTGATGAAGGCGTATAGCTATTTGGGCTTTACATAATTTATAATTTTTGTATAAATAAACTATGTCTATTTTTTCACTGTGTTTTTTATATCTCTATATGAAAGTATGTAATTAAAATCAATAATGTACGCAAAAATACAGTTTATGAAAACACAGCATAGCATAACAGCAACACATTATATTTAACAATGAGACTTACCAAAATTTATTATCATTACAAAGTTCCATTGTTTTTTTTAATTAAAATAAAAAATATTTGAGGTGGGTTGAGATAATGACCAACTTCTGCTTTTAAGATCATTGTAGGCGAATCCTCCGGTAATTTTGCTTGAAATACCTTCATAATCTGTTAACAGATTACGCTGGATTATCGGCTTATCGTCCACTATGCAACATAAATACACTATTCTGTGTCAGGCAGTTGCTCCGAAACATTGCATCTGCTGCACTGGTGCATTGGACTTGTTTGGAACAGCTAATTAATGCAAATATTACCCAGAAAGGAAACAATTTGAGTCCAGGCGAATACCAAAGCGTACATAAGACGTAATTAAACAATGAGCTCAAATTACTAAATTATTCGGTTCAATTAGAGTTATTTCGATAATTACTCTTAAATCTTTGCTATCTTATTTTTTTTTGATGAAATGTTTTTACAAATAAATGAATTTTAATTAAAATAATGATGTTAAAAAGATGTTCACTTTTTTTTTAAATCGCATTTACTCTGTCAACCTCCATTATTCAACGGTAAAAATATCAACCCAAAATAAATTTAGATATCAGACATCGAAAGAACTGTGATTTTTAAGCTAAGCTTTATATAGTGCTTCAGAAAACATAGACCATATATTATTTCACCCATTCTAGTATCACATTTCAGTTGCTAGTGCTCACGATGAGCAAAACCGGTCCAGATCTTAATATTATAAATAACGATATAAGTATGTAACATTACGTTTTATTATTTAAAGATTATTCTTTTCGTTGCTAAACACGCTATTTTTCTCGTGCTGAATATTCATAATAAGTTTGCTGTGGTCTATAAAATAAATATTAGTATCATTTACTTTTTTACAAGTAGCGAGAATATTTCGTTATACCTTGAATTGTGCAAAATATTACTATCCTAAGCGAATTATTGTTGAAACAATTCCTAAGCAACCGTCGGAAGAAGTCATTTCGAATAAATTGTTTTTGCACGTTTTCCGGTGTAAAATAATTATAACGCGCTTCTTGCTAAGTCTCATTTATATGTACACGCTAATTAGGTATTTAGTTAAGTTAAATATTATAGTTGAAACTATATATACTTTCAGTATCGAACTATATTATATTAAGGAGTGTAAAATAAACACTTATTATTGATTTTTATGAAAAGTTATACGTTTCTTAATTTAGTATTAGACAAATTTGTTGTAAATTAGTTTCAGCGCGATTTGGCTACTGATTTATCGAGCGCAAAGCCACGTTCCATATAAAATATTTCGATGTTTTTTTTTTGTAGATCTACTCTTTTTATTTTAAAGCCCTGTTATTTCTATAAACCATAAGAAATCAGTTCCGCTTATATATAATCTTTATAATATTTTTAATTGATATTTCCTCACATAAATCATCAACCTCATAAAAAATATGGTTTCGTGATTATACAGTGCATTTTTTTTAATTTCAAAAATACTTCATATCAAACAGTCATATAGTTATTTTCAAAGTATTTTTTTTTATATTAATTAGCTTT
This sequence comes from Himalopsyche japonica, assembly GCA_028555115.1. Classification (NCBI taxonomy): domain Eukaryota; kingdom Metazoa; phylum Arthropoda; class Insecta; order Trichoptera; family Rhyacophilidae; genus Himalopsyche; species Himalopsyche japonica. The sequence goes on from JAHFWJ010000461.1 coordinate 303,700, forward strand.
TACGACACCGGGTCATTCGCTTGAAATTATTTTAAACGCTTTTTTTCATTGCAAATATTACTTGAATGTTAGGTATTTGATAAAAGCAAGAATGTACCTTAAAATCGTCACTATTGTAAATAGTGTACTTTTAACGTTAATCTTATTCTTTTGTGGACATTATATGAATTGATTAATGGGCATATTTAATACGTAAATTTATTCCTAGTAATTTAATAGAAAATGTTAAGTGGTTAATCTATTGTATAATAAAACTATTGTGAAATTGCTGCTTGTATGGCATATTGACGGACGCAAATTCACATACGCTTTACTGATTACTACTGCGATTCGGTCAAATGTTTTCCACTCGGTTGCTTCGACAATCTAGTTCATACGAAAACAAACGACATACAGTGTGCATGCATTATATGTAACTACGTGCATTCTATACGCCATCAGCTGCTATTGTCAAATTATTTAACAATAAACATATGATCAATATTTAATGTATTCTTATTTAGAGAAAATTCCAATTACCTACAAGTGTATATTTACCAGCTCGTGGGTTATCGGTACACGAATTCATAGCCAGCAATATTTGAAAACATGCATGCAATCCAGTGGGAGTAAATATTAATGGAAATCTATCATTACATCAATAGATAGATGTTTGTAGAAGTGACTTTTAGCACAAAAAATATATTTTGCAATTTCCACTCATGTGCAATAAAAAAACAGTATTTTTTAAAGATTCTCTTTTAGAAATCTTACCGAAAATAAACATGTAGTTTCAACTGCTGGATTAATATAATATTTTATTCTATTTGTGAAACGATATGAGCGTACACTGGCCCTCTTAAAATCTTCTTTGCTACATGATAATATTCTGAGAAAAGCCGGATACCATATATATAAAAAGTCAACTTCGATACAAGGTAAATTCTGTAAGACTTTTTGTTTGTCAAGAATATTTTTACTTTATAAACACAGACTATTTAACAAATAACAAGGTTTAAAACATGTTGAAATCTTCATATATGTGAGCTTATAGAAAATTTACAAAGAAAAACTCGTAAAGTTTAGATAAAATACAAAAAAGTGGACACTTTATTTGAGTACATTTACCAATGGGTACATATTATAGTATTATTACAATAAAAGTGTTTTATATTAACTCGATAGTTGCCACAGACGAGTTATCTAGCAAAATGATGCAGTCTCCTTATTGCCAGAGATGAGATATCTCAGAAGTACTTTTGGTAGCGTATTCTCGCGTCGTATAAACTTATAGTGACAATGAAATTTAAAAACAAGGCTAACTTCAAGAATAAACACTAAAAATGGTTGCGACATATAAAATCTGGAAATTAAATTACAATTTCTTTCTAACACAATAAAATGTATTTTTAGTAATAATAGTTTAATTTTTATCAAAAATATTCGGCCTGGTAAACACTGTGGTGCCATTTATTTGCGGCTTTGAAAAAGTTAAATAAAAATCTGAACCATGGTGAAATTAAGGTATTCTCTCTGGCAGCAATATAATTATCTTACAAATAGTGGTTTTTGTACATACTTTTATTCATACATTTTATAAAATAAAACGTTCCACAATTTGATTTTTTTGATATATTTAAAGAAAATATTGATAAAATAGTACTTTTATTACAAAAAAAATAAATTTCGTTGCGAACATTCGTCAGTCTTAAAAACAGGCGGTTAATATTAATTTGACAAACAAAATAAGGACACAAGAATTTTAAATTGTTTGTATTCAACTTAAATCTGTCACAGTAAAATAAGACTCTATTCATGTAAATAACCACAATGACTAAATAAAGTATATATATATATTTTTTGATAGTTTTTCAAAATGTCAAGATTCCGAAGAGATAATATGTATCCAAAAATACATATTACTAAGATTTTTTCGTTTTATTACCTCTGAGCTATCTCATCGTGATAATGATAATTAAATAAAGTTAGTATTTATAGGATACCTTTTTAATATTCTATCATTTAATATAACTGTGAAAATATAGTTATTTAAAACCATTATGAATTATTCTCGATCCGCACTTCTAAAAGATCGATAATCAATTTAAGTTGTTCCGGAGATAGCTCGTCGAGTCACATTGGAGAAGCAAGATAGATAGCCCAACAAGACTGTGACCCAATTAAAGTTTCGACCTCTACCCAGCTCGAATGTTGAAAGTTGAAGGTGAAACTTATAATTTTATTTTATCTCGTAGATGTTTCGTGAATGCTCGTACAATGCACTCGGAAAAACTCGTTTTGATAAGGTCGGACAAGTATTGGCATAGCCAGGCTAGACAACCCCAAATACATGTTATACTAATATGCTTACTAAAATTTTTGTTAGGTCAACAAAACGTACCTTTACTGGCTGTATGAAAATCACTTTGATCAGCATTGCTTTTATATACTCACTTAATAAATCATAGGGATTAACCCTTAATTTGATCGTTAGTATATTTTCTATACCTACATCATAAGTGGTTTATTTTATGAATTCCGAACGCATGTTTATTGATTTATACAAGTGTTTCTTCGTGTATTATTCAAAAACTCTTCAATTATTTTATTAAAATAAATACTTTTAACTACAGTCATTCAAACTGAATCTTTTGCCTCATGTGTGAGTGCGAAATGATAAATAATTCATTTATGATCCTTCAATATCCAATATCTCCTATATACATCATTAATTACTATCTTATAAAAATCGAAAGCTCTCAATATATTACGCATCTATTGATTGAATTGGAATTCACTTGGTAGAACTCCATAATATCTCGGTGTAAAAATAGCAATGTATATTGGTTCTATAATTTTTTTTAAAGATATAGTTGGTAGCTTTTTTGGGTCACACCATCGTCAGAACTATTAGAGAAAAAATTAAATACCATCTTATAAAAATCCAAAGCTCTCAATATATAACGCATTTATTGATTGGATTGGCATTTAATTGGTAGAACTCCATTATAACACGATGAAAAAATAGCAAAGTATTTTAGTTCTACAATTATTTTAAGACATAGGTGATAGCTATTTCGGCTCACGCCATCGTCAGAACTATTGGAAAAAAATTGTAGAACTAAAATACATTGCAATTTTTTTACCGTGTTATTACGCAATTGTCAATTTATGGAGTAGTGCATGTCAGTATGTGTTTATAGCGGTGCTTTGACATCCTAAGCTCCTTAGATAGCGCCACTGCACAATATCACGATACGGACCACAGAGGACAACGTACCACCTTCTCGCTTTTCTGGTCTACTGCTCAAAGCGTTCATCAGGGTTCCAAAAGATAATAATATTTATATATATTTCGTAAAATAACACTGTTTCGAGCGCTTAAACATGCTGATAAACCAGTTGATAATGCTCGCGATGAACAAGACTGAAGAAAAAATTTAGGTATAAAAAAAAATATGGGAAAAATACTTTATATAATTTATTATAACAACTGAAAGTGTTGAATTTATTGATTGAATTGGCATTAACTTAATTCCATTATAACATGGTGAAAAATACATTGCTATTTTTCACCGTGCTTAACTTAATTTCAAATCAAATTAAAATTGTTGAAACTTTGTACGATTCCACATGTTTTGTTACTAACGGCTTTAACGGTAACCAGGTTTCATCTATTGGCATCATTAGGTTCATTCATTCTATTACACGGACAAATATTTAACGGTTTGCATCGCTTATTTATAAGCGGTATTACACAGAGAAAAAGTATTAATCCTAAAGCTTAGAGCTTAATATATATCTGAAAAAACTTCAGTTCTGTTGCATCCCTGTGACAGAATGCTCGAAGATGCCGAAAGGCGAAACCAGGATCGTTAGTGACAAAGCAGGTGGAATCGTATAAAGCTTCAACAATTTAGATTGAATACTTAGTTGGTCCCTTCAACGATATTTTAATTATTCTGAATTTTACAACCCGTTGACGAATAAGGAAAGTGTGTACTGAATAAAAGAAAAAAATATTCATTTATTATGTTTTAAGTAAGTGGCGTGGTAAGTAATATATCGATTCTCGATAATATTGAGCTTGTAAGATACATTTTTTTAAATAATATTATACACCGTTTTAAACTATACTTAACTGTAGTTTTGTTTTTTTTTTCGTTGAACCTTTTAATAAAGTTTAGTTATGTATAATGATAATTAATCTTCTTATAATACCGTAACTTTTGAATGCCAATTAATACTAATTGCAAACTAAAGTTCACATATTTCTTCGATGAAAAAATTATGAATAAATATTTTTAAAATTGTTTATTTATATTTTAAATAATAAAAACACATTTTTTTAGTACTTATTTCCACAATATATTTTTTGATCAGGACCGGTTTCGCTCATCGCGAGCATTATCAACTGATAGAATACAATTTACAAACAAGTCTATTTATACAAAACAAAAAATTAATTTGAGTTAAAGGTAGCAGGTGTACAAAACCATGGGTACAAGAACTAGGAAACGATTTACATAAAATCATACAATATTGATACAAATAAAGTAAATTAGTATAAAAATTAAATGTTCACAATCACTTATTAAGAATTAAATTACAATTATGGTAAATCAATAATCCATTAGGAGCTCTAAACAATCAATAAGGAAGTAAGGAGTGGGAAATTTTTAATGACGAAAATAACCCACAATCACTACTTAATGGAACAAAATAAATTAATACATGAGAAGTCGAATAAGATGAATCGATGAGATGGGAAGATATGGTCAGTCAGGGGCGTTCCAATATTTTCTGTAAAAAATTTAAGTAAAAGGAGGCAATATCATTTTTCAAAAAAAAAAAAAGGGAAAAAAATAAAAATAATAATATTTATTTGAAATATATATTTATTAATCTAATTTAATGAGTATAACAATGGTGACGACGCAAAAGTATTTTGTTCATTTATAAGGTTAGAATTAGGCAAAAATTTATATCGATTAATTTCAAGGATTTCTTGTTTATACAAAAATATATTGTGGAAATAAGTACTAAAAAAATGTGTTTTTATTATTTAAAATATAATGCCTTTCCATCAAGAAGTGACAGTTAACACCTTTAAAGTATATTTATATCGTACTTAAATTACTAAAAACATTACTCTTAATATTTCTTTACACGTATGAACTATTCTCAATGCAATGACTATAATTATTGATTTTGAAATGCAGAAACCTCTTTGGAGTGCATTACGTAAATACTCATATATAATTATATGTGTTGAGTATATTTCAGATAAACAGAGCTAATTAATCTACCAGCATTAAGCCGATCATGGAGCCGATGGTAATATATATGTGTAGATATTCTATATCCAGGTATTATTTACGATCTCCCGATTCAATTAACCGGTTTAATTATAGGGAGTGTGTACACATTCTGGATTCTAATCACTTGGTTAGTCTACGCGTTCCCTTGTTGCAGAATTGCATGTACATATATAAGATATCGTGTTGCCCATGAAAATAAATTAGCTTTTATGTGTGTATCGGAGAGACTTCTGTTGGAAATACACGTTTGTATTGCAGTCCATACGAATACATGGTTTGTTAACCGTTCTTATACTGTGATTCATTTTAGCTCAGTCAAATTGAAAAATATAAATTTTATACTTAATATTTTGAAAATAAAATCTGATAACTGTTAACGAAGTAGTTTACATTACAGTTTGCTTTTTTTAATTACAAAACATTTATATTTTATTTTAAAATTCTATACAAGATAGTTGCCCCACCTCCACCCGTTATGTATACGCAGCTGCTGTTACACGGCCGCCTTCCATAACACAATACTAATAAAAAAAACGATTTTAACATGGTGAAAAAATAGCAATGTATTTTAGTTCTACAAAATTATTTTTAACAAATAAATTGATAGCTATTTCGGCTCGCGCCATCATCAGAACTATGCTTAAACTAACATTTGCTTATCTATATATAGCTGTGTTATAGAAAAGGTACACAACACATCCTCTCTCCTGTTCCAACGGCCTAGCTTGTTACTTTAACACACTGACACTAAATTTTCAAAATTCTAAATGAAACAATAGGTGTCTATGACAATAAGATTATATGTGGGACGGAAGTGATCCTTCTGGAAGTAAATCAGACCACCCCTTTTGTGCAACGGCTGGACAAGTGGCGATACTATTATGTTAGTTTGGTCGTTAAGAATCCTTTGTGATAATTGGTGTCTATTGATTTCTAGCTGTTCTATAGCCGTCATTCTCCGACCTTTACTACAAAGATGCAAACATTTAGGGGCTGAGTTTGAATTTACATTATGTGATTCATTAATAACGTGACTAGCGAATTGTGAATCTGTTTTTTTATTGTTGAATGATCTTACATGTAGTAAGGGTCGGAGAATGACGGCTTTAGAACAGCTAGAAATCAATAGACACAAATTATCACAAAGTATTCTTAACGACCAAACTATAATCAAATTTTCAATTAAATATAAAATGCGTACTTTAATTATATATTTATAAACAAAATAATGCTGTCTGTCATTTTCACCTAAGTGGTGATACAAATGAACGAAAGAGAGAAAAAGTGTATGGTGCAGTTCGCATCAATCGTAATACATCTGTGACTCTATTTTACTTCGCCGTACGCACAAATTGTTGTGTCAAAAAATAATATTACTACGGCAACCTTTCAAGCGTTTCGTTGAAATATAGCTCGAATAATACAATTCCATAAGCAAATTTATAAATATGATAAATTATCCCACGCAAGCTACCGGTAGCTCGAGAGTGAACGTTTGGCGATCACTGTTCTATACCATAAAACAGAAAAAAACTGTGTATCAATTTATTACAAAAATTTTCACATGCAGCGAGCGATAACGGAGTAACATTTTCAAGTCTTGTAACTATTTTCAGCAGGTTAAATAAGAGATTTTTGAAAACAAAATTATAGATTTTATTCATATGGACTGTAATTTTTAATATATAACCAAAAAAATCAATTATTTATCAAATATGAGTCGGATATGAGTCGAATAAGATTAAATATTCAAAAGCATTTTAAATCATACAGATATATAGCCATAGAGTGGAATTCATTTTCTCAAATTAATATTCCTCCATCATAAATTCATAATGATTGCTTTTAATGCCAATCATAATAAATGTTATAAATAACACGGTGAAAAAAAATAGCAATGTATTTTAGTTCTACAAAATTATTATAAAGATATCGTTGATAGCTATTTCGGCTCACGCCATCGTCAGAACTATGCTTAAACGAACATTTGCTTATCTAAATATATATAGCTGTGTAGAAAAATTACACAATATATCTTCTCTCCTGTTTTAACGACCTAGTTTGTTTCTTGCTCGCAATAAAACTAAAAATTGTAAATGAAACTATAAAGGTGGCTATACCAATGAGTTTACATACGGCACGGAAATGCTCCATTATGGAAACAAAACGGCCCCCGGTTAAGCAATGGCTATCGAAATATATTAGTTTGTTCGTTAAGAATGTTAAGAATTTGTTGAACTAATATGCATTGCTATTTTTTTCATCGTGTTATAATGGAGTACTACCAAGTGAATGCCAATTCAATCAATGTAATAAAGTAATTCAGAGAATATTGAATATTTTAAGTCATGATTTATTTCCGTTAAGGTTACCGCATTTTAAAAGTACGTTATTAAGATTTTTCACACGTCACGTTTTTTTAAAATAATTTAAATCATAATAATCTTTTTTTGGTTTCGAATATTTTCCGCGTTAGTTTTTAAATCAGTATGTAGTACAAAAAAAAGTTTTTGTAAATTTTTTAGGTTGAGAATTAAAATTGTCGCTAAATGTGCATAGCTTAGAGCGTCACATAAATTACCATTAAGTCAAACAACTACCTCATAAACTAATTAACGTTTTGTAATTTGTATTTAATGTTTTAATCCACACAGATATATGTAGTATTCCCGTATATATTCGTAATGCTGTTGGATATGGCGTATATCCAGATGCTAGATATCCATTTAATCACAGGATTTATGTGTAATGTGGCTCTTCTCCGACCCAATAAGTTTATCTGTTAATTAATTGTGCGGATTACCTTCACAATTATTCATAATGGCGGCGGCGTAGGCCTGTTCGAAAATTTAACAAAACGAGTACCGCATCGGTTATTCGGCTGACATTTGCGAGCAGACCTTTTCCGTTTCCCTGACTGTAGTCGAATTTAAGAACCCCATATTCATAATAACGCTATACCAACCATATACTATTTATGTTTTTACTCACCGCCAATTCGACTCAATTAAAACCACCATTTGAATTGTTACAACTTTTTTATGATATCGACTGAAGGTGCTTGATGGAATTTCAATATCAAATTTCATTTTATCAAACAGTTCTGTTGCATCCGTGTGATGGAATCCCTGAGGATGCCGAAAGGCGAAACCCTGGTCGTTAGTGACAAAACATTTGGAATCGTACAAAATTGTAACAATTCGAATTTGTTACAGCTTTGTACGATTCTACATGTTTTGTCACAAAAGACTCGGGTTTCGCCTTTCGGCATCTTCAGGTTGTTGTTGTACCCTTTACGTGAGATCGGTTCAATGAATCGACAATCTCGTGACGTAAATTAATATGTTTCATCACTAGATGTTTGATGGTAGGTATTCTCTATATGAAAGGGAAAAAACCCATTTATATTTTAATTTTAGTTAATTCAAATTTGATATTGAAATTCCATCAAGCACCTTCAGTCGATTTCATAAATTATATAAAACAACCATGTTTTTTTGTCTTTCAATTTTGGGCGGCGCATCTTTATTTTTATATTATATAAGTTTATTAAACACAACCTTGCCATATACAATTACTTTTCTTTGAGAAAGTATACTTAATGATGCTTAAAACAACGTTTATTTTTATAAAACTTTATTCAAAGCATAGAAACGCCAATTTATCATTTGTACGTATCAGAAGAACCAATATTTTATGCGAAATATGAAAATAATAAACATATATAGTCGCCATAGAACGTCAAATGAAATAAAACAGCTTAAATTGCTTTCTTTATTTTTCTCTCCCATAGATTCTGATACTTTATTTTAGGTCAGTTAGTTGTTTTATTCTTGATGTAAGAAATTTAAAAAAAAACGTCAGGTAGAAACACTTAACACGGTGAAAAAATAGTAATGTATTTTAGTTCTACAAAATTTTATAAGATATGATTGATGGCTATTTATAGTTCTGATGACGGGGTGAGCCGAAATAGCTATCTACTGTATCTTATAAAAAATGTGTGGAACTAAAATACATTGCTATTTTTTCACCGTGTTATAATGGAGTTCAACCAAGTAAATGCCAATTCAATCAATAATGAAAAATTTAAGCTATTTGTTAAGTATATTTGCTTTACAAATGATAGGTGAGACACCAGATGTTTTTCGAGTTTAACTTTACGTGACGATCTCGTACGTCAAGAAAAAATATTATTCAATAATCCAAAAAATCATAATCGTGACCACTGCGGATGGTTTTCGCGGATGATGAAATATTTTTCCATTCTAATATTATTATGGATTATGATAATATTTTTTTCTCATTAAATCGCCCTCCCCGTGTTTACCTGTGCCCCACCCGTCTTTCGCCACACTTCAGCGATCGTGGTTTTGATAATCGCTTCACAAAAAATAAAACAATGCCGCCCCTCTTACTGTATCCTCTCTCGCGGCGGATTACCGCCCGCGGAAAATTGAATTGTTACAATTTGTAAAGGGCGGGTGTGTTTTCCGCCCGTCCCACTACAAAATAGCGTACCCTTGCAGAGGTGCATTAGATTTTTACAAGTTTTTAATCATATTTGATCCCTTATTTAGATATCTAGTATTCACTAAAGGTTATATTATGTATGTTTAAATTATTCCTATAAAGTGAGATATTTTTTGAATTTCTTTGCCAAAAGACCACCACTTTAACGGTCATGTTGACCGCCAAGTTTATTTATCGTTGTTTAAATTCCAAGACATTTTTATTTTAGAATCATGGTACAGAATTTACACCCATTGAATCCCATAAGTCTAGCTTTAGCGTAATACTAATGCTTAGCTTTGATAAGTTTCATAAGCTCCTAGGATAATATCAGTTAAAACTTTGAACTGGTCATTAAATGAACTTTAAAAAAATCAAGTCATTTTCGTTATATTTTGCAATTTTGTATAACCTACGAGTTTCGATATAAAGATACCATTTTCAAAAAAAAAAAAAAAACCTAAGTTTTTCATTTTCATGTAAATAACACAAAAAATTCAGTAAATTCAATACACCAATACTTACAACTTTTTGAGTTTACGTTTATTGAAATAAAAGATTGACTAATTGATAGAATAAAAAATATGGTTTTCATTTGAAAGTAGAATACGATATTAATCAACGTACTCTAGATAAAAGCAAAAATTTAATCGTTTGACACTAAGTCGTTGTTTACAAAATATTTTTTAAATGAATTTATCGATTTTGTTTTTATGCGCCTCGCCGCAAGAAACTTGCTATCCTTTTTGTATTCCAGTTTTTTCTGCAAATACAGTTTACACCATGCTACGAAATACCTGTATGATCTTATTTTCTAAAATGTTTTTATCACTTAACTTTTCGTTATCAATACATGCGAACGTGTTTGGTGCTTTGGTTATGTAAATATAGCGAGAGAGTATATATAATACATTAGCCTACCTGAGAGTGGTATAACGAAAAAGCTTTTACAACTTAATTCCTAATTTGAGGCTTTGATGAATATGTTTTAAGGTAAAACGCGCTTTTATAATAAACGGTGATGAAAGCATTTTCCTTTGCCGGCGTGGAGGTTACCTATACCTTTTTTTTAATTGCTTTATACAACAAAAAAAATTATATTATTATTTTAAAAAAAAGAATGACAAGAATGGGTATTAAGACATGTTGTTAGTTTAGCTTAAATAGTATTGCATAGATAAATACACGTATAATATTTATTACTAAAATAATAATATAAGATTATGAGAAATTCTAGTCGCCATTTTATAAATATTTTTCTTTAAAATAACTAGTATAATTTTTTTCAATTTCGTGATAATATTGATAACAATATCATTTTCAAAAATATTATTGTTTACAATTCCAAAAAATATGTTTACAAACAGCAGTTAAATAAATTTTTTATGGTAAAAGTGTTTGTAAAATTAAAAATAATTTTTTACTTTAAAATTAAAAAAAAAATGTATAATATTGAGCCGAGTAAAGTATTTTAATACGGCAATATTATATCAAAAATTATTAAGATAATATTTTTCAATACGAAGAAAAGAATATTTTACAACCAAGAAACGCCCAATTGCCAAATTTTTCTTTAGCGCTCTTATAATATACCTTTGCTGTGTATCAATATGCAAACATAAACATATTATATTTTTTCACCGTGTTATAATGGAGTTCTACCAAGTGAATGCCAATTCAATCAAAATATTATATTTTCCATAGTAGTCTAGCCTTTTGAATGTAATATTATTACCCCAAAACTTTCCGAAATCATGTGGATTTATTTTCTTAGAATGGTTTCATATTTATAGAGGCAATTTGAACGAGTAACACTTATTTCTGAGTATAAAAAATCTTTAGTTATTTTTGTTTTACTTTTTGAGATGATATTAAATATTCGATATATTTTACAGTACGTGGATTTAAAATTAGTAGTCAAAAATACTCAAATTATCTGTTTTTTGATGTCGTATATTTTTAAAGAAAATATATAAAAATCGTTCACTAAGGACATAAGTTGTTTTAAAGCATTTGGTTATATTATAATTTAGCTGCTCGGGATATGATTTTCAGATTAGATAATAATTTAAAGAATATAAAAGGAAAGAATGAAGATAAGAAAGAATTAGTTAGATTACTGTTTTCGTTTACTGTACTCGTTTAATAACCACATAGAAGTTACGCGTTAACATTTCACGATATACATGTCTTTGAACGGAAAATTCATAATTTGATCAAAATGTCAATATATCACTGATTTCACTTAGAATTTTGAAAATGAAATAAAATAAATGAAACATTAAAAGTCTTAAACATAATCAGGTATATAAAACATATTAAATAAATATTTCTTTGATATTTTTATATCGAACTAGTTTCTCTTAATTAAGAGCTGTGTTTTACTTATACCTTCATTACATAGTATAAATTAAACAGTGCAGTAAGAATCAAAAAGTAGTCTATGTCTGAAAGTGATTTTACTGTCAAATATTTGTTAATTATGAATTTACTGACTATGAATGATAATATATTTAATAACTAATGAGCATAAAAACCTCACATCTTCTTAATGTCAGTTCAATACAGAAAGCAAGGGGCCGATTCCAACGTACATGACCTTACTTATACGAGCTTAAAAAAGCAATTTTCTTTTATAGCCTTACCAATTACCTGGGCTTAATAGCCGTGTCTCGCGGCCTTTTGCTGTGTTTTGTTTTGTTGTTGTTTGCTTTTTTTCTATTCCGGACAGTCCTTTTTGTTTTAGAATTTTGTACAATCCGCTAACAGTCTAATAATACTTTAACCAATTAGGACCCATTCGCCGAAAACGCTTGTTTTGTGCTTTATCAAAATAATGGAAACTATAGGTGTACACTATGGTTACAAAATGCTACATACATTCTACAAAAAACTAATTACCAAGTATGTTTTAATACCAAATACACTTCGTACATTTTAATGAAAATGAAAAACTTGACTTAAAAAACAAAAAAGACTGACTGATATTTCTACGACAAATTTTGCTTTTTTTTCAATATTTTTTGTTATCAATTATGAAATTTTAGTAATTGCTTTATATATAATTTTATCCATCCACTGTAGTGAGCTCAACATTTCATAATTTTTTTTTTAATAATCACATACAATTTTTATATATTAGCTAATAATTTAGCTGTCATTATTCTTAGTCAGATTCCTGTTGAACCATATCACCGCAATGCCAACAAAAAATCAAAGAATTTTTAAGAAATGTTGGCTTAAACTCAACAAATTGATATTATCAAACAAATAAGTCTATTAACACTTATATTGTAAGCTCTATCACGAAACTTTGAGCATTTTTAATTCTCTTATATTTTTAAGTGCTTAATAACAACATTACAATCAACCTTCCGCAGCAATGTGACGTTAGAGGTGAAAAGGTTTTAACGAGACATTATTTAGAGTTGTATATTGAGTTATTGAAAAGGAGTTTATTTTTTTTTGGCCCAAAAACAATGTTATTTACTGTACGCCTTAAAAATTTTTACTAATGGTCTTTTTCTAGAATTGTGTAATATATTTTGCACTAATTGCCACTTCTGTGGCCTCGAGGTTAGACTGTTTATCTCAATTTCGCTATTGGATGAGAATTATATAAGAAAGTGATATTTAACAAGAAAAAATGTGAGGTCTTTACAAGTATACAATTTTTCTCTTATAAAAAATAATCTGCCAGTGTGTCATAAGCGTGTAGAAAATATACGAGTTTGTGTGTGTGTGTTGTTACTTTTAAGGTATTAACTGTCACTTCTTGATGGAAAGGCATGATATTTTAAATAATAAAAACACATCTTTTAGTACTTATTTCCACAATATATGTTTTGATCAGGACCGGTTTCGCTCATAGCGAGCATTATCAACTGATGACTTCAGTTGATAATGCTCACGAAATGTGTTTTTATTATTTAAAATGTGTGTGTTGTGTTAAAGATGAATTGCCATTCAATATGGATAAATAAATAACTATTTATATATTTAAATATTCGTCCTAGCTAAATATTTTGATAGCAACAATACGCTACACATTTTAAAGGAATACACATTTCCTTGCTAACACTCTTCCGGCAAATACAATAGCTATAATTAAAATGAAGTATATAAAATTTCGTAACAATGTTGTTGAAAGCCTTCGTCCGTGAAAGCTAACGATTTTTGTACACTGTGTATTCGGAAAGCACCCCAGGGCTTTGGGGTTGGTAAGGTTGCGACCTAATTAAGATAACAGCCTTGTTCATACGCAAGTTACGTTGAAAGTTACCCACCTGATGCCATCCTTCCCCAAGCCGAAGGAAATAAATTACTTGGTTACTTTAATTCAAAGAATCGCGATCTTTTTATCTGCTCTAAAATACATTTGTCATATTTTTTAAGGCCTCCGGCTATTTTTCTCCTCGTGTAGGCTTTGTTATTGTCAAGTGGGTAAATTGGTTTTTATATTATAAAAAAAATCAGCTATTTACTGCAAGAAGATATTTTTGAATTAATATACTGTTTATTTCGTCTGTTTCGGGAAAATATCATCTTCGCAGTGATCCAAACGCTTAATTATAAAAACACTGTTTTGTTCAGCAATTTTTTAAGTTTTGGATTGTTTCATATCGGACTTAACACTTACACAGTGTAGCTTCAGAGAAGTACTGTAAACATGCGACATAAACTATTGTAATAGTTTGACTTTTTTGTGTTTGTTTATTTTCTATAGAAATTTATTTTATATCATTATAACAATTACATCATTTTATTACGCTTAAAGTCTTAATAAAAATCATTTTTTCAAATTTATTGATAGAAAAATAATTTATTTTGTTTTCCCAGCAATGCTGACAATCAATATTAATTTTAATTGGGTATGTGTAAGAAAAAAAATATGCGTATTTAATACATTGTTTCAATTATAAAACATTATTCTGTTTTTTTTTTAATAATTTACTAACCATTTCACGTGTATTTGTGTACATATAAAGTTTTCACGCTGGAATACATCGGCAGCACAAAACAAATGACAAAAATTTTCACTGCTAGTTATGATATTGTTTTATGTAGAGTATATGAATTTGTCAGTTGAGTTAAAATGATTTATATCGATAGTATAAAACAATATAAGTTGTTCTCTGCAAATTGTGATACTGAGTTACAACACCTATGCTAAGCGGAATAGCTCAAATATTCCTCAAGATATTATCAAGTACATTTTTTCCACATAAATTCAATCGCTGTACATATTTCTTAATACGGTTCACAATCTAATTGATAATTTGGTGGTCATTTGCTTTTGGCCTAAGCAAATTCATGTGTGAAGATGTTTCATCAAATCAATCGAACTCGATAAAAAATTAGCCAAATTATTTAAAATCTCATTACAAAATTTACGACATCGTAGGGAGAGCGAGCAGACTTGCATTCGTAGAAGACTTTTGTTAATATAGAGCAACTGGTTTTATGAACACGGCTTAGAGTTATGTCTTTTTCCCATAAGGAGTCATATATATAAGCTTATCTTTTGCTTTATAATTGCATACTGCAGTATGAAATATGTTCGTGCTTACATTTTATATACTGGTATTATTTCTACAAAAGAAGAGTGACTCTTAAAATTGTTAAACCAATGGATATAAGTAAAATATACTAATGGGATATAATGTGGACAAACAAATGATGTTGTTTTTTTTTCATCAGTAACTTGAAAGTATGGATATTCCAGAAAAAATAATGTCTTTGGAAATACTGTTTTTTCAGTCAAATTGAAAATATTCTAAATTATTCACTTTTTGTTGAAAATTTCAAATTGGAATGGGGCATTCATTGTTTTCGTAAACTTCGATGCGAAACAAAATTGTCCGCGGGTAATACACTGAAGCGGTAAAAAAGGCGGAAAATTTAAAAATTATGTGCCCCGCACTCGACATTTATAAAAGTTATTGCTGATAACTTTTCGCTGGTCATGAATAAGAGCAAAAAACCTAAAAAAAAATACAGGCAATGACGCCTTCGGGCAGCGCAGCGTGTTCTCGGGAAAAATAACATGGGGGATATTTTCAAAAACAGAAGGCGAAAAAGGCGGCAGGAATGACAACTTTGACCAATTCCGAACAATATGACGGGCGTTTCAAATGATAAAAGACTCTCCCCAACATTATTATTTTCGTTCAAATATAGAACGTGCCTTTATTTAAACATTAGAAAGTAACGGCCATGTTTTATGCTTTTTCTCGCCCGTTACGTAATTATTTCTTTTAATTATGTCAACTTATTTCAATTACAACTAATGGATATATTTATTTTTATGACAATTTTTTTGGTATAGTACTGAAAAAAATGATAATTTGATTCTAGCTAGATATTATTTAAGCTATACTTTTTGTTATAAGCTGATGACGATGAATAAAATATAAAATTCTAACTATAATTTTTTCCATCAATATGTGACAGTTAATGCCTTAAAAGATAGATCACTGTTTTATTTTAAAACCAAACACAAACTAAAATTGCTTAAATTTGAAATGTGAATCTTTATAGGATACCACATATGTTTCCACTTTCGTCTTTTAACATTTCTAAACTGTTGTATCCGTGTGATTGAGAATGCCTAAAAATGTCGAAAGACGAAACCTAGGTCGTTAGTGACAAAACATGTGGAATCGTACATTATTTCAACAATTTAAATTTGATATTGGAATTTCATCAAGCGCCTTCAGTAGATATCATAAATTACGTATATCAGACGATACTTAAAATATTTTTAAATACACGTAATTATGTTTTATTGTTCGTGTCATATTCATGTATTATATTTATCGTACGTCATAATTTTCAATTATTTTTCAAAGCTCTAAATCTTCACCAAGCACACTGTAACGTATTTTAAAATGTTAAAACGTACGTTGTAAAATAGTATCAGATTTTCTCACGGTAATCATATGTTATCTCAGCTAAGGAAAGTGTTTTTTTTATTTATTGAATGAACATAAGTTCGTTACTAATGAATGAATATCAAAAGCCACCATTAGAGAGTGTTTGAACATAGCAAGATAACTTTTATACAAGTAAAGTTAGTTCATAGTGCTCAATGTTTTTCTTTTCAAACCATTAATTTCTGTGGTATTTTATGTGAATTATTCATTAGAAATTAGAAGAGAGTAATCACCAGTTTAGTTTTGTCACCCACTCTCTTTAAAACAGAGTTGAACTGTAAATATAATAGAGATTCTAAAAAAAGATATCAAGAAAACGTAAATTTAACGTCCACGCGTTTCATAAGAAGCGAGTAAAGATAACGTTTGATAAAGACAATTAAATATTACTTGCCACTGTCGAATCAATGCTCTGCATGGATTTGAATCTCAATACATACACAAAAACTTGTTTTGGTATTCCAAAAGATCTATAATGCAGCACAAAAGAAGGGAAGCACCGAGCCAAGAATGTATTATATATCCAGTTTTGCTTGGCTGGCCGGAGTAACGACCCAATATATTTAAGTGGCCCATTTAACGGAATCGTTGAGAAGCGCCGCTTCGGGCCCAACTAGTAACGGAATATTTAACGACGGCGCAGATACCTATGTAACGAATAACGAAAATCCCATCTACGCCGTAACTCTACGGCCCAGCGTAGGTAAATTCTCATTTAACAATATTTTGCAAAATTTGAGCTAGAACTGCTCTACGAAAATTAAAGCTTACCCAAAGTGTTCTTTGGTTCGGGTATACACATAAATGTTTATCCATAATTAAAAATATACGCAGCTCAAGGTTACCATCAAAGGTATAAATCTCAACTTTTAAGCATTTTTCTAGCACATATGTTATATTGAAAGCTGACGTCACATTAAAAGCAACTAGTAAAATAAAGAGTTGTCACATAAAATTACATGCATTTGGCCGAGTTACCAATAAATATTCTCTCATTAAAGTGCGAGCAATGCTGAGGTAAAAAAATGAATGATTGTGTTTGTGAAAGAAAAATTGTATATATATATATATATAAATGTTAAAACAATGATAACACACTATTAATTAAATTTTTATTTGATTATAGATATTCTATATAATTAATTTAAAAACTTTTAAATAATAAAAACACAATAATATATTTTATTCCACGGCCCTGGATTTGATAATGTTTGCGTGAAGCAAAACCGGTCCTGATCATAAAACATACTGTGATAATTGTGTTTTTATTATTTAAAATACCATGCCTTTCCATCTCAAAGTGACAGTAAACGCATTAAAAGTGAATGGTAAAAATAGTAAAGTATTTAGTTTCAAAGAAAATATGTTTTATGTATTTAACTTTTTGGTACTTTTTTGGCATCATGCCATCGTCTTAACTATTTCATAGCCTCTAACATCAGTCGTTTTTAAATTGTTAAAGAGTTTTTGAAAGAAATTTATTTTGCAGATATATTGATTTTTTATGAAAGAAAAATTCTTTTGTCTGGGTTTTAAATTACTTTATTTTGACGATTAAACAACTAAGAAGGCAACATTTTAAACGGCATTATAATTTTAGTTTTTCAACACAATCCCAAATTTTATCACAAATGGGTTTTTATTGGTAAACTGAAGTTAAGAAGTGTTTTTTTTATTGGAATAAATGCTTTTTTGAATAGCATTTCTTACAATATGTAAAAAAGTTTGGTATTGGTATATACCTGCAATTAATATTGAAAACCATACACTATATGAAAAACTTTAAGTTATCTACATGTACATTAGTAGATAATATGAAAAAAAAAATACACAAAACAGTGATTTCATTTTCATTTTTTATCGTTACCGTTCTCAGTTATTTATGGGCGCACCCGGTTTTATATAACATAAAAGGCTTTTCCACATTCTTATTTACATAAAATTCAAATTTTTCTTTGACGCTAAATAAATTGGGTCAAATCGTTCATGTAATAATAAATTATTGTAAAATATAAACTTTGTGTTGTATGTTACACGTAATGCTAATAAAAAGTATATAATAGTTGATTGTCAAAATTACTTGGTATTTTATGATAAAGCTTTTTAATAACATGTGAACTGACCATAAATATATCTTTTATCATAAAATTAGTGCACTACTTCACAAACTACCTGTAGTTTTTTTTTAATTATTTCTTCTTTATTACTGAACAAACGATTAAGAAAAAAGTTCTTTTCCGTGATGCATTAAGCAATAAGCTAATCAAATAGGACAAAATCGATGAATATTGAAATTTACTTTGAATCTGTTTTTGTTTTATGTCATTTTGACTAGAATTTAAGAACTCGTTAAACAGCCATTTCAATACAAATTTATAGCATAGTGAAAAAATAGCAATGTATTTTAGTTCTACATTTTTTTTAAAATATATAATCAATAGCTATGTCAGCTTGAAGAAGGCGTGAGCCGAAATAACGATGTATCTTACAAATTTTGTAGAACTAAAATACATTGCTATTTGGTAACCCTGTTATAATGGAGTTCTACCAAGTAAATGCCATTTCGATCAATCAACAAATTAATAGATTAATATTTTTTAACTGACTCACACAAAATAACTTCAGATTATCCTCCAGAATATCTTTATTCTTTTAATAAAAGCATTTGCCCTAATGCATATAAAAATTAAAAATCAATCGATACAACCAGAGCTACAACAACTTATCAATATCAACTCATCACCGTTGAAATTCGAGTTAATCCGCTTAGTTACTCAATTTTGTTGCACTTATTTCAACGTCATATTAATATTATAAGTAAGGATTATTTTTCTTATAACAACTCGTAACACAAAAGCAGATTTATTATGTAAACTATAAATAAAAAATTTGGACACGATATATTGTATGCTGTACCTTAATTTTAGTTTAGTCATATTCCTGATGATCACGAATGCCGAATTAACGTACAACAACTTAAAATAAATTTGACATTCATTATATTAACTTCTTTAAAAATAAAATTTAACAGCAAACTTTTTTACATACTATGTTCTTCTAAAACATGATATCGTATATTTATGTGAATTTTTTAACAACATAATTTTTTCAGCTTAAGAATGTTGACTTCATAATGGGTTCTACTGTTTGATAAAAAAATAAACATCACCATTGTTTTAGAACCATTAAAAAAAGCACCGGAGGATAAAACGGGAAATCCTACAAAACTAATTAGAAGAGTTTCTCAAACTTTTGATTAAAGAAGAAACTAAAGTTCCCTCTTAAACTCAACATGATAAATAGAACGCGAAATCTTCAAAGGTAGCGACGGGAGAGGTAAATATATACGTCAAGTAAATAAATAAAATACGTTAAAAATTTTTGTAAAGTTCATAGATTTATTTTACTATGAAATGAGTTTTATTAATCTTTCAATACCCATTTGATATATTACACTGTTAATAAACACATATATATATATATATATATAATTATTATTTTTGTTCAGATTTCGTTTGTTTAAAGTATTATATATTATGAGTAAATAGTTTAAAATATACAAGTTCATTTTCTAATCGAGTTAATCAATAAGTAGTATATTCCAAAAATTGGAAGTAATAAGTTATGGATCATCCATTCAACCTTTACAATTAAGTTCTGTCTCAAATTTGAATTGTTACAATTTTGTACGATTCCACATGTTTTGTCACTAACGACCCAGGTTTCGCCTTTTGGCATCTTATTCACACGGATGCAACAGAACTGTCAGTTCTGTGGAATCGTACAAAGTTGTAACAGTTCAAATTTGATATTGAAATTCCATCAAGCAACTTCAGTCGATATCATAAATAATTTCAGTCTATTTTTACATCACATCAATCATTGAAACTACTGTTATACGAAATTGTAGCACAATTTGTTTTAAGAAAACTGGTTGTTATTCAGTCGCGTGTTTTTTTTTTTTAATCGGAAATATTGTAAGTTTTAAAAAAATGTTTTGAATATCAGACATTCATACCTTTTCGCACAAATTATAAAGATTGCCCAAGCGGGGATTCTACAATATCTTGTGAATACCGAAACCTAATAAGATGACATTGTAGAAAAATATCAAAAGACATTGGTTTTCTTACTCATGATCATTAAACAATCCTAATACTACAATATCCTTTTTGTAAAATGAGTAAGCCCGAAGTAAAAATTTTAAACGAAACATCCTAAAAAATGTTTGATATCATTGTTGTTTATTACTTTGCTAACAAATGAATATGGATAGTCTACGATTCATTTCATATTCAAACGATAATATTCAAATCAACCCATCAACATATTATCCAAAAATACAAACCGACTGAAATCCACCAATATTTTAACATCTACACATACCAATATTGAAACATGACGGGGCATATTATTTTATAATATCATGAATAACTCTTTATTCCCATATTAATTACCGTGCATGTCGGATAGCATCGACCAATCGGAACAAGTAAAAAGTTCACGATGTGTATTCAAACTCGGAATACGCCAAATGCGTGTAGTACTCCGACGTCACGCGGCAGCTACATGAACTTGCATACAAATTGGAACGGAATTTGAATATCGAACATTATTGGAATTGGGAATCGTGGAATAGTTTATATTCCACTAGGCTGTCATATAATAAAATATGCATTTTTAAGTTAAAAAATGGAACAAGTTTAAAAATAGGCGAAATTCACTCAAGTGGTAAAACTTTATCAAATATAACGAAAAAACGAGTATTTTTGACAAAAATATTTATTTATAACGACGGTCATCGAAATATAAGTTAGTAGAAACATTATTTTGAATGCGCTAATAGATAGACAGTCGCTAGCTTTCGTCTTTACGATCAACATCTATGCCTCTGACCAAAAATTTTAACAACATAAGATGATGAACATTTGTTTTATTTTTTAGCTTTTTTTTATCATCCATTATTTCTAACCCAATTTAAAGCATTACATTTTTTGTTGTTGCTATTTTTTAAGAATAAGCAAAACCTATATATTATTAAAACAAAAATCGAAATACGGGTTCAAATATATTTGTCTGGTTGTTGAGCAACACCAAATAATAAATAATATTTAAACACGGTGAAAAAATAACAATCTATGTTCTACAAAAATTGCTATTTCGGCTCACGCCTGTGTACCTTTTCTACACAGCTATATATATAATAGATAAGCAAATGTACGTTTAAACATAGTTCTGACGATGGCGTGAAGCGAAATAGCTATCAACTATACTTTATAAAAAAAAATTAGAACTAAAGTACATTGCTATTTTTTCACCGTGTTATAATGGAGTTCTACCAAGTAAATACCAATTGAATCAATAAATAATCCATCAATTTTTAGCATTTATTTTAAATCACCTTTATATTGTTAGTAAAAAGATCGCTAGAGAAAAATATAAATGAAAACACTAAATTTGTTAAAATCAACACACAATTAACAATATATATCACAGTATTTTTCGCGAATGTTGATCATTTTTTTTTTTCAACAGATAGAACGTGTTTGATAAATTATTTCCTCAGAAAAACTATCCACCCTGTACTGAAAATTATGTTCGTCTCAAAAGATCAAATCGTTTCCAGTTCAGCTGATTTATTTCAAACAATGTCAACATCGTCGTCAATATGCGAACGCATAGTAAGAAGTTATCGAATAAATTGTGAATGCAACTTTCAAATTCAATTTATAACTTTGTCAAACTAATAACTACTATAACAAAGTTATTGGATTTCATAATATTGTTAGTTCACTACTTAGTAATGCATCGCAGAACATCTTTAACAAGCTTTTGGATACGACAAAATCACAAAAAAACAACTGTCGGTAGTCGGTACGAGAACAAACAATCCAGACGTTGTAAACATATACATATATGACAGTTTTACGAAAATAACAACGTTCGACTAACGATTATCATCGGGTGTTTTGAAATCAATGGAAATTTCAATCAGCGGGTTTTTATTATGAAATATTTTACATTAATTAGATCGAAAGCAAATGAACCTACTTATCTCATGTTAAATATGCAAACAGGCTTATTATATTTGAAAAGAAAAAACAAGAATATTATATAATTAGTGTTTTTTGGTTTAATTATTAAGTTTTTTTCCTACATATAGGTTGATATGGTTACTTTTGATGACTTGTCGGAAGGTAAACAAAACGTTGGAAAACTTTGAAATTGAAATTGAATTGAATTGAAATATGGCAAGACAGTTTCTGATAGTAATATCGTTAAATAACATTCTGCACTTTCGTTTTTTCTTTAGCTTTATCTATGACCCACTTTTTTGATTATACAGGATATAGTGAATGATTTGAAATTTAATCGATAAATTGATTCTAAGAAAAATTTAATAAAGTTTTCAATACACTAGTTGATCGTCGGATACGGTCTGTATCAGGTCAACTTTTTTTAAGTGATGTTTTTCTCATCGGATTGATATTGAATGATTTTACTTCAAATCTCAACTTTATGTGTGGTTTTTTAATAGCTTATAAGGTTAAGAAAAAACCTAAATCCAAATGCCAAATACTTCACAGAAAATTTCTTGGGTTTCTTTTTGTCTTCAAAGCTCATATTGGACGCGGACACAAATAATCACGTTGTTATTGTTTTAGTTGATTTAATTAATCTCTTCAACCGAATCATGCTGAATAGGTAATCAAATACTATTTGACAACGAATACAAACACTCAATGTGCTTTTTGGCATTAGCTGCAGTGAAAATAAAACAGAAATGGCCATCAAGGGAAATACTACGAATTTCATGCGACGCCGCGGCGTATTGGTGAAGTAGTGCATATTTAATTTATGGCCACAAACTTTTAGTTCTGCGACCGTTTGCATATGCTTTCCTAGCAGTAAAGTTTGGATAAAATAAAATACGCGTTTTATTTTTGAACCAAAGCTTTTTTATTGCATGCCTAACTAAGCGTACATGACCAATAGGAAATATTTATTGAAATAAAAGTGAGTGAAAGCTGCACACAGGCAGACATTTGACATTTTAAGATTAAAGAATACTTTTATTTGACAAATCTTCAAACATCGTTTTTTATAAGAACAATTTAAGTCTTAAGAAACGGCAATCTCGTAGGAAAATTGTCAAACATAAATTAGTACTATAAAATGTTTTTTTCTTATTGAATGAATAGGCATTTACTTGGCAGAACTACATTATAACGCGATGTAAAAATAGCACAGTATTTTAGCTCTACAAAAATTATAAGGTATATACAGTTGATAGATATATCACCGTCCTCTCGTTAGAACTATGTTTAATCGTATACTTATAATATACTTATTTATCTATATATAGTGGTGTAGAAAAGGTACACAATACATCTTCTCTTTTGTTCTAACAATATATTTTTATATTGTGATAATAAATTATTTGTTGTGGCAACTTAATTCAGTGTGTTTCTAGAAGTGAAAGTTAGTGTGAGTTTTTTTATTGAGTCGGAATAAACGTGAATTAATATTGTAGTAAGTTGATTTGCATGTATCTTCCGTAAAGGGCAGAGAAGTGGTGAAAGATTTATATTTGTTTGTTCATTAATAATGTAATTTGATGGCTGATATGTTTTAATTTCTAAATTTTCCAATTCACTTAACTAATGGCCTTTATTACAAATGTGTTTAAAAATGTAGGTGATTGTAATTTTGGGGTATTCATATATAATGAAAAAATAAAAACAACTGAAAAAATTAGTTTGAGCCACTAAATGAATAATTAATGTTTTCCAACACATCATTCGTAACATTAAATTGTTTTGTTTGTAAATATTACTACGCCGATAAACTTATTATTGTGGCCTATTAATTATAAATATTCAGGCAAATTCAATTTTAAATTTGTATAACATTAACTGTCAATTTTATTGTGGAAAGCGTTATATTTATAAAAATATCGTTTTTGTGAGAACAGTCCTCGTTCAAGTTTAGAATTTTTATATTTCCAACTTTTTTTTATCAGTTAAAATGCTCCGATGAATATTTAATAAATATATTCAATTACAAAAAAAAATGTGGAAGCATTAAAATTAATATGATTGGTTATAATATACAATATAAGACTTAATTTAAATGCATTGCATTTTTGTGGAACGACCACGTGAATCAAAATATAGGTTTCCCGGTATGCAACGGCAATTTTTAGTTAGTGTATTTTTTTAAAAGAGGGTAGAATTTTATCTGCAGTGAAAAAAGTAATTTTCTCTCGAAGATATAAATGTACATTTTTAACGTCGGAAAATAAAAAAATAAAAATTTTCCGTTTCAAAATTAACGCGGCTGTGAAAATGTGCACAGACCTAACGATTGAGTTTAATGTTATTTTGATTTTAATTCTAGTCTTCATAGGAACCAAATCTTCAAATTGTAATTATAACAGTTTCTTATTTATTTAGTACCACATTTTTTGTGATGTATTTCCAAAATATGGTTGTAGTTGTATTCCACCGTTTTGAATACTTTATTTTCATTAATCGTTATCGAAAAAAGGCCTTTTTGGTTAATTTTCAAGTAAGATAATGTAAAACAAATAATTTGAATACGCTCCAATAATACTTTATATATAACTACGAAGTATTGAACATAACAAAAAGAAGTCCATATGGTAATTGGATCGCATTAAGCCCCGTATACAATCTGTTTTTGACGTATAAAAAATAAAAGAACGATTATGGCATGAAATATTCATATTATTATTGTAGAGTTTCACTTAACTTTAACGCTTAATTTTTTTATCTGGCATTAATTTACGTCTTCAGTATTCTCTTACATAAATACGTAATTTGGAGTCTGTATTTGTGTGAAATAATTCAAGCTTTTCAGAACAGGTAAATACCAATTTGCCAGAAAGTTTTCGATTTATGCATAAGTGCTCATTTATCCCCGATGGCCTCCAGTAGTTCTCTTTGAATATTTTATCGTGTATATATAATATTTAATAAGCTCGAAACTTATATATATATTTTTCCATTAAAATTTCGCCACTTACACAATTCAGAATATTATATTTCAATATTTTTTACTATATTAAATAAAACTCTACTTATTTCATAAATTTATTTTGTCGATTTTTGGTTTTCATTAACTCGTAAATGAAGAATAATCTCATTTGCGGTTCAATTTAAAAGTATATTGTCTATTTATTGTTTGCGAACCCCGGGTCGTTTGTGACAAAACATGTGGAATCATACAAAATGGCAACAATTCAAATTTGATATTGATATTCCATCAAGCACCTTCAGTAGATATCATAAATTATAGAAAAATAAAACATTTTTAAAGTAATTGGTAATTCAATTTATATACCGTACAACTGTTTATAAATAAATTTCAAAAGCGTTGGCTTGCCAGTTACAGATAATTTATCTTAACATCAAATGAATTATTAACTATTTTTTTTAATTATAAAATGAGTTTTCATGTTGAGATAATAGATAAAAAAGTATATTTTTATAATCCAGTATTTCTATCCAAAAATCAAAACATCCAGTTTATTGTGTATTGGTTAAATCATTTCACTTATTTTCTGGACAAAAAGTATTCTTTCAATAGATTTGTTATTATGTGTGTGGCTTATTGAAAGATTTCTTTCAATAAATCGCATTATATAATAAAAACATTTATTCGTTTGTTTTCACAATACGATTTTATATTTTTGTTTATGAAATATATGAGATTATTTTATTGTACGCTCGTATGTTCGATATGTCGAGTCGGTTGTTATGAAAATAACGAGCTCTCCAGCTCGACGATTCGTCTTATCGAATAAATCCATCAAAAGTGTCGAGCGTCGGGACGCACCCTCGTTACAGCAGGGCTTGGCAACGCGCGTCGGCCAACAATCCTACAAAATCTGTTTAACGATATTACATCATCATATCTCAAAAATCGCCCTGGGCTTAGTCATTTTTTTTTTATTTATTTTGGAACAGAGTAAAGTACGTTTGCATTTCAGACAATTTTTTTTTTCACAATTTTTGGTTTTGGTCACAAGTTTTTTTTATATTTTATTGTTATAAATCGATTTAACTCTTTAAGTGAAATATAAAGAGAAAATATTTGACTTTGCCATGCCATTATATAATATTAATTTCATTGCCAAGTTTCGGTTTTTAACGCTTAATTGTAAACATTTTCCACTTATCATTACCGAACGCATTTTTATAGATTCTCATCAAAAGATTTTTTTTTTAATTTTATTGAAAAGCTTCTCAAGTAATACAATATGTGCATTTAATAAAATTTCAGCGTACTTACAATAAAACTAAATATCTTTAAAAAATCCTTACGGATTGAACTTTAACACTAAAATCTTTGATATCACTGTCCGATCATACAGCAGTAATGTTGTAAAGTAGCATAATATACATGAATTAAAAAGCATAGACATTTTTAAATTCAAAATACCTCTTCGCAAAAACGATCCTTGATAAACGTAGAAATAACATAACTACCCTTCCTCAGTCAAAAAAAGACAAACAACAATTTTCACTACTAAAGATTTTTTTTTTTTTTGCTTAGCTTAACAACCCAAATTCATTTTTTAATCATAAAGAAGACCTATGTCTATGAGATCTATAAGAAAATTAGTTTTATTTTCTTAATTGTATTCTTCATTTTTTTCCTTATACGAAAAACGATATAGAGCTACTGAGTAACTAGCAATTATTAAAGAATGATTACTATAAAGATAGCTCCATTATATGCATGTATGTTCCTGATTTGAGAATGAAAACGGTTAAATATAAATGTATTATCTTTCAAACGTTTCGAACCTTACGTCATATAAATTATAAATATCATAACTTTGAATCATTAATATTAATCATCAATTCTTACCCTTAACGTGTTTCGGTTATACAACCACCCTGAATTATATTTCGTTAAATATATGATATTGGGCAACTACGTGGTCGCCATTCCCCTTTTTTGCGTCCGAAATCGTGTTGGCTTTGGAGCCACAAATGAGGGATAACATGAATAATTCATCAACTTTTACAAGTAGTGTTTGTCGACCCCGTCTGTGAGCGCGAATATTACAACTCCGTCGAAATATTATATAATATATATACACTCTTCTGCCAAAGTGCCAACCCACTACAAAATACAGTGTGTGAGGGGTTGTATTCTAAAACCACCCTTAGGGACACAATCAGTCCAGACTGAGTGATTTAAATATCAATAAAAAGATCAAAAAATATTTTCCTGCGAAGGCATGGCAAACCGTGCGCGCTTTTTTTTTGGTAAAGTTTTTCTGGCAAAAAATTTCTCGAATAGCAAAGATTTATTACTTGTCATCGATGGAGTGGTTATCAAAAATATATTCACTTATAAAGTTATAACAACTGTCAATTCTTGGTAAAAACTTTATATATTTTAATAATAAAACGAATTCACTTGTATAGATTAACCCTAATCCTGCTGAAATCTGATATATCAAATTTAGCTACTCTTGCGAGACGCATTATTATTTTGAAAAAAATCTGATATTTACAATTCAAACGGTCTGTAACGTGCTGTTTCATAATTATTATAAATTTAAGTTTGAAATGAAATTTTTCGCATTAAAAATATAAATTATCCAATTCAGTCATTTTGGAATTATTTCATTAATTAATTTTTTCACTATTTTTTTATTTATTTCAGCTTATTGATATTTTTATAAATCGGACTTTTAATTTGTTATATTTTTTAATTACAAACACTTATTACTAAGAAATCCTCGAGATCTCATTTAATTTTGATATATTTTGTAGGATTATCTTCAAATTCTAGTCATAGTTTTGAAACCTTTTGAGCATCCTGGTAATTATAAAATCTTATCTTTTGTTTTTAAAAGATACATAAATATAGATATATATATATATGCCACGACCATACCACGTTGAAAGCACCGGTTCTCGTGCGATCACCGAAGTTAAGCAGCATTGGACGCGGATAGTGCTTGGATGGGTGACCGCTCGGGAACACCGCGTGCCGTTTTCTCTTGGCTATGGGAAGGAAAACCCAGACAGAAAACCGAACACCAACCCGCCTGGGCAGCGTGGTGTTGCTATGTCCAAACAACCCCCTGAAAAAAAAACAGGGGGAGGCCTTCATCCAGCAGTGGATCGACCCCGGCTGATGATGATGATGATGATATATATATATATATATATATCTATAGTATCTTTTTAGAAGTTACATAACAATGCCTACAAAATAACATGTTATCCAATGCAACGTTCAAAATGTTATCCATAATCAACCGAAAATCGTCTAGGAAGAGTTATTCTATAAATTTATTGTGAAAAAATTGTATTTAAATTTGTATATATTTAGAAAAAATATTATATAATGCTCACTATTTACATAATCATCATATAAACCCTCACCTTCGTTTATCAATCAAGATTCGCCAATTAGTAAAAATAAAAATCCATTAAGTCATTTGTGAATCTAACAGAGGCAGACAATGATATAAAATTGTCTTTCGTAAATATTTCCTAATACTCAAAAAAATTTAATCAGAATTAAACCATTTTTTGTTATTTTTATAAAAATATTTCTAACAAAGCTGTAAACCTTCCGGGCGAACATCCTGTATAATGAAAGTATTTTTCACCTTTAAAGTCCTAGCTGTCACATCTTGATAGAAAGGCATGATATTTTAAATAAAATAATCATCTAGATGAGCAAAATTGGCCCTGATCATAAAATATATTGCATGAAATTATTTGAGCTTTTCAGAACTGGTTAATATCAATTTATCAGAAAGTTTGCGATTCATGAACAAGTGATTATTATCCTCGATAATTTTTTATTATACAAATACCTGTATAATGACTGGTATCACTGATGATAAGCTTTTCAGTACTAAAAATGTGTTTTTATTACTTAAAACATGAAAATATTTTTACTTTTAGATTAAATTCACGTTTCATTAATTAGATGACACTTAAAAAATCATAGAATTTTCGGCCATAATTCGAATATAAAAAATACTTGAATTAAAATAAATATACATGACCACGAATCACGTATTTTCAGGAAAATGTGATTTGGTTAGAAAGAATCATAAGTTATTGTTAGTTTTTTTATGTATTAATAGTTTTTTTCATTATAAGAATCATCTTTTAATTTGCATTAAATTTGGGCTTGTTTATGAAAAAAAAACGTCACTACTCGACATCACAAAAAACACTGCCACACTAGGAATTTTATTGTGATATTCTCAAATAATAATTTTTGTGCAAAATATATGGTTCTAGTTCACTTATAACATAACTTTACTGAAAATATAATAGTAATTTACGTTGATTAAATTTTAAAGTCGTTTTCTTACTAGGAATAAAACGTGAGTAATGTAGTTTTTGATATTTATATTTAGAATATTTCCCGTAATTTTAAAATTTATTAATGTTCCCTAAGAGCTTTCGACCAATACGAGCGCACTTTTATAAATTAATATCCAGATTATTAGTAGACGCTCTAGTTAAGTAATGAAATAATTCAGTCAAGTATATGATGATGATAGGCATACGGGAGGATGAGTGGAAAATACGAGTAAATTTTCGATTCAAGAAAGTGGTGCTACAACACAATTTTAGTAATTAAATTTTAAATTAAAATACATCTTATATCGTCTAACTATGAAAAATCTTTCAGAAAATTTACTCAAGAAAAAGAGGCTTTATTTACTTGTCTGTATATTTCTGAAGAATTCGTATTTTTTTCACTTATTTTCAATCATAAAACTTCAAAATTAATCCAATTTATTCTACTCATTATTTGAACGTATATTTCTAAAACGTAATCATAATTATATAAAACATGTGTAAAAAAAACATTTGAAGGTTTTAATATTAAACAGTTTTATCATTTATTATTTAACGTTGTTGTGTTAACTAGCAATTATTACAAAAAATATTTGTTATGTCAGTTATTATGTCTATGAAAGCAAAGACGTTTTATTTCGCAAGCTTTATTTTCTATTTTTTTTAATATTGTACAATAGTTACGTTAGTTAATTTCAAGCTTATTACAATATGAATAATACACCAGTGTTTAAAGATGCTTATCTTGATTGTCTAATTTTAAAATCAATGACAAAAAATATATTGATTGAATTAGCATTCACTTGGTAGAACTCCATTATAACACGGTGAAAAATAGCAATGTATTTTATTTTTACAATTTTTTTTAGGATTTAATATTTTTTTTGATAGCTATTTCGGCTCCTGACGATGGCATGAGCCGAAATAGTTATCAACCATATCCTAAAAAAATTACTTTGAGGACAAAAATATATTGCTATTTGGCACCGACAAAAAATATATTTCCCCAAGAGTAAGAAGGTTAAAATAAAGTTGCACTTAAAAAGGAAGATTCACGGCAACACGGAAAACTTTAGAAGCTCATCTCTTGTGGAAGATACTATAAAGACGTAGCTCAGACTCACTCAGCTAATGATATTAGCTATTAATCTAGTAATTACGACAGGTCTGTGAAACTCGAATATCTGATAACGATTTGGATTAATATTTGACGAAGCTAAAAGCTCGTTTGTCCAGGTGCATTATAGAAATCCGATATGTATGTTTTAATGGAATATGAAAAATCATGACTCAAGTATTATTAGGTAGCACTAATCGATTAGTATTTTATGTCTGTCGACCTTTGTGTACAGTGAATTTTTCAGTATTTTTCTAAATTATTGTGCTTTGGCTATCATAATCAAATTAGTATATAATTTATGATATCGACTGAAGGTGCTTGATGGAAATTCAATATCAAGTTTTAATTATTACAACTTTGTACGATTCCACATGTTTTGTCACTAACGACCCGGGTTTTGCTTTTCGGCATCTTCAAGCATCCGAGTGATAGAATGCCTGAAGATGCCGAAAGGCGAAACCCGGGTCGTTAGTGACAAAAGATGTGGAATCATTTACGAATTTAATTATAAATCACATGGTTCAGTCGTACTTTCATTTTAATATAACATCTGATTCTAATATGTTTCCTTTATAAATATTATTTACTCCTATTTCTGCAGAAAATATAAATAAATAGTTTTTTGTTTCCTTTCCATATAACATTTTTTTGTATATATGAGCTAAACCATGAAGAATCTAACTAGTTTAATCATCATTTTTCCAAAAATCATAAAATTGTCTTGCCTAAAGGCTATTGCAACCCGAAATATTTTAAAAAATCAGTAATACCTTGTGACACCTGAAATTTTAAATAATCAAAACACATTTTTAATACTTATTTCTACGATACATTTTTTGATCTGGACATCAGTTGATAATGCTCGCGATGATTGAAACCGGTCCTAATCAAAAAACATGTTGTGGAAATAAGTACTAAAAAATTTGTTTTTATTATTTAAAATATTATGCCTTTCTATCAAGAAGTGACTTTTAACAGTTTAAAAGTGACACCTGAAATTATTTAGAAATCAAGACAAGTCAAGACATACAAGAGAGAGAAATTAGCGCACATATATTTTTGAATATAAATTTTCAATACACAGCAATCGGCAGTTGACACTTCAGTTGTGAAAGGATTTGATCCGTTTTCACTGTAATAATTAAGTAACAGAGAAAAGTGAATCTTTAATTTAACACTATAGTATGTGCATTTAATTCATTTTGATTAAATCTCTTTTAAATTTGTATTTTATCTTCGTAAAAAATTTTTTTTTTTCAATAGTCAATTTTTTATTACCTGGCGCATTGGCTTTAAGCAGAAGTAAATAAAAGATTTTACAGTTCCGAATTAAGTCGTTTATCATTTTTTACTATGTGCTTTTTCCTTTGAGAGTTTAACATTTCTCCGCTCGTGAGAATTTCCAATTGTCAAAGACACTTGCTTTTTCCTTTGTGCGCCGCTTTTCATTTATTTTACTGACTAATTATCATTTATGAAATTTCAAACTATTCTAAGTGCCAACTTGCCGATTCTCTTTGAGCTTTCTCCTTCTCATAATCATTAAAGAAATGTTATTTCATGTTAATTAGCTTCATAATTAAGACGGATTTAAAGGATTAGAGTATTTTCGAGGATTTAATTAACATTGCTTGAAAATGTAATAGTTATCTTAATATTACAACTATGAATATTTTGTGAAATAACACTGACGCGTTTCATGTTTTTAATAATAACAACAATAATGCCTATCTAGATACATTACATTGTATTATTCTAGTTCCATTTTCAAACTGGATTACTGTTTAAATATATATTTATAAAAGATTTTAGATATTTTATTACAATCCTTTATAACAACAAATTTGAATTCTTCAACTTAATACAGTTTCTTCTTAAAATAATAATTTTTTGAAAAGTAAAACTGACCAATTTTAAAACCAAGTACACCTATCCCTCGATTTACACGATAGGTAAGTTCCTGAGAAAAGCGTGTAAATCGAAATTGTATATTTTTAATGTAAATCCGTGCAAATCGAAAAGTACACAAAAAACGCATAATTTGGTTGTTTTCTAAAATATATAAATAAAACAAAATTATTTAAAAGTATACATATACATGTTATTTTATTAATTTATTAATTAAATATACATAAAGCATACATAGAAGAACAAAAAAATTAAATCCAAAAGATTCTTAAAAAAAGTATTGCAACGGTTGGTGGATTTTTGGACGTCGTGCTCAAGTCAAGGATAAAAGCCGATTGGCGGGAGAAGACATACGTGCAGTGCAATGCATATTGTTGGATTCGACTGGGAAATGAAGTCGCCCAGATGAATATCCCGGCACACGGGCGCACAAAAAAATACATTTGACGAGTACATTGCTTCTGTTGATCACAGCCAGATATTTTCAACATTTTTTTATACCGCGTAAAAATGAAAAAGCGTAAAACAAGTATCCTGTAAATAGAGGGATAGGTGTGCTCTTTATCCAGAAATCTTTTTTAACGGTATTCCGTTGTGGTAATGATAAGTTGTTGTTGAAACATGACGTACATGCACAAAAATGTTTTTCGAGCACCCTGGAGATTTAATGTTAAGGCACTAATTTGATTTTGAAATTGGACAACCGAGATGTTTGCGCACTGAATAAAATCTGTGCCAAAAATGTGAAATCAATGTGGAGCAAGGATTTTTGTCATATAAATATTATTTATAAGATTTTTTTAGTGTTGATCCAATTCTTTGTCTTCAGATGGTGGGTCTGTTTTAATTTAAAATATTTAGTCATTATCATTCACAAGTTCTGTTAGCGAATGAATTTCATTGGACTTATTCAAAGAAACGTATTTTGACACTTTAACAATGTTATACTTATCTAATATTTCCAATTATAAGCAAAAGCAATCCCCACAAGAGAGGTAGAGTAATCGACTAACAAAAAATCCCGCATTATTTCAAGTTCATGTGTTGTATTATATATTGGTGGTAGACATGAAAAAAAATAAAAACGTACATCAATGAATAACATTTAACGAACATACGCTAGCTTTTTCACTTTGATTAATCGGTTACCACAAGATTAATTGCTGCAATCGAAATTTCTGTATAAACAAGGTAATTTCAAAATACGTACAGCCTAAATCAATACATAGAAAAATTTCTATACACACTCGCAGACAGTCAGTCCTCAGTGCACACACATGTGAAATCCTTTTCACGTTTAAATAACCATTAATTGATTTGGTAATTTTGAACGATTTGTCAAAGAGAGAGACACTTCGTAATTCAAGAGTAAATAAAGAGGATTTTGATACGACACGTGGCCAATTCATTTGGAAACTGAATGCTGAAAGGCACAGCGAGTTTTTTATCGAAATAAAATCTTTCGCAAGAAATTAAGCCAGTAGTCGTTTTGGGTGTTCTTAAAATATCGATTTTATTTAACTTGACAATTATTCCGGTCACAATTGACATTGGCAAATATGATAACCTTTATGTTTGTGAAACTATTTAATCAAGTTTTATTGTTATTTTATTTTTTGAATTACCTGTAAATTTTTGTTTTATTTTCCTTTTCAAATATGAAAACATCGATTGATTAAATGAATATTTCACTATGTGGTTACTTACAACTATAAACCTAAAAATAGATTTAATAAAAAAAACGTTGTGTAATGAACACACTATTTTTTGGTTTATCACCTCCTATTTAAATTTCATAAACATTCTTTTGAAAAAATAATATAAAAGCTAGTTTTCTGTTAAAACAATAAAACCAAAATTATTATCAAAAAAAATATTTGTAGGAATTCAAACAAAATTATCAACAGCATCCTTTTGGCATAAAGCACTGAATGGAATAAGAGACATTTTCAGCTATTTGCATTAACACTTTTCTCTTTTTCTATAGTCATTGATGTAAGAATGCGTTCATTCAATACAGAAAAAATGACATACCTAAGCGAAATATATTTCTTTCATTGATTATTTCTTTTTTGCAACAAGATTCACGTGAGCACCATTTATTGATTTACGGTATAATTTATGATATCGACTAAAGGTGCTTGATGAAATTTCAATATCAAATTTGAATTGTTACATTCCACATGTTTTGTCGCTAATGACCCGGGTTTCGCCTTTCGGCATCTTCAGGCATTATATCACACGGATGCAACAGAACTGACAATCAAATTTGAATTGTTGAAAGTTATTATTATTATTAAATCATTTGTAAATTCTATAGTATGACAGAATGTTTGAAGATCTCGAAAAGTGAGACCCGGGTCGTTAGTGACAACACATGCGGAATCGTACAAAGTTATAATAATTAAAATTAATTTAAAGACTTTTTATGAAGTTTTGTTACGTTATTGGCAGAGAAATATTTAAGATAAATTACATTTAATTTAATCTTTTGTTTCGGATTCAACTAATAAGGTTCAAAATTTTCAAAATTCTTAACATTTTTGGAA
Organism: Himalopsyche japonica; assembly: GCA_028555115.1. NCBI lineage: Eukaryota > Metazoa > Arthropoda > Insecta > Trichoptera > Rhyacophilidae > Himalopsyche > Himalopsyche japonica. The sequence goes on from JAHFWJ010000461.1 coordinate 339,400, forward strand.
AAAGCTATAGCTATTATTTTCTCTGATAAAATGCTGAAAAAAATTTTTAGTACTAGAATTCAATCTGCCGAGATCTGTGTCACTTTTTTAAACACACATGCTACAATGCGAGTGGATTGAATAGTATTATATATAAGAATATGATAATCTGTATATGCTCTAAAGATGGCGTGAGACCGAGATATTCATTATTATATATTATTTCATTACTATAAATTTCTTGTAGAACTTAAATACTTCAAAAATTTTACTCCTTATTTTAATGTACTATAGTAATTCAATGTGAATCCTTAACTCATTCCCTGCTGAGCCGCTTAAAGGATATTCCAATACATAGACTTAAAAAAATTATTGAGTAATATTGGTTTGAAACAATCTAATTGAGTTTGTCAGGACAAATCAAGTAATGCATCAACTCAAAATTAAGCGAGTATAAGAAGGTTTAAACCACTGTTAATTCATATATTTTTGGGTATCAACTATCAACACAAAAAGATCAGCCGTCTCAAGAGTTGAAACGCTAGCAGTCAGAGGTTTAACCAATCAAGCTATAGGACGTTTTTCATGAGAATTTTTTTGATATACTTAAGTGTATGTGAGACTTTTAAAACAAGGGTTGTCTCTAATTGATATTTACAGTTTGAATAATATAATGTATAATGTCAAATTAATATAATAGTTTGGTGCAAAAGTTTTTAAATTTGTTCAACATTAAAAAGTTAAAGCAGTCAACATTTAGTGAAAATAAAGAATTCAAAAGAAACATTATCCGTTTGGAGAAAAACGTTTTTTTATGTTATCTTAAAAACACGTAAAATCTTTTCCATCAACCCAATATTGTGTTTGATAAAGCATGCAATAAATTACTATCCACATTGTTACAGCTGAGATATCCGGGTACAAAGCCAGCGGATGCACGTCGGGGCCACCTGCTACAGGGTCGGCGGAAACAGATACAACCCCCGGTGTCGCTGCCGGGAGGGTAGTGCGAACTGCAGTACTCAAAGTGCGCTCGGAGGGGCTTCGCAAAACCGATACGGAAAGCGCATATTTCTGTGCTAATGGTATGACAATAACTGCATGTAATTTTATCTTTTAATTGTTATTACTCTTATGATCAATAAATTTTAGAAACAAAAAAAGATCAATTAAATTCAATTTTTACTTTCAATGATCAACTTAAATTTCTTAATTCTTCCTTTGAATGAGATAATTCAATGAGTCGAGAATTTGAATAATATATTTCCTACGTTACGTCACTTGATATTCAATTCCACCATAACCTACCAAAGTACGTAGGTATCTTAGTAAGTTTCAAATTATCCAGTTCATTACTGTAGAAGCTTTTCATCAAAAACTTTTTTAGCTTTATGTATTGTTTATAAAATTATCGTCTACAAAATTGAATGTCATTATAATTGAATCAATAGATATAAAAAATATTTCAGATACATATTTGACTCGTATTCTTAGGAATGTTATTTCTCCTGTAAAATTCCGCTTGTATTTTATACAACCCATGCAACTTCTTTGCTGTGAATCAGTTCCTATTGCATGAATGATTACACATAAAGAAATTTTACAAAGTTTCAACAGTTCAAATTTAATAATTATTATAATTAATTGTATGGCAAAACATCAGTATTAGTAAAACCTTGTAAAAAGACTAATACAGATGTCCTACGAAGCTGAAAAATTGTAAGAAAATAATGTACATATTTCCCAAATGAGCCGTTTTTTTTTTCAATTCCTAATGTTCTTTTTTGTGGCATATATTATGTTTATTTTTTAAATATATGAAATATTATTTTTCGTAACTGAAAATTTTTGTAAATTATCCACTTTTCAGAGCACACACTTATATCAACAAAAGAAAAATACAAATACGAATGGATATCGGCCCCACGAAACCGCGCAGCTCTCGTTTTTGAAGTGAGGGCTGGCCACACCGTCAGAGTAGCGCTGTCTGATGAGAGAGGAGTCACAGATCAGATGTATCATGTCACCTTTGGAGACGCCGATAACTCACTGACGTGGATCGGCAGAGGAAGTCATGGTAAGGTTAAACCATTTAATGAGCTTTTGTGATATTAGCGGTTTTTCAAATATCAGCATAAGGTCAACATGAGTAGATAATAGATTGAAAGTCTACTTGGGAATTGCGTTAACTAAGAATACTTTTTATTAATAAAAGAGCTTTTTATAATTAATGTTATAACGAAATAAATCACAATTTTACAATTTATTGATTGAATTGCCATTCACCTGGTAGAACACCATTATAACACGGTGAAAAAATATCAATGTATTTTAGTTCTACAATTTTTTTCATAAATTAAATATAGTTGATAGCTATTTCGGCTCACGCCATCGTCAGAACTATGCTTAAACGAACATTTGCTTATCTATATATAGCTGTGTAGAAAAGGTACACAATATATCTTCTCAATTGTTTTTAAAACCTAGGATATTTCCTGCTAGCAATTACACTTTATACGCTGTAAATTAAGCCACACATTTTGCACAGTTGTTTATGTATAAGTTTTAGTCGTTTGTTTTTTCACCATGTTATAATGCAGTTCTACCAAGTAAATACCAATTCAATCAATAAAATGAAAGTCAATTCTTTTCAAACGACTGACAATCTGTGAAAATGACAGCTATATATAGGTAAGCAAATGTTCATTTAAGCATAGTTCTGACGATGGCGTGAGCCGAAATAGCTTTCAACTATATTTTATTTATAACAAAAATGTACAACTAAAATACATTGCTATGTTTTCACCGTGTTTATTTTACGATTGCTTAAGTTTTCCTCAAGATTTACATCTCACCTCGGTCAATTTGTACAAATTTCCAAGTTTTAGGCAATGAAAACTTAATCAGAATATATAAATATGGTATCTCATTTGGATATTCAATTCCCGGACCGCTAGTACGCAAACACACCTACTTAATAAAGGTTACTTAAATCCTCTAACGCTTTAAAGTTTATATCATTACTCCAGCATTATGTGAGCAATTAACGTGCAATCTAAACTTAACCTAATTCTCTCGATCCGAGAATCTTACAAATTTATTCGCAAAGTAGAATACAGAATTAATTAGAATTTTCTCAATTAGACTGCGTAAGGCGAATGGATTTGCATTAAAAATTCTAAGAACTAATAAATACTCATGATTGCATTCTGGATACATCGCTAGCTACGGCAATTACTATGGAAGAGTACCAATAATTATTCTTGATACTATCTAAACATAACGGATATGATTTTGTAGATCGAAGTTTTTGCTCAATCCAAGTAAGTGTACTTCATCAAATAGCAAGTTAGATATTGCCTATCATATTCATCGAATTGCTTTAATTATGTAATGTTACATTTTTGACAAGGATTCCAATTGAAAATTTTCTTACCGAACACGATATTTTATCTTTTTAAATGTGTATGTCGCAGATGCTCTTCGAAAATGATTATAAATGGGTGCGTTTATTCAACGAATATATATATTAATCAAATGTGATCTGTATATAATTATAACAGTAGTTTTGTGTGGTTTTATTTATCAAAAAACTTATTATTGCTGAAATAATCAAAATCTTAGTTTAAAAAAAAAATTCTCCTGAACAATTGTCTTTTTGGACTTAATTCGCCCATTTTAAATATGATATATACCTGAGTAAATGTATCGAAACAGTTTTCATGAAAACTAATCTAGAAAATGATATCAATCATTTTTAATTATTTAATGTTTTTATAGAGATCTGAGTTTTTTTTTACAAAATTCGCAAATGAAGCTTTCAACGATAGCTTCGCACAAATCTTCAAAAAGTTATGAGGGGTAGTTTTATTTTTTGTGTGCATTTAACGTTATGGTAAAACAGCATAATAACAATATAATTCTAAAATTACAATACCTGAAAAACAAACATTCCAATTGCATTTAAAAGCACAAAATAAAGCTTCAATTTATGCTTTTTATATGAACACCTAATAATATTTTTAAAATATCGATTATTAAGGTTGTTTTTTTGACAAATTTTGATCATTCAATATCTTTATAAAACTTGGGATCTTTACTTTTTGTAATACATCTTATTTTTTAACAATATAAAGGGTTTACTGACTTAAAATTCGAATGCATATGTGTACTAGAATGCCTGAAGATGTCACAAGGCAGAAGCCATTTGATGAATTTCAAAATTTGTGGAATTGTACCGAGTTTGAACGATTACAATTTGATATTGTTATCCCAAAATTCTATAAACCTACCATACACCACATTATATAATCAAATGAATCTGTTCAATTTTAGCAAGAATATGCGTTATATATTTACTTCTATTGTATGTATTTACAAAACCTTTAAATTTAAATTACCGCACATTTTGTAAGACTTTAAATGCACAACACGAATCCCTAAATTTTATAATACTATCTTTCCGTCGAACTGCACTGTAAGTACTGCATATTTTAGTATATTATACTAAACTTCTTATATTTAAAATAATACGTTTTTCTTAAAAGATCTTTGATGAGTGTTTTAAAACTTGATTCAAGTTGACTTGGCTCCAGTATCATGAACGTCGTAAAATTCCGACAAACTGAGCAATAAAAAAAACTCTCCCATCTCTTGGAGCATAGTAAGAAAAAAGCTTAACTTTCAGCAGCTGAGAAGTTGTAACGACAAAACTTTTAATTCAATTTGTGTTCTGGGGATGAGAGAGCGTGGGGGTGGAACAATAGGGGGCGGGGGTGATGAAGGGATTCGCTTATGATGTTTTCATTATCTTTTGGGACTGTCTGTGACAAGTTGAGAACAGCGACAGTTGGTCAAAGGACAGTTTGACACCGCTGTTATGACTAGACTGAACAAAACATTTTAAGGGCGAGACAAAACCTTCACCTTAGTTGTATAACACCGACATCTTTCAATAAAAAAACGTTTTAATTGTGCAGTTATAAAACTACAATATTATACACAGAAATTCGACTGTTGACACAGCGTTCAGTAGTATCCATATCTCAACAACAGATGCTTTTTAAATATATAAATATATATATATATATTTAGTATCAAAAAAATGTCACCAAAAATCTTTTTTTAAATTGTCATAAACGATTTTTTTGTAGTTTTTTAACACGTGATAAGTAACGGCTTGGAATGAATAAACGAAAATTTTCAAAAACGCTATTCTTCAATATAAGTCACGCATGTTTCTCAATAAGAAATATTAAATTTTATCCATGCTTTCTCCTAATTCTTGTAGCCTTAATAATACAAGTAATTCAACGAGAACTGCTTGTTACTTAGTTGCTCGACCTATCTTTTTTCGAAGAGATATTGATAAAAAAATATTTGTCTAGGAAAGTATTAATGGTCAGTTTATTACTCTTGCTGCACGCTATGTCCCAGTATTGGATGGGTGAGAGAGTATTCATTTTTATACAAATTTGAATTTTTACAACTTTGTACGACTCCACATGTTTTGTCACTAACAACCCGGGTTTCGCGCGTATACAAGCACGGTGTGATAGAATTCCTGAAGATGCCGAAAGGCGAAACCCGGGTCGTTAATGGCAAAGCATGTGGAATCGTACAAAGTTGTAACAATTCAAATTCAATATTGAAATTCTATCAAGCACCTTCAGTCGATATCATAAATCATTTTTATACGTCAAAAATACCCATGCCTTCAAAAAGAACTCAATTTAGCTATGTAATAACTCCGTACTAAGAATTGAGCCTGAGATATCCATAACGACAACCAACTACATTAAACATTCCACCACAGACTAGACAGTTTTGTTATAGTGGAAATGAACTAAGAAAGTCAATGTTTAAAGTTCAAGATGACATTGATAAACGGTTATAACAGAGTAAAGTACGTTACATCTAATGAATTTTTGAATTGTATATTTTGAATATGAATTTTTATTCGTTAACATCTTATGAATTTTTTGATATCTTTTTCGCATTTTGCCATGTATGCTGTTTTCACAATAACATAAAAAATTTAATTATTTTGGAGCTAAATTTTCTGTAATAGATTTCACTAATTAAATACTATTTTAATCAATAACGATAGTATTTTTAACAAAACGTGTTGCTTTTAAAGTTATACATTGATTGGACGTGTAAATTTGAAATATGCTGTTTAATTTACGGGTGCGAATTATTTGGACACGAGCCTATCTCCTGAGACGAATCTCCTCAGACAGATTTCTCGGAGACAACAAACCGTCCGAGGGCCGCCCTCGCAACGCCTGCGGCGCTGAAACATCTCAGTCGGGACTTATTCAAATCAAAGCGTAAGCCACCTCCCATGTCCGCCGCTGTGAATGGGTCGGACACCGCGTAAAAGTTTGCGTAAGTTAGTGTGCCGCGGAAATTCAGCCAAGTTATTTATTGTTATGAGAGAGAGTAAGGGAGATTGAGGCAACTTATTAGGGAAGTTTAATCATGTTCTGGTGGGCTGGAAATGTTTGCTGTTTTACTTCGCGCACCAGATTTATTGTCTCTGCGAAGTATTTTAATGGATTATTAAGTGAAAAATAACAATAAAATCTTGGACTTGTTTTTTCATTTCATTTTCATTTTTCACTTACATTTATAATAATATATTGAAAAACAGCGGTATTTTTCCATTTCCGGTGACCTTATCATCGTCGGACAAGACATAATAAATATCACTTTTACTTCAATATCAACGGAATGCTCGCGATAAGCGAAACCGGTCCTGATGAAAAAATATATTGTGAAAATAAGTACTAAAAAATGTGTTTATATTATTTAAAATATTATGCCATTCCATTAAGAAGTGTCACATTAAAAGTGACAAATGCTTTAATTTATGATTTTTTTGAGAAGGCTAAATGTAATTTTAACACAAAATTTGGGCCGTTCAAACTTTTTTCATTTCTACAGGATTTTTCTCTCACTATCCGGTTTTTGGCATTTTGAGTTCATCAGTCACTGTGCCCATCAACTTTCAGTATGAATGTAACCGTGTATTAGAATACCTGACGATGTTGAAATATGAAAACTGAGTAGTAAAGCGTGTGAAAATATACAGAGCTTGATCTATTCTAGCAATATTTGTTTTTAAAAAGTTTCAGACGTTACTTATCTCTTCACAAATATGTCAAAAAATAATTCAGAAATGAGAGTGGTTTTGAGATTGAGTTCACGTTTTGAACTGTTAAAAATTTCGCATTTAGTTAATTTCTAATTTTTATGGCTATGAAATTTTAACATTATTATTTTTTGCTTTTGCTTGCGTAATTTGCACTTATCGCGAATATTGTTCTGAGAGAAGTTTGAAGTTGAAAATTATAGAACGGTTATTTTTCAAAAATAAGCTTGACTCTGCGTATGAATGGCGCCATAGAGACGACATTTATCTGTGTCTGTTAACTTGAATACCATCACTGTGGCGCAAAGTCATTGAAACATTTTTTTTTTAATATTGACTGTTATATATTTTTTTACTTATATCATTTCCTAAATTATTTTCCCTTTTTCAAGTGTGTCATCTTTTGTCGAATGTAAAAGTTTTTAATTGACAGGTTACAGTTGTAGACCAAAATTACATTACGATGACACAGACCATTATTTAGGTTACAGTGAAAATCGCATTGTTTCAAAATAACTTGAGACTGTCAGCATGTTAGCAATGAATGTTTCCATTAAACTGCAAGCCCTATATGTGGAAGTTTCTGGTAAATGTACTTATTTCCATATGCACAATAGTATTATAAAAGATATTTACTGAAATTATATTATGTGTATTCCAGGATACGGCGTCCACCTATCATCAGCCCCGACACCTGACGCTCTATCGGGAGGCTCTTTCAGAACTTTTTGGGTATCTTGGGAGAGAGGATCTCTTTCAGCCGGTCGCGGTGCAGTGCCAACGAGCGACGCGTTGGCAAAGTGGCGATTAGATGCAGCCCATCGCGTCAGACATGTTGGATTTTCAACAGCCTGGGGACAGCAAGCCGAATTCAGGTGAACCGTATTATAAATATCCCTCGATTTACGCGGTAAATATTTTCCAAGAAATATCGCGTAAATGGAAACCGCGTAAATTGAGACTTCAAGTACATATAAAGTAGATAGGTTCCAGAAAAATACTTAAAACGAGCACATTGTATATGCTCATACATTTGCATAAAAAAGAGAATTGTATTAAGAAATGAATTTAACAGCTCGATATAAGTTGAAAACATGTTTATAGTTAAAAGCATAATTACAAAATTGTAATTTTATTATTCCACCTCCTCACTGTTATATTCTAATTCAATCATTTTTTTATATTTGGTTGGCTCGAAATCATTACTATCATCGGATTCAAATCCAACAGCAGGCTCTTCTTCTCGTCTTATTAAAAATTCTTTGACTAATTTTTGTATTTTGTTTTTTTTTTGAGTCTTTGTAAACTTTTCGATATTGCGCGCACAGGCTTTTAAGGTCTTGCTGAAATTTAACGGCACGTCCAATAACAGAATCAGTGGCCAAAATTGTATTTTATAAGTTATCGGCCAATTGTAAAAATTGTAATTTTTCTGACCGCATAAAAGTAAAACCGCGTATAATGGGTACCGCGTAAATCGAGGGGTGAGTATACTCAGATAATCTTCATATTGCAAAAATTCAAGCCACAGCGAGTTTCAAAGAGAAAACTAGGCTGCATAAAGCTTGCGGAAAAATTTGATCAAAACAAGTCGAATTATAATATGGCATACATAACCATATGTCATTTAAATGTATTTTTTTAGAGTATGGAATTTCAACGACGAAGCAGGATTCTCGCAAGTGGTTCAACTTTCCCTTCCCCGCTGGGCAGTGCCAGGGTCTGCAGCAGGCGAGCTTTTAGTTGCCGGAGGTTTGGCTTTACCGTGGGCAGGTCTCGGACTTGACGTGTCAGACATATCGCCATCTAGCCTTGCAGCCGCTACCGCCGTACTCTCTCCGTTACTGTCTCTACAAAAGGCTAATTCCAGCAAGCACGAGGAAACCATCAAGAATGTTCCGGGACAAGTGAGTTTCGTCATGATATTTTTTTTACTCAATATCGTTTAAAAAACGAAATAAAACTCTAACTTCCTCTTATTTGTTAACTGAGCGACCTTAAGGTGATACCTCTCAGTATGAAAGTACTTATAATACAAGAGTTTGCCAATTGTTTTGTAGGTATTGCTTTTTACTTGAGACATTAATATAGACACTCATATAATTTTAAGACGACCATATTGTTAATACAGAATATTTAAAAGATAAAAATTGTATCGATTGAATTGGCATTTACTTGGTAAAACTCCATTATAACACAGTGAAAAAACAGCAATGTATTTTTTGCAGTGTTAAAGTAATTATATCTTATAAATTATTTTTTCACTAGAAACCTTTGTACTATCCACTAATATATGTATAACATTTTCAATCCTAACATGACGATTGAAAACTATTCATCAATGAAGAAACCAATTAAATCCATTTCTTTTGTAAATAATATATATTAATCATAAATAAATATAAAAAAAATAGTCAATATTCTCGTCATGATTAGCGTTCGTCAATCTTTCAAGCCACAACGATCACTAACCTAAAAAAAATAATCTTCCAGACAAATAACACACACACTATGTAAATATGGCCTTATTATTGAAAATTACCATTTATTTCTTTTAAAACAGTATACTCATATCGTGAATGGTTTTGGTTTATTTAAGAAGAAAGATTATAGATTTTTGACTCAAATTGCATTTATATTTGCGATAACTTTACGCATCAACAATCCTCCACAGACAACTGGTTGGCGACTACTGCTCAAAGTCACCAATGTATATCTTGTAGTGTATACCCAATAGACTTGTTTATTTAGGTCACTTGGTGGTTGAATATTTTGCACATTTGTCACGTAGCTTACCTTTCATCATCTACGATACATTTATTATATTTTATATTGGAAGATGCTCTAGACTTGTAGAACATAGTCTTGATTATTGTGTATTGTACTATTCGACAACGTTATGAGATCGTCCGAAATTCTTCTCTATTAGGCATTATTAAATTTCACGAACTTATGAATTCCGATTCATTCAAATTCTATGATGGATGGGCTTATGAGAATGACTCCATGTGTAGTCTTTTTACTTATCGTATTATTATTAAAATCCAAAAATAAGAATAGTTCAATGGAGCTAATAATATATGTCATGTCAGAGATTGTCTATTAAATCTATTACTAATCATTCGTCTTTTATGCTAACTTTATAAATGTGATATCTCCATAAATATAAGTGTATTTATGGAGATTTTTTGACAGTTATATGTATTTATACACCGATGAACAGACTAGTAAAATCGATATCTTGTATAGGATTGAAATAAAATGCTTTGTGTTAGCATTTATATACACTTTTGAACCTACACTCATAAGTAGGGATTGCAATTTACTGTCAAATTTCAATAACCGGTAAACGGTAAATAATTTTACCTATTAAATGAAGAAAAAAAAATAGACGTGGATTATATCATTAAAGTATAACTGTACGTGGCTACTTTCAATAAAAATGGTATCCTGGATTGAAACATAAATAATTTAAAAAACATTTCAGTTAAATAGTAATGTCATAAAATGTACTTTAAATATATTTCAGGTTAATACATATATGTTTTAAATGTACTTTTTTAAGTAAATCAAATAATTTATTCTTTGCCACACAAAGATTGATTAATTTAAATTACGATTATGTAATATTTGGTTTACCTGCCTGTAAGAAGTTCATACGCTAAACTATTAGATTATCCATTAACTTTTGATGTAGTATATGTATATTTTATACAAAAAACAAAGAGATGACAGATAGTCTTAGACAATGAAGGAGAATATTTTTTGTGATATAAAAAATAAAATAAAAAAATTATGTTTGTAAATATGTGTTATATAGAAAAATGGATTTTTTTTCAGTACCCCTAATATTTGTGATCGATTCGCATGAAATATTTCAGATCCAAGCACTCCTGGCCTTCAGGAAGAACGACAACTCGTTCAGTGACCACCAAAGCATGAGCAGCCACTTGGCGACGGTTCATGTTCTTGAAGTCTTGACTAAAACCCAAGCGTATTTCGGAATCGACCCTGAGCTTTTGCAATCGATAAAGCGGTGGGTCCAACTCAGACAGGAAGACGACGGAAGCTTCACACCTCTACCGGCAGACGTCAAGGTATCGCTGCTGAGCACTGAAGCTGATCTGGAGACGAATTCCATTAAGCGTGGATCTGTGAATGCTTACGAAGAGTTAGATTATGGAATTGTGGAAAAATGGAAGAATCTCTCGAAGGAGATTTTGGAATTGGAGAGAAATGTTGAGGTTACGGCCGAGACTTTGGCCACACTGTTGGAAATTGGCATGGAGAATGAGGTAATTAATTATTATGTATTGCGTTTGATCAACTTATCATAGTTCGCAAAGAAGTTTTAATATGGAATATTTTTGTTTGACGTTTCTAGCCATCATTCAATTATTTATTTAGGCTAAGAAATATAGATGAAATAAATAAAAATTATTTTCATCTAAAATTTCATTCATTTTCTTATTGTGTAATACATTCTTTCAGCTCGATTCCGACACAATACTTAAAGCGAAAATCTATCTGGAGACAAATCTTCAAGCGGTAACTTCGTCTCATCCTTTGGCATCTCTTGTGTTTGCTTTAGTTTTATCACAGTAAGTGAACTTAAATTTTATTTAGAGATATATTATTGTACAGATACTGTCCTAAAACTATATAAAATGGTAGGCAATATTATCATCTATATATTCAAAGGGTTTAAATTACTTTATTATATACATCATAAAAAAATAGTTTTATCTATAAAGTAATCTATTCACTAAACCCTGTTAAATCTACATATACATGTATGTGAGATATTGTAAAATAATCACACTATCAAAATTTTAACTATGCATTTGGTGCATCACTCAAAATAAACATTTTTTTGACTCAAGCAAATCTACAATAAATGCTTAAAAATTAAGTCTTTAGTTTTAATGCACACATACAATTTTAATTATTTCTCACTCAAATCTAAAAACATAGCAAAGAAAGCAAAATAAGTTTTCAATTACAGTATGACAAAAGTATTGAAGTAACTGAGATTGTTTTTTAGCCATGCAATATTTTTAAAGATAAAGTAGAGGTAATAATTAAATCAGTTTGAAAAAAAGAGTGATAGAATATGCAAGTGTATCTATTATAATAGACACTTACAAAATGTTTTTTTCGTAAATATATGGACTTGATATCAATCAAGATATATTCTCTTAGTTACAAAATATAAATATCATTTAGAAGTGAGCTTCGACTTCAATAAATAAGAATTTAAAAAAATATGTGTCTGTGTAAAATTTTCTAATGTCTTATTGATATAACCCGATCGGTGCGACAGTTTTCCATACTGTTGGCTTTTATGAAATCTAGATGCATTAGGAATTTTTATTAAAAACGCAAAGAAATGTCAAATGTTGTCACAATCACCTTAACAAATATATCTCTAACAAATAACTAACTCGTAAATTGCCATTACCGTGATGTAACGAGTCAACCAATCAAACTCAAATGAATAAGGCCATTACTGTCACGTGTCATGAAGTATCACACTGCAATGCCACGAGATTGGTGCAAAGCTCAGTGCGAAGTTAGACGCGAGTTTATCACGCAGTTTCAAACTGACATGTTAATTTGGCGGGATCGGAATAAATTTGAAGGGTTCGAAAAATCGATGATTTAAGCATTTAAACCTAATAATTTTGAAAATTTTATTGAGGTGGTAGTATCAAGACGAATTGGGCAATATTTTAAAACCAAAATCAGTCCTATATGCAAAAGATTGCCTGCGTTACCGACGTGTGAATGTTCGCGTCCCAACGTCTGAGGCGCTCGCGTACAGGCCTTGCACATTGCCTTCCCATACGTTGGGGCGTTAGCGTAGAAGAGATTTAGAACTCTTATCTATATATATAAAAATGAATGTCTGTCTGTCTGTCTTTTATAAACTCCTATACCATTAATCCAATTGCGATAAAGCTTTGTCGAATTATTGCTTAGACTACCGGGCAAAAGAAAGGATACTCAGAATTTGATTACAAAAATTAATTGAATATTTACGATAAACATGTTTTCATACAAGACTATTGTATAATAATACAGAACGACCATTCATGGAACATTGTATCCATAGCAACGCTGTCACATACACTCGCCTGTAGGTATTTTAAGTAGGTACTGAATATTTTGAAACAAAATTCGATTTTTAAATAAATTATTTCAATGTTTTAATTTTTACCGACTTCTTTTGTTTTAATTTTATGTCGCATGACACGTTCTGTCAATTGAAATAAATATTACGTATAAATCGTGTGTGATTATAGAAAGAGTTAATTTTAGAATTCCTATAATAGTATTACATCAATCATTTTTTTTTTATTTTTCACAAGAGAATTTCAAAACGTAACATTCACTGTGAAATCAATTATGCCATCCATACGAAAAGCAATAGGTCAGAGTACAACTCAAGCACGAAAGAAAAGGGCATCACGAGCTTCAGAAACAGTCGAGCAACGGAGAGCAAGATTGGAAACAGATCGAGTACACACTGCTTAAACCCGTTCATCTGAAACAGATAAGCAAAGGGAAGCAAGATTGGAAACAGATCGAATACACACTGCTCAAACCCGTTCATCTGAAACAGATAAGCAAAGGGAAGCAAGATCGGAAACAGATCGAGTACGAGTAGATCGTACCAGACGCAATCTGCATGCTGATTTAAGCCATAGTGCTTTCCATTACGATCCTAATTATGACTACAGTCTGCACCCAAGTGTTGTTATTGGAAAAATGGACAAATTATGCGTGTATTGTAGTGCCTTTAAATTTAAAAATGAAACACTAGGAATGTGCTGCACGAGTGGAAAAGTGAAATTGCCAGAATTACATTCACCGCCCGAACCTTTATTAACGTTGGTATCGGGTGATACAAGTGAATAAAAATATTTCTTGATAAACATGCGAAAGTAAAATTCAAGTTTCCAAATGACATCTTTTGGTGCAACCAATATCGTGCGCGAAGATTACATGCCAATATTTAAAGTGCAAGGACAAATTTATCATCGTGTAGGATCATTACTACCACTGCAGAACGCAAATCATAATTTTTTTCAAATTTATTTCATGGGAAACACTGACAAACAAATTAACCAACGTTGTCAATTCAATACGGATACTAAACGAGAAATAATCGCTCAATTACAAACTTTATTTGATCAGAACAACAAATTAATAAAATTATTCAGAACTGCTCTCGAACAAATGCCATCTGATGATTACAAAGTTGTAATCAGAGCTGATAAAGTACCTGTCAGTCAACACGAAAAACAGTACAATGCACCAGCAATTGATGAAGTAGCGATCTTTATAGTTGGCGAAGAATTTAACTCGCGTGATATCATTCTTCATCGTAGAAATGGTCATGTTCAGCGAGTTTCAGAAACGCATCGATCATACGATGGATTGCAATATCCGATTTTATTTTGGCAAGGAGAAGACGGATACCATTTCAACATCCCGTTGAGAAATTCACAAACAGATGAGGAAACGAATAAGAAAGTCAGTGCCATGAATTACTATTCATATCGATGGATGATTCGTAAAAACGATGAAAATCATATCTTAAAATGTCAACATTTGTTCCATCAATACATTGTCGATATGTACGCGAAAATATAAACTGAACGACTTATTCTATATGACTCTACATTCGATTAAATCAAACCAAGTTGCGTTCCGAAGAATATATTCATTTACGCGATGCAGTTGTTAATGATGGCAATGTGAATCCCAATGATTTGGGGAAAATGGTCATACTCCCGGCCACATTTACAGGAAGTCCACGTCACATGCATGAATACGCACAAGATGCAATGACGTATGTTCGGGCATATGGCCGTCCAGATTTTTTTATTACATTTACCTGTAATCCGATGTGGGAAGATATAACACAACTTTTGTTACCCGGACAATCATCATCAGATCGTCATGATATTTGCGCACGGGTGTTTAAACAAGAACTCAAATCTTTAATGGATTTCATTGTCAAGCGTCATGTTTTTGGAAAGACACGCTGTTGGATGTGTTCAATTGAATGGCAAAAAAGAGGATTACCACACGATCACAAAAAAACATTGCACTAGCAATCGCATCATCTGGAATTGCAGCAACTCTTTTGGATGGTGGCTGAACAGCAAATAATTGAGACACTAACATGCAATATCAACAAAAATTCTAAAACGGGCAAACCACTCACATCATGTAAAATCATTGTATGGGACGAATATGGCAAACAAAAAATCATTGGAAGCACTTCATCGCACACTAAAAGATTTAAGAGGAAATGAACAACTTTTCGGTGGCGCACTCATTTTATTGTCTGGTGATTTTCAACAAACTCTACCTGTTATATCACGTTCAACAGTGGCCGATGAACTTAATGCATGTCTCAAATCATGCGTTTTATGGCGATACGTACATAGATGTTGCATAGATGCATCCGTTGAACGTTTCGCAAAACAATTGTTGGATATAAGAAATGGGAAAATGGCAACAGAGGAATCCACACAATGTATCACATTGCCAGCGAATTTCTGTAAAATAACCGCAACCATAGACGAATTGATTCACAATTTTTTTTCCAAATATAGCACACTATCATTAAAATCATCGATGGCTTAGTGCACGTGCTATATTAGCAGCCAAAAACAAGAATGTCAATGTAATCAATTCAGTATACTAAATGAAATACCTGGAGAAGCGACAACGTATAAGTCAATCGATACTATAACGAATCAAGACAAAGTCGTCAATTATCCAACAGAATTCTTGAATTCACTTTATTTGCCAGGCATGCCGCCGCATGTTTTAACATTGAAAATTGACGTGCCTATCAATCTTCGAAACATAAATCCACCACGATTTTGTAACGGTACCAGGCTTTCAGTGAGAAAAATGATGAACAATATTATTGAAGCTACAATTTTAAATGGAAAATTCAAAGGAGAAGATGTAATGTTGCCACGCATCCCAATGATTCCGACAGATATGCAATTTGAATTTAAACGTCTGCAGTTTCCAGTGCCAGTCGCCTTTGCAATGACCATCAATAAGGCACAAGGACAGTCGTTACAAGTGTGTGGACTAAATTTAGAAAATCCATGCTCCTCACATGGACAACTGTATGTGGCCTGCTCACGCGTTGGAAAACCTTCTGATTTATTTGCGTACTCGCCAAATAGAAAAACAAAAAACATTGTGCATCCAAAAGCCCTCCAATAAATAAAAACACATACGACCGCCACTGTCAAATTTAGGTAAGAAAAACATAACCTAAGCTTATCGCTTCTAATTGGCTCCGGGCTCGCCTCAAGTCCGACTTATCCAATCGGAAGGCGAGAGGTTCCCGACGTGGCGCTTCCATAAAGTCGCGGTTTCTTTTTTTTAGTGGCATTGCAACGCATGCCGGGAACACGCTAGTGAAATAAAATTGTGTTCTGTGTATTTTTTTGTAGGAGTTCTATGGTACCCGAAGCTCTTGAAAAACTACGCAACGCATCGACTACAGAAGAAGGAGACTTTGGTTGGCCGCACCCGTTACCGCGACGTGATGCAGATTGGTTGTATGAAGAGGATTCTACGAGACGAGTCAATCCGCCGCTTCTGAGTGAGTTTATTTAAATTTTTATATATCTAAGCTGAAGTTTATTCGATGCTGACTTCATTTGCATTTGACATTATGCAACAAGTTTTATATAGTGATATGATATTTTACATAGCAAAAAAACACGTTTTTAAATAATATTTTTATATATTCATTGAATTGGCATTCACTTAGTAGAACTCCATTATAACACGGTGAAAAATAAATAGCAATGTGGTTTAGTTCTGCAAAACTATTTTCAAAAAATATAGTTGATAGCTATTTCGGCTCACCCCATCGTCAGAACTATGCTTAAGCTAACATTTGCTTATCTATATATATAGCTGTGTAGAAAAGATACACAATACATCTTTTCTCCTGTTTTAACAGCCTAGCTTGTTTCTCTCTCTCAGTAAAATTAAATTTTTTCAAAAACTGTATATGAAACTAAAAAATACGGCTATGACAATAAGTTTACATGTGGCGCGGAAATGGTCCATTACGGAAGCAAATCAAACCCCTTCCCCCCCGTAGAGCGCTTGAATCAATGGGCTAAATAATATATTAGTTTGTTCGATAAGAATCCTTTGTGATAGTTGATGTCTATTGATTTCCAGCTGCTCCAAAGCGGTCATCCTACGACCCTTAATATTTTTATAATCAGGACCGGTTTCACTCACTACATGCATTATCAACTGACCACTAGTCCTGCCTCAGCTTTATCCTTTCCATCCTCGGAGATACCTTTATTGTGAAGCCATATGTTCCACATTGGGAGCGGACGTAGTTTTAAAAAAAAAACGGTGTATAGTTATTGCATTACACTTTTCTGGAGATCAATTTAAAAAAAAATATTATATTTGTTTACAGCAAGCTTAGAAGACTTCAAGGCATCACTATGCTGTCTGCTAGTGTACACAGAACTCGGTGACTTAAGAAGTGCGGAACCAGTTGCAAGATATCTCTTCTACCGTTCACATCTCCTCGATAGACATACTGAGCTTCTGTATCAGGCCATCAAGGCATTCTCAGCCTTTTCCACATTGGCTTACGACAGGTAAATACATATACAATATTTTGTACACACATAAAACATATTTCAGTAAGTAAAATTTTCAATAAAATAAATTCTCTTAAGCTGACATACTCAAATGTGAGTTTTTTTCAAAATAAAAATTAATAACACCAACAATAGACTCTAAAAGATATTGGGCAGTAGGATGTAGGATGCAAAGGATATTAGACTAGATTCTCACAATACAAATATTGTGCATGGACAAATAAATGAGACAATAATTTAAAACACAATTTCTTTAAGATATTTGAGTTTTATTTCAATTGTTCACTTTATAACATGCTTGATTTTATTATCTATCACTTACACTGACATCTATGATAAAATTCTGATAACAATCAGTCTTGACACAAACCATTTAGCAAAGACTACTGTCAATACAAAAAAATATTGCCAGCTGTCAATGCTAGCACAGGGTTGCTTCAAGGTAATATTAAATCAAGTTTTTTCTCCCTTACAAGGAATACTTGTGTATTATAGCAGTACTTTTAGTATCCAATTTATTGTACACCCAGTCCTTTTTGTACGCAATACATTGGTTCCAGAAAATGGCGCGTAAAAAAAATTGCTTGAAAAAAATGATTTCACGCAATTGCATTATATAATATTTCTTTACACACCCTAAAACATAAATTCGCATAATATCTGATACACTTGTCAACATTTGGCAATTGTATGTGTATTTAAAAAAAATGGAATGCTTTACAAAATTAAGTTTTAAAAATACAATTTATTTTTATTTAAGAAAATAATGAAATGTACATGCCTAGCATCATATATAAATGTCTTCTTTAAAACAAATTTGGGGAAAAAATTGCGTAAAAACGAGTGAAGGGCATAAAAAAAGTTAGCGGTGCCGTCCAAAAAAGTCGCGTACAATCGAATTCGCGTAAAAAAAGGACTGGGTGTACAATTAAGGTAAATCAATTCAGTTGTTTCCATACTATGTGAAAATTATTCTATTTTGTTTAAGGCACCGTTCTCTAACTGTGTCTTTGGCTACAGCCGGTATGGAATTGACAGACACAGTTGAGCTTAAAGCAAACCATCCTGCTCGCCATCTTCATCTTCCTTCACTTCCCACTAAAGTATTTGTTTATGCAACGGGAGCCGGGTGTGCTACAGTCCAGGTACCAAACTACCAACTAGATTATTTCGCGTTTGATTTGAACTCTTATTCTAAAACAAAATGTATTATAACTTTTTTCATACTCAATTTTCTTGACGTATCTTGACGTGTATTGACTGTTTAAATTTTTATCAGGGACGCATCACTTATTCCACATACACTCCATCTTCCGATAATGCCCTTCTCACACTTTGGTCAGCAGTTATCGAAGAAATAAGACCAGAACGAAGCTCATTGGAAGAACTTCAAGGAAAATTACCAACACTGAATATCAAAACATGTTTTAGGTTCGTAAACTAGTTTTTGTTCATTTATAAAATCTTCTATATCATATATATTTGTATTTTATAAAAATTTATGTTGACAGATTTCACTTTAAGAATACATCTAAGAAATAAAATTGATACCTGTGATTTCAGATGGAAAAGTCAAGATCGTTCAGGCGTTCTTCGTTTGGAAGTAACTCTGTTTTCTGGATATGAGTTGGTTACTGTCAGTCCAGTTGTGGTAGATGGAGGAAGTTTTGCTGATTTACAGCACGGATTCAAAGATAACTTTGTTTGGTTTGCCTTTGCCAATGTGAGTTTTTCTAGAAATTTGCTTTTTTAGATTTATTGCAATCTCCGCTACAAGTCTCACATGAGTAAGGAGATTCTTTCTTTCAAACTCTGAAATCTTATTGATAAATTTATACATTGTTTGCTATTGAAATCATAATATTGTTATTTTGAAATAGCATATTAGCTGTTAAATGTTTCCTTTTCGATTGGTACAGTTTTAAAAGAAAATCTTTGTAAACAATGATCATAACTTTGAAGTTCATACCATACATTCTTTAAATACATCTATTGATTTGCGGGTAAATTGATCCATTGATTTTAATGTGATTGTTATTTTTGTTATGTGTTTATGAGAGTTTCATCAATTTGCAAAAGTCAATATATTATAACAATGAGAACCAAATGCTTCATATAGTTTTTTGGTAGACCCGTCAATGTGAAGCATGTTTTCTAAAAAAATATTTTAAAAAATATCATTTTGTAATTCGAATATGACAATAATTTCAATAATTATTCTGTCAAATTACAATATTAAAAAAATCTTATAAAATAATATTTGAATTTCAGATAAGCTCTTCTTGTCCAGTTTGCATAAACTACCAAGTGAGGTCAACATTTGTACTAAGTTCCCTCCGTCCCGCATTTGCCAGCATTTATCCGGCAACCAGGCCGGACCTTGCGGCGGAAGTATTCTTCCATACGAAACCGGGCAGTCTCCTGCTGAAGGGCATCACAGAAGATGATCTTATTACTTGGTTCGGGAAAACTGACAGCGGAGTCCCAAACGTGGGACAGGATCTTCCTAATATATGCGAATGCGGAAAGATATGCCACGATAAAACCAGAGACGTCGATATGACTGTCAGTCCTCTCGATAACGATTCATTGAATCTTGATGTGAATGAACATGACAATGAGGAAGTTAATAAAGCTAAAAATGATACATCAAATGTACCGATAATAAATACTTTTAACACTACCAAAGATATCCCAATTATTATTCCTTCAGTTGTCATTGCCAATGACTCGTATGAAACAAACACAATTAAAAATGGCAGTTTGACAACAACTCAACGCTCGCTCAACAGGAGCGGTGATGAAATCGTTATTCAACAGAAGGTTGTGGGAATCAAAAAACCTAACATTGTCAAGATGCTCTACGATCTGGATAAGAAGCTTCCCTACCAAAAGAAACAACCCACTTCAAGGAAAAAGGGTACATTGAAACATACATATGGCGATAACCAGACTATTTTTAAGAAATCTTCAAAAATACTCCTTGAAACTTTAAATGAAAATCTGAGTACTATTCTTCCTCTGATAACAGATAAGGTAGTCAACGAGTCACAGAGTTTTTTTACTACAGAAACGTCCGTTCAAAATATTTCTCAGAGTATTTTATCCGTTACAAATGAATCAATCACAACAGAGCGTTCTATCGATGATGTAATTATTGTGGAGGAGAGACAAATCACTCCAATCTTATCAGATAAAACTGCAGAGTTATATGTAGAAACAACTGAAGAAATATTGACGATGGCATCCGGAATTATATCTGAGAAAGGTACAAATATGCATTCAATATTCGATACAATAAGTAATAATTCAAACGAAGGTGATAATATATCATCGAAAATTGTGAATACTACTAGTAATGCCACTGCTCCTTCGCCGACGATTCCGTATCAGTCACCATCGCTGCCAAAGTCTATAAATCGTGAGAAACATCATCTTCCGTCTGTACCGATTTCTGAAACTACATTAGAGCTCATTTCAGAAATGCCACCTGCGAAATTTTTGCCTGTCAAAAATGATCAACTCTTGGTTGTCGACAGAAATGCACTGTGGGGCCTTTTAAAAGAGGTCGTACAAATAGAAATGGATAAGAATCAAGAAAAGATAGAAGCGGAATTAAATCGGGCGGACAAATCCGAAGAGAGAATACTTTAAAAGTGAAAGTTTTAATGTGACACTTTCTGCAATATTAATTTAAAAATTGAATGCATTTTAAGACACTTAATTTGATTTTGAAGACATTATAGTAATTAAAATAAGGGTCGCTTATTGTTTTGTAAAAATATTGATGAAGTTTTAGAGTGTAATTAATATTTATTCCTGATATGTTTTGCTTAAATAATATTTTTACTCGAAAATAATTAATTATTAGGAGTAAATTATCTGTAAACTGGATTAAACTTATGATATTGTTAGTGATTTGAAGAATCATTGTGAATATAGGCAGGTATCTTATAATAAATTATTTATTAATTATTAATAAAAGCTTCGTGTAATGTATGTACAATCGTAAATCCCTAGGTCTTGTACTAATGATACCACTATTTGACGTTTATAAGTAATCTAAGACTATGACGCTGTAAATATTTTAAAATATCATTTTATATACCTTCTTTTTTAATATCCTATAATAAAACTAAAAATTATTAATTATTATGTCAACCTAAAAACGTTATTCCAATTAGGTATTATTTGTTATCGATTCATATCATACAAACGCAATTGTATCACGTCTTTTATTTCCTGTATAAAAATTAATTGTACTAATTTTTTCTAGACAAATCTTGATTTAACTATATCTGCTCCTTGTTCTGTGTATACGGCCACCACATGGTGCCTCGGTGATTCTCTTTTCTCCAATATTCTTGCATCCTGCCAGTACAACTTATGGGTGGTAATCTGTAGCCTTCCAGAGTGGCAGTATCTATCCGATTTGCAGAAAAGAACAGTAGGAGTAATGCTTCCTGTGACATGTCCTGACAAATCCATTTTCTTGCGCTTTCATAAGGTGCCATGACTCATAACCGTAAAGCCACACTGCCAGGAAAATCTTCAATGATGTCTATCTGCTCTATTAAATGAACTTAATCAAATTTTTCTCCAAATACAACAAAGTTTTCAATTTAGAATTCATTTTGTTTTTATTTTTCAATAACAACAGCTCTAAAATTTTCACACGTTAATTGTTGATTCTATGCTAAAAAATTTTCCATTGATGTCACTTCTTTGCTACTTGATCATAGTACTGTTGGGCTATGTAAAGTTATCATGCTATTTTTTTTTTACATTTTTCTTATAATAAAACGATGGATTTGATAAATTAGAAAATACTCTAATCCAATGTTGCTATAACCAAACTATTTTCACAATACAAGAAGTTATATACTTTTTTTGTTTACTGAACAATTCAAATTATCAATATCCTTCTATTAACAATGTAAGAAGATCTTAACACTGAAGCACCTAACCCAGTAGTGAATTGACTGGTGTTAAAATGCTCTATTTTTAGTTCAGACTGTAAAGGAGGAAATTGACCATAAAAAAAGCCAAAAATAAACATTACAAACTTTAGGAGATTTACAATGAAAGTGAAGAATAGTACAAGTTGGTCTGTTCAGTCATTAGAACCAGTAGCTTATAAAGCTCAATAAATTTGCTACGTTTCTTTTTAGCAAACTTAAGTGGAAAGTAAACTATAAAATAATCTCAGCTGTATTACAAAACGCTCCATCTAGAATTTGTGTTAGATAGCAAAAATAGAGTTTCTACTGTCATTTGTCTCTTAAGCGACACAATTAACTGGCATGCTATATTTTCATCATGAAATTATGACATTATTTCATTTTCTATTTTCTGTTCTTGACTTTAATTCATATATCGAAATAAATCTTCTTCGTTAGCCTTCTCTTCTGTAATATAGTGTTATAATTTCATTAGAAATCCTAATAACTATTCCCAGACTAATTAAGAATGAATGTTACTCAAATGGAAATAGTATTTATATATAAAGTTAGAGAGTAGTGTCTCCTTGTTGCTAGAATCGTCAAAGACTTGTAGTTGTATGACCTTGTACTTGACATTGTAGTTGTATGTAGAAGGATGAATGTTACTTTGTAAACAAATATGTAAAAGCTAATGCCCCAGAACTTCCATCCGATTTTCTATCACTTATGACTAAATCTATTTCTATTTCTTCTATATTAAATGTCTTCATAGTAGGAAAAATTTGTTGTAGATTTTGTAGTTGTTACTCTCGAATCTGTGTTTTAGATGTTAAATGCCTAAACTTTAGTGTCAATATTGTAAACTGATATATCTTTATATTTCTAACGTGACGTAATAATGTATTAGAATATTAAACACCGATAACGGTGAATCTTTTCACACTGGTGTCAAAATTATGTATTCCCATTTTTCACGACAATCCGCATCTCATTTTTTATGACATATTATATAATAATATATCACGAGGTTCCATCCATTCAAAAATTCAACGCTACAGGAAGGAAGAGGTCTTATATTCTAAAATATTTGGTGGTATTTTAACGTATGTTAGAGTGTGGTAAAACCTAGCGTATAAAATAAAAACTGCATTTTCTTGAGAACAAAAATTACTGAAAATTCTAAATTGGATAAACACCATAATATTTTGAGATCAAACAAAGCATCGTGGTAAAAATGGGTATTAAAATGAATACTGAGTAAGTCTTTGTTTATGGATGGACCTTGGCAAAAGTTATTTTAACATATTGTTTGAGGGACACATTAAATTCTACAATTAAAATAAAACAAATTTCATCAATTAAATGTTCCCGCAAACATAGTGTTAACCACGTAATAGTTATTTCTTTTTTATTGTCCTAAGTGTAGTAACGATGACATTTTAAGAGAAAAATTAGTCAGTTTTTTGCTGGTCAAACTTCATTTACTTCATAACAATTATAATCATGTGTCAAAATATTGAAAATGAACGTTCCTAGCATTCTTTCCTTCACATTATACTGGCAATGAGACAGAAAGGCGACAGAGTTTAATTCAATAAAGGCTGAATAGAGGACAACAGATAAGTTATGGGCTATTTCAATATGTTCTGTTGCTGCATCTGATAGAGATTACATTTTTTCAATTATGATGATCTTTGAAAATTAGCTAATTGGCGAAACTTGGCTAATTTAGGCGTTTTTATAGATTGTCCTAATTTTTATTGACTGGATTGTATTTTTATCCTGATAATTAATGTCAATATATTTATTTACAATTATGATATTTAATTTGGTAATCTACAAACTAAAACCGTAAAACTTATTTACGTGTTCCTTTTTGATGATCAATGGATCTAGAAAATATTTCATTTTGTCTCTGCGAATCAAATGTACTGAAACTGTTTATTCATTTTTTTTTCTTATCTAGTAAGTACAAATATTAAAAAAAAATTAAGTCGTAGATACTTTAATGTCTTTTATAGAAAAAGACATTCAATGTCACAAAACAAAGAGTATCATGTAATTTTTATCACAAAATTCATATACTTAATTTATTATATATGACAAATTATTTTTTTAATTGCTATTATTATTTTATTAAAGAAATAACACATGGTTGTCTTCAATATAGACTAAATCAAATCATAAATCAATTGGAGACATTTCAACAACAGTTTTTATATGAAGATCGCATGTTTTCTAGCTGTACTGCCATTTATTCTCATAAAGAGTTAAGACAAAAGGATGGGACAAGAAAATGAATTGGAGCTCTATTGAGCGTAGAAGTGATACAAGCCTGTGGATGTCACAAATCTGATAGCACAAAGCTTTGCACTCGGCTATAGGCCCGATCATTTCAATTACAGCAATGTCAAATATCAAGTCTTTTTCTTATTTCTTATTTGTCATTTAACATTGAACCAGTCATCAACTTTTTTTCTCTTTAAACATTAATGGATTTTCAAATCTGTGTCTTTGTTTCAATTTTTGTATTTTAGTGCCAAATTCTGAAACTTTTTTTTATCTTGGACTGCTTTTTAATAATCTCATACTTTTGAATATTGTCATCACCAAAAAAAGTGCCAAATAGGTCAATTTTTTCATACCTCTTATAGTCGTACATATTAAACTTTTTCAATTAATATTATAACATGATAATGTTTCTTCATTCGTATATTTTTTCTCTAATAAGTAATCAAAAAATATAATTATATTATAATTAATGTTAAGTGAAGCAAGATGCCTGTTAAATAATATTATTTTTGGCCACCTATGTAACTGTCTTTTTATTAGGGAATAAGCGAGAATGACGGTCAATTGTGTTTTACTTTTTTTTCTAATGGAATTCCGCTGATCTAATAAGATAATATATTTTGATGAATCTAGCGCTAATTGGTGAACCATTAGAAATTATTTTCACATTGTTGAAATTTAATGTAATATATTTACGCTATGGCTGTTCAGAAAAGAATGTTTGTTTTTAAGCACAATATTATTCAATAATAACACAACACTAAATAACCTGGTTATTTTGATTTCGCCTTTTGTAATCTAATTCATTATGTTCCATTACCCTTCACACAACTTCAAGAATTTTGAAAATTTTCAAATTTGTAGCAATGAAAAATGTTGCTTAATGAATTTCAATCCTTTTCTGTTTTTTAAGATTTTTTGACACCACAAATATGTATGCTTTTGAACACAAATTCATAAATTACCTATGAGTACTGTAATAAAAGATATCATTTTTCACCACTTGACTACAAGCCCATCAATACTCCTCAAATTAAACTAATATAATACAGTAGCCAATTACTGCTAGACATGGTTAGTGGCATGTTTTACTGATACTAGTAAAATCATCAATTATTTTCAGTTAACTGGATGGCTAACAATTACGTCTTAAAATGAGTACATTTTCCGTAGACGAAACGCTGCTCTTACAGAAATGACTCTTTAGCCACGCTGCTTCAAACACAATTTTACTAACCTAAATCAATTATTTTATGCATATACATATTTGAGCACAACGACATCTATTGGAAATTTTGTCACATAATCAGAATTGAAACAGAATTTGTTTTTACCACTCGAAACGTATATTGACAAGAATTTTCTTACCAACGTATTGACGGCGCTAACAGGACTATGCCATACATTTTAACAGTTTATACTACAAACATCCTGATAAATTCTTAATTTCTTTTCATGTTTGGCGTACATAACCATTTTTCTTCAATTCTGTGATGATGGATAGGTGATGGTACAATTGGTACACATTTTTTTTATTTGGTAAGTTTTCATAAATAAGCTTTAATTCTTAAACCTTTCCAGGAGTAACTAATTAATTTTAACAGTGCTGTGAGGGGTTAGTTATTTTTACATATTTTTTTTTTAATCAAATCATTGTAAAAAAAAAAAAAAACTCGTTTTTAGAGTTTTATTGTAATAAAACCAGTTGCATAATCCAGGGATCAAAAACCATTGACACATAGCACTTGAATATATTATCACAATAATTGTTGACATATAAGACAAGTGTTTCCATACTCCTTTACAAATCGCGCTGACGTACTATTACATCCATACTCCTGGAAAGGTTAAATTCAATGCATATCTTAAAATGAAATAAAAATCGTATCTAAGATTTTTTTAAATTATATGAGATATCTATTTTATCAACTAGAGAAATATTAATGAAAAACTACAAAGATTTCAAAATAATAGATGTCACTGTTTGAGATAGTATTTTAACCTTCATTTCTTAATCCATCCTTGAATATGTCAGCAATTTTAAGTAAGTATGTGTTATGTATATCCTGGATTATCAATACATTTCATGACATATATATATCCAATCTTTTTGTGACAGTGCTTGTTGAAACTATGTTTGTTTGCATTCATAAATAAAGCAGGAGACAAAAAGCTTAAAAATATCCTCGTAGCTTTTATTATGAAGATCCTTTCGTCGGTAAAATTTTCAATCTTCCTCTTCAAAAACAACAAGAAATATTATTTTGGTAAGTTAAGGCCTAACAACTTGTTACGGTTTGGACTCAGGGAAAATATCTGAAAGAACCAAGCATAATTTATTAAAATTTCAGCTCGCAGAGACCTCTATCCTACAGGCAACCACTGAATATAGTACTTAATGCCGAGTTATTTAAATGTAAAATTATTTCAGGCCCGAATAGTGCTGGTTGTGATAAAAATACTTATTTTATGTGACTTTAGCGGAAGAGGTGGCCTTTTTTGTCCCGCAACTCAACCTTTTCGTTTCCACCTAAGAATTTTTAATCAAAGTAGTATATTAATAAAAGATTACATTTTAATTGCAGAATACATAGATAGATATCATTAATTTGTATGTATTTATTCTTCTCAATCTTTACATAAAATTTTATTTATTACATTCTTTTCCATATAATAATTCAACACTTTACATGAATATTTTACGTGTGTTTTACCTTATGATTCAAACATGATTATTTCTCTAAGATTTTATCGTTTCATACATTTCAGTTCTGATAATTCTCTCATAACATAACAATAAATATTCCTTTATGTATGCATTGAATGTGGGAGATTCAATATTTCAATATGTTATTTTGTCACACGGTGAAAAAATCGCAATGTATTTTAGTACTACAAAATTATTAAGATAGTTCTGACGATGGCGTGAGCCGAAACAGCTATCAACTATATTTGTTAAAAATAATTTTGTAGAACTAAAATACATTGCTATATTTTCACCGTGTTATAATGGAGTTCTACCAAGTGAATGCCAATTCAATCAATATATGTTATTTTGCATTATTGGAGATAAAAAAAATCTTTTTTTTTTTTTAATTCACGCTCAAAAACCTATCTTTGAGAATGTATTTTCTTTAAATACGGATGAAGAAAGTATTATATCACCCACTTTTTCTAAATCTTTCAGGAAGAAAAGTTTGTACATGTTATTACTGAATAATTATTTAAATATAGATATTACATTTTATTTACGCACGGTAAAATTTCCCGTCTAATCGAATAATTGAATTAAATATTCATTTAAAATATTTTTTTTAAATTTGCAAAAAACATTATTAAAACAATCATTCAATCACATTAAATTTTATTTAATTTCATAAACTATAATTTTCTTAGATGTTAAAGTATGTTTTTAACGGAAATTTTACCAATATACATAACACGACAATATAAAATACATTTTCATTAAATTTTTACAAATGAAAACATTTTTTTTTTTAATTTTTTAATATTCCATCATGCAAGGGCTCCAATGTTTGAAATTTAATTGATTTAATGACATTTAATTTTTTGGGAATGAATACAAGAACGGTGAGTGGGTATGACACAAATTCAAATTCATATTGCGTCGTCTATGCGGTTGACATAATTTTAACATACTATTTTAGCTCTAAGCAAAAAAATATAATAAATGATATTTTACATATAGTTTTACGTAGGGTCAGTGAAAGTTCACAGCTAAAAACTGTTGAAAAGACAACACCGATGCTAACTAACATTGCACATGAGAGTCAATAATTACATTTATAGAAAAGTCTCATTGTTCGAATAGATTCCATTTTTACTGAAATTGTGAATAAAGACGCCATTTTGATTTTGAGGAAATGTGTGTATTTTTCTCTCTGTTTTATATAATTACTTTGAATTCCGCATAGATAGATTCTAAGATGCTCTGTACATAGTGTACTTCGCACAATTTAATAATTTAACGTTTTACATTAATTAATTCCGGGAATGAAATTATTTTCAGGTGCATAATTTGTTTGAAGATCTGCGCTTGGACTCGTCCATTTTAGGTTGTCGGGAAGGGCATCGCCTCATCTCCGGCGGGAAAAAGATAGCTAGTTTTCAAGGCGTAGAATTTGGTCCTGAAATCAAACAAAGATTAATCAATAAATTTGACCCACCTGATGCATGAAACCAGTAAATCTTGGATATCAAAAAACCGCGAGAAAAAATACCAACATTGCTGTCTTCACATAAATGTGATTTATCAAAAAACATAATTGTTATTTTGGAGTGTTCTAACAGAAAGTATGTATGTATTAAACCCAGAGCTTTTCGTGTAACGTGGTGAAGCAGCGTTCCGGCACCTTTTTTCACAGTATTTTTTGTTTTTACAAAATTTCAAAATAAATTAGACAGAACAATTTTTAACTGAAAATATTTTACAAAATCGACAAAATATCACATCACAATAATTTCAAATTTAATGAATAATAAAATATTCACTACCTGGAGTAAACCAATAAATGCTGAGATAATTTTATCTAGTTATCGCGATACTTTGAGTCAAGTATAACACTCATAAGCCGTAATTTCATTCATTGAAGCTAGAGTAATCTAATGGAGCTGCAAAATTTAAATATTGTTGTGTAATGAAACGGTATTGAAATATGTATTGTCTCTATCTGAGACTGGCCAGAAATGAGAAAAAAAACGGAAAAGATTTAAATATAAATTATATTATTTATTTCGTGTTTAGTTTTAAAACCTTCCATTTTCGTTAATTCATGTCTATATATTATATTTACATTACTTGACTTACCTACATACACTTTTTTTTAAATTTGTTTCTATTGAAATTAACTTTTTTTCTTAATTTAGTTTTGTAACGTCTACCTCATTGTATTCCTAGTGTTCCATATTTGAACATCTCGAAAAACTCGAATAAAACCAATACGAAATCAAGAAGAAAGAAAGAAAATGTTTTGTATCATATATAATTAAAATTTAATGAAATTATTATAAATTTTTAGAAAAAAAGTCGGGCGAAAACGGGTTAAATGATATGTGAATTTAATTTCATTTAGTAAGAAGCTTAATTATCATGAAGTGAGCTCTGGCACGTTTTTTTTAAAAAAAGGCCCTCTAAAAAGTCCTATCTATAAGAGAATTATAAATTAACAAATATTACCAGAAACGTCACTACTTAAAAATTTCAAACATATATTTTATATTCTGAATGGTGTGCACTTAAGTCGAAGATGTTCTGGAAGAACTGCCTGTTCAAGAGTTTTTAATCTCTCTTTTTCGCAGAGATAAAGAATAGAAAAAAAATCTATGAAAAGTTTAGGCGCGAGCACATTTCTATACTTCATTTTTAAAATCGAATGGGTAGGAGATAATTAGTATCACAGATAACTATGATTATAAATATAAATCATTTGAATTGTTGAGAATGTGTACATTTCCGAACGTTTTGTTACTCTTCGGGTATTCTATCACACAGATGAAATAGCACTGACAATGCCAAAGGCAAAACCCGGGTCGTTGGTGACAAAACATGTGGAATAGTACAAAGCATCAACAATTCATAAATGATATTGAAATTCTCAGAATCAAGCACCCTCAGTCAATATCGTTAATTATATAAAAAAACATAAATTGATATAAGAAAAAATTATAACTGGTTTTTGAGCCAATCGAACATCTAAACACTTAGCTACATTTTTTAAATTGTTTTTATTACACCGTTTTTCGACTTTAATAATTGTTTATTTTTTATATATAAAAATAAATAAAATATTTGTTAGGGTGTCCTTATTAAGTTATTTTATTTCGATTATTAAAGCTATTGACATTTTTTTATTTACGTTATTGAAGCTTAACGAGTTTTCAAAAACTCGTCAAGAAAAGACACAACCATGATGAGATAAAATTAATTTTAATAAACAAAATCTCCATATTAACTTGAATCTGGCAACATTTTTGGATAAATAAAATAATCTCACTGATACTCTACAGAGGCCATTAATGAATCAAGAAGTTTATCACAATATTGTATTATTTTATTTAGAGTGATCTTTTATTGAACGAAAAAAATCCTTACCGGATTATTCCTTTCCCATTGAATGTTTCCAATTATCCGTTTTCCAAATCTGAAACAATAAAGAAAATCACACATAAAAACCCATATATTGCTAGTCTATTAAAAATGTATTAACATAGTTAGAATATATCATGTGTAATGAATGATTCTTAAAATTGATTCAATCATTTCGGAATAATCAATACTATCAATTTGTTCCTAAAAAAAATCGTATTAATTACTAGAGTATCTCAACTGGCACTAGTCTATCGAGACTTTCCTAAACTAAACAGTACGCATCGCAAAAAAAAATGATAGGCAAAATTATTTCAATATTGATTGCTGCTGCATATATGAGATGAAATAGCTGTAAAGTTAATGAAATATTCTATACTAAATATACATTACATAAATAAAGCGTCATGGTTCTTTTTCAAAATATGGTGCATATTATATCGACTTTGGCAATCAATGACTAAAAGTAATTTTTAAGATTTTAGCGTATTGTGAAAACGGTAATTGTAAGTAGCGATCGATTATTACTAACCTTTTCTCTGCTATACCACAAAACAAATTTTCCTACTCTCAATACTCCAAGAAATAGTTCAGCTTAAAGTTCCCTTATTATAAAGTGTGTTTGTCACTGGTAAAGCATTTTTTTTAATATAAACATATGAACTATATTTAAGAATTCATTCATCCTTGCCGCAATTTCATCGGTTTAACAACTATGACACATCACAGTAAAAAAACTTTCGTCACATTTTATGTAACACAGAAAACATAAAAGAAGGTATGACGAAAATATTAATATAACTCACGGAATAAGCCTTACAAAAAAGACAAAGAAGTTCAAAACATCTAATTATAAATAAGCCATTCATAAAAGGTTTTTTACATATTTTTTATAGATTTTCTAAATATAACAGTAGCAAGCTGTTTAATGACAAGAAGAAATAAAATGGTTAGATATATTACTAAAAAAAACGCATTATGAACGTAAAAAAACACAAGCACATAATAAAAACATCTACAAGTCACGTCCAGGCATATATATATTTTTGTTTGCATAATTTACTTTCTTGCAATGGTTTATCCTTAAAGCTGTAGGTTTGTAATATCACTTTTCCTGTTCATTAAATTTTTTCGCGATAAAAGCTACTCATTCCTTTTCAATTACTTTTTTGAGTATACCGCACACTATAGTAAGTTGAAATCGCTCATTTTTTAAGAAAGCCAAAACACATTATTCGAGTTATGGAAATATTTAACTTCATTTTTTTAACATTACTTCAAAAACTCGGGATTTTTTAAATTTTTCTTCAAAGCTGAAAATAATACTTGAAAAATAATAAAAGCGCTAGATTTTTCTATGCCTTGTAATCAATCAATATCATAATACCAAAGTTTTGGGTTTCCTAAAAAAATACCAATACTACAGTGTTTTTATAAAAGAGATAGAAACATACAATAAGGGTTCCAGCAAAATATTCGAACACAATCAGCACTTGCATTGGGCACTTTTTAGGTAATCGAATATTTGAAAATTTATTTCAAATTAGTTTTTAAGTAAATAAAAGCCTTTGTCGTCGTCTTATATGGAATATTCATAACATATATAATATGTATTGTTTTTAAGTGTAATAGATACCCAAAACACACGGTGATAATTAATTATTACGTCCTTATTACTAATACGTGTCGTCCGTGATATAAAGAATGATAACAAACATTTCTTTTCAACGAACTATTGCTGTATTGTTAAAAATAATATAGAATCACTTTGCGTCCTTTTTTTGTTGATTACGAGCATATCGTATAGTGTTTGTATTTCCAATAAGCTTAAAATATCAATATATTATACATAATAATTTGAAAAAAAAATCTTTTAATATTATTCGTTAAAATAAAACTTCAAAGATATACAAATTAGTTTAATATTTTTTTAAGTAAAAATAATAATAAATCCATTTCGAAAGTTTACTAAAAATCAAAATTAAAATTCACGTAACGACTGACTGAAATTATTCCTTAAGTGCTCCGTTTCCTCAAAAATATTATCAAAGTAAAATAATGTGCACCCGCTCAACACCGACCATTGTAAGTACCTGATCAAAATTTATAATAACCCTTAAATAAAAATGCTGAAAATTTTCAGAGAAAAACCATAATTGCCGTAAAAGTCTTTGGATTTATTATAATTTCTTTTTCAAAAGTTTTGATTACACATTAATTTAAAAAGCTATTTTTGCATATCGCTTAAAATATCACCGTTCAAAAATAGATTTTTTTATTTATACATTTTTAATGCAATACTAAATTATCAAAGCGTTACATTAAACATGTATTATAAATAATGATGAATGGGAAAGCGCAAAACGTGGCCTTTACGTCGTAGGTAGTCTACGAAATTTACTTATCTCGACTGCATTTATCTAAAATATTACTCCTCTAAAATATGATCAGTGAAAATAATTTACATTGCGTTCCACATTACGTACTAATATACGGATTTTTTTATTTATTGTTCTTCCAGATATCAATTTATAATTTTGTAATAAACATCCTTGTTTTGATATTGTTTTGATTTTATACCTTAAATCTATCAAACAATTTAAATTTTACTACTTGTAAAATGCTGAAAAATTGCTACAGACCACCACAAACAAAGTGTGTGTTTGCAATATTTGTATGCGTCTATTATTATTCTATCTATCATTTAATTAATACTGAAGCTTTTTTTGACGGATAAAAGTTAATGGGAAATCAAACTGTTTATCACTCTTCGATGAAAAGCTTAAATAGCGCATAGAGTATCATGGCAGACACTCGGTCGTAAGCAGGTGTCGTTCTGGGCTATCACTTTATTGGAAATTGTTGCATAAACTATAAATATATTTAAGGAGATGTCTTTCCGAGTAATTTTTTTCTTCGTAGTAATTCGTTTACTTTTCTCCATACAAAGTGTAGTTTCTAAGGTCTACGGGTGGGTCCTACGAAATGATTTTCTGGTATACCTTGGTCTCGTATGATGGGAGTATAGCTTGTCGAGGGAGTGCAGCTGAAGAAGACGGACCGCCCTCGCGAGGTTCGGCGACTCCTCGCCCGCCTCATTGCCGTCGCCGATTTTGGGTCCCTTCTCGCCGACGTCCTCGGCCAACTGCACACCTTGGACCTCGCTCCGCGTAAGCCTGGTAATACCACCAGGTCATGAGTTTTTTTGATCATTCCTGATCTCAAACTGGTGCATATTGAGCATTTCAACAATAGGTATCTTAAATGAACTGGTCGTTGGATTTTTACTCAACGTCACTTATCAATCAGACAAGAATTTAGTACAAATGCTAATTTGACGTTTAAGACAAAAAGTCTATAACGCGGGACCGATACAATTATTGCACTCGTGGCATTCAAAAAAAGAAGCAGTCAATAATTAACGATTTTTTGAATAACTACTTGTTGCCTTTGAAATCGAAACTGAATTACGACATATAATACATAACGAACGCAGGTTAAAAGCAGACGTTTTTATTTCATTTCAGAAAAGGTTGTAAACTCAGCGTTTGTTTCTTTCAAATATCCGAAGATAATAATAATTCATTTATCAGGATATAAAATAACTATTCTTAATGCCGTTTCATATGAAAATTACAGATTAATATGAAAATTATGATTCTTAAGTTTCTTTTACAGTATTGTTGCAAAACACCTATTATAAGGGCAGATTTCAATTTTCTACAGGCAATACGAAATGTTTGGTTTGATATTTGCATACTTTATGAGGGTCAAAAAGGGCCAATTGGCAATATTAACTCAAAAACAACAAATTTGTTTTTATATCAAAACCACTTTTTCTTTTGAAATTATAATTTCAAATGAAATAATTTTATTGAAGTGAAACAAAAAAATACCTTCCATTACTAACAAACTTCGTAACAATCGAGAAATTTATGACAGTGAATTTTAATGATGAATTTCCAAGAATTGTATGATATTTTTTAACCGTTGTTGTAACCTTTTTCAAAGTTAATATTTTCAATTATCACATTCAACTGAAAGGGCGGTTCTCCGAGATTTATTTTATGTCCGGTAGGATTTACCACTGCACGTAGTAAATTGTGTTATAGCCATTGATTTGTCTGTGTCTAAAACTAAGTCTGAGTGCCAAATATAAAGGTAACACAAAATTTGTTATTTCGTGTAAAGAATTAGAAGTGAAATCTGCGCAAATAAAAACCTTACGAAAAAGTGAATTTGAAAATGTTCTTTCTTAAAATTATTTTTAAAAAATTAAATTTCTTTAAATTATTAGTGATTGACTGAAAGCAGACTTTATAAAATATGGTAGAAATAATGATAAATATGCTTTAAAACCAGCTAAACTTTTTCTCTAAAGAATACTGAATATGGCTTAAAAATAATGCATTTATCTATAAAATTTAGCTGCAAATTAAAAATTGACAAAAATCTAACATTGAAATCGCTAAATAAGTAAATGAACATATATTAAATACAAATACCACATTATTATAAAAAAAAAAAACACCATCACATTTCAAGTATGCCGTTATAGGAAAAAAAGACGTTTCGGAAAATGTTTTCAATAATTTATTAATTCCCTTGATTCATATGTACGATTTTTTTCAAACATTCAATACGCATTCAATTTTCATAGAGAATTACATGCAATAATTTCAGCAACATTCGACTTAAAAGAACTAAAAAGAAAATAAATACCGAAATCATATTAAAATATATTTGTTAATCAATCAACGCGTAGTTTTAATTTTCTTTTGTATTTATAAAGTGCGCCCTAATTTAGCATGTCGTGAACTTAAAATATCCTTGAAACATAAAATGAAAACAAAATATCCAATCATAATAAGGAAACAGAAACAGTGAAAGAAAATAATACTAAATGACCCAGAACCTAGGCTTAGCAATGTCAATTGACATATCCAATCATTCGTAAGCGCTAAATAGTCCTATACAAACACCCTCAGCTGTTTTGTAAATATTATGCCAAGCATTGACAAAGACGGATGAATGGCGATGTATTTGATATTTCAATAAAAAATTTTATTTCCGTTGAGGATAGCTGACCAATATTCTAGCTATTTTTCATTTCATGTGTATTACATCTAAGTAGAAATTTGTGGTTCCAGTACAAATATATTTACGTTTACAACACTCTCTCAAACGGAAAATTGTCAATTCTAACAGTAGCATGTATAGCAACAGACTGTTGCTTACTTCGTTCGAAAATATCAATCATTATAGATTTTCTCACCATGTTCGCTAACAATATGGAACATTTAACGTCACAATGAAGCTTATTTCAACAGAAGTTTTTTCCTTAAACAATGACGACAGAAAAATAAAGCTCAAAAAGGATTATTGATTATCTAAACGTTTTTGTTATGTCCCGTTAGGGATCATATTGTTGGGAAGAACTTTTGAGCATTAAAAACGTTCTTTTATAACACCATAAATCCAAAATCTATAAAAAAAAATCGATTTATAAATATGTCTATATACGAATTAAGGCACATAAGCCTTTCTGACTGCTAACGTTTAAACTGTTGAGACTGTTGATTGCAGTGTGTTGATGATTGATTAATTTGCTTTTAAATACAGATTGATCGGTTTTGATAATCTCTATAAGTTTGATAAGCACCAATATTTTTGGCT
Organism: Himalopsyche japonica; assembly: GCA_028555115.1. Taxonomy (NCBI): domain Eukaryota; kingdom Metazoa; phylum Arthropoda; class Insecta; order Trichoptera; family Rhyacophilidae; genus Himalopsyche; species Himalopsyche japonica. The sequence goes on from JAHFWJ010000461.1 coordinate 376,234, forward strand.
TAGCAGGAAATTGGTCAAGGCTCATATTTCAATATTCTACACCTAAAATCAATAGCGTATGCATTTTGTAAATTATTTTTTGGCATTATTTCAGTTTATATTTTTAAATAGTTTTCAATTTTCATCGATTTAATATTGTTAATATGTATAAACATATAGTTTTGACAAACTTCTTTGCATAGATATGCTAAGAAAAGACGATTTTAATATCATTTTATTTTAGTAAAGTAATTATATCAGACGACTTTCTTATCTGTCAACTTTTATCTTCATGAATTTAGATTAAATAAAATTCATCAAAAATACCAGAATGTAAAGAAATATTTTCAAAATGAATCAATCATATTTTATAATTGTAATGCTAAAATCGCAGTAAGAACATGTGCGATGCTTCTCTTATTGCTTAATTAGTTTATGACTTTTTATTCAAAATCGTTGATCTTTCAACATTTAAGAGAATAGTTGAGCAATCAGTTATCGTCAACTCCCTTCTGTTGTAATTTTCCATAAGATCCACACGGGGAGTAGATGTAAACTTAAATAATAGGTACATGAAATAGTCATTTTATCATTTAAATATTTATTAAGATCATGTAAAAATTGTTTTACTTTGCCTCATATATTTCGCTAGATTAAATAAAGACAGCTAGATTTAATTCTAAACAAATGTGACGTCAAAGCTCACTGCAATATCGCACAGAACGTAAGATTCGTTTTCAAGTCATGGTTGGTGTGAAAAATCGTTTAAAAATAAAAATATTTTTCCCTCACAATATTAAGTGAAGCGTTACCGAATAACAGGATGTTACCAGACGTGGAATTGTTTTTTTACCATTTGACTCTGTTGTAGGGAGAAAACTGCCGAAAAATGATAAAATATGCCGTGAAAATATTACTAAAAATGTGTTTTATAAAACATTTTTATACACTTGAAAGCGAAGTAAAATCATTTTATATAATAAAAACTCTTTATTTTAACAGATCAGTTGATTATGCTCGCGATGAGCGAAACCGGTCCTGAACATAAAATATATTCTACTAAAATATGTGGAATTTTTCAAAATATCATGTCTTTCCACAAGAAGTGACAGTTATCAAATTAAAAGCAAAAATTTATTTCTCAGTTCCATTCTTGAAATCTTATCTTCCTTGAAAAAAAACAGGTTAGAAGTACGTTTGCTTATTAAATAGTCCTGACAAGGTGGAAAAAGTCAGCTACGTATTTCAAGGATTAACTAATTAAACATGACTTTTATAATATATTTAACACCGTAGTGGAATGCACCATCGATACGTTATCATATTGTAATCAACATATTGTATTATAAATAATCTTCCTATGAAAAACAAAATGTAGTAGCTGTGTGGGGCGTGTATTATTTCGCAATATGCACTAACGTCATGCCATTTGACTTCTAAAATAAATTTCAATTAATTCGACGATCAGTGCGACATTATGGAGATAACCTTATTTGCAAAGCACTACTGTTTTGACTGGAGATAGCATGATTTATTTTACACAGCATATAACGAATTTGTTTATTCATCGATAACAATGCGAATTCCCGTTATTTTAGATTGACATTGCTATATCGACATTTTATCTTTATACAAGCGTATATATACAACTTGGCCTACAAGATTTAAGTGAGGAATGTTTGTTGGATCTGTGATCGAATTATCAATGTCGTTGTCTTCAGTAAAGATGCTTACCGTTTTATAAATTAACTATCCAATGGAATTTTGTCAAAAGCGATTAATGTCAGTAATGTTAAAAAAATGCTTTCATCCAACCGTTCAATCCACAAATCAATACGCAACAAAAGCGGTAAACTAAGCCTTCTTAGGTGTTTACTGTCATTTATTGGTGAAAAGTTATGTTTTTGTTTAATGATAACAACACATTTTTAGTATTTCTTGTACAATATATATATATTGACCAGGATCCGTTTCGCCTATCGCGAGAATTATCATTGATCAGTTAATAATGCTTACGTTGAACGATACCGATCCAGATCATTGAATATATCCAAACTATAAATTCTTTTCTAGAAAGGGAATTCGACAAAACGAATAAAAATATCTCGTATTAAAATAAATTTACTTCAAAACAAGAGGGTGGGAATGGGTACGAAAACAAAAACAGATTGTATTTTGCTTCGAGTCGCGGTACAAATTTAGTGGATATAATGTGCTTCATTTAAAAAAATATATATTTGATCGATATGAAACGACAGTTAAATGATTTAAAATGAAATGAATGTTTTATATCAGACAGACAAGTAGAAGTATATCCACTTGAGCTAAGGAACATGTCAGATCATTCAACATTAAAAAAAACAGATTCACATTTCGCTAATCAAGTTATAAAGGAGTCACATAACATAAAATCAAACTCAGCGCTCAAGTGCGCATCTTTGTAGTAAGGGTCTCAGGATGACGGCTTTAGAATAGCTGGAAATTAATAGACATCAACTATCACAAAGGATTCTTAACGAACAAACTGAGATATGTCTATCGCCATTGCCTAATCCTCTGCGGGGTGCTTCTTTGTTTCTGTAATAGACCATTTCCGTGCCATATGTAAACTTATTGATATAACCGCCTTTTTAGTTTCAATTACAATTTTTAGTTTTATTGCGAGCAAGAAACAAGCTAAGTCGTTAAAACAGGAGAGAAGATGTATTGTGTACCTTTTCTACACAGCTATTTATAGATAAGCAAATGTTCGTATAAGCATAGTTCTAACGATTGTGTGAGCCGAAATAGCTATCAATTATATTTTAAAAAATAATTTGTAGAACTAAAATTCATTGCTATTTTTTTCACCGTGTTATAATGGAGTTCTACCAAGTGAATACCAATTCAATCAATAAGTTAAATCATTTGATTTATCTAAAAAGCCCTACATATTTATATTACCAATTAAATTGATTCTGTTGTGTGAAGCATAATACCTTACATACTAAAAAATTTTGATGTCATTAATAAATATTTTTTGAAGCATTTCCAAAAAAATGCCACTTGAAATAATAATGTAAGAAACTTTTATAGTTTTGACTGTTAAATGATTTCTTCTAATTCATTTTTGAGTATATATGAAAAACTAATTATAGTTGCAGTATTCCAGTTTTCAAATATCACTTACTTTTTAACGATAAGTAAAGTGTAAGCAGAAAACATCATTATTGTGTAATATAAAATGAATACTGATGAAAATGTATTTTATATTGTATAACTCACGTAAAAATTTAGCAGACTTATGAAAAGTTTTTGAGGGAAAAAAATAATAAAATTTCTTAATATCAGCGCTAAAAAGCTTTCTCAAGTTAATCCATACGTATTATTCACAAAAAATATCTTCAGCCTATTTAATGATTAAATTAAAAAAATCACTTCAAAACATCAAAACAAAATTCTTTTTTGAATGTTTCTTTTATCATGCTTTTATGATATTTTTTTACTGTACGTATCATACACACGATATTTTGATTATAAAAACTTTTAAAGTTTCATCGAGCGACATTTATATTTGTATTATAATATTTAATATTTTTTTATAACGTTTGACAAATGAATTATTGTTAGCTGTAAATTAAAAAATATAGAGATTTTTGATTATTCAATTGCTTGGATGCTCTGTGAAATTTCAACATCAAACTAAATCGCCCAATATATAAATAATTTCGAGTTCAGTCATACACTTGAATGTGAAAAATCTTAGTTTTCTTGGCAAATTGTATCGTCAATTTTTGCAAAGTAACATTTATAACGTCACTTTGACGAATATTTTTTTTTACTATTAAAACACTGATGCGATCATAGTAAATTGTAATTCAATAAACATGTTTAAAATATGTAAAAGTATTTTTTTTATCCAGCTCGCCTAAGCTTTTTACACCGTGGCCTGGAGATGCCATGTAGTTAATTCCATATCGTTACTGACAAAGTATATAATATTTTAAGTATATAAAATTTAAGCTAATTAAATTTGATATTGATTTCAATCATTCGGGAAGTGTGCTTTATTCCATGATAATTTCTAAAATATATTGAAGATTTAATAGTGCCATACATATGTATTTTTAACAATCAAGTTTTGTTTTCAATAAAACTGCGTCGACCACGAATAACGAATATCTGAATGATTATTGTTGTTTCCATGGTGCAGTGTTCAACAAAGTTGGCTTCGTTTGCGAATCTCACGGGCTTGAGTCCTAGTACGATCAATACATTTATCAGTATATGTTTGAAAACATGAAAATGAAATCTTAAAGTTTACTTTGAGAGGAACCTTACTTCGAGTGCTATTCTAACTGTATCCTTTTTATTCCTAATTTCTTCAAAAGTGAGGTTTAGCAACTATTAAACGATCAGTTGTGACTATCACATCAGTATTTATCTCTTCTGTTAAAGTTGATTTGACAGCATCATCACAATCGGTAAAAATAAAATATTTATTATCAAAGTCATGTTGTATATGTATTTATTAGGGATTGCTTATTGGTTTTATCAAAAGCGGGATACCGGAATTGGATCTGTTTTTTCTTTACCGAAAGATCGGTTTTAAAAATATACCGGTATTTCGATAAAAAAATAAAACAGTTCTCTTAGTATTTACGGATTATACACATTTTTTTTTTAAATACTACTGCGCTTGTTAATTTAGCAATTTGTTTGCTAGACTATCTTTTTGAAGGTAAAATTGTAATCATAAAATAAAATGATTTGGACGATTTCAAATGCAACGTGTTTTTGTATGAAATATCAATAATACAGTTTTAAAATAATTTAATCACATAAACTATCGTTGGGCCTTGATTTTCCGAGCACTAAGCAAACAACCGTTCAATCTATAGAAGTATATAATACGACGCCTTATTTAGATTAATGGCAAATATTTTTACTTTAAACATACTCAATACATCCAACCTTACAATATTGGTATATACTGTAGAATAATCCTCATTGACCGTAATTATTTTTAAGTTTTTGCCAAATCTTCCGTAATAAGTGATACCGGTATTGATAATTTACCTATCGAAACCTCATCAATGACGGTTTTGCATTTCCCAGTGCCGATGCGATAATTCTTAATGTATATTTATTGTTATGTATCGGTTAATATTGACTCAATTAAGGTTTGACATGAAAGCACTTGAATCGACTCAAAAAAGTATTACTATCAAACACTCGTTTATTTCATCCACTCGAGTAAATGTTTATTGGTCATAAGTATGATTTCATGTAGTGTGCCGATAATTTCAGTGTAAACGTCTAATAAAGGGCAATGCGATTATGCTTAACAATAAAGATAAAGAATTTTATCAAAAGCTATATTATACAAGATCATTATCTCATATATAACTTGAAGTTATTATTGGTCGACAGTACCACATGTCAGCGTTCGTTTATTCTGCTTGATGTTGAGAAGAAAGTGACAGCTTAGTCGATAGGCTCAAAAGACACGCGCTTCGAGAAGTCGATTCTTCACGGAAGATCTTTTGACATGAACTTTTAAAAATATGTTGCACCGATTTTTTTTCAGAATGCAAATTTATGGAAGGTTTTGTAATTTATGCAAACTGGAAAGTCTTTTAAGTTGGCAGGGAGTATTTGTGATTAATAGAAATTATGGCTTGATTATGAACATCACGCATACATTTCGCGACGTTTTTTTATATCCTTTGATGAGAACAAGAAATGGAAAGACAACTAAACATATTAAAATAATTATTGATTGAATTGGCATTCACTTGGGAGAACTCCATTGTAACACGGTGAAAAAATACCAATGTCTTTTAGTTCTACATTTTTTTTAAAGATATAGTTGATAACTATTATATATTTATCGTATAGCTATCAACTATATATTTAAAGAAATTGTACAATAGAAGTAAAATACATTTCTATTTTTCCACAGTATTAAAATAATTATTCAAACGTAAGTATTTTAAGACTTTGTGGATTATAAATAGAATTTTAATATTTTTTTGGTTTTATGGTTTTTCGTCTCAGTTAAAATTTTGTAACACTTAACAAAAATTCTTATCAAAGTATATGGTTCATACAGTGAATTTGTCACAACCTACATATTATATTTTTCTGTTTTGGCATCTAAACTATTCAAAGTTAAATTTTAAATTCCGTCAAAAAACCTTATTCGATATCGTGAGCATAATTAATATTAAAATTATTTACACGTTGATCGTCATAGGGGTCACCGGTGACCGGCATGGATTATTTCATGGGGGCCATGGGGGTCATTGGCGACCGGCAAAAAAGACCAGTACATAAAAAAACCAATCATTCAAGTAAAAAAATCATCAAACTTTAAATAAAACTATTACGTAAAGAAACGTAAGTATTACTATTTTACGTAAAATCTTTTGGCGACGTGTTAAGATGCGAACATGGTAGATAAACTGAAAATTTTAACAATTTTCATTAGCACATCTGTACGCTATTATTTTCCAGTTTTTTTGATTCATTAGTATATTTTTTTGCATGAATTTCTTTTATACCTTTCAAAGCCTATTTGCGGTTTTCACTTCATAAATATTTTTGTTGATAATTTAATGAATTATTCTAAAGGTGGTTGTCATTTCTTGTAATGTTCTATATTAATGTTTGAAATGTTTTTTTTTCCTATCGATTATTTATGACGAATAATATATGTTTTAATAGGCAAACATTGTTGTAAAAAGCACCGTCCCAAAATATTTAAGCACCAATCCGATTAAGAACGAAACAATAATAATGTATGAATTAAGAAGACAATTTCCTAGAAAAATCGTCTCATTAAAATGAAAAGAGAGTGTGTTTCATATTTAAGCCTTCCATAAAATGACTTATTTTGTTTTTGTTAATCGATTACATCTTTCAAACAAAATTAATGAGATGGAAATTTGTATTAATTAAGTAAACAAGATTAAAATGGAGCCGTTTATTTTATATCACAAAAGAACAATCAAAATATGATTTAATATGTACAATTTTCACGTATATTTTCCAATGATTAAAAACCAAAAAAGTTACACATTTCTTAAAGTAATTCTATTTCAGTACATATTTTTTTAGGAATGCTATGCTGGAATCTATAATTAAAAAAATATATATAAGTAATAATATAATACTATAAGTAAGAAAATTGAATACACATTTTATCAGTTCGGTGATATTATTCTGTAATATTACATCATATAAAATTTACTTTTTAGGTGTTAACTGTCACTTCTTGATGGAAAGGCGTGATATTTTAAATAATAAAAACACATTTTTTAGTACTTATTTCCACAATATATTTTTTGATCAGGACCGGTTTCGCTCATCGCGAGCATTATCATTTATCAGTTGATAATGCTCGCGATGAGCGAAACCGGTCCTGATCAAAAAATATATTGTGGAAATAAGTACTAAAAAAATGTGTTTTTATTATTTAAAATATAAAATTTATAGTTAAAACAATATTATTTCACGGATTGTGTTTTTTGCTACATTATTGTTTGGTTCTTTGAGAAAAACAAACTTTTGTAACTTAAAGCAAAATTTGCATTTTAACAAGTACCACAAGCAGCTGAAAATAAATAATAAAGAAGATTAATTTCCATAAACGCTGAATTCATTGTTAATATAATCATTACGTTTTTAAATACTAATTTAATTGATGATTTCACTTAGCTTGGAAAATAAAAAAAATCCTTTGTATTATAATATTATAATCAAATCTATCAACGAATCCGATTGTAATTTTGTGGAAATTTACTGTTAAATATTATACATACCTTTGTGAAATAACAAATTGATTGAAATTGTATATTTTTTGTCAGGGACGAGAAAAAAATTAGTAATTCTGAATGAATCATTAAATGTATTTCAAAATATTTCCGTTGTGACACTGCCGAACTAATTCTATATATTATAATTTTGTGAGAATGCATCTTTTGTTTTTGTTGAGAGTTGTTTTTTTCTTCTTCTTAGAATTGGCTCGTAGTTTTTTTTGTTGTTGTAAAAAATAAGCTTGCAATTCTGACCATCGCGTGGTAAGTTTTACTAAAACAATGTACAACGAAATGACAATGCTGTCGATATAAATTTGTAACAATTTGAGCTCGTTAAGATTTTACTGAGAGGCTTTTTTCGTAAATTCAACTGCATTGTTGAGTAAAGAAGATACGAAATATCGTTCAACATAACGAGTTGATAAAACGAAGATAATTCTTTTGAAGTATATCAAACACTCCATTGAAAAGAAAGGAATAATAAATCCTCACTGACACATTTCAAAATAGTCTTCGCTGCGGCTTAATACGAACCAAAACATAAAAGGAAAGTACCTGCAAACATGATATCATTCCTGACGTAAAAGTAATATGTTTCCATACAAACTTCTTGAAACAAATGGCTAAGAACACTTTTGGGCAATACATCAAAGAATTTACACCTCGAGCAGATGACACCCTTTAGCAGAGATAACGAATCGTTTCATGCCGGGCCCAAATAATTTAAAAAAACATTATATTGATATAAATATGTACTATTGAATAGGGTAAACAATTACAGAAGTCATCACATTTCTGCTCGAGCACCATTGTTAAATAACTCTTAAATACTCAGTCAAATAGTTATTGCTATTATGACATTCATAATTCACTAAATTCTTCTAACATAAGCAAAATGCTTTATCTTTTTTTTTCAAACTAATATCAGCCAAATGAATGAATCAATCGCGGTATATATTCATTTAAAAATATATTTTTTTTCAGTGAAGTTAAAAGTTTTCATGTTAAATTAGATTCAAATTCGATGTATCATTGGGATAATTTATGATATCGACTGAAGGTGCTTGATGGAATTTCAATATCAAATTTGAATTGTTACGATTTTGTACGATTCCACATGTTTTGTCACTAACGACCCGGGTTTCGCCTTTCGGCATCTTCACTATGCTAACTTCACGATGCTTACTGTTTATTTTACGTCAGTTCTGTTGCATCCGTGTGCCAGAATGCCTGAAGATGCCGAAAGGCGAAACCCGTGTCGTAGTGACAAAAAATGTGGAATCGTACAAAATTGTAACAATTCAAATTTGGTATCATTTGGACTACTTAAGAAACTTATCTCAATGGTGCATGTTTAAATGATATCTGCTTATATCATGAAATATATTTTTTAAATAGTAAGTTCTTTTGGTAAGCATTTAAGCAACTCTCATTTCTCTCACTTATAAGCATCAAATCAGCTGTAATATTAAGATACCATAATATACATCCTTATCTTTGAACAAGCATCTGTAAATCGATATAAAATCCAGTCAATCTAAGGGCTCGTGACTATGAATAAAATGCACAATTCTTAGCCATGTAGCATAGCTTCACTTCACATGAAGAAATTTTCCCTTAAAAAATTCCGATGCAAAAAAAATTGCTAACGCGATCCGAGGACTGATTTCATCTGCATCAATATGTGTGAACTTTTAAGAAAGAGAAAAAAGCTCGTCATTGACTTAAATAAACCAAATAAATCTTCCATTGTATTAGATCATTCATACGTTTTATATATTTATTACACTTGACATATTTGTGTTTACATTCACAATTTTTTATTCACAGGTTTATTTTTGGCCATTTTGCCATTGGCAAATAAAATATTTTTTATTATTATATGAAGTTAAACTCGTTCTAGTTTGCGTGGGAAACATTTGCGCCCAGAATAAGAACGATTGTTTACTTGCAATCTTTTACGTTAGTTTCACTTTTTAATTGACTCAAACTCATTTTTTTTTCAATTGAAGATTATCACAATCGTACATTTAATATTACGAAATCTTGCCAATGCATTAAAAATAGTTATTTTTCCAACCATACCCACTGCCGATGTCATTCATAACTACGGTGAATTTGTATTTATTGTACTAATATTTTGATAATGGTCTGTATTCTTCAATGAACATTAGGTTATTAGCTTTGTTAAAAAATCGTGTTCTACGTTGGTGGAAAATTATTATATTTAAGTAAATAGAAAACATTCTTAAAGCTAATTCAACAATTTTATAATAAAATGATTACGTTGTTATCACTTCTATAGCAAACAATTTAATAATTTTAATTTAAGTGCATTTTTATGATTACTTGTTAATTCTCAATTTTATTTTTGTGTATTGAAAAATTATTTATTTTCGCATAATAACTTTTACATAAAAAAAGAATCTTTATAGCTAAAAATATTTTTTTAACCTTCTCTTTTACGGTATCTATTCTGATGGAAATAAGTATAACAAATGCGTTATGTGATAACTTATAAAAGGTTTTTTTGAGATTGAATATATCAGAAAGCATTTGAGCATCAAAAAACTCTAAGCCTTCTGAAACAAATCAATTGTGTTTAATTTTTACGCAATTGTCCTCACTAAGATTTGGAGCATTTGCAAAACAACACATTGTCAAACACTTAGGTGTAACCCGGATAATATCTTTATATTATCAAAAATATTCTCGATCATTTATTACTTCATAAATAAATATTAAAGTCAAAGCAACGTCGCATCAATTTTAAACACCGAGGTCGCAAAAGACTAAGTTGGACCAGTAGATCATAAAATATTTAAAATATAACTTTTTATGGAAACTTCACCTTTGAAGCAACATCAAAAGTTTTGACCTTAAATATAAGTGATATAACTCGATTTTATCAAGTTTCATTCCCCGGGACTTTGACATGCAAAATATTCGGCCACAATAAAGAGCCTTTTCAAAAAGGAAGAACGCTGAACAATCGATAATCATCGCGTAGAATTGTTAATAATTTTTCAATAAATATGTACATGACATGAAAGTTTTTTATTTCATTTCCCAACACTACAATACATCTATCTATTTTGAATATTTTTCGTTATGTAACACGTTAACGTAGTTTAGTTAATAAAAGAACTGAAACATAATATCACACACTTCTGGCATTACATAACACGATCTAAGCATTATCATGTGGAATCTATTAGCTGTTATTAAAATATATTTCTTAAAGAAAAAAATGTCTTATAAAACTACTTATTAAAAAAATTGCACTTATTATTATGGAAATATTTTTAAATTGCATGAAAATATAAAGTATATTAGACACCGACTAGAATGACTCAGTTTATCTATGTTGTTTTCCAAATCCTTTCACCCACACGCATTAAGGCATGGGATATATAATATTCAAATCTAAACTTCCAGTAATTATTATTTTCAGCTAATTTTATTTTGAGTTTCTCATTAAATTTGTCCTGGTTCATTGACATTATTTATTAACTTTGTATTTTATATTTCCAAAAATAAAAGCATTTAAAATATCATTAAGTAATAGCAATAGATGTGTAGAGTATTCGCGTTTGATACAACCAAATCAGGGTAACTATCAGAAACGACATATTTTACTTGTGTAAGATCAGTGAAAAAAGTCTTTTTTTCCGTTTTCCGAATTTCGGCTTACGCAAAGAATGTAATCAGTATCTGGTATTCATATACGACGTTAATCCTAATATACAAAAATTTGCTATGTACTTTTTTGATCCTTTTACTAAAGCCTTTCGCAATCATTACTCCAATAAAGTAAAATTCCTCACCACCCAAAAAGCTCGGTCGAAGAGCCTTCTTATTTGTAAGCATAAAACAAAAGGCCATTACTCATTGTAAAACTGATATATCCTGCCATTTAGGATTAGTAAAAAAGCGCCATAAAAAGTAAACAGTATCTATTAAACGTTAAAAGGTGCGTTAGTACTTTTAACGGTCAAAAAGACCTTTTCGATTACACATAAAGTGGTTATTATTGTGCTATTTTTTTTACCTATCACATTATTATTACTATTATATTGTTGTACAATATTTTGAAGATGTTTTTGCGTCACTAACTTTAAAAGACGATTTTTCACAAATATTCATGTCCAAGATTTTAAATTTTTAATTGAAAAAAACTTAATTTTTTATCACTGACCGTAATATTTGAATGCGACCACCACCGATCACAAATTGGTAGAAAAATTAGGTAGGTTTCCAAACCATATACAATATAACGAATTTTGCTACACTTTGCTAGTAAATATTTCAGGATTTCTCATACGTGACATCATTGAATAATTATCAGATGAATTCCGATTAGAGTGCAAGAGCTATGAAACATTTTTTAACTGTAATCAATTATTTATGTTTGAATCAAACTATTTCTTTCATAATAATAACAAGAAAACCCTGCAGCTAGGATATTAAATTGAAATATACTCCAATATAAAGCTTAAGTACTTACACTTATTTGTATTAATATAAAGCTACCAAAAAGATGAAAATACCTATTTATTTGTTTTGTTGTAATTTAATTTTGCAAGAGATTCGGCATAAAAATCAACAGATTTCTTTTAAATTGCTAGAAAAACAGCAATGAATCAATAAACACTAATGATTTTTTTGTCAAAGACATTTTTACGAACCGTGAAATGTAACCTTTTTATGCGGAGAAATTTCCATATTAAATAATTTTACCGCTGGCTTTTCCGTTTACACAATATAAAACATACCAGTTTATATAAATTTACATATTATCTGTATTAGAAATAATACAGTTTTAAATTGTTGACAACGACATTCTAATTAAAATTCGCAAATTGTCTGATAACAATTAACAAAAAATAAAGACAATATAAAACAAAATTAAAATATCTCTACGTGTGATAAGGCTAAAGATTTATATTAATGTATAATAGTTACAATTTAAATAAACATGTCTACCTTCTAACATTATCACACTCGCAAAGATTTTAGATCTTTATATGAATATTTATCGTGTTAAAATAAATTATAATTAAAACAAAAAAAAATATAATGTCAAATTAACGTTAAATAAACAAAACATTATCTTTAACGAAATATATGTGGGTTAATTCTGTATGTAGATTTGTGATCCCATAATTTCTTTCTCCGATCCACAAATTTTCATGTGATAGCTTTTTGTTTATCGCGTTTGTACACCGTACAATAAAACGTAATGCTTCGTCTTAAGTGGGATACATTATAATTTATTTATAAAGATAGGTTTTGTATATTAATTGAATGAACAATAAATTTATCAAGATCGGCCATTAACCGCCGAGAAGATGTTTATTAATTAATTTCACCTGGTGGTTGAAATTTCAAACAGACCATAGGATTTCCTCAACCTACAATTTTGATTATTTATTGCCTATTTATCAATTCCTGTTGTATTACAAAATGAATGTTTGGTAAGTATCGGGTTATTATCTAATTCTTAAAAATTTGTGAACACTGAGCATTATTTATATTTCCCTTGAATTGACGGTGTCATTTTATCATACAAATCCTTAGATTATTGAAAACCACTTATACATGCATTCAACTATCGATTTGATATAATAAAAGATAATATACATACACATACATATGTACAATGATTTACAAATATAATAAATCAGTGTCCTCCTAAGAAATTGTATGTGAAAGAAAACTTTTAAGTGAGGAATAGAATAATCAATGCATATTTATTATCATTTAAAAGAAGAAAATATCTCACTGACAAATGATTTAAATTTATAAATATTTAATACACAAATTTAAATTGTTACAACTGCAAAGTACAAACGATTCCACATGCTTTGTCACTAACGTCCCAGGTTTCGCCTTTCGGCATCTTCAGGCATTCTATCACACTGATGCAACAGAACTGACAATATGCACATGTATGTTTCAAAAGTTCTGCCATACGACGAACAATAGCGGCGTGATATCTGCACAATGTTCAATATTACAACTTTGTGGTATGATAATCGTGCATATTCCTCGGTAATATTTTCAACTGTCAATTCTCGGTGAGAAATATTTTTTAGTTCGACTTTGTTGTGTGAATAATACCAGAATATTTTAAACTTCCACCAAAATCAATATCAATTGATTGATTATATTTTGAAACAAAATTCAGTGTTATTTATTCACGATTCACGATTATTTTGAATCGATTCCGAGCGTCACTTTATATATTTCACTTACAATGTAGTAATAAACATCGTCACGATTAGAAGAGTCCTATAATATTACAAAAAATAATATTGTGAATCTAGTTTAATTCGTATTACATTTCTGTCGTTTCAAATTCAGCTGCTTGTATTATTCTTATGATCGAGAGAGCTTTTTTTTGAAGTGCAAAAATGACAATCTGAAATTTAAATTCTGAGGAAAAATCATCACTGATTAATAGCTTTACTCAATGAAAACTTTTAATAGTAAGCTACAGAATACATTTTATATCAATTTACGTCGGCACTTTTAATTGTATTGAGTTGGAAGTTTTAAGAAAACTACACATGCCTAATATTTACAATTAGGAAAATAATTTCAAGCTCGATTAAATTTGAAAATTGTGTTATCGCTGCGGAGCTTAATTATAGTTTCGCAAAAATTTAAGTCTACATAATTGATGTGAATAATCAACAAACAGCGACATTAAAACAGTTTTTTTTTTACAATAAAAACTTTTCGTTAAAGTAACATTATCGTTTTTGAATAAACAATATGCTTGAAAACATGCAGCTCAATTCTTTATTTACGATAATTTGACATATGATTGCTTTATACTTGAGTACCTTTGCGTTATTTTTTAAATATTTTAGAATGAAATTATTCATCCAACATTTAATATTATTGATGACTCTAGACTTAATGGATATTTTGAGGTGTTAAAAATTGGTGGATATCAAATTTTATGGGTTTAAGAAAATACTTAAAATTTCAAGCATGTTGAACCATCGGATAAGATTTGTCAATACAATTTATCGTTATTTTCAATAGATATAGAGATTTTTCGAAAATTTAGACACTGGTGGGAGAGTCCGTATTAGCAAATACGTGGTGGAACACTGAAATTATGTCTATAGAAATTGACCAAAAAATAAATAAAATTTATTAAGATGAAAGAACCTATAAGAATCGAATTATTAAACTTGATAGAAATATTTACATAGCATTCGACATATTGCTACATAAATAACCGATATGAAAAAAAGTGTTTGAATCTTCTCGTTTGTAAGTATTATATATATGTTTAAGCTTGTTAAAATTTAATGTCACCAGAAACGGCGTCTAAATGGAATCTTGGATGTTTAACTGTTTGAGGTGACTTAAGACTTAAATTTTCCTTCGAGATTTGCATCAGTCTTATGGAAACACCTGTTTTTGGCATTAATTTGACTTTACGACTAATTCGCTAAAGTTTTGGCTTACAAAATTTCAATGCGTCATAATGAGCATATTTAAAATAACGCATGTTGTATTTTTTGCAGCCAGATACATTAAATTTATATGTTTTAATAAAAATACATTTTTTTCAATTAATCGAAAGATACGTGTGTTTTTAAAAGCATAGAAAATAAATGATTGAAATAACTAAATGTTTATATTTGAATTAACCTACATATATCCCGCACAAAATATGGTATCGATTATCTAATAATACCAAACTTTAAATGTTCATTAAACAAATGAATAATTATACACAAAAGTTGTATCAAAGTTATATTTAACTCTACCGCGTTTCCGAAAGCAATAAATATAGCATTGCAAATTTATCTAGGCAGGGTAATCTGTATATAAGATTTTAGTATGTGATTCAAATATCACAGTCAGAAAGCTCTCTTAGGAATATACCTTCTAGATATTTCAAATTTACGCGAAAGTTTGCGATTAAATTTGATCAAATGTCAAATTTGAAAAGTTAGAATCTTTTTCTCACCATTCGATTTTGATTCGATTTTATTTTATAAAAACGAAATCCAATTTTCAAGTAAATCAAAACAAAGAAAAGTATCCCACGAAATGATATTGATACATGAAATAAACGAATAAGTTTATTTTTATATTTCATACATTTCGCGTTAAACATTTGACTCGGTCGATTTTATATTTATTTTACACATCAATAACACGGCTTTTGTTGGTTGTTACGAGAGCAAAAGGTTTCCAGAATGCTTAAACCTAAGACCAATAGATGTTGTTTAATACATTCTTATAACGACGCAACAAAGCTTACGAATCAACAAACAAATATTTTACGAGAGTGCCAAATTGCTATGAATTAGTTCATAATGATACTTCAGTACATATCGTATTTTACATTTTTCAAATTTAAAAAACTTAGATAGTTAGCTATAATATGGCATTACCTGCAACAAATAATAAAAAATAATCTTTCTTAATGATCATACAAAAATGATTTTTTTAATGATCAAATCAAAAATTTACTTTCATCATCATAAAAAATGTTAATTTTTCTATCGTAATTAGAAGAAGTGAATTTTCTTTCACAAAAAGTTAACTGCAGAATGGTAAAAATGTTTTTTATTTTCAATTTACAAAATTTCATAATGGTAGCCATTCAATACCTCAAAGATCAATTTTATATAGTGTTACTTGTTCAGAGAAGTTATTCAAATCCGTTTACGATATTTTGGAAGTTGGTGGATGTCTTATAATACCACAAATGTTTCTAATCAATCATGAAAAAATTAAATGCTATAACACGGTGAAAAAATATCAATATATTTTGTGGCATTAAAATATATTACTATTTTTTCACCGTGTTATAATTTAGTTCTACCAAGTAAATGTCAATTCAATCAATAAAATGCCATATTTGAAAAATCAAACAAGAATAGCAGATTGACGCATTATGCTTCATTGGCTAAATTGGCATTACCTTGGTGGAACTATTATACATTATAACACCGTGAAAAAATAGCAAAATTAATTTTGTAGGACTAAAATACATTGCTATCGTAAATCATTGGTTACAATTAATTATTTTAATATAAGTGCATAGCTCAATCTTATGAAAACAACTTGTCCCATATAAGATGTCCGAATGTTCCATAGTAGGAGCGGCTCGATATTCAAATACACCGTTGGGTTCAAATTAAAAACAAAATCGTTTATTAACGACATAACAGTAGCATTTCTTTAATTTAAAAATCTGTCTACCAAAAACAAGAATATTTATTTTGGATGATATCTTTAGATTGAAATGTCGTAGCGATTAATTTTCCAAAAGGGAATAAATTTGAAAAAGGATAATGAAATTTATTATTTACTTTTATTTCAATAAAACAAACGACTCCAGAAAGATGCTCGGCTTAACTCGACGCTATCTGTGATAGGTGAGCTTTGAATTCAAAATGTATTATTCACATTGTCCAAGTTCAAAATTATGATTTTGACGTGACAACGTCTTATAAATCGATGATCGCCCGCTGCACGCACGAAAAAACATGACTCATTGTCCCGTTTGTCGCGTGCGAATAAAATATACCAAAAAAAAATTGTAGATTTCATTTCACTCCTTCTTCGTATCCATACAAAATAATGATAATTCAATAAAAATGATTTCATTTTATTCATAAAAGTATGCAATCATTTCATCAATGTTTTCTTATGACGTTTTGTCACGTTAAACTATCGTCCGTAAACCGACTTTACAGACAACCAATTTTTTCTTTCAGTGAATAATTACCTCCTTTTGTCAAATTTTTAAGAAATAATAAGTTATGTTTTTATTTAAAAAAATATTGGAATATCTTTAATTTTTTTCTTTTTTATATACCATAGCAATACTAAGCTTAATTGATTGGTGAAATAAATATAATTATTTATTATTTTAAGTCTGATAATACTAGATATCAAAAATAATTTTCAATCTTATAATGTTGTTTACGATAGTCGCTAAGGGTGTTTGACGGAATGCAAAAAAATGTGAAATCGTACAAAATTTCAACAATTCAATTTTTAATAGAGTAGATTGATCTCTTTTTTTTGAATAGTTCAAAAGCAAAATATTTTGTTATATGATTTAAGATTATTTAACTAAATGCTAACGCCAAAATTATGCTTTATAATAGAATGTTATGAAATCGATTTTTTTAGTGAAATCAATACGGTTATATCAAAAGAAGTAATTATTATCGCATCATCTTTTTCAAATTAAAAAAAAACATCTAAATGCTTTTTTTTAAGTTTTAGCAAAGATGTTTGGACGAAGTTTTAAGAAAGTTGAAAATTTATCTTTGTCTTTCTTTGAATGAATAAATCATAAATATTAAAGTTGCAAAATGCAACTTTACGCGTTTAACTCAAAAAACTCTCAAATGTGAGTGGTTTCGGTGATACGTCAAGTTTTTGGAATCGTGTTTCAGGTTCGGCAGTAATTTAAGCGGTCCTTACAAAAGCGGAGTTCCCTCATTAGATGTTAATCAAGCTTTCAATATCAATATTACGAAACCTACCGAATTGTGAAATTGGTTCTCGTAACAAATCAGCCTCATTCTGACGCAGGGTCGAACTGGTTTACCTCCTGGGGTGATTAATTTTAACTTTAGACATATTATTGACATTCCCAATTCCAGGTGAAAAAATCCCTGCTATATACATAACATTAATTGGCTGTCAGTCTCTTTGAAACCCGTTACAATATATCATTGACAAAAATACACTTTTTACTGTAGATATAAAAATATTATTATTTATTTAAATGCATTATACGCATATAACTGTTTTCATATTGTTCTCCATAAAACTTAATTTCTTTACTAAAAACTAATTCGAATTGGTATTTACTTGACAGAACTCCATTATAGCACGGTAAAAATAGCAATATATTTAAAACATATAACTGATAGTTATTTCGGCTTACGCTCTCATCAGAACCATGTCAAAATGTACATTTATTTATCTTTACATAGCGGAATAGAAAAGGTATACAATAAATCTTCTCATTTTTTTAAATCCTATTTTTATACGACGATAACAAATTCTTAAGTGCGGAAAATTGATTTTATGTATTTCTCGAAGTGAGAGCTAATCTGGGTTTTTTTATTGAGTTAATTCCCACGCAAAATTATTAAACTATCAATCGTCAGTTGGCGTCAATTTAACGTAATAATAATTCACACTATTACGTTACAAATAAACTTAATTACGTCAGAATTCCGATGTATATACTCGTTAGGAATAAAACAATTTGTAAACACATGCCTTCCGATGTATTAGCACAGCCAACCTTTCCGAAAGGTTGTAATGCTCGAGTGCAAACATACAATTAAGTTTATAATGATTGATTGAGTGGTTGAAGACAAATATGTCATGATAAACCGGCTTTCTTTCATGTTAATAAGAAAACACTACAACGGTCAAGAAATAAAATACTTAAACATGGATTCCAAGAAAGTGTTTATAAAATATTACTTATTTAAAACACAAATGTCAATACAATTGCGTTCATAAAAAAAACCAAGAATTCGTTTCGGTTTGTGAATATTATTTTTTGAGAAACGTATTTTTTAAATAAACCATTCATGCAACAAGAGCAGTGGCTCTCCTATGCGGCCACCAACAGTTTTATGGTAAATATTGATATTTTAAAAAAAAATGTGTTTTTACCAATGAATTTGTAAAATTATATTTTTTTTAATTGATTAAATATACCTGACTTATCCAGTATTTAGTCAAGTTTAAGTAAAGAACAGTTTTCATAATAATAAATCAATTTAAAGAATTAACAACAATCGCTTTATAAATTTTGTCAATTTTACCTACAACTGTATATTGTGAAAGGTCATTCAGTGTAGTGCACTATATAAATAATAAATATCGAAACTATTTTAATCACATTTGGTATGGCCACGAGACATTTCTATAGGACCGCTGATGTTGATAATGCGGCCACAGTAAAATTTCACGTGAGAACCACTGATCTAGAGTATGTAAACGAAATTATTACGGAATGTCAACATATTATGTGGTCAAATAACAAATATTTTACCATAGCAATCAAATGGGACTGGGATTACGAAAGAGTCATTATCAAACACAGATTTTTAAATTTTTTGATTATAAAAACACATCTTCAGTGATATTTCCGAAATAAATTTTATGATTAAGACCGGTTTCGCTCATCACGAGTATCATTATATAATGTTAAAATCACAAAAGTAGCTGATCATAATATTTAAATATTGTGGAAATAGTGTTAATCGGTTTTAAAATATTGTAGTTTTTTTGTGACTCAAAAAGGAATGAATAATAAAAAAAAGTCCTTACTACTTTAACTGAGATGTTAACGTACCACAAAGTATTAAGAATCTTTCATTGCCAAAATCATAGGAATGAGAGATATTGCGATCGTATTTACTCCCAAACGCAGTTCTAAAAAATGAGTTTTCTAATTTCTCAGTTTTTTCCTTTACAATAAAAAAAGATTGAGTTTTACTTTCAAAGGAAACAAACACTTTTTTGACTTAAAATTTCACTGCCCAATATGATGTATATAAAAATAAAAATTGTATATAAACGAGAACTTAAAATGAGAAGTGAATAATATTTTTTTCTTAAATTAAAAAAAATATGAACAGTGAAAATATGAGAATATGAACAAATAAAAATATATATATACAAATGAACTTAAATTTTCTTTTTTTAATATAAATGAAATGATAGTCGATTTTGAATGTTTTTTTTTTTGCGTGCGTCTCAACAATATCATTTACAAGCTCAGATAAATCATATCAAAATAAAAAATCGGCTGGAATAATATTTTATATTACTTATTTATATTATTCTATATTACCTTATTGGAAAAACAATATTCTTGAAAATTTGAATATTAACTACT
The DNA here is from genome assembly GCA_028555115.1 of Himalopsyche japonica. NCBI lineage: Eukaryota > Metazoa > Arthropoda > Insecta > Trichoptera > Rhyacophilidae > Himalopsyche > Himalopsyche japonica. The sequence continues at coordinate 396,937 of JAHFWJ010000461.1, forward strand.
TGTAGTAAACAGGTTTTAAATAATAAAAACACATTTTTAGTACTTATTTCCATAATATATTTTTTTATCAAGACCGGCTTCACTCATCACGAGCATAAATGTTTTTATTATTTAAAATATCCTTTTCATCAAGAAGGGACAGTTAATTCATTAAAAGTTATTTAATGGTGCTTAAAATATTAATTATTGGATTAAATATCAGACTACTTCAAAAAAATCCATATTTTTGACTCATTGAACTAATCTCATGCAATATGCAAATAAATTAAATCAGCTCCGTTAGTATAATAGTGAGCCGTGACAAAATACTAGCTGAATATATCCGTTATGTACCTTAAATAATTTTAATGACTTAACTTATGGTTTGATTATAATGACAGTCAAATTTGATTAAGATAATTCAACTTTTAACCAATGCAGCTTTTATATTTTGTGTAGACGAAACGAATTTTTTTCTGTTTCTCAAAATTTTTGCAAACGAAGAAAAGCGAAACTCTAACCATAAAAAAGAAAACGTGAAAGAATGTATACAGTTTCAAAAATTCAAACCTCAGTCGATATTGCAAATTATGACCGTTATTTTGATTTGAAAATTAATCAATATGATAAGATATTAAATTTATAAAATTATTTAATATAAAAAAATCTATTGAAGAAATTTGAGCTTTAATATGAAATATTTTAATTAAAATAAATGTTTTTTCGGTACCAATAAATACAAATCATACAGCTTTGTTTGATTACATAGTATTATCAAGAATGCGGAACTCTTTTCTTCTGAGAAAATTAAATGCTTTTTAGCGTTTGGTACATGAAGCTTTCTCTTCACACGAAGTCATTAATTTTCGTATTGGTATTCATAAAAAGTTTTTGCAGTGCCACGCGGCGTGAAAAGTTGTTTTATCTAATTAAAAATGACAAGTGACTCCAATGTTTCTTAGATGTTTAGTGATGTTTCTGTAATGTTGTAAAATTTGTAGAACTAAAGCGATGGAAACGTAATTAAATCCCGTGTATAATAATAGTTTATTTATTTCTAGCCAGGAAAAACTCTACTTCAATACTGAATAAAGATGTGTCATATTTAAATTTGATCAATAAGAGAGCGGCAGTGCAATCGGAATTCACTAAAAAATGGCATATTATATTTTACGATGTTACACACAATAGGTGATATTGTATTTTTAAGTGATTACAGAAAACAATATGGGAAAAAATCTCAATTTTCTTCGACAGTAAATTGATAATTACAAAAATATTTACATTATGAAAAACGATGATAAATATGTCACATGACATAGAACGTGTATTGAGCAGTTCTTGTTTATAGTTTACCAGTTTCGCTCATTGTGAGCATTATTAGTAGAGATGTCCGTGACTGAGAATTTCTTAGCATCGTTTGAAATACCTTTTTTTTTTATTTATACTTAATTAAAGTATCATGTTCCCTAAAACATTAAAGTGCTGATTATTTAATTAAGAAAATCCTACTCAGTATTCTCGCTAATCTTTAGTCACAAAGCTGCTCTTTATTGTATTGCGGAGCAAATTGTGAACTTTAACGAATAATATCAACAAATTATATTTGTATTCTGAAAATGTCTCAGCAAATACTACGCCGACGTACATTTCCGAATACCTTTTCATGGTTTCGTAAATAGTTCACAAACTATTTAAAGAAAAAGTAATATTTTTTGCATCTTAATAACAGCGAAAATGAGTAGGGGATTTCCTTACGAAGTTTATTAAGTGTATACATGCGTAAATAACGATAGTGTTACTATTTGTAATGAATGCGCGTCTCCACATAAATTACTTTGGATTACGATCAAAATTTTTGTGACAATTTAACACCTTTAAATAGACATTTATAAAAGAAAACCAGTCCGAATTTGACCGCAGTACAACGAAATTTCGTTTTTACGAAATACTACCTTTAAATGTGTAAACTGTCAATTCTATTTATATACAACAAAAATTTTGAGTTACTCTAGAAAAAGATTGATTTCTGAATCATCGATGAAAATGGTTTGCGATGAGCGAAACCAATTCTTACCTTAGCAATAAATAAATGTGAAAACGGTATTTATTACTGTACTTCAAAATGATTATGTTGCTTTTTTATTAACAGATAAAAATTATAATTATTACTGATTGAATTGTCACTAGCTCGGTAAAACTTTATTTTAGCACGGTGAAAAATTGGGTTGTATTTTAGACGTAATTCCGATGACGATAATCCGAAATAGCTATCAACTATATATCTTATAATTGTTGTAGAACTAAAATACAATTCTATTTTTTCACTATACTGCAATTATTACATTACATATTATCTTTTTACAAAGTAATATTGTCTAAGACAAATTACAACTATACATATTTCTGACGATGGCGTGTAACATAAAGAGCTATTTCCAAATTGATTATAATCTTGTGGAAGAAAATATTTCGCTATTATAAGCTCATCATAATGAAGCTCTATTTATTAAAAAAAAATCCTCCCGTAAAATTCTTTTATTAATATTAAAACAGTAGTAACAGTAGACAAACCGAAACTTTTTTAAAATGATATTTATGCTTCGTAAAACATACTTTAAACTTTAAGCTTTAAAAGAACTTTGAAAAGGCTGTACTTATATTCGCGTAACAGACATATTTGTTTTTTACCCAATACATCTCAACTTAACGTTGCCTCTACCAGCACAATGATTTGACCAAACCAAACCAAAAATGAGATTTATAATTCACAAAAACAAACATCAATGATTTTTTTCTTTATACATATTTGGTCTCACTTTGGAACATATTATCGCCTCGTGGAAATATCTCAATGTATATTTTCATCGAAAACTGCTTAATATTCAATTGTTCAATCTCTCTTTTTTTAAAGAAATTAAGAATAGGGAAAATGACTAGTGGTAACTGAATCGCTTTTTTACCTTCAGCTTGGTAGAAAATAGTTTGAGACCGTACTTTCGAACAGAAGTCTGGAAATCGATTGAAAAAGAGTTAACCGTACTGAGACCGTGAGATTCCTAATAGAAAACAAATACATTGAGTATTGGATAACGGTCCCGACATCAAAATTTCATGGCAAAATGAATGATTATAGTATGAAGAATTATTTATTAAAAATGATCTAGAGGCTTTTTTGTGCTAAAAATTAAAACAAAAACATTCAATCAACGATTTTAATTACTAATAATTTTACTGGATAAACAAATATTTTGTCCAATTTTACACGGAAAATATAAGTTGATATTTTTTTCAAATTTTATGTCTTAAATCCTGATTTTCATTCGAGGTCCTCAGGGATCGAAATGATTACGTTGGTGATGATTTTTTCAACTTTAATGCGGTGATATATACTGCCTCTATTTGAACTAGCTAAATCCATTCGCTCATATTAAAGTTTATTGGTAGTCGCTTGTTTATTAACGTCAAATAATTTACTACAATTCTTTATAGCTGGTTAAACTCAAACCCGTAATTCGTCGTATGAAAATAAATGATATTCTTAATGCATTATCATATAAACGAGAAAAGGTATTAAAATGCAAATTAGGGTATTCTGTTTAAAATGTCGGTCTCTACGACAGGAGATAACTTACTACTTATGCGAAGAACGGATTTGCCAAAGGTGTCATAATTACAACAAAAGGGTGGGGTGAATTATAAGCATTGACGTGCGACAAACGAAGTGAAAAAACGTTAATAAAATGAGACATTAATTGGTCTTAAAACTAGTTACAACCTTCAGGGTTTCAAAATTCTTAAAAAAAAAGTAAACCGAATAATAATTATATAATTATAACAACCGATTCTTTACGAGGACCATAAAAATATAATATCTCTAAAATTTCTGTCAAATTGTAAATATATTAATTTCGAAAGTATTTATCAAATATATATAACAAAATTGTAATTTTTAATACATTAACAATAAATTCTTGGTGAAGATACTTGTTACTTTTTCCAAGTTTTTTTTTAATTGACTGGCTCTGTTTCAATCATCTTTATTTTTTATTGAAATAGTATTACTATTAAGGTGTTAACTGTCACTTCTTGATGGAAAGGCATGATATTTTAAATAATTAAAACACATTTTTTCACATCAGGACCGGTTTCGCTCATCAGTTGATAATGCTCGCGATGAGCGAAACCGGTCCTGATCAAAAAATATATTGTGGGAATAAGTACAAAAAATCTGTTTCTATTATTTGAAATATTATTATTTGGATATTCCAAAGTTGATAAGTTATATTCTTAACACAAATTTTTCTTTCTAAGCTTTTTAAAAATTTAATCGTATTTTTGTGTCTTTAGTTACTCAATCCTCGAAATTTATGACTATATGTATGTGTATGCTTATGAAACATGTGGTACTTTTATTGTACATACATATTGAATAACAGCCGCACGTGCTTTTCAAAGTACCGCAATATTATCATAAAAGCTAGGAAGCAATATAAAGCTTTATACAAGCAATGATAATTCGCAATAAACAATATTTTTGTGTGGCCTCTAATCATCAAGCCAAATCGCCATCACGTTTTTACATCTCTTTGAAAAGTTCCTATATGCAAATAGTCTGCAGTTTTGCTGGAATAATTTAATCATAGTAGTTTACCTTACAGCTTCGTAATGTAAAAAATAGACAAGATTTTCAAAAAAGTTTAATTTAAAATATGTGTTCTCTATAAAAATATGATTTAAAAAATTCCATTTAGGCTGACCATATACTCAAATAACTTTGAACAGAGAACACGGTGAAAAAATAGCAATGTATTTTAGTTCTACAAAATTATTTTTAACAAATATAGTTGATAGCTATTTCGGCTCACGCCATCGTCAGAACTATGCTTAAACTAACATTTGCTTATCTATATATAGCTGTGCAGAAAAGGTACACAACATCTCCTCTCTCCTTTTCCAATGGCCTAGCTTGTTATTTAAACACAATGACACTAAACTTTCAAAATTCCAAATGAAACAATAGGTGTCTATGACAATAAGATAATGTGTGTGGGACGGAAGTGGTCCTTCAGGAAGCAAATTAGACCACCCCTTTGTGCAACGGCTTGACAAGTGACGATATTATTATGTTAGTTTGATCGTTAAGAATCCTTTGTGATAATTTGTTTTCTGACAAATAATTTGCACTAAAAATTGATTACCTATGTTAGAATCGTGGAATTAGATCAGATCCTTCATTATTCTAAAAGGCCAGAGAGTTAAAGAATTGAATACTTATTCATTTTTGGTCAAAAAACATTCATACAGATTAACTAGGCCCAACATACGGAGTTATATGTCATTAAAAGTGTCAACAAGATGTATATCCCTCGTTACATGGTAAAATCAATATACCTTACCCTTAAAATTGGATTTGTTATCACTTCTTCTGTTAATATATTCTGTTTTATATATTTATTTGAATTCATAACCGTAAAATTATCAGAACTTTACTAAATAGAAGGGCATAGCATCAAAATGATTAACAGTTTAACTAAAATACATTGCTATTTTTTTCACCGTGTTATAATGGAGTTCTACCAAGTGAATGCCAATTCAATCAATAAGTTTAACTTTCCTTCAGTAACACTTTTTAAATTTGTTTCTTTTTCTTACTTGACTATGAATTTAGATGTACATTTTAATCTACAAAGTATATAATTTATGATATCGACTGAAGGTGGAAGACTTGATGGAATTTCAATATCAAATTTGAATTGTTACAATTTTATATGATTCCACATGTTTTGTCACTAACGACCCGGGGCATCCTTGCATCTGTGATGCCGAAAGGCGAAACCCGGGTCGTTAGTGACAATACATGTGGAATTCAAATTTTCTACAAAGTATAATTATACTGTAATATCAAAGGTGCATTTCATTTTTTAAATACAGTGAAACCTCGATTTTACGTTTTCCAAGGGACCCTGAAAAAATAACGGTAAATACGGAAACGGTGAATGCGGGAAAGCTTCAAATAATAATAAACAAGTAAAATCGTAAAAAATATTTATTTATTAGTTACTTGTACATACTGTATATAAAATTTATTTAAAAAAAAATCTTTTATATTAGTTTGCTTCTTTGTTATTTGGCACTTTAATCGGAACAAAGACTTGTTACTAAACTTGTGACTAAAAGTTTGTATGTACAGGAATCATATTACCATGAATTTTAAGCAACTCTACATTTGTATCACAAAAAATAATACGCGTGTGGTGGATTTCAACCCAAAAAATAACACATTCGACCATGCGTTACGTCTAACATGTACAGCGGATTCCAACGTGTCCACACATAAGACCTGCACTCGGCTGTGTCAAACTTGCTTGCCGAGATACGGAGAAATATGCAATAAAAACGGTCAATTGGGATAATATTTGTGACGGGACCAAAATATTTAGACCGTTTATCCAGGAAATCAGGAATCGGGAAACGGTCAATGCAGGATTATTTAACATTGTTCTTATGGGATTTTGACGGGACCATAAAAAATAAGCTTTCCACCCGGGAAAACGTATTATGCGAGAACGGTTGATTGAGGTTCCACTGTATCAGGAAAAAATTATTTACAGTCATACTTATCAATTAAAATTTTAAATCTTTCTTAAGAAGTTTCTTAAAAAGCTTAAAATTTTAGGTAGAATATCTGAAAGTCTGATACCAAATTTTACCGACTTATTTGTGTTAAAATAATAATGAGGCAGTACTCGCCGTTGAGTATACTTTAAATAATTTATTTTTCAGTCATTGAAACAAATAAAATCGATGATGTGAAAATGATTTTTTACTGGAACTACCAAATATAGTTTTTTAAGCCGCTAAATGGTAACTTTCAGTTTAACAGTACACAGGAGAGTAAGAATGGAAGAAAGCCTGGCATCTTCCGCAAACAAAAAATTAAGTAATCGCGTGGATGTAGAATTAGACTAAGTACCGAATCAAGCTGCCTGGATCATTCAAACACACTTTAAGAGGTAAAATTTCAATAGGAAACAACGAGGGGATAGATTCCAGAAAGCTTCTTAAATCTCCAACTATTAAAGGAGCGTAAAGGACTGGGACGATTATTTGAACCTGATGGAGTGGAACAATAAACTACTTGACATATAATATAGCACCATTCGAGTATATATATTTAATACCTATATCAGAGCGTTGTAATCAAAAAATGATCAGTATAATTTTTCCAATCAGAGCACAAGCATTTAATTTTTAATTTCCCATCCAGCTAAGCAAAATTTTAAAGTAAATATATATATAGTTTATGAATACACAAAACATATATTTATACAAGAAAAATAATATTGAAAATTTTCCTGCACTATATACAAAGCAATATTTACAGAAGCTTATAAAAAAATAGCGACTTGTCAATATATTTTTATTTGCTTTAAATGTCTAAAAACTATGTTTATCTGGGAAAATATACGACAAACTTTCAATAAAAATATTATTCAGTAAGCGATTCGCAGTTTATGGCATTGCTAGTGAAACTGGACGAGAATTACATGTGATAAATTTATTCATTATATAAATTCAAATTTAAATGCACACCAAACAATGAAATCTTTCCTGCTATTTTTTTCTTTAACCATCTGATTGCTTAACTTGACAATCTTCATAGGATTTGTTTACACCAATATTATTCAATAAATATTTGGAGTTCTTAGTGTTGCTAGTGAAACTGGACGAGAATTACATGTGATAAATTTATTCATTATATAAATTCAAATTTAAATGCACACCAAACAATGAAATCTTTCCTGCTATTTTTTTCTTTAACCATCTGACTGCTTAACTTGACAATCTTCATAGGATTTGTTTACACCAATATGATTCAATAAATATTTGGAGTTCTTAGTGTTGGAGTTACCGCTATACATTTCAGCAGGGTACGTGCTAATAGCTCGCTATAAAGTGTTTTACTAGCGTCAGAATGAGAAAAAAGTTCGATTGTGTCTAATATTTGAGAAAGAATCAAATAAATTGTTTGAATCAGTAACTAAAGAAATTAATACAAAATTAAAATCAGAATAATATTTTTTCGATTTCGAGTAGCTTTCTCTAAAAAAACATCTCTTAAAATTGTTTGTGTGATACTGAAAATACTTTTTGACATGTCGATATTTTATTTTAAGCTTATCTTACTCATTTATTTACATTTTTATTATTTTCTTTCTTACCTGGGTCTTCCGACGAACGAGTAGTAGCGGTCGAGCTGCTGCAGAAATTTGATGGCGTCTGCATTGTCTTCGGATTCAGTCATGGAAGCATATGCGATCGAAATCATGAGCAGAGATAATCCGAGGATCACTATTAGTTGCCGTGGGAACATTGTTGCTGGTCTGCAAAAAAAGGATAGTTTTTTTTTTTAATTTTTAGTTTCAAATCTCTAGTAAATGGCAAAATATAGAAAAAGACAGAACACGAAAAGCACAGACTCTAAGGTTAGGAACCAAAAATACAACTGAAATAACTTTCGATAACATTTATTTAATGCAATAATAATAACAATCGATTGCCTGTGGTAAATGTAAATACTGTTAAAAATGAGTCTTTGATGAAAGGATTTTACAACAAATAATAATCAACTATCATTAAAGAGCAATTAGATAATTTTAATCTTAGAGATAGTTTCTTATTTCAAATTGGTGAATAACTGTGGGAATTAAACATTGAGTAATGAATTTGAAGAATTTTATTAATGAGATGTGTTGTATCTTTGTATAGTGCGGTAAATCAATATGTGTCATCTATTATATATCAATTATTCTTAATCCTTTCCACACGAACGTCTCAAGGTATGAGACGCGAGATTTCAAACATCGATAATACAGGAAATCTTCTTCATGATTTACTGATTTTGGTTTCAAAATATCGCCTAGTTTGTACTGCTACGGCCACCTCCATGCACCTGTCAAAAGTATTAGGCTTAAATCTTTAAAACATCGACTTTTCGAACCCTTTAAATTTATCGCGATTCCCTCCAGTCAAAAAATCAGTTTGAAACTACGCGCCACATTTCACGGCATTGCAATGTAACCTTCCATGACACGTGACAGTAATGGCGCTTGTTCATTTCAGTTTGATTGGTGGCTTCGTTACGTCACGGTAATGGCGATTTACGATTGAGTTATTTGTTAGGGATATATTTGTTAGTGATTGTGACAACATATGACATTTCTTTGTGTTTTTTAATGTTATGAAGTATTCTTAATGCATCTGGCTTCCATAAAAGCCGACCAAATTATTTTTTTTGCTCTATTTATGACTCTATATGGAAAGAAAGAACAAATTTAATTTGTATGAAAAACAGCCGCGTGGAACGGGTTAAGAGACTTGCGCTTTTTCCGGAAATATTTCTGTATCCTTCTGCATTACAACCATTGAAAGATAAATTTGCATAGATTAATTATGTTTAGTCATGATTCACATCCTAACAATATTATTAGTAAGAAATATCGTTATCACTGAGGGGGAAGACGTTGAATAAATGCATTACTTCAAAATTCGAGACATTCACAACGTTGCTCTTAATGATGTAACACGATGCTGGTACAATCTAATTTCCGAGGTCCAAATTCCAAATTCCAAGTTCCGAGTTCATAGTGAAATCAAATCATCTCACTCCTAATATTAGACGAAAAAATCTTTTCTCAACGGTCAGCATAAAACTTTTTTAGTTGCCATGATCCGTTACTTTTAATAAGCACTAGAAGAATGCAAGCACTAAAAATATTTTATAAAAAAGCAACAAAAGACAATGTTTTAAGACCAATTTCTATTTTGAGGTCTTTGTCTTCAATGTTCACCATTCAATTGTTCAAGCAATTAGTACATAAAACATTGTCCGATATAAAATTTAAGAAATTTTTATTGAGTTATGTTTCTTTGTTGGATGGTCGTACAAAACATGTTGTTATTTATTCAAAAAATATGTCCAAATTAAGCATGCCTTGTTAGTTTTGTTATTCGTTTTGTTACGATTCCTATCCGTTTCACATTGAATCATAATGCATCACAATTGAAAACCTAGAACCGCAAAAAAGCGAGTTTGCTAACCTAAAATAAAAATAAAATTTTCCTAGCCGAGTCATTGCCCACTCTTACGGTATTTTATCTATGATATTTGAGTTTTTTACCTTTTCTGTCAAGTGTACTACCCACTTCCAAGAGACATGCCATATCGGGAATTTACATATCCATCTTCTTTAGCAACGAGGGGTTAAAATTCCAAGAATTGGTTACTGGTATTAAAAACGTCTTTGTTTTTATTTAAATATCAATTATTTTGTCAACATTATCGACTTAGCGTATTTTTGTGTAAAATTGAAAATGGTATGCCTACATTTATACTATGTATCTGATCAGTCAGTGGAAAAAAATTAAATATATACAAAAAAAAATTATATTTATTAAGTCGCTAGATACAATAGATATTATGCTTTCTAATTATAAAAAAAATGAATGAATATATGTATGTTAATTTCTTACACAATTCACATCATCCATACTTAATTTTCGATCACAAAAAGTTGTCATTAATTTTGAAGACCTCTTTTGTAGATCATCGGTGCGAGATATTTTTAATTTATTTATCACTGGTCAAAGTTGTTGATTTTTGCTGAGGAACTAAACACAATTATATAAATTGGAGTTATATTTAATCAATTTTTAGCTTTCTATTCGAATGTATGAATATTTGTGCTATCTGATTTTTCTTTCTTCTGCTCGATCCTAAAAACGGGTTGTGGCGAAAACGGTTAACGTATCACAAATTCTATCCAACTCTTTTCGAAAAACAGATTAAAAAAGTCCTTAAAGAAGCCAATTGCTCTATTTTTCAAGAGTATTTAAACAGAAAGTTTAAGTAACGAAATATTTAAACGAGTCAAGAAATGGCCGTATTGTAGTCAACTAAGCTGTACTTCAAAAATATACAAAATAAAATACATATAAAACCATAAATTACATAAAATAAACAGTTGAACGTGTGCATAATACTTGGCTGAGATTAATTATATATGAAAAAAAACATTCTTATAACAAAAGATATTCTTTTCTTTTATAATGTTCACATTTTGAACCTTTTCAGAGAACCGTTCCAATTTCAAATTGTTAATATTCTCGGAAGCATTTTTGAAGTAAGAAGTCGCTTATTACATCTCTAGCGATTGCATCAGTCTTATCAACGTCATATGATCTTTTAGAATTTGAACGTCATTATACGTAATATCTACTGAAAGAAGCAAAAAAAAAAAACAAATCGTTTCATCACGGTATTACACTACATGTATGTATTTTCTATAATAAAGCAGTGATCATTTTGATTACACTTGTTTATTTTAAACAATAAAGTATCATGCCTTTCCAACAAGAAGTGGGATTTAACACATTAAAAGTGACACTTATTTTACACGTAGATATACATCAACATATTGGAATACATTAAAAACAGTTCATTCAAATTATAATGCCGATCTAACGGACCAATGCTGTTATTTCAGAACGAAAATATAATGTATTAAAATCATGTGAAGGATTTGAATGTTTGTATGTATTCAAAATAGAAACCTAATAATCATCAATATAAAGTCAGCAGTAATCAAAATCGTGAAATAGTGAAAAATGATTAAAGTCAATTAATTTATTCATCTAACGAAAGAATCGATTTAATCTTTAAACCATCACTAAAAATTGACGACAAAAATAGTAATTTATTGGATATTATTATTTAATATAAACATGTATTCTGCCACCTCCATGAATGACGGATTTTTTTTAAATCCATCTGAGTTTGATAAGTTATATTTATAAATTTAATAATTTTATCATAAGCACCGGTTTTCCTTATCAAGGATATTCCTATTAATGATCAGTTAATGATGGTCAAATCCAGTATTGATCGTATAACATAATTTTTTTAAAAACATGAGATTTATTTAAAAAAACAAAATCACATTTAGGAAAATTATTTTCAATGAGTAAGTATAATAAGACATTTAATTTAAAATCACTATTTTTCAGCCTTTTGGTGTTATTTTTATTTGCAATAATAACTGTTTATGGTGTTTTACCTCTAATTTCTATAAAAACAATTATTTTTCCATGACCTTTATTCTTCAATATTTTACGTTGAAATCATTATCATATTAAAAATATTTCTTGTTTTGCAACTGGTGATCATTTACGTTATCAAGAAATCAAAATGATAAAATCAACGTGAGCCAAAATAACTATCAACTATATCTTATAAAATTTTTGTAGAACTGAAATACATTGCTATTTTTCACCGTGTTATACAAACTTTCATTAATTTTTTTTCCGAGCCGGTAAATAGAAACCGCCATCATTTATCGTATTTATTTTATGGTTTTCATTTCCTGAAAATTGTTGAGAGTATTTGCATTTCAACAATAATATATAAAAATAACCGGAAAGGAAGTCGTATTTTACCTATAGATCAGAAAAATTTATAAAATAATTAGTGTTTCAATTAAATAGATAAGATAGAAAATACAATTCTTAACCACGAAGGTGTCAGTCGATTCGGGAACATTTAGGAATCGATGCTCTATTATATGTTACAACTATAATATTATTATACGGCCAGATATTTTAATGGGTAAACATACAAATATAAAAATAATATTTCATCAAAAAAAATGTAATAATTTCATTCAAAAGAAATTTGTCCTCTGCAATTCTTAATACACATTGTGAAGCCATATCCTTTTGTTGTGCAATTTTTTCCATTCATTACGTTCGTCTCTTTTAAAATTTCTTTTTAATTACATTGTTGATTTTAATTAAAAAATATGTGTAATTGTATTGGTCAGCAAATTGCCGCGCGATGTAACCTTGATTGCATGATGCATTGTTTTTAAATATAATATTATTTATGCAGTTATCAAGTTATGCATTATGCAAATTCAACATTTAAAAAATACTTCAAAAATATGGGTTTCATTTTAATACCGTCATCATATAACAAAAACTTTACAATTCGTAGTTTTTAGTTTGGAAAAATAAAATTGACATTCCTGATAAAATGACAAGAATATAATTTTAATTGAGCGTCAAATTTAATATAAAATAATGACTTAAGTTTATTTCATAACAATTTTATAAGTGATTTATGTATTAGAAAAGCAATAATAAATTAATGCGGTCATAGATTCATGCTATTTCGGTTCTCAATCTTTAGTATTTTAGTATCGTTAATGGATTATTAATTTTGATAAATTATTTCTTAGCCTAAGCAAAAATCGATAAATCAATAAAAAATCAATTTATAACGTCGAAGCCAAAAAAGCACCGCACGGACATGATAACTTTGTATATTGAAATATAATTTATGATTTCGACTGAGGATGCTTGATGAAATTTCAGTATCAAACTTGAATTGTTGTAGTTTTGTAAAACGCATAGTTAAATAGAATGTCTGAAGATGTCAAAGAGAAAACCGCAGTTATGAATGACAAAAATTGTGCAATTCTACACAGTTTCAACAAATCAAATTTAATATTAATACATATTTATTTATCTGCAAAACAAAATGTTGCAGCATCTATTATAAACATTTCAATTCTGGCGTAAACTTTAAAAGTTATTCGATATACGAGAGTTTGATTGATTAGTTTAAGAAGCTTGCAAACAATCACTCGTTGAATTTTGCTTATGATTCATTTCATATATTTTATTATAACTATTTATATGAAATATTTTGATACGTAAATATTCTCAGATTAAATGGTGTCAGTTGTAACCTGGAATATAAAAATAGTGCAACGCGCTACAAGTCGAATCAGTTTTTGCAATCCACAAAAGGTGGGTGACATAACCAGAAGAAAGAATATCATGTTAGTCACGTGGGAAGTCAGTATTATACGTGCCCGTAACCCTTATACCGAACTATATTTTGCAGCGTTACATTTAAAATATCGAAAAATTTACTGACCAGACGTGTCACATAAGTCATCAATTCTACAACAGTTTTATTTGATTTTCTTTCTAAGCTTTAGCGAAATCAAATTAAAAGAGTTCAACAACTTTAAAGGTTATATCACCTACAAAACATTATGAAACTTCTCTCGATTCACTCAAACTTTTTTCTGCATTACAATGAGAGGAAAAAAAAGACAAAACATGTTTTTAATGCCTTATTAAGAAAAACGAACAATTTTCTAATGCAAAATATTATATATTTTTATAAAACTCGATATATTAATATTTAATATTAACTTCTGTAATCAAGATCCGTATAAAAACACTGTCAAACATATGAGAACCCTCTATAACGACTATACGAGACGTTGGAAAGACGATTAAATAAGATTTCACATTATTTTAAGTAATAAAAACACATTTTTCAGTGCGATTTTTAATATATACGGTGCACTCTCGATTATCCGGGCTAATAGTGGGAAGGATGGTCACGGATAACTGAAAAACACGGATAATCCGAACCATCAATTTTTTATTTTCGAATATAATATCATATACACGATACAACTTTAAAATATATTGTTTATTTATTCATTATTTATCAGTAAAACACAAAAAAATACGTAAAAATACAATATTTTATCATAATAACAAACGTAGTCCCGAGAGCTGGCAAATATAGGCAATAAATATTGAAATTAACAAATTTACTGCGGGCAGTCGCGCTGATTTATGCACTTCACTGGAAATTTAAATAGAAACGCATGTGGAGTACAAAGGATTTCAATTCTTGACTCATTCTAGTCCCATAAATTGTGATGTTTATTGCGATATATGCGAACTCATTTAAAACACACAAGTGGTTAAAAAAATCACCGATTAGTTACTTAAACACAAACACATCGCTAAATTCATCCTTTTTTTCAAACAACGCGCATATTCAAGATCGCAATTCATTAATGCGTCTCATAATCGTCAAAAAAAATCAATCAGATTATATTTGAATTAAAAAATATTTATTTTCAGGTAAGAATAATCCGCAAACCGGATAATCCATACACGGATAATCGAGAGTACACTGTATTTACAATCATGGCCGGTTTCCCTCATCGCGATCATTATCAAATGATGAATACAAATTGTAAACCACGCTATACACAAAAAAAATCCCATTTGTCCCCATCTCAAAGTTTTGTTAAATAGCCTTATTTGTAATTTGTATAATTAGTTGATAGTGCGCTCGACTAGCAAAACCGGTCCTGATCATATATATTTTGTGGAAATTGTACTAAAAATGTGATTCTATTACTTTAAATATATTGCCTTTCCACCGAGAACTGTCAGTTGACACATTAAAAAGCATTTCAAATTATTTAAATTCTGTTTATCGATTTGAATCCGTAAGTTTTTATTCCAGTATCTTTTGCAGTATATAAATATCGTAATTAAAGTATTAACTAATTTTCAGTTTATGTTGACATAAATATTTTGAAAAAGATATAATAGGTTCATTACTCCAGTTTGGTAGAAGTTATCATTACAACATAATTGATACTCTAATAACTATAGTACTTTAGGTAATAGAAAGAATAGGTGAGAACTAATGAATAATCAAAATATCAACATCAATAAAAAAAATTGCCAATCAAAAAAAGATTTATTAAAAAATATCTGTCTAATTTGTTATATAAAATATATTTTATATAAAAGTTATTCGACGGAAGAGTTTTCCGATATTTAACGAAAAAGTCATTATTTTTACGGTTCGAAAATCATGGGCAGAGCTTTTTTTCGTTAGCTTAATAGGCGTATTATAAACGACGCTTTAGTAGTTAATGCAGAAATCTATAACTTGTCTTTCCTAATCGCTTCGTAGCATATATGGATAAACGAAATGTTTTAACCGCTTCTGTGATAGTAATAAATATATGAAAGCAAAAGCTCCATTATTTAATTATTCAGAACAAACATTATTATCTTGCATCAACAAAAAAACGATTCATTTATGAATGACATTGCAAAACAGATATTTATATTTCAAATCTGCCATATTAAAACACCTAGTAAACACTGAAAAGATTGGTAATTATTGTTATTGTGATCAAATTTGAAAGGAGTACCAATATTTGAAATGATCAACTGTCATTAGTCGTGGAAAAAAAATATTTTAAATAAACATGACGCAATTTAAGAAATGTTTTCACAATTTTACAAAAAAAAAAATATTCTTACGGTAAGCAAAACCGGTCCTCATTTTATTTTAAAATTTTTGGAGTCATTCTTAAAAATCTTCTAGAAACTCTAATAGAAAAAAATTGTGTTAATATCCTGGTGATGAATATCGTAGATACAAAATGTTATAATTTGATCAAAATTCAACTATAGCGTCCGTATTCCATACCTGCGATGTAAAAACAGACACACGCATTAACAAAGTTGGCGGAAAGTGTTTGTTCTTGTACTTAGGCATGTTGACGGAGCTAATGTACCAACTTAAAAAATGGTAAATTAATAACTTCGCAGAATTCCAACTTATTTCTTGACGGCTTAAAAAGTCAATAATAAAGACTAATCGGTTCTAGGAAGTGGTGTACTGAATTTATTTATAAACATGATCATTTCAATTATTACATAAACATTCCTACATTGGAAATAAGCTTTCAAAGATAATCAATGCTATTGATTGAATTGGCATTCACTTGGTAGAACTCCATTATAACACGGTGAAGAAATTAGCAATGAATTTTAGTTCTACAAAATTATTTTTTTAAATATAGTTGAAAGCTATTTCGGCTCACGCCATCGTCAGAACTGTGCTTAAACGATCTCAGCGCCTAGGTGTTTGCATATTTGTAACAAGGGTCGCAGGATGACGGTTTTGGAACAGATGGAAATCATAAGGCATCAACTATCACAAGGGATTCTTAACGAACAAACTAATTCATTGTCTTCTCCATTATTTAACCCTCTGCGGGGAGGAGGGTCTGATTTTCTTCCGCAATAGACCATTTCCGTGCCACATGTAAACTTATTGACATAGCCGCCTTTTTAGTTTCACTTACAATTTTTGGAAAAAAAAAATAGTTTTATTCCGAGCAAGAAACAAGCTAGGTCGTTAAAACAGGTGAGAAGATGTATAGTGTACCTTTTCTACACAGCTATATATAGATAAGCAAATGTTCGTTTAAGCATAGTTCTGACGATGGCGTGAGCCGAAATAAATATAAACTATATTTAAAAAAAATATTTTGTAGAACTAAAATACATAGCTATTTTTTCATCGTATTATCAATGCTATTTGATCTTTAATATTATATTTTTAATAGTTGCACACTTTGTATCTATCATATTTACACATAAACAAATTTAGTTTTATTGTAAAATAATGTAGTTGTAATTCCTAACCTCTCTCATTCTTTATATTCAAGTTAAGAATTCGAATAATTGCTTACTTTAGTAATGAATATCCTAAAGATTCAGTAAATTTTCAGAAACTCCACAAAGAAATGAAAAACTTGTCACGTTTAAGTATAAGTGTAAAATAATTTATGATAAATTAGCTATAGCAATGTTCCTTTCAAATTTACCGAAATTGTTTTGCTATTGGTGTTATGCAAAAATCTTTTATATATGTATATAAATGTGAACTATGATAAATGCCGACGTTAATTTGTTAGAGAATCCTGTTCCGTAAACCATAAAATAAATCTCATCTATCACAATTGAGATGACAAGCAGAACCTTTGAAAGGAATCATACATATTTTTCTACAATGAAGAGATGGGAATAATATTTCACTTGATAACGTATAAGTAACTTGTTTATAGAGTCTGAGGAATGCACTGTTAGTAAGCAGGATGCTTTCAAAATTTTGTTATTCTAACGTTAACTGAACAATTCCTTGGCCAGTCACTTCAACGATGTTAAGGTTTAAGACGTGGCAATTAGATACACTAACAGACGCCTATCTCCGCCTCATTTACTAATAACCAAATTTCTTACTGTTGGTATTTTGAAGACTAAAACATAGACTTGAAAAATATAAATTACAAATCAAAATATTTTAAAGTGATAAGTGAAAATTTAAAAACAGTATATAACATTATTATTAAAATAATATTGATATGTTTGTTATTTTTTTCTTTGAATATGTATAATATATGCAGTAAACGATTTAATAATTATTTGATACATAAGAAACTGAAATACAACTAAATATAAGCAAACAGAAAAATACAGCGACACTTAAAATTACCTTTTACTTCCGGGTGCGTCACTGGTACAAGAGATGAATTTAATTACTTTTTCCTTAAAATAGTAATGTCAGTTTTAAACGTGATGAAAATGAAAATTGCAACACTTTAATGTTACTTCTTGTATGCGAGACAATTATTTGTTCTTAGTTTTATTATAAAAATCATGTGATATAGGTAAAAAACATTTAAGTGATATGGGTATTAAGCCCATCTTCAATGCAGTAAAATAGAATAAATGTTGATAACTTTTTAACAAAAACAAGTTTATTACGTAAGTAAAATGTTTTAATGAAAAAAAAGAAAATTCATAATAGAATTCTCGTAGATTGAGCGTTTTGGATTGTGCCATTTTTTTTTTATAAATTGGACGTGATGAAAAAAACAATTCAATTTTCAATCGACATTCTGTGAGTAAAATCAGCACTTACATATCAATCAAGTCAAATTAACTAAGAAATCAATTAAATTACCTTTTTATTTAGTAGCAAACTGGAATTCTACACAGAAATTTCTGAGAAAAACGAAAGATCAATAGGCAATCAAAAAAGTTATTGACACTTTTAAAGGACCCTTCATGTTCTTTGAATGCCTCGGCTAACGGCAGTATATTGCCCATAAAAGAATGTTTCATCGTCGATTATAAAGCAAATTGTTTTGAATTGGTACACTTTATAACCGACCCCAATGGCAAGTCAGCAATTTTGGTTTATGTCTCTCTTACAGTCCGTTTATACGGAAAATTGACACAGTGGCAAAACAGATCAAGAAGAAAATAAAGACAACATTTTCGTTGCATCTATTAACTGAACTTAATCAATCGCAATAGGAATGTTGCCAAAAAATAGCTTTTAAAGCGATGGGGAAATCACTAAACCCCAAGAAAAATCCTTTTTTTCTCTAATCACAATAAGAATTCGTTTTATTCAGTGCTAATTTAAGAATTTCCGAATGACAGCATAGATACCTCTGGAGCTTTCATTTTTCCCCGTGCAAACATTTTTAATTTTATGTTGAGTGACAGTTTCGTTTTTTTTATTTTAGAACCATATCTAATCCAATAGTAAAGGAGATCGACTTAATTGGAACTCATCTCAACAAGATTGGTTCTACGAGAACTGCGTGTCATTTAATTGTTTAAGCTGTATTTTTCAAACATTTAATAACAGAGCTACGATGTGATGACTAATCGCTATCCTGTTTCTAGCAATGAACTGGCGGGAGGAAATTTATTATATATATATAACTCTACACATTTATCTGTGATTTCGAATTGAAATCAATATATCGATTCATAAAAAGACAACCTAAGTAGATTCGAACACATAACCTCAAGAGAGTTTATTTGACCATTTGGCTTCAGGCATCAATTTCTTGCTTGACCATTACTTTCTTTTTAAAAATTACGAAAGTATCATCACTTTTTAAGATGTTATAAAAAATTTACTTATTTATTTTGTGTAAGTGATACTGGTCATTTAGAGTTTAAAAAAAATATAATTTTCCAGAGAGCGATTGAATAAATAAATGTAACTTTTCCAATCAAAGGAAGTCAATCTTATTGTTTGATGTGAAAAGTGTTAGGTTTTTGTTGTTAAATTTTCAAAATATACAAAAGCTGGTCCAACGAGTAAGAGAAAGATAAAAGTTAACTGCGTAAAGTGTTACTGCGGTTATATTTAGTTTTTGAAGTGGGTGCCGTGGCATAGTTTTACCTTTATTGCCCCCGTGTGTAATTTAATTAAATGGCGACTAAGCCGAAACGATGAACACATCGTAAAACGTATCCATTTAAGCGTTTAACACCAATTATAACAACACGACGATGTATCAGCGTGTCAAGTATTATTATTACCATTTAAACGCATTAGATTGTTTTTTAATGTAATGCCGAATAATGAATATTGACAGTGCCAAATTATTTTTAATGATAGTGCCAAATAATGATTATGACTCGCATATTAGTGTATTTTTTATTATTATCAACTAAGGGTAACACATACAGTCATTAGCTACCCTATAATTAAACACAACTAATAGATATTTAACTCGTTAGCACCCGGGGATACGTGCATAAAATCCGTATTCTTCGTTTTTGAGTACCGGCGGGAAAGGCAGTTTCCCATATTGTTATCATTAATCAATCGCTTATAACTCTTTGAATGCTTTTTTTATAAATTTTTCTCCGTTTACAAGCCATACAATAGTGAATTATTCATTTATCGATGGCTAAAAAAGGTCGCCAAATGTTTTGAAATACCATTTAAGTATTTTAAAATTGTACTTTTTCCAAACATTAAATTGTTAGTGAAAATTTTTTAGTGGTATGGAAAGCAATCGACCATTCGAACCTTAATGCAGATTCTTAAAAATATTTTTTATTTCAAATTCAAAGTGATTGTTTTAACGAAAACTCAATATTATTTATCACGAAGTGACAAAGCTCGAAGCAATGTTAAATTATGTTACTCTCTGTATCTAAAAGACCAAAAAATTCTACGTTTTTTCAATCATTTCTGAATGAAGTATAAGTTATATTGAAATTAATAAAAGATATCATTTATATGTTATCGAGTGGTAACTGTTGTATTTTGTGGATCTACTGCAACTGTGCATACTTCAGTTCTAACACATTTTCGCTGTGTCTGATTCCATATATGAAAATTAAACTTTCACGATTTCAGTCATAAACTCCATG
This sequence comes from Himalopsyche japonica, assembly GCA_028555115.1. Taxonomy (NCBI): domain Eukaryota; kingdom Metazoa; phylum Arthropoda; class Insecta; order Trichoptera; family Rhyacophilidae; genus Himalopsyche; species Himalopsyche japonica. The sequence continues at coordinate 417,856 of JAHFWJ010000461.1, forward strand.
AATACTGGCCAGAGAAATTATATTTTTTTATTATCGTCAATTCACTTTACACCGTTGGTAAAATATATCGAAGAAATCAGTATATATATCTTTATCAGCGTAACTATTGGTAAGTGATTCTATATTATTTGAATGTATTCATATACCAGTCTACAAATTATACATTGTCACACATTGAACATTTCCTCGTCTCATCCTACAGATAATTGGTGTGATTAACATAATACAAATGAAAAACTCTCGACACTCGTTTTCGTGTGGAACTGACATTGGTAATCAACAATAAATTATAAAAAATCAACAAAAAAAAGTTTAAAAATAGTCGATGTGTAAAAATATTTAAAAGTGTTTTTCATATTATTTCAGTACCAATTATCGCCAGAAAGATTATCAATTTAGTCAAAAGAAAAAATAACGAAACGATTTTTAATTTTGTTAAAGTTGCTTTCAATGAGTTAAATTATGATTATTTACGTTGTACCAAGACTTTTAAACGAATAATAAAATAAATATCTAACCAAAAATAACAAACAAACTTACAAATGGAGCCTTCAAATTTATTCATGAAAAGTTACATTCTACGTAAACAAAGAATATTTTATGTTTGAAAGAAAAAAAACTGTTTTTAAGGCAATCAGCTAACGTGTTATTCCGACAAATTTCATTGCATTTCCACAGGAATCAAAAAGATAACATTAAAATATTCAACATAAATCTACGCTATTTGCGAGTTGATGGCAAAAATGATTTGAAATTCTCTTTTGGTGATTGACTCCGTTCTATTGAATATTTACGTATGGCTGTATAAGTCATGCATTATGTATTTTATGAAAATTCAGGAAAACTTTTATACTATGTTTATTGCTAAAATCCTTTCACCAATGTTTCCAGTTTACGCGACCAATTTATTCCTCAAAACGTTTTTTGAATGAATTCACACTGAAGAGATAAAGTTATTTTGCCATATAGAGCTATTTTATTATTAAATTATTATTAAACTAAATAAGAGAGAACTTTTTAGAACTTATGAAATAATGATACATATTCGAAAATATTATGCTAAATTTTGTATTTTATATTCAACTTTACTAGCTTTACCAGAAAACTTTTTCAAAGCTTCTTACGTAGACGATAACTATTTTAATCAATAATATTAATTCAATTTACTAAAAATTAATAATAACAAAATTATCAGTTAATAAAACATTGTGGACAGATGGGTTAAATTTACAAAGGCGAAATACGTATAGTTATTCCAGATATATGTTATTATTACATATCTATGAAGAAAGATAAAAGTAAAAAGAGATACAAATTTATTGAAATTCTGAACTTATTTTTGGAAAAAATCTTTTATTTACAGATCATTTTTCAAATCAAGAAGAAATAAGCATTCATAAATATCTTTGTCGTAAAGAGTATGTTATAAAATTATTCATAGTTATTTTATTGTGGAAAAAAATATTTGTGTTCAAACGACCTTTTTTATATAATTAACACCTCTTACTGCAAACTCTTTTTCGTGTATATTTTTAAATATGATTTTCTATTTTTAACACTCTGCAGATGTTTTAAATTACATAAATAACATCACATGTGATGCTAATGATACTTTCGTTCGGGTTCTAATGTTTATTTGATTCTTTACATGGAAGAAAATGAAAATCATGAAAATCTGAAAATAATTTATACAATAAAACACTGATCATTTTCCTTACTGTTTTAAAGGGATGCAATCTTTTATAAAGAATATTTATGACATGGAATAGAAAACTATATAAATACAATGATCTCTCTTATATAAATAAGTAAGCTTAATGATTTCTTATACCAGTTTGATTATCGTATCATTCGATAAAAATAATATATTATTCAATTTTACAACAAATCAATTTACGATATCGACTGAAGGTGCTTGATGGAATTTCAATATCAAATTTGAATTGTTGTAATTTTATACGATTCCACATGTTTTGTCACAAACGACCCGGGTCTCGTTCTTCGGCATCTTCATGTATTCCATCAGAACAGTCAGTTCTATTGCATTCGTGTGATGGAAAATTTGAAGATGCCAAAGGGCGAAAATTACAACAATTCAAATCAATTTACACTCATCGCAAGTATTATCAACAGCTCTCTGAAACCGATCTTCATATTAATATTATAAAACTGCTTACAAATTATTAAACATTGTTCTTCATTTATTGAAAGATTTTTTTCCACGGTGAAAAAAAAAAGCAATGTATTTAAGTTCTACAAAATTATTTTTTTAAATATAGTTGAAAGCACGCCACGCCATCGTCAGAACTATGCTTCTAAGTTTTAGTCGTTTGAAAAGAATTTCCTTGGTAGAAATAATTTTGTAAAACTAAAATACATTGCTATTTGTTCACCGTGTTATAATGGAGTTCTACCAAGTGAATGCCAATTCAATCAATAAATTGAAAGTAGTCGATATGGCTACCCGGGCAATTCTTTTCAAACGACCAAAACTTAGAAGTATAGTTCTGATGATGACGTGAGCTGAAATAGTTATAAACTGTATTTTAAAAAATAATTTTGTAGAACTAAAATACATTACTATTTTTTTCACCGTGCTATAATGAAGTTCTACCAAGTGAATGCCAATTCAATCAATAGATTTTTTCCTTTTATTGTGAGATCCTATGTATCATTCAAGCTTTTTTATCCATTTCCGCCCAGAATAAGGAGTGTATAGACAAATTACATGAAGCTTTAATCAAAAAACGTTATTTCACGAGATTTTCCTGTTACAGCGATTTTCAAATTTTTTTTTCGACGAGAGTCACGATGTTATTAGATAGAACGAATTGTGATATAATCGTGCTAGCTACGTCATTTGTTATATAATGAATGGCAGGGAATTTTGTCATTCTATTTTTCTCGTCTATACTGTATATGCTATAAATTGAAATATCATTTGCATTAATATCTGTTGCAATGAAGTCATATTTCGATATAAATTCATAAATTTTACATTTCTGCCAATTTTCGTAGCTTACACCCCTTTTTTAAGCGGTGGATATGTTCCACTAAAGCCCGCGTGATAAAAAACACAAAAAAATCGAATATTGGCTCCATGTATTAAAAAGTCGTTGTTATTCAAAAAAAATATACATTAATATAGAAAATAGTGTAAAAAAAGTAATATTAAAACGAAATGAGAAATAAATTTTACCATTTTTTTTTTACAATATTATACATATGAGTATATTAAATAAAAGTAGTATGATTGATTATAATAGTAATGTACGTCTAGTCATTGCTATTTAGTACTTAATTTACACTCAATTAAAAAAAAAAATATTTTATTTTAATTGATATTTAATAGTTATACATACTTCATGTGTTTTTTTTTTAACAAAAATCAGGGTTTTTATTTGTACAAATTGCTTAACGCCCAAATTTTTAGCACATTGTTTTGGCCCCCTAAATTTGGTGATTACCGACTTTTCTCGACAGTATTTACATAATTATAATATAATAACTGTTATTATTGATATTTAAGGTTAATTGGTGTCACATAACATGAGCTGGCAATTGTTTATTATGAATAAAAAACAATACAAACAGAAATGAAATATTTTTCATTAATAAATAATAGGAATTGATGTAATAAATGACGTCAAACCCTGTTACAAAATCTGGCTGCATTTATAGTATAACAATACTACCACTCTTACAGCGAATACATATAACTCATAACCATTGAAGTTTTACTCCAGTGCCATGCAGATGAAGCCTTAGCTAATGGTGTTTCTGTTTTCCAAAAGTTTTAATTAGTTGAATTAAAAAAGCAAACGTTTTTTCTTAACTCTTTGAATTGAAATATGGTGCTTGTAGGTATGTTTAAAATTTTTACTGACAGACCTTTAAGTAAAACAAAATTTAAGCGATAATTAAAATACTTTCAATGTCTTCGCTTAATTAATTGGTGTTTCGAATTTGAGCTTCGTTAATAATTTATTACATCCCTGATTTTTTTAAGCGAGGACTGTTAATACATGGCATACAAATTTTTAATACACATATATATATACTATATTTAAAGACGCCGTAAATAAGAAGTGTCTATATTTTTATAGCATCATGCTCGTAATGTAAAATTGTTAAAATTTATTGTATTTATTTGTCGAAATAGGACTTAAAATTGTCGTTCTGACATAAAAACCTATATAAAAAAGGCAAATCAAATTTTCTATAATTTCACTTAGCGAATGCATGATATATAATAGAAGTGAAAAAAAGTCATTTTAGTATATGTATATATTATCTGAAATCTGTTTAATGTTTTCAATAAACCTGAATATATCTTTCTTGGCGAGACATTTTTCCTGATCAATATTTTGAATAACTTCTAAGTTAAAAAATAATTTGTGCTCTTAGTTTGTGTTTTATAAAATGATGTAAAAGATCATAAGTCTGACTTATTCCAGAATTTTATGATATAACATAACTGGTTTTGTGTTGTATTTTGAAATCAAAAATAATGTCTTAATAACGACTACTTTAAAATGTCGCTGCTACAAAGTATGTTACCTTATGTTATCTTGTTCTCTTCATAAAATTATCCGTCGCTTGAATATTTAACAGTTTTTCGCTTTACAGCGCATTGTTTTTTCAAAGAAAGAATAATTTATCGTTATTTTAAAAAGATTATTTGTTGAAATTATCCAACTTTTACACATTTAGACAGTTGAACAGTTTTAAAATTTTATATTTTAAATTAATTTCTGGAAAATTGCATACAAATTAAAGCATATTAATTTTTTATAAGCTATTTAAAATACATAAAAATTATTGAATTTAGTTTGTTTGGAATTTGTTTAAGATTTCATGAACTGTCACTATCAAATATTCTGCCGTCTTAAAAAAACCTAATCGAAATTGGAAATTTCAATTTCTCGTGGATCAAAATAAATTCTTTTCGGCTAAAAAGGTAAATTGGGGCACAAAATCCGTTTTATTATTAATTATAAGGACTGTTATTTAAAAAAAATCAATAACCAACTCAATTTTTATAACCCTATCAAATTAAACGTTGATGTTTTGTATATTTTTAAAATCCATTTAAGCCAAATAAGTAATCTCTTCTAATTTATTTACCATAGAATTGCTCTTTATTAAAGAATTTTTTTCAATTTTGAATAGAAAAAAAGTCGTAAAGCTTGCCATATTTTCATATGATATAAAATTTGATTAAATCTTGAAATTCAGAAAATCGTCGGCATTGCAAAATTTCAACAAATCGTCAATGCAAAATTATTAATTGCATTTACTCTTTTCGCGTGCAAATCTAAATATTTTCGTGCTCATTTCTAAATTGTATTTATAATTATATGTATTTTGATACTTTATTTAAATATATCTACTTACAAAAAAAAATATACTTACGTTTGTTTTCTCTTCGTCTACTTCGTACAATCAGGTAACACGTTATTGCACAGCGAAAATGCAGTAGTCAATTAACAATATTTAATTATTTATTCAAAATGTTATAAAATGAATTAAGTTCGCGATGAAGAAACGACGGTTGCAAGTTCTGGCTTACTATGAAAGTTTTGGCGCGCCGGCTGCAGGCTTTATAGGCGTCCCGGCGCCGAGGCTAGAGCGCCGCGGCGTCTCCTCCGACGCGCATGTATTTCTCGGGTCCTATCCGACACAAGGCGTTCATATTGTACTCCACATTAGACTCTACAGGTAATATGATGTTAACTGTTTTTTCGGGAAAAATATACACATAAACGCCCTCAGAATACATTTACTAATAATATCGATTGCCTAACATAGACAACTCAAATCAAACGAGCGTCTTATATGTATAGAAATTACTATTTTTCGTGAAAATATATGATAAATATGATATTTTTGTTTTATATGATCAAACAGCAGCTTAGTCTGACTCTTCCTTTTCAATCTGTTAAAATGTTCCATTTTTTTCATATAAAAAGATAAAGCAACCATAATCATTTTATTACGCAATAGAAATTTTTCAAAACTAAGTATCATTATAAATATTAACGAAAAAATTGTTATACTAATCGAATAGAAAATCCAACTGTGGACATATTCTTTAGATAATCGAACATTTTTTCGATGAATGATATATTATATTTACTAGCTCAAAATATTTATTATTAAATATATAAATAAACCAATTACTTAAAACTATCTAAATTATACTTAAAATGGCCACTTATAGTGTAAAGAACTGATTTGAACAAAAGCTATTAAGTCAGAATTAAAAGACATTTGCTTAATATTATATTTTATTTACAAAGGACAACTTCGTAGTGCTTATTGACAATATTAGTTAAATGTTTCATTATGGCTTCTTAAATTATTTAAGTGTTCGTTATTTAAATGTAAAACTTTACCGTTTGTTATTGTTGTTAATGAGTGTTTCGAAACTATTTCGTAAGTCGTAATAAACTTTCAATTAAGTTTTATTTTTGATTACATTTTTTAAATTAAATAGCTCCTTCATCTCACATGCAAATTGTGCCTTATTAATATTTATTGTTCCATAAATTTCTTTTGTATTTCATACATTTACATAGCTTTTTTAAAAAAACAATTTTATCAGTTGATAATCTTCGCGATGAGCTCCGGGCCCGATCTTTATATTATAAAATTATCAAAAAAGAATGATGACCAAATTATTTTTTCTATGGCTTCCGTTATTTTTCTCACACTACTACATCTACTTTTGAAATAGAATTATATTAAAGAATGAGGCTTAGATTTTACTTTTTGTTTGATAAAATCTCTGCTTAACACAATCGAGTATAGTTGAAAAGTATGGCATTTATTACATCAAAATCAAAAACTAATGTATGCAAATTTTCATTCCGAGATACGAAATATCACGTCTTCCAAAACTACCATTATTGTTAAAGTAAAATAAATATATCGTTGTGTGTTTATCATAGCTAGATTTTCATATTTTGAAGATCCATTCCTCAAAATTTAATCTATATTTTTGAACTTATTAAGAGTTTTGTAACATTTAAATTATTTTATTTACTGAGCATTTATTTACTCTAGATTTTTAAGAGCTATAATGATCGATTATACTTTTTTATATATTTTTTTGATTGAATCTTTCACGTTTTATAAATTTCCACATCTTGCACTGAATTCAGACTGGTTTGAGTGCATACATGTACTATAATAGAAACAACATCAAAAGCTCGACTTTTCAGCGTATTTACAAATTTAAGAAACGTAAAATTTTGATTTTTACAACTACGAGACGTAGAGAACGCATCAGTGGTATATCAATTCACTTAGTGTGATGAGTTTATTAGCAAAAAAAAATGACTGTCTTAAAACCACTCCTTTATGGCTTTACTTGCAAGATTTATTTTTTAAATATTAATTTGACATGAATAATTTTGATATGGGAATATTTTTAAATATTGATTTTGTTTTCAAAGCTTACATAAAAAATACGATTCAATATCTTAGAATAGCGGTAACTCAGTGGAAATCGGTTTTTAATACAATATTATTATAATATTAACAACTTTGTTATAAGGAGATAAGTAAGTACATTATGTATTACGTACGTAATGTTCTTGAATAATGTTGATTAACTTTTAAAGGAATAAATGAATATTAAGTCATTCCCCCTGTTTAAACCATTACATGAACCTAACGTAATAACGCACGATCATTCAATTTTAATGAATTTATTTTCATTAATAGATTATTCTAAAATTTTGATTTATTCATTATATAATTACATACTCATTTTAGAATTGTAAATAATAGTTATGGTGTTAGAATAAATGATACAATATAGTGTATATCATCTCTAGTATATAAATCTGAGTTTAATATTAGTGTAATCTTAGATCTGACGGTGGCGTAAGTCGAAATAATTACCCAAAAGTATATTTGAAAAATTGTACAGCTAAATGACATGCGTTATTTTTACCCTGTTACACTGTAGTTCTACCAAGTAAATGACAATTCAATAAATAATACATTTGTCAATCCAATAGTTGTTATTTAAACTCGAGACACAATTAATAACACAACGTGGATTGGCAAGCTTGTCAATTTCAATTTTTATATCAAAAATTAAATTTAAATATTTTTTATAGATATTTACTGTTTATCTTCTGTATGCAATTTGCGTACGAAGACGACCATAAAAGAATGAAACAATTGTAGAAAACGTAAGTGGAAAAAGAATTTATAGGTGCTTATATTATTTTTGTTTTGTGATATGACAATATTCTTGTCACTCAAAGGTATTCATTCAATTGGAACATTATCTGAAGATGAGTCGAAAGATAATCCAGGCTTTACTTATACACGTCGTTCTTTTCAGAACTTAAAATAGCAATTTAACGAAAAGGAAAACGTCGAAAAGTACACACGTTCACGAAATAACATAACGTCAATTCAACAACGAAAAGCTAATGAAAATAATATTAAACAATGATTAAATCGACCAAAAACTTAACTGTCCGACAGCTAATGTCTCAACTGTTAAGACGGCTGATTGCACGGTGTTGATAACATAGTTGTTATTTAAATACACATATCCCTCGATTTACGCGGTACTTGTATTACATGTTTTCGCTTTTTTCGGATAAAAAAAATGTTGAAAATAACTGACAGTGATCAACAAAAAAATGCTCTCGCCAATTGTATTTGCTTATGCGCCCATATGCCGGAGTATTCATCTGGGCGAGTCCATTTCTAGGCGAATCCAACTGTATGCAATCCACTGCACGTATGTCTACTCCCGCCACTCGGCGTTTATCCTTGACCTCAGCTTGACGTCCTAAACTCCAACCGTTGCAATATTTATTTTTTGAATCTTTTGGATTTCATTTTTTTGTTCCTCTATATATGCTTTATGTGTATTTAATTAATAAAAGAATATGTATATTTATACTTTTTAATAATTTTGTTTTATTTATGTATTCTATAAAACAACCAAATTATGGGTGTTTTGTGTATTTTTCGATTTACACGGTTTTACATTAAAAATATACGATTTCGACTTACACGTTTTTCTTAGGAACCTATCTACCGTATAAATCTAGGGACAGGTGTATATAAAATTGTTATATGTTATAACAGTGCTGAAACTTTTTTGTAAGAACCAATTTTTGTTTTTGCGTACGTCAGCACTGCAAAATTCATTTTTAAATGTTCAATGATGAAATATCCTTTAAACATCTCGACAGTCAGCGGGTTAAATAAACGATCAATAAAAACTATACATTTTGATTTAAATTACCAAATCACAATTATTTAAAAATTAAATTAAATATATTTGAAATAGCATTCAGGTATTTTATTTGATTTTTTACCATAAATTTACCGAAGAATAGTTTTAAATAAAACATTGGTTTAACCCTTTGCACTCCGTAAAAGAACAATATTTATTAGTAATATTTTCAGAATTTAATTTATCTATTACCAAGACTCGTTTCGCTCATAGCGAGAATTATCAACTGATAAAATATAAACTGCAAACATGGTTATTAAAACAAAATTGTATATTATAATAATATAATATAATTAAAAAGTATACGAAACCAACGGCTTAATAACTGAGAAAACAATATACAGGTAATCAAATATTATAATATGTCGTACTATTATAATTTAAGTCAGCAGAAATCCGTGAATAACAAGGCATGTGTAATTGTACAAATCTTCTACAATTAAAATTTCATCAAGCACCTTCAGTCGATATTGTCAATTACAATAATTTTAAGCTCGTTTCTAACTGTACAATCTTTCACCAGACATCTCGATCACTACACTTTTCTTTCATAAAAGGCGTACCAACCACTCTGGCATCATTTTCCACGATACCCGCCCATCTATTGCGAAGGCGGTCCAAATGTTAAATACCAAATGTGCTCTAACGGTCTCATACCCGACCACGTGACCTAGGCGTTACGTTACATTAATAAACATGTTCACATTTTTTATTTGTTCTCGTAAACAAGCTAAAAGAAATAAACAAAAATTATTAGTGTTTGTATATGCTCTATAATTTCGCTTCAGTATTACTATTACAGTAAAGCCTCGATTATCCGGATTTTCGATTATACGGATTAGTAAAACAAACAAAAATGTTACGAATTTGCTAATATGCACATGGAAAATTGCGTCGACTGTTTACGAACATCGTGACATTTGCATAGATCCACAATATAGTCTCAACAGTATTTTCTGAGATGTCGTCGGATCATAGCTACTGTAATGTTATTTGAAATATTGACAGCTATATGTAATTTGTGACGTCCGTTTGCAAACCGTTCACGTTTTAATGTTTGATTTTAGAGTATTTGTTTTCAACGCATATACGTAATCCCTTCTTGGTAGTAAGCAAACAGGCTTCATATAAACAATTGCAATAATTATGATAGATCACTTCCATCTGGAAAAATGTTGTCATTATTCGTAGTCATGGATTCTTTATCAATGTCAATTGAACCAAAACATTCATTATCAATATTGAACTAATATTCATGTATGATTTCATGCGTTACAGAATCGCATTAATTGCCAGTCATTGTATTAGCAATATTAATCCGAGGCATGCAATTGGTTTTCGATTTGATAACGTCATTTTTGGATATATTAACATTTATCAGTGTATTCTTGAGTCGCAGTTCGCTCAAATTAATAAATTTGTCACTAAACAAATCGATTACGCAATCGGTTTTGAGATTGACAGAGTAAATTGCGAATATATATAACATTCAACTATCAGTGATGATGACTGTTAACAAATACTTCGCAGCCCAAACTCGGGTTGATTGACAAATAAAGCGTTAAGCTAATTCAGTTCATTTTAATGGCACTGGTGATAGGAAAGTATCTTACACATCATAAAAAAATCTGTTATTTCGAACATAAATTCGTTAATTTAATCTCGACTAATAAATGTTTTAAAAAAACGTTGGTCTACACTATATGAGTTTAAAGCACTGCATATATGAAACAATATTGACTAACGTAACATAATATAATTAGAAACTGTCTGAAGGAATCGTTAGATGCCACCATTTGCAACTCTTACTCAACGGAAAATCGCTTAATACATTGCTTTTATTTGTTTTATCGAAAACAACTAATAAAATTTGTTATAACTTATTTAAATTATATATATACAATTTTTAACTAAGAAAATAATATAATTCATTAATTTTGTTTCTTTTATGAAGGTGTTTTCAAAATTTTTTTGGTGTAATAAACTTACTTAATACTATTACATCTAGATTTTAAATTTAAATACTTCGAAGGCAATATATATACTATATATCTACAATATATATACGTTTGAAATATTTATATATATATATAACACACATTTATATATATATATATTTATATGTGTGTGTATGTATGTAGATAATACTATTAAAAATATATGATAATCAAAAGATTTTTCAGTTGTTCCACCTTCCTATAAGTAACATTGATTTATATTTTAATACAACAAAAAAACTATACAGCAATGTGATTGTCTAAAATCGGAAAACGACTTAGACAATCACATTGTTGTAAAAATTAAATTGGATGTAACATATAATTTTAAAATCTATAATTTTAAAATAAAAATAAAAAGTAAGAAAGTACTTAATTGTTGTTAAAAAAATAATTGATAACCTTTATTCAATATTACCTTAGAATCACTACTTCTTTCTATTTTCGCGTTTTTTTGCAGGGAAAAAATGTATAACTATACTCAAAATATATAAGCAATTTATTATTATAAATATTTTTTACAATCCACATGGCTTTAAAATATTGTACTATGTTGCCATAAGAGAAAATTAGTGATTGTTGGTACGATTGTATAATGTGGTTTTCGTCAGTTGACGGTACTGATTGTCATTTTAAATTTTAAATAGCAAAACGTTGGGTCAGTGACATTTCAAGTTCTACATTTTTCGAATTCACTTTTTGCAATCTGCTTGAAAATGGAACTCGTCCTCAATAGTTTAACGGAATCATTTTCAGATGTGTGTATTAATCAACAAAAATCACCCAGTTATGTCAACTGTCACTTGGATAAAAGTGAATCAAGTATTATCCATGTTTATAGAAAGGTAAGGTTCGTAAAATGTTGCATCAAAATATTGTTGTCTTTTTTCATTTTATCGACCTTACTTTTTGATAGCTCATCTAAGTATTTGTATGTTTTAGGGTCATAATTCATCGAACTTGACTCCCAAGAAACGAGATCACACAACATTGATATCAGGTATTTTTTTAACCTGTCTTCTTTCTCGGTTTACTGTTTCGTATCGTCTCTTATGTTAGAACATGAACTCTATTGAACAATTAGACATAAATTACAAATATAAAGTCTGCAATAATCCGTTAAATATCGATTGATTGACACGAAAGATTGTGGCCATAAGTTCAATATGTTGCGGTGTCCATAGGCACAAATTCTAGTAAGGATACTTTTATAAAGTAATCAATCGATAAAATGATACGTGTTTAGTAGAACCAGTGCATAAAATTTCGTACCATCCATTTGATTCTAAAACTAAGGTATAGCGAGATTCGTTAGTGAGCTACTATTCTTTCCCTTCACACATCTTTTTATCATAAGTCGTTGATTGTCTGCTGAGAAACCTTTCTTACAAATCAATATTATGAGCTCTCATGCAAAATGATTAACTTTGATGATTGATTACCGTCATATGTCTACACTGTGAAAACAGAAGTCTTGTGGTTGAGTCTTATATTTTCTCTAACTGCTGTTAAAGGAAGACTGATTAAAAAATGATGGGATATGATTCAAATATTTCCATGAAGGAACATAACTGACTCCTTCACTACAAAGATTAGGTTGTTTTCATTTGTTGATTCACAATCAATGATTCTAAAATATTTGTTATGTTAATAGTCTGAAGCATTTTTAACATGCTCTTTTGTATGCTACCTTTTATGATTGAAATAAAAATGTTCATACAAACTAAATAAATTGACCTCTTTCAGAATTGGATTTGACTGGGTCACCACTGAAACTGGATATGGCATATGACAAGCTAGAAGAGACATTCTTATTAGATATTTCGAATTGCTGGTTTAGAGATGAAATCAATCATGAGCCCTTAGCAGCGGAAGAAGCTAGGTATGATATAAAATTACTCATAAGTCTTAACGAAGATACCTGCTCACACTAATATATTTACGGCTATAATGGCTATAGTGGTTCATGCAGTATTGTCATGTAATAAAGGACAAGTACAATGGCTTTCAGTTACAAGACATTCCGTCATTAAAAGGAGTCTTAAGTCCACAAAAAATTCAAGTAATTATGTGAAGAAAAGTCTTTTCTAACAATAAGACTTGACTGTTCTGTGTGACTGATTGTGAATAAACACAATTCATATTATTGTATTTTTATTCCATCCATGTTGGACTTAAATGGTTGAGAATTGAATTGAAACGGCTTTCTTCTTTTTGAAAACAGGCATTTTTAATACTTTCATAATCTGAATTTGATATAGACAATTTTCACTCGAATACCGTCTTCATTGATTTTTCTCTTTTAATTCAAAAGATGCCACTCTAGGGCCAAGCTATTGAAATGAAACATATATGTATTTTCTTTCAATATCAGTTATAAATGGAAATTTTGTGACCCTTTGCATTCGAGAGTGACACTTCTCAATTCTTCATCCATTTGTTTTTTGTCAACTGCAAAGGGTCAAACATGTTCTTGGTCAAAATCTTAAACCAAACCTTCTGACAAATAATCAAGACCTATAACCATTTTTCTATTTTTTTAGAAACATCATCAATTACTACAACACAAAGATAAGAAAAATGAATCAAGAAGAGCGTCTTCCCATGTGGATTGTTTGCGATGGTCAAGATCAAAATTCAACGCTACTAATGAGTGCGCTTTCTTACGAAGGATATTTCAATCGTGGAATCGTAAATTTTTTGGTAATATATTGTTTTGCGTGCAAATTTTTATCAATCCAGCAACACACTAGTAAGGTGATGAATTTGAATCGTTCCCATCTCTGATGTCCATTTATTTTCAGGAAACAACCACCGCTACTGAACTTTCTATTGATAACATGAAAAATATTCACTGGAATACCTATGGCTGCTTACTAGAACAGGTGAATTCATATTTTTCATCAATCAAGACTCAAAAGAGTTATCTAAGAGTTAAAAGAATAATCAGAATATATTTATTGATTGAATTGGCATTCACTTGGTAGAACTCCATTATAACACGGTGAAAAAATAGCAATGTATTTTATAGAACTAAAATACATTGCTATTTTTTCACCGTGTAATAATCAGAATGATTATTATAGTTCATTTAATTTGTCCAATTTACCTCAGAAGATTCATAAAAAGTTCATTTTGGAATATCTGCTTGATAGACTACTTGAATTAAATATCAAAAAGTTGATTAATGCACTTTGATATTATTTTCTCCAAGCATACATAATCAAATTGAATTTATTTTGTCCCATCACAGTTTTGAAATGATTTTCACTTCATATTTTAGCCAATGACTTGTAAGATAAATGCATCATTCCGAATAACTGGAAAACGAGTGAAGGCTGTAATGCAAGATAACCCCGATGAAGTGTTCAATAAGCACTACAGTGGCATGACGCAGCTCGAGTGTGATTGGACTAATCCGACTTTACAAGTGCCTTTACATGAAGCTTCAATTAAACTGGTATGTAATAATAATTTTTTCTCAACCCGATCGACACGGCTGTTTTTCATAGAAATTAAATCTGTCCGAATTGCTATTTTTTGAAATGCTTTCTTTCCATATATACTTATAAATATAGCACTAAAAAATAATTGGGTTGGCTATTATGGAAGCCAAATGCATTAGGAATGTTTCACGACATTAAATAACACAAAGAAATATTCTATGTTGTCACAATCACTTTAACAAATATATCCCTAACAAATAACTCACTCGTAATTGCCATTACCATGACGAATCGAAGCCACCAATCAAACTCCAATGAACAACCGCCATTACTGTCACGTGTCATGGATTGTCATATTAGTAGAATAATAAATTATCATTGCCGCATATATGCTTCAACATCCAAAATTTTACTTCATCTTCTAAATGGTATTTTTACCATGTATAAGCATCTCTCACATGTTTGTAAACATCCAAATGGTACGGTTTTTTTTTATCTCGCCTAATGTGTGAATAACCGGGAAGTGGTTAACTTTAAATTGATAATGCAGAAATCTATATTTTATATTTTCAATTTATTTTTGAAACATCTACACAAATGACAAATTTTTATATACAGTAGCAAAGTAAACTATCCATTTGCAACGAAATCCTCTTTGCAAAATTTTACAACATTTAAATTGTTGTTTGGTGTACACAAATAATGATATGAAAATGCTATTTTCACGCTCAAATTTTAAAGATTCAGGAGGCCATTATTGGCCATGATCTAAGCGGTGGTACGATTCTGTGGAAGTCTATCTGCGCCCTTCAAGGAATAAGCAGTGCTCTCTTGAATATATCCAGCACAGTAATGCCCTGCAAGCTTGATGAAATAACAATCAGGTATTATGAGAAATCAAATTATCAAATCAAAATATTAAAAATTTTCATATTTACCATTGTTTTAAATAAAGCTGTACCAGTTGAGTATCGCTAGTGTACTTTTAAAAATATTACTAATTTAACAGCTGCATGGTACTGCTTTATATATGATAGGATCACTGGTCATCACCTCATACAACTGTTCATATGTTATTACTGTAGAACTGGGAATTGTTATCTTTGAAACTGAACATAGATTTCACTATCAGATGACTGGAGACTGTATTCTAATGAACATTCTATGAAGTAAGCTTAATGTGATCCTAACAACGTAAACTATGTTGCTGGTCTTTGACATAGTTACCTCAACCCTAGGATTGCTAACATGTCAACCTGGGCATCGACAGCTTATTGTAGTATGCTGATAATTTTCTCTTAAAAATATAAGAGATTTTACAGTGTTACAACCTTTGTGTGAGAGTTAATTTGTGAATTGTCTTGCTAATCGCTGTAACCTTAGTTAGTACTACTGAACTAATTCTGTAAATATTTTGTGTTGGACTATTTTTTATGTGGCTCTGCAGGGAAAGGGTTAAATTTAATGTAAATGTACAATTTATAAACTATAAAATTTCATGACCATTTTAGCAATAATTTATTGTTCTTTTTAAATTACAATGAAAAATCGAAATTTGTTACAACCTCAAGAAACATAAGTGATCACAAATGAAATATAAATCTTGTTATTTCATATATATAACCTAAAATTTTCTTTATAGACCATTCTCTTCTCCATGGCAATTGCTCTCTCAGGAAACTTTGGAGAATAGGCTTCGTAGTCTGCTGAGTAATGTTGAGGAGTACGGAAGTCTATCCCGTGGTCCCAACGGTGGTTGCATTTGTATTGCTGATGATACCACCAGCTTGCAGCAAGTTTTCACATTCCTGGGAAAAAATGGATCCTCCAATGACTTCACTTATCAACTTTGGGATATATTGAAAGGTAGAGTTATAGAATCTTCTTGTATTTAAGCTGTTTTTGGCCAATGAAATCAATGCCTGCAACCTAATCTTTCCCACGGCTCCTCATTGTCAGTATCTAATTATCTCTTATTAGTATAAGACTGTGGATCATCCCTCTCTGGGGGCTGTAAAATATTAATTTTATTGATATGAAATGCCGAAAAGAGTTATTCCTCGGTACTGCATGTCTGTCTCAATGCTTTTTTCTAATAAGTGTTTATGTAATAAAATGTTTTTATAATTTAGATTGCGACACTGTAGAAGATCTCATAACACTGCTTGTATATGCTTTGAAGGATGTTTACAAGAGAAATCTTCGACCATTTGTAAGATCATTTTTAAAATTTATTTTACTGTTAAGTTACCGATTTTAAAAAATACTCTCGTCTTCTCCTCCCAATATGAAGAATGTAAATTTCTTATGGAGTATTTCAATAGAACTTGCTATTATATCGAAGAAATCGGTTGCGCAACCTCACTTCCGTTCAACAAGCAGTGAAGTTAACCAACATAAATTACAACCTAAAAATGTGTAAAGAAAACATAACAAGTTTACCGCTTAGATTAAAGAAATCGATCATTTACTGCCTGGGATCCATTAGTATCTAGCTGCTATTAAACATCAGAATAAATCCACCAGGTGTGTGATGTGATGTATTTATTCCTCAAATTTATTTTGCATGATTTAATATATTTAGAAAATTTTCCAGTGACTAGTAAACTGTAATACCAAATAATTGCTGACTATCTTTGAGAATCACAATAAAATCTTGTCCAATATGCTAAATTTCACTGTCTTGTGTCACTTACAGATTGATCCCGGAAATGTTACAATCCTAGGGGCATTAGTCAAGAAATTAGCTCGCGGATCATCTCTCCAGGCTGTCAATTCTCTGGCTACTCTCTTCAGCAATCCGTCGAGAGCTTTGAATATTATCGGTCAGCTCGGCATTTCTAAAACTTGTTGGGAGTTTACCAATATATTCTCACTAGTTGATAGCACTCTTGGATTTAACGACAGGCTGAGATTGCAAAATAAGTATGTATATTTTCTATTATATTCCATTAATTCCCACTGATTGCATTGATTTATTCCTGCATGTTCTGTTTGACTTATAAAAACTCCTCATAAACCAAACTATTTTCATTCATATGCAAATGAATTTTATATTCAACTGTTTTTTTGCAAACAACTTCCAGCCTAATTGAATTTAGATTATAAGTTATTCTGATAGATTTCTTCGAGATACAACAGTCTGGTCTTAGGACTGTAATATGAACGTACGGCAATCCTCTCCTCATTGAAATGAAATTACTTTTTGGTTTTTTTCAGAGTCTCTGAGGTTAATGAAGAAGTGTTCAATCAGACAATAATGGATATGACCTTAGGCGCTGGGGACATGAGCACTAATCCGTTTGATTCAAAAGTTAATCTAATGGATAGTACTTTCATGCAAGAACCTGAACAACCTGGTTCACATTACCTGGCAGACCTCACTCTGGACAATTTTAAATCACTGAAGAAGCATAATATCGAAGTGAAAACGGAGAAGAGGCCGTGTGAAAACGATCAGCCGTTATTTTCCGATGAAATGGATGTGGAACTTACTTCTAAAGAGTGGAAATTTAAACTGACACGCTTAGCGCAGTTGCAAACTTGTTTGGAACACATCCACCGAGCGCAACAATCTTTAAGTGCTGATTTTAGTAAGTTTCTAAACACATTTCACTCCATTTAAGCCTTTGACTGATAACATCTCAACTGATGTGACGGCAGACCGCCGTAGTGTAAATTATTTCTGATTTAATATTGGTCAATTTGCTTTGTTTCAGATACTCTTAAACCAATAATTGCACAGCTCTTGGAATTTTACACTGCTGATGATTCACCGATAAAAACAGTCGGGCAACTACGAAATGAACCTGTACAAACATTCAAAGTCCCGGTGCAGTATAAGACTGTCAAAGAACACCTTCAATTGTAATTATATTTCACCGTTTACTACAGTATTTCCACAGCTTTAATACCCTATTGATTTTAAGATTCACTCATTCAGATTATTTTTCACCAATAATAAATTATATTATATCAGCCTATTAAACCTGGAACATCATCGGATCCAGTGTCTGATTTTCATAGATGATCATTTTCTAAGATTCCTGGATGGTTATTCAATGCACTCCAAAATTCAGTGATTGGTGACAAATTAAGTTGATCATTAAGAAATGATGCATTCATAATATACATAAGTTTCTTATATTTTAAAATAATTGTAACCTGATTTTGCAGGTGGGCATACAAGCTTAACAAATTATATTTATTAGAATTATTATATCATGACTTACACGACTATATTTTTTTATTTTATTTGTTTTCAATTTAAAAGTTAGACTCAGTCACACGACTCGGTATTATTTAAAGCTATCAATTTTAATTTTATGTGAGAAGTAAATTTCTGCAGTTTCCCTTGAATTATTAAAAATAGTTTTTGGCTATTTTACTCCTTCAAATATTTCCAATATTACTCAAAGCTGTACATACTCATACTTTTATAAAAGAGTGCCTCGAAACAAAATGCCAATTTAACAAGCTATACCTAAAATGAGCTCAATTCCACGTTGATTGAATGATTCATACAAAATTTTCGATTGGTAATATTGTAACACTGCCATCTGTAATTTTCTAACTAAATATTACTGTAAATGTTACAATCTTTGAATATTGTTATGATGCCATCTATGACTATTTGGGGAAACATTTATAAAGTATTTCTTTTACAGCAAACATGCTTCCCAATACAAAGTTACCTTTACAAGCCGATCTTTCAATGAAGCGACTAACGGAGAAACTAAAATACCATATCAGACAATTCAATCAACTTTTGTATGCAGCCAACAGCCTGTCTTTCCGCCAAACATTTTTATTTCTAGAGGTAATCAAACTTTTTAATTCTCGTGAGTCAAATGAATGTAGAATTAGAAGAATATTCATTCATGGTTGTGATATGCAGTAACTGCGTAGATAGAAATTGTTAAAAACTTTATTAACAGCTTGATTAACAATGATTAATTTAATTCACTACGCTTTTACAATTAGGTCTATAATTTAACTAACAATTATACAAGTTATGATTATTGATGGAAATAGTATGGAGACTTTTGATCAATTAAGTAGTGTTATTTTGTATTTGTCAATTTATTTACGAAAATTTAATTCTATACGTGTTAACAGCTTAACGACCGGGGACTCGTATTTGAGTCCTTGAAGTACTTCCGTTGCGGGCCGCGTACTCACACATGCGTCCTACGTCATCCATTCCATTGAAAAATCATCTGATTGGAATCGGGTTTGATTTCAAATGTTAATGGGGTGTGGTAGTATACACATCAACGCATTACTTAACAACGGTTAAATAATTATTTTCCTAAGCAATTTCGTAAAAATACCCCTAAAAAATTCATGTATATTTTTTTTTTATGTGATCTTTCATAACACAATTTTACATACTGGTTAAAGATTTTATTTTTGAATCGAGTCTGGTTTGTTTCTCTACTTAGCAAGGATATTCATCAGTCCAGTGTACACTGATACACATGTCAAGAAACATTTCGGGGCCCTTTACAGATCGTAGTATTGGTGTTACACATTACCTTTGATTTATCGACTGAGCCACATGGAATTTTTGAAAACATTTTTGACATTTTTAATGCTAATTTGATTCAATTATGACCTATTCAAACTCAGTGGCAGGGGTTCTCAACTTATATTGACGAATTAAATAAAAACATATTTTTCTGAAATATATTCTTTTATGTTACATTATTATAGTGAATAGTGGATATCATTCTGACGTTCCTTTTCTTATTTGTTTTCCACACTTGGACGAGTGTGTCACCTTTTCTGGAATGCTTGGTTTCTTGAGGCTTTCATTATATATTTTTTAAAGATTCCAGTAAACCTCTATTTTTCCGAATTGTCCCGCAAAGTACCGTTTTATTTAAAAATAAATCTTTAGCGAGCGATAAACTGTTATAAAAATTATATGCATAAATCCCGTGCCACTTATTCATATATGGTTTCAACTCGCTCATTACAGAATGTATGTACACTCGAATCAGAACCACTATCGTCCGCGTCATCTTGTTCACAATCACTGGGAACCTCCGACAATGCATCCTCAAAATTTTCTAAATATGTTTCATCTCTTCCTTCAATTTTGAGGTGATTAAAAATAAAAATATAAAAATTATAATCATAAATGATTAGCAAGAGAAAAGCAAATTTCGCGACGTTTTCACCGATAGTTCAGAGAAGACAGAATACAATTTACTTATATTGTTTATTGAGAAACACTTGCAACACCACTACCCTGATTTCTCAGAATGGCTGTAAAAAAATTACGAAACAAACTAATGGGAGTGACAACATCTGCAATGGTTTCGACACGAGAACCAGGGCTCTTTAAACTGCGGTTATTTATAATATTATCTTGAATATATGTAGCATGATTTTATCTTCGTTCTTATATTTTACTTAGATATTATTGTGGGTATATAACAGTGGCGAATGGTGGGTGTTACTGTTGGGTGTGCTGTAAGAAATAGAAAAAAAACGTACATTTTTTTTTAAAAATTTATTGATCTGGGCTTTGGCATGCTCAATCTGCCTTATAACCCTTTTAAATAAAATTTAATTAAAATACATTAATGTAATTTTATTTAAATAATAATAAAAAAAACGGTGACGCAAGAGTTTTGACGTACGCGCACCGCGTTCGAGACCAACTTCACTTGTGTTCTGCCCGCCGACTGGTCAACTTGGGCCTGTACATCTGCGAACGATTTGGTTGGTTCACAGTTCGCCCTAAAGTCGGCGCGCCAGTATGCAGTTGTCATGTCTGGCTGCTCGCGCGCATGCATTCCAGGCAAGCTGCATACGATATATTATACAAGCGCTTGCAAAAACTACACTGTAGGCAAAACAATATACATATCGCTTTATGCTCCATATTTTATAAATATATATAATTTTTTTGTTTTATGATTTGGCGGGTGTGCACTGCACACCTAGCACACTCTGAATATTCGCCACTGGTATATAAGGGCAGGCAATATAACAATGAGGATCGATATGAATTATTTGTATATATTAATTTTTATACATACAAAAGGTACAGTATGGGCAAGAAAACCTTGTTTTTTTTCACTTCTTCAGCAAAACAAATATGGATTCAAGTAAAATAATTGACTTACAGCTAAATTCTTGAGAACATTGTACTTACTTTTCCATGGTTCATATCGATCTAATAATCCGGCTTTCATCTTTCGCCATCTTCAGATTCGATATAAATCTATCGATGGGGTAAACACGAATTGAAATTGTATATTTCCCATCAACTCATAATGAAAGGTATTTATACAAAATTAATTATTACCCATGAACGTTTTTTTTTATATAGATACTTATACAATATATAGAGTATAGAGAGAGAGATCTATAGAGTTTATCTAATGAGTTCTAATATATATGAACATAAGATCAAAAAAAACAAAGTGAAAAAGTAAATTTTAAATATTAAAAAAAAAAAATTGTAAATTTTAGTTTTTTTCACTATACCACATGAGTACACAACCCGCAGGTGTAGAACCACTGCTCAAATGGCATTGATTTATGGGGCAAAGTATCTAGAAGCCAGCAAATCAAATTTGGTTAAGATATCTCTATAGGTTCACAAATTATAGTGAATCTAGTAAAAGGACAGTTTTCGGGCGAATCTTTTGCAAAATAGCCGGCCAACACGTGAAATTCAATAGAAAACATGCGGTCGCTAAGCTGTTAATATTCAGTTTTATGAATAAAAATCTAATCAGTTCATATCTTTTTTTACAGATTTGCCTGAAGAGAGTGAATCACTATATTTTCACTGCACAAAATATCTATATCTAAGTAACACATTGTAATTGCTGCCTCAAAAATATGTGTAAATAGAGTTTTATAAATATTTATATTGAATATTAAAGTATTTTATATTTATTTTTATATTCCTCATGTCAACATAGATCAATCCTTATTTCTCTCTGATTTTATAAACTTTTACCAAGCGTGGAAAAGGTTGACATAAATATAATATGTTTACTACTATTCTCACAACTTTATAATGTAGAAATCAAACCGGTGTCGCACACAGCAAGCATTATTAACTGATTGACCTGTTTACTATAAAATTATGGAAATAGTACTAAACGTTGTGTTTTATTGATTTAAATGTAATGCCTTTTCACCAAGAAGTGATAAAATAGTTCTCAACGTCGACTTTGCTACGGATTCTATATAATAGAAAATTCTGGATGCAAATGAAATTTGTAGTCATTATCAAATCCTTACATTAAAATAGCGCATGCTGTCTAAGAATCCATGATTAAACTACTGATTTGGGACCACAAATGATGTGAGACAAAAGACAGCGTTGGACTCTTACTCAGTTTCTGTTTACTATAAGTTTGCTAAATATATTCAGCTTGATTCATATCGCTCTTTTTTTGATGCTGTGACCTTGAATGTAACTATGTGGCTGTCATATTTGACAACCGTGTGGGGTTAATTGGGGTCACATTAGTCATTATGTTGCCTTATAGAACAGCATGGCTTTGATAGGCCTTTTATTTCAATTATTTTTTTTTAATTTTTTGATTTGTGTGGGCCAGAATTTTTGGACATACAAAATAAAATTACATATTTGTTTAGTCTTCGGTGTCAGATGGGGATTTTTGGAAAATGTTTCCAATCTTAAAAAAAGCTACCTAAAAAAATCCCTTTGAGTTTCATATAACAATGTGAATTACTGTTTTCAAACATAAAAACTAATAAAATGAACAAATTGGAATCGGTTATTGAGATATGATGTGTTAACGCGTCACGCTTAAATACTCAATATTTAGCCTTATTTATCGACTATTTTAAATCGCAAAAATATTTTTTCCACACGGTGACCCCTCTTGGAATAATAATTAAAACAAACATGATACATGACTGATGACTTCAAAAAGACCTTCGTTTAACAGCTGCTATATCTCTTGACTTTGATGGATACTTAGTAACTGTAAATATGAACCAGTCCTTTTAGGTTTTTTTTTTCAACAAATGATGGAAATAAAGTGTCCCTGAATATTTATTCGGTAAGTATTTGCGATATACGCTTAATATAATATATTTTCTAAAATGAATATTTATTTTTTCGAAGAAATTCCCTGCCTTCTAGGTACTAGGTACCTATGTGAAAAATTATTAATAATATGCATTATTTCAAAGACAATACATGCGAGCATCGGCAAGTACAAATAACTCGACGTTGCTATTATTGCCCCTCATATTATAACTCGATAAATCTGCTTGAAGTTCATCATTTAATGATCTGTATACACTTGTATTTAATTTGAATTACATTTTGGTTTTTCAAGTTTTATTCTATCCTTTTCAAATTACATTTTTTTAAATTATTCTACGTGTTTTGCCACTAACAACCCGGGTTTCGCCTTTCGACATCTTCATGCATTATATCACACGTATGCAACGGAAATGACAGGGCTGAGAAGACCTTTTACGAGCTCTTCACTTTAATTTAGAAACAGATCATGTAAACATTGGATTGATTGTACTTAAATAGATAGAAGAGAGTTTTTTTTACGGATGTGTTTTTTATATTATCATTTTCATGAAATGTATTAAAATTTGTAAAAAATAATTTAAATTATTGAAGTGAGTATATTGGGACAAAATATAAATAGATCGATGAAATAAAACTTCCAATTATTTATATATTTAAAACATTCATTTATTTGTAAATGCGTTCCACTAATCGCACCACGAAATTTTAAATAAATAAGTATTACCGCCTAAGGTATTAGGGTAACATAAATGCTAAGAGGTAGTGAGAAATGGTGCCGATTTTATTTATTAATTCCGCGATAGAGTATGTGCTGACTCAACGACCCAAGTCCAAGAAGGGTGTAAGTTTTCATCGATACGAACAATAGAAAAAAGATTTCTTTCATTCTTCATACCAGGCTTACATAATGAAGAAGAGGTAAATTTATCGAAGCGAGAAATCCCTATTGAAACAAAAAATTGTTAAGTATATCTGACCTTTTCTGACATTCGTTTATTCGCCGGAACATAGTTGCAATCTAAACCTTAGGGCGGTGGTGCAATGGTTTTGATTTTGATCGTTAGTATTCGGCGCAGAAAGAGGTATTCACTCTATACTTACCGATTACATATTCCAAAGTATATACTATTTCGAACACATTTATTTATTGTATGGATATTACCTTTTGTGTCATCTCTAGAAATTATTTATGCTTTGCATTTGGATTTTTTCAATCTATTCAAATTTTTTTATTATGACTTTTTGGTGTGATTAGATTGAAATTTTTTGTTTTATGCGTAGTATTGAATTGTATGTATTTATCGACATAAATTGTGAAAACACTGGCAAATTGAAATGATAATCCATTTGTTCATGATAAGTGTAAGTATTTTTGGAGGAAAACCAAAATGAAACTTTGATGATTTTAAATATAATATATATACTATACACACAAATTTCTACACTACATTATTCAAAAAGTACTATTTTTTTCTCACAATTCACTAAATAGCTCAAACTTTAAAATTACAAATTTTCACAAAACAACGTTATAGAAATAGTCCAGTTATTTTTATATTAATATTGCTAAAATCAGCAGCGAAATAAAACAGTGAATTTTTTTTTTATGAAAATCACAAAAAAATATTCACAGTGGCACGTCTAGACTCAGCTTTACTATGCAAAAATGTTTTACGCGCGGTAAGATCCAAAGGCGATGAAATCCGAAATGAACACTGTCGACTAATAAAAAATTCAAACAATATCACAGTCGTAAAATTATGTTTTTACATTTCGGGCATGAACACGCTAGGCGTGTCGTTATCAAGGAATGAGTTAATTATAAGACGAATCACATTGCTTTTTAGAAATTTTATGTTTGACTTAATTTGAACAAGATCTAATGTTAATAATTATTATATAGAGTATTTTTTGTGTATTATGTTTTACATCTATAGATTCGATTCGAATAAATATAGTTTGGCCCGCCGCCTTGCCGATAATCGAGAATGTGTTATATTATAACATCGCGAAAGACCGACCGTCGCTAGCCCTCGCTTAGATAATCAAACCTCACCTAATTACGTTTCACATAATCTACAAATGACCAAAATCTTGCATGTGATTTTAATTTCTGATTTAGAAAATGAGAATAGTTGAAAAACTATTTTTAATTAAGTATACATTCAGTAAAATCTTTCTATATGCATAACATTTGTATTTTTTGGCACAGTTGGGGCAGCAATCATATTATGGGTCTTATAACGTATCAATTCGACCGTAATGTATATAATTGTCTCACGTACTCTTTTACTTAATGCATGGAAATTGTTTGTGAAAAAAACCTCCAGACGTAAAACCCAGTTTCATAACAGGAAGCGGCTCAATATAGTCCTGACCTTTTGCCCTGAACTAAATGCCGCAACAAGGTGCGCACTGAGTATTTATTACGACAAAAATGCCTTCGCCTAAAAAATATTTTTTATAGCGCGTAGTGCATTCGCGAGCATTACAAAGAAGCTCACAAAAATAATTTAAAAAGAGAATTAATTACGCTTTACCCGTACTATGATACCATTATGCATATCAGTTTACAAAAACTGTTCTCTCTAATTACCTCATGCGTCAATTTTATTCTATAGAATTGCGCTTAGAGCAGTGGTTCTCATGTGCGGCCACCAACAGTTTTATACTAGATATTGATATTTAAAAAAATGTGTTTTTACAAATGAATTTGTAAACTTGTGATTATTTTAAAATTGATTGAATGAACCTGACTTATCCAGCATTTAGTCGAGTTTAAGTAAAGGACCGTTTTAATAATAAAACTGTTCCAAAATTTTGGTAGAAGTTATACGTTGACCATGAATCAAGTCAATATAAAGAATTAAGAACAATTGCTTTATAAATTTTGTCGATTTTACCTACAACTGAATATTGCAAAAGATCTTTCACACATGATTTTGTTTGTTCATTTTGTCACATTTAGTGCGGCCACGAGACATTTCCATAGGACAGCTGATGTTTACAATGCGACCACAGTGAAATTTCACGTGAGAACCACTGGCTTAGAGCCTCCAATATTGTAATCGAAAAATTTCAGATTAAAGTTTGTTAAACTGAAAATGATTGATATCGAAAAAATTTGTTTCTAGTGTTACATTTCAGGTCTTGCGAATGAGTTTTTTTCAAGTCTCAACACATCAAGTTGATTAAAATAATTAAAAAAAAAAACTACTGATTCAATAATAACGACATTCAAATTTTGAAAATACAATTTTACGTTTTAACCAAAACTTTTTAATGAGATGTTTTCAGATACGACATATTTATTTATATTAAATAGAATGGTTTTGGGTTTGGTGGAATTAAGTAGGTATTATGTTACATGGCGTGTTATTGTAAGAATTAAATTACTAAGATTTTTGACTTATTGAATTAAGAAGGCTTAACAGCTCATTTAAGAAAGGGAAATAACTCAAACGGATACTTTTTGTGCTGTCAGCGATTGTATATTTTTTGCGTCGTCTTCGAATTACGGCTCGAGGTGTCTTCGGCATTTAAGATATCGATTTTAGATTAGCACCACCGACCTAATGGATTTGAAATTAGTGCAAAGTAGATTTCGCGACCCTCATTTCACATTTATCAAACAAAAAAATCTATCTTACGACTTTGTCAATAGTGCAATAGTTTAATATCTCAGCCTTTCATTGTTTTTTTAACATCTTAAAGCAATCCTTTTCTCTTTACTATTTGCTTTAAAAAATAGTATTTTATTTGTAAAAACACTTAAATATATATTTTTGTGCGTGTTTTTGATTGTTAGTGCATTATTTCTTACGTAAAATTTTATTATTTTTTGTCAAAATAAAAATCTTTCAAATTTGCATTGGTTCACAACAAATTACATAATATACCAGGTGAATTCTTATTAAATGTTTATTAAAAATAATTTTTGTAGTACATGCGTTGACCAACTATATCCTTAGTCGCATACAATTAAACCTCTTTTTATGCAACTTTTTTCGTGTGATTTCAAAATTACGCGGTTATTTTTAATTGCAATTTTTTGCGCTTCTAACTTATTCCGAAGAAGGGCAATTTAGAGCCATATCATAAATCGCAACGAAAATTATCATACAGTGATGACAGTTTGTAATTAAAATAATTATTATTTCTCTAGTGGATGTCTGGTATTAGAGATTCTTAAAATTTTACCAGTTATACAAGACATCCTCAAAATAGAATATTTAATACAATAAAGATTTTAAAAAATTGTATGCCCAATTGTTTTCCTATTTTTTATTAACTTTCTTTGTGCGGTTTTGGGTATATTTTATAGAGCAGTTTCAAAGATACGCGGTTTTTAAAATCCATGGAACGCATCTTCACTTTTTGTTTGAAAATCATAGCTTTTTTTGTGCGATTTACCGTGGAACGCATCTACCGCACACAAAAGGTTTGAGTGTACTTTGATCTAAACAAATAAAAGCATTTTTTTGATTTAATTTTTTATGAATGATTACTGATAATTTTTTCATCTTATACTGCCACAATAAGTATAATTTCAATTAAATTACGCTTAACTTAATAAACTTTTTGAAAAGAGATAAGCAATATATTGTCGATGGTAAGCCGAAATAGCTGTCAAGAATCATATGTAAAATTTATAAACTGAACAAATTGAAAACTTAAAAAAAGGAATAATATTTTTGACGGTAACGACATATTTTGACAATATTATATCCGATAACTTTGGAAAAATTGCGGGTTTTAAATTTTTTTTAATGTGTGAATAGCCGAGATCATATAAATAGTTGTATTATATGTTATATTAGATAGGGCAACAATATTTTCACTTTATTGTGATCGTTCTTGCTTATAAAATGTCCCAAGTCTGTCCCTGAAGAACAAGATCGACTCAAAGCACTTGACAAACATCCAATTATCGTGGAGAAGTTTATTGTTATCCATTGAACATTCAAAGTGAGTACGAGTCTTCCAGCTAATTTAAGTACCCAGTCACTACTGGGTACGGGTACCTTCAAGCTTAGATTACTCGTAAGGTAAAAGTTTCCACGTGGGCGGACAATGTACAGTACAAGCACATTGGTTGCATTATTAATTCCAGAGTAATTACAGGAAATGCTGGCGTTAATTCAAATTATTAATTTCGATTATAGCTTAAATTTGATAACTGCTTTTTTGAATAATGTTTTATTCCGCTGGCAATGTTACGCTCGTTTGTACGTGTTTCAAGGACGCAACTACAAAAATGAATTAATTCTATTGCTACGTTAAGTCTATTCAATATTGTAAAAATGCAAAAAATATTCATAGTCACGTTTTGATTAAAAAAATCGTCCTTGTAATATTATACTGTTAATTTTAATTATAGTGCTGACGAGTATTAAAACCTGTGTTTTTTATAGTAACCGTTTATTTAAATTAAAACAGAAATTTTTGCAGTCACATTCCTATAAACCTAACTCTTCTAATTGTTTTGCTTAGAAAAACTGACGTTACAACTGAAGCATTAGGTTACGGAGTTTTTTGACGATCGCAAAATTCACAACTCTTTAATCCCGGAATTGGTGGTTATTTCATTTTTTTTGAATCGTAAATATAAAATTCTTTTTTTTTTCCATTACCGCTTCGATCATATAACGTGAAATTATATTGTTTGCTATTGGAAATAATTTTGTATTTATTATAAACCAGGAAAAATAAAATTGAGCGTATCCCTTATCAAACGACAATAGGTATTTCGTCGCTTAATTGCGTACTGTATGTAAAACAATATATTGAATTTAATTCTTCTTTTATATATAACGCTACGTCAAAAAAACGAGGTACGCTTTATAGTGAAGCATCACTTATTAAATTTGAAAATCGATTTTTTATATGTATCATGAATCCCGGAATTACGTAATAAGATCAGAATCCCCGTAATAAAATTACTAACGTTTGCCTTGTAATGTGGACATATCGATTTTATATACACGTGATACTTACTTTCTTTATTATATTTTTGTCAAACATAAAGTACTAAAGTTGAACACGAGCTTGAATTCAAAAAAAAAAAATCTGCTTACGGATGTGCGATTAAAAAAGCTTGGGGACGGCTGTGTTATTCATTCAATAGACAATAAGTGCTTTTGCTTATTAAATATTAAATTCTCTTTTAATACATTGTATATTTTATTCACTTTTTTCTTACCGCAACGCGATAGTAACAATGTTAAATTTGAAGGTATGACAGCATGTTGTACGTCTGAGTAGATAGATGCTTGAAATAACGAGTTTTCCAGAAAGGATGTCACGCTCCGTCTGCCTAGTATTCTAAAGGCTTTTCTTGCCGTATGTACTATAAAACTGGTAGTTGTATAAAGAATGAATGTTCTCAGGTGTTGTAAATGAAGTGAATACACTTTTAATTGGATTACTTAAAGCCATTGTATATAATCAAGGAACTCACATAATTTCGCAAGATCGTTAGTTTTCAATGCTTTTATGTTAACAAATTATAAATATTATAATCCTATTCTTATTTTCTTCCTAGAATAAATATATCATAACACGATTAAATAATGCATAATTACGTGATTTATTTACTCGACCTAGTTAGTAATTTTTTGATTGAATTGGCATTTACTTGGTAGAACTCCGTTTAAACACGCGGTTAATATGAACTTGTCATCCTACTAGTAATTATTTAATAAGTAATTTAAGAAAAACCACTGAGTTGAAGATGCTTTTTCGGGGTAAATAAATTACAAAGTGTGATTGATGGAATTTCAATATGAAGTTTGAGGCGTTGAAACTGTATACAATTCCAAATATTCCATTTCCATATTCTACCAAAGCCCACTCATTTAAAAAAACGTGGGTATTCTCAATTATTGAATTTCACATTTACACGCAAATTCGTTAGACTGTATTGTCTATAAGATTATATAATCATCTTTTCCATAATTTAATGTAGTTATTATTTAATCAGAAACTATAAAAAATATTTAGATATATGTTTAGCCTTAAAGTCTAAGTTTTTGTGTAATTCCTCTTGTATGTGGCGATGGAAACAGTTTACTGACTATGAATTCTATCGCATCCGTAAAATAGAATACCTGAAGATGCCGAAAGGCCAAACCCGGGTCGTCATTGTCAACACATGTGAAACTATACACTGTAACTTTTATTTTGAAATTCCAGCAAGCACCCACAATCGATATAACAAACAATGCATATTTATTTGGTTGTCAAAGTACAAAAAAGCTAAGCAAGTAGCTGGTGAATGTAAAATTAATTATTATTAGTGACTGGACACTAAAAGAGCGATAGACAATAATATTTGTAACCCTTAATCCGACCGTCATATAACAATATTTGCGATTCCTCCGTAAACATTTACCATTTGGTAAATCTTTATTTACATACAGATAAATTGTGATTACTTTTTCTTCAAGACGATCTGTCAAACTTTAACGATGTCAATAGTCAACTCTGTCATATGAATTTTTCTTCAGTATAGATTTTTTTACGACTGATTAATTCTGCCCATTTACAATTTTATTCTTTATATAATGCTTCTAGCACTGACTTTTTTTGTTAAGATGTTGGTTAATTAAGTACTAATACTGTAAAGCTTCAAAGAGTTGATAAATTAAAAAAAAAAATAAGACGGTGTTAAGGTGTTGAGCATTGCTATAGATCTGCCGTCGGCAACCTTTTTGGACTCACGGACCACTAGATGGATTAAAATGTCAAAATTTTGATCCGGCGGACCGCCAAATGGACTATTGTGTATTAATAATAAATATTAAATATCTAAATAAGACGAAATAAAAGCATAAAAAATGCAGCTAGTTCATAAAATTAAACAATTAATAAAACTTTATTAATTTTT
Source organism: Himalopsyche japonica (assembly GCA_028555115.1). Classification (NCBI taxonomy): domain Eukaryota; kingdom Metazoa; phylum Arthropoda; class Insecta; order Trichoptera; family Rhyacophilidae; genus Himalopsyche; species Himalopsyche japonica. The sequence goes on from JAHFWJ010000461.1 coordinate 449,513, forward strand.
AATGTGATTGTTGTTCTTGGACCTTTGAAATTATAAAATTTGTATTTGGTTTCAATGATGTAACTGCAAGACGAAGAACCGTGTTTTGATTGCTGTGACAGATGAAAACGCCTTTTCGCACAAATATGTTGTGGAGTTTTCGCGACAAGTGAAGTGTGACATCATGTAACCGTCTCGTATGTAGTAGAAAGATTCCGAGATATATAAAATGAGGAGATGATGAGATGATGAGAGAAAATATAAAACAAGGTGAGAGAGTGACACAGAACATGCAATGCATTAAGAAAAGTATGTATGTGTTACGAGATTCAGTTGATTTTTTTTCTGGTGATGGATTAAAAATTGGAATAATGTCAGATTTATCTGCGAACCATCAAAATTTCCTCGCGGATCATCAGTTGCCGACCGCTGCTAAATATTCTCTATTAGTGCCTAGCTACGAATCAATATAAGAATAGGACCACAGTGAATATTGAAATAATATAAAATGAACATCCCTGGAGAAAATTCCGGCTTATAATGTCTCGGTGCTCTGAGCTGACTGAACGGCTAACTTGTTTGTTGCGTGAAAATGTTTTACTGTAAATTGATATTTTCGTTTATTCTTCTCTTTCTTAACGGATTCACCATTTGTATACAGTTGTGTAAAAGTATTTTTATTAAAAATACTTCAATGTTGTACAATGTTATATAGACCAATATATTATTTCATTAACACTACTTTCTACTGAGGAAATATCTTCTGATAAATTATCTTACACAAATAGTCAATCGGTTGTTACGAAAACAATATTATAACAGATTGGCAACTAAGAAGAGAGAATGAGTGACAACAAATAAGGCTTCAAAACAAAATCCGATATATCCACTAGACTGTTTCGAAGTAAAAACTTTTTTTCGTCTTTTTTGATTTATAATTAACTTATTGAAACTCCATTACGAGAAAATATACAACAAAGTATGAAACTATACACTTTTCAATGCGCGGTTTTTGATAGATACATTGGCTTCCATGTCAGATATTTTTTTGAGAAATCGCGGACACAAATTTTTTGTTCTCCTAGAGCTTAGAACTGGTCTGTCGATCGGGATGCCAATGATACCTGTGGAGTTTCGAAAATAACAAAATGTTTATCTTTATATTTTTTTCCACAAATCTAGGTTTACGGCAAGCCATTGTTCAGTGAAGTTTGAATTAAGGCTGGTATGACTCCTGGAATTGGAACTTTCATACGTCGAATATAAATATTGCCCGTAAAGTGCATTTATAACTTCGGGTACCCTTCGTTTCCGATCCTAACAACAAGACGTAGTAAGAAAGCTTTCGTTAAACTCTTAGTCCATTTGAAATTCATTTTTATCCATTAATGTCTCCAAAAAGAGAGATTGAGTGTCTGATATACGGCCCATTTAAGCTTAAGCAACTTCTATAAAGTTTCTTCATTAGGAACATTTTTTGCTGGGAAACTTTAAGAAAGTTAAATTGAACCTGTTCTTGGATAAACAATCACTTTAACAGGTAAGATAAAATAGTATGAAGAGATATTTAAATATATAATTAAAATAAATTTAGAAAATTCACTCTTTTCGTTGTATCATCTTAACTATTTTTAAATATTGAGGAATGGGCAGTAACAAATTTTATATTTTTATAATTTTACAATATTTATAGAATGAAATACTGACATTTTTAATTGATTCATCAAGTTATCAATGTATAACGCTAAAATTTAGACGCTGGTGCTATTTTGGCGTAAGCTTATCTTTACAGAATATGAAAGTACAATATATAATCCACCTATTAACAATACATTTGAGTGTACAAAAATTTAAAATATTACTGTATGCACGATGGTCGGACTTGACTTGATGAGTATAACTACCGTATGATCATTTTACGTTAAGTAAAATATTTTTGAAATAAACATATACATAAAACCTAAAATGAAAATGTTTATATTATTACGAAATTGTACTTTTGAACTTTTTATATTTATTCACTGCTGAAAAAGAAAGTGAATTTTTTTAACCATATGTAAACTTCATTGCTGAAAATAATACTAGAGAATTGTAAACCTCTAAGCTATCTCGCTATTTTAAAAACTTTTGTGTATTTATACTTAAAAGCCCCTCCTATAAATATAAAGGTGTAAGCAGTTCTTTTCGCTTTTTAAGCGAGTTCAATTTTTTTTTTAAATTAAAGAGTGTTTTTGCTCTATAGCTTTTTTCGGGTAACGGGCCCCCAATATATCGAGGTTCGAGGAGTTCCCTATGTAGCAAAAAGGGAAAATTTCACATCGCTTCCTGGCAAAATAGAGAGACTAACATTTAGACATTCATGTTATTTCGGTGTCGCATTCCAATTTCTATGCATATATATACTGTGCGATGTCTCCATTCAAGATGCAATGTGTTCTGTGCACACCGACGTGTAATGTTTGCACGTTAATGTAAGAAGACGTTGCTATAGCAGAATACTTTCTTGAATGCAAACGTTCATTATGTAAACACCAGACTCTGTGTAAGGCTTCGTCAAAGACGGGTCACGATAATGTTTTAAGTTAAGAACAACAAAGCTTTCGTAGAACAGTGACTGATGTAAGCCATACATTGCCCCCTGCGTGGAGTTTTATAAGGGAATGTCAAAATGTGAGGGATTTTATTATTACAGCATAGGCTTTAAATTATTGCCGTTTTCATGCTAAGACCACGATTCTTTTTTTTAAAATTTGATTTTGAAATTCCATAGAGCATTCTTAGTCGATAGTTGAGATTAAAACAAAAGCTATTTCAATACAATAAGTTTTTTTTAAACACTTCATTTTTTGACATTTACATGATTAGAAAACTGTAGAATCATAGCATCCACAAACTGGTAAATGTGTAGATACTGTAAAAATTACTTAATGCAAACGTTTCAGATTGCACTGCGAATATAATAATATAACAGTTTTATCAGACTTAAAGCTTTTTAGTACAAGATATTTATTATGTCACCATTTCGTTCGATTCAATCCGATGATCTCCACAAGATGTGTTCAACATTAATACTGCCGAGTAAATTTTTGGTATATTATTTGTTAGAAAATTCTTAATATGGCTTAGTAGGGAATGGCTTAAAAATATTTATTTCTTCTCCGAAAAGTTTATTAATGCTTACGAAAAATCCAAATGCATTTTTTTTTTATTTTCTGACTCCTATCGTCTCAACTCTGCTTGTTCACGGTTGATGTTCTAAAACATAGTGTTGGATTTTTATGAGCTATTTTTTTATTGAAATACAACGTAATTCGTCTTGATAAATACCAAAAGTTTTTCAAACGCCAAAAATAGTATATTCATCGTTATTATTATTTATAAATTTATGTTAATTAGTATAATTTCAATCAGTAAAATTATTCATATTGTTAACATTAAAATAACTGCCTTTATACAACACAATCTAACTAAATCCTGACTATTGTAGCAGCGAATTTCAAATGGATGTTTACTATCAAATTCTAAAAAATATACATATTTTACACGACAGAATACTGTCGGCGAACCAGATATTTTTGATTCGTTATCATCAGAGATAAATTTAATGGAACTATAATACACCAGAGAATTAAATCAACCGTATACACTCAAGATTTAAAATACTTATTTTAATTGAATGAAAAGTTGGACAGGTTTGTAAAAACACCTTCCTTCTTAATTCCAACTCATAACATCATTATATAATATAAGTATTTGCGACTAAATGAAAATTTTACAGTTTTGAGAAATACTGGACTGGAGAAAGTGAGACATATATTATAGTTCGAAAACATAAACCGCTCTAGAAAATTGGATTACGTTTTTAGAACATCACTAAACACAAAGGCGTCCAATTTAAAGTGTGTAAATGGTTTGTAAATATTTGTATAATATTGTTTGTCTTTTTAAATCGATATAAATAAGTTTTTTATCATTCGTTTTATAAAATTGGAAAGTATCTTTTTTTGGCTTTGACACAATATTTTGTTTGTAAGATAGCAATTCGAAATCAATACAATTGTTACAAGACTTTTAAATATAAAAAATAAATAAGACTGTAAAATTGACTTGATTGTTTATTCAGCAAACCTTAAAATAATCATACGTCGTTTAAAAAATAGTGTTTATGTACTTTGATTTCATTATTTCTTAGATAATATTTTTATCGTAGTACAGTGGTCAATTTCGTTGACTTCCGTCATAGACTTCACGGGCTCGAGTTCCAGCTCCTTTTTTTAATTGATAAAAGGTTTACTGTTCATAGAAAATTTACTTATCCCTAAAAACGGGCTTAGCAAGAGACTATCTTTTGTCTCTTCACTATCTAAAAAAAAAAGAGAGTTTGTGTAACAAGAAAATTAAATTAAATTTGTAGAATAACTTCTGTTAAGACACCCACCGTATCGAGAGCTGACATGGAAATAACAATCACTAAAACTAAAGAATAATTCCTTATTTTTCAATTTAATTTACGTATATATATAAATATTACGTTTTTATAGATAAGCTGTATGTAGTTTACTTTAAGATTGGAAGTTTCCTAGTTAAATAATATCAGGCCCAATATCAAATAGGAAGTGTTTAATGTAAAATTGGATTTTACCTGGATAAAAAAATACTGAAAAAAATATGCAGCGCGTTGTCATCTAATTGCCAAATTTTGAGATCATTAAAACCTAAGATCTATTTTTAAGGGTCCGTTAATATTCAGTTAATCACTTGCAACGATCGAGTTGGTCTTAATTGTAAAAAAAAAAACGTAAACTTAGTATAACATTCTTAATACAACGCCTTTCTACAAAGAATTAATTGATAAATCCACGAACGCCACTGATAGTAAGTAGTACATCTTATAAGTAGCTTTTCACACCGCAAGGATAAATATAATATAATATATACTATGTCAGCTTCAAACACGAAGTGCATTCTCAATAGGACTTGTTTTAACATGATATATGGCTCAATCTCTCTATGTGGAGAGCCTGCTTAAAAATGTCTGTCTTAGAACTACCCGATCTCCATCTCTAATCAAGATATTGTAAAAGTTATCTTTGTGAGTTAATTTGATGATAATTAACATCAAAAACATACACCTTTTACATTGAAAAGTAAATTTATATCGAGCTGTATATTGAGCTGATTTCGCCGTAACGGATCGGAAATTTTTTAATCAGAACTTATTAAGTAATGTCTCAACATTGGTAATCGAAATCTGAAATATTGACTTGATAGGAGACGTGTTTAATGTGATATCGTATCTGAAGAGCAGTATTATTACAAATAAACAACGCTGTTTTGTGATTCATAATTTTTACCATCTATAAAATAAAATTATGATTTATTTCTCCTTTCCTTTGAGGACTAGAGAATTGATTGAATCGTTTACAGCTAAAAGCTAATACTCGACTACTGCATTCTTATACTCTTACTTACGGAGATAACTGCCTCTTCTTAGTTAAAAAGCTTTATATTAAAAAAAAAAACAAACACAGTGTCAAGTACTGTTTTTAAAATATCATAAAATATAGATAAATTGATAATGCTCATGATGCGCTAAACCTAAGACTTAAAGATATAAATATGATAAAATTGAGAAAGAAAGAACAAACCTGTCATAAAATCGACGAGAAATAGGATTCCACTGAAACCGACGCTAACGATAAGTGTTTCACTCCTGATCTTAAAATATAAAAATCGTATCACACACCAGTCTTCGTAACGACCTAATCGTCTACTGATGATATCCTCGACTATGAATACGTTTTCAATCAGTTGAATGAAAAATGATCGAAAAATATTTAAGCGCTTTTACAATAAAATAAAACAATTGACTCTCTTATTCAGAGTATCATTAGTGAAATAAGTACGGCAATAAAATGTGATAAGGACCCCTTATTTGCTCCCTTTACACCCTCAACGTCCAAATAGGCTTTGAAGTTTTTCTACCCGTGCAATATAGGTTACACAGTGTTCATAAATTATTCTGACTGTGAACTCCGACTCTAACAACTGAATAAAATAAAAGGTGGCATCGAATCTCTAGGCGCCCTGTATTATTTACATCACCGAACCGAAATGTGGATCGGACCTAGGCCGTAAAAATGAGCCTAAAGAGGGCAATCAATCCTATCGTATATAAGTTTTTTAAGGAGCTTTTGTATTTTTTTAAAGTAGAATAGAGTGTATACCGTATTTCCTAATTATTATAGGACGCATGTTTTTTTTACTATTTTGTACATCTAAATTGACGTGCGTCTAATAATCGATGGAGTTTTATAAGTTGAAAAAATCGAAGATTAGTCGTTTATGTACAAAAACTTTCTTCTGCCATACCGAAATATATTTATAGCTTCCATTATGAAGTCAAAAATAACTAGTTGCCTGCATTTGCGAGGCTGAACAGCTATCACGTGTTTTGTACTGTAATTACGAAGCAAAATGGTATTTTTTAAATAAAATTACTTTGTGTTGTTAGAGTGAAACGTCTCGAAAAGGCTTTTTCGCACTATTTTTAAAAGGAAATTGTATTGCAGTCTATTCATTACTCATAAAAATATATTTAATGAAAACACTTTCTATTGATTGAAATGGCATTTACTATGCAGAACTTCATTATAATACGGTGAAAAAATAGCAACGTATTTTAGTTCTTCAAATTTTATGAGATATTTAGTTTTAATTTGTTATTCTGCTATTCGGTGCGGAGATAAACCCAAAAAATCAAAAATCATAAAAATGTGTCCAGCCGTTCGTTTGTTATTAGCTGTTATTAGTGTAACTAAGCCAACTTGTTTTTATATAATATATGATTATCAGGTGACGCTCTATGGGGATACAGTTTTTGAGATTTTCGACTCATTGCACTAGTCTTTCATATAACATAGTAACGACATAACAAGGGGAATTGGGAAATCATTCTTTCGCTTTGATGAGTGTAACGTCACATTACCTCTGCGATATTTTTGAATTCTATGATCTATGACAGTTATTATTAACAAATTTGTTACAAATTTGACGTATCGCATCCATAAACTGACGGTGAATCATCATTTTTGCAAGTCCAATTTACAAACTGCAAAGTTTTCTTTCCGTTCCGTCACAACACGCCCGGTTTATCCTCCTCCTGAACTTGGCCGCCCTTTCAAAGATAAGTAGATCCTTGTATTACAACAAGGGCGTAGGAAGGGCTGAGAATTTGTTTGCCATCCATAGCGCAGTTATACATATAGGTATTTTCCCTTTCATATAAAGTTTTCTTTGTTTAAAGTACTATTTTATAGGAGATGAAAATAGACGTTTATCAATAGGAACAAAGGAATTCGTGGATGATGTTTTGTATTTACGGATAAAAGGTTTATATCTAATCAGAGATGGTGAATCTTTCAATTCGACCAATATACCAGATTACAAATGTTGCTTTTTTATTTGGAGATATCAACTGTTAGTCAATCATGTAAATATCCGCTATGGTCATAATTTGATAGGCAGGTCATTAAGAAATATAAAATTTCAACGACTTGTATCCATAACCCAAGTGAAAAAACTCTTTTACAAACTCATATTTGAATTAAATTTGAATTGTTGCAACTTTGTACGATTCCATATGTCTTGTCACAAACGACCCGGGTTTCGCCCTTCGGCATCTTCAGGTGTTCCATCGCACGGATGCAACAGAACTGACGTAAAATAAACAGTTAGCATCGTAGATATAATATATTAAAATCATTATTTACAGGAATCTACTTACCAATAGGCAAGCAAAAAATTGCAGCCGAAAAGAATGTAATAATATTAATCCAATAATAATTAGCTATAACAACTTTCATTAACGATCGTATAGTGATATACGATAATACGATATATATGTATTCTTTTATTTAAAGAATACCTAATATCAAACATTGAATTTGAATTTTTAAAACTTTGTACGATTTCATGTGCTTTGTCACTGACGACCCGAGTTTTGCCTTTCGGCATCTTCAGGCACTCTATCACACGGATGCAAAAGAACAGATCTACAAGCATTTAAATATAAGACGCATGGGGATCTCAGTAATGTTAACCTTTCTATGAGTAACTAATTAATTTTAACCGTGCTGTGAGGACTGAGTTTTTTTTACGTGCAAAAAAAGCACGTTTAACCTTACGAAGAAATTAGTTTTTTATAAATCTATTATTAAGTATGTAATAATATATTTCCAAAATCATGTATGTCATACGCTTAGCTTATCAATCATTACAATCTCGCGTGCCAGATGTTTTCTACCAGGCCTTAGCTTTAGAGTAGAGCTATGCTATAAATCAAAATTTAATAGTTTTGTGGGAAATAGTTTGTATGTAAATATCATTATGTATGTTTTTCAGTTCTGCTTATTATGGTGTCAAAAAAACAACTTATATAATGGGTATTCTTCTTATATATCGCTATATGATGACTATAATTTAATTCGTTAAAAAAAAACTGCCAAAAGCATCGTTTGATTACAAATGGATATTAATCCATAGTTGTCTTTGAGTACACTTTTCTTTTAGTTATCGAATGCGAAGTTTATTTCGTCTTCATAGCAACGCAAACTAAATTCAAGTTACTGCTCATTTTTTACTGTAATATCGATTTGAAGATCACTATTACACTATATTATATTATATTAGAGGTTGATTTGTATATAGGAATCAAAATACTTAATATTTTTCATTACAGCAAAAGTTATATAAAATTTTTGTCGTTGTCGATTGTTATGATGAAATTAAGTAATAATATTTGTATATAATATATAAATCATTGTATGTTTGTCCATTATGCATTACTAAACCATTCAACGGAATTCCCGAATTCACTGGATTTGCCAGGTATACATATTAACATTGAAAATTGGTGTGCCTGTTGTTCTAGTCTGAAACCATCAAACACGACTTTGCTTCAATACAAGATTTTCGTTGAAAAATATGATGAACAGTGTCATCGAACCCAAAATTTAGAATGGGAAACTCAAGAGCCAAGAGTACATATTCTTGCCACGTATTCCAATGATCCCAACAGATATGCTATTTGAAACGTTTACAGTTTCCGACTCGCTTTTGCAATGATCATAAACAAAGCACAACGACAATAGCTGTAAGAGTGTGGACTAGATATGGATAATCCGCGCTTCTCTCATGAGCAACTTATGTGGCCAGCTCACGCGTTTGAAAACCTTCTGATTTATTCGTTTACGTACCAGATGGAATAAATTTCATTTATCCTCAAGCACTCAAATACATAAATGTAATTAAAATGAAATTATTAACAATTAAATTGTTTGTTATGACAACGAGTTTCTCTGAGATTGAAGCAACACGCGACTGGTTAGCTAGCTAGTAACTGAAAAAAATGACAAAAAGTATTTCATTCAATTTATCGATTTTGTTATTATTACAAATTCACATTTTTTTCAAAGATTGTGTGTTGGTAGATTGAATTCATTGCGAATATGTAATTATGATTTTTATAAGTGTCAAACTGCTTAAAACAGCGGCGGTACTGTTTTTGAAATAGAACCCGTTTAGATGCCTTATCAATTTTGAATTTCAATATGAATAGTTTTGCAAAAAAAATATTTAGTATTCGACAATAAAGCTTTCTGAATATAATGTCATTCATTTTCAAAGAAATCAAATATTAAGTAATTGGTCCTGAGACACTTTTTCAATTATTTCCAATTGCTTTATCGCCATCTTTGACAAGTTGTAAATCCACAAACTGGTATTGATGAATAAGCTCATTGATTTATGAAGATAAATATTCGGTTTTTATGTAAAATAACATGTGTTTAATATGGTAGAATCAAAATGAGATTTGTAAATAATCGTTGTGCATGGTTTATATAATACAGTAGAACCTCGATTATCCGGGCCTCGATTATCCGGATCGGTCAAAACAAACAAAAATATTACAAATTTTATGATTTGCACATGGAAAATTACGTCCACTGCTTACGAACATGATAGAGTAAAATCTTAACATTTTGATTGTCGCAATTGTTTCAAAAAGTCCTGGGTTAAATATGGATCAGTAATCTTTCAAATTCGATACGCATTGAACGTTTGAACTACAAAAATTGATCAAGATTTGAATATTTATTCAAAGGATCCTGGGTTCTAAATTTTGAATGATGAGGAAATAATCAAAGAAATATCTACCTCAGACGAACAAGATAAAAGAGAGATAAAAAAGAATACGAAAAAGAGATTTTTGAGAGGGGAGATATTGGTCTTAAACACTCTAAGACTTTTCGGTGTTAAGATGAGTGCAATCCAGGACAACGTAACATATATGCCTTGAAAGTATTCACAGCATCGAAAAAAATCTGGCTTCAAGCAGAAATCGATTATTGATTTTTCAATACAAAAAAATAGTATCAAAGCTATTCATTTATCTAAAGATATAAAAATGATTAATACTTACTGTCAATTTTGATTTTTTCGATTATCTCCATTCCCAATTAGTCCGCATACTCGAGATTCTACTGTATTCGTTTCAAAAGCAAATACGTTTCTTTAACAGGGGTTTTAAAAAACACGCCCGTCCAAAATTCAATGAAGCCTTTTTGTCTGCACATCCGCACAAACCCATCTAATTTCCGGTATGTGGTTTTTATCCACGACTTGTATCACATGTCGCCCCCTTGTCATTTATAATTATTTTCATGTTAAAAAATAGTGAATATTAAAACACATCGTCATATGGCACTTCTGTAAGTGAATGTACAATATTGTATGTGTTATATAGATTAAGAAGTGTCTTACGAGATTTCTCACATATCATCTTTTGATTTAAGCTCACGTGGAGTGATTGGAAGTAATAATAAGGTATCTTTATATACAAGCATTATAGTAATATTGTTTCTACCATCGGTCTAGGTCAATAGAACTCAACTCGAAGACAGTTTGCATTTCTAAAGTTTCTTCCTAAACGGAAAGCCAATAATTCTTTTGTATAATTAAAGCTTTGCGATGTTGGCACTTAATTTATTATAAGCCATTTTATTGTCTTGAAAAGCTCGCAATAAATTTTTGTTATTCTTGAATATTTCAGTGACAAAATAAGTAAATTATACTCCGCTTCCGGCGGGGCCTCGAGTGTTTTGACATGTTGAATGTAACGCAACATATACCGTATTATTTTATTGGCATTAGGGCACAATACGGCTTTCACGAGACGTCACTGCGCGAAATGGCAAATTTTACGAGTGGCGCCAACGTTCCTGGCAAGGGAGATCTCTCCGGCCAGCCAGGGGCGCCACGCCCCGGTGGGCCAACTTTTTGTTGGAGGCAAAGTGAGGGGGAATTGGCGCAAGCTCTATTTGCACTCTAGATTGTATTCATAATATTTTTTAATATCAAATGTGCGATAACGAACAATAAGTTCGTTACGTATGTAATAAATTGAGCCAACACGATGAAAAAATAGCAATGTATAATATTATCGACGATGGCGTGAGCCGAAATAGCTATTAACTATATCTTATAAATACATTGTAGAACTAAAATACATTGCCATTTTTTCACCGTGTTATAATGGAGTTCTACCAAGCAAATACAAATTCAATCAATAAATTGAACCAATTTGAACACGGTGAAAAAATAGCAATGCGTTTTGGTTCTACAAATTTTTTGTAGAACTAAAATACATTGCCTTTTTTTACCGTTCTATAATGGAGTTCTACCAAGTAAATGACAATTCAATCAATGAACCAATTTGATTTACTTAATTTAATGTGTGATTGTTGACCAGAGGTAGGAAAGCTGTAGTCTTTTAGTTCCTCGGGTGTCCTAATCGGCAATTTCATTTTCGCTTTTTTCAGAAGTACATTTATCTGAGAATACAATTTTCGAAAAATTCATGACCTCTTCGTCTCGACGTCTCTTCGCGGTTATTATCAACTGATGCACAAAATTGTCGCGAAAAATATAGATGTGGACAATTAAAATGGTCTTTTCAAAATTAAAATACTTTCCATTTTCACCATTAATCAACAGCTAGCACCAGTTTGAGATGGTTTTTTTGATAAAACAAATGAAAATAAAATACAAAACAAGTTCTGTAATTCTTAATCGGTCGTCATAATTTTCAAAACATATAATCTTTAATATGTTAGTGCCATCCTTTCGATGGTTTCGGCGGTAACTTTGTGGAAGTATTGTGCTACTAACTGTGTTTCGCCTCTTTCAGAGTAAGCAAACTTTGCGATAGTAAGTCTGAAGATGCCTCTAAAAGAGGCGAAACACGTGTCACAGTAAGTATCACAATATGTGGAATAATCAAAGTTATTTTAAATTTTATATTATATGTTAATGCCAATTTATCTTTCTAATATATGGACGTTTGATTGATATTAATAATACTGGATTTATTTTTTTAATATTCGCTGTTTCAATATCGTTTATATGGCCCAGCAGGGAATAGGTTAAAATTAATATATTTAAGTTAATAAATGCGGTCGCATAAACGGTTTTCAATTATTAGTTTGGGATCAGTTCTCGGTGGAATGAAATTATATTCATAATGTAAGAGTCTAATAGCCACTTGATTGTGAAAAAAAATTGTAAATCGATTGTTCAATCGATAGGGCCTTAAATGCTGGGGCATTCAACCGAGATCTATTATATAATTTTTTCCAGTCCATTTAATAATATCTAGTAAACTTGTATATAACTTGAGTTGCTAAAATAATTTATGTATATACATATAAATATATATTATTTAGTTTACCACTTTATATTCTTTGATATAGTATTATATCATCTTTTGTTTTCTTTAAATTAAAACTTTCATTCTTTTTTTATTTGTTCCTTACAATTGGGCTTAGATACCTCAACTGTGGAACAATCTAGTGCCTCACTGTGACTTATTCGGATATGTTTGTAACTCTTTTTCAAAGAGCAATTGAAACTACACTAAAATTAACTTTGCCATTTTTTTTTTAAATATTTAAAATCGTACCGTCCTTGTATATTCTAATTACGGACAATTTTCAAAGAGGTATATTTTAATATAGCGTATAAATTTCATAGCTGTCGTTCATAAAAGTGAACGTAAAAAGCAATTTATTACGTAAATAATTTTTTAATTAAATCATTATTCAAAGAAACGTCACGTCGCTACCAGAAATCGGTAAGGGCACACGTCGGAAATAGCATTTTCGTTTTCAGGTTTCTTCGAAATCGATACAGACTGGCGGAAACTTTAAAAATAAGCTTTGTTCGGTCGAGGTCTCTTACTGTTGCCGTTACGAAGTCTCGAAACAAGGTGACCTACTCATTATCGTAAGGTTACGCGACGCAGAAATGCAGTAATGACGTCTGCACACATAGTTTTCTATCAAGTAACAAGAATTAACAATCAGGAACCATAATTATTTAATATTAATATTACAATTTTGATGATTAAATAGAAAAAACGTCTGTTATATCGCATTTAAATAATAAAACACAGTGTTTAGTACTATTTCCATATTTTTGTATTTTCATAATCAGAACCGGTTTCGCTCATCGAGAGTATTATTAACTCATAATCAATAAAACATTGTTTTATATGCAAAGAAGATGAAAAAATGATTACCGTACTTACAAAACGAAAGGTTCAAGAACTGAGACAATAATTTATAGATCATCATACAACTTGCAAAAAAAACAAATTGAAAGTTTTTGAAAACAGTTTTTTAATCACTCATTAGCGTTTTTTAAGTTTTACAAAACAATATGTACAAAAAAACAGCGATATCCTATTCACTAACAAACCGTCACAATTTTCTTTTTGAGATATCAAATTGATGGAGCGTTAAAATCAATGTCGTATTAACATCAGAGTTATTCAAGTCTCCTTCATCTCTTATGTATTAAAATAATTCTAATAGATGGCATTACAGCTAACAGTAAACATCTTAGGTATTTGGAAATTTAGCAACACGACATAGCCCAATTGAGAATTATTTCTAATTCATTCAAGATCGTGTGTGAGCTAAAGTGAAAGTGACATAATCGGTCTATGTCGGGATTGAAATGTATAATAGACTCACCCGTTTGCTAAGGAAATTATCGTACTTTTTATGTGTTAACTGTCACTTCTTGATGGAAAGGCATGATATTTTAAATAATAGATACACATTTTTAGTACTTATTTCCACAGTATATTTGTTGGTCAGGGCCGGTTTCGCTCATCGCGAGCATTATCAACTGATTACAATTTACAAACAAGTCTATTTATACAAAATATTTGAGTTAAAAGTAGCAGGTATACAAAACCATGGGTTCAAAAATTAAGAAACAATTTACAGGAAATCATACAATATTAATACAAATAATATAAATTAGTATAAAAATTAAATGTTCAAAATCACTTTTTTATTTAATTTTTAATTAAATAGCAATCGGTAAACCTTTTCTAGTTTCATCCGTAAACCCTAATCGTCTATGAAAATTTTATCTGTAAAACTTTAACCAATTTTTATGTTATGTGTGCATAGTTAAGTCTACGTTTTGTCTAAAAAAAATATTCAAATATCAGTCGACTGAAATAACTGAATGAATAATGGTAAGTTATTTTTAATTTTCAAATAATGTGAGTTTATTAATCTTAATGAAAAATTCTTATGGTATAAATTCAGTAAACGTACTGGTCAAAGCCTTTTTCGAAAAGTTTACTGCTTTGTCGTGTGAGAATGTAATAAATCGATTCGCGAGGCGTTTTTTTTTTTGTAGCAAGGTCAAGTTCAAACTACCCCTTATACTAAAAAATGTTTAAATCATATAAAAATACTATATGTATTAGACATTTGATATTCATTACTTCGCTTGTTATTTGTATTTCAATTCGCATATCATTGAAAAATATAAATAAATTTACCTAACGTATTGTTCGAGAATATCAATGTATATATATATATATCAAGACGTTTCGGCCAGAAAAAAAATATTAGCTTGTTAGTATAAGAGGAAATTCAGTGATCGCCAAACGGTCGCTCGCGTAGGATATTTTATCATATTTATAATTCGGATGGGAGTTACAAGGTACTCACCTAGAATTGAAAAAAATGCAGAGGAAAAGAATGATATTTTTTACAAGTAGGCCGATCATGCCTCTCTATCGCTTATCCGCGCTCTCGCTCGCACGCTTGCCTTCGGCGTAACGCGACAAACGGGACAATGAGTCATGTTTTTCGTGCGTGGAGCGGGCGTTCATGGATTTATAAGACGTTGTCACGTCAAAAAAAGTACAATTTTTCGTATTATTTATGTATTGAATGATAGATTCACAACATTTATTTCACAGTTATCTCAAAACGTCCAGTAAACAAAAGTACTTATGAGTAAATGAGATGTTTATCCATTTGAAATTCCCAGCGTGTGTGACCACTACCAAAGTGCAGTAAAAGATTATGCATACAGAATGCTTTTTATAAGGACCGGTTGTAAATCAACGGCAAAGCATTCTTCTTTCAGATGTTGTAGTCTCAGAAGTATGGCGTCATGAATTAGCTTGAAAAAAGCGGATTGCTTACTATTATATAATATATATAAGGCTTGTATAAAGCGATGAAAAGGGCCAATAAAAAATATATTTATATGATTTATGACACAAATACACAAATCGAATGATTTTTATTTATCATATACACTCCATGATCGTTTCACACGGATGATACACTATATTTAAAATTAAAGAGATATGCAGTGGACACGTATAGTTAGGAGATTAGTTATCTTTTATATAAAAAAAAACACCAACTGAGCGAAACTGGTCCTGATCAAAAAATATATTGCAGAAACAAGTACTAAAAAATGTGTTGATTGAATTGGTATTTACTTGGTAGAACTCCATTATTACACGGTTAAAAAATAGCAATGTATTTTAGTTCTACAAAAATTTTATAAGATATAGTTGATAGCTATTTCGGCTCACCCATGTTACTAAATGATACCATGGCGATGGCGTGAGCTGAAATAGCTACCAACTATATCTTATAAAAAAAAATTGTAGAACTAAAATACATTGCTATTTTTTCACCGTGTTACTGAAAAATGTGTTTTTATTATTTATAATATCATGTCTTTCCATCAAGAAGTGGTAGTTAACACCTTAAAAGTGAGATTAATTATCCTATATTAGTCCGTGGAAAAGCAGGATAATATGTATAGCGTAATTCGAGTCTATTTGAAGAATCGAACCTGTTACCTCGCAAGCGTGTAAATTTTTGTACGAGTTACCGCATACCTATGCCTCTCGTCGTTTTGCTTTTATCTTTTTATAAAATTTAAATGGGCAATTCATATAATTCTATTTCGTTATTTCATGTCCTTGAAACCTCCCTTAATAATACGAAAGGTTCCGGTCTGTCTGTCACAAAAAACGATGTGAAATACTCAAATTTCAAATACAGCTCGACAGAGTAAATAACTTTACTTAATGTAGTTAAATAGTTTACTAGTTAATTGATTATTTTTATAATGAATTATATAATGTCATTGTTTATTTTTATTTAATTATTTGTGTAGCTTTCTAGTATTGAAAAATCTGACGTCCAACGAGTTTTGATTTCTCTCAATCTCTAACCGCACCCATCGGCAAAACCGATGTTGCCATGTAGATAAAAAATAGTCCCTTAATAAGAAGGAAATCGTTTCCCACATATTTATTATCATAGCATTTAAACATATTTTACGTATTGGCACAAGAAAATGTGGTTATATATGTTCACTGCTGTTATTAGATTATTTGTCAAACCGGATTTTTAGTTCTTAGCCGTTCATCTATTTGATAGTACGAAAGATGCTTTTGTAAAACTTTAGAATTTCCGAAACGATCGTAGCACAAACAACGTTGTTACGCCACAATACATTTCATTTTAAAATAGAGTGAAGTCATATATTCTTTTGGATACAACGTTGATTATTTGGATAAAATATAAAACCAAGTTTCTGTTAAAAAAAAAATTAAGAGATTCAAAAGAGGTGAGTTTAATTTGTTTCTCGATGCAAACATTTATCTACTAAATTTAAATTTGTGTCAGTTCTGTTGCATCCGTGTGATAGAATGCCTGAAGATACCGAAAGGCGAAACCCGGGTCGTTTGTGACGAAACTGGTGGAATTGTACAAAGTTGTAATAATTTTTTTATAAAAAAAACTATTGTGTTAAATGATTTTTTTTAAATATTGTGCAATATTAATATAAATTGTAGAAGTCGTAAAAAGTTTCAAAAAATCATGTTTGCTATAAAAATTCCATCAAGCACCTTCAGGCGATATCATCAATTATTGAATGTTAATTTGGTGTTCGACATTTTCAACGTCGCTTTATAAAGATGTGTATCCCTAAAATATGGGAGATTTCGTTCCACTAGCAGCACCGAACGTGAAATTTCCCGGTAACCTACTTTCATCCGACGGGGATGAAAAGCGGAAAGAGATGCTCGCCCGTTCGGGATAAAGAGCGAGACGGCACGTCATCATTCGTCGCCGATCTTTCTTTCCGCTCGCTCGTCCCGGCACGTGCAAGTACGGTCCCCGTTTTGTGTTTACGTCACGATATTACCGCGGAGAATTTGATGATCATTTCTCTCGTCGAACTGTCAGTGGAATAAATTCAAAAATCGTTTTAAATTCAAAGTGCTCGTGAAATAATACGGAACATTAATCGCATAGTGTTGCCACGTAAGAAATATGTTTGTTTTTTCGCCGTAGGTATAGGTCATAGTGTCAAGGACAACTGAAAATCTATAGCGAATAATTTGAAACCCTGGAATACTCATTGCTCGAATACATAATATAATAAAGCTCCGCGTTTGTTTAGGAGGTTTTTTAACGTTTTCCGGCGTGAGCTATTAAAATCATTTAGCCAAATGTGTTTTCTGTTACAAAATAAAGGTAATTTAATCACGGAACAAAAATTATAGCTTTGCATTCTTCTACGTTTTTTTTTGATTGCCGGGTAAAGGTTACTAAAGTGAAATTTCATAAACTTTCGCGACATGCTACTAATTTTATAATATTCTTAACGATTTTCATGTCATTGAAAACATATCAAACTAGAAAAGTGAGTAAAACGTTGTACATTGTGAATATACCCCTAACGTATATATGATATGTATATTCAGTGATTTACGTTGCTAATATTTCGATATATTTTAAATTAGTTTAATATTGTGAAACTTTGAATCGAAAATGTCATACTGAGATTTTTTTCTTTTAATTACAATTAAGTGACATCTGTTGAAATACGGTAAAATGATACATCAATAAATCTAATGTATTTCACTTATATTTTGAAATATTTGTTTTCCTCTGTTATCAAATATTGAATAAATGACGTGTAGTATCATAGTGCGATATTTACATTTTACTAGTTTGGAAACAATCATGTTTATATACTAGTTATGATTTTAGTAACGTAATTGTAATTTTATATTTAAAAAATCTACATTCACAACAATTAAGTTTTAAAGTGTTTCATTTTAATGCCTTGCGTTGAAAATATAGAATAACGTTATTTTATTTAGCAAATGTCTGACTTAAGTATATTAATTTGTTATTAATTATAAAATTTTGAATCCAAATGTATGAACGTATTTAATGAAATGAAAAGGAAGGCTAAATTAAGACTTTATTTATTTATTTTTAGAGTACCTTAAGTTGTACGCACTACCATCCGCTACGACTTATCCTAAATGGTGTATTCTCCAGAGTAACAATTTTATGAAAGTTTCAAATTTTACCATGAATATCCAATGAGAAATTCCTCAAAACTTCCTTGTATACACACTCGTGTACAAAAAGCTTTAATAATCACTATAAAAATTACATACTGGGAAAGCTTTAAGGAATACGATTTGCTTTTCATAGAACATCGTGAGTCCTTTGAACGCTCTGTCATTTAACAGGGATGCAACCCAGTCGGCATTACAGACTCATTAGAGGCTGACAGATGTCACGACCCCCTTGAGCCAAAAACTGTTTTTTTGCGGCCCCGGCGAGCTTTTTTCGACAAAATCTATTACTTATCACACCCTTGGCCTGATGCAGGGCTATGCGGTAGTATTCTTTTAACAATGTTACATTGTATCCTTGAATGTAAAACATTTTTTTTTGTACAGAGACATTTTTATTACCATTAGTAGCTGAAAAGCAAAATAATTAATTTATGGGTTAAACCAGTACTTGCCAACCTTTTTAGGGTGGCGACCCCTTTTTATAAAATCACCACGGGCACCACTCAATTTTTTCTACGGGTATTTATAATTAGACGTGTTTAATAAATAAATAAAAAGATCTCTACGTTTATTGTCACTATAATAATAAACCTAGTTACTCAAAAAATTTTAACTATTATAAATATATGAAAATAATTTACATTTTTAATTAGTGTTTATGAAAAAAATCTTTACGTTCAAATAGTGGCGGGCACACACGAATTGTTCCACGGGTGACATGGTGCCCGCGGGCACGGGGTTGGGAATCCCTGAACTAGACAATAATCCTTCCTGACGAGGCCGTAAGCCGAAATAGCTAACAATTAAATATCTTTTTCTATAGAACTAAAATAGTAATCTATTTTGTACCGGTTTACAATAGAGCTTCACCAAGTAAATGCCAATTTAATCAATAAAGATAAATAACTTCACAGATCATCCAATGATTCGGTAAATAGCTAACAAAGTTAGTTAGTCAAACACTATTTCTATGCTGTAAAAGAATGTTGGAAAGAAGAATAAAAAAGGATTTGTTTTTTTTTATATTATATAAATCATCAGTTTAAGGATTAATTAACGCACGGTAGTAAGAAATGTGTGTACAAATCATGAATAATTATTCTTTTTAACCGTATTATATTATATAATAATGAATCAGAGATCCGCTTTTGTCGCTATTCAAACCAGAAATACAGCTGGAAACAAGAGTAGCTACAAAATAATGTCACGGAATCGGAATGGAAGTACACTTGGGCCTCATACAACACGGTTATATGGTTCCACAAAAACCTCGTGTAATACAAATCCGTGTTATACAAGGTTTGAAGTTCAAAAAAATTAAGGTTTGTGTTCCAAAATAATAGAAAAAATCGAACATAGTTTTTGTAAATATGTACTTTATTTTTTTTAATAAAAAAAATACAATTACACATTAATTGAAAGAAACCTAAATAACCTAATATACCATTCATTTATCATATCTTTTAATAAGATTTCTATATTTTTTACTTTTTTTCAATATCGGTTGTGAGTTTTCATCATCGGAGGACCCTGAATTTTAAAAATTCGTTAATAAGCGATTGTCTGCTTTTAGCGTATAATCTACACATTTCCTAAAGAGGTTCCAAAATATTTATAATTCCCTCTCGAATTTTGAAATCCTTTACATTCTAAGATATTTATCGATAAAAAATAATTTTAAAAAGCCAATTCCAAGCCGTCATTTATTGTTTTTAATATGAAACATGTAGCTACTTCGCTGCAACTACTTTCCGAGTCATTAATTGAGGTGGATTCATTCAACATTTCATTTTAATTAATTTTTCGATTAAGCAGTGTTATGTTAAACCGTGCTATACGAGGCTTAGGTGTACTAATGTTTCAATCCCAATGTGGAGTATATAGACTTCTAAAATAGAATAGATGTATCATAAAGTACTCGTTACTCTGTTGCTCAAGTTTTCTTTTTAGGAGCGTATATGGATGGAAGTGTAGAGCTACGACAGGACTGGCTAGCTAGATAAACGCTCCCGTTTAACCTTGTTCTAAGGATGAAATATGTATAAGGGAACTCCAGATAACACACTCATCCTTTCCATCGAACATAAATCCACAAATAAATTGAAAAATCAAATCACGCGGCTCTCCGCCTGGGATTTGAGCCCGTGAGATTTATAACCAAAGCCAACGTCATCGAATACTGCACCACCGGTTCGGCGATTTTTTTTTTTATGTTGTCTAAATGAAACGAATTTCGTATATAAGTTTTATAAACCATATTTAAAAGGTCGGTTTTATTTTTCTTGGACTTTTATATTATATTATTATATTAAGGGTAGTAGCCTCCTACGGTGTCCGCCTCGATGATTATCAAATTTCCATAATATCTTTTTAAGGGTAGAATTTTTCAGCGTTACAACGTTACGTGTATAAAACTTTTGATCGATATTTTTTTGCTTCATAAAAAATCTAGCATAAACGGTGGCTTTGTTCATTTATTGTAATTTACATACAGCCTCTGGCATAATATTAGGGTTCACAAAACATGCATTTAATGTCAATTGAATAAATAATTATTGATATTATTATTTTACGATTGAAATAAATTAAAGCCGTCTTTTCAATACTTATTACACAAATTTTATCTATTGTTATTATTGCGTTTCCTCGGATAGGAAAAGTTTCCAACTGTATCGAGTTATCGTTAAAAGTGACCCCAATGAAAGCTTCGCATCTTGGATTTGTTTAATTATCTGTAAATTTAACATACATTGTATATAAAATTAACTAATACTCAGTTTGTTAATGTACATCCTCTCTTTGGCAATGATGTTTAACGATCCATAAAAAATGCCAAAAAAATACTGTCATTTCGAGAATGTTTACTAATCGACTGTTCCTGAGACACTCCCGGCATTAAACAAGCACTGCTAATATAAGATTGAAATCGAAAACTCTCAGTAAAGTAAAGTTGGCCATCGTTAACTTTGGACGGTGAACAAAAACATTAGATTGTATTTTTTGTGTTTTATTTTATAAGAAAACCTCATTATCGGACGGTTATTGTGAATTTATGTTCGTATCGGGGGAGGTTAATTGTTTTTTAGTGTCTGAAAACGATCTCAGACTTGCCGCGAGAAATAATGGCTCGAGTTTTAATAGCCGCTTAAAATTTAAGGGACAAAACATTTTCAAATAAAAAGCAATGCTTACTTATTTACTTATATTAAATTATTTCTTTACAAAAGGTATATTTATTATTGCTAACCGAAAAAGAAAGTATTTTAGCTTTCGAATTGCGAAACAACTGTTTTTTTCTTTCATTTATTATTTTTCCACTTTTGTTTTTACACTTAAATTTCAATACTTTTTATTCAAACCCTCGACAATCAAATTTTCGGTAATTATAATTTTTTTTTTTTTATTCGATCGTCAGATTGTCAGCTGTAATTATATAAAATTCACTATTTTTTAAATAAAATCATGACTAAACTTAGAAGATTCTTATATTCAAATATTTCAATAGTAAACAAGTTATATACTAAAGTTATTGTCAATTCATTCTCTACAGGCCTGTATAATTCTTTATGTGCTTGTTTCGAGCAGCAAATGGGGCGAAGTACCAATTTTTTCCAATCACACATTTATACAATGGACTAAATGAAAATTTCTCAAACTGCTTATGGGGAATTACAAAGCTGAATAAACATTATTACAAAGCATTCTCGACATCTTGAAAAATGATTATTACAAATTATGATTAGATTTCATTTATTTCTTTAGAATAAACAGACTGATACATATAAACATATCTTAACTAATAACATAAACTAAGTATGCGTAGCTAGATTTCTTAAGAGAATATTCTCGTTGTGGGTACAAAAATCTTACGAGAAAGTAAGCGCTTCCTACGATCTTTATATCATATCCGGATTCGGTGCGTAATCCGGCTTTAATGAGAAAAAAAAATATTTATACTGTCAAATTCATTTTATTATGTTATTTTGTTGCTTGCATATTCGGAGATATTATTCTCAATAAATATTTACATAAAATATTTGTATTTGCCCGGATGATGCAACTCCAATGACAATGGATTAATATTATGTGTATAAAAAAACTGTAATGTATAAATTTCAGATTGCTGCATACACAGTGTTAGATTAAAACTTTTAAAGATATTGAGCACTTAAAAGGGATTGGTGACACTTGAATGAATAAATGCTTGTTTAGAAAATGATGTTATATTATTTATTATTATTAATGATCCTTTTTGAACGCTATATTTCGTTTTTGATTACATTTCTTTACATTTATGTCCAATATGTAAATGTGTGACTATGTACGTATGCTCTTTATGTGTACTCATATCTCCTCTAAGTTGTGTTTTGTGTTTTTTATATAATTAAAAAATTTCAACTGTAGCAAAAGAAACAAATCTTTCATAAAAATATTTTGAAAAATGATTATAGAATGTGTAAAAATAATATTTTGTGGTTCGCAAGTATTGCAAAGGCAAAAAGTCTGGCGCCCACCTTTCTTTGGCGCTCTAAGTACGTGCTCGGTGTACTTAAGGGCTAATCCAGCTCTGCGCATATTTTTAAAAACATTGATTGTTCAAAACATTTAGCTTTAAGAATTTACTACAATTAATGATCAAAATCAATAACATGTTTCCCAAAATCTATGAAATGGAAAGCCTAAACCCCTCGATTGCTAACGTCTAAACACTTTTAACTAACTATTGGCGCAGCTGATAATTGACACTTCAAAATATACGAGAATATATTCTTTTGAAAATGAACTATTTAACTAACTTTTTTATACAGTTTTGTTAACATCAACACTATTGAATTATTTTTATAATATTCAGTGTTGGAATATCGTTTATATAGTTCAGATATAATATTATAACAACTTTACTATATTATATATATAATAACTAAGGTTTTTTTTGTGAAAAGCAATTACCAGTGGGTATTTGATCAATTTTTACTTTCAACACAACCGTCGGATGAGCCTGCGAGCTTTTTCTTTGAGCATCGTAGAGTTAAAGAAAATTACAGATCAAAATGAAAAGTTTTCGACATACTCTGACAAATAAAACGGGTTCAAACAGAAACTCAAAAATTGGCAAAGAGACAAGTTACGACGAGGATCGTTTGAAATGGTCTGAAAAACCAATGAGACCGTCATTAAACACCAAAAGGTTATTTTGCATTTGACTAAACGAAAAATTGGACAAAACTTTTAAGTGATCGCACTTGAATATTTTTTTTTCAATAATTATTATAAATAACGACAAATTCAAAAAATGGCTCCTTTATTAAATTTACAAATTTTGGCCTGTGGCGTGTTGCAAAATATTAGTAAGTGCATAAATGTTTCGTGAGTGATAAAAGGTATCCGAGTATTGCCTACAATAAAAAAAAACTGTAATTGAATTCTGAACATCAGTGCGGTGTTCAACGTTGTTGGCTTCAGTGAAGGGTTCAAATTCCGCTTACACCAGTGTTTTTTTAAATTAATATTTATCTATCGATTTTTTTTCAAGGTATTAGTGTTTATGATTTGTGAAATTTCCTATTATTCATCCAATTCTTAAAAAACAGATTGCAGTGAAAATGGTCAACGAACCGCTTATATTTTTCTAGAACTAATCCATTCCGTTGCTATTTCCTTTATAAAAAGTAATATTAAGCAAATGAGTAACGAGCAGATTACGTAGAATCAAATTCTACTACTGCTTCTACTTATTCTCTACTTGAAGTGCGGACATAGATTTAAAAATAAATATTTTTATAAAATTGCTATCTGAATACACAAAAATAGTTATATATATTGAAAAAAAGGAATACATATTGTTGGTACGGTATCAAATAACGTCGCGGTCAGTAATTTTGCTTTTTTTTCTGCCGAAGCTTCTTTAATAAGCTCCAACTGAGCATAAATAATTTTGTTAAATTCACCCTGTTCAAATCACTCTAACCCTTTTACAATTTTCCGGCTTAAATTTATACGTTATTACGGTAATTTCCCGTAATATATTCAGCTCAACTATCAAAGTATAAATTTGATAGCGTAACCGATCGACCCTTCAACGTTTTAATAGACCTTTTTTCGGCAACGATATCCTAATAATGGAATATATCCATGTTATAAAATAATTTTGAGTTCGGAGACAAAAATTGGCACGAATTCCCCGCTGATAGAAATAAAGATTACTTTTCCCTTATTGATAAATCGTGAAAACTTTATCTCCAGATATTTTTCACAATAAAATTTGAATCGTTGAATCTTTTAAAGTTTCCACATGACTTGTCACTCGCGAACCGCATTTCGCCCGTCGGCATTTTCAGGCATTCCATCACACTAGAATTGATAAATAGTAAATGGTTTGAGTCAGCTATATGCAAATAAATTTACTCAGGAAATTTTTTATCCTAAGAGTTGATCATAATGACATTCAATTTCGTATATGAAATCTTAATAAGCAATATAGTCAGCTGGTGAATCTTTACAATAAAAATAATGAACTGCTGGTTATATGATTATTGTAAAAAACTTTCATTAAACACTCACAAATTTGAATTGTTACAACTTTGTACGATTACACGTGTGTCACTAACCCCCGGATTTCGCCTTTCGGCATCTTCAAACATTCTGTCATACGATAGAATATACAAATTTATTTGTTGTAAAACCCTTCAAGAATGACTTATTAACAAAATCGTTAATGAAAGTTAACACAGGCAATTGTGTTAATTATTATTAGATTAATATTATTAAATTTGTTTTAGCTGCCATTTACTGCTTGCGTTGTGGTGTGTGTTTTCCTGTTATTAATAACTTTGGTATCTGATGATGCTAACTGTTTATTGTACGTCAGTTCTGTTGCATTCGTGTGATAAAATGCCTGAATATGGCGATAGGCGAAACCCGGGTCGTTAGTGACAAAATATGTGGAATCATACAAAGTTATAACAATTCAAACACTCATTACCTATTCGTATTGTCCATAAAATAATTAAGTACTCTACGATTTACAATTATGTTTTTTATATGACAAATTGTGGTTGAAATGTATGTAGAAGTGTCCTCCACTTACAACTTTTAAAAAAATTGTATTATACTTCACTATTGAGTGGCTAGCGACTGTATTGGCTATTAAATTTCTGAGGCACTTGACTAAACTTGCTTAAAAATGCCCAACAAAGCACGATTCATAATTACATTAGACCTTTAATATAATACAACGGGGCAAGTTGTCCGGTCAAATCCGAATTTATAAACATCACTATCACATTTCAATGCTTGTAAATAGTTTTCTACTCATTATAAGCGCGTCATTCCTCTAAAAATCGAACTCGGTCTTAAACGTCATCAAGTTAAATTTGTTGACTCAATTGGGTTAACGTGTAAATAAATTGTAAATTATGGTCAAACACATCGTATTAATCATTCATTAAAAATATATCAAGACGTACAATAATTTAGTAGACATGTCTGAAGGAATTTAAAATTTGCAAGTCAAGTTATAGTAGTGCCTAAATATGAATATATTAAATATACATCGGAATAAGACCGTAAATATTATATTTCATTTATTATTGAGCGTGTTGTATTTTTATTTGACCTAATAATCGCCCGCAGGTCGTATGTTATGCGGCCCTGTTTCGGTCCATATTACCCGAGCCAACAAAACCGTGTTTTTTTCATTTAAATTCCGTTTTCATGACATTAAGGTTCTTTTGCCAACCCTACAATGTACCTTTGCGTCGAATACGCACACCGAAGGGTGGGTTTGCTCGTTCAGCACCCCCGTTAGCCCTACATTATTCACATATGTGCGAGGTTATTAGCTCAGAAAAATGTTCACTTGTATAATTGAAAATACACTTTCATTTTACAATATGCTTATAAAGTGACAGTGTATCATTTAAGCACTGGCTATGGCAGGGAAATAATCTCATTAGGTGAAGCCTTAAAAAATGTACGCGTAACTCGATACTTCTAGAGACAAGCTTTGAAAACTGCTGAGGCACTATACACCTGCCTTACTTCGGTGGACGAAGATGTCAGTGCTTAAATATTAGCGTGCAGTTTATCAAACAAACTAAAAATTAATAATTCTCATGTTATAAGTTTTTTCATTAAAAGTGAAGTGTTAAATATAATATTATATTTTATTCAAATGTTCTCTTTTAGTTCTTTTTTGTGATTTATTTTAAAATTACACACACAACTTCAATTGAACTATTGAGATATTTTTATAGCTTTTAGGACCGGTTTAACTCATCGCTGGCATTACCATAGCAAAAATTGTTTTGAAGATTAAAAAAATGTTGAATTACTACTACAATTGAAATTGAGTTTATTTAATTGCCTCTCAAGCAAGCTTACACATTTTATGTGATGAATAGTTTATTGTTTTTATATCAGTATAGTTAAGGTTATCTTGTAATACGAGGTATTTCAACTTTAATAGCATCTGGTATTTAAAATATAATCATGCCAAAAGCTCTATTTAAACAACAATATGACGCAATTTTAAAATAGTTTTCTCGGTACGTCTTGATTGGAAGTAAATACTTACATGTTATTAAAACATTTTCAGAATTACTGTTAATTAAAATATTGTTTTAATTAATTTTTTGGCTTCCAAAAAGCACAAAGTATTTGTAGCATATTAGATAAGCGATCGATTTATTTTCGACAGTGTGGCGTTCTTCGACAAAAGAATGATAAGCAAACCTCAGTCTTGTCCTGTTCATATTCTTATCTTTGTATAAAAATGTAATAAAACAGATCTTTAATATTAATATATGTTGAAATAAGTTTAATTTATATTTTATCATCAGATATCATTTCAATATGTTCACGTTTATTATTCTACAGGTAAATTCTCGGCAATGGATAAAGATTCTACTTTGTGACTGTTACTGTTATATGAAAAGTGAAGTGATAGATTAATAAATGTCGAAATGATAAATTGTATCTGTTTTAGTGAAGATGTGTCACTAGTTGTTGCGTTGAGCGAACCTTTGACCCACCAATTACTATTCTAGCCGTCTTTAATTATAATCAAGCGGTTTCACCATGTTAAATAAATAAAATTGACAATATCGCTCTCCGACTGAATTATCATCATAACATATATACTGCTTGTTAATCGTAATCAATCATAAAAAAAACATATATTAAATTAAGTGTTTTTGAAAAAAGTGAGCTGCGGCCGTACTTCGCAGAGGCGTCCAATGAAATAGCAATTTAAAATGGTAAGATTTGTTTTATATATATTTGTTATGTCTCCGTGGAAGGGTGTTTTAAATTGGAATAATAAAAACAAACTTTTGAGTACTATTTTTAAATTTTATGAATTATTTATGAATTTAACTACAAAACATGAAAGCATGTATTTCTTTAAATTGTCATTTCTCTCACTCTACCCTATTCTTGATGTATTGATTAGCTAACTATCCGTTATCCTTAGGTCAAATGAATAAAAAAATACTAATTTCCTGGAATAAAAAGGGAGCTCTGATTTGAAATTATAGAATATAAACATTGTGTACTAGAAATCTAAGTCGCGAGGAGCATTGCTGGTGGAGAAGTTAATACTGCTTTATATTATATTTATATCCTATGTTTCGTTTGTAGTATACTGCTAAGAACTAGCTCTAAGATCGGGTGTATAATACAATTTTATTCCGAATTTACAGAAGGACAATTTGAGAAAAAATTTATCGGGTAAAACGAAAATTAATACATCGTCAGATTCAGTGTTTATTTGAAAATATTTTTTTTATTGAAATAAGTAGTTATTTCTATAAAAAAAACCCATTTATATTTTGATGTTAGTTAATTAATATTTGTTGTAAGACCGTTTCAAGACTGACTCATTAGTAAGATTGTTCATGAAAATTATCACAGGCAATTGTGTTAATTATTTTAAGCGCCATTTTTGAAGCCACCATTTGTTGAAACGATTCCATATATTTTTGGTCACTAACGAATCAGGTTCCGTCTTTCAGCATCATCAGCATTCGTGTGATGATACTGAAAGCCGAAACATGAGTCGTTACAAAACATGTGGATTCGTACAAAGCTTCAAAAATTCAAATTTGACATTGAAATTGAATGAAGCACCGTAAATTAATGTCATAAATGATTTCTTTATTAATTTTTGAAATGTTCCGTGTCTTAATATCATTGATGCGACTCAGAAAAGATTGTGTTCAACTGAGAGTGCTTGCTGAGTTTTCAATATTAAAATTAAATTGTTCAAGCTATGTAAAAATTCCACTGGTCTTAACACACGCCTGCATTTCGCCTTTCGGAATCTTCAGGCATTTTTAACAAAGAAACACCTGAACTGACGAAATAGCTACTAATAACTATATCATAAAAATTGCAGATTTAAAAAGTTCGATATTTAACTATATTTATAAAAACTATATTTTGAATGTTTCAAACACAACGAGAACCTAAATAACCGATATTTGAGAATATAAAATAAAGATAGCTGTTTTATTATAATGTGTTAAAATTAAGTTTGTTGTAAAATTTTAATTTGTGAAAAATATTAAAAACTGATTGATAATAAAATCTATTGCTTAATTTAAAAAAAAACACTATTTTCAAATAAAAATATGTAATGCAGGACTTTTTGTAATATATCCTTTCAAAACTCTCCGCTAGATACCACAGGCTGCTCAAAATTCTCAACAAGCTAATTTTTTGTATGCCAAATGATTTCTTGCCCTGAAAATTAATCCAGAATTATAAATATTGAAATATTTATGATATCGACTGAAGGCATTCGATGGAATTTCAATATTAAATTTGAATTCTTGAAACTCATTATTTTTATTCTATCATTTATAAATTCTCTCGTATGACAGAATCAAATTTGAATTGGTTCAGCTTTGCTTAAAACAATTTTAATAATATTAATCTTATAATAATTAACACATTTGCCTGTGATAAGTTTCATGATCGATCTTGTTATTTACGTCAGTTCTGTTGCATCCGTGTGATAGAATGCCTGAAGATGCCGAAAGGCGTAACCCGGGTCGTTAGTGACAAAAAATGTGGAATCTTACAAAGTTGTAACAATTTGAATTTGATATTGAAATTCCTTCAAGCACCTTCAGTCTATATCATAAATTGTATGACAGAATGTTTGAAAATGTCGAAAAGTGAGAGAGTGTCGTTAGTTACAAAACAGATGGAATTGTTCAAAGCTTCAACAATTTAACTTGGCTTTAACTTGAAAATTTTTAAAAATTCAAAATATTTTCATTTAGGAAGATAATAATCCTTCAAATATTTAACTCGACTCTTTAAGAAGTTCCAACTGCAAAAATTAGTAACTTTTTATCGATTTGACATTTTTAGATTACGAAACTGGTCGCTTTCGCTTAAAATGTCTCAAAATAATGAACCAAGTGATCAAATTTAAAAATGTGTTTTTAAAAGGTTTTTGAAATATTTGACAATTGGAATACCAAAACACACTTGACTTACTCTTATAAAAAATATTAGTTTGTTCACTTCACTTCTTCTGGCTCAATATTTGCTTACATTTTTGACTCTTTGCAGCTATACGAAATAAATTTAAATACATGTTTTTGATTTTCATTACGCTTAACATACGGATTAAATGTAATTCGATACAATCAAAATGGGATTAAGCGTGGTAGACGCTCTTGTTGTTATGGCTTCATGTGATTATCCCTTTTTGGTTTCTACTTATAATTTAAGTCTCTAATTAAAGCTACTTTCCACCCAAATCACTCAGCGGGGCCTAAAATGTGGCATATTCCAAAATTAACGAAGACATTAAATTGGTTCAAGAATATTCAACAGAAGCCCCTATATGAAATCTTCAAAAAAATATTGTGTTACTTAATTCAAAATCAATTAAGCAAAAACTTTTATATATGGATTGAGAGCAAATGATGGTTTCAATTATTAAAAATTTGTACGATTCCACATGTTTTGTCACTAACGACCCGGGTTTCGCCTTTCGGCATCTTCAGGTATTCTATCACACGGACGCAAAAGAGCTGAGGTCAGTTCTGTTGCATCTGCGTGATATTATATAATATCGGAAGATACCAGGGATAAAAGCGAAACCCGGGATGTGATTGACAAAACATGTACAAACATACAATGTTTCAATTATTTAAATTCTGAGTCAATATTGAAAAAAAAACCCCTGTCTAATGGTCATAACTACAAACTTTCAAGTAAAATAACATATATACAATACGAAGAATAATATCTTAGATTTTTTTTTACTTATAAGAATCGAACTTTTTCGTCATTTTACAGTAACCATTGATTTTATTCGACATTATACTGTGGCGTAACCAATGAAAAGCGTATTTACAGGTTTTTTTCTATATATGATTAGGAATGTCTGGTGCAATAAGACTTGATGGTGCATACTTAATTGTGCGGAAAATCATACCTCTCAGGTAATCAATAGATCCAGTTAAGTTCTTTTTGCTCTATTTTGCCTTATTCGCCACCAAGACAGCGTGGCCGATCGGTCCAATGAAAGGTTGGACTGACTTAAAGAGTTATTTCACTCCTGCGTGGAATAAATGACACTCTCATAAGATTTGTTCATTCTGTTAAATTGATTTGTATTTTCGTCATATGTAATTTCATATTTTGGAAACGTGTTTCGTAATATTATATATTAATAGTCAGGACCGCACCTAGAAATTTGACCGAATGTTTTCAAATATAAAATGGCCGCCGCCATAGGTTTTTGTTTAAAAAAATTATAACACATTTCTTGATTGAGCTTTATACTTAAAGAAATAATTTTTTAGCTAAAAAGTCACTCACCTAAAACTATTAGCAAAGAAAGTTGTCTCTTAGGGTTTAATGATTTGAGAAAATACTGAACATTTGAAATATTATAGCATTTGAAGCAACTGATTTTATATAGGTAGATATTTCACGGCTGTTAAAGGATAATATCTTTATAAAATAATGATGCTTTCTATTTCATCAATTTAATGTCGCTATCCACATAAAAACCTTCTAAGATTAATTTTTCATACGTATTATTTTCTGCTTATTTATCGGCCCCGTGTAGCTTTGTATCAAGCTACGTACATTCGTTTTTTATCCTAATACGGAAGATAGCCTTGCAACAGTGGCTGCATAGAAATAGAGGCTAAAGTTGGGACAACCGTCTGAATAAATTATATATAATATTCATGATATTAAGGATACAATAAGAAAATTCTAGCTGAACTTTTCTGTCCCATAAAATTGGCAGCCCGTGTGCGCCGCACAACTTACGCGCAAGTACTATCGGGTACGGTAAAATCTATTTCGGTGTCGTGTCGGTATCGTGCAGCGCTTGTATTTTTTGGTAACCGAAATGTAATTAAATTTCTTAGATAAAAAGCTTAAAACGGCGTAATATAAAACAAAATAGGATTAGGCTTAAACAGCAGCTCGAGCTTAACACCGGAATCTCGGTTTAAGTTATACCGATCTTGTAATCTCGAAGAGTGGTATTGAGTACAGCGTTCGGTAATCCTTGGGAACTAAATTATATCTTTAAGAGTGATATAAGACCAAACACTACTGCATTTCACACTAAAAGAACTATTACATTCTTCAAAGAGATCGTAAATCTTAGATCAAAAAGATTTCATTGTTCGTTCAGTTTGAAATTACCGCTCAATTTCTTTCCACTCATTAATTACCAATAATTTATTATCTTTTCGTCACTTCGGATTCATCTTGAATCTTCATTGGAAATATTTCTTTTATTTTCAAACGTTTTCAAAAATTAGGACGCTAATTATTTTTGACTCTGATAACGAGATTTAAATCTCTGCCATATAATTTTAGCCTCGTTATTGTGGATAAAAGTTCAATTTATTTACCAGAAGTTTTATACCGCAGACTTATTGAATTGGGCTTGATAAATTTATTTAAAATAATTATGGCTATTTACGAACCGGTTAACTCTTGGAGATATTTTACTGATACCATTTTCCAACCCGTCAAATTCAGTTTTCCATCAAAAACTGTTTCTCATATAAAATTTTATACAAAAATAAAACATGCTTAAAGAAGCTCATTCATTGTCCTTAACTGGATTTTTTATAATAAAGTGGTGCTCGTTTTTTAATATTTATTTTTTCGTAATTTTATTTGACAGGCATGCATACTTTATGACCATTATATGTAGAACAATTCGTATATAAAAATACGGGCAGTAAGCTAATTGTAATATATCCCCAAAGAAGTATTGGTAATGTCTTAGGGCAGTGATCGCCAAACGGTCGCTCGCGAGCTATCGTTAGCTCTCCGAGGCTTTTTTGGTAGCTCACGTAGGTTATTTTATCACACTTATAAATTTGCATATAAAATTTTATTATTGAATTCCGAGCTAAATTTCAACGAAATGCTTGAAAGGTTACCGTTGTAATATTATTTTTTTACATAAAAATTTGTGCATACAACGAAATAAAATAAAGAAGCGGTCAGAGATGTATTGTGATTGATGCGAACTGTACCATACACTTTGTCTAGAGTAAATATAGAAACAGACTTAAATATGTACATCTTGATAATTGCATTCGGATGGGAGTGACAAGGTACTCGCCGAGAGTATTTAAAGTAATTATTTACTTTTATTTTCATATTACGATAAAGGATGATGATAAAAATTTATATAGAAGAAGTATGTATAGGTAGCACCAGACAATTTCAATTTCTGAAAGTAGCTCACATCCTTATTGAGTTTGGAGATCACTGTCTTAGGGTAATTAATAGGGCATCACCGAAGAAGAGATATCGAGAAACTTGGCCACAATCAGTTCCTGTAAAAAACTCTTATTGAAATAATTTAATTAAGGGTTACGTATCTACTCATGGACGTGGTTAAAATTGCATTAGTAATAACGTCATAATCTTTTGGGAACATTAACCCATTCCTTGCTAAGCCTCGTTAAAAATATTCCAACGTCGAATATTTCAAAACATTGTTGATTAGTGCTGTTATGAATAAATTTACAGAGGTTTTCTGTCAAATCAGACTTTATTTAAATGATAACACTATTTTCATATCATCTATCAACTGTCTTGTTAATTGAAACGCCAGCAGTCAATGAATTAATTTTAAATTTGAATTATTACAACTTTGTACGATCTCACATGTTTTGTCTCTAATGACCCGTGTTTCGCCTTTCGGCATCTTCAGGCATTCTATCACATAGATGCAACAGAACTGACGTCAGTTCTGAGATTTCTAGAATCGTCAGTTCTGTTGCATCCGTGTGATAGAATGCCTAATGATGCAGAAAGGCGAAACCCGGGTCGTTAGTGACAAAACATGTGGAATCGTGCAAAGTTGTAACAATTCAAATTTGATATTGAAATTCCATCAAGCACCTTCAGTCGATATCACAAATTATTGAATTAATTTTAGCTCGATATAAAAATTAAACTGATTAATGGTATTAAGCCTATAGATACTTTTAAGGGTTTCGTTGTTTTTGGATTAGTTTAAATTGAAGCTCATCGGTCCGATTCTAGAATTCATTAATGTGCTCGACATGTTTACGCCAAGCTGACTGATTTTTATATAATATAATATTTACACTTTGCAATACAATAAGTATGTCACTTCTTGATGGAAAGCCATGATATTTTAAATAATAAAAACACATATATTATATTTTTAGTACTTATTTCCACCATATATTTTATAATCAGGACCGATTTCGCTCATTGCGAGCATTATCAAATGAACAGCTAATTAACTGATCTGATCAGTTGATAACATGTTTTTTAATTATTAAAAAAAAAAGTTGTCTTTATTTCTTCATAGTTTATGATTATTTTTTTTTTCATTTCAGAGTCTGATGGCTGTAATTAAGTTTGGGTATGCCCTAGTTATTATCACACTAATCCTGATGCTGTGGGCATCATTCAGCAAAGCTAAAGAGGTAATTTCAATATTATTTTAAAAACACCTACATTTTGTCTGCCAATCCACAAACTGGTTAACTCCAGCTGGGCAGATTTTTCAACGCTTGTAAAAATATGTGCTCCGATAATGGCACGCATTTTGTGATTTGGCACCGATTTTGCTTCCATCAAAATCTTGCTCATTGCTTTTAAACATATGAAGTTATCTATTATTTATTTTTATTATATTGTATTAATGAGAAAGTTGTCACTTTGATAATGGATGAAGAATTCAAAAGTGTCACTCTTAATTGCAAAGGTTTACAAAACAAAAGTCAAACTATTGCTATTATTTAACGATACAATATTATAAATTAAATTTCAATGACTGCGCCAAAGTCGTGGCTTTTGAGAGAGAAAAATTAATGCCGTCTCTATGACGGGATTCGAGTGCAAAGTGTTAATACACCTGCAAGTTTTTTGTGTTTGAGATGCATCTTTATTCAAAAGAGCTCGAAATGGATGTTCTTTATTTGACTTGAACATTCTTAGTTTTTCACATTTAAATCATCTCTCATCTCATTTGAATAAGCTTAAATTTAAATTTTGCCACAATTGATTGCACATATTTGACACCTCATTCATATAACTTACATAAAATTAAGGTAATTATTCATTACAGGAAATTTTACTTATTGAAAAGGAGACTTCTCTCCTAGAAGAATACATTCAACGTGATATATTAATGGTTTCAGTTCCACTTAGAACCGGGAGTTCAATATCCGCCCTGCCAATTCAATTCACTGTGTACCTGCTCCAAGTCAAATCCAGATCTCGGATTCGTCGCGTGCAGATACGTCCCGCTGTACCGAGTGCCTCCCACGATAAACTCTTCGAAGGTCTTCATGTTGCATCTAGAAAATAATGGTCTCAGGGATATAGAGCCATTTTTTTTCCAATCGACCGGTAAGGCTTTGCGATATTATTTTAATTATATTAGTATAGAACCAGTGGCAACCGGTGACAAGATTTTTGGGGAGCCCAAAAACATTTTTTTTTAAATATTAATGATTTTTATGAATGCATTTATGTTTATTGTGAACCAGGTGAATCCACTAATACAAACATATGAAATGAGTTAGTTTATGTGTATTCATGTACGTACAAGTTTTTGGTGAAATTATAGACCTAAGAAGAACAGTGCTCCTCACTATGTCATCGGAAGAAATAGGTTAAAAGTCAAAATTTGTAAATTATATTTCAGAATATCAATAATGCGATACCAATTTACGGTCCACACTTTTTCGCTAAATAACTATAATGAAATAGTTTTTTCTTATTTTGATTTTTGACCTCGTGTATATTCTTCATCCATCTATTGATAAATTTTGAAAGTAAGAATTAAAATTCATGTTAATTTTGGTAGTATAGTTGCGCGTATCCGAAGACCCCACATTGTGCGTTCCCCGTTTGTAAGGTTTGTTTCAAAAATGACGCGAATGTGGCTTCCGCGGACCGTAACGTGTTGTTATAATAATAACAAAAAAATAATTTATGTTATTGCATTTTTATACGAAATTTTTAATTATTCGATGCTTGTAAAACATTTGGTAATGTTTTAAAATTACAGGCCTCTACAGGCTTGCCATCAACAAGAATCCGCTCGGCGAAATTCCCGAGGAAGCTTTTGTGGGCTTGGAACGATCCCTGTGGGAACTGGAGCTTCATCAAGATGATTTGATTTCAGTGCCGAGCAAAGCTCTCCGATACCTTCTCAAATTGAGGATTCTTGATCTCACCGGTAAAGTATTAATTTGGTTGTTTAATTATCTATTTGGGGCGATTGTTACAGCGACGACGAAGGTTTCTAGTTACCGGGCCTCCGAGTAAATGTGTTTGAAAATATAGTAGAACCTCGATTATCCGAATTAATTGGGGATGAATATAGTCCGGATAATGTCAAATCCTAAAAATCTTAAATAAATATTGTTGACAGTGTATTCAGTATTTATCATTTTTATTTCTTTAGATAAATGAA
Source organism: Himalopsyche japonica (assembly GCA_028555115.1). Classification (NCBI taxonomy): domain Eukaryota; kingdom Metazoa; phylum Arthropoda; class Insecta; order Trichoptera; family Rhyacophilidae; genus Himalopsyche; species Himalopsyche japonica. The sequence continues at coordinate 486,247 of JAHFWJ010000461.1, forward strand.
TAGCTTTGATAATATTTTTTTTTGTATTGAAAAAATCAATTATCTGTTTCTACTTGACGCTAGCTTTTTTTCGATGTTGCGAATACTTTCAAGACATATAAGTTGTCCTGAATTACACTTTTATTGACTCTCAACCAATTTCAAGGCGATATCTAAACAGTGGAAAGTTTCAGAATGTGTAGGACCAATGTCTCTCCTCTCACAAATCTCTTTTTCATCTTCTTTATCTGGTTCATCTTAGGCAGATTTTTCTTTAATTATTTCCTAATCATATAACATTTTGAATCCAGGATCGTTTGAATAAATGTTCAAATCTTGATCATTTTTTTTAGTAATAAACGTTTAATGCGTATCGAATTTGGACGATTACTGATCCATATTTTACCCAGGACTTGTTGGAATAATTGCATAAAAAAAATACAACGTTCAAAATGTTAAGATTGCACTCCATCATGTTCGTAAACAGTGGACGCCATTTTCCACGTGCATATCAGCAAATTCGTAAGAATTTTGTTATGACCAATCCGGATAATCGAGGTTCTACTGTACTCCACTGGATCTTCCTATACAGTAATCTACTATATGATTGAAAAAAAATGTTATCGGTACTGACAGTGATTTCTCTGTAAGAAAGAAAGGTGCCGGAACTTGCGTCTCGCTAATCTCTTTTGTACTAAAATATAGTCTGTATTACTCCGAAAATCTTCAAAAGTTTATTATTTATATTATTGAAAGGATGCATCCTTTTAAATTGTAAATGAATGACGTGACGTTATGTCAAATATTTCGCACTGGCAGTTATGCGGCTGATCTTAAAAAAATTGGTCAATGCAAACCGGCATTTCTGAATTACTTTTTTAAAATAATTAGTGATGCAATATTCTTTATGTGGCTCAGCGGGAACAGGTTTATTGTATTAAGTTATCAAGAATTTAAAAATATGGCTTTTCTTTGAATTCCAGGTAACCAAATCGCTAACATAGCGTCTGATAGTTGGAAGGGGCTGGAAAACTCCCTTCAAACTCTAAAACTAGCAGAGAACTCGATCACTAACTTACCCGCTGATACTTTCTCATCGCTGCCACTCTTGGAGACGCTCGACTTGCGAGGAAATCACATTTCTAGAATTGACACAAACGTGTTCCGAGACGGAATGGCTCGATTGAGTAAAGTAAGTCAACATTATCAACTTTTTATAAAATATTTGACGAATTTTTCGACATATTGGATTATAGTCTTTCTCTCATTTGATCATAATATATTATATTAGACTACGATTGAAGGTATTAGATGATACTGTTCAGTCTTAACGTGTCAGTTGTCACTTCTCGGTAGAATGGCATTAAAATTAAATAATAGAATCCATTATTGAGAGCAATTTCCACAATTTTGTTTTATCGATATAAGGATCGATTCCGTTCATTGCGAGTTTTGTCAATTGATACAATACAAATTATAATATCAGGCATACAAAAGTAGCGCTTCAATAACTTACAGGCTATAGAAATATATCAAAATGAATTGAAACAGTTACCTAATAAAATATTAATCTTCTTTTCAAATTGAATATCTACAAATTTGTAATAAAAAATATACAAAAAACTATTATGAGCTAGGATATAATAATTAAATACTCATTGACAAGAATAAGGAATGGGAAAAATTGTCGATCAAGTATTCATAATTATTATATAATATTTTCTTAGTTCTTGTATCCCTCGTATTGAATACCTGAAAATTGTTAACTCAAAATTTTATTGGAATGACCTAAATATTTTGGCCTGTGAATACTGTTTAATAATGATTAATTTTTACAGTTACTTCTCGCCGATAATCAATTGATGTATATTCCATATGAAGAATTATCACCGCTGAAACAGCTGAAACACTTGGATTTGTCTAGTAACCGGATTATTCAGATCCCTCCAAACATGGATCTTCCAGGACTTGTCATGTCTCTTGACTTTCTCAGGTAGATAAACAAAGAAACGAAATCCCATGAAGTTTCTGCGTATGTTATAAAACACATTTCAGCACTCTCATCTAACACCTTGCAGTTTGACACAGAGCTAATGAATATTTTTGAATTATCTCCAAACTCTCACCGGAAATTATCCCAAGATAATCAATGAGGAAATTGATTTAGATTTAAATAACAAATTTTGGTATTATTAATTGATTTTTGGTTAAGGGAACCGATTACTGTCCATTAAAAGGGTCACTAAAGGTGAAACTCAGTTTCCATCAATTTATAAGGAAGTGATTTATTAATTAATCAACGATATCGACTGAAGGTGCTCTTTGGAATTTCAATATCAAATTTGAATTGTTACAACATTGCGTGATTCCACATTTTTTGTGACTAACGACCCGGGTTTCGCCTTTTTGCATCTTCAGGCATTCTATCACACGGGTACAATAGAACTGATAGTTTTGGTTCTGATTCTTGCTCGATGGAAACGTACAAAATATCAACAATTCAAAATTGTTTTATTGTTAGGTATCAAGTGATAAATATGAATTTTAAATAATAAACGAGCTGTTTATTTTCGATTGCATATAAATACAATATATATTTTAATTAAGTATTTCATTATATTGGAAAATGACCAACAGCTAAAATTCTACATCACACATGGGTTTAAATCACTGCTAGTTTGGCAGATATGATGTTTGCTTCAATGATTCTCTACAGATATCAACGCAATGGTGAACATGCATCATACTACGATAAGCACCAATATTATTTCTCTAAAAGAATATTACAAATAAAAATTAATAAGTTTCTTTTCGAGACCGTGTGTATTTTTAAAACAATTAAACTTTAATCAGAGTGTAATGTTGCGTTTTCAAAATTTTGTCAAAGTCAATAGATTATTTAACAAAGCCACAATCAATACAAAAGGGAAATGGGTTGACTCATAAATTATATGCTGATTGATGTGTTATTCGTAAAAAAACCAATTGGTTAATACAAATTATTTGCTTTTGTATAATTCCAGACTCGAGTACAACGCTATCGCACATCTAATGCCTGCATCATTTCAGTATTTCTCTACGTTGAATACCACAATATTGGATGGAAATCCAATTGCATTTATCAGGGTAAAATAATTCTTATTTCATTATTTTAAAGTGTCTACACTCCTTTGCCTTCATTGTTATTGTTATCACCTTTCGTAATTAGCACAATCAACACAATCGAGACAATGATCTTTTTGGACACCAAACTAATGTCGATAATATTATTGTATACGAACTAAATTTCCGTGCACTTATTTATGCAATTTTTTAATATTACTAGTTGAGTTTATTTATTTTTTTTAGAACAGATCTAAATCAACGATGGAAGAATAGACAAGACAATATATTGTCAATCTCGAGTCAGACAGCATACGAATTTTAGCTTAATTTTAGCTCAATCATACTTTTGACAGTGGCGAAAGCCGATATGGCTGTCAACAAAAATGATGTATAATTTATGATATCGACTGAAGGTGCTTGATGTTATTTCGATATCAAATTTGTATTATTGAAAATTTGCACGATTCCACATGTTTTGTCACTGCAAATCTTCAAGCGTTCTATCACGTGGATGCAACAGAACTGGTTCTGTTGTATTCGTGTAATAGAATGCTGAAAGGCGACACCCGGGTCGTTAGTGACAAAACATGTGGAATCGTACAAAGTTGTAACAATCTAAATTTATCATTTTGGCTTTATCATTCAGTTTAATAATCTAAAATCATATAATAAATATCTTATGTTTAAATTATTAAAAAAGAAAGATCAACCTACCTAATTAAAATTTAATATTATTGTTGAAACTTTGTACGACATTTATCGATATTCCGTTAAACACACTCAGTCGATATCATAAACAACAATATTACATTGAAAATTATTTTTGATGTCTAGTGTAATAAAGTTTAAAATAATTAATAATTATATTTATTTCAACAATCAATAAAGTTTAGTATTGCTATGGTATATAAAAAAGTATAATATTAAAGATATTGCAATATTTTTTGATATGAAAGCATAATTTAGTATTTCTTAAAAATTTTCCAAAAAGAGGTAATTGATTACTGAAAGAGAAAATCTTAATTTTGAACTTTGCTTAGTCACTAATAGTAAAGAATATCATTTATTAAGCTAATTTTAAGTTTTTGTTTTTTTGTCAAGTAGTCGTGAGCTCCGTAAAGTTTCTAATTTCCTTATACATAACAATTAAAATATACTAATTTTTATAAGAAGCAATTCGTTCGGAGAATCTATGATATTGAAAAGGTTTCCGACCACTGATTGTTGATAAATTGTATCTAGCAATAATAAAGCAATATTTCGTATCAATTACAGGAAGATGCTTTTCGCAAAGCCAAAATCCGTATTCTTTCCCTTCGAGACTGCGGCCTGACCGAGATATCACCAGCAGCATTCGCCGGGCTAGAATCCAGTCTCCAAAGCCTCGACCTATCAGCCAATAACCTCACTACACTTCCTCGGAGCATTTTCCACCAGTTTGATTTCTTGAGATATTTAAGCCTTCGAGAAAACGAGGTTAACATACAAATTTCAACAATTTTACTAGAAATAATTCAGTGTAATATTTTCGATAGTATTTGCATGTTTTATGTAAAAATAATGAGACTAAATTATTTTTTACAAATTATTATAATTTTTTTAAATCACTTATTCTCTGGTCTGACAATCAAATTGAGATAACAAATGACTCGCTAATAATCGCTAAAAAGTGTAATCGATTTAGAGTGTATGGTTTTCAACACTAGTCACTCATTTGCTATCGTCACTAGAACCATGTTCGGTCGCTGCTCAACAGAAATTATTTCAATAATATTTTAACAAAACATTTTTTAATTGTTTAGATAGTAATGATTTAGAGATATGGATAGATGATGAACGTCTGGGATGATTGATAACTAAATAATTGGAGTAAATTTTATACTTATTGATATATTTGTTTATTTCAGGTTCACAATATTGTTCCAGGTGAATCTTTCAATGGATTCCAATATACTCTGTTCAATCTTGACCTCAGCGGATACAAGAATGGAATTACCAGTCTACAAGATTTGAGGAGGTATTTTCCAATTTTCCTTAAACTGGGCCTAAGTGGCGATGTTTTTGAAATATTTCAAGATTTATATTTAATTTCAAAACAATCGCCTTTATGACCAAATGTCGAAAAAGTGAAAAAAGTGCTAAGTGTGAAGATATGCCTCCATGTGTATTGAACTTTTCGATCTTTCCGTTTGTGCCATCTCGAATCACATATCAAAATGAGCGCTATAGGTAGCTGATTACCGGCCATTTGTCATGCTGAAAAGAATATTTTGAAGTGTGATCGGTGCCATTTTATATGTACCGTTTCAACATTATTTAAAAAATGTCAAAACAACCGCAAAGATGATTGAATATTGAAAAAAAGCTACAAAATCGAGCTTTGTTTATCAATATGTCTTATCAATATGAGGTAGTGAGTATAGTGGAAAATTTATATTTCTATACATTTTGAATTTTTCAATTTTTTCGCTTGCATGCAATTTTCTCCCACAATAGTTTTATGTTTTTTTTTTATAAAGATTCAAACTTTCTGAGAATAAGATGGGTGATATTGTAGGTGAATTTTGTAAATCACAAACGCCCACGCCTTTGGACAGAAATCCATAAATTGAGCCCATGAGTTCCATTATCTAAACCGACGACATTGTGAAACAAAACCTTTTGTAGTGTCGGACTATTTTACTTATGCAGAAAACAAAGGATTACCATTGGCATGTGCTGTCTTATCTGTGAGCGATAACCTATACAATTTTAATTATAATTTGTTGTTTATCTATTTGATAGAATGAGATCTCTACGATCATTATCATTGAGCAGACTTCCTCGCCCGACACTCATGTCAGACGACTTTCAAGAGTTCGGAGTGGACCTGGACGAACTGAGGATAGTCGGAGGCTCTTTGGACGTTATACAAGCACACGCTTTCAGATATCTCAGAACGATCAAATCCCTGGATCTTTCCGAGAATGAAATATCTAAGATTGACAAGGAAGCTTTTCTCGAGGTAAGATTTAGTTGAATCTCTTATCGATTCTCTCTCTTAATCATGGAAAAATGACGAATATTCCCATTGACAAAATCAAATAAGAATATTATTTATTGATTGAATTGGCATTCACTTGGTAGAACTGCATTGTAACACGGTGAAAAAAATAGCAGTGTATTTTTTTCACCATGTTATGAATATTATTTCTAGCATAATATTTTTCTGAAAAATAATTATCATTTTAATACCTTGTAAATTTCTTAATATAATTTCTTATTTATTAGAGATTTCATCATTTTTTATAATAATCATAATCAAAAGAGTTGGGATTTTTAAGGGCTGAAAAAAATAATCTGGGCTTCTTATATGGATTATAAAAAGATATATTTCTTTCTATTTTGACGGTATTGCGGAACGTTATCAATGTTAGAAACAGATTTTCTATTTAAGCTTTTCGAGGGCCAACAAATATATATACATGTAAAAAAAAGTTTTATACAATTATTTTGATGAAGCCCTGACAGATTTTCCACCCGAAATTTTTGAGAAATTTCACGAACGAACTCTTGAATTGTAGGCATTTTCAAGTCTCTATGTAACAGCGAATTGCGAACGTGCAACGGGGCATAAGAAATTTGTGGCAATGATTTATTTTGAACATTCTGGAGTGTCTTCAGATGTTTCTGGTGAGCGTAAGCCCTCACTGGAGTAGCTTACACCATAATTGGGCGAGTTATAGCTGTATAGAGGAGCAGCTTGCTTTTATGAGTAAGCTTGCTCTTCGCATTGAGTGTAAAGTTTAGTCTAGCTTTTACACCATAAGCTTGACGTTTTTTAATCACGGTGTGGTCATTGAATTTTAGTCTACTGTCTAGTGTGAGTCCTAGATACTTGACAGTATTGGACCACTTGGTTTCTGTATTTTACATACGAATACAATCAAAATTGGGTTTTCCAATGAAACCCTTTGAAATTATAACTACAAAGAGCGGCCAATATTAATCAGATACGTTTTTTCCAGCTGGGTCATGGCCTGACGCATTTCAAAATATCAAATGGCTTAGCAGATTCTATGCAAGATCTACCCCACGACGCTTTGAAAGCTCTCACTCAACTGCAATATTTAGATATCAGCAACAACAGAATAAAGAATGTTCCGGACACATCATTTCATTTCTTAAAAAATCTCAAAAGAATTGAAATGCAAGATAACCTTATTTCACGCTTCTATAAAGGGACTTTACAGGTATACAAAATATTCATATTGTGTACGAAATACATTTTAATAAAATAAAATTGTCACATCTTAAAAATAGTTGAGATAAAAGTAATTAACTTGACAGAAGCGGTATTTATAAAATTTTCTGTTGCTCATGTTTATCCGTTCATATCGGACAGACAGCTAGAAGTATTATATATCCACTCGAGCTAAGGAACATGTAAGATCATTCAAGGGTAAAAAAACAGATTCACAATTTGCTAATAACATTTTAAAAGAATCGCATAATATAAATTCAAACTCAGCGCCTACGTATTTACATCCTTGTAATAAATGTCGTAAGATGACGGCTTGAACAGCTGGAAATCAATAGATATCAATTATCACAAAAAAATCTTAACTAACAAACTAAGATATGTCTATCGCTATTGCTTAACCCTCTGCATGGTGCTTCTATGTTTCTGTAATAGACCATTTCCATGCTATTTAGCCGCCTTTTTAGTTTCACAGTTTTTAAAATTTGTAGTTTTTGCTAGCAGGAAATAAACTAAGTCGTTAAAACAGGAGAGAAGATGTATTGTGTACATTTTCTACATAGTTATAGATATATAGATAAGAAAATGTTCGTTTAAACATAGTTCTGACGATGATATGAGCCAAAATAGCTATCAACTATATCTTATTAAAAAAAAAAATTTAATAAATTTGAGTAAAACACATTGCTATTTCTATTTTTTTACCGTGTTAAAATTTTCACTCTTGTTTTTAGCGTGACATTCACGAATCCTTGGAAAGCATCATATTGTCTTTCAACCGTTTGAGTCGAATCGATCAGCACACCTTTGTTGACTTGCAAGCTCTGAAAGAAATATCCTTGGAAGATAACCAGATTGAAAAACTAGAAAGAAGAGCGTTTATGAACTTAGATAGGCTGAGAAAATTAAGTCTACGGGGTAACAAGTTGAGAGAAATATCAGATGAAACCTTTTTAAACTTACCTGAATTGGAAATGTGAGAAGTATACTTTTTTATTCATAATAGCTTTGCAATATAGTGAATGTTTCTCAACTAGTTTTTGATCAGGCACATTTATAGCAAACTGAGAAGTTAAATTTGGATGCTTTCTCAAATCAATTAACAAATGTTACAGTATGAGTTAATTACCTTAATCAATAAAGTTTGCCGCAAACATTGCGTTGAGTTAATACTTCTTTACACTTAAATATACATAAATTACATTTTACAACTAACTCATTTAATTTTTATTTTATTTTTCCTGAAAAATGTGAACAATATTTGAAAAAAATGTCCGCGTTTTAAAAAGCAATGATTTTGATTTGTTTTATCAGTTATGCAGTATTTGATCTGGCAATATTATTTTTATATAAAAAAGTAAGTCAGTAAAAAATCAAAATACTCAACAGTTCTCTAGTACATAGAAGTGTACGAGGACACATAGTTTGGAACCCCTGCTATAAACCAGCAATCAGTTAAAACGTGACAATTTTTATTTTATTTCAGCTTGGATTTGTCCTATAATCATATGGCTACATTTGAGTTTTCAATGTTTGACCAAGTCGGTATGCTCGGCTTGCTAAAGGTTAACGCTTCACATAATAAGATAAATCGATTAAGTGACACAATCGCAGCAGCTTTCGGTGCTATAGTGAGAGAACCAGGTACCAAAAACTTCTTTATCTCACCAAATTGAACCGAATTAACCCCTCGAATACCGCAAACATAAAAAATTGCCAGTGTTTTGCCTGTACCACGTACTCTGGGCCCTAAAATAGCAATTATCACCCAAATATAAATGGCTTATTCTTCCTGATTTTCATATTTATTATTCAATAAACATCATCATTTATATAATAAAAAACTTTAAAATGTTAAGTGATCATATTTTTCATCCTCTAAGACAGGAATAATAGCTAACTATTTAGTGACACCACTTACCGGACTTAAAGTTCGGTTGGGCGGTAAGGATTTTATCTAAATCACAAAAATATATGTCATTGAAAAAAATCTGAAAAAATTGACCACCTCACCGAGGACCCAATGCATGATTGAATGATAAGCTAGTTGAAATGTACTGTCTCTTCCGAAATCCAATATATCGACACTGGCTACTTTAGCGAGACTCGTTGTATCTATCGGGTATGAAATTATCATTGAAAAAACTAGCCGAAACATTTTTGGCAGTCTATAGGGTATTGTGTCGAGAGTAATCATTGAATTGTTTTATTGCCATCACAAAAGACCTGGTAACAATTATGTTAAGTCCCCGAGAAGTAAACTTAGTCATTTATTATTTTAGGTATTGGAATCGGCACTTATCATTCTAATATTAAAGCCTTGGACCTTTCTTACAACAACATATCATACATAAGCAGATCATATTTCATGTAAGTCATTTCAATTATTGACAATTTTATTGAATTTCTTTTTCCGTACATAGGTAAATTGACTTGTTGGCTTTTTTCGTAAACGTAATTTTACGTATCTCAGTACTGTTTCCATAATTCTATAGTTTTATGATTAAAACTGATTTTACTTATCGGAAGCACTGTCAACTAATACAATACAAACTACAAACTAGGCTGTTCAGACAAAATGTTGAGATAAAGTTTAATATTTAGATTACTAGCCAAAATAAGTATAAAAAAATCTTTTGGTAAAAATATAAAATTTTAGACATAGTAAGTACTTAATATTGTGTTATATTTTTTTATATACATCACATTTCCACCAAGAAGTGTCAGTTGATGACTTAAAGAGATTTTAATGCTTATGTTCTTATTTATTTTCTCAACAGACACAAAAACCTTCAAAACATGACGGTCTTAATACCGTATACTTTAATTGTAAATTATTTGTTGCCGTCACTGAGAAAATTACCATATTGAATAATAATCGTGAAAGTTACAGTGAAAATAAAAGCGAAACTGCAAAACATAACTCTATTTCCAAAGTCATTATAAATTTGTCATTTTCAGCTCGGCAGAGGTGTCATTGATGCATTTATACTTGTCAAATAACAAGTTACAAAATGTAACCCGAGATGTTTTCGGTAACGCTCCGCACTTGCAAGTGTTGGACTTGTCGAGCAATGATCTATTAGACTTGGAGTTTGACTCCTTTAAGGGTACTAAAAATTTACAGGTAAATTTGATTATGCATAAAATACCTTTTTATGTTTCCTACAATAATAAAATGGGGCCTATTAACCCGACGGTAGATTTCTTTGTGTCGACAGTTGATACATAAAAATATAAGAGTGTTGATGATATTAAAATTTTTGCGAACAAGTTAATTGTAGTAATAAAATTTAATCTGATTTGTACAAATACTCTCAGCAAGCTTGTTCAACGCTAAAACTATTGAAATATTCAATATTCTTCACACGGATACGTCTAATTTGCAATGTGAGTAATAAATTCAATTCCTCTATAATGAGTCAAATATTTTTTTAGCCGTTTAATTCTAATTGAAAAAAAGTCTTTATTTATAAACTAGTTCAGATCCAGTCCTCGTTTTTTTTGAGGACTTCTTCAAGTAAAGGGATAACAATAGTAAAAGTATCAATGTTTAATTTTAATCGCTAAAATTTAATCTTCTCCTTGACTAATGTTTGAAGATGCCGAAAGGCGAAACCCAACTCGAAAATCAACTGATTAATGCAAGCAGTTCTAGTAGAAAAAATACCTTGTTATTATATCTCTATTGGGTTTAATATGGAAGAATATATACAAATAAGTATATATTATATATTTATTGGTCGACTTTGTTTTTACTTAGGTGATAAAAATGTCTCACAATTCATTAATCGACATCCCGCCAGAAGTGTTCCGGTCATTAGACCTACTTCGCATCGTGGAATTGGCCGACAACGATCTAAAAATGTTGCCAGACAACCTATTTCCGCATGAAGGATTGGAGAAGTATGATTTATTTTATTTGTTGGTGGTTTTCCCTGTTTGCCCGACAGGTATTTTCTTATATTTTATATCATATTTCTAACCCGATCAGTGCAACAGTTTTTCATACAAATTAAATCTGTCCGGGTTGCTATTTTTCAAAATGTTCTCTTTCCACATATAGCTATAAATACAGCAATAAAAAATAATTGGGTTGGCTTTTATGGAAGCTAGATGCATTAAGAATGTTTCATAACATTAAAAAGCACAAAGAAATATCCTATGTTGTCACAATCACGTTAACAAATATATCCCTAACAAATAACTCACTCGTAAATCGCCATTACCGTGACGTAACGAAGCCACCAATCAAACTCAAATGAACGAGCGCCATTACTGTCACGTGTCATGGAGTGTCACATTGCAATGCCACAAGATTGGTGCAAAGTTACGTGCGAAGTTTGGCGCGTAGTTTCAAACTGATTTGGGAATAACGCAGAGTTCGGAAAAAATATGAAGCGTTAAAAAATCGATGTTTCAAACATTTTAACCTAATACTTTTGACAAGTTTATGGAGGTGGTAGTATAAGAACGAATTGGGCGATATTTTTAAACCAAAATCAGTCTTATATGCAAAAGGTTGCCTGCGTTACCGAAGTCTGAATGTTCGCGTCCCTACGTCTGGGGCGCTCGCGTACGGGCCTTACACATTGCCGTCCCATACGTTGGGGCATTAGCGTGGAGAGGATTAATAGCTATAACATTATTTTCCTTAATATTATCAAATCGGTAGATATTAAAACGAAATCGGATACCAAAGTTATTGCTAGACTAAGCGTGTTATTCTATTATTAATTTCAGATTGGACTTATCAAACAACGAGTTCTCTCGAATTCCTGTCAACTGCTTTGCGCCGACGAGCGCTGCCACCCTCACAGTGCTAGACCTGAGCGGAAATTGTATCCCAGCCGTTGGCACTTCCGACTTTATGCAAAAATTTAGGGTATGACAAAATAAAAACATTTTTCTATAAATAATGAAGTAGACCTAATATAATAATGGTTATTGTTGATTTAAAAAAATCCTTTCAGAAATAAGAATAATTATTTCAAAAGAAGATTTATTTTCACAAACGGATTTTTTTTGATATTATATCTTTTATAATATCACTCACGTGGTACGCCAATGCTTCGATAAACAAATTCCGTCAAAAATTTTAAATAAGTTTATGAGAATTGAAAATTCATAGGCTTAAAGATTTACATCGTGCAATTACGTTAATGTTTATTGTTTGTTCGAAATTCATTTTGGTTATCAAATGCTCAACCTTTGCATATTTTTTCACATTTAAGATGTAGAAATTTGGAATCCAATAGGATAAAAAAATACTAATTGGAAGAGTTAGTTTGTGAAGTTATTTCCAGAAGCACTCACCAAAAACCTTATGCGTAGCTTCCTATTCATTCGTAGGTTATTAAGCGCATTCAATAGTATAGGATTTCATCGTAAGTGTGTGGTAGAACTACATAATGTAATAGTATTGTGAACGAGTTTGAAATTATATCGACAATCTCTTAAAATTGATGATATATAAAATAACTTATAATATACTTCAATGTTGTATCTTAAAAAAAAATCATAATTATTCACTATAAATAACATCATTACCAGCGGTGGAATAAACACCCGGGAGGCCCTGTCTATCAAATAACAAAAAAATACAGTTTATGTATACATATTTATACAGAATAAATCGAAAAATCTCTATTTTTATTCTTTTGTAATCACAAATATCATGTATGTCGCAAATGTTCCAATCAAAACATAATAACTTGAGAATTCCAGTTCTTGAGGAAATAAATATTAAATGCCGGGTTATCAGCTTTAAGATGCAATATTTGAGAGAATATTATTTTAGAATCATCAATTAGCAATGTATCAAAAATGTTGACCCATGTATTTATAATGTTTGTGCGTGTTTTTTCACCATTCTTCCGCTACATGGATCATCCTGCACAATTTTGTAAGTATTTAAATATGAAAATATTGTATCATCACATATGATAATTATTTACACATAAAATAAGGTACCAATATAAGTTGACATTCAAAGACATATGTAAATAACAAATTTATTCATATTATTAATTTTATTTCATTCATTGTCATATTTAATATTTTCGCCTATGTAATGATATTCTTAAATATATATTCATGAATAAACTCCAATAAAAAGATACTGTATAGTTGATGCTAAGAACTATTTAATTTCGGAACATAAGATCTGTAAAACGTACATATTTTTTAAAATCAAATTTTTTTGCAAACGTATTGCGGCACAACTAGTACAAGGCTCTGAGTGTTGATTTTCGTTGAAAAAAGCTTACAATGAAGCAGTCTGTAAAACATAATTCGTTCTTCAAATGTCATTGTTCTATTTAATTTGGGCACAAATTGATACTTTAATCCATATATCGTGTGAATTATAATATTATCATCAAGAATTTGCCTTACAGTATATTTGGAACTAAAAGAAGACAGAAGCACTTAAGATGGGTGCCGAAAGGTGACACACACTAGATACTTTAATTTTTCGAGATTTGTCCCTAATTTTGGATAGGTCTTACTGTGTCTCTGAAATATCTTTTTAGGGTTTTTGTGTTAGAGTTAATTCACTATTTTATAACATTCATTTTTCACACTTTAGACATATTGGATTTCATAGAAATGTAAATATTGTTTTGGCAGTGCAGCTGAGATTCAAATCAATTTTTCAACATAATTGATATTTATAAAAAAAGTGAAAACACTTTATTATATAAGTAATTGTTGTGATTTACGACTCATTACAAAATCACAAAATTGTATACACTTATCCCTCGATTTACGCGGTCACCATTTTATGCGGTTTCACTTTTACGCGGTCAGAAAAATTACAATTTTTACATTTGGCCGATAACTTAGAAAATTAGGTTTTGGTCACTGATTCTGTTATTGGACGTGTTGTTAAATTTCAGCGAGACCTTAAAAGCCTGTGCGCGCAATATCGTTAAATTTACAAAGACATAAAAAAAACAAAACACAAAAATTAGTTACAGTTTTTTAATAAGACGAGAAGAGCCTGCTGCTGGGCTTGAATCCGATGATAGTAACGATTTCGAGCCAACCAAATAGAAAAAAATGATTGAATTAGAATATAGCAGTGAGGAGGCGGAATGATAAAATTACAATTTTGTAATTATACTTTTAACTATAAACATGTTATCGACTTATTTCGAGCTATTAAATTTATTTCTTAGTAAAATTCTCTTTTTTTATGCAGATATATGAGTATATACAATGTTTTAAGTGGTTTTCTGAAACCTATCCCTTTTCTTTATATGAACTCGAAGTCTCGATTTACGCGGTTACGATTTACGCGCTCCCTCTTGGAACGTATCTACCGCATAAATCGAGGGATGAGTGTGTTTCATTTTTGAAAAATTCTTTTTTCTCTTCAGTGGTGGAAGCGTTTTTTTTATATTATAATATAGGTCATCTGTCCTATATGTCGCGGGTCGTACCTTGCACGTGTCATAGAATACTGTTACCACTGTGAACTGTGAGCATACGTTACCGAATCTGAATTCTCGATTCTGGGTCGTAAAAATGATCATTGCATCCAATTTTTGATTTAACCAGTCCGATCACCTTAGCTGTAAATTATAAATCTGTAATTAAAATCATTTATGGACCACTCTTGTACGTTAAAAAAATTGTTGTTCAAAATTGTATTGCTCTGTGACGTCATGAACTACAATATTGAATGAACTCGCCAGTATTACTATTATGACGACTATGAAATGGATCAGCGGCCGGCCGATTGGCGAACCGGAAACGAAGACCACGACTACAACAATAACTACCACAGCGTCAGGCGCCCCAATCACCCCAGTCAAAAGCAGGAAAAACTCAAAAACCAACCCAGACAAGAGATATTCCTCAAGGTCAGATGTTATTTTGCAGTTTGAGAAATGCATGGCAAGACTTTTCTTCAGTTTTTTTCTATTCTACTTTCTGATCACGATTCATACATAATAATTCCTATTCAGGAACCGATTACTACCAAAACAACTAACGGCATCTCATTCCACTCTTATACTGATCTTCAATATTATTTTTGCCTCTAATACTATGTCAGATATGAAGACATTTTGACAGTTTGTTTTGTGTTTCACCTTTTTTGCCTTACTTAATTACATCACATTCTTGTTTCAGGATTACAAATGATTATAATTTTCTATCAATACATTCTCTGCTCAACAGTGCAACAGCTCTTCCGACATTAAATATTTATATACAATTGTTCATTAGTGTTGATGCTGAACAAATTTATGAAAACAATCAAGATTAATCTGGCTATATTTTAAAACGAAGAGTATTTCCTTCCATAATAGTTTCGACACATTTGAAACTTTTATATTTGTTAGTATTAACTATCAACACACTGAAATCTACCAGCTCAACAGTTGAGGTATGAGCAGTCAATACTTGGTCCTACCTTCAATGAGTAGCAAGATGAAAGCTTTTTGAATTTTTTGACGGTTGACTTCATATCCGCCCTCCCAAAAATGTTTAGCCGAAATAGCTTTCCCATGAATTGATCATGTCAAAATGTTTTTTTAAAGTCTATCTATGCCTGTTAGAGTAACTAAATAAATACATTAAAAACATATTTAAAAACACCTTTTTTAAAGAATGTATACATTTATACGGACATATAATTGAACAGTTACAATACAGTAATTAATTGTGCGTGGCACTAATTTCAATAATTTTCATGGCAGTATACTGAAAAGTAGTGTTTTCGATTTAAAATTTTATTAGATTCATGGCAACATCTTCTTTAGCCATAATAATTAAGATAATTAATCGACTTTAATCAGCTGGTGATATTTCAACACTTTGTCCTTACACTTGTGCGCGATACGTATTTCGAACAGAACCATGATTTTCAAAGTAAATTTGCACAGTTTGGAAGCGTTGTTCAGGCGTCAGTCTATTCATGTTAAAATGCCAAACAAAACTAACTATAAATCACTTGACTGCTGACAAAATGACCGTCAGTTAAAAAAGTGTTGCCAACTTAAAGTTCTATACCTCTAAAAAACACCCGTTATTATTAATGTGAGGTTATTTCACATAAATATACAAAAAGTGGCCAAAAATGTTTTTGAATTAAAAGTGTCTGTCATTTCTTTTGCTTTTCAATTTTGTCTTTATGTTGATAGCTATCATTATCAACTAACTAATCAGTCTGGTCCTGATCATGAAATATGTTGCGGAGATAATAGTATAGTGTATTTTTATTATTAAAAAAAAAAAAAACACTAAATTCATATAAAAATGTATTCACATACCTTACGGAATTAAACACCTTTCAAATAACGATTTTTATAGATTCATAGAAAAGTCCATGGGGTGAGTTAATAAGGTGTTCGTTGTTACCACAACTATTAGCAATTTTCCAGGATGGGGGGATTTTTCATTTCATCTATATAATATCTATTGTTATATCCGAAATCCAAAAAAATCTGGAAGTAATGTACATCAAACATTGGGTTTTTGAGTATTGCTATATTTGAACACTATAAATTATTTAGTGTCATTTATTATGCATCCGGAAAAAATCTGTTTTTCCAGAAATATATGTTTCATAATTCATTCACATTATCCACAGAAATTGCAGTCAAAATACGTAGTAATCTGAAAATATTCTTTTTTTTTCTGATTTAACAAGAGACTTTCTGGTCCGAGTAAAATTTAAACAATATATATAAACGAGCCTATCCCTGCATAAAAATATGTCAACAAAATCTAAAACACAGTAAAAAATACAAAAAGTATATACTTGACACACATATTGTTACTAGGGATTGCAAATAATATTTGAGTATTTTATGATGTTTAAATTTCCCGTGTATTTTCATTGATTTGACCAAAATTCCGGTTAGACATACCAATTGCTTCGCATCTAATAGTGAACTGTTCACCTTTGAGTAAATATTGTAGGGCATAAAAAAAATTAAAGTACGATAAATAATATTTTTTAGCAATCGTCTGAATATCAAAAAACAGCTGAGTAAATTCAAATATTCTATTGCAATCCTAATTTTTTGTAACTAAAATATTATGAGCTTTTATTGTTTGCTTTTACCCTTCTTTCACTCTGTTTTCTCATTTGCCTCACGAGTATAACTTTAAATATTTTAGTTCTAGTGTTTATAGAGTTTATAGAGATATATTAGTAGTAGAGTTTATAATTTCATAGTTTTTTGTACATGAGTAATATTACGTTGTATTTGGTAGATTTGAAAACATTTTTGTTTTAAAAATAAATCTTTAACAAGAAATACAACACAGTAAAATAAAACAAATGAAATTAGTTAATTATTATTGAACAGTCAGTTATAATTTGATTGTAATTCGATTATTAACTTTGTTTTTGTTGTCATAAAGAATCATTATTTTGAGTGTATCATTTGAAATGTTAATTTATTAGAATGATGCATTCTTCTGGCTATGATTTTCTTCATAGTAAGACTGAGAAATTCTATAATTGTGAAATCGTTCTGCAATCGGTCAGTAAGCCGTGAGCCACAGTCCGTATACAATGTTCTGTAGATGACAAAAATGTTATCATACAGCTCTGACAGTTTCAACACTCATCCTTATAAATATAAGCTGTATGTGGCTCTGTCTATAACTATTTTGATTCCTATATCTTCTCAACAAAAAAAATAAGTGTAAAAAGAATTTTTACTTTCTGTATTACCATTTTTCTATTATATTTACACGACAGTATACGATAATGCCAGGTTCACAATAATTCTAATTTTTTTTTGTAGGCTCTCTCATGGCTTGACCTATCCTATAACCGACTTATTCGAGTAGACAGCGGCGCTCTCGCAAACCTTCCTCGCCTTTCGTGGTTGGATCTTGGCCACAATGGACCCCTCTCTCTCGGTAGAGGTGACCGAACTTTCCAAGGTCTCGAGAATACGCTGACGCATCTCGGTCTGGAGAATGTGAGCCTCAGTTCGGTAAGAACCATTTGTATTAATCATTTATTTCTATTTATATTTAAATTATCATTCAACTTAATCCTGAAGCATATGAAATGGCCATGATACTAAAAAGTGAGAAACCATGACATATACATTGTCTTTGTTTTTAAAAGTAGCTGTTTTAAAAAAATGTCAATTGCATTATTTATTTTATCAGGATTATGCCATACTTGAATTAGTGCCACATATGATTTTAAATGGGAGAGTAGACGAGCGGCACTAACAAATGACAAAATAAGAAACATTTCAATACATAACTCGAGAATGCATTTGGATTTCGTTGATATGAAAAAATATTTTCATTGAAAGTTTCATATAAAATGAAGTTATTTCACTATTTTGTTGTTTTACTTGACATGGGGACTGACCATACAAAGCGGTGCCTACTGCAAAGCGGCCAACCGCCAGCTACTTCAGCATGTATTGACACTTGTCTAGGACTGTCAAATGCCTGGTGTACCATTTCATAGATGCTGCTGATTTATGCTTCCAATTAAAACATAATTAAGTCTGAAAAAGAATTATTTCAACAAAGAAGTATCATAATATTATGTGTAAATCTTATGCTACATTAATGGAGAAAATCGGTGAAAACTGCTGGGATGTTTGTAGCTGTCAATTAATCGGAGGGGTGAAGTGCGTCACGTCTTTGTTTGTGACCAGGTAAACCGAACGGTCGGAGCATCAAAGTTGACCCCGCTTAGTGAACATTCTCCAAACATTACGAGGGCTATCGTAGACATATATGCAAACACACAATTATTCTATCGATACCGGTGACAATTTTTCAGTACCCAAGAGCAACAAAAAAGCTTTTGTCGTTTGCCAGAAATATATATTTTTCGTTTACACGCCTCTCCCCGCAGTAAAAGTGTCGCAATATCTAGGTAACTAGAATCAAAATATAAAAATACATCTCCTTAAAAAAGGTCATTTTTATAGTTTGCAAATCATCCCTAGAATGCTAAATTAATATTACAGTTACATTGTTATTTGGCATCGACGTAATCGAGAATAGTGTCATATTTTGGTCTGTGGCAGTTTTTCATGAATGTCTGTATGTTAAACTCACACTGAATTTAAGTATTTTTAAGGTACCAACTGTCACTTCTTGATAGAGAGGCATGATATTTTCAGTAATAAAAACCCATTTTTACTACTTTCCACAATAAATTTTATCATCATAAAATACAAATCATCATTTTAATCATTCCATTATATATTGTGACGTATTTCTGATATTATCAAATCAATAATATCTCAAAACTTGCACTTTTCTAGTGGGGTGTAATATGCTTAAAAGCGGTGTTTTTCATCATTATTCAGACAATCGCATGTTTTTGTAAACATTTTCACTCTCAATGTAGAGTTAGAGTATGAACTTTGCCATGTATACTCGGTTAACTTCTCATTTGAACAAAACTGAGGATACAGAGATATGGCTGGGTCAGAACAGGTAGGGTTAGGCCCCATTTTAGACTTATTACAGGGGTGTATTTGGATATAATGGATTTATTAAAAGTATTATATTAACATAAATATTTACTACAAAAAATAAACTCTGTACCAGTAATGTGGTTGAATATTCTTTTACCTTGATAATAAGTAAATGTAAAGTCTTCTTCGCATTTGACAAGTTTTTCGGCAATTTATGACAAGCAGAAAACGCACTGCCCTATTTAGAGACAAAACGCATCTATTGTAAAAGCCGTTTAATTTAATTTTCCGGCTCATTCCTCTCCATCCAAACTCTCAAATGAATTCTTACAAAAATTTCCCATTATAGAACTGCACGCTTATTTACGTCTTATTATAAATAACATTGAACGCTAATTTTCAGGGCAGATATTTTTTATACCTACGTTATAATTAAAGTTATATTTTCGAAAATCGGAAACTGTAATTAAAATTCTTTTTTGAATTAAAAATGATTGAATAATTCTGTCGGTAGTAAAATAGTTACTTTTCGTTGGACTCGAAAGCTTACATCTTACTTTATATATAATATAAGCTTACTGAAATCACAGTTATTTCAAATAATTAATAATTAATGCCGCCGAATAATTACAAAAAAATATTTATGACACTAGGTCAACTAAAAAGCTTCAACGAAAGCAACTAATAGAAATCTCTCGAAATAAATGATATTATTTTTACTCGGTACACATTATAACCGTTGATTATGGAACTATTGTATAATAGTTCATTAATATGAAGCATCTCTACGCATGTACACTTACAGTAAAGTGAGTAAGCAATATTTGCAAGTTGACAATGAATTGTGAAAAATTAATAAAATGCAAGTCATTCTAATGGAAAGTCTTGGTTTTAAATATTCAATGAAATTATAAAGATGCTTCAAAACAAAGCTTCACGATTGGAAGTGCAATGCAATAATGACAGAAAAACAATTTCAGTTCAATGTAAGTTATACTAAAACTATCCGGGTCAAGAAGCATTTTATTGATTGAATTGGCATTCTCTGAGTAGAACTCCATTATAACACGGTGAATAAAATAGCAATGTATTTTAGTTCTACCAATTTTTAAATTGTAAAATTGTTTAAATTAAACCAAAGATATTGTTGATAGCTACTTCGGCTCATGCCATCGTCAGAACTATACTTAAACGAATATTTGCTTATCTTTATATAGCTGTGTAGAAAAGGTACACAATACATCTTCTCTCCTGTTTTAAAGACTTAGCTTGTTTCTTGCTCGCAATAAAACTACAAATTTTAAAAATTTTAAATGAAACTAAAAAGGCAGCTATATCAATAAGTTTACATATGACACGGAAATGGTCTATAACAGAAATAAAACAGCCCCCCGTAGAGGGTTAAGCAATGGCGATCGACATATATTAGTTTGTTCATTATCGAATCCTTTGTGATAGTCGATATATAAAAAAATATTTTGTAGAACTAAAATACATTGCTATTTTTTTCACCGTGTCAAGAAGCATTTATTGTTTGTTACTCTCTGTTTAAATTGTATTCCAAGTAATCAATCATTAAATATGAACGCTTTTCATGGACACATAACTTTACTATCTTTTAATTCTACTCTACAACTCGATACATCTGTAAATATCTATCTTAGTGTAATATTCTATTTGTTTTCCTAAAATAATTTATGTATCTAATACAAAGCAGTTGAATATTCACTTAAATTTCTTCATCTCAAAAGGGTAGATATATGCGACTCTCTGCGGTTGGCTTTTAAGCGTATTTTGTATTAATAATTGAGTATATTTCACTATGCAGCTCGAATTTTCTATAATTACTATACAGCCCCCAATAGCAGCAAACACATCGCATATGGTTGTACCCAGCGTCATAATGTCTCTTACTGCTATTTGACCTGATCCTATCATGGAATTTATTGCCTCGAATGTCACCGCGATCTCATTGCTAACTACATATTCACAATTGAGTAATTTTTCAACCACCTCAACAAACATCTTCTCATCGCTATGAACATTACATAATTCATTCATTTTATTCGTATATATGTTTATTTATGTTCACTTTAAGCTGGATATTAAGGGACAAAAAACCCATTAAGAGACCAAAGAAAATTTCGTAAATAATTTGAGATGTGACACCTGTTGTAAATCTATTTTGCGACTCAAATTTGAATGTTTCAAACAATGTACTATTATGTAAATTATGACTCTCTAGATCTGGGTTTTGCCTTTAAGCATCTTTAGGCATTCTATCATGCGGATGCAATAGATCTGACAGAGAATTAATAATTATTGAATGAGCAGTCAATCCTCCCTAATTTTCCATCGTTATGTCCCTTACACAAGATTAGCTTAATTTGTTAACAATCTGAATAATTTATTTATTAAAATAATACATCATCTCATATTTAATACAATCATAATCCACACAATAAATGTAAGTAGAATTAAATTAGTATTCACATTTTTTTAAGTATTAAATTTCCCATGTGAAAATTATTTTGAAAACTTCCAATTACAAAGCCATTTGTTTGTATTGATATACCTTTTTCAAATTAAAATTTCATTACAATCAAATCAGTAGTTATAAAAATTATTTCAGACATACATTTAGCTTCTATCATTAGATCTATATTTTTCACAATTCCTCTTGTAATTTCTAATTCTATTGAATTAGTGCGATAGAACCTCTGAAGACCTAAAACCCGAATAACGAGTGATAAAACTTACAGAAGCGTACACGGTTTGAATGATTTACATTTGAAGTTGAAGTTTCAAAAAAATGATACCGCAAATTAGACTGTAAAATTCAAAAAAATATTTTATAATATTTAAGCTCTTCGCGCATTCAAAATCATTAATTAATAAAATCGGTTAAAAATATAATTAAAAATAATTTAAAAATTTTCTATTACTTGAATGTGGACTTATTCTTTAATGTTTTATCTAAAATAAACATTGTTTTAAATCTGTATTTACAATCAATTTACAATTTAATTTATAGGTGCCATCTTTGCCGTTGCCCATGTTAAGAAGTCTAGACTTGTCGCACAACAATCTGCCCTCTGTACCACCCGACACTGCCACCAATCTGACTCAGCTACGCTACTTAGATCTTTCTGACAATGATCTCACAACTGTTCCGATTGTAAGTACACCTATCCCTCGATTTACACGGATTTTACAAGTTTTCGCTTTTACACGAATTAAAAAAAAGATAAAGAACTAAGTGAAGATGATCTAATTAACTTAATTGATGAAACTAGTGAATGTGACAATAATTTTGATGAAAAATAATTTAAGCCAGTTTCATTTACATTTAAAATCATCCACGAAGGACTCGAATTGAGAAGAAAATTACGTAATCATTTTAAACAATATAGCTCAAATGTTGAATGGGTCCTTCAATTCCGACGTGATATTAATCAATGCTTGGCTCAATATGATGAAGTCCATAAAGATCTAAAAAGAAAATCGAAGCAAATATTAATAACGGATTTTATTGCCAAATCTCCTCGAGGTGTAAATGTTTCTACTTCAAACATCGAATTCGCACAAATAAATTCGAGTGATGAAAGTGACTTTGAACCAGTCACGAAGAAGAGATTGATAGTGATTTGTGATAGTGATGAATGATAAAAACTCCATCAACCGTTGCATTATTTTTTTATGAATCTTTTGGATTTCATTTTATTGTTCCTCTATATATGCTTAAAGTGTATTTAATCAATCAAAAAATATGTATATTGATACTTTTTATTTATGTATTTTAGAAAACAACCAAATTCTGCGTTTTTTGTGTACTTTTCGATTTACACGTTTTTGTCAAACTAACCTATCTAACTAACGAACTAACGCAGGTGAGAATGTGTCTGTTAAAACCAGCCGCATTCGTTCTGAGATCCGCCTTGTCTTTTTAAGTATAGATTTTAAGCTTAACTAAACCTATGTTAAATGCGTATTATTATGCACTTATTTAGAGTTGCCATTTGATGTTTCCAGGTCACTCACTCCTTGTCTAATCTTAGATGGCTGTCGTTAGCTAGGAATCCCATATCAACTATTACGAACACGAGTCTTCTCGGAGTAGCGGAGAAATTGGAGCACTTGGATATTTCTGGATTGAGGCTTAGCAACTTTGAGGTATGAAACAATGTGTGTTATCTGTTTTTAGAAGAAATATCGGGGAAAATTTCTCAATCGAAAAGAGGCGAGCAATAGAAGAGCTATTATAATTTGCCCTCTATAGAAAAACATGAAGTTTTTAATGTCTTATAATTTGCATAAATGTAACTGACAGATCCACTTATTCTGTATAGACTTTATTATCTGAAGCTATTCTTCGTGCCTTATTTACATGGAGGATGTTGTACCCTACCGAAGCTCGGCAGCAAAGTGGCTAGTTATGAATAGGTTTGACCAGAAATTAGATGTCGTAACTTTGGTCTCCTCCGCTCGTCACTTTTTATTTTTGAATTGAATTTACAAGTAGACTCAGCATTATTGAAAGCATTCAAACAATTCTTTACAATTGCTTTTTTAATGCCAATTTTAATAACAGTCGGTACATTTCTTTAGGTATCAGAAAAAAGTTTCTGATTGAAAAAATCACTCAACCCGGGAGCGGTATACTGTTACACCAATATTAACCCGTTCCACGCGGATGTTTTTCATACATTCGATTCGTTCTTTCTTTCCATATAGAGTCAAAAATAGAGAAATAAAAATAATTGAGTTGGTTTTTATGGAAGCCAGATGCATTAAGAATGTGTCACATTAAAAACACAACGAAATGTCCTATGTTATCACAATCACTTTGGCAAGTATATCCCTAGTAAATAACTCACTCGTAAATCGCCATTACCGTGACGTATCGAAGCCACCAATCAAACTCAATTGAATAAACGCCATTACTGTCACGTGTCATAGAGTGTCACATTGCCATGCCGCGAGATTGGTGCAAAGTTCCGTGCCAAATTTGGGGCGTAGTTTCAAACTGATTTGTTACTCTGAAGAAAATCGCCATAAATTTGAAGGATTGGAAAAATTGATGTTCTAAACATTTTAACCTAATACTTTTGACAAGTGTATGGAGGTGGCCGTATCAGGACAAATTAGGCGATATTTTGAAACCGAAATCAGTCTTATATACAAAAGATTGCCTGTATTATCAATGTTTGAAAGCTCGCGTCTTATACCTTGAGACGTTCCCGTGGAAAAGATTAATGCACTATTAACAACTTGTCACTAAAAGTCCTCATCACAAACGTTTATTTAGATGGGTGCCCTCGGTAAAATGCAAGCCCTTCGATCGTTGACCACTACAGCTTACACGAGAGTGAGGAACTTCAACCTGCCGACCATTTTGGGATACAACAGCGCCCTGAGAGATTTGTGGATAGAGGTGACGGTTCACTACCGATGATTTGCATATCTGAATTTATTTCTTTATGTTTCTCCCCTAAGGCCAAAAAAATATCATTTTTTTTATTTTATGAATTCAAAAATTCTTCTCGTCTAATCAGTCATTAGTAAAAAAGATTTTCTGAGTAGATAATATGTGACCTTATCAGTATAATTTTTAAACAATAAAAACACATTTTTCAGCAGATAAGTTGATAACGCTCGCGATGTGCAAAACAAGTTCTTATCATAGAATATATTGTGAAAATAGTACCAAAAACGTGCTTTTAAAATTCTATATATAATACATCTTCACCGGGAAGTGACAGTTGAAATCTTAATTTTTACATTTTTATAAGTTGTTTTCTTCCTTTTGATGTCTTATTGCAACACTAGTACTCAGATATGTTAATAATAATCTTAGTCAACTTTTTAAAGAAGCTCAACAATTTCTCATAGAGATATCTTTCTTTTATTCTAGGTCAATATTTAATTTATACTTCAGGTATCTGTAAAATGTTTAACCACTTTTTTAAAATTTTTGGTTATCTCCCTACTGAGTCTTTCAATTACTTGCATAACATTTATACACGCTGACCTATTAAAAAAAAATAAGAATGTACAAAAAAATAACATAGTATTCAATTTCTATCTGACAGCGTAAATGTGCAGTTAACCTCTCCATAAAACAGATTGAGCAAGTAAATCTGAAAGAACAATTGCACTTCTAATCTTGACAATTTATACATTTTCATTGTGAAGGTCGACGACGAGAAGACTAATCTCGGCATCGAGATGCTGGGACAGTTTCCTTGCAAACTTCACAACATCACGTTCAGTGGCGTAGCTTTACGCCATGTTTCAGATAATGTACTTACAGTGAGTATTCAATTCTGTTTTTACAACGTTATTCTTTTTTATTGTATTCGACAGTTTAAAACTCACGTACGAAGTGTTAATTTATTATACAATGATACACCATGAAGTAATGTGAATAAGATTTTCATCAAAATATTATTCATAGCTCTTCGAAGATTTGTGATTTGTGAAGACCTTGTGATTCTCTGGTCTCGAGGTATTAGCACAGGGGGTGGCCAATTTTGGGGTGAAGGGTGAAACTCAAGAATTCAAAATGAGCGGCGGGCCGCATATAAAATACCAATTTTAATATATACGTAAAATATTTATTATTATAATGGTTTGAACAGGACCCGAGATGATGAAATTACAAGACAATTTTTTATTTTTATTTTAAGTTATTATATTTGTTTTCAAACTTTTTTAAAAAGCGTTAAAAGATAAAAATGTTAATCTTTTCACATTTTTACGCTCGCGTGTCACAGAAAAATACGCGGCGGGCCGCAGTTTGCCTGCGATTGTACTAGAATAATCTTAGTATAATAGATGCAAGGACAGTTTTGCAACAAGTAATATTCATCACTATTTATTTGTTCATTTTTGTATAGGAAAACCAGTATAACATTTCTATCCTTATTGTATCGGCAATATTGTATAACATCTGTCAGTATACAAAATTATTATTGAGCACATTTGTCATGTCATTTTAGCAAGTCAAACTATACTTCAAATAATAAAATATTTATTATTCTCGATTCTTATTAGTGCTATGTTTTACAATTAATTTATGTACTTAATAAAGAAAAACAAACAAATCATGTTCACGCCTTCTCAAAAAATCGTGGGATACAAACAATTTAAAATTATCAAGGATAGTAAAATTTTATATTGCTTTCTTTTAAGTCGAAAGAAATATTTGTACACACAACTACGGTGTATTTTAAATTCCGTGGATTTTATATACAATCTATCCACTCTTAAGCTTAATTTAAATACAAGAATTTTAACAGGCAATAAGTATCTGATGGTACGGAGAATAAACAACATTTGCGATGCTTTTATAAAAATCATGACATACGTGCCTTTATTCATTAAATATATTACCTTCCAACCAAAAATTAATGATCTTAACACCTTAAAAGTGAACTCGTATTAAGTAGTATATTAAGTAGAAGTTGCTCGGTAGCCAAAAGTAATATCGTCTATACACCTATCCCTCAATTCACACGGTTAATAAATTCCTGAGAAAAACGCGTAAATCGAAAAGTACATAAAAAACGCAGAATTTGGTTGTTTTCTAAAATACATACATAAATAAAACAAAATTATTAAAAAGTATAAATATACGTATTCTTTTATTAATTAAATACACATAAAGCAATTGAGGAACAAAAAATTTAAAACCAAAATATTCATAACAATATTATTGCAACGGTTGGAGTTTTTATCATTCATCACTATAACAAATCTCTGTCAATCTCTTCTTAGTGACTAATTCAAAATCACTTTCATCACTCGAAATTATTGGTGCCAATTTGATATTTGAAGTAGAAACATTTACACCTCGAGGAGATTTGGTAACAAAATTCGTTATTAACATTTGATTCGACATATTGAGCCAAGCATTGATTAATATCGCATTGGAATCGAAGGGCCCGTTCAACATTTGAGTCATTTAACACTAAATGATTACCTAATTTTTTTCCCAATTTGAGTCCTGCGTGGATGATTTTAGCTATGAATGAATGTAACTGATTCAAATTCTTTTTCATAAAAACATTGTCACATTCACTAGATTTGTTAATAAAGTTAATTAGATCATCTTCACTTAGTTCTTTATCTTTTTTTTTAATACGTGTAAAAGCGAAAACGCGTAAAACAAGTACCGTGTAAATCGAGGGATTTCTGTAATATGTAAAGCGTAAAATTCAAATGTTCCTCAATTCAACATATAGAGCAGAAAATAACACGTAATAAGTCGTTTTGATTTTCATGTATACTGCGAGTGCACAGGGGTTGCAATGCATCATATTGTTTTAGGAAATAACAATTTATTTTACTGAATTACAGGGCGTCCACAACCCGAGTCTACGCTTTGCTTTACGAAATACAAGTATATCCACTTTACATCGGAATATGTTCACCAAAGCTGGACGCGCCAGAAACCTGACTTTAGACCTGCGTCACAACCGCATTAACACTGTTGATAATCCATCTACCGGAATTTGGCCAGGAATTCCTTCGACTCTATTTCTTCACGCCTTGTATTTGGAAGACAACCCGCTCACTTGCGATTGCGGTCTCGGGTTCGTATTTATGCCACTTTATCAAAAGTTTTATTTTTATTTGTCATATAACATAAAGGAAAATAAGTAGTTTTCATATTCTCCGTGTAGCATTCATAAATGTGTCATTTCTTATTACCAAATTATTACATAAATACTCAGTACGTAGCGTGGATGTACACATATCCAATTCCTGTGCACGATGGCGGATAGACTGATTCGGGTCTTCCTCTACGCTACGCTCTACAACAGCAATGACTTCTTCTGTACGCACTGTACAACGTTTTTGTGGATGCGTATTATCATTTAGAGTAAACGTGGTGCGAAAACGTTCTATAGTTGTTCGAATTAATTGCTCTGATGGACGATTATGTTGACCGTAAAATGGACGTAGTGCGCAATACGTATTACGAAGAGAACCATGATTTTCAAAATAAATTTGCACAATTTGGAAGCGTTGTTCAGGCTTCAGTCTTTTGGTGTTAAAATGCCAAACCAAATTAACCATAAATCACTTGACAACTGACGAAATGACCGCCAGTTAAAAAAGTGTTGCCAACTTCAATCAAAGTTCTATACCTCTAAAAAAACACTCTATACTACTATGATGTTCATTTTTGGATTTATGAACACTTTTTGTCCTATGCCGAGACTTGTTTTTTACGGTCACATAGTCAATGAGTCAAAATGCTGGCAGAAATTTTTTCTTTCCTTTATTATAAGAAAATTGTTCTGGGATAATGATTGAATTTTTTCGTAAACATTGAAACCGGTCAATGATTAAAATTATGAGTTTATTAGTTATAAAAAATAATTTTCTCGGAGGATGGACTCTTTAGATTTTTCTGTTAAGCAGTTACCCCACAACATATACATGCAGTAATAGACAGCTTTAAATTTATTGTCCATTTATTTTGATCATTTTAAATATAATATCCTCAAAAAAATACGTCAAATTATGAACAAAGACTTTGACGATGAATCTGACAGTTGTGACGATTATTTTACATATTATACATGAAAATTAAACAGTGAATTTGAATCATTCGTTTCATCCTGGATCATAGTGTATATCGTTCGAGGACCCGTTTTTCCGTGCATCACTGTGAGAAGGCAATGTAGAGTTGTTTTGTGCTATTTTTTGGTAATAGAAATCATGTAGAAAGGTTTTGCAGTGAAAACGAAAACACTTCCTGTAAAGCGAAACAAAATTAATATACAAAATAAAATAATTTTTAACAAAATTGAGGGTTACTAAAAGAAAATCTTATTTATATTTCAATATCCAAAATTTACCGTATACTTTTTTATTGATAGATATACAAGCTTCGCACTCTTAGCAAAGAATAAGGCTCCAAAATAACTATATATCTCTGGAAATGTTACTTATATTTGATCAGACTTATGGATTGCAAAATCATAAAAATCTTTAGTATCGTCTGAAGGCGCTTTGTGGAATTTTAATATCAAATTTTCTATGATTCCAAATATTTTGTCACTAACGACCCGGGTTTCGTCTTTTGGTATGTTCAGGTATTATATCACACGGATGCAACGAAGTGACATGTTATGTTGCAAAACATGTGGAATCGTATAAAGTTTTAACAATAAAAATCGTAATAATTACGTTTCAGATGGGTGGAAGTGTGGGAGAGAAAAAGACGTCAATATCTTTGCGGAGATATTATCGAAGAATCTTGTATGACAGCCAGAGATGACCTTAGATTTTCTAAATGTGTAAATAAAGACAACGACACTCTCATAGAAGTAAGTAAAGTATCTTAATTTACATTATCCTGGTTGCCGAATGCTTTTTTTCCCAAAATTTTATTAATTGATTTGGTTATAGACTGACCATTTTAAGTTGTCCTTTTATAGGCGTTACTTTTCCTGCCATATGCACCACACAATCTGCAACGTTGTTGATTGGAATTGTCAGTTTTTTTCTAAGACATATTTTCTGCATAAAGTATTATCATAAATCATTGTATCAGGTTTCCTGTTGGGCCAGCAATGTATTAGATAAAGCTGCAAAAGTTCTCTAAAAGAGCTTCTTGGTCACATTAATAGAGTTCATCGTTCACCTTCACTTCGGTGAATATCGGCATCGCCGCATACTTTTTTAGTATCTCACGAAAACGGAGGCTTGCCCATTCTGATATGCCACACCAATGGATAGCGCTCATCTTAAATATCCTGGCTGAATCCGCCTTGAGAACATTCGGTTTCTTCACAATCCCACCAAAATCTCTCAGTTGCAGTCGGTGGGACGGGGCAGTCTCCACGTGAGGATGAAGGAAGGCCTCTGCCGCCTCGTGAGAAACTTTTTCGGGTTGAAAGGTGGACGGTCAATCCCGTTCCCAACGAGACAGCAAGAGATTCGATAACTGGACCACATGATTTTCCAGGTCGCCCAAACGATCATTCCGAACGCTGAGGTGGATGGCCGGCGTTAATTGTTTCGTCTTCCGATGCGGAACCGTCTTGCAAAGCCAACAAAAGTGTTGTAAACGTAGGATTAAGACGCGCGGCTCGAAAACAGAAAGGCAGCATCTCTAATTGGACCAAAAAATATCGGCCGGTCCACAAATCTAAAATATTTAAGGAACGCTGCCTCAGTTCATACTTTTGTTAATACACTAGATTAGTAGCAATATTATAAAACACTCTCACATTTACGTCCTTACAATTATAACTGAGTTTCTGTTGCAATATATATTTGATTTTTTTCAGGTGTTGAAGTATGATATTGAATGCGGATGGGGAGGTTCTTCCAGTTTGATGCCCCTTCCCAACGTTGCGTACATAGTAGGAATGCTTTTTGCTACCCTCCTCTACCTATGAATGCTGTTATGGCTATTTGACGTATATTCTGAATTTTACGATATGCTCGCCAGGATCTACTCTATATAATTTATAATCACAATAAATATAGAGCGAGTGTGCCATATCGCGATTGATGTTTTCAAAATTAACAAAATATTTTGGTAAAAGTCTGAATGAGATCGGTTGTTATCACAGAGTTCAAGAATTGTTTTCAATATTGATTCAAGGATATCAGTATTTCAAAATCTTTTTTTACGCTGCTATTGCTTTGAAAATTTGCAGCATTTTATTTTATATGAATGATGAAAAGTGAGAAACTGCGTTGAAGAAGAAACCTAAGAAGATCGATGTTTAATAAGTAAAATACCTTTATATTGCTTGTTAACTGAGCATTGTATATTGCAATAAATGAATTATTGATATAAATAAACAATTTACCAATATAATGTTAACATGTATTATTATGTGACACATAAACAGATTCATTCGAAAAATTGTATTCGGCATCTCATAACTATAATATATTTGTCGAATTTTTATTGTCGCATTTGACACTAGAACATAAAACGATGAAGGCCAAATTCAGTCTTTGCATCTCATAACATAAAAAAAAATTGCTTTTTACTCATGGTCACGGTTTGAATCACTTAAGATGTGAATGTGCCTATAAACAATGCATTGTACCGTTAACTTCAATTTCACTTAAATGCTTTTCAGGAATTGCAAAAAATTACAGATATCGTAGTGGTTCTGTATCATGTTATGAAATCTATAATTTGGATCGATCGATACAGTTTGACAAGAAAGAAGATTGTTAAACAATAGTCACGATATCTATGTTGAGTTTGAGAGAGTGAATTATCTGTCAGTCTACATAATGATACAATGAAAATTATTTAGATTTCATAAATATTTCTTTGTTTGAGAAAAATAAAAACTTTTGTTATTCCCACATATTTAAAAAAAAAACACATTTTTTAGTAGTGTTTTTATTGAACAGTTAATAATGCTTGCGATGAACAAAACTGGCCCTAATCATAAAATATATAATAGTGGAAATATTTCTAAAAAATGTGCTTTTAATATTGGAAATGCTTTTCCACCAAAAAGTGAGAGTTGACACCATTCAAATGGTATTGGTTGTATCTTAAATGTTCACGTATCGTTAATGCGAAGAAGGATAATATAATAAGGATATCGTATCTGATTTGATGTTGTATATTTTTCTGGCATGGCATTAAAATAAAAATATCAAAAAAGTACGGAGTTACTGATTTTTTAAAATTGTTTTAAGCCTTAATGAATTTCTACGAATTTAATCGATTTGATTCCGACACCACAATTTTATGATTAATATTAAAGAAACCTTGCCATTTAAAAATAGTTTCAGTAGTTTTGAGAATAGATTCAGTATAAATTAATATGTTTAAATGTAAATCTATTCATGCGTTGTTAAAATAATCATTTTATTATAAAGTAAAGAAGTCATCGTGAATCAACGTTTTATTAAGAACTAGATATGTGCCAATTTTAATTTAAAAAATATTGTTCCTGGTAGTTCTAATCTTTGCCTAATTAGAAGTGTAATGTTATAACCTTAAATGTTATTTTGACACTAAGAAATAATTCACTGACACTCTGTTGTTCATGTGAAACTTCTGATTTCATATTAATAACATCAATATAAAGCAACGTTCTCGGGAGTTGTAAAACTAATATAATTCATTTGGGATAAGTCCATTTTAAGATTGCATAAAATTGTGTTATTTACTATCAATATTTGGTGGAATGATAAATCAGTGCATTTGTTGCACGGGAGTAAATTTTATGTAACATTATCCGAATTGTTTTCTTTAAATATTAGCAGACATATTGAATGATTATTGTTAATTGGTAGTCAAATAGCCAGCCATCTTTGTGTTGTATAATTTTTTTATGTGTTTCGTAATGTTTCACTGTGACGGTATTCTGATAATTGTAAAATATAGAAATCGCAAGAGACAAAAATAATCTTAAATCCATTCTGGCGTCATCCTGCGTCAGTTAAAAAATTTGAGTCCGAAGCATCATTTGGTAAAATCTTTCAATACAAATGTTTATTATCTTCCATCTGTCTCAATCGTGTGGCATCACTTTGACTGCGATATAGTTATCAGAATACTATTTTAGAAGTTTTAGCTTATCACTTTAAAATATGAGTGAAATTAAAAAATTCAAGCGTAAATAGTATGTATACTTTCCGACATTTAACCCATTTTCTTCTAAAGATTTCTTAATACGCCATGTCACTATAAAAAAAAAGTTATGAATAAGAGAATACAAAAAAATAAAACATTCACATCAAAGAAACCCATAATTTGAGCGACTTACAGAATTATTTTACTGAAATTAATTGCCGTATTAAACCCTACTGTCTACTACTGTCAAAACTGTCTATTATGTAAATTATTTAAAATTATTCTTAACGTGCCGACTGAACTGAAAAAAAAATGAACAGGTAATTTTTATTTCTTTGGCAGTTATGTTTTCTTAATGCGAACGAATGAGAGAGTTCAGAGCCAGAAAAGTGTTTTTAAATTGACATATTGTAAGCTTTGACTGTCAACAGCAAAAAAAGATGTTTTATGACACTAATATGTTAAATATACGGACACTTACTGCATTCAGGGTAGAGATTATACTCTTCTCGGGTGTACACTGAATCTCATCTGTCATTTCCAAGTGCGTAAATTTTTTGACTTTGAAAGCTCACGACAAGCAGTCTTGCAATGCATTCGATCGAGCTACAGAATGCAAGCACGGCAATTGTAGGTAATAAGTGAAGAGATGTTTTTGAACGGCGGCCGTATGGTCCAAGCGAAAGATAACATTTTTCTGGCTCTATTCTATGATATATAATATATACATTCAAAGCTTTCGCATTACACTCTCGAAAGGTGGAATGTTTTGTTATTATTTTATATCCTAGACTATCCTTTTATTATTTCTAGATCGCTCTAATCAAATCGTCCGCAAACATTGCGTTAATACATTTCATTGAAATTTCAATCTCATTAAGTTATATTGTTTTTATTACAAACATAATATTTTTTTCAGTGGAAATAATTCAGACTGACGTGAAAAGTTTTCGTTTGAAGTTAATCGTATTAGAACAAATTAAAAATATTTAACAATTCTAATACATTGACAAGATTTGCATATTATTGTTGTTTTTGCAAATTAGCAAAAAATAAAACTTTCGTTTAATAATCCAAATTTTCATTTTTGTATATTTCAATATGAGATGAAACATTTTTATATTGACTTTAATTTTTTCCACAGATTTGACACTGATTGTGAAACTGATAAA
Source organism: Himalopsyche japonica (assembly GCA_028555115.1). Lineage (NCBI taxonomy): Eukaryota > Metazoa > Arthropoda > Insecta > Trichoptera > Rhyacophilidae > Himalopsyche > Himalopsyche japonica. Next base: position 520,747 of record JAHFWJ010000461.1, read on the forward strand.
GATAAAATTTAACAATTTATGCGATGAAAACTTTTATCTTCGTTGTTATTCAAATGAAAATTTTCTATTTATTGTATGTTTGATTGAAATAATCACGATAAATATATGATATTTTTTCACCGTGTTATAGTGGAGTTCTACCAAGAAAACGCCAATTCCATCGATCATATTTTTTCTTAAATAACTCCATAAATGAAAATTGTATGTGAATGAAAAACCTTTTTTATGTAATAAAGGCAGTGTTGTATAATAAAAATGCATAAAAGTCTACCGGCTCTGACTTTCGCTTCGATCGACTATTTTCCTCTGCATATTACATTACCCCATTATTGTATATGTAATATCCAGCTATTATTTTGTTCGCCACTTCAAAGACGAGACTGTTTCGTTGATATTCAAAAAAATTGTGAAACTCGGAAAACGACGACTAATCGATTCGGAAGGGCAAAAAAAAAGTTTTATCGCGCGTTGTCGTTGTTACTGCAAAAAGTCAAATGTCAAGGGAGGAAAATCATTTATTTATTATTAGTATGCATTGTGTTTAAACCGCATCCTGGTATGTACAAGTGTATTTTGATTAGTGAAATATTATATGCTGTTAAAAATATTTACCTACCAAAATGAAAACTGACGCATATGCATTTTTGAAAAACTTAAAGCGCGACTCTGGAAAGTATATGCAATCTTATCTATCTGAAGATTCTATTTATAGATAAATTATTGAAATATAAACCAATAGTATAACTATGATGGGGGGGACTTAATAGTGTAACTCCGTTTACAGCCATTTTACGTTAAGAATGATTAAAACATTTCAATTGTTAGAACTCTTCTGTAGCTAACGGTATATATTGCAGACGCTCATACTGTAAAAAATTTAAATAATTATAATACATTTATGTGTTTCTTTGAATAAGTAATATCTGAAATAAAGGTCATTTATCCATAAGTATAACTGTACTCGCGAGTGATGTAATCTAAACACGGTTGTTAAGAATAGTCAAAATTATTTGATATGGTAATCATTATGATCGAAAAAAACTGATTCCTCGAACAATCGTTTTTTTTGACTTATATTCACAATTCAAGTCCACTCCTCATAGATATAACGTATTCGGTAGGTGATATAAGTTGACTGTTAGGTATTATAATATAAATGAGGGTATGTTTGTAAGTGTGTTTGGAGAAATCGTTCCTTAGTTTTAATAAATTTAAACCTTTTAATTTTATGACTTCGAATCCTACTGTATACAGTTTAATTATTTAATGTAATGCATTTTGACATTTTGTGTCGTAATAAATTATCATTCATTTCGTGTCAAAGAAGTAAATGGATAATATTGAAGAATCAATTAAGCGATTGTTATATATATACATGTATTTAATAATAATTAAGTATTTTCCTATACGTATTATGTAACATAAAAATGTCCCCATAACTGTAGAGAATTTAGTTTTAAAAGTATTTTTACAGAAGTATATTTACTGTTTTCCAGCACCGTTTTGTTATTGTTCAAACTTAGATACTCGCTTCAAAAAACAAATATGAATTAAAATACTAAAAATATAGATTTTCGTCGTCTCATCGTGGGATTTATTTAGTGTGTGTTAGTGAATTTTGGCAGAGAAATACTTCATTATGAATAAATTAAAACTACCTTAACTTTATCTTCCTTTTTAACTTACATGTTTAATTATGGTCTTTGTTAAAAACTCTTAAGAGTTTTATGATATATATCTATATTTAGACGTATCTTGATTAAATTAAAAATAGTATTTGTATTATATAAATGTTTGTATCGAGTAGCAATTATTTTGATAATGAGATTCTTAAATAAACTTTGACATTTAACCAACTGTTAGTATTTCGCCTTCTTGTATTTTCGTTGCAGTCATCGTGTTCCCAAATGTATGATTTTTTTTATATTTAACATAAGGGCATGAAATTTTACCATCTGATTCTAAAAAGTGCAAGCCTTCTCACGGAAGTCCGTCGCGACCTTTCATATGTTGAATGTGCAAAGCCACATTTTAAATTTTGTATTAATTTCTTCATACGAGTTCATATAACTATAAATGTTTAATGTAATACGTAAAATAATAAAAAAAAAAACTTTTCTTACTGCACCTTTCTTGTCTTCATTTTTGTAAGTAATAAATGTATAAAATAAATTAATACGATAATTAAATTTCAAATAACGATTAGGATTTCTCTGCATGAAGGAATAAGAATAGATTTTAAAATAACAGTTACGAAAAAAAAAAATAATATGGACACTTTGAATTGAAAAATACAAATTAAAAAGCAGATTATATAAAATAGTGTCAGATTAATCCGATAGCAAATATTTTGAAAAGACTATTTTTGCAAGGTTATTAGAGAAATGAAATGTAACAGACAAATGGATATATGCTAAATGATGTATTTTTTGAATGATGTCAAAGAAAGTGTACGTATTTATTTATGGAATGTAAATTACACAAATGCCGTATTAAAAGACATTTACTTAAGTGATTTTTTTTATTCTAAACGGAAGAAAAAGCGATTGATTCCTCGCTCATCCTATACTTTGATAGCGGTAGTGTTTTCGATGCGCATATGGACACCAAACATTTTAAATGGTAACAATTTTTTTTAATTTAGTCTAAATGGATACAAAACTTAACTTAATATATATAGTATATTATAAAAAAACCTGTTATAATTTACGAGAAGTTTTACAAATCTTCTTATGAAAGAAAAGCAATGAAATACCAAAAAAATTGCCGAGAGATTAAGAACAAAAAATCTTACTTGGCAAATCACCGGAATGGTCGACAGTATCAGGCACATCGGTGTACACAACACAGAAGGTCATGGATGGAACTATAATACATACATTCTACTCAAAGAAGACCTTCCGGTTTACCCAGCTGTATACGATTAAAACTGAATATTTTTACACACATATTTAAATTATATGTTGCTCTACAGAAGCAAATTATGGCACTGACCGAGCACTAAGTTTCTAGAACATATTGGACTTTGCGAAAATTCAAAAATTAGTTTATGTGCTGAAAAATGTGTGGTTTTATAATATTTTAAATATCATGCCTTTCTACCAACAGTTAACATTTTAGAAGAGAATTTACTTTACTGCTGTCACCGCGATTTTATTTATTGATATGTAATATTGGTAATGAAGTAGATTTCAGTGTTTCAAGCTGAGCAAGGGAGGGTTTGGGCTTATACAGATCTAATTGTCATCACGTCATAGTTATTTGTATGTGCTTCATGGCCATCAAGTGTATAGTAGCAACGCTAGTGGTTTGGATGTATCTGAAAGAAAAATTGATTATTATTGAGTAAACTATCACCTCATGTTGGAAAAACATTTTTTTCAATAAATAAAACGTCATGCTTACAACTATTTTCACTATTTAATATTATGAAGCTTGGATCTTTTTTTGCTCGTCACGAACATTGTAAATAGTAGTTATAGTCTAGTAAGGACTAGACAGGTCAGTTCTGTGTCATCCGTATGATAGAATGCCGGAAGATGCTGAAAGGCGAATCCCGATTCGTTAGTGACAAAACGTACAATGTTGTAAAAATTCAAGTTTCTATGGATAATTTGTTTATCGACCTACGTTTGCATCATAAAACAACTAATAGCGGTTTGAAACCTTTAAAGATACCACTATTAACAAATTTGATGATTTTACGGAATGCAAAAAAAAAAAAATGATTTTAGAAGTTAAATCATTAGTAGAATTGCATTAATTCAAGAATATATTATAATTATATCCACCGGCGTAGGGTTTCCAATCCCGGGATCCTGACAATTTTCAATTCCTGGTAAGTCCCGGGATAAGAAAACACAATCCCGAAATTTCGGGATTAATCCTTAAATAACAAAACAACTCATAATATTATAAAAGAAGCTATCCAAAAACTTATGGAAATATCAGAGACATTGGAAACGTCATCAATCGAATTTACTTACTTACTTTACACAGTCATCCCACCCAATTGAACAAGAAACAATGAAACAACTGTTACAAGATGAAATCGCAAAAAGCTTAACGACATACGAACCAAGAGTTCAAAATTGCACTAGGCTCACCTTGATCATAACTAAACAAATGATGCTATTTGACAAAGGAAGCTCACGTGGTTATCACCTCAAACTAGTGTATATTTATATAATGTGTATACCTATTGATAATACTCCCAACAAGGAAAAAATTAGATCTCATTTAAACGATGAAGCACTCGATGCTTTATTGCTACTTCGTGCATATTTTACAATATAATGTTGTAAATTGTTATCGATAAATAAAAAAATGAAATTGTTTTAATTTTTTATTTTCCATTTTAACCCCAAGTCTAAAATTATACGTAAATTATATATAGGGTTTCCAATCCCGGGATCTCGGGATCAATAATTCCAATCCCGAAATCCCGGGATCAAAATTTTGGCCCGGGATTGGAAACCCTACACTGGCGTAGTAGGGAAAGTCCTTATTTGGAAATAAAATGAAAACTCTGAGTGGAATAAGCGAATGTACTTCTGAATAAACACAATATGCATTTTGTGGTTCGATGACAATAATAAATAATTAGAACAGCTGCAAAAAAGTTTGGGGATCCAATAATTACCCTATAATATAAATAAGAAGAGAACTTTATCAGAAACTTCTCCTCCTTATTATTGTATTATATAATATAGTAAGTTAACACGGTGAAAAAATAGCAATGTATTTTAGTTCTACAAAATTATTTTTAACAAATATAGTTGATAGCTATTTCGGCTCACGCCATCGTCAGAACTATGCTTAAACTAACATTTGCTTATCTATATATAGCTGTGCAGAAAAGGTACACAACATCTCCTCTCTCCTTTTCCAATGGTATAGCTTGTTATTTAACAACAATGACACTAAACTTTCAAAATTCCAAATGAAACAATAGGTGTCTATGACAATAAGATTATGTGTGTGGGACGGAAGTGGTCCTTCAGGCAGCAAATTAGACCACCCCTTTGTGCAACGGCTTGACAAGTGGCGATATTATTATGTTAGTTTGATCGTTAAGAATCCTTTGTGACAATTGGTGTCTATTGATCTCCAGCTGTTCTAAAGCCGTCATTCTTCGACCCTTACTACAAAGATGCAAACATTTAGGAGCTGAGTTCGAATTTACATTATGTGACTCATTAATAACGTGATTAGCGAATTGTGAATCTGTTTTTTTATTATTGAAGTTAGTTAGTATTAGTGAAGTTAGTGTATTAGTAAGTTAATTGAAAAATTACAAAACAGGTACAGTTCACAGTTACAGGCTGGCCAGGGAAAGGGTTAATACTTAATCACCTATAATTGTCATCACTTCATAGCTTGTTTCAAATTTTTCGTCATCACCAACTGCATAGTAGCAACGCTTGTGGCTTGGATGTATCTAAAAAAATATTGATTATTATTTAGCCGTATTCAAGATCACTTTTAGGTGTAAACTGTCACCTCATGCTAGAAAAGCAATGTATTAAAAAATAAAACGTTATGCTTAGTATTATTTTAATCAATTAACATTATGAAGATCGGATCCCCTTTCGCTTGTCACGAAAATTTTCAACTAATGAGTTGTTGATAGTAAGAAAAATGTAATTTTACCTTTAAAAATTTTTAATTTTGTAAATAACGACACTATAGGGAGCATCATATGGGAAACTGCCACGTACACAATGGGAAACCTTTCTATTGTATATGGGTAAAACTAAAGCGGGCTAATTCTATATAATAAACAACTTTTAATCCTTCACTGTTGTAAATTTCAAGTCATTGAATTGGAGGGAATATCGACAAGCAGAAAAATGTCTCGTTATACCACTTATTAAATACACCCAGTCCTTTTTTTACGCGATGCATTGGTTCCAGAAAAAGGCGCGTAAAAAAATCACGTAAAAAACGCAACTTTCGTATAATTTGATAAATTGGTTCCAAAAATTAAAATATCGCGTAAAAAAGTACCAGAAACGTATGAAAAACCAAAATTTGCTCTTTAAAATTCGTATAAAAAAAATTATATATTTTCATGTCTTTATTGCTTATAACAATATAATGAGACTGTAAATTTTTTATTTTTTTCACTTATATGAATTATTCGTTGCTGTCACTCTCGGTTGCGAAATGTAATCGTCTGCGATTTTTTGTATGAAAGTATTGAATTTTGCATGAATCTGAATTTTGCTCGGACTCTTGCTCGAAATCTTTATCATACGTATTCGGGAGTCACATGAAGAAGTGAGAAATGTTGGATTAATTAAGTTGTAATTGAAGAACAGTGTCTGTTTAGCAGGATAAATCAGGAAACACGACCTTTATGTATGAAAGCCAAGCTAAAACTGTCTTTTTTAAATACTCATGCAAGTGTAAATTATTTTGTTTTTAAATGTTTTTTTCTTCGAGAAAAATATTTTTATTTTAATATTTATATTTAAAATATTTAGACGTCATTGGAGGGCATTTATTTGACATAATAATAAACATTTTATCAGAGGATGTTAGGATATATTTATAGGGAGTCAGCAGTACAACAAGCATATACTATTGCGAAGGTTAAGAAACAACACCTCTTAAGTGAAGTTGTGTACAAAATATGGATTTTCTGGATAACATATACATACCGATATCACTAATCGGTATTTAAGTAGTATGGAAGGAATATTGTGTATTTTGTAAATATTCTTAAAGTTTGAGACAACTATCACAAAGGATTCCTAACGAACAAACCAATATATTGTATAGCCCATTAATTAAACCGCTCCACGGAAGGGGTCTGATTTGCTTCCGTAATAGACCATTTCCGTGCCACATGTAAACTTATTGTCAGCCGCATTTTTTAGTTTCATTTATAATTTTTGAAAAATTTAGTTTTATTGCGAGAAAGAAACAAGCTAAGCTGTTAAAACAGGAGAGAAGAAGTATTGTATACTTTTTCTACACAGCTATATACAGATAAGCAAATGTTAGTTTAAGCATAGTTCTGACGATGGCGTGAGCCGAAATAGCTAACAAGTATATTTAAAAAAAAATAATTTTGTAGAACTAAAATACATTGCTATTTTTTTCACCGTGTAATAATGGAGTTCTACCAAGTGAATGCCAATTCAATCAATAATATGACAGAACATATTCAAAAATAAATGATTTGTTCCCTAAATTTGAAAAAATTACATTATGAAGAACGTCTAGAAAGTCTTGTAAAAAATAATAAAAACCAAATTCAAAATTTACTATCAAAATTTTTCATTTACAATACTACTCATGTATTTGTTAATGTGTAATTAAGGACAAAAGATTTGTTGTAGTCATAATGAATGTACTAGTCGTCACAACTTAATTTAAATCTATAAGGCACCAGTCAAATTTTGATTTTATATTTATAAAAATTGTGATACTTCTAATGTAATAGAAGTTTAATTTATAATTAATTCTGAGCTTTAGTTTTTACCAATTCTTAATACATATCAATTATACCTGGCCGGTATGATCTCACTAAACTTTCAAAGCTCTTGTTGACCTTTACACCCTACGCGATTTGATAATGTTTATTCAAGCAACGGGGATGCAATAACGCATGAAATTGAAAATATATAATAGAATTGTAACTAGGAATCGTGTTAGAACAAATAATTCGTGTAAAAATATGTATCAAGTCTTCTTTTTATTGGAATGTGTTATTTCGAAACCGCTTCAAAAAAGAGTATTTTCTCATAAACTCATAATTCGTATATCAAAATTGTTTTATTATTTCTTAATGTCGTTTCAAAGGTGTATTTATTATTTAGCTCATGAGTGTAGATAGTCCAAAAAAATAATAATTTCAGCAAATAAAAAAGCATCATAAAGACCTGTTTTCAAAGTTAAAACCCCTAAAAACATCATTTATTAGAAGTCTATACGCTCTTTTCTGGGGGTTAGCGTGCTTGTAAATAGAAGAATGTAATGAATTCCTTTTCCAATTTATACGCATAAAATTATCCAATATATTTCGATATTTCGCGATATTTACATGAAAATTAAATAGTTTACATTTAGTGTTAATAATAATAACGTATAGTAGCACCGTTTATGCGGGAGTTTTGAGTACTATTTAATGCAGAAAATGTGTTGTTATAGGTAGTCTGCTGCCACTCGGATCAATTTTGATACGCCAAAAAAAGTTGAGCGGTCAACGGTGAGAGGCCACTATGTGGCAATTTAAGCAAATTATACAGTGTTGCCAAAACTCGTTGACCTATAAAAAATAATTAATATTTACAATATATTTTTTTATTTATACGTAAGTCAATATTTCACCGTCGCAACAAGTCTGTTTTATCACGGCATTAAATTGACTATAAGAACTCAAAAACTTGAGGAATGATCGCTTATAACTTTCTTATAATGCGGTGAAAAAATGCAATGTATTTTTGTTTAAAAAAAGTACATCGCTATTTTATCATTGTGTCTTAATTCTTTTGGTAGACTTTTTAGAATATGTCTGATTTAATACAAGTTGGTTGTCCCACCTCCAACCGTTATGTGTATGCAGCTGCTGTTAAGCCGCCTTTCATATCGCAATACTAATAGAAAAGAATCGACTTTATTCCTTGTACTCTTGGCCCGACACAGAGCTGCACGGATCGACCGTTAAGCCATGCACTATTGTGCTTAAAAGAGATGAAAAAAAAAGAAAAAGAAAATCTGACTTGCTCAGCCACTTAGCTTTAGAATTACATATCCTGTGAATTTGTGTATTGAATATCCGCCGTGGTAGAAGAATTTAATGTGCTCCGTGTTGAATCTGAAGACGAATCGAGAATATCTCGTTCGAATATTTGATAGCTGTTTCGGCTCACGCCATCGTCAGAAATATGCTTAAACGAATATTTGCTTATCTATAATAGCTGTGTAGAAAAGGTACACAGTACACCTTCTCTCCTGTTTTAGCGACCTAACTTGTTTTTTGCTCGCAATAAAACTAAAAATTGTAAATGAAACTAAAAAAGCGGCTATATCAATAACTTTACATATGGCACGGAAATGGTCCATTACGGAGATAAAACGGCCCCCCGTAGAGGGTTAAGCAATGGCGATCGACATACGTTAGTTTGTTCGTTAAGGATCCTTTGTGATAGTTGATATCTATTGATTTTCAGCTGTTCCAAAGCCGTCATCCTGCGACCCTTACTACAAAGATGCAAACATTTAGGTGCTGAGTTTGAATTTTTATTATGTGATTCCTTTATAACGTGATTAGCGAATTGTGAATCTGTTTTTTTACTGTTGAATGATCTCACATGTTTCTGCACATCTTACATGTTTACTTATACCAATACAAGCACACCAAATCTTAACTAGAGCAATTAGCTAAATACTGATATTACTAGTGTTAATATTACATTTCGCGAGCAATTACTCTATCAATTTTTAGCTGGCTGAAAATCAATCTCTTATTCTACATTATTCAAATGTGAGCAATCTACGTATAACATTACAGAAAAGGTTGCCACACCTAGAGGATATTGCACAAACTATCTACAATTCAAATATAAATATATATTTATATATCAACTCGTATTCAGGAACGAAGGAATAAGAAACATTATATCTTACTTAAGAAATGTATTAAGTTCGTTTATTTCATGGCACTGATTGATTATGACATCGGGTATAAGCTTGATCCGTATCAGAGGTCATCTGACATTTTAAAATAAACACTTTCGGTCGGTTTATTCTATTTGGGTTCATTTCATCGTTTCTCATCAGTGGTGATTCGAATGGTGAAATTATACAATAGTTTAGCATTATTACAGACCATTATACAATATTTGCGGTGCAATTCCCTCTCTACATTTAAAGTTAAGGGAACCAAAATCTTTTAAGTGCTTGGGGTCACTAATGGTCTTAATCTAGCTTATGTAATTCAGTCATTTACCTACTGAAGTTGTATCAGTAGATGTCGAAGTAAGTTGACTTGGATTGGAGTTAGACTGAAGTTGGATATTCTGTGTTGGCGACACAATTTGGCAACCAGAATCGCCTGTAAAAATTTGAATTATAGGTGGTTGTGCTGCGTTCTGTGTAATATTATTCGTTACCTTAGAAGAGTTTCCACCCCTCGATCCTCGTAAAAATCGTCGAACCAACCCTGAAAAAAACGAATAAATTTCATTACCAGTAATGTCAGTAAAATTTTAGCAGTTGAAGTTCTTCACAAAATACACCACGCTCGTTTTTAACATAGTAGTATGTTCCAACAAAAACCACATAAAAGTTGGTAGAACATGTAAAAATTTCAACGATTTGTTCCCTAATTAAAAAAAAACCTTTGTAATTTGAAAAAATAACAACATTTCATTAATTTACAATAACAGAGGAGATCCAGAACCATCAATGTGATTTCATCAGTAAATTATTATATTTCAAAATAAAATGCACGCTAGAGATTTAAAAGCTGACGAAAAAGATTTCTCTCATTTCAGTCATTTAAAAGATGCGATTTGTGAAAATTTGAACCAAAATGTTTTCAAGACGTAAATAATAATATTGAATCATTTTTTAATATACATATAACGAAATTTCGTCTTCAAAGTGACTGAAGAACGATATAAAACATCAATTAAATTGTCAATAAGAATCTTGTTAGAAATCGACTCTAAGCAGATTTTAAATAGAATGTAATAGTGAAAAAATAGCAATGTATTTTAGTTCTACAAAATTCTGTAGGACTAAAATACATTGCTATTTTTTCATCGTGTTATAATGGAGTTCTACCAAGTGAATGCCAATTCAATCAATAGAAAGTAGTAGTGATTGAAAAGTTAGACACATTTGCCTTATAAATATACAATATAATAGAATTGTACATGGAATCTTGTTAGAACAATTATTTGGTGAAAAATATGTACTTCTTTTTATTGGACTATGTTATTTCAAAACCGTGCAAAAAAGATTTGAGGATATTTTATCGTAACATCTCATTTTTACATATCAAATTTTTATTATTTCTTAATGAAAAAATCAAGTGGCCTAAATATGTAGTTATATAAATAATGAAGTTATTTCAATGATTTTATATTGAAAGGTTAGATAGTCATTTCGATAGATATTTCGATCCCAATCCAACAGTTCAATCTTCAAGGTTTGGTAATATTATAGTTGTTTTCGTCAAATTCTAACCTGAAAACTACGAGCCTTATTAATTATGGGACACGCTGACTCATTACACATTGACCCATAAATGTGCTTTTTAAATGATTTTATATGCTTTAAATCTCATTCAAAAATACTTCATTACAAAATCTCAATTAGACGATTTACTATACACTATCATTATCACTTGAAACTTGTGAAATCAATTACATATTTACGGCTTTCAAAGAAACCAATTATATTCTTTATGAATCGTTAATGGGTTGACTTACCTTCTAGGTGTATATGAAATTTTTTTATGAAAAAAATGTTGTAAAAAAAATGCCATTTTCAAAAATAAGTCATTTTCATTCAATTCTATATCTAATGAACATATATTTTATTTACATATTTATAGGGACTGGCATAGATTTCACACGTGTAATAATTATGTATTTTATTCAATTATCGGAACATGAGGTATTAAGCATTGTGAAGCGCAGAAAACTCGAATACCTGGGTCATGTGATGAGAAATCCGAAATATGAAATCATACAGCTCATAGTGCAGGGGAGAGTACAAGGGAAAAGAAGCGTTGGTAGACGACGCATCTCGTGGATGGGTAATCTTCGTGGATGGTACCAATGTGACTCCACAACACTTTTCAGGGCAACCATGGATAGAGAGAGGGTATATACCATGATATCCAACCTTCTATGAGGAGAGGAATAAAAAGAAGAAAGAATCGGAACAAAAAATCGACTCACGTGCAAAAAACTCCATCTTTTTGCTTGGTAATCTTCCTTAGCTAAGTATTTCCAGAATCAGAGTGAACCTGACCTAGGCTATAATTTTCTGAGCATAATTTTTTTGAATGTATGGGGATATCATTTACAAATATTAATTTAAAAATTTTTGTAAAACCGTGAAAATAGAACGTTCGTGACAAAATTTAACAAAACATTAAGAGAAACGCTAAAATACGTTTTCAATTAAAACATAATATTAAAACAAGATAATACAATTTTATAACAGACAGTAAAAACAAATTTCAAGTAAAGTAAGTCAAAGATTATTCTTTTTTTTTCAATTGGATGTGACTCAGATTTTATATATTTAAATATTATATTTTAATTAATTAAATTTTCTTAATTATCAATATTGTGAAGTAGTCAAATGATAACCTTTATTCCACCAATTCATAATTTTTATCAATAAAAAAAATATAGTACAAAACGAATTTATTTATTTAAATAATACAATTGTTTTTTAAAATAGTCAAAAATAATAATGCTCAACAATTTATGTATATTTTTTTCAATAAAATCGACAAAGTAGTAAGAGATATATTTTTTAAGATAAATATAACCCTAAAATTATAACGATTTTGCAATCCGTTTTGTAGAATAAATTAGTAGTTTTGTAGTAAAAGAAAGAGCTTAGAAGTATTGTGATTGAGTCCGATATCAAATAAAAACCTTTATTTGGTTGTATTTTTTTGTGTTGGATTTGAGATTTCAGGGTAATAATTTGGAAATTTATATCCTCGAGTTATATAATAATAAATAAAATAAAATATTTTTTCAATTTATTTTTTATAAAATAAAACACATTTATGAATTACATTAGCAATGTTACAGATATTAAGTACACAATTATAATTAGCAATTAAGTGCCGAGTAAGTTCTGGAGAATTTCACTTTTTACATTACTGTGCTCGTAATGTTAAGTTTTTTTGTTTAGTTGTTTTACATTAATCGAGTCCAGAATGCACAATTTTACAATTTTAGTTACAAGCTATATTCAATTCTAAAAATTAACGATATGTCAAACTTTATTAATATCTATAGTACGTAAGTAATTTCCTAGCTTATATATAATTAATTTTAATCCTCATTTACAAATTATTAAGAGCTTACGGTATTCTAAGATTAGATGTGAGAGAGTAAATTATAGTTGCAGGCTGGCAGGAAAAAGCTTAAAACTTAGGAATATATCACTGTCATTACTTCATAGTTTGTTATATTTATTTCTTGACCGGCAAATGAAATGTAACAGCATCCGTGACTAGGATGGACCTGAAAAAAGTTTCATATGTTATATGACTTCAGCCGATTATAATTTAATATGATTTATCTAATATTTATCTGTAAGTGAAAATTGTATTCTAAAAGATAAGTTTATTTTTTTACTTTTAGCAGGTCTTGTGAAATTCCAAAACTGCTTGCTTTATTCAAAAACAAAGCCACACAGAGTAAAGTTGGTGTAAGTATTGTGAGTTTGTCACAAGATTTAAGAATATATTACTGTGTTTATGAACTGAGATTTAAGGATACATTATAGTTGTATGAACTGATTAAATAGAGGAAAAAACAAACTGTAACCAATTAGAGTAATATCAAAAGATGCACTTTGTTATTCCGAATCACTGAAACTATTATATCATATTATATATTCAAGCTCATTATTTAGAAACTTTAAAATTAGATAGAAATGGACACGCTACCAAAACTTGCAACCTAATTATTTCGTTTTTCACTATCACAATATGTCTTATCGACAAAAACGTCGATAAATAGCAGTGTTTGTTTGCCACTGTTCAAATTAAATTTTTGTGGCTGTAATTTGCTTAATTTACATTACTGTAAATAAAATGTTTAATTTAACATTTTTCCTCATTCCTGAAGGTATGAAAATATATCCCATATCATTGTTTGTAGGGTGGATTTCGTAAGTAATAGCACTGAAAACTATGAAAAAATTTCCAACACTTGATTAATTCTTTTTGATTTGCTTACCTTTCCAGGTATGAGGGATCCACTATAGTGTGCTCTTCCCATGTACAAGAGCTCTCCGGACTTAGTGTGACCGGCTGCGACAGCTCCACTTGGAATGTTCCCATTAAAGGCTCTTACCCACTGCAACCTGGGACCCGATTGACAGTACATCTGAAATTATATGAAATGATAATTAATTGTTGCTCTTTTGCCGAGCCTGATACCGATAAATCATTTCCTAAGTTCAGAATCCCACTCATAATGCCTGACAACAAAAATGATTCATCCACCATATTGCGTGACCTTAAGCTGGCTGGCATAGAGGACGTATCGTCTGTCAATCAACTGGGATTCATTGAAATATTTTTCACTACTACTGACAGCTATAGACAGGATATTTGTAGAGCTAAGAACCATACCTTTCCGTTGCTTCACACTCCCTGAAGACAAAACACCAAAAGTCGTGCCCAGGGGATCCCTGAATCCATCACCGACACTGAAGTCAAGGGCAACAACAGGATGACCCTTCATTTGGTGCTTCTCAATGCCGAGAAGTCCCCAAAAGGAAAAGGATTTTAAGCCTCACACATTTAAAACTTTTTAGATGACTTAGATAAATATCTTTAGGTGATAACATATTTCCTGACAAATTTGTAAAATGTATGTTCTTTTTTTCTATAGCTAAATTCACACCTTATTTGGAGCATATGGCTACAGTATCATAGACATATGCAGCATATATTCGTAGTTGATTACCACGGATGAAATAGCTCATTGCTTGACACTTCCTTTATCTTCGATTCCCCCATAGAATCGAACCACCTCATTCCCAATACGAGTCGAAAGTAACTACTTTAAAAGTCAATTGAAAGTTCTTAAGTTAAAGATAAAACTAACAGCAAAAGCCTTCAAGAATTTATATACATTTCACATCATATAAAAGCCTAACAAGACCATTTGAAAATTACATATAGCAACGAAAATTCGATTTAGTTTTGTTTAAGATTATTGCATTCATTAATGACAAGCTACCTAATAAGCTAAGGCCTTATGTTCCAGCAGTTAAACAGGATATTAGAGATAAAGTCAAAAAATCTGTATGGTGTTGCATACATCCGATCGTCTTTTTGCCCAGATGATATGTTCCAAAGACTACTGTGCAAAAAACAGTTACCCATACGAAAATGATAAAAGGTTGGATAACTTGAATCAAAAATGAATCGATATTTTACATACATATTTAAAAAAAACTACATAATTTCAAATTAAAACTATATTTAATATACAAAAATATAATCGTACAGTGTCACTATTTGACAATAAGCGAATAAACTTACAATTCTAAAATGTAAAGATAATTTTCAATATTTGGATTGTTCATTAATTTATCTGAATAATGTAATTATGAATGTATAAAGAATAGTGAAATGCAAAATTTTATATGAATATATGCATATATACGTAGTTTTAGTATCTTTAAGGCGAATTAAAGAGAGAGAAAAACAACAATCGGTTAAAAATGATTGAACCGTGTTATTTAAAATTTCGTAGAAATATCTGCTACAGTTTTAAGATTATAAGATCGCATGACAAAATAAAATGGGAGCTACTGATAAAAATATATTTAAATAAAGTAATACAAAAAATAACTAGTTCAAATGAAGGTTAAGAGTTAATTAACCGTGGTAAATTGACATGGTTAAGCGGTTTTCCTTTGTCCAAGTCACTGAAATGTGAATTGTGAATAGCCTTGTCTAATAAAAATCACTTCGATTTTAAACCTCTGACTGCTAAAACCAACACTATTGAGACGGCTGTTTGTAGTATATATACACTATTCATTTAAAAATATGAATGGGTTATCATTATCATTATCATTGCCATAACTTTTTTGTGGAATAAAGTTTTTATTTTAATTAACAAAAACACATTTTTTTGTAATTATTTCCACAATATATCTTATGGCTGAAGATGCCGTAAGGCGAAACCCGGGTTATTAGTGACAAAACATGCGAAATCGTACAATGTTGTGACAATTCAAATTTGATATTGAAATTCCATCAAGCACCTTCAGTCGATATAATAACACATTATACTTTATGATCAAAAGTAATAATGTGTTATTATTATTCAAAATATCATGCTTTCCGTCAAGAAGTGACAGTTAACACCTTGAAAGTGAGGCAGTTTTTAGTTTGACATATAGACTAATACGTTTTAAAAATTCACTTAAGTTAAATACTTAAGCACAAACACTACTGACTTTATTTAATAAACACGTATTTGTTAAAAAAGTTCTGTTTCAAAAGTTGTGCTTCACCACACTACCGACAAAAATACGCATTTTATTATTTAAATTCATTATTTTTAATAAATATTTTAATAAAAAAAACTTTAATAAACGTGTATTAATGCCTTAAATTTTTGACACTATTTAGAAAATTTTCTTAAATAATAAATAATATTGTTTTACCTCAAAATTGTGCACAGGAATTTCTCTCGTGGCATAGGATATATAGGCTATATTGTGCCTAGGAATGACCTTACAGGGTAATAAGTCGCCATCATGCCATGCCCTTCCAACGTAGTTAGGAGTCATATCACTGCTTTCATACCCAGCGACGACTGCTTTATACTCGAGCTTACTGCATTCCTGGGAATTAGTTTGGATCCAAGAAAAGCCTGTAAAAAAACAAAAATCAATTACTGATTTAATGAAGGTAATAAACATTAAAACAACGAGCATATATCTATCATTCTAAATGTATCAAATTCGAGTATTTTTTTTTTGATTTAAGCTACGATTAATTGTCAAAACCACTGGCTGCAAATGACTCAACTGTTGAGAAGCTAGATTGGCGTGTGTTGATATTTGATTCTTAATCTTTTGCACTCCGTAAAAACATAAAAAAGCGTAGAGTAGCAACTCTTTAATTAATTTTAAGATTTTCGTAATATTTGAACGTCATTGAATCAAATGGACGCTAAACACGCTATAATTAATGAATAACATATTTTATAACTATTTCATCATTGGAAAGCTTTAATCTATCAAATAAAAAAATATATATTCTAAAATATGATATTTTTAAAATAATATGAACTATTGTATTTAAAACATTTGAAAGTGTGATATTTTTTAAAATATTCCTCTGGGTGAAGGTTTGGTTTCCTCTCACAAGTTTCACAAAAGTCTGTGGTCTGTTTTTTTCCTCCTCGAACCCTTCTGTTCCTTGTTACCCTAGAAAATATTATACCAGAGTTACCCAAACTATGCGCACTAACAGTCTTAAAATATTCGTGGATGAGTTAATTTTTGTATTTCAGAGTAACTCAATTTGTTGTGATAATCTCATTAACTTTGTTCTCAATAAAAATGTTCCAGAACTATTTTTTTTTAATATTTTGTATCGTATATCTTTCAAACAATTCAGCAGGGAACAGCTTAAGTTTTGTACAATTTTTATTTGTTTATTTAATGTACAAAAAGATAGTCTATTTAAAAAAAAATATTATATTTTCTGTATCTTAAAGTAACTAAAAATCTTCTTCTTTGAGAATTTGATGATTCAATTTTTAATAATTTCACAAGGAAGATAGGCAAAATGAATACAAATCATAAAAAACTTAAAACTTTAAATTCGTTAAATGATTTCATTATTTCATCACTTACTAACTGAATTGTTGTCCGTAGGTGGTGCTGTTGGGAGGTTTTGATACATTGGGGTAGATTGTACTGAAGTGCTCTGAATTATTGGCGCAGATTGCACTGGTGGAACAATTTGAACAACAGGGGGTGGCGGAACACTCTGCGTCACAATGTGCGTAATTTGGTGGGGACTATGCCCATGGTGGCCATGGAAACCATGGTGGCGCTGATGTCCGTGATGACCGGTCATATGATGAGGCCACCCTAATGAAATGTTGAAACCAATCTTCTCTGAAAAAGACACGTGGATTAATTGAATTGGCGTTGAGCTATATTTTAACATGGTGAAAAAATAGCAATGTACTTTAGTTCTACAAAAAATATATAGTTGATAACTATTTCGGCTTATGCCTTCATCAGAAGTATAGATAATTTTTTCACAGTGTTAAGACACGTGGATATAATTTTAAAAATAAAGCATAAATATTTTTAAACAGTGAAAAAAGTTTAACAACTTGCTACAAATTTTCTTCCAATAAATCAAGATAATAATAATAAACCACTTCTTTAGAAATTAATTTCATTAGTTGTCACTAGATTATTTAAAAGTATTCATATAAATAATGCCTGAAAACAATACACGGCATCCATTTAAATCTCAAGAGATCTGTATTTTAATTCAAATGTGCATTGAAACTAATTACTTGGTATTTAACTCATTATATTACCAACAAAATGATGGTTTATAATTGAACAGCCCGCTAAGCACGTTACTTGCGGAAATGTTGAAGAATAACTTTAATGAAAACTTCTAGAACTACAATAGATAGTAAAGAATATCGTGTATTACTACCGCTATGTAGACGGTATCTTGATTTGTTGGCAAGGAGCATATAAGAACATTTGATTATATAAAAAAAACAGATTCACAATTTGCAAATCATTTTATAAAAAAATTATTTAAAAAATGTTTATGTAAAAATAAAGTATTAATGAAAGTATTTATTATTTATTAACACATTCACTGACCAAACTCTTTCGCAAAAGTAGAAGAAATATAATTACCCTCAAAAAATGCTCTTATTTTAATATTCGGAGTATGTGAAGCTCCAGCGAGAAAAAATGAGAGAACAAATGATTCGTGTGAGAGGCAGTAAACTACTGAAGACCGCGCATCACTGCAAATCATTAACAAACTCGCCTCGTGCGGTGGGGGCACTGAATGTGTTAACAAATATACGTGCAAAGGATTTCTTGTTAAATGATTCTTGAAATCCCTCGTATTCTTGGTGAGAGATTAGAGCAAGATTTAAAATTTCAATGGAATATTTTCATTATTTGACAATTTAAGTTTCTAGGCTGGTATTTACTGAGACTGTGAGATATTTTTGTCCTCGATAAGTATAATAAAATAATAATGAAAAATTACTCACTCCCGGACATTGTTCCTGCTGTATCCTGGGTTTAAATGAGTTATCCTGAATCACCTAATCACAAAATTTGAATAATTAACTTATTGCTAATTTGAAAAATATTTAGAATAGAATATTGTTGAAATGTGGATCTTTATTATAATCAACGACCTTTATTGGACATTATTGAAAACTGATTGCTACAAACTAAAAAGGTGAATGTTAAATCAAGTGGAAAAAAGTAACAAAATAATCTATACGAGGAAAATTATTTATCCAGCTTTTTGGCCACTAGAGTCATCTAGCGGATTATTATAAAACCATTATCGCAACTACTGTCGGTTAAACAGAGAGCTTCTAATTTATGATAGATTGATATTTCAAATTTGAATTTTTTTAAAGTTTAGCCTGTCCCCTGTTGAGGTTTATAAAGATATGCCAGTATTTAATGTTTCAAAAATTAATTCAGCAGTATTGGTCTGAAATTATCACGACAAACAGAGAATAATATTTCAACTGAAATATCAGCTTACATCATTTTCCATCACACTGAAACCTGAGACGGCTGTCTCAGCGGTTGAGATGCTCATAACCAGAAGAAGCCATATATTAAGTAACAGTTATGTTTTTAAGAAACTGATCTATAAAATGGGACTCACCTTCAAATTTTCAAAGAGAGAATATTCTCTGGACATATGTCCACAAGAATGATTGTAGAAGCTAGTAAATGCTAATTGATTCTAACAATATTCTTGTATACACTCCCGTAGTACAGAATTCACTTAACATAACTTTGAACTGTAAAAAGCACACTTGCAATTATAATTTTAGTAAATATGTAATAAAAGAAATCAAACGCAATAATACTATATTTCTTCAATAAAGTTAATACTCAACTGGCATATGTTATAGAAATGCGAATTCTATGTTATCTTATGAAAGATAAAGCTATGTAAAAAAGATTTGAGATAACGTTTATAAAATAAACAGAAGGGCATTTCATAACTAAGAGAATAAATCGTCATTCTTTGTTTCAACAGTCAACAGTTTCAAACATTTATTTTATATTTTAAGTAATTAAAAAACATTTTTAGTACTTATTTCCACAATATATTTTTTGATCAGGACTAGATAAAATAAATTGTGTTTCAAAAAAAAAATTTCAAAATAAAACTATTTTATTGTATGTAAATATAATATATACATATGTCTACGTTTAAATTTTGACGGATTTTTCAAAGTAAAAAAAACGTACAGAAAAATACCAATGTATCCAAAATATTTAACTATTTGAGCCGCACATAAGTGCTGATTGGGCCGCAGGTAACGTATGAATGTTGATGGATAGGATTGAAGATATTGATCATTTATATCACAACAAATTTTCTAAAATTAAATTAATTTATTGACATGATCATAAAAAAGCATCACAAATAATTGATTGAATTGGCATTCACTTGGCAGAACTGCATTATAACACGATGAAAAAAATATCAATGTATTTTAAGATATAGTTGATAGCTGTTTCGTTTCACGCCATCGTCAGAACTATGCTTAAACGAATATTTGCTTATCTATAATAGCTGTGTAGAAAAGGTACACAGTACACCTTCTCTCCTGTTTTAGCGACCTAACTTGTTTTTGCTCGCAATAAAACTAAAAATTGTAAATGAAACTAAAAAAGCGGCTATATCAATAACTTTACATACGGCACGGAAATGGTCCATTACGGAGATAAAACGGCCCCCCGTAGAGGGTTAAGCAATGGCGATCGACAGACGTTAGTTTGTTCGTTAAGGACCCTTTGTGATAGTTGATATCTATTGATTTCCAGCTGTTTTAAAGTCGTCATCTTGCGACCTTTATTAAAAAGATGCAAACACTTAGGCGCTGAGTTTGAGTTTTTATTGTGTGATTCATCTATAACGTGATTAGCGAATTGTGAATCTGTTTTTTTACTATTGATCTTATATGTTCCATAGCTCGAGTGGATATATATTACAAATAATAACTTAATTACATAGTTTGGGAATCCGGGGAGTAGCTGTATGACTTGAAAATGTTTCTTAGGAGCGTTTGAGTATGAGTAGCACATGACGAGCTAGTTTCAAAATAAAATATTTAATATCATAATTAACAACATCAATATATAAACAAATATAATAATAAACAAAATTTATTATAATAATAATAATAATAATAATAATAACAGAATGAGCATTTTGTTTATATCTTGGTTGGTGATACTGTTCGATGTTGTGTCGATGAGATTTCTCCGTGCTATTCTCTTGATAAGTTATTATGAGAACATTATTCCTTTCTCCGCTAGCTTCTCCCTGATGTAATCCTGTTTCGGAAACAGTAGGATTGTTCCTGTACTGACTGTAACATAAATTGTGTATACACTAATAGGGTATCAACTGTCACTTTTTAGTGGAAAGACAATTTTTGGTGGGATTTCCTCATTTTTATCGCAATGAATTTCGCTCATTACGAGAATTATCATGCACACAGCAAATATCAGCATTTTGTTTACAAGAATACAATACCTTTTGTACAAAAAGAATGGTTAAAAAAAGAATTGACAGGACTAGAATTTAAATAATTAACGGAGAAAATATAAATGACGTCTTAAAAATATATATGTAATGATTTAAAATCAAAATTTAACGAAATTAAAAGTCCGCTATGCAGGAACTAAATTATTAGTTTATAATAAATTCTGGAAAACTGATTAATAATGGAAAAATTTAACAATCAAGTAAAGTTAATATTGAATTAAATTGTTGATATTGTCAATTTGCAGTCCGAAAGTATAATTGAAGTAGAGAGCAAAACAGGATCATTATATTAGGGAAACCGGGATTAAGTGTCGTATTTTTTTTTCTTGCTCTTCAATGGTCAGTTGTGCTTCGCCAGGCAATCTTTCACGACATATTTGATGTTGTATCTTTAGTCATACATACCTGAAGTGAATTATAACGTTTTAATAAAAATATAATATAATATTTACAATGGAGGGCTTTATACCGAATGAAGAATTTGTTCGAAAAATCATGTTGTACCATTTTTTGAAGTGCTTCAATAAATATTTGTGCTACACTAGGAAATATTTTAAACATTCTTTAATGTCAAATGTGGTTCAAACAATTCAAATCCGGTGATTTTGATTAAAAAAACCTTGGAGATGGAAGACCAATTAAAGTGGATGACGATTTATTAATCAGTACAATTCAACAAATCCAACGTTTACGCAAGACTTGGAGGCAGGGAAGATGAGTGCCGCACGAGTTGAGCAAAGAAATTCTCAGTGAGCGAATGAAGACGTGCGAAGACCTTTTAGAATTAAATTCAAAAACACAATTTTTACGACAAGATAAAAGACTATCAGACATTCACTATATTCACCAGACATTTTTCCGTCCGATTATCACTTATTCAGGTTGACACAACATTTTTAGTACGAAAAAAAATATACCAGTTATGAAGGGGTCAAAATGGACATATCCAAATATTTTAAATCAAAAGCCGGTAATTTTTATCAAAGAGAGATTTAAAAATAGCCAGATTGGTGGAAAGAGGTTATATATTATAGAACGATGAAAATTATATAATACAATCTACTATTTTTTGACAAATATTTTTTTTATCGTATCAGATTACGTTTCATTAAAAAAATCGACACTTAATTCCGGTCCCCCTACTAAAATAAAACTGTGAAAATAATGCTTCAAAAAATAATACATTCATCGCTCGGGAATTAAATTTAGTGTTAGAAAATAGTCCAATGAAACTTTTGAGGCAAATATATTGATCTCAACCACATACAAACAATACAGTACTCAGTTTCAAAGCCAGTTTTTATTGTTTATAAGAGTATTTCAAAATTTTTCTTTTCATTCAACTTGACACGATCTTGTTTTGTCCTGATGATCAAAAACCATTATAAGCCACTCTATCACAAACGATAGCGGATGAATTATTATATATTCTTAGAAACCGAAATTTTAATATTGTGTTACATATTAATGCACTATTCGCAAATATCAACAAATTGATGAATCTGATCAAACTATAACAATATGGAACACTTACTTCCAAATTTGTAGGTTATGTAATAAATATACTTACTTAGAGCTTCTACTCCAAACAATATGAATGTATTGTCGCAACTGTAAACCAGCATATATCCGACGACATTTGATCCGACCATGGCACCAAGACGGCCGCACATCAATGATATGCAAACAGCCATTCCTCTGGAAAATTACAACCACCAATATTCTTCTTGATCCGAACGTTTTATACAATTATCCAACAACTTCAATTGGTATAATAATAGAACAGAGTGTAAATAATTTACTAAGTATATCAGTTATTGACCCAGATTTTGTATAATGGAACCGAGTGGAGTGGTTTTGGCTTATACATTCATTTTGACCGTCGAAAATAATCTTTTGAGCAATATATAACCTTGTACTATCTGCATCTAAAATATCAGTATGGTGGCGGGCATCACTTATTTTTTCTAGGGATATTTATAATTGGACATTATTAATAAATAAAAAAAGACTCATACATGCAATATTGCAAACACACGAACGAATATAATAAACCTAGATAATCAAAAAAAGTTAAATCCGCAAAAAATTTATATAAATAATTTACATTTTTATTTTGTGTTTATGAAAAAATTCTCATGGTCGAAAAGTGGCGGGCACACACGAATCGTTCACGGGGCATCGGCACGGGGTTGGGAATGCCTGATTTAGAGAATCATTATATCGAAAACATATTATAGAAGACTTGTGTTTTATGAGGTTATGTATAATGTGAGATCTATTAAATGTTTTATTTAAAAATCGATGGCTTAATTCATATTAATTATATTTATTGATAATTTGACTTTGATAAAATATTTTACCTGAGTTGCGTTGGAAACAAATCTACAGCTACCGCCGTAATAACACTGCCAGCACTTCCGGCACACATCAAAATAACTAATAGCAACACAATCAGGTAATCATTTGCCGCCCAATAGAGCCCTAACGTACAGCAAGCGGGAATCCCCAATAGCAAAACTGTAAATAATACAACGATAATCAATTAATACACACATGATATTTTTGCATGGTAAAACTGTAAAACTAATAAATGACACTTTTTACGCTTGTATATTACCAGTACCGTGTTACTGTAACGATTCATAGCACCTGAATATGATTTACTAGCGTCAGATGTCAGAGGTTTGATTTCATAAGAATCGTATCCACGCTAACGTATGGGACGGCAATCTGCAAGGCCAGTACGCGAACGCTCCAGACGTTGAGACGCGAACATTCAGACGTGGGTAACGGAGGCAATCTTTTGCATATAGGACTTCATTTTAGTTTTAAAATATCGCCCAATTTATCCTGATACTACCACCTCCATATACTTGTCAAAAGTATTAGGCTTAAATGTTTAAAACATCGATTATTTGAACCCTTTAAATTTATCGCGATCTCCGCCAAGTAACAAATAAGTTTAAAACTACGCGCCAAACTTCGTACGGAACTTTTAATTTGAATTTTCATAGTGATCGACACCCCATCAAATTTTTATATGATACTCTGTTGATGGCTTTTTTAAAAATAATCTGAAGAAAGTAAGATATCATTACCATATTTGTAAAATTATTAAATATTTCCAAACTTTTCAATTGTAATCGCGATTGACTGAATTTTGCATCGCAATCGACCAGTTGATATTTTGAATAAACCATTCCCGCTCACTCGTAAGGAATGATTAAATTGCTCATTGATTTTTTTGTTGATAACTTTTTTTAGCTGTGTGATACAAAGTCTCAGTTTGTAGATTATATTCACGGTACGGTACGTTAGTCAATGTCGATAACAACAGTTAAAATCTCACTAGTTTGAATCGCAGTACGGATAGTTTTTTCAATCAATGTTTCTGATGTCTGAAATTCCCTATCACTGATCGCATTCTAGAAATGTGTGTTTCAAGAGCAATAAACTAACTATTTTTTTAACCTTTTCTATCCCCACTCAAAAGAAGACAATTTTACATACCTAGGAGCGGCTTTTTGCCAAGCTTGGTTATGGATACGCCAATTATGGAATAACATCCACAAAATATGACACCCATGGCAAGACCAATTTGGAATATTAATATTGATGTATCTGTCTGGCATATTTCTTGTGTATAAGTTGTTACATTCTGCAAAGAAAAAAAATATTTAATGTAGATTTATGTTCTTAAATATACCCGCTTTTTGATATCGATTAAAACTTGAAGAGAATTGATTATTTTTCCTGGAGCGAGAATATTCTTAACGCAGTAATAAATCACATATTGGAGTTATGATATTTTAAATAATAACTCAATTAATATCTGCAATAAATTTTTATTATTTATCAATTGATATTGCTCATAATGATGACTGAAGCCGGGCCTGATCATTGAAAATATTATGATAGATTGTAACAATCAAAGCATTGAGAAGAATTAAAAAAGCAGTGTTTATTAATTATTCGTGGTTTTTTTTTATCAGTCTTCTTTAGATTTGCTTGTTTATAAAACGCTCAAGAATTATTGTAACTTCTCGGTGGTACATTTAATACACAATATATAAAAATGGTTAAGCAATTGAAGGGTTTTTTAATAGAATTTCTTTTTTCAAGTTTGTTCATTTTTTAGTAGAGATAACAAACTTTCTTATGGTCGAAATTGATTATCAAAATTAATAAATTCAATTTCTCGACACAATCCCATATGTCGAAGCGTTTGTTAACAGTGTTATTTATTCAAATGCTTATTTTTCGCCGATTAGGTATTCTGCAAAAAATATGTGATTGTAGAAATATGCCGACTAACGCCATCTATAAATTTGTATCGTTAGTTCAATATCCATTTTTAATTTGAACTAATGGATTTCCTTAAAAAGCTCACCAAAAATACAGTAATTCATCATGTAATATGTATACTTACCATTGCTGAACCAGATTCTACGGTGGAGTGAAAACTTCCAGCCATGATTTCACAAACAGTGGCTGATTCGTTGCTCGACCTACTTTGTAAATTGTTTAGCATAGCTGGAAACCATAAGTAGAAACTGCTAGAACTAAAACAGTTGTATGAATAAAAAAAAAAAAAATTCGATTGTAAGTAGCAATTAATCATTTTGACGTGAATGTACAATGTACTCATAAGTCAACAC
Organism: Himalopsyche japonica; assembly: GCA_028555115.1. Lineage (NCBI taxonomy): Eukaryota > Metazoa > Arthropoda > Insecta > Trichoptera > Rhyacophilidae > Himalopsyche > Himalopsyche japonica. The sequence goes on from JAHFWJ010000461.1 coordinate 546,964, forward strand.
CACAACAAACCAAAAAATCTGTTAATGCCAAATCGACTACCCTGTCAGAACTAATGACAATGTAAGACTGTCATATCTCTAGTCAGCACTATTTTTAAAATATTTTAATTTCTACTGTACCGATAAATCTTTAAAATATCTTCATATATTTATCTTAATTTGCTCATTTATAATAAAATCATTATCTCCAAAGAGCATAATTATTCCAGTCCAGATTAATTTTTAATTTAAATTAAAGGCAAAAAAATAATGAAAAAATGTGACATTTTGGATTGCGGCAGTGTTGTTAGTAGGGTTGTTCTGTTTATGTTTTATAAAGTTATCATCGTTACTGCACATATGTATAATCAATGAGTATAGACCAGTGCTCCGCAACATTTTGTCTAGAACAGTACACCAAAGTCACCACACCACGAGTCAATATTTATAGAAATACGAAAGATTCATCGTCGACATATTTTTTAAACACATTCTTTCTTTATTAACGTATATTTTTTTTCCTTACAAATTAGCATTTTATAGCTAAGACTATGCGTATAATGTTTATGTATGACAATTTCTGCTTCTTTGTGATTGCGTCTTCACAAAATATTATGTAGTGAAGATGTATTGTTTGATTTTTCTTCTATTAAAAAAATTTGCCGCGGCACACCTAGAGTCGTCTGGCGGGACATAGATGTGCCGCGACATACCGGTTGGAGAATACTGGTCTAAGCAATCACATTATTTTTATAAGTTGCTTCAAATAAATAATATGTTTAGGAAACAAGTATTTAGCAATGCAATATTAATTATGAAGATCCATTTTTATTTAATTGTCTTATTAGAAATCATGTCGACACACAGATGAATTCAATTACTCTTTACGACAATTCTAGCACTTAAGTACCTAATTTTAATTACATATTTTTTATAGTCAAGAAATTAATTGTTTTTTTTTTACTTACAGTGCAAAAACGGTGAAGTGATTAAAGCAAGCCAATAATATACAAGGTAACAATGGCATTTGAAAAAGTGGTATTATTTGTCTCCATATTGAAGAAAACACTCCATTATCATCAACAATTTGCGTAGGAAGTTTGATTTCTTTTACCTATGAAACAACATCAATAAAGTTTATTTCACAATAGAGAAATGATGATTTTATTTACATGGAAATGTGAGGATTAGGGATATTCAGAACACATCAATATATATTTTATTAGGAAATTGGAAATAAGATATATTCATTTCAGTTCATATATTGTTAACTTTTCAACTGTTGATACGCATAAATACCATACACGGGACTATAAAAAACGAACGATCCATCCGGGAAAACGTGTTATACGAGAACGGTTGATCGAGGTTATATATAAAAGTACACAAAAATACAAATCTATCTAAAATTGGTAATTATTTTGGACCGCACATAAGAACTGATTTAGCAACATGCGACCCTTAGACCGCAGGTTGAGTATGGCTGGTGTAAAAAATAACGTTGATCAAAAAAATTAGATTATTTTTTTGATAAAACGATGATATTTAAACCATTAAATGTTCTTACTTGAAACTCTTCCTTGCTCTTCTTAAAGTTTATAGAGTAAATCTTTTTTAGAACATCTAATGCTGCATCTACTTTATTTGTGGCGTATAAGTATTTTGGACTTTCTGGATACTGAAGTAAGGCCAAAAAATACATTAAATTTGGCAGAGCACATATAGCAATGTACAAGCGCCATGGAGAATAATCTATACCCAAAATTGGAATGGGCAATTTCCAGTTCCCGTTAAGGACCAGCCAAGCTATAGCTGAAATTAAGAACAAAGTATTTATGATCATTCTACGTGGAATTAATTTAATAATGCGAATTATTCCAAGTTTCAAACATCATGACAGAATCGTCAACATAATTTGCTTTGATTACAAGCTTGAGTCCGAGTATCGCGATCGATTCATGGTTTTGCGACCGTGTTCACCATTTTTACAGTGTTAACTGTAACAGAAAGTAAAATATGTTTTATGATCGGGACCGGTTTCACATCGGTTGATAGTGCTCACGATGAGCGAAACCGGTCCTGATCATAAAATACACTGTGAAAATATGTACTATAAATGCGTTATCATTATCTAAAATACAGAAATTATGATCCCGTTATATGCAACGATTAAAAGTGTTATCAACTTATCGATTGATAATAATTTGATAATGATCGCGAAGATTGAAATCGGACCTTATCAAAAATTGTATTGTGGAAATAATTAATTCCTACAAAATTTGTTTTTGTTTAAAAAAAAAATATTTATGTTAAAATGAGCTCTATCAGATAGAATAAAAAAGCAAATATAGTGAAAAATAACGTTAATCTTTAATTCAGACCCATATACACCGCTGAATAATCTTGCATATTATATTATAGATAATGAACTTTAGCCCAACAATTATCAAGCAACCGTTATTTTGACAGATTTTTTCAGAAAATTTGGAATATTGTTTTCAAATACGTAATAATGTATATTGACATATTTTAAAAAGTAACAATATTTCTGTATTTGTAGCTATATTATCAATTAAGACAGCAGCAATACAACACTTGAATTACATGCTCTCAACTTGTGACAGTCACCCGCCGGAAATGTTTATGATACGTATGTCTAAATGATAAAGATCAATCCCAAGAGAGCAAACACAGAAAAGTAATATTTTTTTTATGTCAACACACTGAACTAGTATTGGCTAGTAAATAGTTTATTATGTGCTTCATAATATTGTCAAAAAAATATTTCTTATCATCAAGTCAACATTGTGTTTCATACACAATTATTAACATGAGAAACTAAATTAAAAATGAGTCACATTTCCAAGTTCCTCGTTTGCCATATTCATAAAACAGTAAAAATGAGAGGTGTTTCTTAACCATATTTTCTCCCACATCCAGCCCTAAAAATGAAGTATGATTTTTTACCACTAGACCTGTCCTTGATTTCCTATTCTATCTCACCTGTTTTCAATAAAAAAAAAAATTTTAAACAATTGATTACATAATAATTCTTATAGAAAAAAATATGTTGAAGTTAAATCCACTAACTGGATGATTGTCATACGCGTTTTAACACTTTTCAAAATCCCATACTCATATGGCCAATAATGGAAGAGACTTAACCTTGCGTGACGTTTTAAATACTCAATATTTGGCTTATATCGTCTTTTTTAAATCGAATATTTTTTTTAATCTACGGTGATATGTCTTGAATTATGGTCAAATTCTTAGATATTAAAAATTGTAAAGTATGATTGACTTATTCATTTTACAAAATTCTTTGTGAAACACGTTGCTCTACTTGTTTGAAAATATAACAAATAGTAGAAGATAGCTGCTTTTTTTAATTATCATTTTATTTTTATATCACTTTTAATGTGTTAATTATCACTTCTTGGTGAAAAGACATGATATTTTAAATAATAAAAATACATTTTTAGCATTTATTTTCACAACATATTTTATGACAAGGATCGATTTCTCTCATTACTAGCATTATCAACTTATCAATCATAAAATTTTGATCGAAAAATTTATTGTATAAATAGTACTATAAAATTTGTTTTTATTACTTAAAACATTTTATTTCTTTAGGTAAAAAACCATGAAACCAGTTATAGGATAGTAATAATATGATGAGTTCTTTTGTTAGAAAATGTGTTTTTATTATAAAAAAATATTTTTTTTTATATATTTTGTTAATATTATGCTTGCACTTATAACTAATTTCATAAATAACTATGTTTGAGTATTTTTGATAATAAATGAGAAACTCTTTTATAATGAGAAGGCTTTATGATACTCAAAATTTTGATTTTTCAGAGAAGTTATTACCGTCCACCGGTTACCACTATATGAATAGCTCCCAGCAGTTAAAGTGTTAACAGACTTTATCCTCTACATTGCAAACAAAAATAGCATAACCATTTGTTTTGGGGCGTCGATTTTCGTTATTTTTAATTCCATCGTCCCGCTCGTCATCAATGAAGCACACGTTTTAAGGGCTTTTAATATTAGAAGGTAGTTTAAGTTATGCACGGAAGATGCCGTTATCATGTCAGTATGCAAACAAATGTCAGTAATCTTTACTTACCAGGGAGAAGTATCAGACCCATTGAAATAAAAAATGCAACCCTTCCAATAGCTCGAGATCTTTTTGAATTTGTATGCATTTCCCCAACATAAGCATATACACACGCCGAGCATGATGAAACGCTAGAAACATGTTAAAAAATAATTTCAACTGCATATCGCACCCCATCAAAAAGTGTCACAAATCAAAAATAGCCATTTTTTAATGAATAAATGGTAAGATTCCATATATCAAATTCTGTCTTTTAAAAAAACATGATTTCATTCTTACGTACTTACTATTCTGAAACTGATTTCACTCAAAACATCAACATTTGAAAACAGACATTTTGAGCTTTGAAGAAAAAGACTTCTTAGTTATATTTCTAATTTGCATTATAACTATGAAATAATCAAATTTCAAGCCCTGTTATAAGGACAACCACACACACAAATTGATTTATATAATACAATATATCACGGTGAAAAAATAACAATGTATTTGAGTTCTACAATTTTTTTTATAAGATATAGTTAAGAGCTATTTCGGCTCACGCCATCGTTAGAACTATGTTTAAACGAACATTTGCTTATCTATATATAGCTTATAGAAAAGGTACACAATACATCTTCTCTTCTGATCTAACGACCTAGCTTATTTCCTACTAGCAATAAAACTAAAAAAAAATTAAATTTAAATGAAACTAAACAGGCGGCTTATCAATAAGCTTAAATATTGGACGAAATTATTGTTATAGCTTATTATGGGTAGACAATAGCCCCTCGCAATGGTCTGAAAAGCGGCGACCGACTTATATCTATTGATTTCCAGCTGTTCCAAAGCCGTCATCTTGCGACCTTTATTACAAAGATGTAAACCTTCCTACGTGTCAACTAAAATACATTGCTGTTTTTTTACCGTGTTATAATGGAGTTCTACCAATTAAATGCCAATTCAATCAATAATATGTTTTATATATATGGTATTATTCAAAAAATATTTAAATATATATATATATATATATATATATCTCCAGTCCCTAAAACGAAGTGATTGATTTTTGGTGAATGAATTACAGTGAGGTATTATAAAATGACGAAAAATCGTTTTGAACATGAATAATTCTTACAAAAATCCAGTAAGTACCCTCAGTACTATGAACATCCAACCCCAAGGTGATATGCTGGACAAGAGTGAGCAAAGGGTGGCCAATAGTGTACCGGGTAGCATTATGCCTCGTCTTCCTTTTGTGTCTGCTAAATAGCCCCACAACACAGAACTGGAAATAATGCCTTAAATTCCAGCATCAGAAAAATACACAATTATCATTTCGATACTAATACGGTGAAAAAATAGCAATGTATTTTAGTTCTACATTTTTTTTTAATTCATTCGTTAATTTTAAACTAACAAACGTTTTAATTTACGTTTACTGTTTTTTAGTTTTATTGCTAACATGAAATATGCTAGGTCGTTAAAACAGCAAAAAAGATGTACTGTGTACCTTTTCTACACAGCTATATATATCATAGATAAGCAAATGTACGTTTAAACATAGTTCTGACGATGGTGTGAGCCGAAATAGCTATCAACTATATCTTATCAAAAAATTGTTGAACTAAAATACATTTCTATTTTTTCACCGTGTTATAATGGAGTTCTACCAAGTAAATGCCAATTCAATCAATCAATATTTCGATACGAGTTCAACATTGAAGAATGAACTTAAGCATTAAAAAAATCAAAATCATTTAAAGTTTCACAAGCGAGAGAATATTATTACATATATTGATACAGTTACAGCGTCACTGTATTAATTAGACCAGTGTTTTTTAAGGGAGTTTTTATTTTCTTCCATTACGAACGTCACTGCTGACATATAACATATAACAAAATACAGTAAACATCTTACTTAATTCTTTGATTGCCATACATAAGCGCGTAGGTCACCAAAGGATCTTTATGTGATCCGAGATGTGGGCATATATGGATGCTGTATTGTTTAATTGATTGATCAATGCTTACCTAAAAAGATTGCTGATGATAACAGAGCTTTTCCAGATTGTGACATGTCAAATTCACATTGTGCTGCCTGTAAAATGTAACCAGCTCCTAACGACTCCATATAAACACCAACTAAACATGAACCACAAGCCAGTAATAGTCCATTATTGAATCTCCCATGACCTGAAGATTGTTTTTATTAATGCATTATCTCTATTCTATATTAAACACTTAACACAAAAGTAGTCAAACTTAATCCGCGGTTAACGGACCGGACCGGAGAATTACAAACATAATCTGACGATTTACTTTCCGGGATTTAAGCTCGGTATTTTCCGGTATTAATCGTTTTAGTAAAATGCTCATCAATATACTATCGAAGACGATATAATAATTATGTAAATCACTTACCAGTGAACTCGAACGCCTCTTCGAATTCATAGCACCGTCTACTGTCAGATATGTTTATGGTGCTAATATTTTCTTTCGCATCTATATTATTATTTTTCACATTGTTTTGAAAGTTATCACCATCCATTTTTCTGTTAGTTATTCTTTAGGAATCAACAAACTGTCGTAAAATTTGTAAGGATTCCGCGGTAACTTTATGAATTTTTTCTAATATAAAATGTAATGCTTTGTTAATCCACTGTGGTTTATGTCAATGTGATACACTTAGCGTTAACCCAGACTAAATACTATTGATTACGTTATGTGATTGTCTGACATCACCAGCGTTATTCAACCTTTTTACATCCGAGAACCGTTAAAAATACCATACACATTTTGTGAACCGGTTATCCAGAAATGAAAATTATTCTTTTACAGTATTTTGTGTTTTCACGATAAAATATTATATTTAAATCAATGTAAGACAACTTTAATTACTATTTGGTTTGACGACCGCTGTTCTAAAATATTTATCAGACATCTTAAAAATAGTAAAGATAAAATCAGTAAACTGGACAGAAGCGGTATTTATAAAATGTCCTGTGGCTCATGTTTATCCGTTTATATCGGACAGACAGGTAGAAGTATATCTACTCGAGCTAAGGAACATGTAAGATCATTCAACAGTAAAAAAACAGATTCACAATTCGCTAATCACGTTATTAATGAATCACATAATATAAATTCAAACTCAGCCCTTAAATGTTTGCATCTTTGTAGTAAGGGTCGGAGAATGACGGCTTTGGAACAGCTGGAAATCAATAGACACCAATTATCACAAAGGATTCTTAACGAGCAAACTAACAAAATAGTATCGCCACTTGTCCAGCCGTTGTACAAAGGGGTGGTCTGATTTGCTTCCAGAAGGACCACTTCCGTCCCACATATAATCTTATTGTCATAGACACCTATTGTTTCATTTAGAATTTTGAAAATTTATTGTCATTGTGTTAAAGTAATAAGCTAGGCCGTTGGAACAGGAGAGAGGATGTGTTGTGTGCCTTTTCTGCACAGCTATATATAGATAAGCAAATGTTAGTTTAAGCATAGTTCTGACGATGGCGTGAGCCGAAATAGCTATCAACTCTATTTGTTAAAAATAATTTTGTAGAACTAAAATACATTGATATTTTTTCACCGTGTTATTTATCAGAAACTAAATAAAAAACAAAAATGCCTACTATTAATAATAATTAATAATTAATAAACAGTGCAATTCTGAAGAAAATTCAAAAGCTTATAAGAAAATATTAAGGATACCAAACATTAGAATTACGAATTATTAATTAATATGAAGATTTCGCGCTGAATTTCATATTTGCTCTCTGTTTTTTCATACTGCTATAACATTCTCAGTTCGGGTTGATTATCTATTTCCCTGATTTCTTCCTAAGTTATAATTCGTAAATAAATTTCCAACTGTGCTACATTGGCTTAAGGCAAGTACCCACAAAATTTTTGATTAGAAATAATGGCAATTATTTAGATACTGGGTAGAAAGACATGGAAAGCCCTAACAAAACACTGCATATTATAATAGTTTTCAACTGGAGAGAGTGACTCCCGTCATTTTGTTTAGTTCCTTTTTGATTTGCTATCAAATTTATTAAAGCTATTTGCTTCAAAAACTAATTGCAATTGTTATTATTTTCACCTTTTTGCTACTTTATCTCTGCGCCTAGCTAATGAAACAGCCATTTCAAAAGATATGACAGTTTTGTATTCAATCTTAAAACGACACTATCAGCACCGACCAAAATATGACAAAACAATCCCTTTGCCCGGCCCATTTTTTACTCAACAGTTTAATGTTTTCTAAACTACAAAAAAATTAGATAAAACAAATGAAACTTTCTGAGATGGCTTAAATTAACATAAAAATTAGCTTTAGAGCAGTGGTTCTCATGTGCAACCACCAGAGGATTTTGTTGCGGCCACCAACAGTTTTATAGTAAATATTGATTTAAAAAAATAAGTGTTTTAACAAATGACTTTAATTTATGATATCGACTGAAGGTGCTTGATGGAAAAGGGAGATACCCAGGACGTTTGTGATAAGACATATGGAATCGAACAAAGTTGCAACAATTCAAATTTAACAAATGACTTTGTAAAATTATTATTATTTTAAAATTGATTGAATAAAGCTGACTTATCCAGCATTTAGTCGAGCTTAAATTAAGGACCATTTTAATAATAAAGCTATTGATAACAAAAATTTTGGTCGACGTTATACGTTGACCATGAATCAAGTCAATATAAAGAATTGACAACAATTGATTTATTAATTTTGTCGATTTTCCCTACCACTGTATATTGTGAAAGATCATTCAGTGTAATGCACTATATAAAAAATAAATATCGAAACTATTTTTATCACATTTGGTGCGGCTACGAGACATTTCCATGCACTGCTGATGTTTGTAATGTGGCTACAGTGAAATTTCACGTGAGATCCACTACATTTTCTCACGTGAAGACCCACGCTTCAATGTTTACACATATACCGAGTCTCACTTATTTTTTGCTAATACACACTTTGCAAGTCCTACAGGAATTATTTTTTTCTGTTGCCGTTATAGAGGTCAAAAATATGTTTTACTTTTTACTTTTACTTTAAAACTCTTGCTTGGAGTGGACTCGGAACCACATTCTATTCGCCGGCTCACGCCATCGTCATCGCCGAAATAGCTATCAACTATATTTGTTAAAAATAATTTTGTAGAACTAAAATACATTGCTATTTTTTCACCGTGTTGGATAATTACAGTTAACACTGGAATATACTGATCTTAGCTCACATTTCGTCAATAGCTATTTCAAAATTGATTGATGTATTATTTCTTCCGTCATGTTTAATTTACGATAAACAATTAGAGTATAGAACCGTTTGCGATGTAACTAAAACATAAGATGAACTGTCACTATTAACATTTAATGTTACACTACTGTCATTCTTGCTTGTAGATGTTATCATTTCGTTTATTGGATTTAGAGGTTTTCTATTTCCGTATGGCGCTGTCTGTTTACAGTCTATTTTTGTTTACCTTGACACACGCATCTTCTTCGTGGAAAAACTTGCAAAGTAAAAATTGTTTTTCTTTGGTCACATATTAAAAAAATCAATAGTTAAAAGATTTTTAAGCGTTTAATATAAGACAAAAGGTTTTCTATGTGAAAAATTCAAAAGCTGGGCAGGCCAAGCCAACAAATGCGCACTTCAGATTTATTGGTTGATTTTTAATTTATTGCATATAAATATTATAAATAATAAACGTTGAAATAAACCTGACAAAAATAAACGTTTTTTAAACGGATTCGTATTGCTGGTCAATGTCCGAGACGGAATCGAAGTTGTCGAGTCGTGTTATTTTTTTTAACGACTCCAAAATCTTAATTCTAATATGTGATGGAATAAAAGAGAGCAACTGACAGGTAAATTCCATATGAGCAATATAAAGAGAAAATATAGAGTGTTTTTTTAGAGGTATAGAATTTTAAAATAGTATAAAACAAAAAGGATTTTTTTAAATATACATGAAATTTACTTGATTCGAAAGATAATCTTCTGAAATTTTAATTTAAATATGATTTCTGGCATATGACCGCCACGGCTAGCTGGGGCGTAGTCTAATCTGAAGGTCCATTTTTCGATGATTTTTTCCAACATTTGTGACCGTATATCGGCAATAACGCGGCGAATGTTATCCTCCAAGTAGTCAATCGTTTGGGCTTATTAGCGTAGACTGGCGACTTTAGATATTCTCACAGAAAATAGTCTAGCGGCGTTAAATCACACAAACTTAGAGGCCAATCTACAGGTCCGAAACGTGAAACTATGCGGTTACCAAACGTTTCTTTCAATAAATCAATTGTGGCACGAGCTGTGTGACATGTTGCTCCGTTTTGTTGAAACCACAGCTCCTGCACGTCATGTTTGTTCAATGTATGAACGAAAAAGTCAGTAATCATGACTCTATAGCGATCACCATTGACTGTAACTGTTTGTAAAGAAGCACGGACCAATGATTTCACCAGCCCATAAAGCACACCAAACCGTCAGTTTTTCTGGAAGTAACGGTGTCTCAATATACACTTGAGGATTATCATCACTCCAAATACGGCAGTTTTGTTTATTGACGTATCCATTCAACCAAAAGTGAGCTTCATCGCTAACGGACGTAGTGCGCGATACGTATTTCGAAAAGAACCATGATTTTCAAAATAAATTTTCACCATTTGAAGGCGTTGTTCAGGCGTCAGTCTATTTATATTATTGGGTTGGCAACTAAGTAATTGCGGATTTCACTCATAGATGCCTCCAGTTGAATTTTCAGGTTTGCGACGTAGTCCAAATGTAAGCACATTTTGTTATTGGATAGTTGACAATTCAGCTGTCAATCAGTAATAAAATTTTTTTGATCGGTTGCGTAGTTTTCATTTGGCGTTCGTGGAAAAATGGAAAATCAAAAGAAACATTTTCGTCATTTTTTGGTTTTTGATTTCCGCAAAGGAAAAACGCATCGCAAGCTTACAAAAAGTTATGTGCTGTTTATGGTGACGAAGCCTTAAAAGAACGGCAGTGTCAAAATTGGTTTGCCAAATTTCGTTCTGGTGATTTTTCACTCAAAGATGAACAACGCTCTGGTCGTCCAGTTGAAGTTGATGACGACCTAATCAAAGCAATCATCGATTCGGATCGTCACAGTACAACACGTGAGATCGCAGAGAAGCTTCATGTATCACATACATGCATTGAAAATCACTTAAAACAACTTGGCTATGTTTAAAAACTCGATACATGGGTTCCTCACGAACTGAAAGAAACGCATTTAACGCAACGCATTAACAGCTGCGATTTGCTAAAGAAACGTAATGAAAATGATACATTTTTAAAACGACTGATAACTGGCGATGAAAAATGGGTTGTTTACAACAATATCATGCGGAAAAGATCGTTGAGCAGGCCAGGTGAACCAGCTCAAACAACATCAAAAGCTGATATTCATCAAAAGAAGGTTTTGTTATCAGTTTGGTGGGATTATAAAGGAATTGTCTACTTTGAACTCTTACCTCCCAACCGAACGATCAATTCTGATGTCTACATTGAACAACTAACGAAATTAAACAATGCAGTTGAAGAAAAGCGGCCCGAATTGACAAATCGAAAAGGTGTTGTATTCCATCATGACAATGCAAGGCTACACACATCTTTGGCCACTCGGCAAAAATTATTGGAGCTTGGTTGGGATGTTTTGCCACATCCACCATATAGTCCTGACCTTGCACCATCTGATTACTTTTTGTTTCGATCTTTACAAAACTCCTTGAATGGTAAAAAGTTCAATAATGATGATGATGTCAAATCATTCGAACTTGATTCGGTTTTTTGCTAATAAAAACCAGAAGTTTTATGAACATGGGATTATGATGCTTCCTGAAAGATGGCAAAAGGTCATTGATCAAAATGGGCAATACATTACAGAATAAAGTTATTTAGTTCCATGAAAAAATTGTCTTTGATTTTCTAAAAAAAATTAACCATAAATCATTGGCCAACTGACAAAATGGCCGCCAGTTAAAAAAGTGTTACCAATTTAAAGTTTGATACCTCTAAAAAAAACATCCTACATAATCAAAGAAGAATGAAAAACAAAATATATATGAGACATTTCCTTTCACAATTAATCTATAGATATAAACATATCTTAGTCATTCGTTTGATAAAACATAAAAATTGTTTGATTGATATTTATAAACATCAGTAGACAATTTTGCTAAAACAAATTATATACAATGCCATCTGTATGCTACTATCACAGTTATAGAAGTTATTGCAACCTCAACAGCTCTTTTCGTATCAGCTGAATATATTTTGATAAGAAGTATTTTGATATTCTTATCTATCAGCAAAAGAAAGGTTTGTGTTAGTAATGAATATAAATGTGTCACAATCTAAATATGATTATTACTGACTATTCATTCTTTTCTGACATATTGTTTTGATGAACCTGCATTGTACATATTATTAAGGTAAGACATTTTAAATTTATGTATTTGAAATAACTGTGACTTAAATTGGTGCGAATTATGTGCTTAAAAGTATTTCCAATATTTATTCATATGTTCAACTATAGCAAATCATATATTAGATATTTGAGCATTTACATATAGTGGTGAACTATTTCTTTTTGTAACTTTGAGTAGTTTATATGTCGTCATTACAAAATCAAAAGAGCACTTGTGAGCTATAACTAAAATATTTGATATTGGAAGTACCTTTTCGGAAAAAATTACTTACTGACAGTGTTTTTTAATTGTGTAGCCCATCACTGGAGGTTGGTCAATTACTGTATGTGCTACCTTAATTTAATTATTGATTGAATTGGCATTCACTTGGTAGAACTCCATTATAACACGGCGAAAAAATAGCAATGTATTTTAGTTCTACAAAATTATTTTTTAAGGTATAGTTGATCGTATATGAGTCAGAACAATGCTTGAACGAACATTTGCTTATGAGTATATAGCTGTGTAGAAAAGGTACACAATATATATTCTCTCCTGTTTTAACGACCTAGCTTGTTTCTTTCTCGCAATAAAGCTGAAAATTGTAAATGATACTAAAAAGGCGGCTATATCAATAAATTTACATATGGCACGGAAATGGTCCATTATGGAGACAAGTAGCGGGTTAAGCAATGGCGATTGACACACATTAGTTTGTTTGCTAAAAATCCTTTGTTGATATCTATTGATTTCCAGCTGTTCTAAAACCGTCATCTTGCGAACTTTATTACAAAGATGCAAACACTTAATTTATATTATTTGATTCCTTTATAACGTGATTAACGAATTGTGAATCTGTTTTTTTATTGGCGTGAGCCGAAATAGCTATCAACTATACCTTAAAAAATAATTTTGTAGAACTTAAATACATTGCTATTTTTTTCACCGTGTTAATTTAATTATATTACATTTAAATTCATGTGAAATTTTCATTGAGATTCAATAATTGATGAGTTACTTATGTTATTTTTTTTACTAATATATTACTTATTATTTCATTAATCAAGATTTTTTTATTTTTTATTTATAATTTCAGTGCGCAAAAAAAATTTCCAAGTCCTGAAATGGGGAATAAGTGCCATAAAAATCAGTACCCGCCAGTGTATGTGGAAAGTGGCCATCATGGACACGTCAACATTGTATCAACTCAACTTCCACCAAATTCTGTAACAGTACAATATAACTCATCCCGCCATACATATCCTAGACACACTCATGGCCATCACCACGCACACTTCCAACTTCACAGCAACCATGGTCATCTTGGATACCACGGACATCACAACCATTATGGACATCAACGTCTACATAGCCACCACATACATCACGGGCGATTCGCTCGTTAACACAAAAATTTATTGTTCTAATAATATTAGTATTCAATAAGAAGGTCTACAACTTCTGTCCAATATCTCAATGTTTCAAAAAATCTGTAAAACGTAATTATCACATTTAAAGATTAATAATTTAACACGGTGAAAAAATAGCAATGCATTTTAGTTCTACAATTAATTTGCTTATCTATATATAGCTGTATAGAATAAGTACACAATACATCTTGTCTTCTGTCCCAACAACCTAGCTTATTTCCTACTAGCAATAAAACTAAAAATTTTGAAAATGTAAATGAAACTAAACAGGCGGCTATAACAGTGAACTGAAGTATTTGGCGAAATGGTTATTATGGTTTATTACAGGTAGGCAATAGCACCCCCAATGGTCTGAGAAGTGGCGACCGACATACATTTGTTTGCTCATTTAAGATGTCGTGTGACGATTGATATCTATTGATTTCCAACTGTTCCAAAGCCGTCACCGATGTAAACACGTAGCCGCTGAGTTTAAATTAAATTTACGCTTTATTGCTGGCAGGAAATAAGCTAGGTCGTTAAAACAGAAGAAAAGATGTAGTGTGTACCTTTTCTTCACAGCTATATATAAATAAGCAAATGTATGGTCAAACATAGTTCCGACGATGGCATGATCCGAAACAGCTATCAACTATATACCTTAAAATTTTTGTAGAACTAAAATACATTGCTGTTTTTTCACCGTGTTTTAATGGAGTTCTACCAAGTAAATGCCAATGCAATCATTAAATTAATAATTTATACAGATAAAACTATTTTTTGTCAGTAGCAATAATAATCCTGGACCAAAAATGATGAATTATAAGTAAAAATAAATGCAATAAAAAATCACATTCAAAAATGATCAGTACTTATTTATTAACACTTCATTCATAATTTCTTTGATTTCGTTATTAATTGCCTAGAACTGCTTTTAATGTAAATATTTCTGAAACCAAAAAACAGCCTTTAATGCAATTGTGAGGCAGTTATTAGCCTATTTATGTGCATGTTTTACCTTTTCACTGTTCAGCTACATAGAGGAATATTCCAACAGGAAATATTTCAAAAATGTATCCAGTAATTCTTGTGTTATCTAAAGATTGTCAGCTTAAATCAGGCAACATTGTTTTAATCAAAATAACTTTTGCATGAACGTTTTGATTCTGTCAACTCTCTTATATTGTTGAGTGTAAATATCAGCAAACTGCAATCAGCCATCTCAACAGTTGAAACACTAACTCTCAAAGTTTGATAAACCTGGAAACTAGACTTGGACATTATTGTGGGATGACTAAAGGATGGTTCATGTTAACCAAACCTAATTCATCACTTGTTAAATTTTTATGAGTTCCGTAAAGCAAATCTGACACGCTCTGTTCATTAATCTCTGTAAATTTGACCAACACAAAGGCCAATGGCTCATCTAAGTAGAAATAGTTTGGTATTTTTCTCTGACCTCCCAATTCGTTCCCAGAACCAGTATGCTGAATACTTAATTGTTTGAAAAAATAATTTAGACCCGAATTGTCGCTATGGTGATAGAAAACATGACTTAGAGCATAATCTTTGAAACTCTCCAATTATTTTGAATAAAATATCCTGTTAGTGTCAGATATAAATATTTGTGCTACATCCAAATGTCTGGTATGAACAGCTGTTTTCCATGGCGTAACACGATAATCATTTACATTATTATTTTGAGTGGTAAGATTGTCTCAGGAGCAATTGCACAAGGCTCGGTAGCTTGCTCTTAAGTGTGCAGACTGTACCTAAACCTGTACTGGAAGTCACATGTATGTCTGTATAGATCAGTACACTTATCGTAAGACGCTCCAAATTTTCACCAAGTCAGAATAACCCATGGGTCAGACCAACTTGAGGAATTCTTCCTACTCTTTGCTAAAGAGGAGGTGAGGATGTCACCCAGTCCAGAGGATGTCACCAGTATCCTGTATTTCGCCACATATACATGTTGGTCCATACACTATCCAGCTAAGCTTTAAGCTTGAATGACTGAGAATAAGCCACATTCTCCATTTGGTTCGAGTGGACATTCAAATTCAATTTATTCTGAATAAAACTTTTGCCAATCAAAAAAATCTTAACTCGTTTGAAGAAAACGTTTAGTATTCCTGTCTTTTGCCATTCAATTCATAATAAGTATATTCTTTTTATCCTAATTAACTGTTATTTTTCACTAATATGTTAATAGAATATAACGACTTTTTCATAAATCATGACATTGAAACATCTCTACTTATACACTTATATGTGTTGAACGAACTAATTTATAATAAAAATTCAATTAACATTTTATGTTATTTTGTAGATGTTGTCTTAATAATAAAAACATATGATTTTTTTTCAAACTTATGAAGGAAATGGAGACAGAATAGTCAAATGTGATATATTGAAATTAAACCACTATCACAGGGAACTCTTAATTATAATAGAAATGGATTTATGTTATGTTAATCAGGAATTATAACAGGAATAGAAGATGATATCATTAATTGATAAATCAATAATATAACTATTTTTTAGTATTTTATTATTTTTTTTGTTGCCAAATCTTTAATAATTAAAATTGAGACAAAATAAAAAATGAAACAGAAGATAAATGAATGTAATTTAAATGTTTGTCTTTTACATTACATTTTCTTTTACAGTACATATCACCAAAAGTAAAAAAATGCAGATAGTAGTTCAGTATAACACAAATTGAATTTTATTATCAACAAATTTTCATTTTCATCAACTTAGTTGAAAATTAACAATAAATTTTTAAAAATATAATCTTTTAACAAAACAATATGAACACAATTTATATACGTAAATTTAATTTATCTTTCCATATTCATGGGGGGATATTGATCTTGGGTCAATTGGCCACCGTCTGGAGTAAGTTGTCCGTAATCGGGCATAGGTCCTCCATGCATTGGGCCGTGGCTGTTTCCTGGGAATCCAGGCTGTTGGCTGAGTTGACCATTATCAGGGCTGAGTTGGCCGTTATCGGGACTTAGCTGGCCGTAGTCTGGCTGCGGGTACTGGGGTACATTCCCGCGCCTTTCGTTGACATCTTCTGTAATAAATAAAAACATCTTCATTATACGCCCAGGAAAAGTATAGTAACTAAATATTTTTTCTCTTTATTGACTGAATTGGCATTTACTTGGTAGAACTCCATTATAACACGGTGAAAAAATAGCAATGTATTTTAGTTCTACATTTTTTTTATTAGATACAGTTAATAGCTATTTTAACTCACGCCATCTTCGGAAATATGTTTAAACGTACATTTGCTTATCTATATATATCTGTGTAGAAAAGTACACAATACATCTTCTCTTCTGTTCTAACGACGTAGCTTATTTCCTGTCAGCAATAAAGCTTAAATTTAATTTAAACTCAGCGGCTATCATAAATGAGCAAACAAATGTAAAAACATGCAAAAATGAGTCATTTGTCAATACCATCTACCTGCATTTCCCGATTTTATAATTTATATTATACAATTTGTTTTAGTATAACGGCATTCTATTCAACGGTTTTTCCAAATCGAGATTCAATATTTTTACTCATCAGTAAGTCCAAGGTTTCAAGCAGAATTCATTGTAAAATAAAACGTTTTCAGTGTTATTTCACGGTAGGCAGCAAAACATTGCACGGTAGAGTAGTTAACGAACTACTCTACCATGACGCGAATCATTTCAAAACATTAACAGCTATTTTCAACTATTTCCGATATGAGTTTGTTCATTTTTGCAGTCGGTGATTGTATAGGTATTTTCCAGAAAAAGTTTTTTTAAATATAATACTTAAAAAAAAATGACTTCTTCCTAGTATTATAAAAGATAACCAAAGTAAATCATTTTTTTACAAATAATTAATACGGATTATCTTTGTTTTTTTTTTTCAAATAAATGACAAACCAAAGTATTTGGTTAAAGATAAGATTAATTTTAATACTGAATATTATGATATTTTAGTACATGATCAGTCATCATTATCTCTTAGCTACATGACGTTAGCAAGCTTTGTTTTATAGATAAGATTATAGACAAATGATTTTCGATTAGTATATAATATTAAACACAGTTTTTCAGTTTAATATAAAATATTTTTTAGAAATAGATAATCCTTATTTGAGCCAAAAACGCCAGACCTTGACCAACCAGGGATTATGGATTATTAGTCAACGAGACCTTTGAATCAAAAAGCTTGAAGGCCTCTGATCTATGTCAACACAATAAAGAATATTATATAAATTTTCTTACTGACCATCAGACATTGTTTGATTTTTATTGTTCGCTTCTTGGTAGGTGACGATTAGAAACTTGGCTGGAATATAAACAGATGGTGTTAGTAAGTTTGTTAAGAAAACTATTATTCAGCTCAAATTGTTATCAAGTTGATTTGAAGCTTTCTCTGCCAATTTGGACTAAGATTTTCATTCTGTTCATCAAAAGGCATTCAGTTATTATATAAGTGATATTGATCCCATGACAAAAATGAAGTAGAAGTGAATTAATGTTTAATAATATTTAGCTTTAGTTATTTACAAATATTAAAATTTGTAAACAATTTATTTGATAAAAATTATAAATGCTATTTGACTATAAAAAAACACTGATAGATATGTGTTGTATCCATTGCTGAAAAAGTTTCAATAAAAAATATGAGAATGGCTAAAAATAAAAGATGACAAAAAACGTATCCACATAGTACAACAAGTACATGGTGGCTAGAAAAATAATCCACCTTGAATGAGTTAACGCATTAACTACTAACGTCTCAATAGTTGAAATTAAAGATTGCCGTGCTTTAATAGTCGATACTTTACAATAAACGAGTATTTAACGTTTTATTAAAAAAATATTTTTAATCGAAATATAGTGCAATCAGTCCAAATAATGTTAACCTTTATCCGCCGATGTCCCGAGCGCAATAGAAGTAGCATACTGACAAAGTATTTTTTGTAAAATATTAGCACGACCCATAGCTGTTATATATATAAATATAATTATATATCTAAACGTAGTCATTTAATTTGGGTAACATAAAAAGCATTATCGAAATAAAAAATGATAATGATTAACCAAATAAATATTTTAAATTTTTCATATTTTATATAATAACGCATTAAATTTAATGTTAAAAACAAAAAAAAATTATAAACATTTTTTTCGGATGCCAAATTCAAATGATAAATTTCTATGTTAGAAAAAAAATCTGTATCCCCGTTGAAATATTACGGTCCGCTTAATACAACGCAACGCATATCCCAAGAGTTGACATTATAAGGCAATATGTTTATATTACTCACCATGACAAAAATATTTATCGAAACCGAAAATAAAATTATAGATCGGTATCTCAAATACATTATTTATGTAAGCTAATAGTAATATTTTGTGTACTATTGTCATAAATCAGTGTAATCCGATAGCGAAATGCACCATAATCAGTGGTCCTGTACGGGATTGTTGGAATGACGTAAATCCGCCGTTAGTTAAATGTAAATAACACAGTTTAAATATTTTTCATAGAATTCAAAATTTATGTATCATTTACAAGGCTCAACTAAGAGTAGGTCGGTGTATTTAAAATAATATTTCAGCGACAGTAAAAATTTTGTTAATCAAAGTGACGTCACATTAAAAAAAAGGCTTCAGCTCACCAATACTTCTTACACCATGATTCAATGACACTATTCAAATGTTGAAATAAAAAGAATAAAATTCCCGAAGATTTATAATAACAAAAATTAAATCTTTTTGAATAGGTTTGACTGAACATTAAAAATTGTGAAATCAAAAAAGATTAACATGATGATAAAATAATAATTTACAAAGTGTGTTTTACTCACAGTATCCTGGCAGCTAATAAAATAGGGTTTAGTAAAAACATATAGTCAGTCGATATAATCAATAACAAATGTGCTTATCTATATTAATCAGTATTGTGGTTTGTATTTATCTACCAAAAAACACTTATAGAATAATCTAATGATCGCAGTATGACGAAGACATACAATATACAATATTACTTACGAAAATGAATTGAAAAGAGTTGCAATGAGAATAATTGGCATTCGATCTATTTTTAAAGTTATTTGAATTTGATTTTAAGTAATTTTAAGATATCTATCTAAAAACGCTAAACGAGGAACATCATTCAATACTAAATATACTGCGATCATGACAAAATTCAATGCACCTTCATATCAATGCCTAATTTATAATATCTGTGTAGATTTTCACATGTTTCATGTTAGGTTTCGTTTTTCAGCATCGTCAAACATTTTATTACACGGATGCAATACAACTGACACACAGTAAACAATTTGCATTTGTTATATATATTTTAAATAATAAAAACACATTTTTAATATTGTCTCTACAATATATTTTATGATCAAAGGCGGTTTCCCTCATTCTGAGTATTATCAACTGATACAAATTATAATCAAGTCTATTAATACAAAACTTAAAAATTAATAATAATCAGGTTTATATAAAAAACCAAAAGTTCAAGAACTACAAAAAAAAAAACAATTTACAGACGATCATGCAATATATGATACATCCAAATTTGGAGTTATGTCTTTCCACCAAACCACACAAGAAAAAATATAGACATTAGCTAACTAATTTTCTATCATGTATATTTTCTGCACTTGTGAAAAACTTTATTTATTCATTATTCATTGAAATATACTGGGCGTGATGCCACAAGCCTTTTCTGGTTGCTCTTCACTTACCAAAGTAACATTTTTCAAGCAAACAAACCTCTATCTTAAATGCTTGGAAAAAAAGTATTTCTGACAAATTTTTGACACCGTTTTCACCCCCCCTTTTTAATGACAAATTATAAGTTTATTGCTTTTGCAAATTCACTTTAATACATTAAAAATAGTATTCGTCTAAACTCACTCTTCTCCGTGTGGAATATGTCGAGATCCGCAGAAAAACTGTTAAAAATGGTTTATGCTCTTACTAGTGACATCCCTGTTGGCAGACTTTCTCTACATTTTTGAAGACCAAGTAAGCTATGACCACGACTTTTCAAAAAATTATAAAGAACACACAATTTGTAAAAACAGAGGTTGAGCAACTATGTAACAAGCAACTATCGTCAAGCAAAGTTCAAACATTCCTTTATTCGGGGGCTATAAACTGCTCATTGAATAAAAAAATAATTAAAACTATTATGCTTTTTTTACATTTATTTAAATAATTTTTACAATAATCAATCATTAATGTTAGAACATGTCATTAATATCGAGCGAAATTTCCATTATCAGGTGACAGAGCCCCATTGTCAGGCGGTAAATATCCATGCATTGGCCCGTGACTGTTATCTGTGAGTTGGCCATAATCCGGTTGTGGATATTCCTGGATTGGTTGTGTCAATTGGCCGTTATCTGGTTGGGGATATTGCGGATAAGGTTGGGTCAATTGGCCGTTATCTGGTTGGGGATATTGCGGAAAGGGTTGGGTCAATTGGCCATAATCTGGCGGCGGATATTGTTGAATCGGTTGGGGAAATTGATTCGGGTAGTGTTGTATCGGTTGATGAAAATCAGGATGAGGCTGATGATGAATCGGTCCATGACTATTATGGATGTTCATATCTACTTCATGTTCAGGAGGATCGCAGGAGTTCCCCATGTTCAAAAATATTTTACAGCAGCTGTAAATTCAAAAAGACAATATTTAATAGACAATCACCGCTAGTCAACACATAATACTAGAGTATTTTTAAGCTTTATGGAAGTGGTTCGTATCTTTCCACATAAAAATTATCATCACACCTTCAAAAAAATCACATTAATACAATTTTATTGAAATTTTTCACGAAATGCAAATTATATTTAACTGATTTTAATGCAGAAAACCTCGTAACACCGATGGAAAAAAACACTGAATTATTCAACCATCTTGTCAAATTTCAACAGTATATATTAGCAGTATATTATTAAATATACTAAATAGTCAGATCTGTGGTCCAGTGGTAAACATCGTTTACTTTGACGACAGATTTCACAGGTTTGAATCCCCTAGTTTTTGTAATGTCTAAAAATTAATTCTTATTCTTTCAAGCCTAATAAACGACGCATAGCAAGAACAAGAGTTAAACACTAGTTCTTTAATAAAACTATTTTTTTCCTACTCTCTTTTGATAAGAAGTGGTTCGTAAGTAAGTTACAAGTGCTTCTTGTTGGAACAAGTTACCTGCTCTAGAAGGCCATACGTTATGTGATAGAAGCGAACATGTATTTAAAAATAATATATATACAAAAAACGAGAGTTAAGAAACATTTCACGCATACAAATATCTAAAGCACTTTAAACAAATTGTTTTTATTATTTCCTGTTTATAATATCCACAGATACACATTACTTTATATATGAAGGTATAAATGTTTTTTATATGGCATCCATTTTAGTTTTTGTAAATATTGTAATGTCATCTAGTAAAAAAATCAACAAGCTCTCTAATGACAAAATATATCTTAACACTGACATTTACATACATTCAAGAAAGTATTTGTAACTGTTTGTAGGACAATACCTAACTGTGGTGCAATCAGAAGGTTTGTGTACTTTAAAACGAGAAAATGTGTGTTAGGGCGTTCTAAGCAATTTATCTCATTAGTTTCTTAACAACTTATATTATGTTTAAAACAAAACCAATGAGTCAATATTTACGTGCAATTCAAATATGTTTAACATACATATAGCATATAAATCCTGCAAGAGAACAAAACGTATTTTTCTTTCTATTTTTCTTACTAAAACCAATACAACAGATTTTAACTGAAATTATATTGAATTACAGTAATTATTAGAAATAAAAGTGATAATTTTAAATTTTAAGTTTAGTTTAAATTAAATAAGTAATAACTATTATTTTAACTTCCTAACTAAATTAATTACGAGTGATAATTTGAATATAAAATTTAATTTTCTTTATAACTGATTGCCATATTGCTGTGTCAACTTTGACCAGTATAATAAAACGAGAGCTTTTGAAATAAAATATTTTTTATAAATATTCACCAAGGAAATAAGTTTTCTTGGTTAAAAATAATATGAAATAACTTACAACGCCAGCTTTTTAACTTTTAAATACTTTAACAAATTGAAAAATAACTCCGACTTGATCAGAATGTGCTTAAATATATTTACAATCTGAATATTTTACAAATATGCAGAAAATAGACTCACCGGCCTTATCTATGTACAGATTGTTGTAGAGACAGGAATCTATGATAAGATAAATCCGCTCATATTGATTAGTTTTTCTTTTATAAATATCAAATCACAGTGTTAAAACATAAATCATTTTATTACACAACCATCAATGTTATTTTTATGGCAGTTTTGACGTGGTAAATTTTTGTTACCAAACTTCTTAATCATTTCTCCGTGGATGACCACCACACAAGGCATTAGCGGTATATTGAGCTTCTAATCACACATTGGAACAATAGATTAACAATAAATTGAGTTTTCTTATAACTGTTTACATTTTCTATTGAGTGACTAGAACGTTAAAATCTATCTCTTCGAGAAACCATTCTCCTACATTTCTATTTTCAGTTTTAACAAATAATATATACAATAAGAAGCAATGAACACATTAATGATTTTTTAATATGCTGACATTGAAGTAGGAGTCGGAGGTTTATGTGCTGAAACTCCGCATTTAACATAGAGTGATGATTTGAATACTAAAATTTTCACAACTAGCCAGCCACACCAACAAAAAAGCTTACAAGTGACAAGTGTCACGATTCTCTATAAATTGTAATTTTAAGGAATCTTAAACAAGATTTTTTTGAAGATAATTTACGATTTTACATATCTTCCTTTTATTTTAAAAGTTTGATCTGTCTTTGAATGCATTTTCAGCCTTTATCTCTGGTTCGTATGTCATATTTGATGACATGGCATGCTCCCTTGTTACATATACATATTACAATATGTTACAGCAGAGGTCCTTTTATGTGTACTGTAATTTTTGGTTTTGGTTTAAAAAACCTAAAATACTATTACTATCATTAAATGTATTATTTGGTTTGCTGTCAACTATATCTATTTGCTACAATCAAAATATTGCAAAACTTGACCTCCTCTTAATTATATATTACAACATTATTAAAGGAAGGATTTTTAGTAAAAAGATAATGTTATTCATTTAAAAATAAGTTTATTTACATCGATTTCATATTTTCTACAATATCTTAGTAATTAACATTTACTTCAGAACACGCTATAAATACAAATGATAAATAATAAATGACAATGGTATTAAGATGATTAAGAATGTTAGGCATTTGAGATTTTATTATGAGAGTGCTCCGTTGTCACCGCTCAGTGCTCCACCATCCCCACTAAGTGCACCATTATCCCCACTTAGTGCTCCATTATCCCCACTTAGTGCTCCATTATCCCCACTAAGTGCTCCACCATCCCCACTTAGTGCTCCATTATCCCCACTAAGTGCTCCACCATCCCCACTTAGTGCATCATTATCCCCACTTAGTGCTCCACCATCCCCACTAAGTGCTCCATTATCCCCGCTCAGTGATCCATTATCCCCACTAAGTGCTCCACCATCCCCACTAAGTGCACCATTATCCCCGCTCAGTGCTCCATTATCCCCGCTCAGTGCTCCATTATCTCCAGTCAGTGCTCCATTATCACCTGGAAGTTATATAAAATCTGTTGAATTTAAATATAATAAATAATCTAAGCGTCCTTTTGCTTTTAGAATGATAATTGAATACAGCGGAGTCAGTTGAATTAAAAATTTATAGAAAAATTATTAACTTATAAATGACTTGGTTTTACTGAAATCACTTTTTTGATTTCATCAATCTGCTTTATATTATTGGTTCTAATGAGGAATTAATTAAAATCCTCTGCATTTATTTTTCAGTTCGCTGGCATGACAAATATCAATAAACATAATATGGCCATCAGTATGAAGTATTCTGTGCGGCTTGCAAATTTATGATCAATTTAAAATCAAACCACATACTAGCAATAATACCAACATCATACAAAGTTAAATATACGGGTTTCATGTATCTTATTGTCATGATTCACTACCGAAAACTGACACTGGTAGAATTAAGCCGTAATTTACAAAATAAAAATCATTTGTTAATTATTAAAACACTACCACATAAATAAGCAGCTAATTGTAGGCTAAAGTTTTATTTTTTTATTAAAGTATTATGGCACCTGACTTTGCAAAATAGGTAACAGAGCCTTACCAATGTTTGAAGACTTGAGATAAAATAGAGAGTGATTTAAATCTTAACAAATAAATTAATGTATTGCTTACTTACCACCAAACATTTTTCAGTTTTGATTTTAAGCTTCTTGGTAAGTGACTGATCAGAAACTTGGCTGAAATTTAAATAGATAGGATTAGTTAATTTTTTGCTGGAAAAAGTATTATATAGTTCTTTGTTTCTCAAACTGTGTGTGTTCTGCGTAACCTGAATGGGTGTTCTATAAAAATGAAGCTAGTTATAAACTATTATATTATGAATTACTCAACGCAAAAATAGGCTATGAATTCAGGATAAATTTTTGGATTTGCGAAGTATTCCATTCTGATCTAGTTCAATGCATGTTTTAATTTTTTTTTGCTTCTGATTTGGTCTTATATCTATATTGCCATAAAACTTCATTTTGTATGGTGAACATTAACACAATTGTATAAATACTTCAATTCCTCGAAAAACATTTGAAGTCCATTATCATTAGCAATCCATTTGTTTTATTAAATGAATTTTTAATGTCATCTTGTAGATAATTTATTATCTTTTAACATTTTTTCATGATAATATGACATAAGATATGTATGAAAAAATAAAAGCGAGTTAAAATTTATTTTTGTCCATTCTTAACTTTGATCAACACAAACACTATTGAAACAATTTTTGAAATATTCTTGTTATATGAAATATTAAGTTCTTCTTCCAATTCATCTCAAGACCTTTATAGCGTAAAAGAGATTTTCTTAAACATATATTCCAAGAAATAAGTCAAACCAAAATGCACATATATATTCTCAAAATTATATGACTACATATATATAATATTTCATAGCACAAACCGTTCTAGTTCCATAACGTTTTTTAATTGTATAAAAGAAATAATAAATATTTTATTACATGACGACCAAAAATCACTGGAAAATATAAGTGTCAATAAATAAAGATAAACGTAATATTCGACCGAGAAACGATAGTCACCATTGTTGACATCATCTTGAATAATTGAATTGTAATTGACTTTAATATAATATGTTAATACGTTGACAGTAAAAATTTGATTGAAATGGTATCATATTGACAAAAGCGTTACAACTTGCTTATATTTCTTACATCATAAGTCGTATCATTCAAAGGGCCAAGTAAAGTAAAATAACTTCGACTTAATATTTTCTAATTAAGAACAACAAAGTAAAAATAGATAAAGTTTATATCAAATCAATTTGTTGTATAGATTTGATTTGATGTTAAAAAAAAATAATTTAAAAAATCTCTAGTAACATGAATAATATATGAAATGTGTTCTACTCACAGTTTCCTGGCATGTAATAGAATGAGGTTTGGCAAAAACGTAGGCAAAGTTGACCCAATCGATAACAGGTGGTCTTATCTATACTTCAGGCAGTTTTCTACGTAGTACATATAATATTTATCAGAAAAAAACACTTGATAGAATAATAATACTGATTTCAAAATGACTAATATATCGATGAGATACAATTTTAGTATTATAAATGAACCATAAAGGGTAAAAATTGCAATTATTGGACAGTGGTTTTTCTCAAAAATTGTTTATTTTTTAGTTCTTTGTAAATTTATTATCATGGCAAATGGCAAAAATTCTACAGAAAATTTCACCGTCGATTTTATTCCAATGTTTCTTAATGTCAAAATACTATGTTCTGGCACGCCAGGTAAATTCTAATACAAAAAATATTTTTTTAATCAAGTCATCATTTCTTATGATTTTGTTATTAAAAAATTCCATGCAACCTATCCGAGCCTAAAAAAGCAGTTTAACTCAATCACTAGTCCTGTCTTAGCATTATCCTACTGCTTTCACAGAAAATACAGATTGAGCAACTAAGTAACTATCAGTTCTCGTATAAAAAAATCTTTTGAGATTTAATGATCTGTACACTTCAAATAGGAAGATGTCATGGATCCAAAAATACACTATTAAAACGTAAGCAGTTAATGTGTAATTTTTTGTTCTTCTTTTCATATTTTTTATGTTGGTAGTTCTTTATTTAAATACAGTTTTTATTGCAATACTTTCACTCACGGCTTGGTAATTTCTTAATTCAGTTAACGGTTATGAATGGCATTCTAACTTAAATCTCTTTTTCATGCATGCGAGGTGTTAAATCATTTACAATATCATGAATAAAACATTCTCTTGCTTAAAATAATACAGAAGAAAAGATTGAAAATTTTATTCAACATTCATATTCATGGTCTTTAACTAAACGTAGGGTGTATATTGTGGAAATAGTGCTAAAAATGCATTATTATTATTTTTAATACAACCAGTACATAAAAACATTCAGAAAAATATTAGGAATACATAGTATAATGTATTATTTTTAATATGCGATTAACCTGTGGAGTAGCGTACACGAACTGGTCATGTGGACAAAAATCTTGTTCATGGGTATGCTACTGTCATCTAGGGAATATTTTTGAATACTTTTACTCTTTATTTTACAGTTTACGCTTTTACCGACTTAAATATACATTGATTATTTCCGCTTGTAAGCTCATATAGTGTATAATCTGTGCTCATAACAACGCTACCATAAACCATTACGTCGAGAGCGCGTGGAGGCATTTTTAACGAAATATTGACGAATATATAATATTAGAAATTTTGAACTATTTTGTACTCAAATCACATATTTTATCCAAGCTTACATCGTATTTTGATTATATAGGCCATATAAGGTATTGATTGGTGTTTTGAAGCTTTTTGGAATGTAGTGCCACGTAAAAAATAAATATTCTTTTGATTATTATAATACATTTTATCGAATGTGTAGTGTTTTAAAATAGTTGGTCGTTGACCCCTGGAAGTAATTTTCGCTATTACAATTTTAAAGAATACCTGGCCATGCTTATTTCAATCAATTTGAAAGACTCTAATAGCGATATTTTATTGAAGTGTTCATTTACATAAAAATAATTATGTGATAAAAAAATACATGTATTTTTACACTTTCTCATAAATCCATGTCCTGAGTATTTAATTAACGTCTGCATAAAGTTATCAGATGTTTATTGTTATTAAAAGTTACACATACCATAGTTGTTACAATAAGCAATGTCAACCAAAAAAAATTGTCAAATAAAATTATGGTAAATTTATTCTAAACGTATTACCACACTTGAAATTTTTTTATAATAAGTTATGTTAATATATATAAAGTTTTTAATTGATCTGTTTTGGTTGTACTGTGATGTTATTTATTATTGTTTTCAGATATCCTTTATCGTTAATTAATTCCAATTCCGTCTTCAAAATCGAGTAAGGCCTTCATCACCAATCGACAGAGTTCTAATATCGGGTGGCAGATATTTATTCATCGGTCCATTACTGTAATGTGTAAATTGACCGTGATTCGGTTGCACGTATTGTTGAATTGGATGAGTTAATTGGCCATAATCACTCGGCGAGCTTTGTTGAATCGGTTGGGGTAATTGATTCGCGTAACGCTGTGTTGAATGGTAATTGTCAATATGACTCTGATTATCGTGGATGTTCATATTTACAGTATGATCGCAGTGGTTCCCCATCTTCAAAATTTCTTATCAGCAGCTGTAAAATGAAAAACTCATGCATAATTAAAAAGTCACTGCTAGTCATAATAAAACAGAATGTTTAGTACTATTTTCAAATTTTTATATTATGAAACTAGAAACTGAAATCTTTATATTCAAATTTAACGCCATTCTACCAAGAAGTGATGGGCAACACTTTAAAATTGAATAACTCAGTGTGGCAATATTTTTTAAAATCTTTTTGAGTATTTATTATATTTACTTCAGAAGCATCAATATTCTCGATATCTAAACCGTTGGTATAGGAAATATCTATTTTGTTCTGCTATGAAACTAGTTTTCCTACTGATAATTGTAACAATTGTCTCTAAAAACATTTTCTCTCTGAAGATGTTTTTCATAATAGTGAAACACGTGTCACAATATAAATAACATTACACAATCAAAAAAATACCACAACAATCAATTATATTTTTTTCACAATTTTACTGCCAAATCAAAGTGAGAAAAACAATCACTACTGCTTTGGGTTAAATTTTGGAATTCGAAATATATTGTAAAATATAAAATACAGGGAGGAAAAGCATTCACTGTCGATGTTGACATCATATAGGATGTTTTAAAAGCTATCAAATACCTTAAAACTAATTTAGCACTGAGGCTAAATGAATTCATTAACAGATCATTGTCACAAGCAGTCAATCGAGAAATTTTATGGTCTGTAGACATTGATCAGTCGTTGAGACTGTCGTTTTTACTTTACAGGTATCTGAAATACTGTAAAATGACTGAATGGTCTTCTTATATCTGCTAATACTTCTTTTTTATCTATTTTATTTTTGCTCTCATAAAAATACATGAATTGACTACAATTATCGGGAATTATTCTCACATTTTACAGTCTTGATGAAAAACATTGTAAAACCGTGTCTCCGAGGACAGGTGGGGAACTACAAAACTTATGAGTGCACGAATTCAGCAGAGGACTAAGTGAAGTAGAATAGACTAATTGAATTGGTGAAGATCCAATGGACTGCTACACCAGAACAAAACAGTAAAGAGAATCATGATTCCAGCACTTAAAAATATATTAGTAAAACTGCACCATTGAAAATCTATAATTTGGTTTTTTCTGCCAAATTTTCTTCTCTGCATAAATAATTACTATCACCACCAAAGACAATAATTTCACATTTATCTTTATCAAGAAAATAAGATTGGTTAGAATGAAAAATATGAAATAACAATAAACTTACAATGTCCTAGTGTCAATACATAAAATATCTCACCAACTTTAAGATTATTTTATAAAAAACACAAAATATACAAACCAACCTTATCAATTCAATGAGTAGATTATTTCAGTGAAACTAAAATCGATGATAAGATATGCTTTCATCTTTCTTTGTAAATCGTGAGTCATATTTTAAGTCACTTGTTTTTACGCAATCATCATTTCGATTTGTTCTGCAATTATAATTTCAATGAAATGATAAATTTGTTATTTCATTTAACCAGTTGAGTGCCAGAACTTTCAGGAGAACAAAAAAAACCTCATAAGCATGCTCTATTTTAAAATCGATATAATATTGATTATGACAAAAAAAAAATATGCTTATTATACATATTACACTGTGTTTCTAAGAGATGTCGCTATGCAGATAAAATGATTAATTTGTCAGCCTAGTCCAGTATAAGCAGGTGTAAAGTGGACCATATATCATATATACAGCCATTTTAGTATGACTAGCCCTGCACTCACGGAATTGTGGACCGCGTATATACGGCTTCGGCGCATATCCGGTTGAGCGTTTTTCTGTGGATGATTACTATACACAACACTGCTGTTTTTATTGATTGACTGTGTAGAAATTAGACGGCGCATCGCCTGGTCTAAGCCACTGAGAAATTCATTAATCGAGCTAGACTGCTTCTGAAGGAATCAGTGTAGACACCTTTTGTGACAGTGTGGACAGCATAGCAACTGATTAATATACTGGTATCTCCCTTTAAAGCCTAGATGTATACCCACCTTACAATTAAAAACTATTTTATATACATTTTTTACAAGCCAGTCATTCGGTTATTGCTTATATATTGTAAAAGCTTAACAAAATGTATTGAAAAATTTAATTGAATGAATCAAGTTTTCCATTATTGAAATATTATGAGCTACAAGTTGTCGAGTATGCAGTGTAGTCGACTTGTTAACGACATCGGCTTCCAACATAATGCTCATGGGACGACTCACGTACAGACAGTTAAATGAATTGATTTTTCATTCAAAATAAGATTTATGTTTGTAAGCATGGATGTTTATGACATTTAATATTACTTCAAACCCTAAAAATTGAGTATTAAAAAAGCGACATGTTTACTTCTGGTCCCATTTAAACCATATCATTCTACTCTTACTATGCTAAATAAACAGAGGTTACTACTTACCAAATCATAAAAGCAAGTTTACCATTCTTGACACATGTGCTACAACTTCATTGAAACAGGGAATGATAACAGAAAAATATTATTTGACTTTTAACAACGAATTTATTTACATGGAAATTTTATTGCTTATAGTAAATAAATAAATAAATAAATTTTCTTCTTGACACTTACTTATACAAAGTATACATAATTAATGATAAATAAATAACAGTTTTTTGATTGTGAAGAATCTTCTATGAGAGTTTATCATGTAAGTGCTCCATTATCTCCACTCAGTGCCCCATTATCTCCACTCAGTGCTCCATTATCTCCACTCAGTGCTCCATTATCGCCACTCAGTGCTCCATTATCTCCACTCAGTGCTCCATTATCGCCACTCATTGCCCCATTATCCCCACTCAGTGCTCCATTATCTCCACTCAATGCTCCATCGTCACCACTTAGCGCTCCATTATCACCGCTTACTGGTCCAGATGAGTGTGGATCGTAAGAGGATTCAGATTGACAACAATTACCCATTGTAGTTTTAAATGATTAAGTCATCTGTGAAAATGAAGATCATTTATAGAATTAATCCAAAAGCTATTACGTATTTTTGATTAAATAAATGAAATTAAAACATCCCCTCATTTATGAATGGGATCAGTTTTCACAAACCTAGCAATTAATCAAATATTTTTTAAATGTCTGTTGTTAACGTGCTTTTACAAAATTGTTTTCTTTGTGAATTCGCACGGGGATGATTTCCAAGTTCAACAGATTCTCATTAACTGTTGCCAACCAATTGAATGAATAATGTTTGAGTGCACGTTTCATTAAATGCATGATATTTAACAATAGACAGATGTGCAAAGAATAATGACAGGAGAAGAAAAATGTGTGATAAACAGCAATATTAAACAATAAAAATATTTCGGACTAAGGTTCAAATGCACCAACAAAAGCTAATGTATATGTATGAGGTCTTCCAACTAAATCAAACAATTAAAACCGTCCGATATTGCTATCAATAGACATGATTGAAAATGACAGACCAGAGTTAGTGAACAGGATAGGGGAAGTGTTTCATTACTACAAAGCGCACCCACGTGTGACAGTAATAACGCAACACAAGTTGACAAAGTTTAAATAGTGTCCATCATATATTTTTAATCTTGGTCTATCTGATTTTTGCTTATTCAGATCACTACAGAAATTTTTATCTAGAAACTTATCTGGTACAGTAGCAAAGAATTAACAAACCAGTTCTTAAGGGCTTAAGTAAAATAAAACAATAAATAAAAAACAGATGACTCTAGAATCAGTATTTGGACCAAATCTAAATTGCTAAAAATTTTCTTTCTCCTGAACAATTCGCACCAACGGAAGTAAAAAGTTGGTAGATTAAGCAGTCAGTATGTATTAATCAATACAAAAATATATGAGAAACTTTATATTGAGTCTTTCAAAATATTTCAAAATCTACAGCAATGAAATAAGAAGGGTTCATAGCACATATGTAATCATAAAATAAATCTTGTAATTGATCTAGATAAAATGCCAAAACTTAATATGACATAAAATAAAGGTTTTCTTAGGGGACCTTAAAATTATTGGATGACAATATTTTATCATCCAAAAAACAAAAATTCACCTCAGATATTTTGACAGTTAAGCATTACTTATCGAGTTTGGTTCATATTTTTTCTCTTTATCGTGAATTTGGTTTCAACAGTTTTTGTTCTTGGCAACATATCAAATAATTGGCAGACAAAATTATTATTTTGAATGTCATTGTCCTTTTGGCCCGCATCATTCCAAACAAAATAAAACAAATTAACTCGTTGACTGTGGCGGAAATGCCTACCACGTGTTTTGGAAACACATTTACATGTGTAACACATTTTATTATGATATTCTACATTTATATAAAATGGCTATCATTTTGCAATATTTGATATCATTAAAACATAGAGTAACTCTTGATGCTATAGGTGCTTGTTCAGCGTTTCTTCAATATATTGGATTACGCGCTAGGCGCGTTTTCAACATCCAACGTGTTAAAAGAAAAGTCAAAAATATCGGAACATGAAAACGCTTTTACGCAAAATTTACGAACTATTAAAAAAAAACAAAAAATTTAATCACTCGGTAATAATTGTTCATTAATACTATTTTCATTTCAAAATACTAAGAGATAGTCTCCATACATCTTTTTTGGATCTTGAACACTTCAATGTCTCAAAACTTAAGTATCGCACAAGTGCCTGTTTGCTTTTGGGGCAACAATTTGCACTGTGATAAAACTGCAGCAAAGTATTACGTGATGAATAAAAAAATTCTACATGTTCGCCCGAATTGATTACATATGCATTTGGTGTGTACAAATTTGACTTCGGCACTTGGAGTTAAAAAATACATTAAACATTAACATTTGTAAAGGAAATATTGTAAAGACAACTTACAGGCTTACCGGATATTTGAACTATGACAAAATGAGAAAGTGCTTTTATCTAAACGAATATAAAACTTAAGGTAAACACCTTATTCCTTATCACATTATCGATTAAATTGGAATACTTAAAATGATAAGGAATTCTTCAAAAAACTACTTAAGAAAATACTAAAGTAAAGGAAATACCTATTACGTGTTTATTATCATGTACAAGACGCATTCTCTAACCTTTAATCGCCAATCCGGGTTAAACAAACTTTATCTGTAAGCCAGGGATTTTCAACCTTTTTATACTCTAGAGCGGATTCTAAAATATCGGTAGGGTGGCGGGCACCATCTATTTTTTCTAAGCATATTTATAACTGGACATGAGTAATAAATAAAAAAAGACTCATACATGCAATATTGCAAACATATGAACTTATATAATAAACTAAGGTACTCAAAAAAAAAAAAAAATTTGTGTTTATGAAAAAATTCTGTCGCGGTTGAATATAGGCGGACACTCACGAATCCCCATGGTGCCCGCGACCACGGGGTTGAGAATCGCTGGTCTTAGCCATAAATGTCTAATCTTTTCGTTGTTAATACTACATAAATCGAAAATGAATTGTTCTGCGACAAAGATAAAAAAAATTTGAGTGATACAATAATTGGTGTCAAAACAAAAAAATTCTTAAAATTTTTCACAATTTTTTTAATCTACGTTTGCTGCCTAAGTGGAACTTGTGGCTTTTTAACGGAAGTATTTCAACTGCAGTTTTTTTTTACGAAAACTGATTTTAACTCAACCACTCGACCCCTCTTTTAGGGATACAAGGATATAAATAATAAGATTAGGATTGAACTAATGCTTAGCGAACCCGTGTGAAAGGGTTCACCCCCTCTATAACCAAATCCCTGGCATGGAGCGTGATATTGAATATTTCAAACCGTTTTTGTTAAATGGTTAATAAGTTGATCCCAACAAATTGAAATAATTGAAGTCAAAACGAGACAAACAACAGAATATTGATAAGTTATTCATAAGTTGAAATAAATATTTCAATACTTTTAAAATCAACACTTTGAAAACATGCGATCCTATTACCATTTCTGTTGCAGACTAGACATTAATAGTGCCTAAGCACTAACGCTTGACACTTTTATGTTGAGCGATACGATTTTTGTACTTCCTTTATACGTCTTTTTTATATTGGTAGTTTTATATTAATCGCAATTATATTCATAGCTGTTACTCACTATTAAGTGACCTATCAAATTTTAATGATGTGATTATTCTTGAAGCTTTTCATGCCTGACTAATCCTGCCCTCTTTCTGTGTACATTAGAACAGCAGTTTTCAACCTAAGAGACGGGGGCTGTAACCAGGCGAGAGATCAAAACTTTATAATAAAAAATAATACTAATTCCATAATATCTAAAAATAAATAAAGCTTCATATTATTACTTATTAGAACCTTTAAACCGCTGCATTAGAGTGATTGACAGTCTATAAACGGGGTGGGGAACTTTCTCATTTCAAAAGGCCACATTCACTTACCTGATTCAACATAAGGCCGCATTAAAGAAAACTTTGACACCTCCTCTTTTGTTTGGTAATATATTACTTATCAATATGTCAACTGTAAGTAACACTATGATCCTAAGAGATGTCGTTGTCTGGTTGAAATATTGAAATTATTAAAATTGTCGACGTTGTTGAGTTTTAGTATGTCTTAAGTGGACCATATATATACGCGGATTTTGTATGGCCGGCACTGCGCTCACAGAATAATAGGCCGCATTTACACGTCTCTGGCAGAGATCCGGTTAAAACATTATAATTAAATTGATTATGAAATGTTGACTCAAATCATCAATTAAAAACGCAACCACTCACCTGACAGAAATGACGAGTGGAGTAACCAAATGACTAAAATGACTGACTGAAATTTTACGCTTAGTGCAGAAGTACTGATTGTATTTTAAATTTTATTGGAATCTTATCTTGTAGTCATTGAAATTTAATTTTCAATTATTAGATAAATACAAAAGATATAAACCGACATAGAACATGTATTGTTATATAATTTATATATATATAATGTAATATATCTAAGTAAGACATGTTTAGTATTATATTTAGGTGCTTGACAATATTACACATGACAAAAAACTTTAAAACTTTTAAAAGAATGTACACATTTCAATTGCCCATATTTTATTTATTTAAAATATGCAGTGAAACCTGTATTCTACGTTTTCTAAGAAACACGGTGAACAAATAGCAATGTATTTTAGCTCTACAATTTTTTTATAAGATATTTCGGCTCACGTCATCGTCAGAACCATCTGCATTTACTTGTAGAACTCCATTATACACGGTGTAAAAATAGCAATGTATTTGCTGTTACAACTTTGTACGATTCCACATGCTTTGTCACTAACGACTCGGGTTTTGCCTTTCGGCATCTTCAGGCATTATATCACAGGGATGCAACAGAACTGACGCATCAGTTTCACGACGCACCATTTCAGTTATGTTGCGGCCATGTGATAGAATCCCTGAAGATGCCGAAAGGCGAAATCCGGGTCGTTAGTGACAAAAAAATAGTCATACAAAGTTGTAACAATTCAAATTTGACATTTCCGTAAATTTAAATATACTTCTACATGTTTAAATATATTAAGCAGATGTTTTCCAGTGATAATACAGTTGTTTCATCTTTAACTGTGTGAATTTGCCTGTCTTCCCCTAGATTAAAAAAATCTTACCAGATTTTTTCCATTGCACTGACTTACCTATATTCAAAATTAATATGTTTACAATTTGCCACCCTTCCACAACCCGTGAAAACCCCAAAAACATGAAAAAACTGAAATGACGATACTACTCCTATGTAGAGAATATCTACTTCCACTGTTCTCTTTCTTTTGCCAAAATTTCTATTCTCTCAAATATTATATCATCATTCTATAGTCTGTCCAGACCTTCAAAAACTTTTTAAATTCCTTCTGTGAATAAAATAATGATTTTTGTTGAATATCATTTTTATCTATAAAATCTATTTCCGGATATTGCTCATGTAACAAATATTAAATTTACTCAAAGAACCGATAGATAATAAAATTTAATACAAAATCTTATGAATATTTATC
The DNA here is from genome assembly GCA_028555115.1 of Himalopsyche japonica. Taxonomy (NCBI): domain Eukaryota; kingdom Metazoa; phylum Arthropoda; class Insecta; order Trichoptera; family Rhyacophilidae; genus Himalopsyche; species Himalopsyche japonica. Next base: position 583,809 of record JAHFWJ010000461.1, read on the forward strand.
AAGTATTTTAATATAAATGATTTTAAGATATTTTGTTATCATTATGCTATAATTATTTCCAGAAAAATATTTGTAATCTATAAAAGAACTGAAAAATTAATCATTTTTATTTGTATGTATAAAAATTAACTAACGAAAAATCGATTCAGCAAGTCAAAATCCATATAATTTGTTTATTTCACAATAATCTATCATTGAGAAGTGTTTATCGATTAAAATTACAAGCTAGTCATTAATCATTTGCAAATTATTGCTTAAAAAGTATCACAAGTCTCCTATGAAAATGCTAGCTGTTATTATAAGCCAATATTATATTTTTTAAATAAAAATACATTTGCATCTAATTGAGACACTGATTAATCGTGATGATGATTTTCAAGGATCAGAAAATAGTCGTGGAAACTTATTTCTATATATGTTAAGCACATGGCTTCCTAAATGGGGGTATTTTTCCATATCAATAAAGTACTAAACCTTCCCAGCATACACCCTGTTCTAGAAATGAGTAAAACTTTAAAATATATTTAACATATTCTGATATTCAATTGGAATACCTGCAATATATTAAAGGCTTAATAAAACTTTTTTCAACCACGCGGTGAAAAAATCGCCATGTATTTTAGTTCTACAAAAATTTTAAGATATATACGGATATATCAGTGCCCACGTGCTTACATCTTTGTAATATAAGCTGAATATTCTAGAACAGTGGCTCTCACGTGAAATTTCACTGCGGCCGCATTATAAAAATCAGCTGTCCTATGGAAATGTCTTGTGGTCGCACCAAATGTAATAAAAATAATTTCGATATTTATTTTTTATATAGTGCATTACACTGAATGATCTTACATAATATACAGTTGTAGGTAAAATCGACAAAATTAATATAGCAATTGTTGTTAATTCTGTATATTGACTTGATTCATGGTCAAGATATAACTTCGACCGAAATTTTTGTTTTTTGAAAAAACAGTTTTACTTCCCCAAAAAAACCCCGGATTAACTCGCACTTCGAGAAATGCACAAAATAAAAGTGCCGCATTTTAGACTTTATTAGCACAATATAAGGCTAGGGTGTTAAAACAGAAGAGAAAATATAATATGTACCTTTTCTACACAGCTATATATAGATAGGTAAATGTACGCTTAAACATATTTCTGATGAAGGCGTAAGTCGAAATAGCTATTAACTATATATCTTATAAATTTTGTAGAACCAAAATACATTGCTATTTTTCATCGTGTTAGCTACTGAATCCCAATTCAAGCAATATATATTTAACCACTTTTAATTTTTAAATTTGTTATAATTATTATTCGCTATAGTTTTTTCAGTTCAAGAATCTCTTTTTAACCCAATAACTGCTTAAATGTCAACAGTTGTGACAGTTGATTACAGCTTATTGACAGTTTGCAGTCAAAAAAGTAACTGAGCTAGCAGTGTGAAATCTGTTGTTCAAGAACCACTTTTTGTGATGGATTATAGCTTGATTAGTCTTGATAATCTCTATAATTTTGTTTGATACCCTACTGAACTATTTTTTGAAATATTATTTGAGTGTCTCAACAGGGAATGAGTTGACCACTGACCGCTAATGTCTCAACTGTTGAGACGGCTGATTAATGTATATTGATAGTTGATACTCAAAATTTGAGACATTGACAGTATTGAAATTTTCGTGAACCTTTTTCCAGGTCAAAGAGTAGTTGAACTATTTTGAAAATCGTCATAAACTTATTTTACACATTACAGTACCGCTGCGAAGGGTTGAATTTCTTTTGAATGCAATTATTTGCATGAAATTAGCCCATTTATCATTGAATGACAATACAATGATAATATAGTATTTTTGCACATGATATCTTTATCAAATTTTCTAGAAATTAAAATGAGTCGCCAAATATGTTAATTTGTTCCCGATTAAAGTAAATGATATTCCAAAATATATTTCAGTAATGTCAGTATTCGATAAATCGAATCATTCTTTATGCTACGCCAAAAATAAGCATGTACACAAAAACTTTAACACTGTCGACACACTTTTATTTCTTATGACCAAATATTTCCGCCATCAAATATAAGTTCCCACATGTAAAGATATTTTGAATTTATTGTATTTTACTCAAGTTATAGATAAACTTTACAAAGATGGACTGAAAATAAGTGGATAGCATATAAAAATAAGTGGATAGCATATAAAAATATATTATATTAGTCATGTAAAATTATGTTATGTTTAAGCATAATTTTTTTTGATGGATCAGAAATATTTTTATATTTTGTAAAACATTTGTTAGAAATAATAGATTTTTTTGATTAACATATATTAATTCACATTTCGTACAACATCTCATAATTTCCATCCATTTCATAATAAAAACGCATATTTTGTCAATGATTTGCAAGATTCAAAATTATAGTCATTAAATTTGCAGACAGCTGTAAAGAAATCCAAAATTTAAAGAACAGATAAAATTTTATTTTAACTGTCAAAACCAATTTATATCATTCTCAATTTTAAAAAATAGGAAATCATGAAATAATAATGTCAGGGTCAAATAAAAAAGTGTTGCAAAATGGACATAAAGTTTTTATTGTTAGTCCCCTCCTTATTTATTTGGTTTTACAATATATATATACAGTAAACTCTCCGATAGAGAAGTTTCCTTTAGCGTATGCGTCAGTCCCCCGTATAGTATGTTTTTTTATAAAGCGCTGTTTCCAAGGTCAATTTAGAGTTTTCATAAATATTTATTTTATGCATGGGCATTGAAAATATATTTCTTTGGGCAGTTCGTAAATACAATTGAAAGAATTTGACCTCAGTTTTTGTACAGGTGCCTAGTCCCCTATAACGTAGTATTCCTATGGCATAGTCTCAATCACTACACTATAAGGGGGTCGACTGTGAATGACATGAATTATGTTTTTAAGTTTGGTATGGGAAGTAGATGAACAGTAAAAACATTTTTCTTTATTACTTTTTTATCGATAAATAAATTTATACATATTGATATAATAAAATAATGAATATTAAAAAAAAGTACCATTTGTAAAAATGAAGCTTAAAAAAAATATCCATTGTATTTTGATCCTAGAGTTGATAGCATTATTACTAATTCGGTGTTAATAACGACTGTGGGGGAAATGTCCAAAAGGTGGTTGATGAATAGGTCCATGGTTGTTTTGGTGGTGCATCGGGCCATGGCTATTAAAAGGAATATGACCTTGATCTATATGCATCGGCGGATTGCCAATGTGTCCAATATTCTGGTGCGGTGGGCAGTGACCGTGCTGCGGGTACTGATTTCCATCTTGTGGGAAGTGGTGAACATTGTTGTGATGGCCGTGTTGATTATGATGGTTGTTGTGATTGTTGTGGTTATTGGGGTTATTAGGATAGTGATGAATAGGACCGTGGCTGTTCCCGGGGGTTACGAATCCTGGTTGGTAAATCGGAGGGCGGTTGATATTCATCGGTGGCTGATAATATGGCGCATTGTTGTGATGTGACATTTTGATATGATGCAGCTGAAACAGGTAAATATCAATTATTTTTATATGAAAGACTTTATCAGTTCCATTTTCAATTTTTAAACTGACAAATGTCAAATTGATAAAACAAATGAAAATCAAAAATTTATGATCAATAAATAGTGTAGTGGAAAGTTTATGGTTTTAATACATTTTTACTATGAAAGGTTTTCACTTTCGCTCTATATCCTCGAATCAAATATCGAACATTTGAAATCTTCACTTAATAAATTAGAAGTCCGCTTGAGTGTTGAACATTAGTTACTAAACTTAAATGTAAAAATCATATGTTTGTATTAAACATCTGAATATTTTTATTTTTATTTTTAATTTCATAACTTCCTCTACTACAACTCCTTATTAAAAACACGAAAAACAAAATCCTTTTTATTCTCTGGCGACGTTATTTAGGGGCTCTCTATGGTGACATTTGTCACACCCTATATATAGAAAAACATACTTTTATAAAAACGAAACAATAATAAAATAGCAAAATTTACTCCTCTTTGAAAAAACTGAAATGATGTCACTGGTCTACTCTTAATTTGATGTGTCATCCGAATTGATTAATCATAAAATAAAAATTCTACAAAAACTGCCTATCACTCAGTTACTCTATCTCTCTTTTGCAAAGAGAGTGTGAATCGAAAGAATAGAGCTAAGACACGTCTAGTAGTCAAATACCGGCTACCACTTTACCACTACCTGCCGATTTTTAGATATTATAGCACCCATAACATCGAACAGATAAAAAACAAATATATCACTAATTATTTTTAAAGAATTAAATTTATAATATAAGCCACAAAAGATACAAATTTTCCACCAAATAAAACTATATGATAAAAATTACAATGAAAAGTGTTGAAAAAATACTTACATAAGCTGTTGACGTCTGTCTTTCTGTTTATAATCTAAAACATATAAATATATTTTCTACATTGATCTATCTATTTCAACATTGTTAATCTTATCTATTTCGAGAAGGGGAACTCATTCTTATTTGGCCACTGTCTAATATTGATAGCTGTATGATTCATTGATAAACTGCCGGGCCCTAAATTAAAGTGATCAAGGATTTCGTACACAGTTTCATAAATTGATTTAAATCCCTCTGATTGCACATGTCTTAACTGTTGAGAAAGCTAATTGCAATGTGTCTGTTGATAAATGACACTTAACAATATCAATAATTATGTTTTAACACTATTTTTTGTTATAATTTATGATTTCAACTGAAATTGTGAGTCGTGAAACTGATGCGTCAGTTCTGTTGCATCCTTGTGATAGAATACCTGAAGACTTCGAAAGACGAAACCCGGATCGTTAGTGACAGAACAAGTGGAATCGTACAAAGTTGTAACAATTCAAAAAACTAATTTTCGTATTGGAATATAGCCTAATTTGTCTTGATAGTCCTCACAAATTTGATTAACACCAATGCTACTGAATTAGTTTTTGACATATTTGGTGTTGGAATGGATTTACTTAATCGATTTCTGTTTGAAGCCATGAATTTTTCAACATTTACTCTTATCAATCCGATACCAAAAACTGGAGTGTCATTTAATACAAACATGAAAGCTAGATCTGCGAAGGCAGTCCAACCTTCTATAAGAGCGATCGGCCAAGCAGACTTGGCGAGAATAATGTAAATCAACAGGTCTTTAAAAAAATCAACCAAATGGAGAGACTAGAACATAACTGAAACTCATCATTAACCTAGAATAAATGCAAGTCACTAAGTCGTTTTTTTATTCCAAAGACACTCCCAATTATGATTAAAAAAATTAAATACACTGAATGTTTGTTTCGCCACTAGATTCTGAATTAACGGAAGGAAAGGCTGTGGTGAGTGGAGAAGGGCAAAAGGAGGTCTAATTTAGTTGTATCTTTGTTTACATACACTCTTCATAAAACAGAGATTGAGTAGCTCTTGTAGAATAACTCTGAGATACAAGTCAATGCACATTTTCATTCAATGTGACTTCTTAATTATCATTTGTGTTTATCTTACGTCATTTTAAAACGTATAATGTCTTGGAAGTTTTGGTGACTTACAATATATTATGTTTTATTCCACTGATAATATTTTACACATCCATACTAGGATTTGAACCAGTACACACTTCAGCTGAAGAGTATGATGTTTACTATATGAATACAGGTAAGCTGTGGGGTATAAATTATGTTGATTATCTTTGTTATTGTATTATATATACTTCACCGCAACACTATGTTTCCGAAAAGTGCTATCTTAGATTAGATAGATACGTAAAATTAACGTAATCATACACTGATATATAAATTAATTGGTGTAAGATATTTTCTTTTATTTATAACTAGATATATTGTATTCTCATTTGGACTAAATTGTTCGAGGTATTAACGGATAATGATATAAGATTAAATGATGGTTATGTCAATGTTGACACCATAATCTGGGGTGACTTTAGCCACGAGAGACAATTGTAACCCATGATCAAAAGATAGAACAATATCAATGTCCTTATTGTTTGAAATTTGACATGTCAATCGATGAGATCAACATCATGCTCATTCTTACATATCAATTAACATTGCTGTTGTTACATTTTTATGCCAATACATGAACAATTTGCAGCCGTGTAAAGATGCCGAGATGATAAACCCAGGTCATCGGTGACAAAACATATATGAAGTCGTACAAATTTTAAACAATTAAAATTCAATATTGAAATTCTATCGTGCACCTCCAATGGATATCATAAATTATTTCAATATTATCTTAAGTTTTAAGTGTAACGTAATGTCCTTCACTTGAAGTTAAAAAAAGCCCCATTCACATTTCCCATCTTTTAATCTTGTGATGTCATTGTGTAGGTATTTTATAAGATAAAATAACATCTTATCTCTTCTGAGAAAAAAAACATAATTGATAACTTGCAATCTATTATTTTTAACATTAGGTAAAAAATGTGTTTTATAATTTAAACATATAGCCCATAAATAACGAATCACTTGCATGGCCTTATTTTTATAATATTTATGCTTTGACATTTGATTTGACTTAAGCAACGAGACTTGAAGAAGGAAATACCGTCAAAAACTTTCTTGAAATAGAATATAGTGCAAGGTAAGCATCAGGAATATCTTTCTGAAGCCAGAATTGCTGGTAATCTTTCCCAAGCTGTACATTAAGTTACTAATTTGTGCTTAATGCAATATGGCTATAAGTTTGCAGAATGTTCATCAATCAAACCTTTCTGCCCTGCTTTTCTATGGATACAGTTATCTGGTAAATTGAATTCAATCTGTGGCCCCCATTTTATTTCCTCCCTGACATAGGCCCTGTGAGTCTATATAGAACTTAGTGTTTAGCAACCAACGATTCAACCTCTTCAACTGCAATATAATATAATTATTCCTCGACATCTGTTTGGTGAATTTACTTTACAAGATACTAAAGACTGTTAGAGCTATATTTAGATTTTTGTGTGGAAAAGTGATGTAAAAAAAAAAAGTAAAGGATGATAAATGGTAGTTTATATAATATATATATTTTTCTATATGATAAAATATAAAAAAAACTGTATCTCAAAAGTATTTTATTTCTGGTAAATATTTAAAAATATCAAAATTCTTGTAGAACACTTGAAGATTAATATCTATTAGCGAAGCTATTTCAATTTATGCTAAATTGGTCACTATTGTCACACATATACATACATTAAAATTGCGAAGAAATAAAAGGGGTTAATTAATAACCCTATGAATAATTGAATTAAAAAAATCTCTTCGAGCTTCGAGTTATTTTTAATTTTTTTTAACGACTTTTTTGTTTATTTTTACCATTTTTTCACATGAAGTTATATAAACTTAATTTTTGTTATAGGTCAATCTGGGAGGAATATTAGTTATTTTTTGTAGCAAATATATGTAAAAAAAATTGCTTAACAGATAGATAAAAATTTTAATGAATCTATTCATTGTTAATTTTACGTAAGCTTATAAAATTAATTAAACCTAATTCATCATTACATTATAAGTGCAATTGGTTCGATATTGATACTGATTCCAAGAAGGAGAGCGGCCAAACTGATATAAAATATTAAGCCTCATGTTACATAGTAAATTTCTTTTTAAATACAATTTAAAAAAAAAATGCAACTGTCAATCAATGACAGACATGTGTAGTACCAACATCAGAAGAAATAATTCAAAAAAATATATATATATATAGGAATGGCAATCGACAATATTTGGACACAGCCATTCTGTTCGATGCGTTTCCTTTATTTTTTTAACTTCTTAACACATGTTCCTAAGAACTGCGTAATGAGCAGCAGTCTCAGAACTGTTTCACCTCAGTACTAGTGATACACATATACTGCAACTTGCTTTCCATTTTTATTGCTAGTCCACATAGTTTTGTGATGCATCCTTAACAGCACCGACAATATATGTACCCGCTACAGACCCTCCTATTGCACCCGAGACACCACCTACAATGCCACCGATGATTGTTCCAATGCCCGGAAAGATGGTAGATCCAATCGCACCACCGATGCTTGAACCTGCAATTAAAATTTCATAAATAGAAAGTTTTGATATTGGTTAAAAATACTAGGTAAGGTAAAAATATCAAGTAATTAATTTTACTATATCATATGTTTCATATTGTATCGCTTCACTCGTGAAAAACAGATTCACAATTCGCTAATCACGTTATAAAGGATCACATAATATAAATTCAAACTCAGCGCTTAAGCGTTTGCATCTTTGTAGTAAGGGTCGCAGGATGACGGCTTTGGAACAACTGGAAATCAATAGATATCAACTATCACAAAGGATTCTTAGCGAACAAACCAATGTATGTCGGTCACCATTATTGAATCCTCTGGGGGGTGTTTCTTTGTTTCTGTAATGGACCATTTCAGTGTCATACGTGAACTTATTGATATAGCCGCCTTTTTAGTTTCATTTACAATTTTTAGTTTTATTGCGAGCAGGAAACAAGCTAGGTCGTTAAAACAGGAGAGAAGACGTATTGTGTACCTTTTCTACACAGCTATATATAAATAAGCAAATGTTAGTTTAAGCATAGTTCTGACGATGGCTTGAGCCAAAATAGCTATCAACTATATTTTAAAAAATAATTTTGTAGAACTAAATTATATTGCTATTTTTTTCACCGTGTTACTATATATTTATTTGAAGGTAGAAATAATATTTGTACTAATTTTTTTATCTAAATTGTAAATAATATATTTGACAAAAATTCAATTTTATCTGATTTTTGTAAAGTATTATAAAACGTTCAAAAATTGATTTGCTCATTTTCACAAGCGAGCACCGAAATTTTCCACTGTCAAGGAATTATATTAGGTGTAGTAAAAAGTCCTGACGTTTTTTTCTAACGCGTGTCTTAAAATCCCTTTTCATCCAAGGCCTTTGGTTAAATAAGATGTCATATTTTTTTTCGTGTTGTGTGACATCTCAAATTACGTTCCGTATAGAAAAAAAAGGTTCATTCGCCCCAAACAGAATGACGGACCTTTGACCTTCATAAGAATATCTGCGCGGTTGCATGCTTTTTCAATATTACACCCAGAATAGTGCAGTCGTCGCCACTAAAGACATTTGCGACGTTTATAGAGACGTGTTAAAGGTTCGAAAATGTCAGAGATGGTTTACAAAATTTAAATTTGGCAATTTAAGCATTGAAAATTACTCTCGAAGTGGACTACCTCATACGGTGGATGAAGTCGCCCTGGAAGCTGAAATCGTAAAAAAAATCCTATGCTAACAAAAAAGGAATTGTCCAATATAGTCGGTACTAAATGGTCCATAAAACAAAAGTACCTGAAAAGGCTGAGAAAAATTCGAAAAGCACACGCGTTGAGCGATCGGAACAAGGCGCAGCGACTTAGCGCGTGCCAATTGCTGCAAAAAAAAACACTTTACGACCATTTTTTCTATGCCTGATTATCGGAGATTGGGTGTTATATACAAATATATCAAAAAAAAAACAATATCTAAATCGTTGACAACAACCAATTCCGACCCCTCGAACTGGTTTACACCCAAAAAACTCTTACTTTGTGTTTGGAGGGATTTCAAAGGAATAATTCATGATGAAATGTTAAAATATGGTGAAACTATGACGGCAAAAGTATACTGTGACCAATTAAACAAATTAAGAGCAGCTTTGACAAGAAAGAGGCCGGGCAGGATGAATGGACGCAACGATAAACTGCCAAACTAAAACGCGCGACCGCATGTGGCGAATATGACCTGGGAATAAATCCAGGAGTTGGGTGGGAAAACTTTATTGCATCCACCCTATTTACCAGATCTAGCACAATCGGATTACCATTTATTCCGTTTAATATAAAAAAACTTTTAGGTATAAAAAATTTCAAACAAAAGATGATGTAAAAAACGCTATTTCCGACTATTTTAATTCCAAATCAGTAGTTTTTTACTAAATGGATTTTAGACTTGTCTAATAGGTAGCAGAAGGTTATAGATCGACAGGGAGATTACTTTTTATAAATAAAAAAAAAAAAAATTTGAGTTTCATTTAAAAAAAAACGTCAGGACTTTTTACTACACCTAATGCGTCTCTGAAAAGATAAGATTGGCCGACTAATATAATTTGTGTAGCAGGTGTCAAAAAAATCATGCACAAGTAGACAGTTGACATAACAGAACTTACCACCGTATGCTCCAGTCCAACCTCCAGCTATAGAGGCAGCTTTTGTAATAGTGTTGTTATAACTACCGCTCTGCATATCAGAGTGCAGTTCTGACCCCAATCTAATCGCGTCAATTGCAATCGCAGCTGGCACAAGGATATCGTTTACATTCTTACAAATCCTTGCTGTAGTCTTGGCTGCCTGTGGAAATAATAACAGATAAATTAGCTACAGTATTATTTGACAGGTGTTGTGCAGAACGAGTGAATCAACCATTTAGAAATTGAGATTTGGGTGAAAAACCTTGTTTTTTTGATTGATTATTTGACAACCTAAAGTTAAAGAAACCTATTTCAATATTAGGCAATTTTAAGTTACTTTTGATATTTGACTAATAATAACATTAGTAAATAATGTTACAATAAGACGTTCAAGGATTGGGTAATACTTTATTTCTTAAGTAAAGAAAAATAATATGTAATAGTATGACCCTAAACTGCCATATTGATGTGTAAAATGGGAAGTTTCTCAATTCTTTCCAGGTGTTTATTATAAATCTGTGACCATCCATTTATATATAATGCAACTCTATCTAAAACAGTTATTAAGACCTAACATTTTTCAGGTTATTAAATATAAAAAATCGACATGGCATCAGCAAAACATTTTTGCAAAGAATTATATAATACAAAACAATAAAGAATTATCCTTTCTTTAACATTTAGTATTTCTTTTTGATAAGTAGGTGCCATGTGGTTATATAAATAACAATCGTCTTATCTGCTACTTTTCAGCCATATCAAAGTGAGAAACTAAGTCTGTCAGTGTCTTCTTTTGGTATGAATATTCAATGATTGCTTGCTGAAAGTCCTTGAAAATAATATCTACAATAGCTGTAAAACAACAGTATCTAGCATCAATATTTGAAAAAATAATTATTCAACAAAAAAATTGGGGATGGTAATTAATTCAGGACAACATCAATACTTGGACGCACAAGTCCCACCATACTCTTCAAAGGGTTAATAAACACTGTATGATTGAATCAATTTAAGCCGGACACAACAAACTGAAACGGTTAGATTAACCTTGTGGCAAAATCATACCTTCAATTGACCTGATGAGATCTGTAAGTGGGGGTCTCGTGCTATCCTTGCGATTCGATGATTGATGTTAATGTGCTCAGAAGCAGCTCCAACATGAGGTTTGTCAAACCTAAGGATCCATCTTCCAGATTTCCCGATAGTTGTATCCATGATGTTCACCACATTGTTTCCCATGGGTGGTAATTTTATCTTGAAGTTTTGCGTTGCGAGTTTCGCTCCTTTTGCAATGTTACCCAAAACTTCAGCAGCATACTCCATTCGGCTAACATTTTCTCCGTTGTTGTTCGTTTTAGACATTTTTAATCCTCAAGTGAATGGTTTTCCAACAATATTTTCACTGAATATCTCGGCAGATCTGAAACACCATCAACATATAATATATACAACATACTATATAAATGAGCCAATTATAAAGTGACATTACACAGAATAAATGTTATGATCAAGAATGAAGGTTTAATATTGAGAACTATTTTTAGTTAGGTTTTTGAAAGTTTATATAAATGATGAAAATATGCTTGCTTGTATATAAAAAAAAGCTTTTTTATACATACAAGTAATGTAATAAATAAAGGAATGGCCTAAAAATTTACATGTGGGCAGAAAAGATTGTCAAGGCAATACAATGTATTCTTAACCTAAATGATAAAAACGAAGGCAAAACATTATTTACCGACATTTACTGGCATTCACTGTCGTGTATTGGGAATATGCATTTGGAGAATGACCAAATAAGTAGCACAAGTAAAACAAATAGAGAATATATAAATTTTAACGAAGCAAGGCCGAATTTAATTTGCAGATGAGGTTAATTTTTCTACATCTACTATCCTTGAACGAAACTAAGTTGTTTGTAAAAAAAATAACTAATGTATTTGTGGATATTCGATTTTCGTGTTACAATGCTAAGCGTCGATTTTCTTCGCCTCGTGTTCATAAAATTTGACAGGCATTTTTTCCTTTCACAAATGTGACAAAAAGGACACTACACTTATACCAGTAGATGTACTTGGCACATATTGTGAAACAAATTTTAATGCAACGTCACTAGTGTTTTCAATATAAAACAAATTTATTTCAATATCGAAATAACTATTCAATAATTACTTAATAGCTAAATGAGTTTTCGATAGATCGAACAATTGTATAACTTTAAAGATGAAAAATATTACTTACTAAGAAGTCAGCTTCGCTGACCGTACCGACCGACTAGTACTACTGGTTTGACAGTTGAGAGACGTAATGCAATATGAAGAACCGGAATTTATAAACATTCGTTAATGTAACTGGCAGTTCCCTTATCCCAGTAAGAAATATTAAAAAAAATTGCCATAAGTACAACTCATTTACTCCTTAATCAATTTTTATTTTCATACTACTTTTATAAACGGTATTGCAATTAACATATTCTAAATATTCATAATGTAATAGTCATATTAGTCAGACAACATTGATGAAGTTGGCATTTCAATTTTCAAACAAAACTTTTACACTCATTGAAACAGGATTTCCAAAAAAATAACTAACTATTTTTTACTTATTCCGTAAACAAAAAATGTATTAGTTTATAAAATATTTTAGTGCTAGGTGCAGACGAGGCAATTGATATATTTTATAGATGCAGGTAAAACCATTAATAATATACAGATTTGCAAGTTTTTATCGTTTTGAGGTTCATATTTATTTAAAAATAAGTTACTTTTCCAATTTATAGGACATAGTCAAAATACCACTAAATTGATTACTATTTCACGTAAATAATATCGCTTTTTCAATGACGAAATGTGTTAGGTTTTTTTAATAAAAATTTCATTAATTTGTCGCTAGATGTTTGACTGATGAAAGGTATATAATAAAAAAAAATACAATGTAATATTTTACACCGTATGTTTACATACATACCTTTTTTCAGTTTACTCAGAGTTTATATTTGTGGTGTACTGAAATCTCAGTAACTTCTTACCACAAAAATTCATTATTAAACCATTTGCATAGTTATTGTTCTCTTATTGAACTTTTCACATTTTGCCGCTTGAAAAGCTCCATGGGTTTTATAATTTTTCAACATATTATCTTGTATATGTATATTAACTTTAAATTATAGTATAATTGTCTATGTTCAAATCTATGTTTGACACAATCAACATAACCTATAATTTATAATCTGTGACATAACATTATGGATCGTCCGTCTCATAAGACCGATGCCTTAGAAAATCACGATTCAAATCAAATATTACGTTTAATTTTTTTCAGCTAACATTATTATTTATCAGTACAGAATATTTCTTATCTCTCAAATATGATGTATAGTGAAACCTCGATTTTACGTTTTCCAAGGGACCCTGAAAAAATAACGGTAAATGCGGGAAAGCTTTAATTAAATAATAATAAACAAGTAAAATTGTAAAAAACATTTATTTATTAGTTACTTGTACATACTGTACATTTTTTTTTTTAAAGTCCTTTATGTTAGTTTGCTTCTTTGTTATTTGCACTTTAATCGGAACAAAGACTTGTTACTAAACTTGTGACTAAAAGTTTGTATGTACAGGAATCATTATTACTGTGAATTTTAAACAACTGCAAATGTATTTGCATCATGAACAATAATACGCGTGTGGGGGATTTCAACCCAAAAAATAGCACATGCGTCCAATGCATTACGTCTAACATGTACAGCGGATTCCAACTTATCTTGACATAACACCTGCACTCGGTTGTGTCATACTTGCTTGCCGAGATACGGAGAAATATGCAATACAAACGGTCAATCGGGATAATATTTGTGACGGGACCAAAATATTTAGACAGTTTATGGAGGAAATCGGGGAATCGGGAAACGGTCAATGACGGGACTATAAAAAATAAGCATGCCAGCCAGGAAAACGTATTATGCGAGAACGGTTGATCGAGGTTCCACTGTATTGAGTTTTATAGGTATTGTAAGTAAAATTAAAACTGTAGGAAATTCATTTGCGGTTACGAAAATACCAATTCTCACACACGAGAATCAGATAATCCAATAAAATACGCGTTATACTGATAGAATATCAGTGTGAAAACGTTACTATGTCAGAATATTTAAATGCATTTCTTACGGTGCTCAAAATAAGTGAAATTATCTAAACCATAGGCTCCCAACCTGGGGTTCGCGATGGGTTTTTTGGAGGGTCGCCAACTTATACGGTCAACTAAAAAAAAAAAATTTTATGCTTTTGGATTGTATGGGGGATCGCAGGTCACATGGATTTTATGAAAAGGGGTCGCCATCCGAAAAAGTTGGGAACATATGATCTAAACCATTACAGATAATATAAATCCTTAGAAAATAACATTCACTGCGCTCATAACTAGAAAGGTAACTATTTGACTCAAGGTCATACGTTTGAGATGCCTGTGTTTTTCAGCACTTATGTTTTGCAATTAAAAGCATATTAGCTCATCACTCTAGATCATTTTTGTAGTAATTAAAAAAAAAGACAGTTTTTATATTTAAATTAATTTAATTCCGCTTGCATTACATTAAGTGATTTTGAGTTTTCCATAAAGCATTATTTTTATACTGGTCATTATCTAAATTATGTCAAGTAAATGTATTTTGTCTTACAGCCTCATGTGTGTACACATTATACAAAGTAGTTAGTGTGTAATAAAACTATAGGGTATTACTAAAGTGACCATACATCTCATTTTAAGGACGTCTATGCCATTATTGCCAAGTTTAGCCTCGGTACGTTGATATGTGTTATTTTCAGAAAAAAAGCAACCTACAATAGCAATTTCAAAAAAACATCGTTGGTTGTGATGAATAAATAGAAGTATTTAACCCTTTAACAGCTAGAAATGAGTACAATAGTAGAAAAGTGACACACTGGTGGGTCATTCACTTAAGACTACTATAAATACACTACACTGTGAACAGCGACTAAATGGACCACTGGGAATGTTTCGACTAAAAGTCATTGACTGGAATTATTTAATAACCAATAACTTGAATCATTTGAACTTCCAAACAATTGTCAACTAAATTTTATGTCTGCCTGACGCCATTGCACTAGTGGAAAGGGTATTTCTCAATATTGATTGGCGAGTCTTAAAAAAGTAATCACAACAAATTTTGAATATATCTCTTTATTTGTAAAATTATCATACATTTAACATACAAGTAGTTAAAAATATATGTGATTATTAATCTATTTGTATCTAAAATGTAAACTACTTTTCTGGTAAAATTTAAAATAGAATTTTGTGTTGAAATAAAAGTAATCAAGTAAAGGCTTAAAACCATTAGAGTGATTAAACTTAATTATTTATTTACTAGATCTTGAATAAAATAGTTTTTTTTTAAATAAAATTCATTAAAGTATTCACCAAATACGGTTTCCTTCACTTACACTACCCCATGTTACAAAACAATTGAAATTTTATTAACAAAAATATCATTTTTATAAACTTGATTCAATTATATTTCTTCTTTTTCAATACTTTTTATTTTTTGTATGTGTAATTGTCTACGACGATAATGAATATATGAAAATAAGTTTCTAAAATGGTGGACGGTATTTGATTTGATTTTCCTGTGTATAAAATTTACTTTAACTGATAAAATTTCAAGAACATGCCATGTGTCTCATCTGTCACATTAAAAGACTTCGAATGCAATCATTTATGTGGCACAATTGTTAAATGGATACTACGGTAATTAATGCTCTTTGCAGTCTACACCCAATTAATTTTCTACAAACACTTATTGATCAAATTTGATTATCTAAAATTTCTTTTGATAATTGTTCCAAATTTAAATCAAAGTTATCATTTTTTGTATACAAAGTCAAAAAATTATGAAAAACAAAATGTCACTTTTTAGGTATTCACTGTCACTTCTTGATGGAAACACTACATATTTAAATAATAAAAACACAATGCTTGTTACTATTTCCACAATTATAAATTTTTAACTTAGGAGTGGTTTCACTCATTGCATATATTATCAACTGACTTAATATATATTAAAACAAGGCTATATCTTCAAAAATTTGAGTTAATAATTTCAAGGTATACCAAGCAAATGGTTCAATAAATAAGAAAATAATGTACAGGTAACCATACAGAATATGTCTAAATGGGGTAAAATATACTACAAATAAAATTATATTTGAAATGAGGATTTTTAAATTATTTTACTTCATTTGCTAATGCTCGCCATGAGCGTAACAGTTTCCGATCTTAAAAAATATAAAATTGTGGAAATAGTAATAGACATTATATTTTTAATTATTTAAATATCGTAAATAGGTAAATTTTATTTCACAATCTTTTTTAACTGTATTTTATATTTCTTGCGATTTGTTTTTTTTTTTTTTTAATTTTAAGCTCAAAAAATATGTTGAAATGATAAACATAAACTAATACTATAGCTATGAAGGAAATGTGTTTTATTAACTATCATCTTACACTAAATCTCTCAACATCAAATGAATAAAGAGTTGTAGAAATTTTACCAATTCTTACTAAAGATAGAACTTTTAAAATATAATAAGTGAAGAATTGTTGGCTAAAGTGGGATTAAGGTTGCTGTGTTAGTGTCTTGTTTGGATGAAATATATATTTTTTTTAATTTAAAACTTTGAACCATTCCTATGCCACATGCGTCTTAACAAATTCTAGAATTCCACACGCATCAAACTAAATGTTTTTTCAGAGACTTTTTCACATCTTTAAACAATAGAAAATAAGTGAGTAAAAATGCTCTACTTTACACAAGGTATACTAGCCAAGGTCAAAAGTTTTAAAAATCAAAACATTGTATAGACATGATATACAATACGTGATTTTAAATCCTTGGTTATCAAAATGTGTTTTTAAGATTTACAAGGTTTTAGCATGTTGAGATTTATTTTATTCACATTGTGTAATGTCTTTTTGACTGTCCATGATATATCTTTTAATTAGTAAATTAAAACTTTTAATTACTGAAGTATACATAATCATGTTCACGTATTTTCTGTGCAAATTTTGTGACGTTTTGAAAAACATGTGGCTTTGATTTTAACAGCAATTTGAACGGTATACTCTTTATATATTTAATCTATACAATATCTTTTAATATACTGATATATATATATATATAAATGTAAGTTTTTGTTTATTCAAATTAAACCACGTCTCTACGCACGGCTGTTCTTATTTCTCCCTGTATATAACCAGTTAAGCAATAATCTATTATACACTAGTAAGCAAAAACTAAATTCACATTTCTGGAGTTATTATTTAAATAGTAATCCAATGTAACTAATCTACTTTGAAATACTTTTATGGTTGATTCTTATACAATAAATATCATTATTACTTAAAACGCATAAAATTAAGAAGAGAATATCTGAAATATAAATATTTTCTTCATTCTGACAAATGCCATATTATAAACTAATTTAAATAGTAATTATTAATTTCGTGTCAATTATATTGTGTGTGTTAATCACATTACATAATCAAACAGTTACAGCTCATTTCTACGTGTTCTTTGGTATATTTATTTCTAAAGAAAATTTCAGTTCAAATTAAATTGTTTGTGTAAATAATAAAGTTTAAAAAGAGGAGATCAAATTAACTTAGAAGTAAAACTTTTATAAAAATATTGCCAGAAATGAAAATATATATAAGATCCATACATCTGTAATTAGATAAAAAGATAAAACCAATGATTGGACTAAGTTCTTAGCTCTTGTATAATAATAAACTTTTTTTGATATATATTCAAGAGATATTTATAAGAACAGTCTGGCAATATTTTATTATTTTCGAATATTCATCTTTACACAGAGAAACACAGGTAGATTAGATGCATTAAATCAAATTTTAATTAACTTATGTAGTAACTTTTGGAGCTTTAATTACCAAGATGAAATATTTGATGAGATTTTTAAAGCGGTTTGACTTGTATAGTATGAAGACGGCTATTAAATATATTAAAAAATAAAACCGAAGTTTAATTAGTAATTTAGACACTATTGAGTTCAATAATAGATGTCACTAGTAAAAAAATAAATAAATATTGTAAACAGGTAAATATTTAATCTGACTGGGAACTATTGTATAACACCATAGACTTATATCTATTAAAAAGTTTACATATTTGAGTTCAATTTCATTTGAGGAGCATGTTAGTTACTAAATAAATGTAACTTTTTTTAAAATTTAAGAAATACACATAAATGGTTGTGTATATATGTTATATCAACATGAAAATTATTCTTTAAATTAAGGTGATTTATTATTCTCAGGTATGTTCTTTTTGACGTGACAACGTCTTATAAATCGATGAACGCCCGCTGCACGCACGAAAAAACATGACTCATTGTCCCGTTACGCCGAAGGCAAGCGTGCGAGCGAGAGCGCGGATAAGCGATGGAGAGGCACGATCGGCCTACCTTTCGGATTGTGCCGCATCTATCTCTCTTCCACTCGATTGGTCGATGCGTCTGAGTAGAAAAGAGACAGCGGCAGCACACAACTTATACACCTACAGTACCTACACGTGATCTGTTTACAACTGTTTATAAAGTGAAGTGTTAATGTGGTTTTCATTGTTTATATTACAACAACAATCGCGGCAATAAAGGTAATTAATTCTTGCATATTGAAAATCTGATTAACGTATAACAAATATACTTTTAACAATAAATTATAAACGATTTCTTTCGCAGAACCGCCTAAAGTCACACCATGGCAGACCAACCTGACGAACCTGTGAATCTCACGGATCTGCCACTATCGTCAAGGAGTAATGTACCCATGGAGGTTTTCCATGTAGATTTCATTTCAGTCCTTCTTCGTATCCATACAAAATAATGATAATTCAATAAAAATGATTCCATTTTATTCATAAAAGTATGCAATCATTTCATCAATGTTTTCTTATGACGTTGTCACGTTAAACTATCGTCCGTAAACCGACTTTACAGACAACCAATTTTTTTCTGTTATATTTTAGATTCATAGAGAAACTTATTACTGGCTATTGATAATATACAATAAATCATAACATACAAATAAATCTATGACATAGTAAATTTAGATGTGCTACCATATGATGCACTTAAACTTGTTATCAATGAAAAATATCACGGTATTGAGGAATGGGGTATGAAAAAAATGTGATATTTTATAAAAATTTAGTTAGTAAAAAATGTGAAAGATGTTGAAAGACCTGTGACAAAATGTGAGAATGGGGAGGGGGTGTCAAATAAATTTAAAAAGTATGTGATGTCTTTTACGGAAAATCAATTACTACTCTATTCATAAGCACAGAAGGTAAAATACATGTATATTATGTAACTTGGTGAACTATCCTAATATTGTTACTACATATTACATTATAAATTCACACGGTTTTCTATTTTAATGCTATTTTATAACATGAGATTTTAGCTGACATTAGATGTCAGTTAAATTTATTCCTTGCTACACCTATTTTATTTTACTACTTGAAAAATAAAAAATATCTTTATCGAATAGCATTTTTAAGCGTTCTCTATACGTAATTACTTCGTACACTTATGTATTTTTTTCCATAAAAATAATGTGAGAAGTAACGAAAATGTTTTTGCACAATTTTCAATAAAAGCGTTAGTAACGCTTTAATAAATTGTGAATTTAACCAAAACTCTACTGACCATAAAATTTACTTGCAAATATTTATCTGTTTATGTATTAAAATAATTAGGTATCTGTTAAATATAAAATTTTTAGTTTTCAGCTTCAAAATATTTAAAATAACTATCATTGGTGTTAATCTACATCACTTATGGGTAATATTTTTATGGAGAATAATGTCTCAATGAATGAAATGATATAATGATTAAGTTTTGTGCCCAATTTCTCATGCGCTATGACAGGGTCAGCGAGAGACGAGGTTAACCCTTTATAGGACGGAGCTATAGTGATCTTTATTGAAAGTGGTACGTATTTACCACTGTCCTATAAAGGGTTAAACTGTTTCTAATAGCCCGGCCTTGCATTTATTATTTATTACCAAAGCTTTGGAATCTGACTTAAATTTTAAGATTTGTATCATCTAATACAAAATAAGACAGCGAAACAAATATTAGACGCGTTTAAATGTAGATTTTTCTATTTGAAAAGGAGTCGCATTCTGGATTTACAATTCTAGTTCTAACTCATTCTAACATTCAGCTCTGGATAATACACTTTCTTTATATGATATATGTGTAATTTCATTACCTATGTGAATTTAACAATTTTTTTGCTAAACTCTGTTATTAATAGCCCAATTTAAACATTATTATTAATTTTATGCAACTCTTGGCAATTATTGAGCCTACATTCTAAAAGATGTGTCTAACATTGAACATTTAAAAAAGCTATATTTGTAAATTTAAATGAATTTTAACTTTACATTGAAGGCAAATAATTGAATGACATAAAGTTCATAAAATAAGATGCTTTACCAATAAGTAACCTAAACAATCATCAATATTTTGTGCAAACTTCGGTTGTGATAACTTCTTATTCTAGAAGCAAGACTGAAGTTGCACACTTATTTAATGGTGTGAAAAGGTTGCACAACATGCGTAAGCAAAACCAGCTTTGTATTTATCATTCCATGTTGTAAAAATTGACAGATTGTTTACAAAATTAATAACTAATAGTATATCTATGTTTTTGTGATACATATCAGAAATGAAGTTATAGCGTAATTTTTTTATACCCTGTCATAAATCTCTTTTGTTTAATACAGCTTGGATTTAATAACAGATGTTTTTAGTGAAATCATCATATTTGTCTGTCCGATTTAATTTCTTTTGCTAGTATTATTTACCGCGCTCGATAAACATTGATAAATTATGTGTATTACTTATTTTCAGTCATAAACTTTTCAATAAATCCTGAAAGGCGGTCTCTCCATGCCGCAATCGATTCGGGGAGTCTGGCATTTCCTCGGTGAAGGATGTCTGGAGCGTGCTGTTGACTCGCGAGCAGTTCTAGGTCGCTGCGGTCTCTGCGAAGAGTTTCTCAGTGATCCGATAGCGGCTGACATGATCGAACGGGGACCGACAGATTGTCGTCGAGTGGCATGCAGGCTTTGCAGGGACATGTAGTCGTAGCAGTCCTGTTTGAACACAATATGCTTGAAACAATCGTTTTTTCCCCCATCTCTTAATATCTTACAATGCTAACCTTAAATTTCAAAGCATTTCAATTTAAACAATAAATATTTTGGCGTTTTCAACAAAATTTTCACATTAGTCATTAAATATTTACCTACCTTTTTAAATGAACCTATAAAAGAATGGATTCTGTAATAGAAAATCATATCCGGAATAATGATAAAAATCAATGATAGATTATTATCAATTTAATTTTTATTCCTATGGCATAACAAAAAGTGTATCATTTATTATAGATATATCTGTTGGCTTCGGTAAAAAAATAGTGAATACTGAAATACAACCATTTGGTAATGTCAAATTTCAAACTCTCAAAATTCAGGGTTAGTGATTGTAACCCTGCGTTTCAAAATAGCTGAAAATATTACAAAGCGTAAATATTGTATAAATTTGGTCAAAATTGAAATGGTTCTTATTACCATATCAATTTAAAATAATTGTTTAAGTGTGGTTGCAAGAAGTGTAAGGAGATGTCATAAAAGCTAAGACAAGTTTGCTTGGTGAAAATAATCTGAGTAAGAATTTCTTTCACTCACTCACATTTAAATACAATTTATTCAGATTTCTTCAATACTATTAAAATGAGTAAAAGAGTTGTAGATCAATTTCTTGAACCAAATTTCTAAGGTTTTTTTTTAAAAGGGAATTGAAAATCTAATAGGGAAGTGAAAAATATTTTAAACAATTCAAGCAATAAGAAAATACAACACTATTTTTAGGTTATCAAATAGATTTAATCATTAAATTCATTCAATTATAACTATACATAATAAATCAAAACCGATTTGTCTTTGCGTATATATTATTGATATTGTTTTCCTATTTCTGCATTTAACATTTAAAATCACTTAAGTTTAAAAGCGTTTTAATGAAATAAAAGTTACATACCTTTATTTTCCGCTGATGATTCTTTCTCGAAGCATGTGTGATAGTTTAGAATGTGTATGAAATAGATACTTGTGTAGATTCTAATGTAAAATTATTGTTTACAGCTTATGTTTGCTAAAATATTTAAAATTCACACTAATCAACACATCAACACTGTGCTTATGTGCCTCACTACAGTGCCTCGATCGGGTACAGGTGGATCAGCGAATACAAAGTGCAGTTGTATGTATTTAAACAGTTTATTTCAATTAATGTAACGTTACAGCAAACTGTCACATGTACACAGTAAATGCTACACCAGGGACAAGTATACTTAAATTACGTCTTCATAAAAGATAATACAATTGTCACACGGAACGCCCAGAAACTGGAAAGTCCGAGTCGAGCATGCCGCGCAGCCCGAATCCGGCTCTGCAGCATCCGAACGGTCCTGATCATCATGGTAACATTGAAGAAGTGAGTAACATCTATGACTTATTGAATATTTCTACTTAAAAATATGAATCTGGTCATCGGTAAGAGATAATAACTCATGTGTACTTCAATATTACCTTACAATATTTAAATATTCAATGATGCGTCGCTACAAGCTTGCAATTTTTTTTTTGTTTGTTTTATTTTGCTGTCCTATTTTACAAATTAGCAAAAGTTACATTACAACTAATAGAATGAAATATAAAATTTTATACTTAATAGTCTATTTTTTTTACTTATCACTTTCAGAATTTCTCATCTGTTCCTTGATGTTTTCAGTCCCTGTGTAAAAAAATCCACGAGTCGTTACTAATAACAATTATAAACTTGACTCCGCCATCTTAAAATGGTGATTATATTTAAATACATATTAAAAATATATCAAAGCGAATGTAAACAATACCGACTATTCATAAAATTTTGTGTTATTTTACATAGTATAAATGCTTTTAAATCTAAAATGAAATACACATTACAACAAAAGAAAAGCTCTGCAAATGAAAAGTCACTAATGATTATTTAATATTGTGAGAAAAGAAAAATCGTAATAAAAATTCGGTTTTAAAGTATATTATTCTTAACAGTAAAAATCACAAATAAAAGATGAAAAATTTTAGTTAAATAATGGCTCATACTCAAAGAATTGTATCTTTATGAAACCTCTCTGATGTGACAAATACACACTTTTATAATTAATAATTCATAGTGCCGATGATTAATAATTATTGTAGATGATAAGGAAACTAACATAACCTCACTTTGGCTGGTCAAACAAAACACAGGAATAATTGCTTTGCTTGTAGTAATATTTAGATATTTAAATTCATTTACCAAAAGAGATGTTATATTATTTTTCTCATACGTGACGCTATGCTATAAAACCAATTTATCCACATGTTAAAAAGTGGTCTATATTTTAAAAGGACGATTCAAATGGCACACATTATATTTTGAAATGTTATGAAAAAACACTCATTTTAATAATTATTCTTATGAATATTTTCCAAAATATCTGTTATGTCCCGATCTCAAATCATCACCGAACTGTTGTTGCATTCTTCAGAAATATTTCACATGCAATGGAAAATCAATAGAAACTAGTTTTAATATTAATGGATGTTATCATAATATTATTTATATTTCTAATAATAAAATCATGCTTAACGTATCCTGCTGCAAATGGACTCCTTTACCATTTTGATAAAAGTTCAATTGATACTACTAAATTTACATAACCTATAAAAAGTTAAGATAAACATCATTACAATCAAATTTAAGCAATATAAAGTTATTGCATACTAGATTAAGTATTTTCATTCATTAACCAATCATGTAAGGTTAGGTTTAGAGATACTATTGTATTTTTCACGCATTTCAAATTGATCAGTGACAATATGAATGTTATATTGAGATGAACTGCCATTGTTTTCTTTCAAATATATATTTTTGTGAATATGTAATGTGATTATTTCATCCTTATGACAGTCTGATTTTCTTTTAGTATCTACTTGAGGTATTATTGATAACTGATTATTAAGCAGTAATTGAATTTTTATCAAGATGGTTCTGTTCATTAATCATTACATATCATGTCGTAAAGTTTGGTTAGTAGGTTCTCCGTGCTCGTAAAAAAACCCATAAAGAGGATGGCTGTTAGTGTGTGTTGTTAGATAATGTTTCATCGTAGCGCCATTATTTCTAGTGTTTAACTTTCTCTGTTGAGGTTTTCATCGGAGATTGGCGGATGCTCAGACGATGGAACGGGGCTCTGGGGAAAGTTACAATACAAACAAAATAATTAAAGCATGCTGACTTATTTCCTATGGCGACCAGACCAGAATCAAGGTTAATGACAAAACGGACATAATATAACGATAAACAATAAGACTGCGTGCAGGATAATACAGGAAATAAATGAATACATAAAAATAATACTATTTATATATATGCTTGAATCTCAAAATAGACAATACTCCTATCCATCATAAAAACTCTTTCATACATAAATATACCTTGGCCCTCTAATTTAATGAATGAGATTTTTTAAATTAGCCTTACCACAGCTAAACAAAAGAAATTTTTAAATCAATCTGTATAGTAACTTGTAAGGTTGTGATTCAATATACCGTTTACAGCCAACAATTTTGAAATATTTATTATTTAATGAAATTGGTTTCAGTGCAACACGTATGAAAAAATGTTACAAACTGCAATAGAATGTATGTTAACTATTTGTTTATTTATTTTACTGAGATCATTATAAGTATTTAGCTGAGATACAATTCATTGACTGCAGTAGAATTGCCTAGCTCGTAAAAACATACATGCATCTACCATGTGTTTAAGCGCTAATTACGCATTCAGACGTTTCAAAAATACAGTAAAGAGTGGACATGAGTAGTTTATAAACAAACAAACGTAAATGACCTAATTTTTACCGTAAAAAAAATACAATATTTTGCCCAATGTGAATATTAGAATTATTACAAATCAATTCTTTCACATTCTAATACTGCTTTGTCAAAAGTATGATACCAAGTGATAAAACTATTGACTTGTGGAGAATCTTCTTTGAATTGAACCATAAAAATATATTCGTCTTACTGAATAGTAGTTCATTTCTCTTGTCTAATTTAAACATTCATTCGTTTTTAGTCAAACAAATATAGAAATAAGTAATAAATATAATACACAAATACAATAGACTGCAGTTACTTGGAATTTCTAGACAAATTGGGGTATTGGCATAAAAGTGATTTGTGAACCAAGGCTGATAGAATTTTGTAGTATATACTGAAATTTTTATAAAACCAATATCAATCGTTGATAGAACATTCTTATTATCACAAAGAATCGTGTTCAAGAAATAAATGAATAACTACTAATATAAGGTTCGAGTGAACGTTATTTCATAGAGCTGACATATATGCACATCCCGTAATATCACCACTGCTTTTAGGTTACAATTCTTAGTCACAATTTCCCATTTTCCATATTTAAATTTTTTTTTACTTAATGACTTTACTTATAAATTACATGTACCATTTTCTTCCCAAATTTTGTCATACGATCGTCCAATTAACCTAAGTTTATTTGCAAAATAATACACATACATAAATAAAAATAAAATATATTAAAGTTTCACTCGAGAAAGGAAATCTGGTCACCGAGGAAATCATTTTTAAAATTAGGCAAACAAACCGCCAGAAACCCGCAACAGTACAAAAATATCGTTTCCCTATCGCCATTCTGTTAGACAAATTCTCGCATTCCATGAAAATACATTATTTTCTATTTGCATTTGTACACGAGTTACCTTGATTCAATAGTTTATTTGTTCCGGAGGTGACCCCTTATAAAATAGCTTTAAGCTAATAATAAGTGTAAAGATATTCTCTCTGTAAAAATGGGTAAATAAACTTTAATATCAGAGATATAGTAATCAGCATAATTTTATGTAAAACTTGAAATATGTAACAACATTAAAAACTTAACAAAAAAAAAATATCTATATGAAAAAGTAAAAAGATATCAGTGTAATGAAACTATTTAGAACTTGAATTAGTAAAATTCTCTTTAATAGATGAATTCTAGAGTAGTAATAGAGATTCCGATTATTTGTTGGCAATTTGAATTTCTGAACTCAAGTCGTGAAATTACCATAATTCAAATCTTTAATGAATATTTGAATTGTTACAACTTTGTACGATTCCACATGTTTTGTCATTAATGATCGGGGTTTTGCCTTTCGGCATCTTCAGGCATTCTATCACACGGATGCAACAGAACTGATGTATTGCATCCGTGCGATAGAATGCCTAAAGATGCCGAAAGGCGAAAGCCGGGTCGTTAGTGACAAAACATGTAGAATTGTACAAAGTTGTAACAATTCAAATTTGATATTGAAATTCCATCAAGCACCTTCAGTCGATATCATAAATTATTTAATAACATAACTGATAGTATTGTATTGTATTCGGTTTATTCATATTTTTATTCTAGATTATAATAACTTTAGAGCTCTTCTAAATAGGTGAATGATTTCAAGTTATTTGATTAGATTATTGAAAATTGCATTATTAAAATGATAAATTGACAAAATATCATTGACCTTTTCAGAAACTTTTTTCCCCCCTATTATATACATCAAATTGCTAGATTGTATGATTTGATTGAATACAGCTAAACATTAGATGAAAAAGAAATTGTGATTCTCACCTCGCTGGTGACGGTCTGGGCAGTTTCGGTGGTGACTGCGGCAATCTGCTTCAGATAATCTTTATCATCGAATATTTTGATGTCTCCACCGCCTGGCTTGTGCTTCACGTTGTCCAGTGATCCGACTTTGCTTTGGGCCTTTATTTCCACCTTCTGATTCTCAATCTGCCAAATTCATTTCAACAAACATTGCCACATAAAGAACAAATTCTAAATGATACTGCTAGCCCTATTGATTATGTATAAGGGATATAGCAAACAATGACAGTACGGTTGCATATTGAGATTAAATAAACGTATCAATTTGATATATTTTGTGGGAAGAATTTAAATTTAAATTTTAGTATCCCTTGGATATGCGTATAATATTTTAATTAGATATTTTGAATTCTTCCACACAAATGATATCATTCTAAACATGGCTATTGATAATTGATATGTGAAGCATTCTCTTCACATTATACAGTGTATACATTCCGTAATAATAAAATCAATACTCAAAAACAAAATAGTACAGTCAAACATTTGTCATAATTAATTACAATGTCCAAATTTTTATGACAGTGGCATTCAATTTCCAGTTTCCGGAACTGAATAATTCTTGTGCGATGATCTTCCCCATTCGCTAAACTAAATATTCCTGTCAAAACATGTCAGTATTCCATTGCATCCAGGTTTTTCAATAGACACTAGTAAAAAAAACAATTGGATAATTTGAAATGATAGCAAGCATAATTCATAATTTATTATAAAATTATGAATTTTGAATCATTCCAACTCTTCTGCCATTGAAAAACGGATGTCTCATATTTTTTATGAAATCATTTCAGCTGTTACGGTGAATTAAATCGTCCATCATGATCGGTAATGCATCAGATAAATTTTTGGAATCATTCCATGATTGATCAGTGTCAGTCGAGTCTACGTGTTCCTTATGATATAACTGACAATTGCCGATTGCTGTGTGGATTCAAGGGTTGTTGTACTGCTGAGCTATCCTAAGCGATAGACTCTCAATACCATTCAATGTGGAGTGATAGTGCCGGGACATGCTAGCGATAAAGATTCACAGATTCAATCAACATTATCGAATCATACAGATAGACTACAAATTATCTATCATAGAGTCAAATCATTTGACAGTATTTTTAATGTATAATTATAATACCATTACTATAAAATAATTTAATTGCCGTATTTTTTCCATAGACAAGCAACAATCAACAAATGTGAAAACTTATAAATCAACTAATATCAAGTTCTTGTTAAATAGATGGGAAAAAATGATCCAAATTAAAATTTTATGTTAAAACTTCATTTTCAAGGATCACTGACATTTATGAAAGAAAAATTTGAATCTTAAATATTATCAAACTGTCTCTAAACTAATTCAAATTTTGAGCTCACAGTGAAATTATTTCAGTTTCTTGTTTATTATTTATAAACTGCATACTTAGTCTCACAATAAATAAAGCTACATTTCACTCCATCAGTTCTCTAATAGTAAAATCTTAAATTAAGATTCTCAGCCATTTAATTTTATTGGCTATATTGTTACTATACCTCAGTGGCAAATTAGCATGTTATCTCCTAAGCTTCATATAGTATATGCTAACAAAAAATAATTGATTAGTATTAAAATACATATATAAATTATTCATCGCTTTCAACACCCATATACTTTTGAGTATCAACAATCAAGACATTGTATTCTACGGTCTAATAGTTAGGATGTCAGCGGGTTAAACACTTTGAAGGCCCTGTTTTGTCAATTGAAATAAGTGACAAAAAAACAACTAGTATTTTAAATTGAATTTAAAATATGTACGTTACATATATTAGTTATTTTTTAGGCCAAAAGCGTATGCCTTAACCTTTTATGAGGTAATCCGCCACTGTTTTAACTTTATTGTATTGAATTGATATTTAGATGCATAACTTGTTGAAAAGTAAAAATTCGTGTAATATTTCAGTTTGACTCATAAAGCAGAGAATTTAATGTTCATAACTACCATTTTGTATCTATATATATTTATAAAAAAAATGTACGATTGTATTTTTGATTTACTGTGAATGATTCATGCCAAATTAAATATGTCGGTTCAATGATTGTGGAGAATCAGTTGTCACATTTATAAAAGTGTATAAACATTGCATATTGTTTGCTGAAACATGCCGGAATAGTTCACCGGCACTAACCTGCCACATAGAATGCAACGGAATCGGTTTCGAAGACTTCCTCCATCTTGGAAGTGGCCAATGTACAAACTAGAAAAAAGCAGTAATGAAGTCTGACAACTGAAAAATCTATCAAAAAAACAAGCTGTGTTCCTATCAAAATTTCACTTCGACACTCAGTTACAGTTGTCAAACTTAAAACACACTTCTGGCGATCGTTTTCTTATTATTTATAACATTACGTATAATGAATTTCTACTAAATGTGAAATAAAGTGTTCTAGCTGTACACATAAACTACCTACATGGACATCAATTAATTGTATAGATAATTTGATACTCAGATGTTCACAATGAAGGGGACCAAATAATGCTTTAAATTTTTTTTTTATATCCGAACGTGGTTTTTTGATCAATAATTTGCTCTTCTAGATCTTTCCTTTTGTCAGAGCTATTTCTTTAACACATATTATTATTCACGTGGTCAGAAGTATCGTTTTAGTATCTTTGTACTACCGCTGGTTGCTTAAAGATATTAATTGTATTAGAGATAGTTTAACTACAAAAACAGTTTTAATGTTCCATCTAAGCTTAAAGCATGAACTGTCACACAGAGCTATTTGATTGACATGGACCCATATTGAGAGGGGCGTGGTCTCCAAGACAAAAATATTCCAATCATTATTTTTAAGTTAGCATTGTCTATATACCAAAGGCATATTGTACGTTACTTCTGTTGCATCCGTGTGATAGAATGCCTGAAGATGCCAAAAGGAGAAACCTGTGTCGTTAGTGACAAAACATGTGGAATCATACAAAGTTGTGACAATTCAAATTTGATATTGAAATTCCATCTATCTGTACGATTTGTATAAAAATTCACCATTTAAAAGAAATGCATCTATGTTTTATGTAGATAAAATAATAATGGTTTGAATTATAAAAACAACAAAAATATTAATTTCTGTAATACATTTAAAAATCACATTCTAATGTTTGCAAGAACGTTGAAATTATGTCACACATTCATTGCTTTGGCCTGCTCAGTCTTAAGGAATTGAAGATTAGCTTGACATAGACGAAATATTGGTTTTGAAAAATGTTATATTGTTTCTTATCAGTGTTAACGGAGTACGATTCTTTCTAAGGAAATTATCGTCTTATAAAAATTTCGATGTGTAAAATTTGATACAGGTACTAGAAAAATCAAAGCGCACCTAACGTATAGCAACATCGATCGCAAGCAGAAAGTTTGCGATAAGCGAGGAAGGAAAGCCAATAAGCTCATATTAGAGGTAACCATAGATAATCAAAGCTTGTTCAAAGTGAAGCGAATGGGTGCAAAAAATGCACACAATATTCTTGAAGGCTTGCAGATATTTCATGATATATAAATTAGCCCATTGACAAAAGGCCGTGCTTGCTCGCTTGGTATATTGCTTATATAAGTGAAAAGATATAGCTAATGACAAAATGGCATAATTTGAACTAATAACAGTAAATAATTTGACCATCAAAAATTTTGATCGTTTATTTTTAAATTTGGAGGAAATATTTTAGCACATTTAACCATTAGCTGTTCTTTTGTTTGGAATAGCAGAATAGACCTCTTTTTATACTTTATTTTTTTATTGGAAGTTCTTAGGCCAATTTTTAACCTTTGAGAAGTACGGCCACGCGTTCAATTATGATGTCTGTCATTAAATATAAATGAATCAATAAAGGAATTCACAAAAAGTAAATATTTGGAAGTAAACTTCCATGACAGATCAGTCTCTCCAGTAAGTGGAAGCCAGCGTCAGTAGAATACCACATGCGCTTAAAAATCAAAAAAAAGATAGGCATAAATTGGAAGTCAAAGCTTTCTGAAAATTACTTTCAAGCAGTAATGAAAAAATTCATTTACATTTTAACAATGAACTTAAATACTCCAAAAATATTTACGTCTTGAAATTATCAATTTTACTCATTCTAGATCGGCCCATAATAAAAAAACGTTTATATATTTTTTAGTGTTTAAAGTGTTTTAAGTTTAAAGTTAACAGTTTTAGTGTTTTTTTTTAAATAACAGTATACCCTGACTTCCATTGAACTTTTTTTTGATGTCTACATCAGAAATTTTTAAAATAACCCATAAAAATTCAAACACTAGCATATAAAAGACGATTATAAAATTAAAAATCTTTGCGTCAATTGATCAGATCTTAACCACAGCTGAGACACATCGATAGATCAACCATCCTAGTCCAAAAGGGCCTACCATGTGAATGTTATATAATTGAATATAAATTATTTAATATATAAGGTTAGATCTCTTAATAACTATACTAAAGGTGGAAATTCATTGTACTTCGTAAAATGTATCGACTAGCATATTTCTTCCTAAGACTGTTAACATTTTAGCTAAATTATTCTGTCCCCTTCATTAATAATATATATATAAAGCGATAAATGCCACAGTTGTAACATGGATCGGTGCTCATTCTAAATAAAAAATCACAACATTACTTTTCAAAATAAAAATAAGGCACTCGTTGTTTTCTCATTCAAAACGAGATATCTACAGCACGCTGTGAATCCTGAAACTTTTTAACATTTTACTCACATCCTTTTTTCCTTCCTTTGCAATTGAAGAACTCTAAATAGAAAATATACAAAATAATAACAAGGATATCTGTAAAATTATATTTTAAGAGTTCGCTATAAATCTATGATATCTAACTTTTATGACACAAAATATCATTCCAATCAGTGAAACAGGAGAACACCTTTCGTTGAAATTGAGTACCTTGACAACTGTAGAATCAGGGTTTCATTGTATAAAAAAATCATTATGATCATGAAAATTTGACCCTCTTATACTATTGCTACTGTGCACACTTGTAATTTTTGTCTATGAAAACTGAAAGTTTTGTTTTCCACCAATATTTTAATAACTGTCACATTTGTTACATATGACCATAGATACTGTCATTTTTCATAAAAATTTGATTTTAATTATTCATATTAAATGTATGTAACAGAACCTTTTTGTATTGAATTCAACTATGTTATCTACCATATTGCCTATTATATCACATAAACACAGCCATCTTTGTTTTCAGAACCCCGCTATAATTAAATTTTGATGTTATGTTATATATACAATTCCTTCAATAGCTCCTTCTATTTCACTAATTTAAAATGATATATCATCGCTACCATGACTCAAAAATCAACATCAAATTCAAGTAGGATTAAAAAAGTTTGTGCATTACATATTAACAAACTATATTGCTTTTTTTTGAATATGCCATATCTCTAAATAGATAGATAGACATTGCTAATTACAGATATGAACTTGAGTCATGAAAACGTTGATATTTATACTAATATAAGACACTGTGATATATAAATTAAAAAATTGACCCGCTAACTAATAAACTTGTATTTTACTGTTATTAAACTAGTTTTATATTTTTCTAACTTAGTTTCTTAAGATAATGCTAATAATCTAATATTAACATATTTTCTATTTGATCGTGGCTGTGCAACTAAATGTAACCATTTACATATTCTCTTTGAATTGACTATTCACAAATGAAGCAAATGTCTATTATGAACCTATTATTATTTTTCTTACATACAGATTTGAGTGTCTTACCCATGTTGTTTTTATCACCAATATTTGGTTTGTAATGTCATTTTTAATATACTGTCTTAGAATTAAATAGACTCACAATAATTAGTTATGACATTGAGAAAATGGCTATTTTTAATCATTCTTTTTCACCACTGTGTTAAATGATGAATTAAGAATGTGTTTTTATATTGTGATTAAAATACATAACTTATGGTGAACTATTCGATGAAAATATGACTTGCTCTTTAAAAACTAACAATTCTCTTCTAGTCTATGATAGATAGACTCAAACTGACTGGGGAACTGTCAGTTAGAGTTTAACTATGCACTCAAATGCCTGAAAATTCTGAAAGTTCTGCTAGTCTTATTGTCAAAATTTATTTGTAGTGTGCAGTGAGATTAAAAAAAATTGATGTTATTTTTATTTTTTGACATTTAACTTTCAAACAACGTGATCATTTCCAAAAAACATAATATAAGCTATGACCATCTCTTCTAAGGCACTTGAAAATAATACCTACAAATCTATCATGAAACATAACTTTACTACATAATATATATTGCATTTTGTGGTCAATTATTTTATATGCTTTTTTCGTAAAATATTCTACGATGGAATAATTATTTAATATTGTTTTTAGAGCTATAGATCCTACGGAAAACTTTAAGTTATTTACAGTACCTAGAAATATTTAACCGGTTATATGCCTGGTGGTATTAGTGTGGCCATTCACAGAGGGCCCCATTTTTCTCTGTCCTGCTAAGTGCGTCACATTTTGGCAACCCAAGGAAGCTCTTTTTAAATTTAATGTGTTTCGATTACAGTAAAAAATATTTCAAGTGAAAGTATTACCCATGATTTCAAGACATGTCACTGTGTATACAATGTGTGCAACCCTTTAAGAAGTGTATATGACCAAGTGTCAGTTATCAATAAATTGCCATTCCTAAATGTTTTATTGAATAGTTATTATTTCTTCAAATATGTATACTACACGTACCCATTGATGATTTTTGTTAGTTATTTTACTTTTTATTTTTGTTTAACAACACTAAAATTATATAATACAAAAAAACTAATTTGATACAAAATAACTCACCACTCAAAATGTTAAAACCACTGATGTATATTAGTACATAACACGCCCATGGCATATAAACGGTCAAATATAAAATGATGTCAACTCTAAAAATAATCTATTTTTTTTAGATTTTTCGTCAATTGCATATCCTATTTAAAGTTTTGTTAAGCAATATTCCTTAATGCGTTAAGTAACCGTTATCTCTGATAACTAAAAAGTGTTTTGAGATACTGTGCAATATAGGCTCGACAATGTTCCTACTCTCACCTCATAGCCTGCCTATACACCTGACTCCAATTCTCCATACTGGTAAAGACGGTTATTTTATACCTTTACGTCCCCTCCGCCAGGTTTGTGAGTGATGTTAACAGTAGACGCCACTTTTGGTTTGGCCTTGTCCTTGAAGTCCAACTTCACGGTCTCGATTTTCTTGTCTCCACCACCGGGCTTGTGAGTAGCGTTTTCTAGTGAACCAATCTTGGACTTGGCGTTCCACTGCAACTTCTTCTGGGTAATCTGAAAGAAAATATGATAACATCAATAAAACTCAATATTATTTATTGATCTATCCATTGAAAACTTAAATGTAAAGTATATCTTATCTAATATTACAAAACTACTACTTTTACTAAATATAAGGTCGGTTCACATCAAATTATTGATTTCTTTTCAGTCAGAGACAGCCGCAATTGAAGGCAGATGTGTGAAGACGTAAAGCGATATTTTTTTTTATTTTGTTTCTTATGTATGTTGCACTCCTATTGTTTTATTTGATAGCGGTCTTTTTACGACTTTTATATTTTTTTAGTCCCCGATGCAACATGGTGCCAACTAAGGATTTACGCATAATTTTTTTGTATGAACACAAACTTTAACACAAGCACAAGGCATAAAAAACATCAATTCGGTTTTCGCGGTAGACACCACTAATTAAAAAATAATTGAAAATTCTAGTTTACGCAAATGGTAAAACCAACCTTCTTATCACCTCCACCTGGCACATATGCATCATTCTTGGCTGCAATTCTGGGGGCAGCCTTGAAGTCAACTTTTCTGCTTTCAATGCGGATTTTTCCACCACCTGGTTTGTGTGTAGCGTTCTCCAAGGATCCGATCTTTGACTTCACAGCTTTAATGTTTGGTGAGGGTGCAGCTCCGACTTGGACTTTATTCATAGGAACTGTAAATGGGATAAAAAATATCAACTGAATGAACAAGCAGCTATATTCTAATTATCAAAATCTATCTCTATATATCTAGATTAATCTAATTCACTGCCAGAAGACTTTAATGAAAAATTGACTATATGATCTCTGTAATTGTTAATACTGCCATTTTGTGTACTGAGACAGCTTTTTTTAGAACTTGGTGTATAAAACATAATGAAAATACATTCCATTATTTATATTGACATTTCTTCGTACTTTTACACTGAAATTGATTTCTAAGTCATTCATATGTCAAAACTGTCATTTTTTGAGTTGTTACACTTTTTTCTGAATTCATTTAATTAATTTCCAAATTCAAATTGTTCAAATACTCGAATAAGAAATTTATGAAAGTGCTCGATATCTCAATGTATTCAATTAATTGTAGCTATTTATTAGTATTTGTAAACATATGCTCTGAATAACAAATATCTCAGGTTATAGAACATAGGTTCCCAAATTGGGGGTCGCCAACTTATACAATCAACTAAAAAAAATATTCACTTTTGCTTGGCTTTTGGATTGTATGGGGGCTCGCGGGTCACATGGATTTTATGAAAGGGGGTCGCCACCCGAAAAAGGTTGGGAGCCTATGTTCTACAACAACTTCTTTTGAGATGGCTAAAAAATAAACAGTTTAATTTACTCTTTTTGTCAAGTGCATCTGGTGTGTTTGGCGTGTGTGGTGTATTTGCTGCACTCTTGCTTGGACTTCTTGCAATGGTTGGTTTACCAATCCCTGCAAGAGTCTTATCTCCTGCCTTCAAGCCAGGGATCTTGCTCGGGGACTTCTTGTTTGGTGACCCTGGTGACCCATTGACATGCTCCTATCAAAGCAAATAATTTTCAGTTATAAAAAAGACTGTTCTTTAATTTAATATTTTTTTGACTCATTTGATTAGCTTTTTGGTTTAATTTAATTTTTGAATTTAATGTGTGTATGACTTTTAAGAAAGAGAAAAAAAGTAGAATGTCTGAAAATGTCAAAAGGCAAAATCCAGTTTGTGAGTGATAAAACATACGAAAAAGTAACAATGTTTTAAAAAGTTAACAAACACACGTATATATTGTTCTCTGATATAATTTCTGGGCAAAAGGGCGCATAATTAAAATAATATATTATTTACTTACATTTCCCTGAGTAGTCTCATCAACGCCACTGTCATTATCTCCTTCTGAAAAGTAAAAAATAATAATCAATTTTTTCATCAAATCTTAAATGAATCCATTTTTTTATTAGAAATGTTAAATGTTATATATCTATTTCTAAAACATTAAAATAGTAATTCATAGGAAAAAATACCTCTCCTGGTACGAGGTGCCGACATAGCTTTTCTTGTTACACTCTTCTTTTCTTCTGAACCTCCCGTTTTGATGGGAGTGCCAAAATCAGTGGGCTTCACACTCGCCCTGGACGCTGGTCTTCCGTTGACTGCATCCGGTTCAGGTGTCTCGACGCGAGGTTCTGACTTATTAGAGACGACTGAAGCCGGTCTGCTGTCAGCTTTGACACTTTCTGTCGGTGTTTTAGCTCCAGTGGAAGAAACGGACTGAGGACGGGTTGGAGAATCAACTTTGGCAAGATTTGGCTTTTGGTCTGGAGACGAATCCGTCCTGCTGAGAGAAGGAGAACGGTCTGGCGGAGGAACTGGACTGGCAGACACTTTGTGTCCGTTCTCTTGCATCGAGTAAGGAGACGGAGATTTGTTGGGAGTGCCATTTTGGACCGGTGACACTGTATTGGATTTGGTTTGTAAATTGTTTTGTATCACAACATCGTCGTCGTCGTCTTTCTTTCCATACGGCGATCCATTCTTCCTTTCATCGACGTCTAGAGATCCCATTATGGACTCTGTCATTCTGGATCCAGAGAGTCTAGATTCTGGACGATCTGACGAATCTGATCTTACACTTTCTTTTGATCCTCTGTTTATATCTTCTTTAGACATTCTGGTCAAGCCGACATTGAGAGGCGATTCCTTTTTATCGAAAGAAGGAACTCCTTCTTTTATGAACGCAAGTCCTGGTCCGCGTGGTAAAGTTTCTTCTGGGCGACCTCCCAGAGCGCTAATGGACCTCCTGCGTTCTTCGTCGTGCAGTGGCATACCTGGTGGTGCCATTCCAGGTGGCCCAGCAATGCTGAAGCTCCTGTTTTTCACCATAGCGGGCGGCGTGCCCTCGGGTTCCATTTTTCTCGGTCCTCCTGGAGAGTCTGGAAGAGGCGACCCCAAAGAAGCGAGGGATCCTTGTCGGGAATTTTGACCCAGCGGTGGAGCCGGAGACCTCTGGCCTTGGAAAGAGTTCTGCTTTTCCAAAGAAGGGTGCTGCTGTTGCTGCAATGGAGATGGGGGTCCAGGTCTCCGTATAGGTGCACCTTGCGGTGGTTGACCTTGAAATTGTTGGGGCGGTTGTCCCGGTCCGGTAATCGGTTGGCCTTGAGCCGTCAATCCGTGGAATGATTGTCCTTGAGGCAACGGAGGACGCTGCTGCAATTGCGGCGCGAACGAGTTAGGTCCCGAAGGTCGAGGCGGAGGGCCTCTAGGTCCCGGGGCGACTGGACCGCCGGGTAGGAAGGGTCTCGGTTGACCTTGGAGCGCTCCTGGCGGTGGTTGAGGGCGCGGGGGCTGCTGAAGAGGAGCGCCAGGCGGCCGCACCAAGGGGGCAGCCTTTTAGCGAGAAATACATCACCCAATAAAATTTTCATTTTAAACACAATTCATATTTCGCTAAATATTTTTAAATATTCATGGAATTCATTGAATAAAGCTAAAGTTTTATTTTTAAAGTTATTTAACTATTATCTAATGAAAGATTAAATAAAATCACAGATATTAATATATTATATTAATTATTAATATATGAGGCCACTTGATTATAACATAAGTTACCATAATCTCGTACATATTTTTAAAAATATAAAATATTTAAGTTTTGAACTAGATTCAATTTACTATTTCGTGTTTCGTTTTAAGTTAAATAGACTCAAACGAAATGAGTGTTTCATTTCGAACTTTCAATTAGAGTACACTAGGTAATAACTGCTTTTAATTGAGCTATTCACAAAACATTGCCGAGTAATTAGCTAGCGAAATAATTAAACAGATTCAAGTCTTTGATAAGAACGCAAATTAAAAACCATAGGTTTTTCCTCATTTCGACTTTACGGCATATACATTAGGTTATAAAACGAATGACCAATTACCTCTTTAATCATAATAATAAGTAAATATTTAATTTATAAAACCAAATGCTTAGCACGATTTTCACAATTTTATATCGTTAAAATGAAGACCGGTTTCGCTCATCGCGAGTATTATCGACTGAAACATGGATATCTATACATTTTTTAGTTAATATTTTCTTTATTTTAATACATAATTTAAGAACTGAGAAAATAATTTACATATATCTAAATGCGGTAAAATAAATAGTTGACGAAACCTTAATATTTATTTTTTAAATTATTTTACTTGTGTTTATTACTCATAAACTTTTTTTCTTAGTTCATGAACCATTTGTTTTGTGTACCTGGAAATTATTAACTAAAAATCTATCAAAAGACTTATTTTAATTTGTTTAAACAAACTTGTGATGGCAAGCTAACAATTGGATAAGATTTGATAAAAAAAAATAAGTGATATAAAAATATAGGGCAATATAAACACGCAGTACCGAGGTAAGTTGGATAAAAAGATTTCTCTAGAATAGTTTCCTTTGAGTACGTAAAATTATTGTTAACAATAGTGAAGAAATTTGAGGTATTTCACTTTCTCGAGATAATTTGTCGGAATTTAAACTGCCGCTCGAAACGCTAAGCTTTCAAAGACTGTCATAAATCGTGACAGTTTTGTACTTGAAATTGTATTCCATGTCAACGAAATTCGAATTTTCAAACATTGTTTTTTTGAGTAAATTGTTGAAAATTTTAAATTATTGAAATGCAGACCCATCCACCGTACAAATAATAAATTCAAATCAAGGCTATATTTTCAACACAGTTTAATATTTAATATGTGTATTAATTAATGTTTCGGATTTCTTTAATGTGGAAATTTTTCCTACTTTTTTTAGTTAAATTTATTTAAAATTCTGCCCATTGCTTTAAAACGATCAGAAATTGTTTGCTAATCACAGTATACTGTATAATATCCAAATATATTGCTTAAATTGTTGAAACTGTGTATACTTCCAAATATTTTTCGCCATTTGGCATCTTCGGGAATTCAATTGCATCCGGGTTGTGTGTGAACATGTACAAATATAAACAGTTTTAAAAATTAAAAATTGTTTTTAAAATTCCATCAAGCACACTTAGTCGATATCGGAAAATGTACGAAAATAAAATTGATGTCGACTGAGTGTGCTTTATGAAATCTCAATACAAACATGTAGGATCTTACAAAGCTCAAGCAATTCAAATTTTTAAAAATATATATTTTTTATAGCGATTAAAAATGAGCTTTTACAAAGCTTCCACCGAATTCATTAATCCAGGAGCTGCCAAACTTTTTCGGTTTCCAGTGCCCTTAAAATATCAGATTTTTTTCGCGGTACCCCAAGTCAAAACATTGTTTATCTCATGGCATACCTTATGCTACCTTACATTTTATAAAGTAATAATATTTTGTAAAGAATAATTGCACGGCGCCCTGTTTGGGTAACTCTGCATTAACCCGTTCACTGCTGAGGTGTGTAAAAAAGTTTCAACTCGGGGTACTTCCAAAATGTGTTGAACAATATTTCAGTAATCAATCATATGGAGATTATAAAAACTAACCAGGCAGTGTTTTAACATACAAATTGGCTTAAACTCAAAAATATTGTAAAATCAGCCGTCTCAACGGTTGAGACTTTTACATTTGTGTTTTCAACCATAGATATGATATTATGTTCAATCGTGTAAACTTAAGTAGTGAAGTTCTCAGATACCCCACTGCGCGTCCGTGTGTTAAAACAAAGTCTTGAAACAAAGTTTCTTACAAAATATATACGATACGATAAGAAATTCTTTGAGTGTATATATCCTTGAATATAATAACTTTAATCCCACATTTTCACGATTCATGTAATGTCTTTTGAAATTCTGAACTCAAATAATCATTTTTACATTACGGTGAAGTATTATAAGTTATGTTAGAAAAGACTCGAAATATATTTTATTCATGATTCTTCCTTCTTCGTTGGGTTATATTTTATTCATTTTAAAGCGTTAGAAAACTCGTGTTCTATGATATATCAATCATGTTTTGTAAATTATACTGTACAGAAGATTTCTTATTTCCTGGGTAAAATTGGAAATTGATGATTTTTTTGTTGTATTTTAATCGGTATTATGTCGGTTGAATAATACATGATGGGATGTCTAGTACTGGAATGAATAAGTTTGTGCCACAAAAATAATCATTAATTATTGAATCTGTGTACTTTCCCACATGATCCATTTGATTTGACTTTTGGTATCGTCAGGCTTTCTATTGAGTACAGGCTGTAAGTGATCACGTGGGAATGTAAACAGTGTCACAAATTTAAATTTGATATGAAATTTCCATCAAGCACACTCAGACGACATTGAAAATTATACAAAAATAAACGTTTATTATAGTACTAAATTTCCAAAAATATATATATTTTTATGATTAGGACCGACTTCGTCCATCAATTGATAATGCTTGCGAAGTCCAAAATCTGTCCGGTTTTTAAAAACATAAAATAGTACTAAACATTATGTTTTAATTGTTTCTTAATAAGAAGTCACCGTTAACACCTTAATAATGATCTGTAAAATTAGTTCGTTACATTGATAATAGATAGATAGCGTTGAAGTTTGAAATTAAACTAGGTGTACGAAATTTTGAGACGAAATCCATGGGTTTGATGAACTTGAAGACAAAAACCGTTATTTCCCCTTTGCGATATTAATAGTAAACAATGTCGTATGTTTACAGACTTTTAGTTTTGTAATTATAATTTCAAAATAAAATTCAGCACATCGATATTTGATCGTCTAAACATCGAAATTTGACTGTCTAAACATTGATATTTGATTGTTTAAACATATTGAATGTTTATTTGAGTACATTTTGTGTAAAGTAGTATAAGTACGCGTTTTTATTTTATACTAAATGTGAAGTTATTGTAAAGCAAGTCTTCTATTAAGCATAATAAGACTCATTTTATAAAGTCACTTGGTCGTAAGTTTAATGCATTATTATTAATATAAAAATACGTGTAATAATCAAAGTTATTTTAAATTTTATATTAAAATGAATTTCCACAGAGTTACCGCCGAAACCATCGAAAATATTTTACATTATTATTTTTATCTCTGCGGCTTTGAAACATGTTCATGAATATAATGATGTCAAAAAAGACAAAAAAATATGACATCAAGTTTTAGCCCGTGTATGGTTTTGACTGACACGTGTTTCAGGGTTGCCACCCCATGGCTTGCCACGCCACCTGGGTTGTTGTTTACGGTTTATGGCATGTCTACGCCGCGTAGTGTCGCTGACAACACGCACCTCTGCATTTCAGGGAAGACCATTTAATTAACGATTTTTTTGTATATATTAATAATTTTTATTATTACCTCATACAAAAAAATATTTTTTAGTCAATTACTCCGTGAAGAAAATTACTGTTAATTTTAGTTAATAGTATTAAACATCGTGTTTCATTATTTAAATATGTTACATTTTCATAAAGAAGCCACAATTAACACCGTAAAAGGGACAAATATTTGTGAACTCACAAAATTTTTGACATTGTAACACTGTTATTTTTTGAGTATCAATATACTAGAAACAGCTGTCTCAACAGATGAGATATCAGCAGTATATGTTTAAGTTAAGATTATCTATTGGTTTTTGGATGCTTAACCTCTCACTGCTGACGTCTCAACTATTGAGACGGCTGATTTTACTATGTTAATAGT
Source organism: Himalopsyche japonica (assembly GCA_028555115.1). Classification (NCBI taxonomy): domain Eukaryota; kingdom Metazoa; phylum Arthropoda; class Insecta; order Trichoptera; family Rhyacophilidae; genus Himalopsyche; species Himalopsyche japonica. The sequence continues at coordinate 625,926 of JAHFWJ010000461.1, forward strand.
TGATGCCCGAAAATATATGAATTAACAGTGGAAAAAACCTTCTTGTATTTGCTAATATTTGAGTTAATGCATTGCCTGATTTGTCCTGAAAAACTCAATAAGATTATTTCAAACTTTATTATTCAATATATTTTTGAAGTCTAGGTGTTGAAATATCCTTTAAACGGCTCAGCAGGAAATGAGTAAACATATTTTCTTATTGCTAAGCCTATATTTAAAATTTTCTGTGAATCGAAGGTATGTAAGTAACGCGTTTATAAATAAAGTCCAAAATAATACAATATTTAAGAAGAAGCAATTAAATATATTTAAATCAAAATAATTTTGTCGTCATAGATAAAAATACATTTATTTAAATAAGTATTATAAATAAACGAATAATGATTTTGATTTTTTCAACTTATTTATGATTTTTGAGAAAAATATAATGCTATTTTAAAAGCTGTCATCATTGACACGTCATTTTAAAACTCTCGAATTACAATATATACATGACATAGTAACAATTGTCGAAAGCTCGCAATAAAAATTGTCTTTTTTTAAATCGACACGGCACATTGTAATGCCCTGTCTACTTTAATAATTTCGACACGACGGTATTGCGTTTCGGGCATGCAAATCGACCGGCGACATGTGATGTGAATTATGGCATACCATTGTTTTACTATTTGTATTGTCATTGTGTCTGTAGGGCAATGAATCGTTCTTTAAAATATTATCAAAGCGGACCATCCCTCGCAAGGGGTTAATTAGTTATAATTTAGTATTATTAATTCAACGAACCAAATTTTTTGTTTGCTTAGATAATTTAAAAAAATAACTAATATAGCAACAACGTGAGACTGAATTTAATTAATTTTAAAATTCAATTTTTGTTCAATCGAAAATTATAAAAACACATATTTAGCTACTATTTCTTCAATTCTATATATTTTTAAATCAGGACTGGTTTACCTATAAAGAAGTGACAGTTAACACATTAAGTTTTTAATCGAATATATATAATATTTTTTTGTATTTCTATGGTATTATAAAAACACCCACTTCCATCATTAATAATGTGGATGTCAATATATTATTTAAAAAAAATGAAAATTCATTATTTGACCTGATTTCGACTGTAAATGGAGTTGGATACACTGACTCAAATAAATTAGCGCAAATAGGACTGTTATTAAAGTATTGTAAATTTTATCTATACAACACGGTAAGACAAAAATGTGTCCATAAATTGTCAAACTATATCATATCTCGCTAAAGGTTATGCTCGTGAAATGATAGTATTTCCAAAAACAATTACAAATTGTGTACTTTTTTAAAATGGGCAATGGTTACCGTTTTTTGAAGCGTGTTAGATATGTTGATTTTTATTGTTAGCCCAGTTTTTAAAACACGTCATAAGTCAAAAGAAGGGCATGCACGCAGATATAAGGGCATTAAAAAGTTTCGCAGACGTACGTGACTGAATTCAAAACATGATTTTTAACGTTTTTTTATTTTTGACAGATAAAAGATATTCCAACTTGATTGTGGCAATATAATGACGTTAAGCATACATTCAAAAACTTCTGCGTATTTTAATACTAAACGAAATCCAGCATTATCTTTTTATTGCGTCGTTAATATTAAAATAATAAGCCAAGGGCAATGCGGTGTTAAGTTTGGCCACAGAGGTAACTTTGACGGATGGGGAAACTTTGGACATTTTAGATGGAAGTTTAACTAATATATCTAAGACAAAATTTTAACTCGTTGAATCCCGGAGACAAATTTTCGCGCTTCTTGTTTTGCAGACGACGTAGCGGTGGCACCGAGTTTTGAGAGACCCGTAGGACAATTTGATCCGGGAACAAAAAAAATATTTATGTATGACTTGAGAAGGGTGTGCAAAGCATACATAAAGAAATGAGATTCGTTACATGTGTAAAAAATTGTAAATGTTGGCAATTTTATCACACTAATATTAGATTAAAATTTTTTTTGAAACTATTAAAATCTTATTTGACTGTTTAGATGTCGATTGTCACTTCTTGCTGAACACAATGTATACTATTTTCACAATTTAATAAATGTTTCTAAAGTCAGGACCGGTTTTGTTCATCGTGAGCATTATCGAATGATGAATTTGATTGATTTTATCAGTTGTCGAGAAACTGATACAGATTTTAAAAATGTTTATTAAATTTTGAAACTAGTACTAAACACTGTGTTTCATTATTTAATATTACATCTCATTTGATATTATTCAATATTTTCATAGTCAAAACACGTTGGATAAAAAATGCTGTGTGTTTAAAAACTGCCCAGCAGTGGTTTTCATATATCAGATTTTATCCGGGGTTTACAGTGCTAATTTTATAATCCTAAATTGTGTTGCCAATCAGCAATTTGTTTGTTCAATTTACAAAGTAATTCGCTAAACCTACGATGGTTCTTACTTGTGGATAATATTCTTAATGACACTTTCCATTTGACAATACTTAAATTGATATCTAACGTTTGTGGCTATATTTAAAGTCACTAGTATACTATCTGATCAACACAGTTGTGTAAGTGATGTCAGTGTGTTTTGAAATGAATGTCTCTACTAGGCTATTTCTTACCGCATAACTTTGATCACGTGGTATTTCTCCGGGTGGTTGTGTAGACATCTTGACTTTTCTAAGCCTGCTCTTAGATTACAAATATGAATTTCATGCAAATATTTTTTAAAATTTAGTTCATGAGAACGTTACGTGGGCTTGCTTTCCTTTTCGATCGAAGAAGAAGAAGAAAGAGCTAGAATAAAATGGAAGATAGTAATCACTTATTTTTAATACAAAACTATTTCATAAGATAAATATAAAAACATAACAATTGGAAGCTATAAAATACGTAGTGCTTGTATAAAAAAATCTGTGAAGTAACAATATGAATATAAAAATATTTAGTAAGGCCTAAATACGTAAAAAGCCCTTCTTATTATAATATACAATATTTGAGCATTACCAATATTAAAACCGTGTTAATATCATCACGGTTGAAACAATGGGGACTTTATTTTTAGTGTCACACTCGTAAATTTCTCGCATTTTTTGTATTGAAAAAGTAGGATTAATCTTTGTGTTACTATTAGACCTTATAAAGAGTATCTATTTGATAGACCAGAGGCTGTAAACGGTGCACCCCCGGCTGCGGACAGCTTCGAATACGCCAAAAATTTTGATTTTCTATAAATATTTTTAGAATAATTCCCACTAAAAGTTGTAATTTTTTTGATTTTTATATACCGAATACAGTTTATATATGATTTCTAATTTTAATTTTTTCCTTGAAAAAATCATTAAATCGTTTAAAAAGACATTTCTATCTTAAGAGTCATGAAATTACAATGTCTAATACCAATATAAAAGACCATATAAAATTTTTCAGATATATAATAATTTTTTGATATAACCGAGAATATCATTATACAGGCGTACATTATTTAAGTGCTGCTCGTTTATATATAATAACGTGATTTAGCTATCAAAAGTTATAACATAATCTCTAATTTTCTAATGACTTGTGCATGTTACATGGAACTATGTTTATGTAAAAGGTAGCAGTGTTAACAATGTGATATGTTATGTATTACAAATACTACTTGTATATGATATGAGATGGATTTTATCATACGTTTAAAATGAGGTTTCTAAATACAGTAATGAAATTGATGAATTGAAATTATTTGTTTACAATTAGGTGTCGCTAAAAGTTAAGTTGTGTATGAATCAGTTAAATCTAATCAAAAATAATCCAAAATTTTGATCATTTCTTGATTTTAATGAAAATGCTTCTTAATAATACAAAACATGTGTAAAATTTAGTAACACACCAAGTAAAATAATAATTTTATTTATTTTAATTATTTACAGCGCGTGATCGATTAACGAACATAATCTGTTCCGAAACTAAGTTCGCTATCCGAATTCTTCGTTAACCGATCGTTGATTAACCATAGATTTTTATGGGAATTCGATTCGCGCACACTATTTACGCCGCGGTAAACCGTGTCGGGCAGTGTTGATACGCCTAATTTCGTCATGAAAAAGACATCACGGAGAGACCTTTTTCAAAAACCTGGCGAATGTAAAAAATCGATTAGTTTTACAGATAAAATTAGTGGATTAGAAAGATCGTTTTAGTTCGTTATCCGAACACAAAAATTTTCGTGATAGTATTCGCAATCTGAATTGTTCGTTAACCGATCACCCACTATATTAAAAATTAAATTCCACAAAGTTACTGTCGATAATATATTGAAAAAGATAAGTACCTCTTATGAAATAATTCACGAAAACTTTTAACATTGTACATTAAAATGTGTTATGAAAGCCCACGCAAAAACGTCTCCGATATGAAATAACTGCTTTCATTTATCATTATTGTCCATTAATAATAGTTTCCCAAGTACATTGTATTTTTTTGTGTGTAAAGGCTTTACACGGTTAACCTTTCAGCACGTCATATGTATATCGCTGGTTACTCGTATGTACTCAGAATAGCAATGGCTTCATTATTAACACTTTGGCAATTGACAGAACACGATTGAAAAAGTTTTTCGCGAACGTTTGACCTTGGCCGGAAACGTTTTGATAACATTAAACGAAGGCCAAAGAAAAACTTCTCGATATTTCATGTTTTAAGTAGTTTTTAGTGTTTTTATTTATTTGACATCAAGTCCAAGTACGTAGCTCAAAACTGGGTTTTTTTTGATTATATGATGTAAAATTATCTTAAATTATAGCTAAATCGTTCAACGTACTCTTGATTAGAATTTTGTGTGGATTTATATTATTTTAATGATTTTTTTGATGATCTTACGGTTTTAAAATTCGCACAGATGATTTTCTAACAGGGCTGTTAACTATAGAGGCTAGCTAATATCTACTAAGTGGTAAAGTGTTGAGTGTTAAATTCTAGAATGAAAACCTTCATACATTGCTTTTTCAAGATACGAGTGATTATAATTTTTGATACAACGTCTCTATTTCCTATTTTTTTACAATAATAAGACATAGAGAGATTGACTTACTAACTTTGCGTTATATTCTTTCAGCCTTTGAAGAAAAAGTTTGAGCTACTAATTTTGTTTAAAAAAAATAACTTACGTTAAAATCAATTCGATGACAATTTCTATAAGTCAATCGAGATAATTTTAAAGATTAATAGCGTTAAAGTTTACAAAATTCTATACATATTTGAATACATCCATCATAAATATTCGTATATCAAAACAGTAGATTTTAGAATCACTGATCAATAACATATGCAATTATACAAATCCATTCATTGATTATTGATGTGCGAAATGCTTTGACGTGAAAATTGGAATTAAATTTGAACAGTGTTGCCGAATTCAGTCACCCTGTTCAAATGGAATAAATCAAAAACAATTCGAGTATGTGTGGACATACATTGTTGATTTCCCTTGTTGAACAAAGGGTTCGGATATTAATCAAATTATATATCCCCACGCCCTTGCCGGATATACTGTAACCAAGTTTCTAGTCGCTTCATGGAAATCTCAGAAATATTGACGAATGAAAAATATTTCGTTTATCTCAACTTGTTACCCTGAGTCCATGTGTGTTATTTTATCGTCAATACGTATTTTGATTTATAGGAAAAAACGGTTGGTATCTATTTTAGAGTTTATCCGTAGTCAAAATTTTACATATCATTTAACGAACACCAAACTACGTTTATAGTTTTCTCGTAAATTTTCTTAACTCCTCTTTTATGAAGAGAAAATTTTAACTATTGAGTCACGTGAAGGATATTCCAATATCAATAAATTCATTAGAATTAGTGTTGAAAGTATAAATTGAGATTTTCAATCAAATCAAGATAAATTTTAACACAAAATTAGCTTGTATACGAAATTTAGGTACAATTTAAGTCTTATATTATAGTTTTGAGTATACTTTATCGATACACTGTAATCAACTGTCTCAATAGCTGATAATTAACAACCTATGGGCTAAAAAAACTACTGATTGTTTTTTTCTTAATTAAAGATATTATTGGTTAATCTAGTAACAGACTATAAATTTCCTTTTATTTTTCGCTACATCCCGTTTAAATATACTTGTATAAACATTAAAGTTTTCACAGCTCGATTAAAAAAATTCTTTATGAACAGAACTTTAACCTGTGGACGCCGCAACCAAATGTATTCAACGTCTAAGAGCGTTCATCACTAGGCTGCATAGCTGACAGAATATAAAAACCAACTGTTTTTTTTCTAATATATTTTATTTTAAAAATATATAAAATTTTAAAATTTTCATTTCTTGCTTTTGCAAGGATATAAAATTTGAAATCGACAACAAAATCAAATGAGTAAGCTAAGATGAAATCCACTTTAATACATTAAAAATAATTCTCGTTTGAACTTATTTTCGTGGAAATCATTAAAATTCAAAGCAAAACCTTTGAAAATTTGTTAAATTCTTTCCAGTGGTATTCGTATATGTAGGCTGTTTCTATGTTTTCAAAAATTAATTTATTTATGAATATAAAATGTGAATACATTATCAAAATAATATATTAACAATAGAATTCTCATTTTGGCCTCGTTTTTATAATTTTTAATATTTGGTAACCTTACACGGTTCGCAAAACAAAATCTAATTATCTTTACTTTCTTCTCATTATAAAGTTTTTGGCAACTCTATTCAATAATTTATAGATTTGCATTGTTTTCAATAAAACAAAAAAAAAAACATGGCCCTCTGCCAACGCTTAGATAAACTAAGCATATAAGAAAAGTCGGCTACCATCGTAGGCAAAGAAAAACGAGGCGCTAGTTTTTTTTCAATGATATAAGACAGAAGCCGATTGGAAAAAGATCTATTTTGTGATGACAACAGTAGAAAGCTCTCGCAAGAAGCTAGTCAGCGGCATATTTTTGGATATTGCCGGAGCGTTTGACAATGCGTGGTGGCCACTGGTACTTGCAAAGCGAAGGCTTAGACAAATACCTGGAAACCTATTTGCATTAATACATAGATACTTTAGCAATAGGGAGATACAATACAAATCTGGCCTTAGCAAAATTATCAGGAAAACTACGATGGGATGTCCTCAGGGCTCCGTTCTCGGGCCACTGCTTTGGAATATTTTATTTGATGATGTTTTGTCCTTACCGTTGCCATCGGACTGTACAATTATTGCTTACACTGATGATGCTCTTCTGTTGGTCGAAGCGAATAGTCGCGCTGGCCTTGAACAAGCTGCAAGCGGTGCACTTGTAGATATTCTCAAATGGGGAACGTTACATAAACTGTCATTTGCTCCTGCCAAGACGGAATCCCTTCTTTTGAAAGGAGGTACAAAGCTCGACATTTCAAAAAGGTCTCCGAATATCCGCATGGGCGACTTCTCTGTACGTGTCTCTAAGGAAGTCAAATACCTTGGCGTTATCCTCGATGACAAATTGTCATTTCAACACCACGCTCAAAGAATTGTAGAGAACGCTAGTATGGCATATCTCTGTATATCCAAGCTGGCTGGCATAAACGGGGGGTTCAAAGCACGTGCGCTTAAAATAGCGTATGGTGCTATTTTTATGGGGATAGCCGGTTATGCATCTAGTGTTTGGCATTCTAGAGCAAAGATCGGCTTTGTAAAAAGAACTTTGCTGAGTGGACAACGAATTGCTCTGATTTCACTCACTAAAGCGTACAGGACTACTTCGACGGATGCCTTACCGGTCCTAGCTGGCGTACTACCGCTGGACCTGCACATACAAGTACGCGGTGCAATAAATCTTCTTCTAAAGGGTCTTCATACAAATATCGAGGGCGTCCCTCTGACGTCGCCCCTTCTGCAAAACATACCAGACATTCACACTTATCGTTCATTTGTAAAAAAGCTGGCGTATATAACAGCTTTGGCAGCCTGGCAGACTAGGTGGTCTGCTTCCACAAAAGGTCGCCAAACATACCTTTTCTTCCCAAACCTGGAGGTAACCTGGAGGCTCGAAGTGAAATGCCTTTCACCTGGACACTGGGCTTGCCAATTCATAACCGGCCATGGCAAGTTCAACGGCAAACTATTTGGGCTGGGCAAGTTGGTTGAAAGGCCGAATTGCACTTGTGGACACAATCATCAGGACGCTAACCACGTACTGTGGGACTGCCCCGATATGAATGCCGAACGAACAGAGCTGTTTGCTGTGGTCCGTCCTCATACGGGCCCAATAGGCCACGCTGACTTAGTATCAACCAAGGCCAACTTTGAGGCATTCGATAAATTTGCAAGATCATACGGGGAACGAGACATTCTCGATTCGTCTTTAGATTCAACGCGTAGCACATTAAACTCTTCCGCCACGGCGGATTTTCAGTACGCAGATACACAAGATACTTAATATCACGTAGACTAAGTGGCTGAGCAAGTCACATTTTCTTTTTCTTTCTTTTTTTTCTCTTCTTTTAAGCACAATAGTGCATGGTTTAACGATAGGTCCGTGCAGCTCTGTATCGGGCCACGAATATGAGGAGTAAAATCGATTCTTTTTATTAGTATTGCGTTATGGAAGGCGGCCGTGTAACAACGCCTGCATACACATAACGGGTGAAGGTGGGACAACCAACTTATTCTCGTCTATGGCCTCGATTCGAGAAATAAAACTGTTTTCAAGTAGTAATACTTTTAGTCAAAAAAAAATGCGAAACAAATATTATTTTTATTTTTGCGTATGGCAAACTTTGACATTTGAAAACTTATCTAAGTAAGTTATTTAAAAATCAAAAACTTATATCTGTCTGAAAAATTGTGTTAAGGGTTCGTACCGGCCTGTGACAGGTTTTTATCGACCAATCGATAGAGCTCGCATTTTTTTATTTATTTAATATTTCAACCACTTCAAAATTCAGATTTGAAAGAAGCTAGAAAATTAACCGATATTAATATTTAAGGAATATTAAAAATCAAAATTTTTTATAGTTGTAATTAAGAGATAATTGTCAAACGACTAATTGTTTAAATGGCCCGATTCGTATATGACAAGATAGGATCATTTTTGATTAAATAACTGTAAAAACTACTAATGTAATATTTTAATAATTTATATGATTTATCTGTCTAGTTAAGGGTTTCCCAAGCTATGTTCCGCGGATTACTGGTGGTCCATGGAACATGAGCAGGTATTTAACGATAGCCTTTATTTTTCATTTTGTAACAGCTGCAACCAAAAAAAAATTATATTCGAATGCGAGATGGAAAAATGTTTTTTTATAAATTTATAGCTGTACAAAATGATTAAAAAAAATTATTATATCATGACAAAATTTGGTGTTGGAAAATGCGCAGACAAAGAGAGCAAGTATGTGTGAACTTAAGTTTGTAGTATTTTTACAGTACTTGAATGAACATGGTGGAAACGTAGCAATGTAATTTAGTTCTATAAAATTAGGACGGAGAGAGATTTGCTTACTAACTATGCATTCAAATTTGTATAAATAAAATACATCGCTATTTTTTCACCGTGCTGTAATTGAGTTCAACCAAGTAAATGCCGATTCAATCAATGCTTGAATGAACTTTAAGCACAGCACACACCACACACACAAACAAACAGATACATACGTAAAATTCGTATCAAACGTATTGATCAAATGTTCACAGGTGGTGTTGTTAAAAAATAATCATTTAATATAAATATTATATGTTGTCGATTTGTCGTTAAATATCCACTGCTTAAATAGAATTATTCAATATTATAATCATTTTAATTCATTGAATTACTTATAGGAACTGTGTCGTAGTTTCTATTCCCCTCTGAAATGCCGAACGAGTTTCCATAATAATTTGGAAAGCACTAATGCATTTTAGATGGCGCCCACTAGCTCGAGCTAGCTTTTGAATTTCATTGTAAGTTTAGCACTCGAAGCAATTTCCTCGACAATTTAGATCAGGGTTTCGGAACAAGTGGATTGTTTACATGAGCTCAAATAAGATATGTAAATAATTCGGCTGATTTTTTTAGAAAAATACTTATTTCTACTCAGAGACGGCTTATTACAGTGTATTGATCGTTGATAATTAAACATATTACAGAATTAATAGCATCAAAACTGTCTAAGTGCTACTTTTTGAATTGAATTAAATGTATTTAACTGGTCCTAATATTATTGATATAAAATTGTGGAAATAATACTAAACATTCTGATTTGTTATTTAATTCTTTGGTTGCCAGAAAACAATATACGTCTGTACCCAGAACGTCAGCTATAATTTGTAACCAAAAAGTGAATTTCTGATGTTTTTTTTTTTATTTCATATACAGAAATAATTAATAAGCTCACCGACTGTTTATTGTTATATCATAAAAAAGCAGGTTCTGTTGATGAATTTTGAAGAAAATTAATGTTGATAACTCTGAAACAATTAATATTTGTCAAGTTGAACACTCGGAGAAATCGCTAAAAATCGGCGTAGAAATTCTTATAGATATCAGTGTGTGTTATGTCGAAGAATTATTTTAATAGAAGGAATATTTTTGTAGGAAAGAACGTTTAAAGATATTGACGAGATATCTCGTCTCAGGCAGCCATGCTGTTGAGAAAAAAAAATAAAATTAACTCAAAACTCAAACTTATTTTACGACAACGATTTCTTGGATACAAATCCGTCATAAATGTTAACATTATTATTTTTATTTGAAACTGTTATAAACAAACAATATTTTGTTCGTTTATTTTTTATTGGTTAACATCATGAAACCCGGCAGTTGTTAGTGACGCTACAAATGATGGGTGTGTTGTGTTTCTTTGGTAATTTTTAACAATCACAAAGAGGCGTGTAATGTGTTATTAGGTTATCGTCAGCGCGACTCGTGTTTTTCAGCAAAACGTATGTTTTAAGAATTTTTATTGGCTTAAAGGTGTGGTGGTGAAATTCCATTACGATGTTAGTTCACGGGGTTAATAAAAATGAAACTTAAAAAAAACACTTTTACGTACATATATAAATACAATATATCTATATGTAAATGAAAATACAGTTAATTCTCCTTTTTGTCTCTGTGCATGGAACATAACCGTTTATTTTTATACTCTGTTTTTTTTTTAAATTTATCACAGCTTAACGTGTTCCGTTTTAAGCCGTATAAAGAATATTAAAACACAGAATATTTCAGAAATTAATTCGGTAGTATTGATACTCAACCTATAGTTTTAGGGATGTAAGAAAAAAATCACTTTCACAAACATCTAGTATGAATTCTTTTGAATGCGTTCGGCAGCAATAAATTCGTCAGTGGGCCACTGCGTTCCTTGATGTCTTTCTTTTTGTAAATTCAAACCACAGATAAACAGCATTTTTTTAAGTCGATTTATTGATTCTACTCAGAGGAATAATTGTTTGTGATGTATCATAATTCCCTCACAGCTTTCTAGTATTTTAATAACAGGATATAATAAGAGCGATCAGTTAGCCTCTAGTCTTGTCCTAGCCCAATCTTATCTAACCATATTCTTCATATATTGAGCAATAAGCAATTTTCGTATAAAACGTCTGTTATATACTGTCTAGGCTCCATTCAAATTGTGAGAGGACATCGATCTAAAAAATATTGCACGGATGTAACATTACTAACCTGTAACATTACTAACTGCCACTTTGTCAGTTATGTAACATCCGTGTGATAGAATGCTTGAAGATGCCAAATGGGGAAACCCCGGCTGTTAGTGACAAAACATATGGAATTGTACAATGTTTCAACAATTCAAAGTCTCTATTTTGCAATTTATCATTTGAGAATATTTGAATCATTCTTGTTTTATTACTTAACTAACCTTTGAGATAGTAAGTTTGCAGATATCTCTTAAAGTGGCGAAACACGTGTCACGATTAATAACAAAATGTGTAGAAAATTTTAAATTACTTAAATTTATATATTATAATGAATATCCATAAAGTTACCGCCGAATCCGTCGAAATAGAACGGCTTTATCATTCAACCCCTATTTAAAAAAAATGGAGTAGGGATACGACAGAAATATTCTTCAGAATATTATAGAAGATAGCGACGGGCCGTTTTATTAGGATCGTGTATGTCAGTGCTTCTCAACCAGTGTGCCACGCATTGACGCTAGGTGTGCCATGGCAAAATGCATTGAAATGATTTAATTATACTATAAACTTGCTTATGTATTTAATATAATTAATGATTCTTTTAGGAGTTCTTTCCGACACGGCAGCAAAATTTGATTTTACTTTAAAAGTGATAGAAATAACTGCCCAGAAAGCATCTAGACAGCAGTTATTTCTTTTATGTATGTATTTATATACGCCACCTTGCTATACTTTTATTTTAGAATATTTTGTGATAATTTAATAAATATAATACGATTTGAATATTTACCCCGTAAAAGGGTTAATTTGGTGATGATGATGAAGTTGCTTTTTAACCCTTTTTATTTTTTTACTGTGTTGATAGTTGATACCCAAAAATATATGAATTAATAGTGTTAAAAACCTTCTTGTACACGCTATTTTTTGAGTTAATGCATTGCTTGATTTGTCCTGACAAACTCAATAAGATTGTTTCAAACTAATATGATTCAATAAATTTTTGAAGTCTGAGTGTTGGAATATCCTTGAAACGACTCAGCAGGGAATGAGTTAAAATATAATATATACACCGAATCAAAATTAAATATTGAAGAAAAAGTGAAAAGTGAAAAAGTGAGTGAAAAAGTAAAATTATTTTAATAATTCACACAGTTTTGTGTAAAGTGTGTCGCAAAATTCTGACGACTTATTTAGTTTTCTGTGTGTGACAAAAGTTTGCGGTGCTCTGGTATATGTGAGAGCGTATTTTTAGAAATCACAAAAATTCATACTTTCCAGCTGAATCGATAATTCGATTGAAAAAAAACGCTGTTCGTTGACCATTGCATTACGGACGCAGTCATATTATTGACGAAAAATATTATAATGCATTCTTACTTTGTAGTTCAGTGAACTTACCGAAAATACAAAACCCTATTATGTACTTGTATACGGAAGCAATAGTTATGCCTAACGAGGCACGCAATACAAAATGCGTCCCTATATATTACCATAAAATTATGCGGAATATATTCATAGTAAATGGAAAAAAAACAAAACCAGCAACGTCAGAAAATTGAGATATTTGTTTTGGAACTGGGACTAAATGAAAATGCTTTGAGAAAATTCTTATAACCAAATATTTTCATTTAACACATTCGCGACGGTATGAATGTCCCCAAAATACAGATAAAATGCATGATCTTACAAACATCATAATAACTTTTTCTGTAATGAGAAATATTTTAAATAATAAAAACACATTTTTTTAGTACCATTTTTGATGAAGACCGGTTTCGCTCATCGCAAGCATTATCAACTGCCAAAAAATATATAGTGGAAATAAGTACTAAAAAAATGTGTTTTTATTATTTAAAATGTCATACCTTTCCATCAAGAAGTGACAGTTAATACCTTAGAAGTACGGAATATTTTTAAAAAATTGGTAAAACTATTCTACTATCTACCGTGATAAAAAAATGATATAATATTATTTTATTTCTGTTTATTATTAAAACAATCACTTTAAAATGTTAATATTATTACAAAACCAAGGTATTTACGTATCGGCAGACACTGCAGTTCGAGTGTTCGATTGTTTTTCACACCATTGTGTTTTTTTTGTAATCATTCAGTGTTTGGGATAAACCACAAAGTACCACATTACTAAAATGGTTTTACTTGATAATTGCCAGCTATAAATGCATCAATATTGGATGTCTTGCAAACAATAAATGCCTCAAAATATAATTAAAAATCACATTCGAAGAGTTATGAATGATTAATATCAAATATACGAGGGACGTAGAATTTGCGTTCCCAGTTGTTAAAGTGTTAAGGATATTTTTTTTGTACCGACTGTATTTTGTCACTTCCGATCGAGAAGTGAAGTATATTAACTTCTAATACGGTTACTTTTTAGAGCTTGTTTGACGATAGTAGCTGATAAAAAAAATTGTTTATAAATTGCGTATGTGACACTTTTTCTAATGCTGTACGGGTACTAACGGGTAACAAAAAATGGTTATAATTCTGCTGACCAACCTGTCAAAGAGAATAATAAAAGAAGGGTGTGAATTAAGGATCAGGAAATCTGTGCAAGCCAATATAAAAATAGATAAATGTGTGTTTTTTCATATTTAAGGGAGAAAGGCAAATGTCCCACCCTAAGTCACCAAGTAATACCCTTGGTAAGCATATAAATAGTAATTAGCTAATCGAATTTTATAGGGTATAACAGGGATGAAAAACAATATGAAAAAATTTCAATGTACTTTAGTTCTACAAAAATTATAAGGTATGTAGTTATAGCTATTTCGGGTTACGCCATCCCGTGTTATAATGGAGTCTACCAAATTAATGAAAATATGAATGAAAAACTTCTTCTTATCAAAAGGTCATAACGTTTATACGCAATAAAGAAGAAATTGAGAAAATTTATTTAGATTAACTTAAATTGAAATGAAACGTATAAACCGTGTAATTGGGGGAATCAGGAAATAGTACTTAATGTTGTATTTTATTGTATAAAAATAACGCTTTTCTGTCAAGGAGTGAAAGTTAATAATTTAAAAATGATTTAATTTTTTTAACGAGTTTCTTATTATTTTACAAATTTACATTTAAATTCAATTCCGTATGTTAAATATTCGCACAAAGAGAAGTTGGAGCACTATTTGCATACATCAATTTTATTGTCAAACCGATCAAAACAGAAATACGTGAGAACACTTCCTTTATATTATATTATATAATGTAATACTTACTACATATCTACTTCCTGGAACCTAGATACACATATTTTATTTTGACCCTTAGGTGAACTCTTAGGTGATTTCTTTTTATGCTCCTTTTTATATAAAAGACTCGAGTGTGTCTTTGAAAGTATTCTATTTTTGTTGACAAAATTTTGGATAAAAAAATTCAGCCAACCCTTCTTTAGAAAATTTATATTTCACGTTAATGCTATGTGAATAATTAGGGTTTGCTTGGATTAAGTTAAAAGAGAAAATTACGAGCTAAATAAAAAAATATATTATGTCAAGATTAAAATGATATATTTAAAATAATTATTTCACCAGCGGATTCTACAAAACTTTTCCTTAAATGAATCAAATATCCATGTTAATTTTCTTCTCAGAATCTTTGTACATTACATGCCCGTCACTTTGTTATGTTTGTTATAAGCAGTAATTTCTCTTGTTTCCCGCATTTACATTGTTTGAGTGCAGAGATTGCCTCAGGAGCAATAGCTCATGATTGGCTAGCAAGAATAGCTTACACTTAAGTGTTCCTATTTTTTTAAAGTCGTATGTATGTCTTTCTGTCGCAAAATCCACTAAATTTTGAGTTAGTCACCACCAAGTCGGAATGATCCGTAGGCCTGACAATAGGTTGGACCGACTCGAGCAATTCTTCCCGCTCTTCGGACAAGAGAGGAAAATCCCAAAGGATGTGGTAAGTATCCCGTTTAGTTGGATAATCTCCTATCTGGTCAAGCTTGAACAACTCTGTAGCGAAAGCAACATGCCTGGTAACGATCTGGCTTGTCCAATTTCTGAGTATTAGCTCATTTCTTATTTCATGTCGCTATCTGATTGTGGAAAAACTTTTAAGTCTGCTGCCTATTTAAACTTTCTAATCTAATGACCATCGATTCATAAAGAAGAATCTTTCACTTATTTGCAAAAATCAATCTACTGGAAAGTTGTTTTTGTGACGTAGCAAAACTAGTTCCTTACGAAAAAAAACAGATCAGACATAAAAACAATTGTGTATATAATTTATGATATCGACTGAAGGTGCTTTATGGAATTTCAATAACAAATTTGAATTGTTACAACTTTTTACGATTCCATATGTTTTTTCACTAACGACCCGGGTTCCGCCTTTCGGCATCTTTAGGCATTCTATTACACGTATACAACAAAACTTCTGTTCAACAAAGTTGTAACAATTCAAATTTTAATTGTATATATTTTTAAAATTCCCTTTCAAAAGCTCACAATAAATAATTTTGTCTTTACACTATTAACGTTACTTCGTTTTAAAGGAGTAAATATATTCACTTTTAACAATAATAATTACTTTATTTTTAAGCTTCTTATGCAGGGGCAGCGAAACTTTTCAATGAAAAAAATGGATTGATTTTTTCAAAAAAATATTGGCCGAATCCAAAAGTCATGAGTAAAGAAACATCAGATCGCCTCAAACATTAGTTCCCTTCGGGTGCACAACATGAAAATTGTATCCCTAATCCTAGTATATGAACTCAAATTATTCATTAAATTTGATTAAGCTCAGGGGCTAGACAGTTTGAAAGCACTTCAATGCGTCACAGGTAATATAATAAGCGGTATATATGATCCCTGTATAAGACAGATGTACGTCAAATTGAATATTGTATACTTCAATCGATATTCGTGTCGTGAATTCACAGCCAAACCATTAAATTCCATCAAAGTCAGGGACTGAATAAAAATCCTTTGAGAGCTGAATCCGGCCCGCGGGCCACTGTTTTGTGATCGCTTATATGACATACAACATATCGGATATCTATTTCAGATAGTTGTACATCTGATGGAATATTTTGTAATCCAAGCGAAAATCGTGTCGTGAATTCACAGTAAGACTATTAAATTTAGTTAAAGTGAGGACCGGATAAAAATCTTTTGAGAGCCTGATCCGGCTCGCGGGCCGTTGTTTTATCACTCCTGATATAACAAACAGCATATGTGGTCTTTAATTCAGACAGTTGTTTCTCTGATAGAATGTTTTATTCACAAATCGAAAGATTTTATAAAGTTACGAAAACTCAATATATTGAAATTCGATTTTCATACCACTATTGAAAACATCGCATGTACAAAAGTTTGGCAATCTCTTTGAAGAACTTTAGTGCATTTATGACACATGGGTTATTGCATTTAATTAGTGACGTAGACGAACACATTCATCAATCACTATGCTCAATGTACAGTCATTAAGGTATTAAATATGTATTGACATATTACTCGCAAAGTCAATAAAAGGCGTGCATCAGAAAGGGTTCAACAAAGTATAAAAGTATATAATTATTTTACCATTAATCTTGTGTAAACACTTTCGACTTGTTAATAAGTGTGCAGTTACTTGGTAAAGATTAACCATTAACGTATTGCATTTTGAATGGGTAGTAGGCAAAACAATAAATTTATTCACGCATCATTTTTATATTCAAGAGCAAGTTTCTTCAGAAATGTAATCTTTATACCACTTCCATAATTGCCTTTAAGCGAAAATTTAATATTGATCACTTTCAAAAATCATCCATTTTATAATATAAACATTTGAAAGCAATAAAACCTCGATGTATATAGTAATACAAGTGTGATTGGGGTGGTCAGTTAAGCCCGATTTTTTTCAGTTATATTAAATTAGTATTTTCTATCATACAATAAAAGGTCTGTGAAGGTATAATAATAAGCAGGACTATGGAGTTACATTCTGAGTCATGACAAACGAACTACTTTTTCAATTTTGAAAAATATCTCAATGAACAATTTACTGGATTCATTGGTTGGTCTTTACTTAAATGCATACAAATAGGAAAGGTTGAAGAAAAACTAACAAAATTAAACTTTGTTTAGTCAAAGTCGTGTTGTTGGTCAATGTCGCAATTGAATTTGGAGTCTTTTTTGTTTTTTTAACGACTCCGTAATAGGCTTTCACTTATCACTAATTCTCCCCTACAATTATCAAACATTCTTCAATCATATTTTAGGTGTAAACTATCACTCACGATAACGAAACCGGTCTTGTTTTGGATTATTTGAAATTTTCTAATTAATATATAACTAATAATAAGTACTAAATACCGTGTTTTATTATTAACCACCAAACCGTTTCCACCAAAAAGTAACTGTTGACACATTATTTTTAATGTATAATAGTTAAAAATATCACATATTTTCGCTAGACATATAAAATCGGAAGAGTGATATTAATTCAACTACAAAAAGTAACTACTGATTTGTGTTAGACGATACAACGAAAAAATTTTCAGACATCTTATATATTATAATATAAACATGTCACTCGCAATTTTGGTTTATGTTACACCTTTGGTTACAATAAGTATTATATAATATTTAAAATTACCAGATTAGATGTGTTATGAGTGTCGTCCAACCTAGTGCAATCTAAAGATAGTAACATATTAAATATCTCAGGAAAATATTCATTACTGTAGTTATGCGATTCAGGACTCCGGAAATATAATATATTCTTAAATCTGGATATTAAAGTGTCATTCGGGTATTTTTCCGTTATCGTTGACCAAATACTTTTTATATATGATTTATTCCAACACACTCTCCCGGTTTCTCATCTAATATTTTGATATCAAGATAAACCAACTTTTACTAATATCGAAACCTTAAATCAAGTTTATATCGTATAACTTTGTGGAAGTTGAAAGAAAACTTTGTCGGAGATTGAATAATGATCGGAAGCGAGAATTTTTTGCGCTATATTAGAATATAAGAATTTCACTAAAGGCAAATGAATACGGCTTATTTCATTTTATGAAATCGATTGAGCGTACATACTTGATTGAATTTCAGTATCAAATTTGAATTGCTGAAGTAGTATAAAACTTCACTTTTTTTGTTACTCACTTCCTTTCAGCATATTTTTCAGAAATTTTATCATTTGAATGCAATATAATTGACACACAGTAAACAGTTTGCATCGGTTATACACAAAAGGAGTTACACTGCAAATAAAGATACCCTTGGAAAATAATATGTATAAACTGATTCGATTGTAATGAATTTTAAATTTGGAAATGATAAAAATTTATGACTTTTTTTATGAAACGTTTTTATAACATTGAAATTTATGTTTTTATAGTTAACCCTGGTTATGTGTGACAGCTTGTAGAAATGTACACAGTATAAGAAATTCAAATTAAAAACGGTTAATTCCAATGAAATATTCGTGATAATATATTTTATTGGCTTTTTTGGGCATTGAAATGAAATATATATACAAAATTACATTCATAGTGCTTTGTGAAGAACTGCAAATAGGCTGTACATTACACGAACTGTGTTTTCAACCGTTAAATGACTTTAGTCGAAAAAATAGCGCGTTAAGCGATGGGGATTAACTTGAACCCACAAAAATACCAATATATAATACAATGTGAGTAAAAATTTTCAATCGTGATAACCTCAATAAAAACTCTACGATCAAACATCAGCGATGAACCTCTATTAGCAGTTTTAAAAATCTCAGCTGCTTTGTTTTGCTTTAAAAATCAATGATATAAATATTTATTATTATATTCCAATGTTGATGGTAAGCAAAACATTTTGGATTCTTTGGTGGTCCGCGGATGTTAAAAGGTTGAGAAATTATGATCTTTCGTATAAGAAAAAAACCTGTTTTCGTTAGGCTGGTAAAAAATTTTGTAATCTATATTTTCAGTTATTTACAGTATATGCTATTTATCTTCTGAAATGTTGACAAATGAGTACATCTGAAATAAAAAGTTTCCTTGTTAATGTTCGAATCCTTGTTAATTATTAATAACTTGATTTTATTTAAAGCAAAATAGTTATGAGACTTTTATATAGCTCAAAGTAACAATTTAAATAAAACAATTTTAAGTAAAACTTTTTTTAATTACATTAAATTTAATCTCTTTTCCATAAACATTTGACATCTTTATTTGTACGGCTTAAAATCTCATTAATAGTTTTTTAAGAATCGTTCGTTTTAAAGTCTTATAGAAAGTTTGAAGTTTAAGAACCCTTAGGGGAAAGCTGTGCGAACTTTGTGAAACGACGAGCTTAAGTCGTCTATATTCTTTAAGCATTTGCAAATCTTTATAGTGTTAAAATGTTCGCTTTTACTTTATGGTCCCTCGTTAAAACATTGTAAACAATTGGAATGTATAAACGGCGTGATTATTACCTGGGTCAAGAAAAGTATTTTCGTCCCGTAGTCTAGTGGTAAAAGTTCTCGGCTTAAATTGTAATTTTTTTTAATATCTTTTTATGCAATTTTATAATAATGTTTTAACGATAAAAACACACTTTCACGCTCTTCTTACCTATTCAGACGAATTTTTGCAATGTCTTGATAGTTAATTCTCAAAAACATAACAGTGTCAAAACGTTTGTATTCAAATTTATATGTTGGTTAAAAAAAGTATATTTTCCTTAAAATTATAATGATTTTGTAAAGCACCAAAGCCGATCAATTTATTTTTAAAATCATTAATAGAATGTACTTTTTTATACCAGCGCTTCTGAAACATTTTCGGTTTCCGGCGTCCCCACTTTTTTTCACAATTCCCTATGTCAAAAATTGGTCCAAGTAATATTTTGTAAAGGAATAATACAAAAAAAAGATTGGTAATTACTGGTTTAGACTAAATTTTCTTGGTAATGGCCTGGACATTAGAATGAGGTACAAGGTGATATTTGAAATTTATTAATTACACGTTTTAATGATATCCTGCATCAAAATAATTGCCAACCTCTAAATGCCAGCATCTTTTGTTTTGAACAAAACTTAGCAATAAACACTAATTATTCCAACAAGATTTTGTTAAATTTGAATCGTGCAAACTCTTGTACACTTCCATTTTAGTGAAAAAACGTTTGGAAGTGTGCATTTTAATGATTCATATTTGCACCCTCAGTTGATACATCACAACATTACTAGTTGTCAAATTATATTTTATTTAATTCTTAATTACTATATATTGAGTTGTGTGACAATCTCTGCACGAAACTCTAAGGCCAATCTTAAACTGGTAGTTAGTTAATTTTGGCTGTTAAACTTTATTAGTTGGACGTGGATACAATTCTCGTTAAGGGATATATGCAAGGAAACCAATGTATTATATGAACTTTCACATAAAATAGTTGCTCGCAAAGTTTCAAGGAGATACTTGCAAAGTTATAAAATTTATCACATGTATATAAGGTGCTCTGTTTCGGAATAATCCGGGATTTTGTTCCCGGGAAACCAAGGATTCTACTAACATAAGTTCAGGAAAAAATATTCCGAGATTTTGTTATTCTTAATTTATTATATATGCGAGCCTTGTCGCTAATTTATCTCCGCTTTTGGACGCTAGACTTTATGAATTTCAGTATATACAAATATGAATATTTTTACGGAAAGTTCTCTGATTTTTTTTATGACATCGAAATAAGTGACGTCAGAGTCACCGTGCAGTGGAAAACAGTGTTGGATTTGGTTAGGAATCTCACAGGTTTGAATTTCATGAATGGACAGTGTAACCTGTCGAGTGGGAGACATTTTTCAACTGATTTTTATGTGGAGGACGAGGTTTTTTGCGGTTTGTGATAGCGTCTTCCTGAGCTGTCAATATTTATGATCAATGTATATTTGTGTTGATAAAAGCGTAAACTGTAAAATAAACAGTATAAGTATTCAGAAATATTCCCTAGATGACATTAGCATACCTGATTTCGAAATAATATGTCAATTAAAAAAATCCTGACCAAACGTATATGTACGTGCATGCCCCGTTTGAACGAGATTTTCGACCGCGTCTGTCGCCACTCCACTTGTCAAAAAAGTATTTTTTTCAATATAAAAACAAAACTTCAGGTTGAAGATTAGATTGTTAACTCTGATTGTGTATAAGAAATAAAAATGAAATTGAAAAGTACATATTTTTTTACATCTAATCATATATAAAACATGAAATTTTGTCTGTTTGTTCGTTCCGTATGCGTTCTTATACCGTTAATCCGATTCCAATCAAACTTTTGTGGGCTATTGTGCAAATTCCCGCAAAAGTTAATAAATTAGTACAATTATTAGATCAGTACCGGCTGAGCTTATCGCAAGCACTATCAACGTATACACTGGACTATGTGGATGTATTTCTCACATGGACAGATTAATGTGGCCTGCTCACGTGTCATGGACAGATTAATGTGGCCTGCAGATCACGTGTCATAAAACCTTTCAATTTATTCCTGCATGCAAGCAGATAAATAAGAAATACATTATATCCAAACGGGCTTCAATGAACATAATTATAATATAAGCACTTTCTTTGTTTGATTGGTATTGCAACGCATGCCGGGTTTTCGCCAGTAGTGTAACATAAAATAATTTGAATTCATTACTAGCCACTGTTACTGTTCGCTTTAATATATTTAAATATGCTAATATATGGTGTTGCAAAATTAAATATTTTGAATAAAAAATCAATCACGTAAAAATTTATATTTTATTATAATGTTGATAGTTCTTGGTTGTAAAAAGGTTGAGAAACTATGGATTAAAGACTAGGCCAATATGCAAATGTGGTACTATAAAACTCAATTCTGTTAAAGCTTCATCAAATGACCGCGTTGACTCGGTGGCAAAAAAATTGAATTAGTCTGATTTAGAGGTAATGATTTTCCGTTCAATTACATGCACGCCACCAAGTTTTTTAAAGTTGCTCCAAGAACACTCCCAATCTTGAGAAACTCTTTAAATATGCTTTTTGTTTGTTAAGCACTCGATACTGTCGTGTAATGGGAAAGCGGTCGTGGGTGAAATAATTTTAGAAAAGATTTTTATTAAATTAATTCTTATCTATTTTGGCAGCCCTGACTGAGGAATAATCTAGGCGCGTGGAGTTATCTAAAGGCTGCCCTTTAGACTCAAAGCTAACGACTCCTCAAAATAGAAACGAATTACTCCCACCGCTGCCCAAGAAGCCTTCGTAATGAGCCTTCGCAATATTCATGAAGTGAGTGCATTCCTTTGGCATACTATCTTATAACATTTAAATCCTTTCTAATTGGAAAAGGGCCGTATAGAATGCGGCAATATCAGGAATAAGAATGACATCCAATTAATCATTTATAATCTATTTAATAATTGTTTGTTTAAGGCTATACTGATATTAAACTTGCCATTATTATTTAAAATCTCTATTGGAAAATGAAAACTGTATAGTTTTAAGGTTATGAAAAATAAAAATGATAATTACTCTACCAACCTAGAGAATAGCGTGGTTTTATGTTTTATCACGAAAACTCACTCAAAAACAAGAGCGTCAGGTAAATCTTTTTAGTATTCAAGCAATCATACTTCCCGATCACGCGTGAAAGCTTCTTTCAGTAAAGCCAGTCAAAAGTATTTTTTGAATTCTTTTATTAGTTTTATAAATATCATAGTTTATAATGAGTCTTAAAAGATTTTTGAAAATTCGGATATTACTAATTAATTTGCTCCATTTTAATTGTACGACTTCCTGTAAATTGTTTTTTTTTAGTTTTTGAACCATTGATATGCTCAAAATTTTATATAAATAGGCTTGTGTGTAATTTTTTCAGTTAATAATTTTTGTGATGAACGAAACCGGCCCTGATCATATAAATAAATTGTGAAAATAGTACAAAAAATGTTTTTTATGATTTAAAATATTATACAAAGCGTTTCCTCCAAAAAAAGGGACAATTAACACATTAAAAGTGATAATGGAGTTCTACCAAAAAAATTCAATTCAATCAATTAAAAAACACAAACTGTACGTGGGTTAGCGCACATCAAATCATTGTCCGGCACGCTTTAAGGGCCAAAAATTTATGCGCACGAACGAAGTTAACGTGCTTGAAGATGTATTATATTATATTTAATGTGTAGTCAAATTAAGTCAAATTAAAGCTGTAAAATTCGTTGTGTCCAAGTTTTTTGAATATCGATCACGAAACCGCCCTCCCGCCAATTTTAATGAAGAAAATAAAAAGGCGTTCTATTTCCAAATATTTGCATGATACTTCTGAGCTCATCAACTTCATGAGTGTGCTAATAATTATTGCCTAGTCAGTCAGGCAATCACTTATTCAAAAGACCTGGCAACACTTAACACGGCGCCAAAATTGAAGGCTAGGCTTTTTAATTTACCTACCTACTTCATAACGTATAATATTATACATATTTTCACAGCAGCTAAATTTAGGTATGTAATGAGCTTATGTAAATAAATCTCTACGCCGCTCCATATGTTGTATGTTGTTAGAGTACGGTAGAGTTTTTGAGAGAGCATGTGGTGTCATAAGTGTTATAATGCTTAATTAAAAGTGGTGGAGCGCTCTTCGTAATTTAATATATTAAAATTTAATCACTGAACCAATTCAAGTCAATTAATAATCACGAATACACCACTGTTTGCGGTTGCCTTAAATATTTTACTTTTGCACATCATTTTTATTTTATTATTTTATACATAATGTTCGCTCCTTGTGTGGAGTATATGCACGTTTAGTGCCAGATTTCAACAAATTTATATTTTAAAAAGTCCACTAGATCAGCGGCTACTTCGCGAAAGCTAGTTTTTAATATTACAATTAAATTTGCTGTTTTACTAGATGTGGCACGCGTTTCGTTTATTTGAAAAACATTTCACACAAGCGAAACATTGAGAGATAATAATTCAGATACAAAAATTAAAAGAAATTGACAGAATTTCGACAGTATCTTGATTAATATTAAATGTATTTAACCAATTCACTGCCACCGCCGTGCGAGGCGCGTTCGGTAATGTTTTGCAGCAGTACGCCTGCCGCACGTTATCCGGTCTTTTGTAGTTAGCTGCCTCTCGCGCGAGTCATTTCCTCTTTCACTCTTTCGCTCAAAAGCTTGACTATATCCAAATGTTAAAATTAGAGCATCTTTTCGAGGGTTGTTTTATTTCATCTATTTTTGCGAAAAAGTATTTGTAGTGAATAGGTTAACTCATGTTCAATATATTTAGCTCGTTCCCTGCTGAAACGTTTAAAGAATATTCCAACACCTAAGCTTCAAAAATTTATTAAATAATATTGGTTTTAAACAATCTTATTGAGATAGTCAGGACAAATCAAGCAATGCATTAACTCAATAATTAGCGAGTACAAGAAGGTTTTGACCACTATTCATTAATATATTTTCGGGTATCAATTATCTACACAGAAAAATCAGCCGTCTCAACAGTTGAGACGTTAGCAGTCAGGGGTTAAAACTGGTTTCTTAGCCTTAGTTTTAAAGAGACGGCGGTAGTTTGTGATACATTCTTTTAAATGAGCCGAAATAAGTTAAAACGTTTTTTTGTCAGCTGTTTTGTTTAATTTAGCTGACGTTTATTATTTAATAAGACAGTATGAAATACGGTATTAAACTAATACGTTATTGTTAATTTACTGCTAAAATAATCGTATATGTATATACGTCTGATTATGAAATACAATCACTTATTTTATAGAATAGTATTACGCATTTTTATTAAATAGCTTATCTAAATATAGCTTTAATATTTTATTAATTAATTTTTATTCAAAAAGATTGTCAGTTTGAAAACTTGCTCCGTGTTATTAAAAATTCTCAGCTGGTCGTTTTATATAAATATAACGTAAGGGTGAGCTATCATTAAACTCTACTGCGAGAAAAAAGCAAGGCGAGGCCTTCTAACAAATTTCCAACCCCTGCTTCGTGGAAGCACGCGTAATCCGCCATTTTCGTATTGCCCATCCCTGCTGACGTCACGATGGACGGGCAGTGTGTTGTTTTTTCATGCATACATGATTCGGTAGCATTCTAAAATTTGTTATGGGAAATTTGTTTTTTTTGTTGTTTTTGTCTTGGCAATTAGTGTATGTATCTGAAAATGATTCTTCTTTAAGAATATTTGGCGCGTATAGTACATTTAGTCGATTTTATAATAATATTTCACAAGCTTACCGACATCGTTTCAACGATAAATGACAAAACACAATTATATATAATATAATATCCATCATTTTGTCAGTTATATTGAATCTATGTGATAGAATGCCTTAAGATGCCAAAAAGAGAAACCTGGTTCGTTAGTGACCAAATATGTTAAATCATACAAAGTTTCATAATTAAAATTTATTACTTACTACACTTTTAAGGTGTTGACTGTCATTGCTCGATGGAACGGCGTGATATTTTAAATTAACAATCACATTTTTTCCCTCAGTATATTGTTTGATCAGAACCGGTTTCGCTGATCGCGAGCATTATTATACAAATTACAAGCTAGTCAATTTATACAAAAAACAAAAACATTATTTGTATTTATTTGCTACGTTTTATTCAATATTTTGTATAAATAGACTTGCGTGTGAATTGCGTAAATCACTTGATAATGCTTGCCATAAGCGAAATCGGTCCTGATCATAAAATATATTATAAAATATGCGCCAACTACATTTTTAGCCAACCACCGACCATGACCGATTTCGCTCATAGCAAGCATTCAGGTATTAATTAACAAAATATATAAATCATATTATTTTCATTATTTCAAACATACGTTCATGTCTAAGATTTAAAATTCAACTTAAATAATAAAAGGATTTATGGATCTCGCGAGGACTTAAGCCATGACAGCTTGATCGTAAAGGCAAATATTGTACCCGCATTTTCACTGATCTGCTGATCAAAATATTGATAAAATGATTTTATAAAACTTACTTAGAACTATACTGCAGTAAGATAAAGTTGTTATGTATATTTACGGAACTACAGTGTGACGTTATAAACGTGACATGACCGGACAAAAGGAGTGTTTACTGACGAGAGCTTTTTGAACTTTGTGCTAGATGTTTTCATACAAAAGCTGCATGCTAGAGTTCACAGAGCTATACGAAAGAAACGTTTCATGATTGCACACCTACATACGGCGGTATAAAAATGATGCTTTTAGATTCTTCCGCCAATGCGGGGGATTTCCTGACCGGAAATAATAACTAGTCATGAAATTTGAACATTATCGATTTCATTTTACGTAGATGAAATGTAATACATTTTAGGGGTATATTTTTCTACGTTTAATTAGACACTTTCGATCGTTGTAAATTAAATTTCATATTTATAAAAGAAATACGTTTGTCTATGGTAAAACATTTTTTGATTTTGAGCATTACCGACCAACGATAAACGGAACATTAAGACCTGTTTTGAGTTAAGTATGTAACATTAACGTACATAATTGTTTACACATTCTAGTGTACATATTTAGAGGTGCTAAATTCTACCACTTGGCTTAACTACTGTAAGGTTAAATAAGCCATTTTATAGAACAACGCTGTAAAACAAAACGGTTTTTAAAAAATCTATAAAATCTAAAAATCTAAAAAAGTATTTTGTACACCGTTATTCGGGCGACGTATTCAATTGTCAACAATCTTTAAGAAAAATCAACTGAAAAGTTGAAGAATCAAAACACACATCAAATATTGTATGATAAACATCCATGCTTTTGAATACAGATTCATAAATTGATCGCAATTTAATACCAGTGTACCAAAATTTCTGGGATAGAGCATTGACCATATGGTTACGCAAACAAAACTTTGTAATGTACATACAGACAAAAATATTCATTCAAAATTAACATTTCCGGTATAAAGCTTTTTCGCCAGGAAAACAACGATATAATATATTGAAATTTATGAGATTACATACTACAGCTGTTTACGACAAAAATATTTTGTATTCTTATAGTTATGTATGATGTGTGTATGTATATCTACATGTACCCGTGTTCTGCTTTTGTATACATAATTCACATTGCTTATGCAATGAAAGCAGGGCAGGAAATAAAAATAAAATATTAAACCAACATCAATTTCTTACGAGTCGTTTACATTGTGATAAAAATCGTGGAAGTTTCCTTCTTCGTGAAAGATGTTTACAAATATAAACGAAACATTAGTTCGTCTAAGCGAAAACTTTAAAAATATTTCTCAACAAATTTGCAGACCATAATGGTCAAGTTGAGTGGTCATCAACAATTAATAAAGACGAACTTCGGTGACAATAAGCATCAAATTTTTATATCGATCCTTGAATTTCATTTATTAACTCTTGAACTATTGAAACTCTGTACAGTTCCACATGTTTTCTCACTAATGACCGGGTTTCATCTTTCGGCATCTTTATGCATTCATCAGAATGGTGTAACAGAATTGGTTGAAGATTAAAAATTAAAAAATAATTGTTTTGAAATAAGTTGGAAAACAGATTTAACGAAAATTTTATCTTCTGTTTTTTTCATGAAAATTTTTCATGATATGAAATAAAAATGATAGAAATTCGTTCCAGTGCTGTATAGTTTAAATTATTGTAGATGTAGAATGGGTTCATGGTGCAATCGTTATTGTCTTTGGATTACGAGTCGGATTTCACGGGTTCGGTTCTTAGTAAATGTTGTGACTTTTTCAAACGAATTATTGATTTTTATCGATTGCATACTTGTTTCTCATTTTCAAAAAAAAATCTTGTAAGTCAAGGTGAAAATGGAACGGTTAGCTAACCACTACTTCTCTTATCTAACCCTATCTTTTATATCTCAACTTTCTTTGAAAAACAGAGACCAGGAATCCGAGTAACACGTGACCTCCACTAAGAGACCATATGGTCCTCATTTGGAGCGGATATGTATTTAAAAAGTAGTATAGAACTGCTATACATTTTAAAAAAAACTTTAAAGCATAATAACCTGTACACACATTCGAAAATAACATTTTTTTTACATATTTGAATGTATTTGAACCTTGATGTGAACCTCGATAATACTTTCTGATCTTTGAAAATCTAAGCCATATAACTAATTATTTATATTGTTGAAAGGAAATATTAAACATGATTCTAACCATTTTTTTACTATATGTTTAACGTAAATAATAATAAGAAAATTAATTAAATAATAAAATGGTATCATTTTTTAGATGATGTTTAATATAATTTATAAAAATATATATTTCAAATCAGAAAATTTCTTGACTATACAAAAAAAAGAAACGTTACTTTTGTATAATAAGAAAAAATTAAAAAAAGAAAAGAATATTATAGATAATTAGAAATATGGCAGAGATTTTTTTGATTACAATATTTAATTTTATATTTGACAAGAAAGACTTTCCTTCAGGTTATTTGAGATACACTAAGCCTCTTTAAAGATTGTAAATATAATATAATATATAATTTTTAAATACATGAGAAGTAGAAAATAAATATTAAAGGTTTTCCCATTAAAAATGAAAGGTTATTCATAGTGTAATTGATTTAACCTTTTGGCTGCCATGATGTTTGTAAAATCTCAGCATAAAATGAATTCAATTATTGTTGACAAAAAAAATCGAGCGATTTCGGCCATTACAATTACATTACATTGACAAGGATGATGTAGTAATTATCGTTTTAATCACAAAAAACGATATATGGTTACTTAACAATCAAAGGGGTAAAAGAATTATAATTTAATATGTGTACAAATTGGAGAATATATATTTGTAATTGAGTTTTATTGTCTTTATTTTATGAATGCAAGGAAAAAAACTTAAAGTTTTTGATCAAAAAAATCTGTGATTAATTTTTTTTTTCGAACAAACTTACTAGATTTTTTTTGAATTGAAAATTAGAAAAGTTTATAAAGAAAAGCCATTTTTCTACGTGGTGATTTGAAATGCTAACTATAAATAATCACTATACTAAAAATTCGTTTTACAACTCTATGTAACGGCATTTTTGTTTTTATGATAACAAACAGCGAGTAAAAGTTTCGAAAATTGTTTAACAACGTTTTCCTACATTTGCGTGTTTCAAATATTTTTTTTTCTTAGTCGTTCAGCAAACATACTTAAATAATTTTCACGTTTAAAATAACGCAGTAAATAGAAAACGTAAACACATACAAAATACAATTAAAAGATATCGTACTGAATAAATTAAAATGCATCTTAGCCATATTTAACAAATTCTCACATATATAAAAAATAATTAAATACATATTTTGTAGTTTTTTTGTAAAACAACTGTAAGAGATTTATCAAGGATTATTTTACTAAAATTAGCCTTATTTTCTCTGTAAGAATTTCGACACTCATAGCATGTTTATATTTTTGTATACACCGCAATCTGCTGTTTCAATTATTTGAAACGTTGGCAGGCAGCGGGTTAAAATATTTTTATTTTTGACCATTTTCTTCATATGATAATTGAACGGGGTATAATGAAAACATAATAAAACTTGTTATAATAGTTTGCAAAACACGTAGAATGAAAAAAATACATTTTTGTATTTTATTTTTATCGCGATTAAATATTTAGATATTGTTAGATATATTGTATTAAATCTAGCAATTTTAAATTATAGATATAAAATTTTCATTCGATTACCTAAAAAAGTTTGTTTCATTCATGAATGAAGCAAAATAACATTAATTTATTAAAATAGTTGCGATATAAACCCAAATAAATTATGTTATAAAAATCCAATTTAATCAAATCAAAAGCTTAGTACTATTCGTGCTCTCCAACAAATTGTGATCAATTTATTTGTACAGATATAAAAACCCGAAATGATTTTATTTGACGGAATGTTCGTTATTAAGTTTTTGGAGCATTTTGAAAGGGTAAATTTTTTTGGAGAAAAACCACATGACATTATTACAGCGCAATCCAGAAATACTACATGTATCAAGATTGAATAATTATCTTTATATTCATTTAATTTGTAAAAAAATGCCATCTGTGGTAGGGAAATTTTTGCTAGTCATTCATTAAAATGCGTCACTTTGACACCATTATGAATATTGTAACGCAATTTTTGGAATTACCAACAAAATAATATGTTTAAATAAAGTTCAGAAACACGAGCTACTCCATATATTATATAAAATGTTTAATATTGTTGTCCAATCAAAACATATTTTTATATCTGTTATAATACTTTTACTTTATACTCTATAGTTATATTTGTCAAACGTATTACTTGCGTCGGTCATGTGACACGCCAATTGCAAGAACTCTTTGTTTGAGAAAGAACAGATATTCAGAGATAATGTTTTACAATTGCTAAAATTTTTTGAATCCCTGTTGATATATTCATATGAAAGATAATATTTTTATGACCTTGAGGTATTATCGTTTTAGTAAATTTTATTATCAACAATAACACATAATCTTCACAAAATAACATCTCATGTGACCAATTTTATGAAAATAAAATTATATTACAATTAAAATATTTTGACGATTGTAAAATTAACACATTTTTAATATTGTTTCCTTACTATATTTTATTATCAGGATCGATTTTTGCCCTGCAACGGATGATGCTTGATCAATTAATAATGCTTCAAACCGGTCCTGATTAAAAAATATGTTATCAAAATTGTACTAAAAATTGCGTTTTTATTATTTAAAATATCATGCGTTTCTTGTTAGATAATTGCAATAAATATTTCGGCTTACGCCCAATATAATTCTGACAAGAACGTAAGTCGAAATAGCTATTAACTATTTACCTTTAATTTGTTGTAGAACGATAATACACTGCTATATCTTCTCAGTGTTATAATGGATATCTATTAAGTAATTTCCAATCCAACCGATCAACCGTAACGCTAAGCATTGTTTTTTAATCAAATATAAGTAAATCATAAAGTGAATATATCATTAATCAATGCATAAAATGCTATTTTAGTTTGGCAACAGATGGCATCACCATTTCGTAGCCATCATGTATACGAATCACTAATATTCGGTTGACATGTCTGACTGGATCGTAAATTTTCCACAGGAATGTCACCGTTAGGACAGCGATTTTTGGGCACGTTTACAAATAAATACTTGTCTACTTTAATTATTGTGAAATAGCACGCTACAATGGGCACGCTATACCATTGCTTGAAAAAATACTTACAAGTAAAAATAATTGTTGTTCTTTGTCATTTTAGAATGTGAGTGATCTAACGCATGGAGGTTTGTACTTTTCAGTAAATTAAAAATTATTGATTTATTTGGCTAGCATATTTCAGTGATTGTTATTTTTTGAATACATAAACTTTTGCAAGAAACTTATATAATTATGCATATTTCAAACTCAAATCATCTATATCAAATCTCAATGTGTTAATTTCAATTCTTTTTTTATAATTATTGTATTGCCTTTTTAATTAATTAAGAACATCCTTATAACATTTTCAAATCATTGGCTTAATTCTAACACAACGTTTTCACAACATCATTTTCTTTAGAGATTTCGTTTTTTCTGATTTTTGCATTTTGTACATGTACAATTTTTTTTTTTATGTATTATAATGAATAATTTATGGTATCGACAGAAGGTGTTTGATGGAATTTCAATATCAAATTGAAATTATTGATACTTTTCACGATTACACGGATAAAATAAAAATGCTGAGTTTTTTTAACTGTTACATCCGTGTGTTAGAATGCCTGAAGATGCCGGAAGGCAAAACTCGGTTTTTTAGTGAGAAAACATGAGGAATCAGACAAAGTTTCAACAAATCAAATTTATGATTGAATTGACATTTACTCGGTAGAAATCCATTATAACACGGTAAAAAATGGCTTTTAGTTCTACAAAAAATATAAAGTATACAGTTGATAGTTATTTCGGATTACGCCTTCATCATAGTTTTGATGAAGGATAAGCCGAAATAGCGTTCAACTTAAGAATTTTGTAGAACTAAAATCCATTGCCATTTTTTTCATAGTGTTAATTCAAATTTTATATCAAAAATATTAAAAGATTTTCGCACTCTAAATTTGTAAGAGAATTTTATTCTGAAAGTTGAAATATTCAGTTGTCTGACTGTCTGACTGTCTTCTGAACACTAGTTTAAACTATGTTAGAATTAATCCGACGACATACATAATATTCAAATTATACATAAGAGGTTGAATTCTCGAAAAAGTAAGGTATTATATAATATTTTCGATCTCTTTTTAAATAGTATATAAAGATGAACTTTATTTAAATTGAATCGTAGCTTTGATGGTAGTAAATTGTAATAATGCATCGTCTTTTCATTCAGAACAAAATGTGAGAAAAGCTTTAATATTACAGTGTGTTATATAAGATTATAAAATATACGTTTCGAACATTATTAAGAACTTATTTCACTAACAAAAAAAATTATGATTGAAAAAAGAAACTTCAATTATGCATATATCTAAGTAGATGGACTTGATTGATTATATATGAAAACCTTGAAGTAAAAAAAAAGGACTTGTTTTATTTTTGATATTATAGTGTTACCATATGGATTATCATATCAACGTCAGATTACGTATTCAAATGGCATACTAATAGGTCAATTAGCACATTCTGATAGCTTAAACTGCTCAGGACTGCGCTTGGAATAGATATATTAAGCGTTTATTTCGCCTGATAAATACTATCATGCGACAGAATATACGTGCATTTACAGAAAGGCCCAAAAATGTCATCGCAAAGGCTTAGGAAAAAAATAATATATTTTGTTGAAATAAACGTTAATGTACAATAGTATTTTTTACCAGCTTTAAACTGTATACAATATAACTTGAAATTTGCGTTTAGTATTCTTTCAAACTATAATACAAGATTATGCCTTTGGTTTCTTGCATTAGAACAAGTACAAACTGATAGATACAATTAAATTTGAAATTTTTAATTGAACAGAGGAACATTAATTAATTGAATAATATTTCTGAAGGTGTCGGAAACCAAAATAATTACCAGCAACCATATAAATTGCTTTAGACCTAAGTATAATGCTTTGATATTTTTACTGTATTTATTTGGTACGATTATTTAATAAATGAGGAGAAAATAAATTAAAAATTACTTTTCTAAATATACTTTTTAGCATAGGTCTGATGAGGGTGTAAGCCAAAATAGCAATCAAATATATATAGTATAAATTTTGTAAGACTTAGATAAATTGAAATTTTTTACCAATATGCCAGTTTAATCAATAAATAATATTGTATTGTTATGCATGTTGTGTGTATCAGTTGATACACTCTCTCGATGAGTGAAACCGGTTCTGCTCTTAACAAAATCAAATTGCGCATATAATAGAAAACGTTGTATTTTATTGTAATGAAGTATTTAGTATACGACCAATTTTTGTTTTGTTTTTTATTATTTGTATAAAAGAAAACTGTCATGATGAAAATTTCTGCCACCAATAACTACGTATATCATTTTTGTCTATTCCGAAATAAAAATAATCTCACATACCAATTTGTATCTAGTTATATTGTTACAAAATCAAACGCAATTTACGAAACATTAAAAAAATCCGTTACTTGAATGATTTACAAAACTCGCCCATGATTCAATAATCTCACGTTGATTAGTGTTACATTTTTTTGTGTTCGATAATTTTGATCCAATCTGCTTAATTGAACCAAGTCGTATTGCGTTAGAGTAAGGTAGTCACGCTCCCAATAAGAGGCGTTAACCGTTTAAACGTGTTGATTCCGAAAATGGCGTGCCAAAAGCGGCTTATTACCAATAAACACAATCTTATCCATCCAATGTACTACGTAGTAAATTAGCTTATAGTGAAATATGAATCGATCAATCTACGTGATGAATCAATCGTTAAAATTTGGATCAAAAATACATTTCTTGCTCAAATATTTAACTAAGATTTTTGAAAAGCAAAATAATACATGCTGTTTACTTTCTGAGCACTAGTACATTCAATTCTCGATCTATTTAACATTTCTAGGATTTCAACATTTACATTGTTTCAATCCCGTAATCCTAAGTTTTGGATATAATTATTTTTTCTTAGCACAATTGCATAACTAATATTTAAACAATATATTAAATTTATGATGATAGAATATTGTCTAGTCTCTTTTTGAGACATATGTAAAGTTAAGCTTGAAATTCGATAAATTAGAATTCTGACGATGGCGGATGTCGAAATATCAACGAGCATATTAATTTTTAATTTGTAATTAAATCTAAATACATAAAAAAAAATCGTTATACTTATTTCATTTATATATTTTTTTATCCATTTTTGTTTAACAATAATGATTACTTTTATTTATTGAAATTTCAAAATCCATCATTTACAAAATAATAAAATAAAGTATTTTTAATTATACAGCAAAAGAAAATATTTTAAATAATAAAAAAATATTTTTTTGTACTTATTTCCACAACATATTTTTTGATCAGTAGCAGTTTCGCTCATTTCTAGCATTATCAACTGATAGAATACAATTTATAAACAAATCTATTTATACAAAATATTTGAGTTGAAAGTAGCAGGTATACAATACAGGTATCAAAAAATACATTGTAGAAATATTGTAAGTGCTAAAAAATGTGTTTTTATTGTTTAAAATATCATGCCTTTCCATCGAGAAATGACAATTAACACCTCAAAAGTCATTAAAAGAAAATATGTCTTAACAAATTCAGGCAGCGAAAATATACCAAAGCATAAATATTACAATATTGTTTCATGGTTTCAATGAGAGTTCAGAAACGAATATTATTAAATAGCATGTAAGGAATAATGTCACTGGAAATATATTCTTTCACGCGGAGAAATATATTCCAACTGGTAATATGCTTTTACTGAAACGCCAGAAACATATTAAACAATCATCAAAATGGCAACCAGTAATAGTTTGGGAAATCTTTCGTTTTTTAATATTTACCGTGCCTCTTTGTTTCGACCGCGCAATAAATGCTAACATTGCCATCAGGTTTAACCGGGGTTGACACTTGGCAAACCGTACCGCCATTGTTCGCTACATCGCCGATACGACAATTGGGCCAAGCTGAAGACAAAATATGTTACACGCGATGTAATTATTGCTATCGTAAAATTGAATGGTATCATTTAAACTTATGGATAAAGTTTTACTATCTACGTTTTAAAGCAAAAAAAAAAATATTGTTATATTTGGGGAGACTTAAGTGACGAATATTGGAGTTGATTCTCCAAAAAATCAAAACGTTAACAACAAAAAAATCATCGCCAATAAGCTAATTTTCTTAAACAATCTTCATATGCTAGTTCACCATCAATATTAATGAACTAATGATTGAAATATTCAGTGTTGGAATATCCTTTAACGTAAAGGTAATTTATGCTTATTCATATAAAGTTAGGATTAAAAAAATGAATATTTTTTTTCAATTATTTTGCGGTACTTAATATATTACTGATTATTGGGTACGTGGTACAGTGGTACAGTTTGAGCTGGATAACACAATTCCATTACAAAAAAGCTAGAGCTCTTTTTATTAGTCTTTCTCAATACCTCTATGCATTATATTACTTGAAAAAGAGAGATTTAATAACTAAATAAAAACAGTTCTCATAGAAAAACTTCATTAAAGATTCCATCGTTAAGATACCATTTATAAAAAAAATATTCAAGATATATATTTTGTCATTAATGACCAAGGTTTTGCTTTCCGGCATCTTTATGGATTCTATTACACGGATACAAAATTCTGTGATAAAATTTTTGGAGATGCAGTAAGGCCAAGCCCAAGTCGTTAGTGACAAAACATGTGGAGTTGTACAAATTTTCAACAATTCGAATTTGATACTGAAATTCGAACAAGCACTTTCAGTCAATATCATAAATTATTCAACCAATACCTTTTAGAAGATCTCAAATTGAACTGTAGGCAAATATTCAACGTGTCTACGGGATTAAATGTGAAATGTGAAGTGTTTTAAAAATTGAATTTTCAAAGAATTATGGATCTTTGTTCAACTAAATGAATGTCTGTGAAGTTATGAATTTTCTACCAACAGCATAGCGAAACTAATGAGCCAACTTCTAGCCATATTCTAATCAAATCTATCCGTTAAAGAATGCCCTGCCTTTCAATACAAGTCTTAAATTTTCCAACCTGAAACTCGAAACTTATTTTGTGTATCGATAGCATTTAAATATTAATAAAACATGCAATATACGTTGTTTTTTTATTGAAATTCTATCCGTCGATTAATATAGGGCGTAAAGCTGTGAAAATACAGCTATAATATAAATTTTATCCATTTCAATAGTTGATTTAATGACACCCCTTCCTACCCGTACGTCACTCATATTAATAATGTATATTTATGGCTATGTTTATTTTATAGCCGGATTAAGTCACAGTTTCGCCACAACCATAAACTGGTGACGTAGTACTTTAGCTGAGTCATTAAATATACACCACCGATGGGCTTTCAAGGAAGAGATTCAAGCGGTTCTATAGATCCAGCTGATAACCAAGGGTGTGACAAACCTTTCGGTGCCACCTCTATATAGATTTAAAAGTAGATTGACATTTAAAATATTATTTTCCAATATTTTGCATAAAAATCTCCGTTACTGAGTAGTAACAGAATAAAACTTTCATATTGATGCCATACCAAAATAAACAAACTTCTAAAATTCGTCGGAAGATGACATTTTATACCTGTTTATTCAAATTATCAAATTTTATTGTTTGAGTTAGCATTTACTTGGTATAACTTCATTATGAGACGGTGAAAAAATTCATAAGGTTCATAATTTTAAGCTATTTCGGCTTACGCCCTCATCAGAACTATAATATAATCAATCAACTTATAAAGTTTGTAGAACTAAAATATATTACTATTTTTCACCGTGCTACCAAATTTTCCTTTGCACCAGATCATCGTGCAGTATGAAATAGTCTTCTAATGAGACTATTTCAATTCCTAGTATTTTCTTAATAACTGGTTATTACGTAGTTGTTATTTTGAAACCATTTTTCAGATTCAGTTGAGGTGGTGAAGGAAAAAATAGTATATAAAACCGAACTAAAAATTGGTGCGGCACGCGACAAAATGATGTTTTTTCATCTGCGCACGGTACTCGTTTACAACCGGCAACAGCAAATTAAATGATACTGTATTTGGACAGGGTAAGTTGATTAAAAGGCTAAAAATTTATGAAAAAAATCATCAAAATACTATTCTTAGAGTGGGATTGCCTTGACATGAATGCCGAATCAGTAGAGCTGCAGTCCGTTCTCATACGCGTCTAATAGGACTTGGTTACAATCGAAGCTAAATTTGAGATGTATTCTTGATTCCTCGAAAGAATAACGCGGTGAATTTTTAGTGCACGGATACATAATAAATATTTATATCGAAATAAGAAAATGATTACTAAATTTATTTATTTTATCATTATTTCGTTATTTAAGGCAGCAGTAAAACTCCGTCAACTTACATTTGACATTTGAAGACGGACCAACCATTTTGTATTAAATAATTAGTTTGTATATTCAAACCTTTGATCTCGTATTTAAATTCGGCAAAAGCTATAGATCCTAAATACTATACTGTGCTTCCAACATCAAATGATTTCCGAACAAGTTGTGATAAACAATATCATGTAGGGTTCAAAAATATACACCCTTATTGACAAATTAATTTTGTTTTTATTTACCCCTTAACGTTGCTTCTTAAAATAGAAAATAACGCAGAGGGCGATGTTGGTCATTTAAGTACCCAATGACGGAGATCGATATTTGTGAGTCAATTGTATTTTAAAATTTATGGGCGTTAATTTTAACAGTTAATTGTTAGTTTTTACTTGATACATTAGTTCTCTTTATAAGATATTTAATATGGGTTTTTAAATTGTAAAACACCATGTGTAAGTCATATTTTTAAATTTTGTATACCCCATTATTAACGATTGCGATTAGTGAAATCGGTCCCGATCTTAAATATATAATCTTTTGGGAATAGTTTTAAACATGTGTATTATTAATTTAATAAAATGCTTTTCCACAAAAAAGTGATAGTTAACACGTAAATGTAATAATTTTGATTGTTAAGATATTACCCATATTACATGTAATTGAATTCACCAACGATTTCGGAGTATGGTGTGCTTTAAAACAATAAAGTTTACATATAACGTTTTCGGATTTTAGCGTGCTGTCATTTTAAAATATACAAACTACCTAATCACACTTGAAAGTAACCGTATCTAAAGCAGACTATTGAAAAAGACTAAATTATTTTTAATTAAATTAAATAACGTAAGATGTTCACTGACGGTGCGTGATGTAATTTCAATATCAAATTAGAACATACAATCTGGTTTTACCTTTTGGTATCTTCAGTAATTCTAGTTTGCGGAACTCTTTTTTATGGTCGTGGTGAAGGTGTTAGATTCACCTCTGCACTAATTACTCATTAATTGCTAATGCTAAAGGAAAGGAAATCTAAGCTATTAATTTTTTCACCTGCGGATTTTTAAATTAATATTTAAGAATTCTATTCATTAGAATGATTACGATTCTCAAATAAACAAAACACATGCTTCTATAACAAAATTATCAATTATTTTTTTAATTGTAATAAGCTTACAAAAAGTT
This sequence comes from Himalopsyche japonica, assembly GCA_028555115.1. Taxonomy (NCBI): domain Eukaryota; kingdom Metazoa; phylum Arthropoda; class Insecta; order Trichoptera; family Rhyacophilidae; genus Himalopsyche; species Himalopsyche japonica. The sequence continues at coordinate 665,239 of JAHFWJ010000461.1, forward strand.
ACTACAGAACAATTAAAAATATTAACGGATTCTAATATAACACACAAGTTTAAAATTTAAATCAGTTTGTGCCTTTTATTTCATGTTCACTCTGTATATATTTGTATGCTTAATAAAACAAATCAGAGAGACTCGTAAAAATAAAATTGTATATATCTATATATTAAAAATTCTAAGTGTAAACATTTAGGTCAAATAAATAATATGAATCGGTATAGTATTTATCTTTCAGTCTCCTTTTACTACAGGTCTATCATTTACCTTCAAATTTTTAAGCAGTTTTCGTCAACTTTTTCGAAATTTGTGATGCCTCGTGCTTCGCCGGCAATAATAAATTATATCGCGTGCTTGTCGCAACGTCCTATCAATCTACGCATGCGTGTGGGACAGTGGTGGAGTTATTATTCAGCGTTCACAATGAGAATCTTCTTGAAAGTAAAGCTATTATCGAGCTAAATAATCTGTCATTTTATTCAATCTAATTTGAATTGTTACAACTTTGTACAATTCCACATGTTTTGTAACTAACGACTCGAGCTTCGCCTTTCGGCATCTTCAGGCATTCTATCACACGGATGCAACAGAACTGACTAAATGAGAATACAGTATGCCTGAAGATGCCGAAAGCCGAAACCCGGGTCGCTAGTGACAAAACATGTGGAGTCGTGCAAAGTTGTAACAATTCAAATTTGATATTGAAATTCCATCAAGCACCTTCAGTCGATATCATAAATTATTCATTCTGATTTGAGTGCAAAGTATATACACATTAATGCTTTTATTTTTAGTTACATGACAAAAAAATTATCACCAATAGCACTCACGTTTAGAAAGATGAAGAAAATACTTTAACGTATTAAGTAAGTAAACAAAACGAAGATTTTTTACCTTATATGCTTTTAACATTGAATCTTAAAGATTTTTTCTCACTCGAAAAAAAATAGTGCAAATTTAAATTGCAATATATTAGTGATCCACTGTGATGAGGAAAATATAATAAAAAAATTATCTCATATATTTATTGAATTTGCATTTACTTGGTAAAATTCCGACAGTTAAATCTTTATTTTATTGCATTTGATAGTTTTGATAATGCCGTAAAATCTAAACTGATCTAATAATTGTATTACTACGATTGTAAGACGCATATAGGTTTCCTATTGTATTTTGGTATATTTAAATTTGGTGTTAGTCTTGTTAACAATGGTGTCTTACAATCGCTATATGCTGAGGAATTGATCCAACGTTGTAGAATGGATGTCAACTGTTCGTAAAAAAAATCTTGGAGATTGTTGGAATATTGTTTCAAAAACTACTGCGGCATTTATGATCTTAAGAGGGGATGGTATTTTACGATCAAATATTTAATATAATAATTTAAAAAAATAGGTACAAATATATTTATTTTAAATCCATTTTATTGAGGTTGTAAGATTTTATCTGCGATAATAAAGATAACATTTTTTTTATTATAAATAAGCGATTTTTAATAATGAAATTGGTGAAAAATCATCAGTATGCCATAAAATTTTTAAATAGATTATACAAATACCATCGTGTATAGTTTAAATTATTTTTTAATGTGGAATAATATACGCATATATTTTTTATTAATATGAGATGAACATTTATCTTTAATTGTGCAAATAAAATGATTTTTGTTACTCCACTGACACTCGTTGAACAATTCGCTTTTTAAAATTTGTATTTGGAACGACTCGCAGAAAAATACGGTGAGTTCTTTCATACATACTAAGAAAGCAGGTATTACAAATCAGCGGGCGAGGAAAATTTAAATTTTTTATATAAAATATATACTACCAACCAATTAGCACAAAACTTTTATTGTAATATTTTCATAAGAAATATAAGAGACAGGTCACTGTTTTATCATCTCTGTATCATTGTAGCTTAATGACATACATAATTAAACCTATAATTTACGATATCGACTGAGGTTGTTTGATGAATTTTCAGTATCAAATTGGAATTTTTGAAACTTTGTTCATTTCTACATGTTGTGTCACTCACGGCTCGGGTTTCGCCTTTCAGTATCTTCAGGCCATCCATCATGTATATCGAATGCAACAGAAGTGATATCATACAAAATTTCAACAATTTAATATTGAAATTTCACCAATTACATTCTGTCGATATTATGTTTATGAATATTTTAATTTAACATAATCACGTTTTCAACGAATCAGTTTGGTCGATATTTGAATTATACCCAATTAAGCTTATTGTGTCGTGTAATTCATGTGATAGAATGCCTGATGATGCTGAAAAGCGAAACCCGAGTCATGAATGACTAATAATATGGAAGGAGAATAAAGTTTCAAGAAATACAATTTCGTAATCAAAGCGTTTTAAAAATTATACATAAAAACATAACTATATCCTTTGCTTATATCCGTTTTACTTTAACGGTTTCAATTGATTTTTTTTCTTCTGAAAATCTCTACAAAGTAAAAAAAAATGTTTTTTTTTCACAGTTGCGCACCCTTGATTCAAAGTCACTGATGTTACTAGCAAAGATACTTCTTTCATTTATCACCGCGAAAAAAGGCGAAGTTATTCGTATCAAGATTTAAAATTCAAAAGAATTCAATTCAATAGATTCGAACATTATTGCCGACATTCAAAATTGGAATACTAAGACTCAGAAAAAAGGGGTGACCTACCTACTAATATTATTTTGAAATTGGAACTGGTTTTTCAGTTTATAGAGAAAAACTTGACAATTATATAAATCATAACAGCAATATACTGAAATGAATTTTGGTTCAAAAATTAATGTTAATATTTCAAAAAATACACACGATTACGGTTTATGGTTTACGGAATCTAAATTTTGTATATTCGTAAAAACATTTCTACGTAGAAATAAAATAAGCCGTTGAGTTCATTTTAATGAGATAAAGGCAGTTTATTTTGTAAATAATTAATTTATTTTGTAACAAATATTATATTAAAGTAAAACGTCATCGCCATTTTTTATTTTTGAATCAATTACCTGATAAATTTATCAGTGGCCGTAGCCGAGTGGTAACGCTCAAAAATTTGTGCCTGTATATTATTTATTAACAGTCCAATCAATATTTATTTTTACATAATGAAACCATATTTTTGTTCTATTTACACAATATATTTTATGATCAGGTCCGGTTTTACTTATTTCTAGAATCATCAATTAATCTGATAATGTTTGCGATGGGCAAAAACAGTCACGATCATAAAATTTATTGTGAAAATGACACTAAAAATGTGTTCTTATTCTTAAAAACATATTGTCTTTCCACCAAGAAGTGACAGTTGACACATTATAAGAATAATTAATGATTAGGATTATTTGAGTACCTATGGAAATGAAAAAAAAGTTTTTCTAAATCAATTAATTAATTCGTAATTAACTAATACCTTAATTATGTCATTATAATTGTTTACCAACAATAGGTAGTAGATTAGAGACCGGGGAATCCGGTGGTTAATTTGTGGATTTTTTGATTCGTACGTTTCTATAGTTTGAAGATCTTAACAACGAAACCAAACACATTCTGTTGCATCCGTGTGATAGAATGCCTGAAGATGCCAAAAGGCAAAACCCGGGTTGTTAGTGACAAAACATGTGGAATCGTACAAAGTTGTAACAAATTCAAATTTGAAACCAAACACGTTTCACATCTAGTAACGCACCTTGTAGAATAACAATATTATCAATTTTGATTTATAGATAAAAAAACGACGCCGAAAAGTAGGCTATAAGTCCAGTGTTTTATGATACTTAAGAATTTACTACTTGTTATTATTATAAGATGTAAAAATTAAAGGCTCTTATTGTACATTTGGTGTTGTTATTCAATTCAAAACGATTCTCGAAGCAAACTCTTCATTAATTATTGTTGTTTCAATTGACCGAGTTGTCAAGACGCAAACTAATTCCTATGTGTGGGTTTGTATTAAAAATCGATAAGCGAATGAAAGAGGCGTAGACAAGAATAGAATAAGCCAAGAAGTGGCACGGCTAGCTACAATTCTAAATTTTTTCCTCACAAAGCGGCTTTTTTACAACACCATTACCATAAATTAAGTGTTACGGTTTTGATGAAAAAGTGCTTGCTTTTATTAATAGACATGGAAGTCAGTAGTGTTAATTTAACGCTATCAAATTTTTGGTTCGAGCAATATATTATACAAATCTATTTGAAAAAGGAAAATGGTGTTAAGTCTTAAATCCATACTTCAGGAGAGACATATAATGATTTATGCTTGTAAGAACTTTATGACAAATGTGATAGTTCAAAGCGAAATAAAATATACTAATTCTGTAGAACAGAGTGTCTCCTTTATGCCATTCATTTTAATAGTCTTGAAATATATTTTATTCACTATTCAAATGGTGTTATGAATAAGTTGACGTCTGAATTAACACCTCCATTGTAATAGTATAAAAAAAACAAATTTGAATTGTTGAAACTTTGAACGATTTCACATGTCGATATTGTCTATAAAAAATTGTGTTCATAGAAGATAAAATTCCTTAATTAATATTTAATAAGGAAAATTTTTATATGTTGATTTTGCAACTAAAGATTAAGTCTGAGTTGTTTATTTTCAACTTTATTAAACAAGTTCGTAAGTGTGTTGACAGTTAAATATCCCATCAATCTTCAGTTCAAATAATTCTTGTCTTGTGGTTAACAAAACGATCTATGTATGTAGAAAATAGCCATTTAGTAGAAATAAATATGAACGTAACGAACTAGTAGAAAGTCTATTTTTCTCTCTAATTTTTGAGGAAAATAATCAAATATTTAGCATAATGTTTGGAGCAAAATTATTGAAGGATTGTGCTCAAATATGGGTAATGAAATAACAGTTTCAAACAAAGACGGATTTTGCGCAGAGATACTCAAACATTTACATTACTTCTGGTCTGCTTCTTCTTCAGAGAAGTTCTCATGTCCACTCTAATTGATGAGAAAAAACCCAAAAGCATTCGCTCATATCCGAGTCCCTTTTGTTGTACCGCGAGACTATATGAAAGTTTTAAAACCTTTTCTCGAGAATAACAAAGAAAAATATAACATCCTTTAACCCTCTCAAATATTGTAGCCAAAGTGCCTTCAAACTAAGAGACATGTTATTTGTAGGGTAACCTGGTCATTATTAGCCATTATCAAATAAAATTTATGTTTAATCGTGAATAAAGCACACCAAGAAGGTTTCTATACATTAATTACATAAATATGTTAAAATACCTTCTATACAATATGTAAAAAAACGAAATGAAGTTAAATGGCCAAATTGCAATCGATACTTAAATATGTATATACATGAATAAATGACTCTTATAATCTCACAATTTCTCACTCATTTTGTTCGTGAAAAAAAAGTTATTTTAAAAGGCAAACGGTAAAATTGCCTGTATTTTATTGTCGGCTTTTTCTATCTATACATATATATAAACTCATTGAAAGAGAGATTGAACAAATTACTTACAATATTTATTTTATATTTTATTGATATGAAGACTCAAACCAAAAATTCGATTGTAGTCAATTCGTCAGCAGGTGGATAGACATTCTGATATTTATATGTTTAAATAAATTGATAACTTGTTAAACGTTTCTAAAAGAAAAAATAACGAATGATTTGACCATAATATTCATACCAAAAACAATCTTGTAAGCACGGCGTATCATAATTAAAACGATCGACAAAACCATAAAATATTAACCTAAATACAGTTTGAATGAAAAGTGCCTAAAACACAGGTGGCGAATGTTATGATACGTCACTCTACTTAGAAGAATAGTGATGTATTTCGGATTGTGTCTCGTATAGAAAAATTGGATAAAATAAACGAAAAAATGTAATACCAACCAATGACATTTGAAGGATATTGAGATAACAAGACGTCGCTTTTTTTGAATCGCTATTTTCTTTTGCTGGAGATCACTCAAAAAAATACTTGCTCCATTCTAAAACATTGTAATTCACAATAAAGAAAGAATACCTTAACAAAATACGTACAGACATTTGAAATGATCTGAATTCGAAAAAAAATTCTCCACTATAAGTTCTTATTAAGCAAAAATGATTGTTCGTTTTTGTCACTAGTCATTTACAATTTAAATAAATGGTTTGAGTTTTAATACACAATGAAAATAATTTCTTATTATATAAATAAGTTTAAGGCATTATATATATGCCGTAAATCGTACGGTTTATATGTATGTTATCAGGTGTATAGACGATTTTCCTAATGAGTTAAAATTTACACCTGTCGGCGTTGCGCTGCTTCTTGACCTCTTTAGAAAAGCTGAAAATTGAACATAGCGACAAGAAGAAATTTTCTATACATTCATTAACAAATCTGTGAAGACATAAAATTTTTCGATAATAGTTAAAATTCAATCAATAAATTCAATTTTTTTTATAAAATTTGATAGTATCTAGATAAAGGCCGGTTTCACTCATCACAAACACAGCAAAAATTGCTAGGCACAAAAATCCAATGATTCAAACACCGTGAAAATTGTTTTCCAACAAAATGTGATAGACGTTTAAGTATGTAATTAAAATTAAAGATTAATTAAATTTTAAGTTCAGAAATTATTACGAAAGATAAAAAGTGGAAAATTTTTATCTCACTGATTTTTTATTTATTTAGCATCGGTTGATAGTGCTCGCGATGAGCAAAACCAGTCCTGATCATATAAATTAAAATTTGTATTATTGATATTTAACGTAATGTTTTTACTGTTTAAATATATTATTCCGTTCGACTATGCAGTGACAGTTAATACCCTAAAAATGAAATTTGAAGGAAACAGATAATATAATATTTGTCATTTTATTTCATTTTAAGCAAATGGACTTCAAATGCAGGATCTCAAATTAACTTGTTTTACGATATTTGTTTATATTTCAACTACTCAATATTTTGTGATTAGACGAGGTAAAGAAAGAGAAAACGATGAAATAAGATAAAAGCTAATAACTAGCCAATAGTTTTTCAATGACGGTTTCACGATTTGCCGAGGAGATCATATCACAAACACCCACGGTTCGGAATACAAATTCATAAATATATCGAAGTAAAAAGATTCCGTTCACAGTATCAAACCCCCTTGCAACTAATTGTCATATAAACTGATAAATATTTACCACTAATCTATGGCATCGGTTCAAAACTAATGTAATTAAATCTGCAGCAGTCATTAAAATGTCATTAGTCGACATGAAACTAATTGTAAATATCATAATTATTAAAAAAACTTTGAAAGTTTTTCTAATGTAATCTATCGAGAAAAATGGCTTTATTATGGTAATGAACAATCCATTTTCTCGAAAAACGTCAGATGGCATTCTCGTCTTTTATGATAGGCAATTTGCGCTCTGAGACAAAAAATTGAACAATATTATTCATCGATTTTTGATAGTAAAAGTAACCTTACATTATTGGTCCCATAACACCCAGTACTTAAGCAAATTTGATCAATTTATTTCGTGTTCGGTTGCCATTACATTTAGGCACGTAAGTTGTCTCTTACAGAAAGTTTATTAATTTTAAAAACAGATAATTGATTGAAATAATGAAATACGGAATCATTTCATTCTAAAAGCAACAACATTAACTTATAATTTATGTTCTTAATGATTTATATTCTGCACTTAACCTCTTGAATACCGTGCACACAAATAGTCAATGATATTCGTGTACGGCATTTACGGCGGTAAGTAATTTTAACGTATTGATAGTTAATAATTAGCTAATAGCATTTATAGTCGATTTTCTTAATAATTTACATTAAGAGTAATCAATTTTAATTGGTTGACTTACCGCAAATATAAAAACGTCTACCAATTAGAAATGCTATCAGTATTTACGAAGATTTTTTATCATTATATTACTTAGTTGAATAAATGATTCATGATGACATTTAATAAATCGAGAAGCTATTTTATGATAGTTCAAGAAATAGGTAGAAACATGTTCTATGTTATGTTATGAAAAAGGAAATGTTTGATAGACACGCATTATAAATACCATTTTTTCGTAAACAACTCAAATTTTCAATCAATTATTTAGTGCAGTTTATTATGTATAGTAAAGATTACGTTGGATTTTCTTTTCCTTGATAAAAAAAAATTATCATTAAATCACATAAATAAATGTTAATACAGTTGAATCCCGCTCAACCGTTCTCGCATAATACGTTGTCCCGTATGGATCGTCCATTTTTTATAGTCCCGCCAAAAACCCATGACAATAATGCTAAATAGTCCCGCATTAGCCGTTCCCCGATTTATCGATTTTATAGATCTATCGTATAAATGTTACGGACTTGTCTAAAATATTATCCCGATTGACCGGTATTTACCTTTTTATTCATAGCACATACATATAATCTTTTTATTCAATACAATTTGTGAGTTTGAGTACATTTAATTTTATTTATAAACCAAAGAAATTAATGATGAAATATATAGTTCGCTTAAATATCTTGAGATTTTTTTTAATAAATAATTCCACAATAAGAATTTTTAAACACTCTTCGATGAATTCAAGATTTAATTATTATAATATCATCATCATCATCATCATCACTATATGCTGGATGAAGGCCTCCCCCTGCTTTTTTTTCCAGGGGGGTTGTTTGGACATAGCAACACCACGCTGCCCAGGTGGGTTGGTGTTCGGTTTTCTGTCTGGGTTTTCCTTCCCATAGCCAAGAGAACACGGCACGCGGTGTTCCCGAGCGGTCACCCATCCAAGCACTATCCGCATCCAATGTTGCTTAGCTTCGGTGATCGCACGAGAGCCGGTGCTTTTAACGTGGTATAGTCGTTGGCTAATTATTATTATATTATATAATCAATATAATATAACTTTTATAAAACCCTCTCATATTTACCAATTTTTGTTAAAACCCATTTTAGGAAATTAAAGGGGTTAATGTTTTTTAAAGATTTTACTTGTTTATTATTATTTTAAGCTTTCCCGCATTTTAAGTTTTTTCAGGATCCTTCGAAAAACGTATAATTGAGGATTCACTGTACTTAAATAGTCTAATATACTTTAATGAATAATCATGGATATAAAAACATCACTATTGCGATTTGGTCGCTAAGCTTCGATAAAATACACCAACGAAAGCAGAAGATTTTTAAATACTCAATAGAATATCCGATATATTAAATATTATGCACCAAATGGGAATTGAAATGTATGTGACTTCGGTCAAATTTTGTTGTCAAAAATGTTTTTTAAACTGTGTCACAATGTGTATTTGTGTAAAATTAATTTCTCGTGTAGGTCATGTTTATTATAAATATTTGTCAAGCTTATTGGCTTCAATAAATAAATATATAAACTACGCAAATCTCGTAGCTCTTTGTGACTATGAAATCTAAATTACTATGTTATTTAAAACACATTGAAAAATGTAGTAAAATTTGGGCGCCATTATTTTTTTATTGAATGACACAACGGTAAGAAACATAACGAGAAAATATCGATTATCAATCAACATATGCAGGAATCACACTGGAAAATACTCACACATTTCACCACTTCAAATTGTATCATTTTTCTTCCATACAAATCACTCAAAACCATAAAATTTAATTAAATATTCTTCACTATATGCTAAAATACGTTTGTGGAAAATGTACATATTTTGTTCTTAAAAGTTAATTCAATGTTTATATAATTTTATATGTTACAAGTATGATGATAATGTAAGCACTGTGTACTAATACATACCTAAACATTACGTGTATTTGTTTGTATAAGCTTCAATATTTTAACTAGAACGCATGTAATTTATTCAACGGTGACCTATGTATCAACTTTTAAATAATCGAATGTATTCAATTATTACTAAAGCTTACTGGTAAATAACAACAAAGTGTAAATTAATCATATTTCATATTCTATTGTACAAAACAAATACGCCCTAAAATTCAGCGGTGTTTTGTGAATTGCCTAAAAACAGCTTTATAAAGTGAGCTTCCATTTCAAATCGCACATTTCACACGAAAAAAAAACAAAGGGAATCCCAACATTGATTTTATGCTAAAGTTTTATGTAAATTTTAAAGAAAACAATTAACTTTAAATAAATGATAAATTTTAAGTTCTTTTTACATTTTACTTGAGAAATATTTTAAATTTAAACTTTAGTAAAAATAAAATGCTTTGACTCCTATTTAAATATCAATCTGATACAGTGTGTTTAGTATGTAATATGTTGTTTATCATAACACTTACCTGACAGAATCACAGAACTAACAATATCAATGCAAACGTACTGCGTATTTTTTAACCGAAAGGGTGTTGCTGTATATTTGGTAGGCAATGAAATCACAATAGGGACTTTATTTTGAGCAAAGTTTTTATGTGTACGTTGTAGCGCCTGTACGCAGGCAAAGTGACTGGCCTGAATGCTCCACCGGCAGCCGGTTTCAGGCGCTGCCGTTTTCCGCGCAGGGCAGTGCGTCGGAAAATGGTTTCCGAAAACATTACGATTTAATTTAATACAGTCTTCTTATAATTATGCTAAGAATAAAGAGAGTCAATTATTATCTCATTAAGCCTTTCTGTAGCCTATTTAAAGTACTTTGTGAACAAGGTATATAAGAAAATCAACTTGACACCGTACCTCAGTACCTTACAATGTTTTAAATGAACTCGTTAAGTGAAGGAGCACTTTTATCATATAACAACATTAATTTAACCAACGCACTGCTTTCATTTCAACTGTTGATTCGGATAGTTGCAGTTGGTAGTTGACAGTAAAAAATTTAAAACAATTAGCATTGTTAAAAATGTGGCGTAAGAGCTAATTTTTATTTTTAATTATAGTTGATCTGATAATCTCAATGAATGTGGTTGTCATTTATCAAACTGCTAATTAAAATTTTGATATATTCAGGATTGGATATTCTGTATGTCGAATGGAAACACTTCTTAATATTGTGTAAAAATGTATATAAAAATATACGTCCAACACATCTAACAAAAAAGAAGACGAATGATTTTTTTATCTACTTTAAGTAAATAAAGATTATGTGACAAAATAAATTAAAATTGATAATTTTCGCAGTCAAATTTTTTGAAATGTTTTTAAGCATTGTTTTATATATATGTACGCATATTTAAAACAAAACTACATATATCTAAACTACACAATAATGGACCAAACAATTACCCTACTGTATTTAATTGAAGTCTGGAGTCATTCGACCTACATTCTTACATTTTTGGTACTAAACTCTTTGGTAGAAAACTTTCTGTATTTGTTTTTAAAATCTTTTACCATCCACCAATTGCATTCTGAAGACAGTGGGATATGCAAAATTAAAATAATCTTGCATTTTCTGAAAATCGTTCAGTATTTTATTTTGATATGCTCCGTATTCAAGATGGAACCAAGTAAAAAATATCTAATTTTAACAATTAAAACTTTATGCGATTAACATATTTTGTCACCAACGACCCAGGTTTCACCTTTCAGCATCTTCAGGAATTCTACCACACAAAGCTTAAGCAATTCAAATTTGACATTGAAATTTGATCAATCATATTCAGTCTATATTATATAAATAAAAAATAATCCTAATTTTACATAGTCACGTTCTGAAAGAATCATTTTGGTTGATAATTGAATATAGTTAATTTAGCTTGCTAGATGTGCTCTTCATTTAGTTGATGAAATTTTACAAAAAATGATTTCTGCTTTATCTAGGAGATTGTTGTTTTTTTACTGAACATGTTAGTGTAACTGTTTATTGGAGAAATAAGGACAAACAACGGTCAGTATGTTTACCAACAGAAACAAAAAAAAACAGATGCATTGCTTTTGTAAGTCAATTTTGTCTACACATCGTTTAGCCGAATTTAATGAGTCCTTAAACCTTTCCCCACTACTGTGGTACTCCATATAATGGAATTTAAAAAAGAAATTCAATACTGTCAGATTTTTAGCAAAATTATTAAGCAATTATTAGCAAAAAGTAAGCTTTATTTCAATACAAAAAAATTCTCTTACACAGAATTTTTGTTAACTTTAACTATCTCATATTTTAAATTATCAACTCTCAATGCACTACAATCAACTCTATTAACAGTTGAAAAGTTTAGAATGTAAAGCATTTAACATATTGAAGGTATAAGTAAAAGTAGTAATTGTGTTTAAAAGTATTCAGTTATTATTTTCTTTTTCTTTACTTCAGAGCAATCTTTTTGCTATTCTTTATGGAATTTATTTCACTATCAGGTAACCCAATATTAAATTTTTAAATAAATCTTGGCCAACTTTCTCTTGATTTTTAAGGGCTTGGCAAATGTGTTTAAATACTAATTCAACCCAGATCCTGTATCTCAAACAGAAAAAATGTGTTTTTGTTTATGTTAAAATACTGACCTAATACTATGTAATACATAAAAGGCGTAAAGTCGAGTAGTCAACGTCATATTGATTGATTTTGGGTTTATATTAGAATTCGTAAATGTATGTAGATAAAGATATTTGTTTCTATTTACATTTAAAAACGGAGCTCAATAAAAGTGATCAGGTAACTCAAATGGATTACATATAATACATTGTGTTCAAAAAAATACATTTATCCAAAATTTATTTCATTTTCATTTTATTTTTTTGTAAATGCTTAAATCTTAAATAAAAAAAAACAACAAATTACTATGTGTTCAAATGTGTATTTATTTTTATATGAATATTTCTTCTTTTTGTCTAAAACATCAGGTAAAAATATGACATCGAAAATGATTTTCAACAAATAGCAAATAATTGTAACAAATTCAAAACTGTTCGCATATACCAACGGTGAAAAATATATTTTTTAACGTTTGTTCTATATGTTATGCATTCTAATTTTGATATGGCGTGGTTTTTGAACATCAAATAATTTGAATAATAAAAAAACTCTTTAAGCTAATTACATTTACAATTTAAATTTATCACCTAATAAACCAGGTCAAATGAAAAAATATAACAATATTTACTCTTTCGTCGTTGAATGAAATTTTTATCACCTCATATAATTTCAATAAAATATTCATATTTTGTCAATCTTTAGTTTGACGTTCCAACTTATTTTTAAGTGTGACGATTACGAGGCGCCTTAAGGCTTCGAGGGTGCCAGAAAGAGAACGCTGTACTGCGACTGCGCCGTGGAACCGGTATCCGACCATTTTTGTTAAGCTCTGGCCACACGGAGCTCAATAATATTGCGTAAATTTTACTTTAACTACACTCACGCTGTATAAAATCCGACATATTGGTAGTTATTCTTGCTACATTATGGCCAGAGAAATCTTTGGAGGAGCAACAATAATCATACTTCAAATTATAAATAATATAATATTTAGCCATGTGTAATACACTCGATGGTAAAAATTAGAAATTAAGGATATTTTAAAACGTTCAATATTTTTTTAAAGTTTTATAAATTTGTAAAATATAACATTAATTGTTAAGACGATTTTTTAATATGTTTACGTTTTAAGTACCTCCTTATAAAAGTATATTAACAGAAGTTTTTCTACAAAAACTGCTTGTATTTTATAATTCTCACACTATCAAATAAATTGCTTTAATCTATTTTACTACTAAAATTACTGATTAAATTAATTGAACCTTTTTTTTGTTAAATTATTTTTGGACAAATTGTGGAATAATCGGATTTTTGTATTTTTTGCTTTAAAGAAAATCACTTTTAAGGTGTTTACTGTCACTTGTTGATGGAAAGTCATGATATTTAAAAAAAAATAAAGACACATTTTTTTGTACTTATTTCCACAATGTATTTTTTGATCAGGATCAGTTGATAATCAGTTGATAATGCTCGCGATGAGTGAAACCGGTTCTGATCAAAAAACATATTGTGGAAACAAGTACTAAAAAGTGTGTTTTAATCATTTAAAATATCAAAGGAAATCGACTTCGATAATTATTTATTTTAAATTAAAAATAATTTCTTCCACCAAATCAATTGGAAATTTTGCATTATAAGAATGGATTTGTTTTCGGCAATATATGCCACCTTGCGGACGTTGCATTATTTTCAATTTTCCGTGTCGTGTTCGCCTTCATTGTCCACGCGTGAATAGTGATGTCATTTTGGAATATTCTGGAACGTAATAATGTAAATATAGACAGAAAACAAAATATCTACACGTTCCTGTAGCAAAGTGCAAGATTCTGTAAAAAATAAAATATCCAATATTTAAAAATGGAACGGGTCTTTTTGAATGGTTAAAAATACGACGTTCCATTTATGAAAACGATTCCATTGACAACATATTTCGTTGTTCTTTCGGTAGAATGTTTATAATTGTAATGGAACCTCGATTCATCGTTTTTTTTTATAAATTAGTTATAATTGCGAGAAAACTATGAATACGGAAATTTCTTGAATTGTTTGCTTTACATCATCTTACTTCATGACAGATATAGGTACATATATATGTAATATGAAGCGACGGGTCCACACTCTGTCTAAATTTAACCCAAAATAGGCTTTGAGTGATTCCGGACATATTATGAGTTATGGAGTCGTTTTTTTGGTCAATGTCGGATTAGGAGTCGTGAAAAATGAGTGACTCCAAAATGAGCGGTTTTCATGCTACTAATAAAATGCATATTTTTTTTAAATTGGAAATAAAATACGACAAAAAATGCGTGGAATACAAAAACATTATATACTACTAATATTACAGAGTGGACACAATGGGTTATGCTTTAAAGCAAATCAAAATAATTCACATGTTAAATGTGAAGGACACGGCAAGAATAAACACTGAAGAACCTAGCAAAACAACTGAAAGTGAGTCATCAGTGGAAAAATTCTTATCTGATATCATAACGTCAAGACGGCGCTTGCAGAATTTCCGTCTCGTATTAGATACATCACCGAGCAATCTTCTCTTCAGACTGTCAAACTGATAATCTTGACTAGCGTATTTTAAAGACAGTCCCTTGGCTAAAATATTTTATCATATTGACGTATTATAGGTTTATTTTTAACATGGTAAACAAATAGCAATATATTTTAGTTCCAGAAAAATTATAAGATATATATATATATATATATGGTAGCTGTTTCGGATACCGCCCTCATCAGAACTATCAAGCGATTTATGTGGGCGTAAGCCTAAATATCTTTCAAATTTATATCTTATAAATTTTGTAGAACTTAAATACATTGTTATTTTTTCACCGTGTTATAATGGAGCTCTACCAAATAAATTCCACTTTAATTCAATACCCTTTTAATCTTGCCCAATATAAAAGTTAAAATCTTTTTGAGTAAGAAATGAGCCCACTTGCAAGCTTGCTTACAGCGTTCACATAACTTGTATACTTATGCTCGTGATAGGCGAAACCGGTCCTAACCTTGATATTATAAAAATATATTATTACTATAGTAAATATACATATGCTAAAGTTTTATTATTGTATTTGTTTTTTGTAAAGATGTCCCGAAGGCATCAATGTTAATTGTTAGTTTATTTAAAATATTATTTCCAATTCAAAGACATTGAAACGTTTCAAAAATGTGCAAGATTCAATGAAGGATTCAATTATTCCCGTAATCCATTTCCAATGTCCGAATCCAATTTCAATTTTAACGTTTCTATTTTCAACCCAATGTCTAAGAAAACACTACAATCGTAAATATCAATAGAATCGAGCAAGAAAAAATCTAGTGCCATATTACTGATACGTACTATGATATATAATGTATGGCAAGTTCACAAAACACGTCCACGTTTTTTGACAGCCGGATATGAATTTATTATGACTTTAGCTCATATATTTGAAAATAAAATACCCGAAAATATCGGAAAGATGGTAGTGACATGTCGCATTAATATAAAAAACGTTCTTAGTTCAAATTCCAAACCATATTTAATAATTTCGAATGGCAATGCTTGTTGACACTCTAATTTTATTTCCGGGCGGTTTTTATGCGATCTGAAATAATGCGATTTATAAAAAAAACTATTACAAATGGGCCTCGTATAACACGGTTATATGGTTCTACAAAAACATCGTGTAATACAAATCCGCGTCATAAAAGGTTTGAAGTTAACAAAAAAAAAATATCGAAGATAGTTTATATAAATATTGTATATACATTATTTTTTTTAAGAAACAAATATATATTTGCATATTAATTAAAAGAAAATATACCAATTATTCATCATCGCTATCGAAATCGGTTGTAAGTTTTCATCATAGGAGGAATTTTTTGTGGTTTAGCCTTAAAAAATTCATTAATAAGCGATTGTTTATTTTAGCGTATAAATCTTTACGTATTTTCTTATAAGTTTCCCAAATATTTTGTAATTTGCTCTTGAATTTCGAACTCTTTCTCTTTCCATTATAGGATAATTATCGATATAAAAAATCTATTTTTTTAGCCAATTCCAACCCGTCATTTATTGTTTTTTATGTGAAATGTGTAGCTACTTCTCTGCAACTGCTTTCCGAGTCATTAATTGTGGTAGGTTCATTAAAAATTTTATAATTTTTTCCCCCTTAAACCGTGTTATATAAACCGTGCTGTACAAAAATATGTCACAATTTATACATCGTCGTATAAACCGGTATTATATGAGGCGTATGTGTATAAAACTTTTCATTCCCCTCGGCGTATGTAATTTTCTTCGTGGATTATTTTTTGATATCATATTTCTGGTTAATGGCTGAGTAAACATATACTTTTAAAACTAATATTAAATCGCCCTTCTTAAATAAACTACTTAGGTTAACAACCCTATTACTACCGTTAAAAACCGGAAATATTTGTCAATACTATGTTTTGAAGCTTATGTATTATAGTTTAATAAGCTTTACAATGTTATTACATGAAAGTTTTTTTGATAAATATTCCTTCGTCAATATTTATAAGCTCATGCTAGTACATAAAATCAGTATTGTGATGGTAAACGGTTGAACATTTTTATTCTATACATTTTTGTCAGGGTATAAAAAACGAAGTTTTTAAATCAGTCTGACAAGTTAGTTTATATAAGAAATGATACTTTTTAATACAGGGTCAGAAGAAATTTTTAAGACTTCATAATTTGGGAGCGTATGGATACTCCTTCATAGTTATATCCGATAGGCTTTCCGTTCGGTCTGCTTACATATTTCTTTTGGCTTATCGGAGCCCATAATATGAATTTCCAGTCCTAATTCAAATAATTTAAAATTGTGGAAATATTGTTTAACTCCACCAAGTGACGGTTGACACCTTAAAAAAGTTGTCAGCAAACTACTACCCGCGATTGATTGAATTGCACAGTACAACATTTTGAGTTACTTGACAAAGAATATTTTTTTTATTGAAAATATCTAAAAATTAAAAAATTATAATGATTTTTGTCACTTATTAATTTTAAATACATAACCAGTGGTCATTTTTTACTGATGTATTATGTTAATATAAATATAATATATTATATATTTTAATCTATTTACTTATTGATATGCATTTTTTTGATGATTTTCGATCCACAATTAATCTAAGTACATAATTGTACTCATCATTGCTTAACAAAAGTAACACGTTAACCTTTCCCTTAATGTGCAATAAAAAAAACAATACGCTCCCGATGCTGTGTACAAATTTGATACACATCATACAAACGTGAATAGCACAAATGTTTTGGAAAGAAAGGAATATAACACCGGGATTTTGACAAAATATCTTCCCCGTATCGTGGGGAAGACATACAATATTATAAATATTTTCCTTTTTAATATATATAGATAGATAGCTATGTTGGCTCAAACCATCGTCAGAACTATGACAGATGGCGTGAGCCGAAATAGCTACCAACTATATTTGTAAAAATAATTTTGTAGAACTAAAATACATTGCTATTTTTTCACCGTGTTATAATGGAGTTGTACCAAGTGAAAGCCAATTCAATCAATAAATTTTCCTTTTTACTGATAAAAGCTAGGAGTACCTACAATTATTATTATTTTTTTATTATAATTACAGAGCAAATTAAATTATGAAAAGTTGTGAGTACTTTTTACACACCACAGGACAGAAAAGGTTAAGTATGTATAGTTGATTTTCAATTCGATGAATTCAATTATGAAATAACTTTATTATTACATTATACAAATATAATGTTATCTGTATTTAGTAACGTGATAAATGCACGTCGTATATACATCCCAGTGATATGTAGTGTAAAACATTGCATCTAAAACATCGATATTATAATCTTCTTAGCCAATATATCCGCAACGATTTTAAAAAAGAATGGAATAATTCGGGCGAAAATATTTACGACAATGTTTAAGTTATTGCTCTGTTTACTCAGCGAAAATACTTCTACCTCACGTTCATTCTATTATATTATTTGCCTGGAAACACATTACTTTTTTTGTATGCAAATTTGACTAGTACCTATAACAAATAAAAAAATCATTTTTATTTTAGCGGTGAAGTTTTAATATTTTTACGTATGGTTTTTTTATGTCTTACACGATGTTGAGCCAATTGTTTCATTCAGGGCTGTCTGTGGTGTCGTTAAAAAAATGATTCCAACTCCGAAATTCATCTATTAGAACATTTAAGTTAGACTAACAATACTTTGCAAGCGTTCTATAAAAATATCTGACATACTCGAATTAAATTTGATACGTATATAAGTTTACTTGTAAAAGTTGTTTATGACTAAATTTAAAGTCTTCTGATAAAAATAATAAAATTGATAATCTATTAAAATATAGTCGCTATTGCTAAAAAAAATACGTTGTTTTTGCTCTCTTGAACAGTTTATATGCATTATGTAATTAGTGACCATAAATTATTTTCTCAATTGCACTAAATTTTTTGCCTTGTATGAAACAACTTTTTGTCTTTACTAAGCGATTGGCATGCTACTTGTTTTGACCAAACACTATTTTTCAAATCTTGACATAACTATAAATTCATTGACACCCTTTCGACAAAAAAGAAATTTCCATTTGCAATATTTTTAAAAATAATATAACATTTTATGAATTGAAATTTGCTCTCAGGATATTAAATAGTTCATCACCACTGATGAACGATTCAATTCAATTTATATTTCAATTTCTTCAGTTGAAAGCTCGATAAAATAATCAAAAGTTGTAAATGTATTATACATTTTAATTTATTATGTACGATGCTTAAGCCTAGTAACGATCTGGTACTTCGCATTTGCTCAAATTTAGAGTGACTGAGTTCATTTGAAAAAGCATATATATATGTGCTATACCCACCCTCTATTCGTGTATCTCCAGAGACCTAAATGTCAATTTTCTTTTATCGGGAAACAAAAAACAGCTACTGTAAGTTTATGAGGAATGTCAGAAAACTATTATTAGGATAGGATTATTTGTGTCATTATATCTAGGAAGACGCTCCAAGGCACGTTATAATAAAATCAACAAATAGATTCATATTCGATTTGATAAAATCATTACTAATTATAAATCCACTTTTTCGATTAATGTTAGCTATCCATATAATTTTTATATGAATTTTGATATGAAACTGACAATTTTACGTCCGTATATCTGACAATTACATATAATTTTTTAGTTTTACAAAATTTTTCAGATATAACATATAAATGATACGAACTAATTCGGCTTACACTGTTTTAGCTTTGGTGAGGGCGTTAGCCGAAATAGTTATCAACTATATATCTCATAAATTTTGCAGAACTAAAATACATTGCTATTTTTCACCGTGTTATAATGGAGTTCTACTAAATGAATGCCGCTACAATCCAAAAATTGATGTGTTATTTTTCAATGAATTTAACCCTGTAATGTTGCCGTTAGGTCTTTAACGAAATCTATCACAACCCCACAAAATAGTGTCACAATTCAAAACTGTCATTTTTCAATTGTGATACTTTTTCGTCGAGTAACATGCATATATAACAAGATTCGAAATATGAAAATCTTCATTCTAATGTAGAAGAACGGCATGTCTTTACTTCTTTAACTCACCGCCAAAGAGCTTAAATGACGCTAACTTATAAAGAATATTAGTAGAAAAAAAAACTGTTCCATTTTGTAATAAGACGTTTTTGTATTCTTATAATAACACTGAACCGGTTTTCATAAAAAATATATATATATTTCAAAACTGTTAATTTTGAATTATTACAGTTTTATTATAGAGATGCATTATATTACTTTCCTCAATCATAATTGAAAATTTCTTTAAAATAATTTGGCAATTAAACTTATCATTTTCGTTTTTATTTTTTATTCGTATTGACTCAATATATTTGATGGTTATTTCGGCATCACGTCATCGTCAAAAATAATTATGCATTTACAATCACCAGCAAGCAGGGATCACACACTGCATACAGTATGAAAAGATCTGTAATTATAGATAGTTGGCGACATCTGCCCCAGTTCATCAATCATGGAGGTGGGGAGAATAATCCTTGAGTACATCGGTCTCCGCTAAGGCTTCGCTACAACTACCAGACAACCACCCCTTGAATCGGCCCAGCCTACACATAAGTAATATTCCCAGGGTCATTACCTTACGCCCGCTACACCAGGTATCTCATAATGTCACAAGTCTTCACTATCATTGCTTTTGATAGTATCGCTCTAACGTATTCACACCTTTTTTTAAATAATAAGACACATTTTTAGTAATTACTTCCGCAATATATTTTATGAACGGGACCACTTTCGCTCATCACGAGCATTAACAACTGGTGAGCGAAATCTGCCCTCATCATAAAATATATTGCGGAAATTAGTACTAAAAAAATATTGATTTAATTGGCATTTACTTTCCCGTCCATTATATTACGGTAAAAAAATAGCGATGTACAATATTTAAGTTCAACAAAATTTAAAAGATGTGTAGTTGACAGCTATTGCGACGTTATATTTGATATAATTATTTATGACTAAGCAACGTGTTTTTATTATTTAAAATATCATGCCTATCCATCAAGAAGTGACATTTAATACATTAAAAACAGTGTTCACACCTCAGTTAAATATATCGTTTATGATATCAAAACTAGTTCGAACTATGGCGTAAGCCGAAATATTAATTTTACACATTCAAAAACTTCATTTAAAAAAATCACTTTTAAGGTGTCGAATGCCACTTGGCGAAAAAGCATTATATTTAAATGATATAACACACTGTTTAGCATTATTCTAAATTTTATTTTATTATGATTTAGAACCGGTATCGCTCACCACGAGCATTATCAACTGAAAAAAAGCACGAATTAAAAGAAAACAATTTATGTCATTATTTTATTTAATAACTGCCGTATATAAAAAAACAAATGATCAGGAACATTCAATATATGCACATCTAAGTTGATATTTTTGATTAGGTTTTGTATACCTTAGTAATTGTATTTCTTATACAAAAATATTTATTTTTATTTTTGAAAAGATTTTAAATAAAATTTCTAAATTAGAGATATTGAGTTAGGAATACAGATAGTATTATATCACAAGATATGTAAAATTAAGTATTTCCTCAAAATTTTGTATAAATAGTATATTTTAAGTTGATTATACTCACGATGAGCGAAACCCTAAAGTAAATAATAAAAAAAATGTGTTTTACTTATTTACATACTACTCTTTCATTGTACCAAAATATCGACTGAGGGTTTTTGATAGATCTTTAATATAATTTTTTTTTTTTGAAATCTGTATAATATATTGCCTGAAGATGCCGAAAGGCGAAACCTGGGTCTACAGTGACAAAACCTGTACACATTTTCAATCTGTAAAAATAGTTTACTTAAATTATCTATATTAGTTGTCACTTTTAAGGTGTTAACTGTCACTTCTTGATGGAAAGGCATGATATTTTAAATAATAAAAACACATTTTTTTAGTACTTATTTCCACAATATATTTTTTGATCAGGACCGGTTTCGCTCATCGCGAGCATTATCAACTGATAGAATACAATTTACAAACAAGTCTATTTATACGAAACAAAAAAATAATTTGAGTTAAAGGTAGCAGGTGTACATAATTTACTTTATTTGTATAAATATTGTGTGATTTTATGTAAATTGTTTCCTAGTTCTTGAACCCATGGTTTTGTACACCTGCTACCTTTAACTCAAATTATTTTTTTGTTTTGTATGTAGTAGTATGTTATTGTAGTTGTACTATTTATACTTAATCTCATGATTATTTAACGAAACACGTGTACATAAATTTATTCAATGAAAGGATTAGCTTAACCCATCAATTATGTCAAATTATTTTTAGACACTTTATATTCAAAGTTAAATTAATAAGTATATTTACAAACAATTGGAATTGATTTCTACCGTAGTGGGTAGTAGAATTGGCTTGAATCAAACAAAAACTAACCTATTTTACGGAAATCTATTAAGCCACGAGTTTTCAATGGGGGCAATGAAATACTTACCGAGTATAACGAAAATAGTTAAATTCGAAAAAGGCTCCTCATGTCACGCTATTTTATTCAATAAATTGATGTTTTTAAATTCCAATATATTTATAGATTTGGTTTTTTTTTTTAAATTATTATGCACAATGTTTAGCACTATTTTCACAATTTTATATTATCAAGAATACCGGTTTTGACAGTCGCGGTCATTATCAAATGAAACAAATGACAAAAATCTTAAAGTGTACGAAGATGGTTTTAAAAGGCGATGATATAGTTAAATATTCAATTTACTTTAATTTTATTGTGTTGGTTAAAAAAAACCAAAAGGAATAAACTCAATTAAATAGTTTTGATGGATTTCACGAAGGACGGCCGATATTCAAGAGAGTTAAGGCGAAATAAGGAACAAAATTCACAACTTGAAGTCAACTCGATGAGATTGTATTTCGGAAAAAAATCAATGTGTAAAAATCAAGCGAGCACAGTTCGTTTCATGAAGATCGAACAATATTCAAAGGAGTTAAGGCGATGAACTTAATTATAAGTAATCGATAGTAAGTCTGAAGATGCCTCTAAAAGAGGCGAAACACGTGTCACAATAAATAACATCATACGTGAAATAATCAAAATATTTCAAATTTTATATTATAATTAAGGAACGTTGCAATGTCACCTGTTAAGTCATAATAAATATTAATTATGAGAATATTTTTCAATATAAACAATAAACAAATATGATTTAAATTTGATCACCTTACTTTTTTTGCACCGTAGTTTTAATAATGTTTCTTTTGTGTTGAAATATCTCAACTGTCGTGAGTTGAACTAGATATAATATTATATATGTAAATAAATGCATATTATATAAGCAGATAAATCGAACGAATATAATATCGTCTAGCGATGGCATTACGGAATACACGAATATACGATATACATAAATAGATACATTCATAATGTATAAAAACAATGTTCATTTAATGGAAGCACCGTATAAAAGTTTATGACCCTTTTAAGGGAAAGGTAAGGGATAATTTTTACATCCGCATACATAATGACATAGTGTATCAAGTTTAAACGGAAATCGTTGAACCATTAAACAATGTTCAGGAAAAAGTACATTCATCTAAATATTGAAAATACAACTTCATTTTTACTAAACTTTGAAGAGTTTAGTTTATTTTTATGTACCATATTCAATTGTATATCTAAATAATTGAACAATTAACGCTGCAAAAGTAATTTAGAAAAGTTCTAAATAATGAATTATTTCAATAATAAAAACACATTTTTTGTACAATTTCAGTATTATCAGGGCCGGTTTCGCTCACCGCGATCATTATCAACTGATTTATTGTTCATCTCGATAATTCTTGCGATTAGCGCAACCGGTCTTGATCATAAAACATATTGTTAAAATATTACTAAAAATGTTTTTTTTTTTGCTTAAAATAACTTGTAAAAATCTATCATTTCCACCAATAAGCGACAGTTAACACGTTAAAAGTTATTTAACACAAGAAATAGATTTATAAAATTGTAAGTTACAATTATTTTTTCCATATTACCACTTCAATAATAGAGTTACAGATACATTCGTAGGCCATCTTTACAATAGTTGAACACAGAGCACAAGTATTTAAAGCCGTAAGTTTATGAAACATTTTAAACAGCACATTTGTGTCTGGACTGATTTTAATGCCGTATTTTTTTTTTTTTTTAAATCTCCATTTATCTCATAGGAGCAAATTCGTTAATTATATCGATTATACCGGTTTCGTTCATTGCGGGCATTATCAATTGGATATCGGTCTTGATCATAAAATATCTTGTGTTTAATCTTTGTAATTCCATCAAAGCGTGGCCTACGATTGTATCTGTTACTCAATTCTTCAATTAGGTTTAAAGTATTTATTGAAATAAAGTCTAGCTAGTATTATTTGAGATGCTAAGGTTTTTTTTTAAATAAATATTCACTTTTAATTGATTGATTTTTTCATCGATAGATGTCAATATAATTTTTATAAAGTATTTTTAATCTTTTTAAAATCAACGTCTGCGTTTAATTTTTTTTCGCGTGGACCTCTCTTCTTGGCGGTCAAAGATATCCAATTTATATTGTTGACTTTTCCAATCGCAAAGCCTTCCGAAAATTTTTCCTTCTTGAGTTAATCTCGTACGGTTTATTTGAATTTCATTCACGTCTTTGGCTCGTTGATTTACAGAAGAAAATAAATTAAGTGGATTTATAAAATTTACTTGATGGTATTTAATTTTTTTCGGAGTGTAAAAAATAAAATCCTTTAATGATGTTGTTTTAAAAACATTCTACTTGAACGCGAATTTTGCTCCTTTTCTTTGTGCTGTATTCGCGAGAATAATTTCCGGACTAATTATTACATAAAACGTATTAATTTCACCAAAATTGTTTCTTCAGCAAGTCATTTTCGGATTTAATTAAGGAGAGATGTGAACTTTATAATTATTGCTTTTTAGAATTTTTGCCCTAGTTAGATAATGGAATTTAACTGAATAAAATCAACAAGATTATTTCATTTTGTAAACAGCTATTCACCAACAATACCCATATATATTTAATACTTACTCGTCCAACTAAGCAATACATATTTAACATAGACAAACTGAACGAATCATTTTTTTCTTCCAATATTTTTTTAATTTTTTTTTGTAAAAATACAGCTCTGCATCGGGCCAACGAGTGTAAAGTCAGGTAAATTGTATTTTTTTTCATCGAAGAAAAGAAATAAAAACGAGTGCTTAGAGGACAATAAACCTACAAACTTTAAACATTTTTTTTTCAATACCTCTTTTATCACAAATAAAAAATAAATAATAATTATAAATATAAAATATCAATTACTTAATATTAAACACTTTTTTATTTGTGTATATTTCATTTTTTTAATGTTATGCGTTCAACCAAGAAGTGTCAGGAACACTTTAAAAGTCATTAATGAAAATGTTATCAGATGTCATGAGATTTTTACTGAAAATACAATGTCACTGTAACATACACATAACAACATTTTTAGTAACCAGATATAATACGATTTATATAAAAAATATTATAGGTAATTAACTAAAAAAACAGTTTTCCAGGAACGATTAATTATATTTCTTTTATAAATACTTTCGGTTGGGGTGAATTTGGATGCCCTTAAAATTCAAAAATTATATTAACAAGTTTTCTCATCGAAGTATACTTTTCGGAAGAACTTAAAATCTGTCGGAGCTTGAACAGGATCAAATTCCATTATTAATGCAAGTAAATTACATATTTTTTACATTTACCTTGTATTATAGTTATGTATTAATTTGTAACAAATAATAAAAGTCAACAAATGAAATAGTCATGATTTTTTAATAACTTAAACATAATCTTATATCTAGAATCATAACATTACAATGACGTTTAATTAATACAACATATACAATTTTTTAATAATTAACAAAACAGTTGACTAATTATGATTATTTTTTGGATGTTTTTTTTTATCTTAGAGTTAACATGAAAAAGTAATTAATAAATGGATAAGTTTATTGTCAGTGTTATATTATAAATAAAAACTTACGTGGTTTCATTTATTTAACGTAGTTGGGTTAAAGATTCTTACCTGAAAACAAGAAAAACATAAATTAAATATTGAAATATTGGATTGAATTTAAGTCAAACATCTTAAAATATATTTATAAAATTCTCAGTCTGTCACACACACAATAAACACATTTCGACAGGTGGCACGGTTATCTATTTGATTACAAAGAAAATGTTTTATTTTCACTAACGTATGGCTGAAGCCACATTTAGCTCAAGTACACGATTATCATTTTTTCTACTACGCTTGTATTCCACCAGTACTACTTTACGATAGCGAATCGTGGCACCTATTACATACATATTACAGAGAGATATTGCATCACTTCTTTCGGCTTCGTTAGATTCCAGCGTCTAGGACAATCTTTAGGTACTCTCCATATGCTCCACATAGAGAGCAAATATTGTCAAATAAGAGAAGTAAAATCTATTGTAAAGACAAAATAACAATGCAATCAAATTTGTCTTGACTATCAATACTAAATTATAAAATGTTTGTTTGTATTAACGTAAAAGAGGTTATACAAACTGAATCAAAAATTCGTAAAAAAATAAATTAATTTAATTAAATATTTTATTCAAAGCACTTCACTAGTTGCGTGCAGGTTTTGACCCAAATTATAAGAACTGTCAAATAAAATTAGCATTTTGATAAAGGAGTTTTGAGTGCAGTCTATACCAAAATTATTCACAAAAAGCTCTCCAATTATTCGTGTTTATGATTGAAATAATGACGTACTTATTATTTCAAACGAGGGTTTGTTTTATAACTGAAAAAATTCTTGCGAAAAAAATAACAATACTTATTTGTTATTTATTATATACGCTATGATGCTCTTTGCATCTTTTTTTTATAAAGTTTTTTAAAAAGAAAATTTAATATTTGGATATTTGACTGTTGCTCTACTTAATTTACTCGAATATGTTTATTATCATATTGACTTTGGAATTAATTGATGGATTTGTATTATTGCATGTTTTAATAGACTTCATTCACCTTAACATAGGTTGTTTTATATGTGGAAAACAATTACCTCAAAAAATTAACTCTAACCATATTATAAATATATTGGTTATAGTTGTATAAATACTTAATTATGTTTTTCTTTTCATAAAATAACTAATTAATACATTTATTCGAATTTGATTCCAATACACTTTAAAAACATTTTATATTACTTAACTGTTACTATCATTACTTGTAGTGAATGAATATCATATCATAGATGCATTTTGGGTTAATCACTGTTGAGCTGTAAACTTAACCTCTTGAATGCCCATTCCGTATATATCCGGGATAAAGAGCTGGGCGCCACACTCTATGCCCACTCAATTTTAGATGTAATTTATAAAATTCTATTTGCATGTTGTCTCTATACAATTATGTTCTAATTTTAGTATAGCTTTATTAGTTTTGGGCGTGAGCCTACAAATAGTGTTAGCTTGGATTGTATCAAAAATTTGTATCAGTGGTGTTCTTTTTGCGAGAAACTGTTTTATAAAAACATATCATGTTCTCAAATTTTTAACCCATTGATTGCCTAAGGCGCAACCCTTGAGATAGTTAATTATAGTATATTGGTAGTAGTTAATTAAAAAATGTAAGTATTTACTGTCTTTAAATGTTGTATGCACGCTAAAGTCTGTATCAAAATAAAGTCTTCTTTGTCTTGTTTTTTTTAAGTATAGAAAACACTTCTATAGCGTAGAGGTAAGAATCACGTTATAGGAGAGTTCCTTATAAGAGATAAGGAAATAATACAAAATTTTAGGTTTCTTTAATATCATGATCAAGTTATTTTTTTTAGGTACGTCAAAAGCGTTGACCCTTTTCATCTTCTTGCATATGGATAATGTAAAATAATGACGAAAACTCTAATTTGGTCATGAAAATTTTGCATTTTGTATAAAATTTGCTATTAAAGAGGCTGTTATTCGACAAGCAGTTGTATTTGCTATATAAGAGTACGTAATAGGAGAGTTGATGTTGATATATCTATTATACGGTTCAGTGGGGAAAGGGGTGTGGAAATTAAAAACTGATTAAATATCCAAAGAGAACTAGGCTAGATATTTTACGCATAGTATAAAAATAAGAACATGCGTTTGTTTCAGTATTACAATATCCTATTATCAAAGAAATGTTTTCAAATAAAAATTTCGTATTCAGAAATGGACATTAAAAATGCACAATACTTTTATTCAAAAGGAGAAAACTTTCGTCGCGCACAATGACAGCTCTAAAAGATGAAATATGCAAAATAATTAGCATACCAAAATATGATGATAGAACGGAGTCGAGGGGTGGGGTTGCTCTTATAAAAGTTTTCGATCGAAAACGGTTGCGACATGACAGCGCAGCGGCGGAGGAACGAACTACTGTCACAGATTTATTTTCGTTTGTCACGAATGTCATACTTGTGAGTCTTGTGACAGCACCACTTAGATACTGTACCCATTTCAGTTATGATACCTCGTTAAGCAGTCGAAATTTATCTGCGAACACTTTTTATCACGCCTTTTAAAAACACCTTTCGCTTTTCAATATTCTTTGAAAGAAATATTGTAAACGATAGCCTGACGACTTTCATGAAATGTGATCACTTTCAGATAGAAATATATCACATTAAAATAGCAATATATTAAAGTTCTAAAAAAAATACGTTTGTTGCGATCTCAGAGTAAGTAAATTCAAAAAAACCCGTTATGATAAGAAAAAATTTAATTGTTAATATTTTCGTTTTAATTCTATTTATTTACTATTTAGGGGATGATTGGAGAGATAATGGTATGCTATAAACATTTGCGGGGGTGTATTGAAGAAATTTGTAAAGTTTTATATCGATCAGATGAATAGTGTAATAACGCATAAAGGACAAACACACACACTCATTTTTATAGTTGATAGCTATTTCGACTAACAGCACTTTGTCAGAACTATGTTTAAACGTAAATTTACTTGTCTTCATATATATATTATATATATATAATGGTGTAGAAAAGCTAAACAACATATTATTTTCTCTTCTGTTCTAACATACTAGTTTTATATTGTCATAATAAACTATTAAATGTGGCAAATTGATATTAAGTTAAATCTAATCTGGGTTTTTACGTTTATTTCCACTCAATATATCAACTATAATGTGTCACAATGGATTTCTACCAAGTAATTTCCAATTCAGTCAATAAATAGAAATATATGCCTAAAATATTTCGATATATGTATTACCTCGTATGGTACGCCCCCGATAACACGGTTTCCTATAATACATGAAATATTCTCCATATAATATTCACGACGACAAATTCGTTCGATATGATAACATTCCTAAAATTGTGTGTGTTTATTTTGTTAAATGCATGAATCATTTGACTAACTTCACAAAAAGCAGCATTATTTTTAACTAGATATTATACAACTCTTTAAAGCGTGGTCGTTATTTTAATAATAAAAAAACAATGTGGATTTAATTTTACTGAAAAAAATGCGTTGTGGAATGATATTTTTTTTTTATCATAAAAAAATGGTATTTCCTATAACACGGCTTTATAAAACTCGCTCACCAGTTAATGGCTTTGCTTTAGCAATAATACGTGCCCGAGTTCAAGTACCAGCAAAGGTATACGTTATTTCATTTATTCTTATGTTGATCTCGAGGGACATTAAAAAAAACATAAATTTTCCAAAATCAATCCAAAATTCTCAAACATGTGTTCAAAAAAAAAAATACTGAGTGAGTTCAATCCTGAATGCAAAACTAATAAACACTAGAAATTTGTTTTCGAATATAATTTCATGCCTTTAATAGCAGTTAGTATAAGTACCTGTATTTGAGAAAAGTCGTGACATGTTGATAATAATTAATTAGAAATGCGCAATCATTGTAGAGTTAACTGTGTTTTGCTGAAACAAAATATTAAAAAGATTAAATGCATACAATTTTTCCATTCAGAAGAAGTTTACAAACAGTTATTATGTATTCGAGCTCTACGTATATTTGTAGGTCAAATAAACACGAAGTCTTTTATTCTCTATTCATATAGTTAGATGTACTTTACCCGATGCAATTCAATTTTGCTTACCGTACTACAAAAATAATAAAGTGTCACAAATAAAAAAACAATTTCACCGAGTCTCGTTGTATTTCTATTGGGCACACGAAATTTAAAAAAAAATCAATCTCTTAATTTCGGGATGTAAAACTTGTTTGAAAATATATTCGAAAAAATTTTAGTGTTTAAACTATGTACACTGTCACATAATGTGTCACTAGCGGTCTGAGTTTCACCTTTCGGTGTCTTCAGGCATTACTGGTAAGTAAGAAATTTTAGAAGAGATATTGTTAAAAAATTTGGACGTGTATGAAGTTTGTGCGATTCAAATTTAGTATGATGTTTGTTCAATATTTTAAACTATAGTTTTGCTTGCAAGCTTTTTCGCCAAGATTCCATTTGACAAATAAATACAGTGAGTGATCGGTTAACGAAGGTTATTTATTCCGAGACTATGTTCGCTTCCGAATCGTGCGTTAACCGATCATCAATTTACCATAGATAAAATAAATGGATTAGAAAAATCTTTTTAGTTCGTAATCCGAATATGTAATATCTATAACTATATACAATAATTTTTTGATAGTATTCGTTGACCGATTACCAACACAACGCGACACTACTTTTAAACAATACTTTCTCACAAAATTTAAATAATCAAATTTTCATAATTATTACATTATATACAATATATGTTCTAAATGTTAGTGAAACATTTTTATGTTCTAGGCACCGAAAGACTTAATAGCTAGTAAAATTCATTAATTTTAGCACAGAGCCGTAAAATGATTAAAATATTGTTAATTCAACGTTAATTAAGAAATAGCAATTAATAAGTTATATAATTTTTTCTCAGCTGTTATTAAAATAGATAACACACAGTGTTTTTATTATTTCTATAAAATATGAAAAACGATAATATTAAAAACGATATTTCGTCGCAGAATTTTTATCACATAAATAAAACTAAGGAATCTTATCTACTTGAAAGTTCGTACCATAAATATCAAAATTTATCATCCCTTTATTTATAAAGCTTTGGACTTTATATCTACGTAACAAGGGAACAACAAACGGAGAGTTGAAATGTCAAGAGAGAGCTTTCACTAAATTATACCTTGCGAATCACCGCACCCTTGAACTGACGGATTTTGCAGTCAGAATTGATTCTTCAGGTAGCAAAAGGCTTGGTAAAGTGGTCAGCCAAGCATTCATTTAATAATTTTCTCAATAATTTTGATTGGGTGTCTACGAATATTACAATTATGTCGTATTTATCTTTGGCAGGTTATCAATAAGCAAATCACTTAACGATAGAATTATCTTCTTGAAAATTGCTTATTTTATCAATGGGATACTTTGGCAAGAGGTGTTATTAAATTTTTTACGACATCTTTATACTATAATTTATGAAATTACGTCAAGCTATTTGATAAATAATATATTTTTATTTATATACCAAAAAGATAGAGCGTTAAGATCTATGATGCGCTAACATCAGAGTTCTTTAAGTCTGCTTCATCTCACATTTATAAATTTGTTTGTTGCATAATTTTATATAATGTTCTGTTATTGTTTACAACGTCTAATTTGCTGCAGAGCTGAGCAATCTACAATGAATCCAGTTTGACCTGGACAACACGCGCATTTTAATTAAATATTTTTTACAATATAACATAATATAAAATAATATATTTTTTAAAACTAATTATGAAAAACTTTCAACAGTTGAAAATTTTGTGGCAAAATTTCTTTCTTTTTATGAAGGTTATGAACAAACAAAAAACCGTTGGTATAGAATTTATAGCAATAAAGAAGATCTTTTTCCGCCGATAGATTGTGTAAGCATTGATAACGAAATCAAGCAAAAACTATTCCAATTTTTTCATTTTAACTACGAGTATAATTCAACAACACAATCAGTAAAAAGATACTAAAGGCTATTTGACGCCACTGTCATCGTAAATAGTGTGATATTTTGCATTGTGACGGTTTCTATTGAGCTTTGAACACGATATTAATGTAATATGTACCATATAAAGTAAAAAAATGTTTCATTATGTTTTGTAACATTGTTTGTACTTATTACAATGAAGACCATTTCACTAAATTTATTATATAATATGTCAAACGTGACCATTTTGAGATGTAACACTTTTGACGTAAGAGAGTTTATTACGTAAGAGAGTGCGATTATACGTATTAAGATTTCATCATTTGACTCAACCATGCTGTACATAAAACCAAAAGGACTAACCAATTAGTTATAAAGACAAAAAAATATTATTTTTATAAATATATTAAAGTTGAACATTATCGTTAAGAAGTCTTATGTTAATAAAAGTGTACATTTCTCCATGCTCTGATTTTCGTATGGTAAAATGTTTTTTGATGTTCATGAATATTTCACAAAGATATCAATTACATAAATCCACATCATAGATTTCTTGGAAATCAAATCATATATGAAAAAAAGTTTTTTCCATAGGAAATCATTATTTCTTAAGAACAATACATCAACGTGCTTTAGTGTTTGAAGCTTACTTTACATATTGTCTATATATTGTATGTATAGACAATATTTTTCATTACAAATACGCGATTTATATCGAAATTATAAGACGTTTGAGGAAACTCACGGAGGAAAATATGTGAAGGAATCATATGATTTCACATATGTACATATACCACAAAAACCGTGGGTATGTGATACCAAACGGCCAATAAAGAATAAATATTAAATAGCATATTTGCTTTAAGTTAAAAATAAAAAATAGATATAGGTAAGGTGTTTAATATAATATAAAAAGAAAAACAACATGTTAAGACTGTTAAAGAATTATATTATATCTAATAAAAAGTTTATTTGGATTATTACGTTTATTATTTATGTAAAAATGTCGTCCAAGTAATATAATAAATATTTTAAAAATATAAATGTGTGAAATTGCTCGAAGACTATTAATTAATACGTTTTTTTGTATACATATTTTAAGATAGGTGCTAAAAGTGTATGCAGGGAAATATGGTATAAATTTCTACCTAAAAAATGTGCGTAATAAAATATACAAATTCGGATAAGGATGCTAAATTTATGATTGAAATTATTTAAAATTCTTTTGATTATTGGTCGTTCCATTAATGAACAAAACAAGAACCATTTTCAACTCAATGTTCGCTCTCATTGTGGAGCGTTTTTGCTCATAATTCATATTTCTCAAGATAAACTTTCCTAAAGAAAATTACTTGTTTTTCAGTGTCTCAATATCTTATGTATTAGAGAATAAAATAGTCATTTAAAGAACCACAAAAGACTTTGCATATGAACCGAAATCGATCAAAAAAATATTAACATAATAAAATAAACATGAAAATTTCCTTAATTGAGACTCGAACCGGTGCTAGATTAGAGCACTCTCACTTTAGCTAACGATATTGACCAGAAGACCAAAGATCTCACTAAAACATGCGCATTATAACAGTATATACATATATCTCTTTATATCTCTTTCATCTGAAAGCATTGAATGTAGGAAATGAAAGTTTCTCCGCATGCACAACAAGTCATGATAAAACTTTATAATATTTACTAAATTCCAAAATCCAAAGGTTGCCCGCGTTTGCTCTATATCTACGCCAGCGTAGAGGTGTCTACGAAGAGCGGCGTCCGATCGATGCGGTCTACGGGAGAGGCTTCAGCGCGTCGTCACGGCAACGGGAAGCGGGTCAGGGCGCCGGGTCGCCAGACAATCAGCTGGATGGGCGAGTACTTGCCGGTTCATTCAAATTTAGGGGCTTTTCCAGCCATTAAAGGACCTTCACGTTTCAAAAGGACACTTCAAATCTGCGCACGTATTTGGGCATAGTTTAAGCTAATACAGTTTAAATAATTTAGGTTTTATACCTAACCAGATATTCCTCGATTAAAATAATTTTCTTGGCATGGAAACATAAAAAGGAACGACTTTTTCAATCATTTTTGGTTGACTAAACTAAACTGCTAATGTAACAAGTTGTTTTTAAGAAACTGATTATAATCACGAATACTTCTTATTTTTTTTTTTTGATTGAGGATATAAGTACAATGAACTTGTTATGTCTTTAATAATATTAATAAGATTAAATAGAGCTTTTGTTAAAATAAAAATCGAATACAGAAGTACTTATTACAAGCATTATCTTTTTTTAAGCCTACAATAACATAATTAATACCTCCCTCGGCATTTTGGCTCCCTCAAATTTATGATTCAGTTATAATAGAATTTAACCCAGTTGATTTAAATCTAGATTGAAAAATACCTGGAGCATTTCAATTTTTAGCTTTGTGTTCACATTCAACTTATTTTCATATACAGTGGAACCTCGATCAACCGTTCTCGCATAATACGTTTTCCCGGATGGAACGCTTTTTTTTATAGTCCCAATCTCCCATAAGAACAATGTTCAATAATCCCGCATTGACCGTTTCCCGATTCCCCGATTCCCCGATTTCCTCGATAAGCCGTCTAAATATTTTGGTCCCGTCACAAATATTATCCCGATTGACCGTTTTTATTGCATATTTCTCCGTATCTCGGCGACCAAATTTGACACAGCCGAGTGCAGGTGTTATGTCTGGACAAGCTGGAATCCGCTGTACATGTTAGACGTAACGCATTGGACGCATGTGCTATTTTTTGGGTTGAAATCCACCACACGCGTATTATTGTTTATGATGCAAATGTAGAGTTGTTTAAAATTCATGGTAATAATGATTCCTGTACATACAAACTTTTAGTCACAAGTTTATTAACAGGTCTTTGTTCCGACTAAAGTGCCAAATAACAAAGAAGCAAACTAACATAAAGGACTTTTAAAAAAAAAAAAATTATATACAGTATGTACAATAAACTAATAAATAAATATTTTTTACGATTTTACTTGTTTATTATTATTTGAAGCTTTCCCGCATTTACCGTTATTTTTTCAAAATCCCTTGGAAAACGTAAAATCGAGGTTTCACTGTATTCATTTTATACGTAAAAAATCAACGTGCAAAAACGGATTCACATTTTTTTAATGTTAATAATAATAAATTAATAATGCTAAAAACTTTCAGGTACATCAGGACTTCAAAAAAACCAAACATTTTTGTGTTATTTTCAGCCAGAATTAAAAAAAATGTATTTATAGCCCTGAAATATATGAAAACTAATAAACTAGTGATAGATTTACAAATTTTAATATTTATTTTATAATTTGGTTAAGAAAAAAAACAATTATATGGTATAAGTCGTTTTTCCCTGATCGAAAATTTGTCAGGCCCTCTTTTATTCAAATAGTACCTAAATTTTGAAACTGATATGTATATATGTGTAAGTATGGTCGATTTGCCAATTTCATTGAAACACACTATTGCAAATTTAGTCATTTTCTGTGAAACGCATTGCATATGCGCCTAATGGCCGATAATTTTATACAAAAAATCCAGAAAAGGGTCACGACTTTTGTGTGCCAGTATGTTTGTTATTTTTTTATTAAAATAAACAAATTTCGTGCACCGCTGCGATCAAAGAATCATTTTATTGCATCCAAGCCAAAATTTATACCTAGAATCAATGTAACTGTATCAAACGACAATCACAAGCAGGGGTGGATTAGGAAAAATATATTTCAATTAATATTTTTGATGTCGATGTTGAAAATCAACAAATACTTTTCGTCGGAAAATAAATGGTATTTCCTCGATTATAAGACGCATTTTTTTTTAAAAAATGTATGTAGTCTTACAATCGTTTTGAAATTCGGCGGTTGGGATAAATTGATCAAAAACTCCAGAGATGGTGTCAGCCACTTGAAAGAAAATCTCATAGACTGTATTGGAATATTCTTTTAAAAAATATCATATGAAAAATGAATACTATTACAATCAAATCAAAAGTTATTTCGTATATATATATTTTTGATCGTAGTTTTAATGTATGTAATATAAGTATAATTTCTGTTATATATATATATAACCGATGCAAACTATTTAATGAGTGTCAGTTCTATTTTATTCGTGTAGAATAATGTCTGAAGATGCCGAAAGGTGAAACCCGGGTCGTGGGTGTCAAAACTTGAGGAATTATACAATGTTCCAACAATTCAAATTTGTCGCTAACGAAGACGTCTAAAGAAGAAACCCGGGTTGCGAGTGACAAGATAAAAATCGTAAATGTTCAACAATTTAATTTAATATTGAAATATCGAAATTCCATCAAGTAACCTAGCTTTATATTGTAAATCTTTTCAGATTAGTATTTAATTTTTTTGTTTTTTTTAAGTGTAGAACCAGTCTGTCAATGGGGATACCAATGGTAAAAGCATTAACAGTATTGCTTCGGGTGTCGACATATTCCATGTGGGCGAGAGTGAGTTGAGGCGAATACTTTTTTTGCTTGCTTGGTTGCTTTCCTTGTTATTTATTCGTTTAATTTTATACACTCAATTTTCAAATATTTTTGACGCGAAAGCAATAAACTTTAATTTATAAATAATGATTGTTATTAAGTGTATGTGCCAAATGAAATAAATAAATTTAAAATATTCAATACAAGTTTGATGATAGAAGAAAATTACCTTTGATTCAACACTAATTAATATGTTTGTTGGATAACTAATAAACCATCGTTAAGGTAAAATTCGACTTATGCAACGAATTGGTCTCTTCTTCAAGAAAGATACATTCATCCTTATAGAACGATTTGTTCAACCTTTCAAAACACTTTTCAGTTTCGATGATTATTTTATCATTGAAGCCAAATATCTTTCGTACCCGTAATAAACCATAACAACAATTTCGCCTGATATAGCCGCCGGTTTAGTTTCATTTACATTTTAAAATTATTTAGTTTTATTGCTAGCAGGAAACATGCTAGGTCGTTAGAACAGAGGAGAATATCTATTGTGTAGCTTTTTTACACAGCTATATATAGATAAGCAAATGTTCTGACGATGGCGTGAGCCGAAATAGCTAAATCAAATATATCTTATAATTTTTTTTTTAGATACATTGCTGTTTTTTCACCGTGTTGTAATGGAGATCTACCAAGTAAACGCGGATTCAATCAATAAATATCTTTCCATTTTTTTTTCGTTTTTTTTTCATTCATCGTATATTATTATAGATACCAATGCCTTTTTGAGAGGATTCCTCCAATCCGACAGGGGAAAAATTCACCCCCGTGTGGCGGCACTCAATAAGAGAGCAGATATAGTTCTGTGGTGAAGGCCCGTACCTACCACGCACGGGCAGCCTAAAAAATCTCGCGTGTCGACAGTACTGCCTTACCCATAGAGCCGCCGCCCAAAACAACTCACCCCTTTCACCGAACTGGCCTCCGAAGAAATGCGCCGTCAGTCCCACAGGGTTGAATTTTTATTACGGTTGTATAGTTTCAGATAATCATATTGTTATTATTAAAAACCGTTTCATTTGATTTAGGATATTTTCCATTGTGACTTAATTTTTTTTATCGATGGTTATATATTTTAAACGCAAATAAAAGACTTCAATGCCAAACCTCTGATCAGTCAAATAAAGTAATTCGATTTAAAAAAAATATATTGTATCGAGAGCATTATTGACAGAATTGTTCTATTAATTTTAATGGCTTACCATTGCATTATCACTTTGTTTACTGTCACTTTTTTTGGCAGAAAGACATTTATCAATATTTAAACAAAAAAAAATTAAAATCTGAAGATGTCGAAAGGTGAAACTCGGATGGCTAGTTTCAAAATATGTGGAATTGTGCAAAGTTTCAAAATTTTTAATTTGATATCAAATTCCACCAAACATTCTATCAATTATTGACAGTTAACACCATAAAATCAAATAAAAAAAGTTATTAAAAAATACGTTGCTGATACTAATATTTTCATAATATTTTAATGTAATAATTGGAACTGATTATTTTTAATTAATGCTTAGTAATATTCATTTCTGAAATGTCCTCAATTTATTTTTTTGTACGCTTATCAACTTCATTTAAATTTATATTGATTAGCATAAAATTTATTTTAAGCCGTTTGCTATGTACACATGATAATTTTTAATTCTCAATTTATAGAAATATGTTTGACTTAAGTTGTATTATATTAGCTGATAATGCTCGCGATCGACGAAACCTGGTCTTAGTATAATAAAACTGTGTTAATATTTCTAAAAAATATGAAGTTAGTTAATCATTATATATTTTTTGAAAAACAAAACGATTTGGTTGTAACTACATTTCTGTATTACGTATAAAATTATTTTCATGTATTTCGATAATTTCACACCCCTAATTTCACCAAAAAAAATTACGGGCTTGTCATATCTAACCACCCCTTGGAGGAAAATGTGACTGCATACGTTTTTCAATAATGGTATCAGGCTGACAAGGACGAAATGTCACTTATTGATTCTCATAATACAATAAAACCCCCTTCAAGGAATATATTATATAATATACCCTTGACACTAATCTAGTTTTTCCATTTTTTAAGCAATCTTAACGTATTATGCGAGACCTTATTTTGTGTCTATACTGGTATGTATTTAATGCTTAGATTCAACAGTGAAAGAGGGTGCCAATATTTAGACGTTGTCGTTATTTTGGTGTAAGCTAATGCTGTAAAAATATTGTTTCTAAAAGTTAAATGCAACACCCAAAAATAAAAAAAATAAAGGTCATGAACATTTTAAAAGCCATAAATAATACGTTAAACATATTACAGTGGCCTATTACTTGTGATAATATGGTTTTTTATTATTTAAAAAAAAAATCGTATAAGCGACATTACAAGAATAAAAAGTGAATTTATAGATTGAATCGGCATTTACTTGGTAGAACTCCATTATATATAACACGGTGAAAAAATAGCAATATTTTTTAGTTCTACAAAAATTATAAGGTAAACAGTTGATAGCTGTTTTGGATTATGCCTTCATCATAGTTTTGATGAAGGAATAAGCCGAAATAGTTATATCTATATATCTTATGAATTTTATAGAAATTAAATAAATTGCCATTTTTTTCACCGTGAAATTAAAATTTTTTATCAAATAATATTCAATGATTTTCCTACACTAAATTTTTAAAAGAATTTAATTCTGTAAATTGATATACATATTCAGAACTATTCTGACGATGGCGTGAGCCAAAATAGCAACTATATCTTATAAAAAAAATTGTGAAACTAAAATACATTGTTACTTTTTCGCCGTGTGATAAAAAGTAAAATCTAAAATATTAATGCTATTTTTGGGTAGTCCAAGAATTCGAAGCCCCTATCAGGCTTCTTGTGTGATAGTGTGGTAATAGTAGTTGACTAATCGTTCTCGCTACACTCCAGTTTTAAGATTAGATATTTTAGATATTCTTCTATCAAATCTCCCGTACTTAAATTCGATCCTGTGAATGCATTGCATTCACGTTATCAAATCGGCTACAGAATCATCACCGCCAATATTCAAATAATTATCTTATTTTCACTCTTGGGTGAACAGTAGAAAAGAGTAAAGTTAACCATACGTTTTATAAATCCCCGAAAAGCTTCCAGTATATACAATATATAGCGGCAAATACCTTATCATCAATTAAATCAACATTGAATCACCAGAAAGCTCTTATTAAGCCAAAGAAAAAGTCAAGCGATGTTTATTTGTCGCTGCGAATCGATATTGCTGAAGGGGGTGAGTGGCCCCTTAGGGGTCCCGTGTCGTCAATTCGCCTCGTAGTCTTTAAATAATGCTCAGAGATTGTTATCTCGTCGCACAGTCGACGAATTGCAAATCACGAAACATTAAGCGAATCTAATGGACGTGTTTTACGCAGAATTGAAGACAGTGCGATTCTCAACCATCGTATTTTACATATTTACAAAAATGTTTTATTTGTAATGAATTTTTATCACATAAATCTGAAAAGTTTTTCTTAAATTAATTTTGTTATTATTTATTTCTTATTTTCTTTTGAATCGAAAGGCCGTGACAATTTATCAAATGAACACTTTTTTTAGAAATGTTCCATATGAAATAGATTAAGCATTGTAGGTCGAGAGTTGTAAAAACAAGACTACAGCTGTAGTAAACCAGAATTAAATTTTATATTAGTCGAGGAACGTCACAAAAATCAACTTTTACAAGTTTATCGAAATGGTTGGCTAAACTTCCAAGACTTGGTTTGAGAACTGTTTATCGCCAAGCAGACACCATGCAACGAATTTCTTTAGTCAGGCAAAAATCTTGGTTGGGACAATTGTCGAAAATCACTTTTTAACGTGTCAACTGTGATATTTTATATACATTTTTAAGAAATTATTTCCACAATTTATTTTATGATCACGACCGGTTTCGCTCAAAACGAGCAATATCAAGAAAAAGGTACTGAAAATGTGTTTTTATTATTGAAAAAAATCATTGGAATGTTGAAACAATATGCTTTTCTTAATTCTTATGACAGCAATGTTTTTACACTTAAAGTTCGAGTATCACACCGTTGTCATAAATTGTTATATCCCGTTATATAATATTTACCGTAAAAATGTAGACAAGAGATCAAAACGCGTTTACCATTCTGCTATAGAACCGACGATTCCAACCATTTTGTTTTAAAATGATAATTATATATTGATTTGATTGTTCTCCGAACATAAATTGCGGAATAGATGTAGCGAGTTGAAAATAGTTATAACGATGAAGGTTTTTTATTATAAGATGCCGTGAAATTTGCATTGTACCAGAGCTTATTATTTTCAAATTTGAATGTAACGGAGAGATTGACAATTTTTGAAAAAAGTCGCTCTAAAATAAGGTTCAAAAACTAGGGCGTGTATTTTATTCTCGAGTTACAAATTAAATTATGGTGGCCATTATCAACTAACTGCGAATGTTGATATCTTAAAAAAACTTTTCAAGGTTCCGTATTCTGTTTATTCAAAAATATAACTCAAGACTCTCTCGGTAATGGAATTTAACTGAGCTAAGGGCTGTATTATTTAAAGGGTAAATAGTTCCCAAGGTTCGTGGCTACTAAATAAATAATATTTGTATCCATCATGACTTGTAGTATTTTTAGGTTGTAGCGAAAATTTATGTTACAGGATAATTGGTTGATAGATGGAACGACTGTTATATATTGTGTGGTAGCTTTTATTTGTGAAGTTATTTTAGTGCATTGACATCTGTTGAGGAAAATAAATAACTTCTTTTTAAAAATTTGTGGAACTGAAGAAATCTATCCAACTAGAATTTGTAAAACATTTTACAATAGTTGATTGCAAGTATTATTTATTTTGCCATAAAACAATATGATTGTATACATAAAAAAAATCACTGTTTCGAAATATCAACCTTTTCCTTCACATCTGGATGAATTATTTTTAGCCATTGAGAAGTAAACGAGAGTTTTAAGCGACTCTTGTTTTTTTAGAAATGTCGTCGCCAATTTTTAAGGCTTGCGGAAGCATACAATTTCTAAATTAGGAAAACAATAAAAACATTAAACAAAAAAATTATCATCGTTATATATATTGGCGCAAAAAATCCGACTGATGATAAAATTTTATGAAAACATTGACATCTAGTGATAAAGCTGGCTTACTAAAATGTAGATACTACCATCTTTTGAGTCTCATGAAATATTAAGGGTGAAAAAAATGTTTCGATTAGTAATCCTAATGTATACGGTTGGTGACGAAAAATGATAAATTTAAATATATTTTTCCTGACATCTATACACATATAAAAGAAGCTTTAAAACAGTTTTCTGCTTGAAATATTTTCCGAAAATTACAAACAACACAAACAAGTTTGTATTGTTATGCGTGAATATTTTTAAAATAAAAAAAATAAGTCCAGTTGTACGTCATTGAAATATTCTATTTCACATGATTTTATAGAATTATCCGTAAAATAAATATTTTAAATACCTGGCGGCAAATAAATATACTTTTGTAAATGTATGGTAATGTTTATGTATA
Source organism: Himalopsyche japonica (assembly GCA_028555115.1). Classification (NCBI taxonomy): domain Eukaryota; kingdom Metazoa; phylum Arthropoda; class Insecta; order Trichoptera; family Rhyacophilidae; genus Himalopsyche; species Himalopsyche japonica. The sequence continues at coordinate 707,368 of JAHFWJ010000461.1, forward strand.
ATATTTATATTTAAGCTTTTTATTTTCGTCACTAGATGGAAATAACATAATCTAAGCATGCTCTAATACAATTTTATGAAATTAAAATAAGACCTCTGTGATAAGTTTTATAAATTAAATTTTAAATTTAGTGGAAGGTGTTTTGAAATCTGTTACTGAACTGATATACTGATATCAAAAAAATAAACACTGAAAAAGTGAACATTATTTGCCATTCAAACTCGTTTCACTCAAACATATTTTTTTTATACAACTTGTAATTATGAAAAAGCGATGAAAAGTTGTTTCACAAATAACATAGTTGTAATACGGATAGAAATGCGTCAAAATTGAAAACGAAATATGTAAACGACCAAATATATATATTTCTTTCAAAATGTTACCTGTCATTTTTATTTGGAAAGTCATTATTTTTAAGTAATAAAACACGATATAAGCGATTACTTCCATAATTTTATTAATAATGATCATTGCCGGTTTCGCTCGTCGTGAGTATTATTAATAGATTCAATACAAACTAAAACAACACTATTCGTGCAAAAATAATATTAAGAATTACTAGGTATACAAAACTATATGTTCTTCATATACGAAAATAGTTTTCCAGTAAATATATTAAAAAAGTTAACTAAAGAAATGTTTACGACCCCTTAAAATTAAATAGTATCAATCTTTAATCACAAACAAAACACATCCAAATTTTTTTTTTTTTATTACTACTTATAATTGAGTTCCACCAAATAAATGCCAATTTAATCAATACAATGCCTTTCCACCAATAAGTCACCGATAACACCGTAAAACTTTCAACTTCTTTTACTAATTGGGCAATTTCGAGAATCGATTTAAGTTTAGATTTATAGATGTATTTGTTTGTATTCTATACAGGTCTGACAACACTGAGGATATTTAATTCACCCCAATCCGAAGTAAGCCCAGTGAACACGAATTATAGCTATAACACACAAAAGGCAAATCCTAACATTCTCATCCCTCGGATGAAAATGATTCAAATTACCGTTGGATGGGCCATTGTTTTTAGGGAAGATAAGCCTACTTATAAATAAACGGTCGGCTGGCAGTGTTTACGTTTGTACCTGGCTAATTTATCCAACACTGAATAAATATTATTTAAAATATTCCAGAACTTTGGCTTATATCGCACCGATTCCGGGAATTAACTTAAATTAGCATAAGCTATATAATACTAAAATTATCGCTTATTATACATGGAAAATCGAATTATTTTATTTAAAATTAAGCCTCAAATACAGTTTTTATTTATTTTAGACAGTAATGTTATTTAGGCAGTATTTTTATTTTCTTTACGGATGCGAATCATGTACAAATATAATATATAAATAAATCAATTCATTCAGTATGGTAACGATATTATAGCCACATAAACTCTAAAAATTGGTGGCACGGTGACTTATTTCAACATTCCATTCTTTTTAGAATAGAGAGCTATCTACAAATTATCAAAATTAACCGTAGTTTACAAATTTATACGATCGAAAACAAACACAGAATATTGAATGGATTAATCATTAAAAAATCTTCTCACGTAGGATAATTATGGTGATTTACTTGTTCATTCAAAATTGGCTTAGAATTTACGTGAGCCCAGTTTACAATCCTATATATTTTGATGCAAAGTTATAACACTTTCAGTTACAAATTTGAATTGTTACAATTTTGTACGATCCCACGTGTTATGCCACTAACGACCCGGGTTTCGCCTTTCGGCATCTTCAGGCATTCTATCACACGGATGCAACAGAACTAACACAAAATATATCACAGTTAGCACCGAATATATATTAACTTTCAGTTACGTTGTACGAGAGATTATTCGAAAGAAAATGGTATCAAAATGACGTTTCATATTTTTTTAATATAAAATAAGTCTTTACTAACTGACCATATATCCATGCTATATAATTATTAAAGATTCCGAAAGGCAATACCCGGATTGTAAGTGATAAAACATATGGAAACGTACAGAGCTAAAACAGTTCAGATTTTTATCAATTTATCTCTCAAAAGGTTTTTGACATAAATAAAGTTTCTTACCGTTGCACTTAATAATATTTTTTTATTTACGTAAAATTCTATAAGATACGTTATTGGTCCACAAAAATAAGTCTTTTAAACACGAATTAAAAAAAATCTCTTACGAAATCTTTTTGTTTGAATATTACGGGACAGTGCAATTCCACACGTGCATCAAAGTGCAAATCAACCCGAAAGTTCATCGTCCTATAGACGCGCAGTGTCCCCAAAGGCCGCGGTGAAAACTCAAGGGTGGGTGGGACGTGGGACACGGAAGGGTGTATCGATCACCAAAGCTCTACCACAGCCTCCGTGTAAAACCACCCTCAACCCGAACGTAAAAGCTCCCTAAGTGAAAGATACACTGGGGTGAGTATGTATCCATTACTTACAGGGAATTAGATAATTTTATACCGTGACAGTTTGGCATACAAATGGTTACTTTAAATGTAGATAATATGCTTTGAGAATGCGTGTCTTTATATTTGTATATTAAATTATTTTCTGCTCATCGAACAATGTTCATTTGAGCATAAAAAACTGAAATCGTTAATATTGACAAACTTTGCCCCAAGTCCAATATATAAACATATTAACATTTATTTAGGCATATTACATACTCACGATTAGGTTTTCATTAGTCGATTGCTTGATCTCGTTTTCCAGAAAGAATAACGATAGAGCCAGTTATACAAGATAATTGGGCAGTAATAAATTCATCTTTGTCGTTTATTATAATAAACGAACTATTGTAGTCAGTGGCGTAGCTAGAAATTTAGAACCCTCACTATTTTTTTTTTTGATTAAAAAAGTATTAAATGAAATAATCTTAGTTATTTGTGTTACATTACAATTAGACCACAAAATATTATTTTTTGATATGTTAGTTAATTAAATTGAGAATGCAAAATTTTTAACACATAACACAAATCTGTGATTTAAATTTATTCTTTCGTTGAATTGGTTGAACGTCATTTTAATAATGTGAAAATAAAAAAAAAAAATTAGTTCTCCAAGAATTACGTCGATAGGTAATTCACTTAAATAACTTTTAGTTAAGTGATATATGAATAATTTATCCCCAATCTCTCCGAAAAGAGAGGTCGATCAAAAAAAAAACGTTTTAATATCATTTTATGAAATCGATTTTCACAAATCATTGAAAATATTGTGGATAATTTTCTGTATTTTATCGTTTTTCAAAGATTTGTTTTTAACGCGATTTATATATTTAAAAAAATCATTCCCAAATCTTTGATAGTAACATTTTAATGCCTAAATGTTTCGTTTCAGTTGCATTTCTGCAATGAAGATGATGTCATTCTCTTTTAATCTTTCAATTAAGAAATAGCACTTGAAGAAAATTATCTTTTGTGACGAAATATATTAAAATTGTTTTAAACAAGAGGTCGTCATGGTAACCCTGCAAATGTGCAATAGATGCTTATTTTTTTTTCTTTTCATCCGCTTTTGCCACCACAGCGCGGTCAAGTGTATAAGGTCGTAGCACATGACAACTGAGAGAAAAATTTCAACTTTTAAAAGACGTGCTTTCAATTTTTTGTTAAAAATAATTGAAAATATTGGCTTATTCAAAATTTTACTGATTACATAAACACACTCAACAACGTGAATTTAGTTGAAACAAAAGAAAAATCGCGTAGATAAATCAAAAAGAGTTAAGTAAAACATTTATATTTTTTTGCTGGTCATAATAAAATATTTACTAATTTTATATTATTTTCAATGAAATAAAACATATATTTATTCAATACCATCATAGGATATAAAATATAATACACTTTTCATACTGGCATATAAACAATTGTTACTTCTCAATCTCTCTTCTTTTGAAAATATATAAATTTATATAGTCTGAATAGGATATTTTTCTTTACTTAGAAGGTACTTGGGAACAGATTAATGACGAATATAGAGTGCAAAATTATAACAAATAATACAAATAACCTAAGTTATAAAAAATTCTTGTTGTACTATTAGAGCGATCTAAATTTAGTCTAGAGGGGAAAGTGCAAGTGGACAATAGCAGGATACCTATTAACTCATCTATTTGTTCTAAGCATTTGCTTGGCTCCATCATTGTACATGACATCGCTCAAACTGGGGGGCGTTTACTCCTCAGGAGAGCTGGAAATTTTTGAGCAGTCATTATCGCCGAAAAAAATTAAACAGTCACTATGTTAATAGCTTTTAGAGGTCTACAGGAGACGATTTTTTAAAAAATTATTGATATGATAAACTGGTCTAACCCAAATCAGAATTTTAATATCATGCTTTGTACGCCAATCCGACCAGGATCAAAGATTTTTCCCAAGCTCGAGATTTTATTTACAAGAGTAGTAGTTATGAAAATCGTTGAAAATTAGTTTAACGCATTATTTGTTGGAATTTGAATCGTTGAAACTTTGTACGCTGTTTTGTCACCTACGACAAGGGTTTCACATTTCGGCATCTTCAGGCATTCTATCACACGAATGCGACAGAACTGATAGACGATAAACAATTATCATCGGTTATATACAAAAGGAATTAATTACAAAATAAAGTTTAAAAAAAATAATGTATTTCAGTTATACAAAAATTATTTGAAGAATTAAAATACTTCGATATTTTTTCGACGAGAGTTCGACTACCAGTAAATCCTAATTAAATTAATAATAAATTAAGTGTCAAAAATATTTTTTGTATCATTTTTAAAATAGAGGAATTATAACATAATACAAAAAGCGTTTGTTGAATTGAGGCGGTTATTTTATTTTAGCATTTAGTGAATGTATTGTAAAAAAGTCAGAGAAACACTGATCAATTGAGATTTATCCATTGAAAATAAATAATTTCGTTATTAGTGAACCTTTTTTATGTTAAAAAACCGTCCATTTTAAAGATTTCTTATCTAACAATGAAAGTATCAACAGTGACGTAGCTATCGAATATTAAACTATTGGGTGGTAATCATTATTTGTAAAAAATATTATTTTTCATATGCTGCTTACATATTTAATACAGTATGTTAGAATTACGATACTATGGGTATAAAAATAATGTTAGGTGGAGCACACTTTTATTTATTTTTCATGTAATTTTTGCATTACAAAATAGCTTATTCCACAGGTTGAATAAATGTATACATCTTGCAATGGATTTAGATCGTAAGTAAAGAAAACATAAAATACTTATTGCATATAAAACATAGCTATTTTTTTAAATTCTTTTTGGCAACGGTTCAAGGCTTTTTGTATTTACGAGTGAAGTATTTAAAATAGGAAAATGACTCAAGTGTCAAAAACTCTCTCGATTTATTTTCTCTTGATTGAATATTTTTGTTGAATTCACTTTTTTTACCTGAACCTAAGGTGGGGAAACTGCAGCCTTCTAGGTCTTTAAGTGCAGCCAATTTTTCATTTCGTTAGTTTTCGCCGTTTCTTTTCAGTATTTTTATTCATTTTAGTGACGGAATACCCCACAAACTAGAACTCATGCGCTTGGGGTCTTCGAATCTAAGGGCCCTCAAAAATGTCTTTTGTTTTATTTTTTTATTTAACATTTAATTATGACTGAGTTCTCTTAATATCACAACAATTGAATTAGTAAAATGAATAATATTTTTTTTCAATTTATGCGTTCATTGGAATGCAAAGGAGTAAATATGTTATTTTGAATAATAAAAACACTTTATGATATCGACTGAAGGTGCTTGATGGATTTTCAATATAAAATTTGAATTGTTGCAACTTTGTATGATTCCACATGTTTTGACAACTGAAGATGCCGAAAGGCGAAACCCGGGTTGTTAGTGACAAAACATGTGGAATCTTACAAAGTTGTAACAATTCAAATTTAATAAAAACACATTTTTTTGTACGTATACTATATTTTTTGATCAGGACCGGTTTCGCTCATCTCGAGCATTATCAAATGATAGAATACAATTTACAAACAAGTCTATTCATACAAAATATTTGAGTCGAAGGAAGCAGATATACAAAACCATAGGTTCAAGAACTGAGAAATAGTTTACAGGTAATCATACAATATTAATACAAATAATGTAAATTAGTTTCAAAATTAAATGATCATGATCACTTATTAAAATTTTTAATCAAAATTAACTAACTTGTGTTTTTATTGTATAAACTATCATGCTTTTCCATCAAGCAGTGACAGTGAACACCTTAAAAGAAAATTTAATATGGGTTACTAAGAAACTTAATTCCAGGTGAAAATGCGATTTTTAAAATCTGGCGAGGAAAATTTGTTAAATCTGTTAACGATAGTATCATAATGTTTAAATAAAAAATAATGGCTTCAATGAAGATAATATAACAGGAAATTTCATTCAACTGAATGAAAATATGCTAAATGTGATTTTACTGAAGCGCTATTGAAAATATATTTTCACTTAAAAAACATTTTTTTATGTCAAAAACGGTCTCTAGATTCCACCTGTAGCTACCCTAAATGCCGCCACTGTTCATGTATTATTTTTTTCTTAAGTGAACTTATTACATTGCAAATAAAGGAATGCTTCACGTCTTCAATAGATTCTATATTCCCATTAAATTGAGACATTTCCTAAAAGGATTACTATTAAGCAATAATTAATAAAACGTTTAACAAAATATTTAACATTAAAACACATACAAAAATGGTCAACATCAATAATTAAAATATAGTCGCACCGTGCAGGTATGTCTGAACTAATCACGTGACTGTAATGCAATCAAATTGAATCATACATTATTCAATAATAATTCAATAATGTATTCGATTGGTTAATAATTATAAATTATTTTCATACGCTCAAACGTCTCGATATCACGATATTGTAAGACCAAAAAGACGTACAGAACAATATTAATTTAGGTTTTACATACTTTGTTAGAAATATTATTGACAACACACTTTTTAACTAGTCTGACCGCATCAGTAAAAACACGACATGGCGGAGTCACAATCAATATTTGTTTTAATTGAAAATGAGTTCTGAGAAATTAATCATAAATACTGTGATGTAACGGACCAACAGAGACCGGTACCGGTTTTTCCCATCGTCAATATTATCATAATATAGCATAAAAATGAAATTGATTTGTCTAATTTAGCCTATGAGTTTGTGCATCAATTTACAATTTTAAATAATTTCATTTCATTATATTTCCTCAGTATACTTAAATAATAAAATTTACTACTAAATCCACAATTCCTCAAAATGTTTCAAATAATAACTGTACGTCACGCAGAGCTGGGTTTCAAGCCCAACGTGACGTAACATATTATTTGCTTTGCCAATTATCGCAACCTTTAATAACAATGTTCAAAGTTTTCATAATTAACTAAATACTGGAACGACGTTTAACCTGAATTAATACGTACATTCATTAGGATGGCACCTTAAGGTTTCTCAATTACATTTCGGTATTCCTTATTAAATATTTGGGTCTCATAATTTCCCATTCAGACAATTCTCATCCGTGATAAAGTTATTAATAATATTTAATAGATTTTTTAACGTTCTTTATACCTTATTAAACAGGTCAATATTAAAACATTTAATTGTGCAATTTTCATATATTAATATTTTTGTATACCATATTTTTATATCCATTTATACTGCTTAAATGTTGTCATTCATTATGTACGCATAGTAACCAAAACAGGAATATCCCCCTATATAGTATTACTAACATTTTTTTCAATTAGCTCTTTATTGAAATGCCCTATAATATATTTTTGAAAGTGACATATCACATAAGAACTTTAGTTTCAAAACTCCTCCAAAATTACCTTCTGTATATCCAAACATATTACTCGAGTGATCTTTTCTATTTGAAGAAAATTGATATTGGTTTCGTAAACCAATTTTCTTATCGATAATCCAGCTAATACAAATAAAATATAATAAAACTTTTTATTTGTACCTGTGGCATCAAAACGACTATTTAAGATTTTAAATTAACCCATTTTCTGCTGAAACAAATTACGGATATTCCAATACTAAATATTAAAAAAAATATTTAGGGTTGATGTTAATCTACATACTATTTAGACCATAGGTTCCCAACACTTTTCGTTACCAAAAGCCATGTGAACTACGACCCCCATGCAATTGAAAAAGCCGCTTATAATAAGTCGAATGTTTAAAAACCTGTCGCGACCCGCAGGTTGGGAACCCAGGATTTAGACTCTCAGGAGAAACCAAACCGCATTTAATTTAAAAAATAGCTCTTGCTCGACAGTTTTGACAGTTTCAACTCATTAATATTTTTTATTTAAGTTCTGTTGTATCCGTGTGATAGAGTGCCTAAAGATGCCGAAAGGCAAAACCCGGATTTTTAGTTGCAAAACATGTGGAATCGTACAAAGTTGTAATAATTTAAATTTGATATTGAAATTTCATCAAGCACCTTCAGTCAATATCATTTATTAATAAAACCACATGTTTGTTTATATAAAATATCATGCTTTTTCATCAAGAAACGACATTTAAAAATTTAAGACTGATGTGTAAAACTGTTGAGATTTTAATATAATAGTATGAAAATTAAAATTGAACTTCGATATTACAAATGGTGATCTTTACAAAAGCATGAAACGTTTATTATTTTCTAAGACATGAAAAACCTTGATATATATATATTGTGTTAACATGCTTATCAAAGAAACGAAACACGTGTCACACCTAGTAGCAACCCGAACGAAATTACGAGTTAGTAAATTTTTAATTTATGCTTAAAAAAAAGCTTATTACAAAGTAACGTCAAATTCTTCGAAAAAGTAGTAATTTTAATGTTGCACGTTTTAAGTTATGATACTATACTTCTTATATAAAATAATTATAAAATTTTATTTGAATAACGTCGACGAACTCTGTAAAAATAGTGCACCGCCAAAATACGCGTTCATTCAATACACGTACACAGTCGGACAGTTTGTCGAGAGCGAAAGTGGAAATACTACATCTAATATAATACCACGATTATTCTAATCTAAATATTCCGATGAAGTCACGTTTCAGAACCGCTGGGCCTTAAAAACAAATGTAAATCGAAAAACTCGTTATGTGTTGACAATCATAATTTAAAAAAACAAACAAGCATAAAATAAATTTCGCGCGAGGGAAATTCCAGTCAACGTCTCAATATATAATACAAAGTCAACCGGCATTTATATATTGTATTTACACCTTTACATCTAACGAAAAAGTATTGACTTATAATCTTGTTAAGCCGATTAGATTCTCTCGTTAATTAATAGTTCAGCTTTAAAAAACTATTCACCAACGTTTCCTTATTTGGACCGCATACATATTTTTCCTTCAGTACGCGGACCACAATAATTTTTCTTTGCTTGAAATTATTTATATAATTCTTCCCGTATAGACCCTAAGGGACATTTTATGCGTAGAGTAAAAGTAATTTTAAAAAATATGAAAAGAAAATTAATTTATAAAATGGTTGATATGCAAGCACCCATCTGACCTGATTTCCACGCAATTTGAATCTTAATTGCAATAAATCCCGCTCCACGTTCCCATATCGCAATGTCCCACCTCCATACTTTACAAAAATAAATCTGTGTGAAGAGCCGGTGGTCCGTGGTGCCGAAGTCAATTTCGTCAAAAGACGGAAGACCCGTCCCGGTTCATTAAATCCGCCCACTGATTTCGGTGAGGTCATCTTCGCAGCATCAGCGCAACTCTTCCATCTCAAATGCGCGGATCGCCAACCATACGCCCGCGATGTTTAAACATAACAAAAAAAATCTTCCTGAATTCAACGATACTTAGATTTTTCTCTTTGTATATCGCAAGAGTCCACGGCTTAAAAATGGTTAATTTAACGAGATTTTTTTTCAAGAATTTCACTTTTCGTATTTTATTTTAGGTCATTAATTTTGCTCTAAAATGCAGGAACCGACATAATTACATTTCACTTTTAAGATACCAACTATCACTTCTTGATAAGAAGATATCTAATAAATAAAACACAAAGCTAAGTTTTATTTTCTATAATTTTATATTATCTTAATTAGGACCGGTTTTTGTTTATCGCAAACATTCTCAACTGAATACTATGATGCAACTATTTTAATCTTTAGATATTTTTTTATGATACTCTTACACACTGACAATTGCGCACCTGCATACCATAACACATAGACAGTTGCTCGCATAACAACAGTTATATTATTTGTGTATTTACATATTTAGGAAATAATATTAACGTATTAACTATCACTTATCAAGAAATCAAACGCATTTTCTAAGTATAATTGTTGGTACTATTTCTACAATATTATAATATAACATGTTATCAAAATTAGGACCGGTTTGACACATCGTGAGCATTAGACAGTGGTCCACTTATACTCGTGATCATGATAATATGCAGTTGTAGAAATAGTAAGATTGTTTGAAGTAGATTGAATTAATGTAATGATTTATTATTATTTGAACTTGAAAATCGATACTAAACTCTCACTAGCTAATTTTAATCGTTGGAATTTTGATAGATTCTACGTGTTTTATCTCACAATGGTTTCGCCTTTCGGCATCTTCTGGCATTCGTTTGGAAAGCATGTAAGACCGTAAATAGTTTCAACAATTGAATATTAATATTGAAATTTCGCCAAGCATCAGTAGATATCATAAATTATACTTACTAGCTTAAATAAACAAATCAATTTACAGATAGTCCTCGACTTACGACGGGTCGACTTACGACCAAAAAATAGTATTTTTTTTAAACTGTATTACGGTGTGCCTTTGTCAACCCTGTCGTTTGTTTCTCACTTGTTTCCTTCGTTGTTTTTAAATTATGTATGCATAAATCAGTTAACATAGTTTTTTTGAACTTAGACATAGATACACATTAATATAATATGATATAAATATTACATATACCTATTTAATTTCTGAAGTGAATAATCAATAAATCGCGCCCATATTGACTGGTAAACGGAGTAGATGTGACAAAAAAGAGAAATGCAATAGATTTAGAAAAAAAACTTGAAATAATTAAACAATATGAGAGTGGTAAAAGAGTGTAGGACATAGCTGACGATCTACACTTACTACATAAATCAACGATTTATACAATTTTGAAGAATAAACTAAGTATCAGTGAAGCTGTTAAAGGAGCAATATCCATAAAATAGACTTACAATTAAACTTATACAAAATGATTTGAAAGATCTTACAAAAGAAGAATTACTAATATGTAAGTAAATACATATTTTGTATGAAACTCGACATATGACCATAGTTCAGGAACGTATCTCGGTCGTAATTTGAGGATAACCTATATTTTATTTATTGATTGAATTGGCATTCGCTTGGTAGAACTCCATTATAACACGGTGAGAAAATAGTAATGTATTTTAGTTCTACAAAATTATTTTTAACAAATATAGTTGATAGCTATTTCGGCTCACGCCATCGTCAGAACTATACAACAGATAGTTCTGACGATGGCGTGAGCCGAAATAGCTATCAACTATATTTGTTAAAAATAATTTTGTAGAACTAAAATACATTGCTATTTTTTCACCGTGTTATATTTTATTTTGCAATCAAATCGTTGATCAATGTTGTCGATCACTGTGTACCTATTTATGTGTATCTGACATCATCGCTGTCATTGTTTAAGCTCAGAGACAACAGATACATTGGCTAAACTATGTCATAAATGCTCACATACGAAACACAATTAGATAATATACCATATGTGTTGGCCTCCAATTTCCTATCGACACAATATGCCTTGTATAGATTCGAGAGTACATGCCCAAATTATCTTTTATTCGCTACTCGATTCCAATCGAATGAAACAATAATATCTATTATTTATTTAATTGCAAGGAACGATTTAGTAATAAAGTACTTTTTTGGAATCAGCTTATGTCATTACAAAAAACATCATCGTTGTTGTTTCTTTAATATAATACACTCACAAATTACTAAATTCACGTTCACCGTTTTTTTATGAATAGAAAAATGGGAAATATAAAAAAATTACAAATCTTTACAAAGCCACACAAAATTTTCGATTGGGTCGCAAGTAGGACTAGCTGAATTAATTCAATTTTTATTTTTCTAACAACGACGTAAATAAGAAAAAGATCATTGTCATTTTTTGATGGCTAAGGGCATGATATTTTAAATAATAAAAACACATTTTTAGTACCATTTCTACAACATATTTTATGATCAGGACCGGTTTCAGGTTTCGCGGTCATTATCAAATGATATTATTGAAATAATACTAACACCTTTCCAAGTAAATTTTTATTCAATGTATTTGTGTTGACTTACATAATATATATAATACACCAATATTATTGTGATTTACCAATTCGGTCAGCGAAAATGTACTTAACTTATCAACGATAGTATGTATGTCATTAATGTTGGGGGTCAGCAAGTCACTAATATAATATCATTGTAAAGTATCTGTCAAAATACTTTTTCACTAGATAAAGTATAATTCTACGGTCATAGCGCACTAGAGAGTTATTTCACTGGGACCATTCCCGATTTTCAGTAATAATATATTTTTACTTGAAGTACACTATCGCTATAGCATATACCAACATCTTAGTGTACAGTGATGAATTACTTCATAAATAAAAAAGTCGCAAGCTTGAGGACGAGTCGATTTTTAAAAGGCTTAAAAATATCTTATATTTAATCGATGTTTTAATATGTTTTTTTGCATATAATCCTTAAACATCAACACAATTGTTTTTGTAGAATAAATAGTTATAATATGCAATGTATTTCAGTGCTTACACTGTAACAAAAACTGTTTATTTCTAGCTATGAAGAAAATAGGGCTAACAAATTGTTCCTGGGGCTTTCCAAATGCTTAATCCACCACTGCTCACTTAGCACATATTTTTACATACATATATCTATCGTATATCTTGATTTAAAAATACGATTATAAAATAAGATAATAAACATAGAGCTCCCACGATTCAAAGAAATTTACAACGTGAACACGTAAATAAGTATTCATAAAGAAAATATGTGTTTATGATGTCATTTATAATATGTGATGTTTACTATAGATTATAGTCATATAATAACTTTACTGATTATTTCAAAAAATATACCAAGTGTTCTTATATGTCTTAAAATTTATTCATTGGTAGTTATTAAACTGTAAAGTTCATTTTTTTTTGTAAAATTTTCTCATTTGTTATCCATATTAATGACTATTTAATAATTGATTTTAAGCGCAATATGTTTGCCTTTTGTTTGATTTTGACGTAAGATTAGAAGAGGTTACTTACATTTAAATTTTATTTGAGTATTATTTGTATTTTCAGGTCCGTGATGCAATGACCAACCCTGTTGGCGACTTACTTAACAATACTTTTTAAAAGCATGGATGTTCTCATGTTTTAAGCTTCTCTCGCGCCTATTTGATTCTGAAAAATTGAGCGAAGTAACCAACCATTAGTCCTGTTCTAGCATTTTCCTTTAAATTCATTCTATACTTACCATCCACGTAAAAGAAAGGTTGAGCAAATAAATAAGAAACAGTTTTCGTAGAAAAAACTTCTGTTGGAAGGCCATATGCTCCACATTAGGGTCGGATATAAAATAAAATTAAATACATTATCAACATGGCACATATCAGTGCTCCGCAACGGTGTGCTGTGGCACATTGATGTGCCGCCAGACGGTGCTTAATGTACCGTGGTGCATTTTTCTAACAGAAGAAAAATTATGTAATTAGTCTACACTCTAAAATATTTAGTAAATGTTCAATTACAGGAAGCAGGAATAATTATATCTTCGTTGAAATAATATATTGTAAGAGCATAAATATTTTGAAAAAACTAACTTCAATATAAGATGTAAATTTATAAGTAATAAAGAGATTAAAATGAGTCTTAACAAATGCGTGGATGGTAAATATTTCGCATTTTTATAAATATTGACCTCCAGTGTGCCGCGTTATTTTGGAAAAAATTTGGTGTTCCTTGAAAGACAAAAGGTTGCGGAGCACTGGTATATATGACTTAAATCTTATCTGTTTTACATATAATTCTTATCTCTACCCAACACACTTTTACATTAAGTATTCACAAACCAGTTATCTATTTTTTGCACTTTAATTTAGTCTTGTTTTGTGAAAGTGGACAAAACATCGCGATGATGATAATGTTAGTTGTCAAATATTCAACATTGCATACTGTAACATCGTGTTAAATGCAGGTGTAAATTGTCCTAATTTACACTTTCGTAAACGTATTGGAGATTTCAAAATTTTAAAATTCTTTAAGTTTCGGGATATTGTAAAAACTCGTTGGTGACACATAATTTATGATAAATGATTAATGATTTCGAATAATACCGTAATAAAGTATAACACGATATTTTTATTTTTTTTATATATATTATTTTGAAGCTTAGATTTATTCCATAATCGAGATAATTAATTTGTTATACGTATTTCATTGAAATACATTCCTACGTAACCCTCTGATTGATAGCAATGTGTTGATATTTGACAGTTAAATATAAGGGATGCGCAAAAGTATCGAGTAATAGCTAATTTTCTGTTGAAGAATAACCTGATAATAATATCTCCATAAGTTTGTTTTTTAACACCAGCAATTCTTATTTATTTTTTTGTATAATTCAGAAGGGAACGAGTTAATAAATAACCGAAGATACTTCAGTCAGTGTGTTTCATAATATCGTTATTTATATTTCAAATGTTTCATCAAATTCTATAATAAACTACAAATGCTGCTCGGTAAATAAACGAAGTTGTTTTCCATCTAAAAGAGGAAATTATTAATGGATTTGCGACTAAATCTGAATAAAGCAATATATAAAACGGTTTTCAGACTGGGAGTTGGTTCGCCAGAAGCGATGGTTCAGTTACGAAGTTCAATTTGATATTTTAATGAAGGCCCGAAACGGAGCACCTCAAGTCATTTATTACAATATAATACATTTTGAAATAACTGTTTTACTGATGTACATATCTAAATATAATATAATTCAACGTTCTGTGTTTGTATTGAATTTCTTGTCCAGCTTCCAATCATTAAAATATTCAAATAGTAAATAAAACACAATGTTTAGTCACTTTTTAGATGTTAACTGCCACTTCTTGGTGGAAAGGCTTGGTATTTTAAAAATCAAAAACACATTTTTAATAGCACGGTGAAAAATTTGCAATGCATTTTAGTTCTCGGAAATTCTATTTTTTACATTGCTATTTTTCACCGTGTTATAGTGGAGTTCTACCAAGTAAGTTTGGAAATAAGTTCAATGAATGTGTTTTAACTATTTAAAACAATATTTACTGTCACTTCCACAGAATATTCATATATCATCAGGACCGGTTTCACTCGTCGCGAGCATCATCAACTGATACATATTATAAACAAGCATATTTATTTTTTATTAAATAATAAGCAGGTGTACAAAATCAACGGTTCGAGAACGAAGATTACATATAAGTTTTGGTATAGTGAGAAAGTATAGTATATAAATTATAGAGGGTAATCATTAAAAGTAAACATCAAAATGTAAAATAGTTTACAAATAATATTTTAAGGATCCATTTAAGAATGGGAATTTTAAAATCATTTATTTTTCAAACAGTTTGAAGCATTTAAGATATTTATATCTACATCAACGACATCATATAAAATAAAAAAAATACTTAAAATGACTTTTTATTGTCTTTAATTATAGACGTTGTAAACTAATTGAATATTTTAATCTTCGAATTGTCGTGTATAAACATTTCATTGAAAGTGCAAAATCAAACCATTTGGTATAACATTAATGTTCGTTACCCGTATATATTTCCCTAAATTTATAGCACCAATTATTCTTTTCCACATAATTCTCGATTCTATAAAAGCACTTTTCAAGACGGGTAATGGCGTAAACCACAAGAAGTGAACCATTATCCAATTCTCTTTCTTTAGATGGGCGACCATTAAATGTTCATTACAGAACACTTTCGAAAATTAAAACGGACACTTTTGTCACGTCCAATAAAGCCTCGATTAGATTGAATTATGTAACAATTTTTCCACTTTTACCACGCTGTAGACAAATTGAGAACAAGTGTTTTTTAAAAGCAAAATAATTGAAGATAATAATAAACGTGTGTGGTATATAGTGCGGTGGTCGTCGTTGGCTTCCTTTGAAGATTTGACGTATTCACGTCGCAGTGTAAACGATTATGGATTTCTGTTCGAATGCATGACTACTAAAATCCCTATAAATCCTCTACCACTGAACAAAATAATTAAAAACGATGTCCAGCGAGAGCGATTAGCCAAATATTACTACTGTTCGGGCCTTATCCTTTTTACCCTTACTCTATATCTACTGCTGAGTAAAAAAAAATACAGAATATAAAATTTTATGTTTTATTTTCAAGAAAACTGTTTCTGAAAGTTATCCCATATAAAAAAGCTTATAGTAAAAAAAATGTACATATTTTCAACAATACACAAAAGTACTAAATTTTATTTTAAAATATTTGATATTACTATATTATTTACGTGACTCAGTAGGTGATGGGTTAAATACCATGATTTCAATGTGTAAGCCAAAAAATATCAAGTAAAATCGACATAAAAAACGAACAATTTCAAGCATTTTTGAATAAAGTTTACATTATAATATGTGTCAAGTTCATAAAAAGCACAAGCAAACAGTAATATTTAAATGGACCAAAAATATCCGTCACATTAAAACATCCGCATTGTTGATTGATGCGCTAATAATATCAAAATTTAATCTCAGAAACTACAGATAAAACGATTGGATAAACATCGCATAAGCTACATATTATACTATGTAACATTTATTTACTGTAAAATTAACATACATTAAAACCATGTTACCGGATTCATCGTTCATTTTATACAGTCCTGGCTATGAAATCATAAGAACTATGTTAAATAATTCCGTATTTATCCATTTTGTTGATCGTCTCAATATTTTGATCCAGTTATAAATATTATCGTTGCAGAATAGATTCTGTTCCGATATTTATAAAGGCGTTTTTGACATTTGAAAAAACAAAGTATCAGGGTTTACTGCATTAGTTGAAGAGTCAAATTGAATAGATATAGCTTATTGTTAAGTACTATTTCCACAAATTGGAAATAGGTTGCACTAATCGCAATCATTGTTGTCTGACTAATTTTTGTGTTTTATTAGTCCATCAAAAAGTCACAGTTAACCACTCCAAAGTAAAACAACTCGGTATTAAAGACTTTATTAAAAAAATGGTATCAATTTATTATAAAAATAAAAAATATTTGAATATTACCCGCATTTAACGTTTTTTGTCTTTTGATAACGTAAAATCGGGGTTTGTTTTTACGACAGGAAGTCACATTTTCAGAAAATGAGTAAGGCTCAAAGTCTGTACCTGTATCAAAACGTTTTATACTAATTTCTTTAGGAATTAAAGATAACGTTGTTTTGAGATAACAACATAATTTTTGTTTGCATAAGAATAATAAAAACTGATTGAAAAAATAAATTTAAAATCATTAAATTACTTATGGATTAGGTACGCTTTTAAATGAGTCAATAAATGAAAATCTCTGCAGTCAATGAACGTTAAAATAACATATGCATAATTGATGTACTATGATTAACTGTTAGTTTACAAAGACAAAATGAATGTTAAATGTATGACATTTAAGGCTTTTATCAATTAGTGAATGTTTACAAGTCAACAATGAAAATTACAATGAAACCATTATTAATTCAGCGGTTAATATCATTGATAATAAAAAAATATATGAGAATTAAACAGTTTACCACTGGCCTAAATGCCCGTTAAATTAGTCGTAAATCTGTGGAAGTTTTATTCACTAAAGCATCTTTTACACGATGCTACGGACCTAAGCTGCGATGTAAGTTGTACTAAGTGAAATGAGTGAAAATTTTATAGATCTAGTTACATTTCTTAAATCAAATTTCAAAGAAAATGATAGTCGGAAATACTGTTTTAGGATTGCAAAAATCATGACTATACAAAACACGGTGAAAAAATAGCAATGTATTTTAGTTCTACAAAATTATTTTTAACAAATATAGTTGATAGCTATTTTGGCTCACGCCATCGTCAGAACTATACAACAGATAGTCCTGTGTATAAACTTTTATGAAATCATACAGATTTTCATCTAAAAAAAAAAATGCAATCATTCTGAGGTCCTCTTACTATCAATTTTCTATTGAAGTTGAAAAAAGAAGTTGTTCAATTATATTTTATAAAATATTCAATCATTATCTGTTTTTCTTATAGATAAACATAATTTTTGTCAAAAATGGGAGCGGTAACCTCAAAATTATTGTGCATGCAATTCATGCCGTAAATATTCCACGAATCTTTTTAGATTGTCAATAATCTCCCGATTTTACCGTGTAAGTTGGCACGTGTTTTATTACAGTTCCATCTGCAAGAGCAATCTGGGATAAACGTTCGTTTTAATAACACTGAACTCGTGTTTTCGTCCACAATATAAAAACTAATTAATTATTAATGATAATGGCTCAACTAATGTTTATATTATTTTTAAAACATCCCTGCAATATAGGAATGTCGTCCGAAAAATTTCAATTTGGAATTTACTCATATTTACTTACTAACCTGTTCTCTCCTGAAACACAAAGAATATTCCAAAACTGAATACGTCGAAAAATACTTCAATATTGTTGGTGTTGACCAAACTTATGTTGATGACAAATAAGGCTTTATTTCAATAGAAAAAATAGCAAATAGCTACAAACACTCAAATTGTCTTATTATTGTATTAATAGTAAACTATTACTGTAAGTCAGCCGTTTCAACAGACGAGATGGCAACTGTCAGAGGTTTCACTTTCAAGGTGTTAACTGTCAGTTCTAGATGAAAAGGCATGATATTTTAAATAATAAAAACACATTTTTAGTATTTATTTCCACAAAATATTTTATGAGCAGGACCAGTTTCACTCGTTGCGAGCATTATGACTTTGATTCAGTAGATAATGCTCTAAATGAGCGAAACTGGTCCTGATTATAACATCATAATGTATAAATACGTACTAAAAATGTGTTTTTATTATTTAAAAAGCGTCAGAGGGTTAATGACATAAAACAGTGATTCAGAACATGTGTGACAGTACTGTTAAACCAAACAATTACAAAAATATTGCCCAAATGCCACAGACGTAAAATTTTATGCATAAGCATAAATTTTTGTATGTAATGATATTAATATTTATATGCATGTGTGTAATGATATTAATTTTTAAAGTGGTTTTGGTGATTTAAAAAATTACAAAGAATATAATCTAAAATTATTCTTTGTTCGGCATAACTTATGAATTTTCTAGATGCATGTATATTACTGTATACAAAACGCTGCCATTTGCTGAAGTTTTGTTTTCATGCGTCCTAAGAAAACAAACTATTTTAAAAGATTCAGGCAAGTGCTGTATAAATTTTCAGATATTTTTTGTATTAATATAAATTTAATTTTTCGGCTGCATACGGATAACGGATACACGGTTGTGCATCACTGACAACTAAACTAATTAATTATTAAGGAAAAAATCACCAATTCGAAGCTATAGAGATTATAATTAAGGAACATCTTACAGTATTAACTCTTACTATGTAAGACTTCAACATAATTAAACCAAAGTATTTATATAAGGAGCGAAAATTCCACTAATGAGCTTACGTAAAATTACTTAATGAGCTCATTAGTACATATATTTTGTTTTCGTGTAAATGCCATATAAACTGTTTCAAGGCTGAGAACTTGAGTTCAAACGTTTGTGTTTGGGAGACTTGTGACAAAATCTATGAAAAAAACTAACAATATTTTTGCTAATACATATTTTAATTACTGACCATATACATAGCAATTGAACACCTTGACATAAAAAGAACAAATGCTCACTTTTTGAAATTCAATTTTATTGCATTTCTTGATTCACTCTGTATGCAAATATTAAAAATTAATTCAGTATTAAACTTATTGAAATGAAATTCGTCAGGAAAAATTGGGCTATATTTTATAGGTAAGTGTTTTAACATTGCCGACATTCTATATAATTGAGCATTAATGTATGATATCGACTGAGGTGCTTGATGGAATATCAAATTCAAGCCAAGTCAAGTTTAAGCTCTTTACGATTCCTTATCTTTTGTCACTAACGACCCGGGTTTCGCCTCCAAAAACAAAATTGAGTGTCAACTATCATCATACTGCAATCTGTCGTCTCAACAGTTGAGACGTTAAGAATCATATCAGATCTCGAAAATGTGCCACATTACATAAATACCGCTATGACAGCCCGTATCACACAAAACAGTTAAGACTATTATTAACATGCAAAATACTGTGTTTTGTCCTCTTATAAAAAAATACTTTTGTGACATTTGTCGTTTTTATACCAAGTTCTTCAATTTAAAGCATTATTGAATAACGATGCATTTAAAACGCAAAAACAGCTTCTAGCATGATTTATTATTGCTTAACACTTTCAACACCTCGGACCGTAGATACATGTCATTCAATATAATTGACATTAGTCGCTCATAACTCTGAATGTTTTTTTTTATTATATTTTAAGGCAATTCATTTATTCATGCCTGTCAATCCCGGCGATTATGAAGTTAAGCCATTTAACTAATGTGATATTTTGTGGCCTATCCCAAAACAGAGTGTTATGGAAAACAATCGAACACTCAAACAGCAGTGTCTGCCAATAGGTAAAAACATTAGATTTATAAAAATATTAAAATCTTAAAGTGATTGTTAATAATCAACAAAAATTATAAAACATTTAGCGTGAAAGCTCGAAGTAATGATAAAAAGTATACTATATTATAGATAAATAATTTTACCATTTTTCAATAACTTTTTCCCAATAGAAAAAAGTTATGATGATTGTTGTAAGACCTTACAATTTTTTTAATTACCGTCGCAATTGTGTTAACAAACAATTCCTAATACTTTAGTAGGCAAGATTTTAAAGTAAGTAAAATATGAGCCACGTTTTAAAATCTTTATTATTTACCTGTACACCTATTATACGTAATTAAATGTACATAACGAAATATAACAATAATCTTAATATGGCAACATTTTCTACAATAATGTAATTAGTCATATCTTTAAGATTTATACAGTCACTTATCTTATTCAAAGAAACAAAGAGCTATTATTCTGTTCAGATAATTGCATGTAGCAAGAATTCGGTTCTCACGAGAGTAAAAAAAAGAACTTAGCGAGTTTTTGAGATAGCTCGCACCTTTTGTCTTCAAAACAATGTCACTCATTAGTATGTTGGTTAGAAAGTACTTTTCGAGAACAATAATTAAATCAGATATCATCAAAGAAATTTTATAACCGTTTTCTGTAGAATTATTTTCGTGGTAACGTTTTAACAACTGACCAATTTGCTTTATTGAATTTCGAAATAAAATTGGAATCAAATTTGAATTGTTCCACTTTTATACGATTCCACATGTTTTGTCATTTTCGTCCCGGATTTCGCTTTTCGGCATCTTCAGGCGTATGCAACAAAACGACAAACAATAAATATTTAGCATCGTCTATATACCAAAGGTATTAATTGCATATATAGGTATAGATGATGATAACTGTTTATTGTGCGTCAATTTTGTTGCATCCGTGTGATAGAATGCCTGAAGATGCCGATAGGCGAGACCCAGGTCGTTAGTGACGAAACATGTGGAAACGTTCAAAATTGTAACAATTCAAATTTGCTATTGAAATTTCATCAAGTACCTTCAGTCGATATCATAAAAAAATTAGAATCGCACAAATCAGGAATACTTGTTTAGTCACTCACAAATTGTGTTTCACTTTTCACAACTTCTTATGCCCCAAACTTTCTTAAAAAAAAATGAAATTGAGACAATTTTGTGGGCAATTTGTTAATGCTAACCTCTTTTATAAATTTCCATTTTAAAGGTCGAAAAAAAATGAGTTTAAATCATATTTAAAAAAAATACTATTCACAATTGGGCTCCAACAGATAAGATCCGTCACGTAAGCCAACGATGTTGACCACTGCACTATAGATCTGGTCTATATTGAAACACACGAAAAGCTTACCCACCCTCACTCAACTGTACGACTGTTTGTAATGTAGAAGCTTACTATATTGAAGATTTGTCGTCAGTCATTGACAGCTCCTAGAAAACAGATTATTATTCCTCCCCTAAACGAATGCGGTGTAGTTATATTTACCGCAGGGGTTGGGGCTTATTTCTGGACAAACACAAAAAGCAGGGGTCGTTTTTAAGTGCTGGCAACCCTCATATTTTACGTCGTTGTTGTCGAAGCGAGCTTTCGTGTTTAATGGTTTTCTATTGAGATAGATTGCTTATTAAATGTGTTCTGCCATCACCTCATATATCTAGTGCTTTGTATATTTTCATCTTGACGTCTTCAACTCTTTGCACTCATTCAGTATAACATAGCGCCATGTTAGTACGGTGGGCTACACAGCATTAGGAAAACCTTCACTATTAAAAATGTTAGTAAACCTTTCCCTAAAAAACCTTGTATCAAAGAAACTATTTGTAAAGAAAAAATTTAAAAAAAAATCTATAATGATAAATTTTCTGAAGAATTTAATATTCTTATTTATAATCATGTAAAAATTAAAAATATCAAAAGTTTAGACTTGCGATAGTTTATCTCTGAACTACAGATATGTGCCACGAAACAATCTCCAAACGATTTATAAAAAAACATGTTTTTGAATAATTTTATAATATAATTAATGATATAGACTGAAGGTGCTTGATGGAATTTCAATATCCAATTTGAATTGTTACAACTTTTTACGCTTCCACATGTTTTGTCACTAACGACCCGGGTTGATATTTATTGAAAAAACCCCTTTCAAGAAAGACTCATTAACAAGATCGTTAATGAAAATTATCACACGCAATTGTGTTAATTATTATTAGATTGATATTGTTAAATTTGTTTTAGCTGTAATTTACTGCTTGCATAGGGGTAAGTGTTTTCCTGTAACTAATAACTTTGGTATATATACGATGTTAAGTGTTTATTTTACATCAGTTCTGTTGCATCCGTGTGATAGAATGCCTGAAGATGCCGAAAGGCGAAACCCACGTTGTTAGTGACAAAACATGTGGAATCATAAAAAGTTGTAACAATTAAAATTTAACCTTATAATTCATTTATCCACATAAAAACTTGACCATACCATGAGTCGAATATAAGATATTACAATAGTAATTAGAGTTATATTAGTTAACACACTGCGATCTGCTGTCTCATAGGATGAAATTTTTGTAGTCATTAGGTTAAATATTTGATGAAAAAATCTTTGTATAAGGTCACATAAGTATTGATTGAATTGGCTTTCACTTGGTAGAACTCCATTATAACACGGAAAAAAAAACAATTAAATATAGCTAGGAAACTCATTTACCCGAACCCAATACAAGATAACCGCTTCTATAAATCTATTAACTACCTAGGTAGCATTAGCGAAAAAATTCATCGGGAGATTAAAAACTCAATAAACGTAGCTTTCAAGGTCAACAATAACTTAGGCAGACATCTTAAAAATAGCAAAGATAAAATCAATAAACTGGACAGAAGCGGTATTTATAAAATGTCCTGTGGCTCATGTTTATCCGTTTATATCGGACAGACAGGTAGAAGTATATCTACTCGAGCTAAGGAACATGTAAGATCATTCAATAATAAAAAAACAGATTCACAATTCGCTAATCACGTTATTAATGAGTCACATAATGTAAATTCGAACTCAGCTCCTAAATGTTTGCATCTTTGTAGTAAGGGTCGAAGAATGACGGCTTTAGAACAGCTGGAGATCAATAGACACCAATTGTCACAAAGGATTCTTAACGATCAAACTAACATAATAATATCGCCACTTGTCCAGCCGTTGCACAAAGGGGTGGTCTGATTTGCTTCCAGAAGGACCACTTCCGTCCCACATATAATCTTTTTGTCATAGACACCTATTGTTTCATTTAGAATTTTGAAAATTTAGAGTCATTGTGTTAAAGTAACAAGCTAGGCCGTTGGAACAGGAGAGAGGATGTGTTGTGTGCGTTTTCTGCACAGATATATATAGATAAGCGAATGTTACTTTAAGCACAGTTCTGACGATGGCGTGAGCCGAAATAGCTATCAACTATATTTGTAAAATTAATTTTGTAGAACCAAAATACATTGCAATTTTTTCACCGTGTCACATAATTATGTTTTATGTATAAGAGGTTCTTCCGTAAGTTAACGCAATTTTTGGTGAAATCACAACATTTTACTAACCTGATAGCATTAATTGGTTATATTGCTGTTACATTAAAAGCCAGTAGAATGGTAGTGGTGAAAATTACCTGGAACAACAGAAAATAATAAGATTAATAAAACATTTGGGTTAGACAAAGCAATTACTACTTAACAATTTTTCAACTATGTTTTTCTACTGTGTTCATTTCTAATGACTGTCGCCCGGCGTTTTCTATTAAAGTGTGCCAAGTAAGAAAGAAGAAAAAACAACAATGGTGTATCTATTTTTTGTAGCAAGTTAATATACAGTCGTTCCTGATCAGAGATTCTAAGCAGAGAAAGTATCGGTTCAAATGTGATATATGTAATTTTTGGATATCTATCATCTTAAATACATACTGTTAAAATGTAAGGTCCCAAAATATTTCTTTTATAACGCAATAAAAGCGTCATGATTGCAGTCTATCATATCATGTAGCTGCTCCTGAGACACTCTCAGCTAAATAGTTATCTGGGTTTTTTCAGTGGTAGACTATGCACTTGAGAGGCGTTATTTTTTGGGCAACAAAAAACGGCACAAAATTTATGTATGATTTATATATTATCAACATAAAATTTCGTCACTTTTAAGATGTCAGTTATCACTTCTTGCTAGAAAAGAATTATTTTAAAATAATAAGACATATTTGTATGTTACTATTATGTCCACAATCTTAGAATATGAAATTGCATAAGTAGTACTAAGCATTATGTTTTTATTATTTCAATAAAATTTTCTGTTGTGTTTTTTTTTGTTCACAAAAAGCGTACTAATGAAAGCGTTGAATATCTTTTCTACCAATTCAATATTTTGAAAAGTCTAAGTCAAATTAATATTAAACATGTTATTTAAAGTTTTTTTTAAGTTCTATATTTAGGGCCTTTATATTCGGAGGTCAGAGCGCGCCTCTTTTGCCTTTTCGGAGAATTATGTTACTGAAAATTTTAATTTTTCTTACGCAATTGGATAGTAAAGTAAAAAAACAATACACGGTGTATATAATTATATCCACATTTTTTATTATCAAAATTCATCGCGTGCTTTATCATCAGTTCATTTTGCTCGTAATGAGCAAAACCGGTACTGATTTTAATAGAGTAAAAGTAATTCATACAAAACTCCAATATAGTGCCTAAATATTGACTATCTTAACGTTTTCAATAATACTTAAGTATTTGACAAATTTTTATTAGATCCTTTTTCCAATCAGTATTGATCATTCATCATGATTGTTATTTCAGAAACGCACATCTCCATAAATCACAGCACGAGTACTGACTGATATACGAGTTTTAAATTAGCATAAATTATTCCGTAGATGCATTCTCGACTAACATATTTGTATCGAATTACAGCTTCTTTATTTATATAGCAAGTGTATTGTGCAGTGAAACAGATCATATGCAACCGTTCGGAAAATATCGGTTTACTTTTAATGAGCTCTATCAAATATTAAAGAATATTTTTCTCTCAGTTCTCAATCAGTGTCATAATGATTTTGATAACGGTTGCAAATATTTTATTTATCGTAAAAAAAGAAATTCCCTATTTGTAAATCACTTTTACCAATTTTTATTTCAGCTTTACTAAATAGATTGTGTCGTTACAATATCAAATAAACCTTTCGCTGGAATAAAATATGTTTGTAATTGTTATCAGTTCGAGTTTTTTGTAATTACATTATTACCGTGCTAACTCCTTTTATTGTGAATCCAAAGTAAAGGAAACATTCAATTAACTTCTGAATGAAAAATTAACTATACATTTTCGCAAACAAGATCTCCACTTTCAGATTTGCTATAAATGAGTAAATTAAAATTTACTAAGTTAATTTTTGAAATTTGACATTTAAGTCAGTAAGTTTTCGTAGCCACGAATGAAAGTGTCATAATCTAAAAATCAACAATTTTGATGAATATTCTGAAAAAAGTGTCGATTATATAGATTGTCAACGCATTGCTTTATTTGTCGGTCAGTAACAGGATTTCAAGAGCTTTTAATATGAAATTAATACCAAAAGTAAATAAAAACCGGTTTTTTATAGTTAGTGGCTATTTTTGTTATATTATACTGAATCCGAATTCACTAAAACATAACATGAATCCGACTCATTTGAGTTGTTACATTTTTCTTGAAGAGGTGGTATGTATGACATTGGTATAACGAAACAATCATTATCTATATATATATAAATGAATGTCTGTCTGTCTGTCCTTTATAAACTCCTACACCATTAATCCAATTGCGATAAAACTTTGTCGAATTATTTCTTAGACTACAGATATAGGAAATGGGAAAATGGCAATAGAGGAATCCACACAATGTATCGCATTACCAACGAATTTTTGTAAAATAACCGCAACTATAGACGAATTGATTCACAAAGTTTTCCAAATATTGCACACAATCATAAAAGTCATCAATGGCTCAGTGCACTTGCTATATCAGCAGCCAAAAACAAAGATATCAATGCAATCAATTTCAGCATACTAAATGAAATACCAGGAGAAGCGATAACGTATAAGTCCATCGATACTATAACGGATCAAGACGAAGCCGTCAATTATCCAACAGAATTCTTGAATTCACTTGGTTTATCAGGCATGCCGCCGCATGTTTTAGCATTGAAAATTGGCGTCCCTATCATTCTTCTCCGAAACATAAATTCCTCACGACTTTGCAACGGTACCAGGCTTTCAATAAGAAAAATGATGAATTATTGAAGCTACAAAAATTTAAATGGAAAATTCAAAGGAGAAGATGTAATGTTGCCACACATCCCAATGATTCCGACAGATATGCCATTTGAATTTAAACGTCTGTAGTTTCCAGTGTGAGTCGCCTTTGCAATGACCATCAATAAGGCACAAGAACAGTCGTTACAAGTGTGTGGACTAAATTTAGAAAATCCATGCTTCTCACATGGACAACTGTATATGGCCTGCTCATGTATTGGAAAACCTTCTGATTTATTTGTGTACGCACCAGATAGAAAAACAAAAAACATTGTGTATCCAAAAGCACTCCAATAAATAAAAACATATACGACCGCCACTATCAAATTTCGGTAAGAAAAACATAACCTAAGCTTATCGTTTCTAATTGGCTCCGGCCTCGCCTCACGTCTGACTTATCCAATCGGAAGGCGAGAGGCTCCCGACGAGGAGATTCCATAAAGTCGCGGTTTCTTTTTTTTGAGTGGCATTGCAACGCATGCAGGGTACACGCTAGTTCTAAATATAAATTTACAAAAAAAAATGCAGAGTTTACTTAGAAAGCTTTTTAAAGTTCCTGTCAGTAATTAATAAATTTGAAGATAAGTTTCCTTTGTTGTTCAAAAATAAGCTTATTTAAACGTTACAAAAATGTAATTAAGAGAAAATGAATAGCAATATTGAGTTAGTTGCAACCTTATAGTTATGATATCAATGAAAGCTTACCGAATGCCTCATTAAATAAACCCTTTGCCATTTGCTACATTAATAATTTAAAAAATCATAATATTACAATCTGTTTATTTATCAAAGCTGTATTGTTAAACAATTCGTTAAATAATATTCTCATGTAGTTAGTTGGATAATGTTTATAGAACCTTTCCAAAGCAACATCACAATAAACAATCATTATCCTTGCTTCCTAATCATTCTCGCCGTCCGTTTAACATTCATTCACTATTAAAATGTATTCACGCGAATCCTTTGTAACATAATATGATCCTAATTGATATGGAATTTCGTGCATTTACATTTACATATTACGAGCACATAATAAATGGACGTCATCTAATGTTCTTTTGTACCATTCATGTTCGTACATTATCTCTTGGCAGTCTTCGCCATATGTTACATGGAACATTTGACTGAATACAAACAGCGACATAGCACATCGTTAATCTAGTGTGACATACTTACCGATTCAAAATTAACATACGTGTTGATTATATGTTAGAATGACAATAGAGTAACTGTAACACGCTTAGAAATAATACGGTATTACTTAACCGATTGAGGGTAAGTGAACTATTTTGAGTATTTAATAAATCAGCAGTCTAAACACGGATAAAAAATATACCGTAGCTTTAAATCAATTTCAACTAACAAATGTAAGAAGCAATGTTTGCAACCAAAATGTGACATCACTTTTAATGTGTTAACTGTTTCTTCTTGTTAGAAAGACGTTTTTATTAAAATAAATATTTTACAATTATATTTACTATTTGAATTTTTTTTTAATAAAATAGGCACGTCCGATTTCACTCATCGCAAATTTTTTCAACTGATACAATACAAACGTAAACAAAACTATGTGTATAAAAAGGAGATTTCATTTTAATCTGGTATAAAAAAATAAAACGTAAAAATTTTGATAACAGATAAGTTCCTAATAATTTTTGAGAGGTCCTTATAATTTTATTTTCTTAAGCTGTATTTTTTAGTTATAACTTGTAAATTTTTGTCTTGATTTTTGAACATTTTTGATGTCTGGTTATTATTTTTAGTATGTTTGAGTATTGATTTCTTTGATTGGCCTTGTTTCGACTTGCAAAATGAGCGTAACTGGTCCTGATAAAAAAAATATTTTAGTTTTAGTTTTTATTATCGCGTTTCATGCTTTAAACAAAATGTTACATAATATTTTTTTTTTGAAAATATTATCGATTATACGATTGGGAACAAGTGGTTGTGATCTTTATTAAAAAATAGCTTGAAAGCATTCGTAATGCGTCTTACGGGTAAAAGCCGGGACATCAATATCAGTATAAGCGAAACCGGTCCTGATCAGAATAATATAAAATTGTGAACTTGACACTAATCATTCTTTTTATTATTCGTTTGTAATATCTTTTCAACAAGAAGTGTCGGTTAACATATTAAAGTGTACTTTCCAGAGATAATATATTGGTTTTAAAATATTTATTTAAGCCGTAGTCAATATTATGATACTATCGTTGAGAGGTTTCGGAAATTTTTGTCATCTGAATTGGTTAACTATACGTTCAGTTTAAATGTGTTTTCGTAGTAAAATGAATATATATACAGCAGAGATATTTTAAAAACCATAAAACCAGATTAAGAAGGTCATTATTTTTAATTCCAAGTCATGATTTAATGATGCCAAATAAATCATTATCTTGAATAACTACTTTCAATAAAACATTAAATGCCAATTATCAATCCACCATTAAATGTTTTACATCAAAAATACACTTTTTAAGCCACTCAAGTTGATTTCATAAAATATAAATATTTGGTATCAAATATGAATATATATGTTTTAATCGTTTATCAGTTTACCAGATTTGAAATTGTAGTATATTTAGTCAATTGAACTATACTAATCTTAAGTTCAATGACCCATAAATGGCATTAGTATATATAATAATGTAAACTATTATGCATTCAAGAAAGATGATCGACTTATCAAGTTATTAATAAAAAAATACTGTTCGGCTCCCCGCAGTATTGATTTAATGCCGAGAGGATTTATATAATACAATAAATACATGCTGGTGTACAACTTTCATATATCTACGGTAGAGACTTCTTCTTCCAACTGTCGCTTTATAACTTAATATTGGTGATACGATATTTATACTCACATTTATCTGAAATAAAAGTTTTTTTGCACATATTGCCTAAGGAAAAAACATTAGGTTGCCAGTTACTTCCTAATTAATATGTGTTCTTAATAGGACCACGCTATTATAAGTAACGTTTACTGTTATACAATATCTGGCAACATAATACGAAGTAAGTATGCGCTCGCAAATTTTATAGCGCTCGTGATGGTTGGTAGACTCGATTTTATTAGTAGGGAACTGATGTTTCAGCTTAAATGTAATCTTATTTTATTTAAACGCACGGCTACAAGAATATTTTTCTTATAAAACAATAAAGGCTTAAGAGCATATACGCATATATATATATGTGGCAAAACCTAGGCAATCGTTTTTTTTTAATTGCAGTATGATCTCCTCTTCGTCTCGCAGACTATTTATTCCGCAATAATTAATTCAATAATATTTTTATAAATTTAAGTCTTTATGCAGTTATCTTCTGACTGGACCTTTAGATGGTATATCATTGCGACTGTATGTGATATGTAAATACCATTACGATTACATTTTGAAAGTAGTTATGAGCGGATATAGTAGTCCACAAATTTATCAGTCATCAATAGAAAATCGACCAAAAAACTTCGACTTAACTTTGCTCAAAACTTTGATTTTGTCACATATCTCTTCATCATTTTTTACTTAAAATAGCTCTTGTGTTGTCTCAACAGCTATAATAAAAAAAACAAATTGCTCAAGTGAAATTAAAATACCATACCATCAACAGGCGCCCGAGGCGTGAGAAACTTTCCATTATTGGTGTTAAAAAAATAGCCAAATATTATATCTCAGATCCACTATTTCCGTAAGATGTGCCACACCTATGTCATTATGTAATGTCTTTAATATAATATATTACCTTACGTAATTTGCTTTACCTAAGAGCAATAATGTAACGATGTCTATTATTCGTGTATTATGAACCGTACATCGTTCTAGTCAAATGAATAGCTATGTTTACAAATAAAAAATATTTTAATCAAAATTCATTTAGTATAAGTATTGCATTTACAAATAATTTAGTATCGAAAGCGAAATCCTAGCGAAAAGAAAGGCCGAAGTCTCTACATTCTCGATGTAACAAATTTCATAAACATAAAATATTATTTTATAATGCAAAAAAAATATGTTTTTAATCTTTATATATGGATTGTCTTTGACTCACTGCCATACACGATGGAGTAAAATTCACTTGTCATATATTATATATACTATATATTTTTAACCTTTTTGACCTCAAATATAATCTTTTTTTTTAATAATATTTCTGTAGTTTTATTAAAATATATACCATCAAATAGCTATATTTTCTATATTATATATTTCTAATCTCTTTTTACGAGTTAACTGTCACTTCTTGATAGAAAGGCATAATATTTGAGTAAAAAAAAAACACAAGTTTTTAATGCTTATTATCACAATATATTGTATGATCAGGACCGGTTTCGTTCACCCGAGCATTGACAGCTGGGTTTTATCATTTGATAATGCTCACGACGAAAGAAACCGGTCCTCATCTTAAAGTATTTGTGGAAATATGTACTAAAACATGTGTTTCTTTATTAGTAGCGCAGTAGCGTAGCAGAAAATTTGTGTGCCCAAAATTTTCAACGACACCACTGCTTTTAATATCATATCTGTCTGTTTAATTATACAATATCATCATCATCATCAGCCGGGGTCGATCCACTGCTGGATGAAGGCCTCCCCCTGCTTTTTTTTTTTCAGGGGGGGTTTGGACATAGCAACACCACGCTGCCCAGGCGGGTTGGTGTTCGGTTTTCTGTCTGGGTTTTCCTTCCCATAGCCAAGAGAACACGGCACTCGGTGTTCCCGAGCGGTCACCCATCCAAGCACTATCCGCGCCCAATGTTGCTTAACTTCGGTGATCGGACGAGAGCCGGTGCTTACAACGTGGTATGGTCGTTGGCATTATACAATATATCGTTTAAATAAGAAAGTCTATAAATGTTGTTACACAGCTAAAGTGCTTTTTTTAACATAGTCTCTATAAGACGTTATACAGAAACGAATGTTTGTAGCTCACAGGAAAGCAATTAAAAGTATGCTATAAATTTTAAGCTTATTAATTGGATGCTAGCCACGCTTCGTATTTGAATCGGCATTATCCATACGTGTAGATATCGATCAATCAAATATTTGCCTATTAAATATCAGCGATCTAATCACGAATTTTGTCAGTATGACATCATAATATTTTTAGTTATCAAAAATTTACTTTCTAACACGTAGGTACTCGTTTATATTTAAATTAAAATAGTATTGAAAAAACCAAGAAGTTTGCATCAATGTATTTATTTAATATATATATTATATATATACATCTTTTACAGACTAACATAGCCTTCATTGCTAAGTCAACTATCCGAAATTTTCATTAATGCACTATCCCAGTGGTTCCCAAACTTTTTCTGTTTCCAGCGCCCTTTAAATATCAGAATTTTGCTGCGGCGCCCCAAGTCAAAATAATGGTATCTCATGGCAAACTGTATGTTAGTAATAGTTTTTCATTTAGATCCGACCACGAAATTTGTCGAATTCGACTATTGGTTATACAGAGGCTCTGGGCAAGTTGTGATATGGGTAGCGCTGTTGGCGAATTGTTCATTCCAGCGCAGTCTACATAAACGTAACATGCTGATCAAATTAACGTTAGCCAGAGTAACATTTTATAACGTAGTAATATTAATAATATTTTTAAAGGAAAATTTTCACGGGATCTCAATAGGACAACCGCGGCACATAGTTTGAGTAACTCTGCACTTACCAATTAATTCTTTAAAGATTACATAAACCGGCGATCTAGTCAAATGGTCTGTCTTAAGCACAATTTGTGAAAATATAAAAGTATTATATTGGAATGTTTTCATCGTCTCAAATTATATTATTAAAAACTCAATGTTTAGTACTATTTTACATAATTTTATATTTTTAAGATCAGGACCGGTATCTATCATCGCGAACACTCTTCCGATCTCGGAAAAAAGATCGCGATCATTTGATAATACTCTTTAAATAAAAAATATATATTGTTTAAATATTAAAACATATTATGTATTATTAATTAAATTCGTGACGTGTTACTAAACATTCTGTTTCAATATTTTTATATTTAAAAAAATATTACTTGAGACAGACATTCGATCAGACCACCGGTTTATGAAATTCGTTAAAAATAAGCTAGTCAGTAGGTTTTACTAACCGGAATAACGTTTGGCTATTTTTGTTGTCAAGCTTTATTCCGGTTGATGAAGTTTTTCATTTCGAGCCCTGGTTTATCGTGTCATACCATCCAGTCAATAAAAATAAAAATTATTTATATTCACAAAATAGGCAGTGAATCTTCTTACATAATTTATTTTAACGTTAATGTATAAATTATACAATTTTAAGCAACGCACAGTAATTATGTTCGATTTAAAATAACATTATATTCTTGGTGACATTTAGATACAAAGGAAATTTCCTGAATAATGTTCAAATAAAGTTTCATCCCATGTCCGGTCGTTTAATAAACATAATAACAATTATCAGTTTTAATTTGTTTGCGTGCAGACGACAGTTTAATATTCACTTGTCAGGCAGCGGGCGGCAATGTTACTCAAACTATTTTTTATATTAATAGTAACTCTGTATTCATATTATTATTATAAAATTTAACAAATTATTAACAAGGTATTGATGACTAAACGCAGTTTCGTTTATCGGTACCTGATTGAACATATTATAAACATTGATGCATTTGATTATATTATCAAAACATTGATTTTGAAATCAATGTTTAAACGATTATGTTTGTTCGTAAACAACACAACTTTATTAAGAAGAACGCTAAATAGCGTTCGTTAACAAATCGAGTACTAAGCCGATACGAAATTTTTTAACTTATATTATAGTTAAACAGATAAAAATATCTATTTTTATCAATATAATAAAGAAGTATTTCGTCTAATTGTAAAAAATATATGTCTTGAAAATTATGTTTCTTTATATAGTTAGAGCTTTATGATACAGTGATATATATATTCTGTTTGCGCCAATTAGGATGTTACATGACTATAATACTTTTAAAGAAAATATTATTATAGAATTGACAAAACGATATT
Source organism: Himalopsyche japonica (assembly GCA_028555115.1). NCBI lineage: Eukaryota > Metazoa > Arthropoda > Insecta > Trichoptera > Rhyacophilidae > Himalopsyche > Himalopsyche japonica. The sequence continues at coordinate 741,556 of JAHFWJ010000461.1, forward strand.
CCAATAATGCCGATTTTTGTTTGTTTACTGTTTCATCATATCAGTTATTATTTATTATCTACCGTGCATCATTCTTAAATGGTTCATTACGTCTGACTTTACATCGACACGCGACATTACATCAATTAATAAGTAAAAGTCTACAGCGAAACATAAAAGCGTTTTAAACTTAAATTGAATCGTCAGTTTCGTTAGATATAATTATATAGCAGCTTTCTCGGTTTATTGTTGATCACGAACTTTTATTAAGACAAACTGTTTTGTTTTTAAACAAATGAATCAATCTTGCCAAGATATTTCTATCTGTAACGGACGAGATTAAATATAATATATACCTTGAAAACCTTTTTTTATAACTTTTGGCGTAACAGTTTATTAAATATTAGCAATTTACCGGATGTTGAAACTGTGTACGATTCCACATTTGCTTTTCAATATTTTCGGGCATTCTAACAAACGGATGCAATAGATATTGGAAGACAAATCAAGTGGAACTGTACGCGTTTTCGACAATTCAAATTTGGTGTTAAAATTCAACAAGAACTGTTCCTGATTTATTATTTAACCACACGAGATAATCTTGTTGAATATTTTTATCTCAAAATGAGGAGTAAATAAATGAATGCCTCATTCTCAAGATGACGAAATCTCGTGATTAGAGTAACCGGTCCTGATCATGAAATATATTGTGGAAATAAATATTAAAAATGATTTATTATTATTAAAATTATCATGCTTTTCCATCAATAAGTGACAATAAACACTTTAAAAGTGATTGAATCAAAAGCTTAAATATTCATACAGACCTTGCTGAAATTAAACGAGTTAGTGAATAAGTAAAGGTTTCAATACACTGTCAATATGCCGGATGATGTCTTCTCTTAATATCGAGCAGATAGGCTACAATTTGAGCCACTCAACAGAAATAAAGTGTTAAAAAGATTTTTACGGGAATATGGCAAAGTAAGATGTAATCCAATTTCCATCGCTACGCCTAGTTTTTCAGATCGGACTAATGGGGAAAATATGATCATTACATTTATATATTTTTAACAATAATCCAATTTGGCCATCTATGAGCGTTAACAGCTCGGCTACTAGACTGGCAAAAATGAGCCATTCATTTTTGAGCAATGTTATTTTACTGCAATACGGTGACAAGAAGCTTGCATCATTGACAGTGAAAGACAGAATACAATTTTATTACATTCAACTGTTTATTTAGAAAGCTTTTGTTTCGAACATCTGTTATCGACGCCATACTGTCTAGTCTATGGCATTAAAACAACAAACTACTATTATTTTTATCTGTCTCAAAAGTTTTGCCACTGTGGCATATAATTATATTTAGTATAATTAAATAAGTTGGTATTTTCAAACTTTCCTAATGGATCTAAGAAACTACAAGTAAACCGAAAGTAACATTTATACAATAAACTATAAACGATTAATCTCGTGATAATGTAGTAATATATAATACCCATCGAATTAATCGGGTAACTTTGCGAGCTGTCAAAATTCTTGGATTTGGATTATTTCTGAAGTATTAATTAACGCGATGAAAACCATTTACGAATTTTTTGAACAATATTGAAATTTGATTAATAAATTTGACAGATTATAAATTATTAAATCTTTGGCACTGACTTCCATCTACATTTTAAAATGAGTTTTATTTCCTTACTTTTTAAATTTAAAATTCGTTAAGCCAAATAAAATAGATACTATTTTTTTAAGATAAATTGTTTTAAAGATTATTTCTTATTACGTTTTTTAGTCTATAATCTGTAAACGACTTATCCAAAAATATCAACTCATTCCCTCTGCCTAAACCAACTACAAAAAACTTACGTGATCACTTTTAATTTGCCAACTATCATTTCTTGGTGAAAAGGCATCATATTTTAATAATAATAAAACGCAATTATCTGTTCAATTTCCATAAATCTTTTTTTATTCAGATCAAAATTGGTTTCGCTAATCGCGAACATTATCAAATGATCTCACGTTTTAACGCTTAAATTTCAATGCATCTATTTTGATAAATAACAAATTAATAAAACTATTTTTGTTTAAATGATTTCTTTTTAATTTTTCCTCAAGTATTTGATGCTAGAATAAATGAGATTGTATATTGTCTATCTCATATTAAACAATATTTAAAACTTAACTAAAATTAAATTTGCTCAATGTTCTGAAGATGGCGTAAACTGAAATAGCAATCATTACTAAAAAGAGTGTGAATTCAAATACTTTAATATTTTAAAATTATTTAATTATTCATACATCATGTCTTAACCTGTTTCCTACTTAGCCGTGTAAAAGATATTGTATTCAAACACCGAGTACTTCAAAAATGTATTGAATAATGTTAAGGACAAATGATGCAAAGCTTAAATACAATAATTAGTTTATAGACAAGAGTACACACAAAACAATTGATACATCAACAGTCAAGCAGCGATAGAGTGTTACGACTAAATTTCAAAAATATTTTCTAGGTGTATAAATCAAAGTAGATTTATTTTGTAGCATCGAAAACAAAAACGAGCCTTTAAACAAGTGAATTGTACATATAAATATAATATTATACATAATAAATCATATCCAAATTATTCTTATATAAATATTCGTGATAGGTTATAAAGTACCCAGTCATAAATCATGGTTCTTTCTACGAATATCGAATTGTGGTATCAGTGTATTATGTACATCAAACATAATTTAATATCAATATCAATCAATCAATTTAATAATGTAATATATTACATTGCAGACATCGTAATAATTTTATACGGGTATCCATTCAATTGAGAACGTTGTATCATATATATGATATGAAATGGTATAGAGAATACAGATATAAAAAGTTTTCTTGTTTAATTGAATTGACATATTGAACTAATAGGTTGAAAATAACAAAGAATTATATTTTAGTTTTACAAAAATTGTATTAGCCTTTTGATAGCTAATTTGCTGATTAATTTTCACGGCATTTTTTTAAATATGATAACATTTCAGTAAACTTAGCTACGTTTGCTAGTTTAGAAGAAACTATAACACACTTTAATCTTTGCATATACAGTAGTTGATTGCTTAACACAGGAGCTCCCAAACTTTTTCGGTTTCCGGCGCCCTTAAAATATCAGAATTATTTTGTGGCGCTCCAAGTCAAAATATTGGTCATCTCATAGTAAACCTTATGTTATCTTATATTTTGTAAATTAATAATATTTCCTGATGGAATATTTTCCCGGCGGCTGGGGCGCCGCGGCGCGCATTTTAGGTTACTCTGAGCTATCGAATATAACCTGATAAAAACACATTTTTTGTACGTATGCCCACAATAAATTTTATGATCAGGAAGCGGTTTCGTTCACCGCGAACATTATCAAGTGATATCATTAGTTGTCAATGCTCGCATGAATTTATTATATTATATAAATATTTGGTGGAAATAAATACCAACAATGTGTTTTTTTTATTATTTAAATTATCATGTCTTTCCACCAATAAGTGGCAGTTAACAAACTGATTCATCACTTCATAATGCTCGCGAGGAGCGAAACCGATCCTGATATTCTTAATATAAAAGTATGGAAATATTACATAACATTATATTTTATTCATTGAATGTTAATTTTTCGTTTGATTAATTTTAATCATAATAAGTAATCATCAAATTTTCGACTGAAATCAAATAAATATATAATTTGGCTGATATCTACTTTGGCTTCAAACCTTCGTTAGAACTAACTCTGAAAAAACTTCCAAGGAAGTTTTTTAATAATACATAAATGAGTTTCCACCAACTAATTACGAACTAAATAAAATACTTATTAGACGATTCTTTTAGATAAAGACGAGTTCTCTGGAAGTTACACTGTTATAATTTTGTTGGATTAACTATAATAGATTTAATTTTTGATTGAAATTTCATTTAAGATGCAATTTTTTACTCATTATTTTAATGTTGCCTTAATCATTGACTGCGCCCTATTATTCAATTAAAATTCATTGTATTTTGCAACATTATATTATTAATATTGAATTATGTCGCGACACTTAAGCATCATGCTTGACACTAAATCTAAATCTATCGCCGGATGGTAACATATCACCGCCACAACAATGGGCTATTGAATCCAACTTACCGCACTCTGGTCTCGCTTTGATTACTGGGTAATTACGGTGAGGCTTTTTATAAATTTGATTTCTAGGTTAATTATGACATCTTCATATCGAAAAACTTACGCCGTTCATAAAAGTAAAATAAAATGGTCGGTATTAGTTGTTTCCGATTTTATTTTCAATATCAGCTTTTTGTCAACGTTTAATAGTTTTAAATCATATTCCGCGTGCAGTGTCGAGCAAATGGCAGTTATTAACGTTTTGCATCGCAAGTGATTATTGAAAGCAAAGATAGATAAAACTTTCACTAGAAAACTGGAAATAATCTTTTTTTTTTTAAATATGCCAAACAATAGAAAGGTAGTCACAAATATATGGGTACAATAATACGGTGAAAAAATAGCAATTTATTTTGCTTAAGTTATAGTTTATATTTACTGGAACTATAACTACGGAACTATAGTTCCGACGATTGCGTGAGCCGAAATAGCTATCAACTATATCTTACAAAAAATTTGTAGAACTAAAATACAGTGCTATTTTTCCACCGTGTTATAATGAAGTTCTCCAAGTAAATGTTCATAAGCGAAACAAACCGTTTGCTGTATGTAAGTTTTATTGCAAGCGTGTGATAAAATGCATGAAGATGTCGAAGGTCGAAACCCTGTATCATCATGAGTGACAAAACATGTGGAAGTGTATATTGTCACAAAAATTTTAAATTGCTGTTAAATTCCATCAAATAGCGTAAGTCATATCGTAAATTTTATGATTTATTTTCATCTTTTCTTAGACTACATTTTTTAAAATGCTAAAATCTTATTTAAAATTTTTAATAAGGAAAAAAATGCAGGGAAGCTTAAGTTTTGTACCAGTGCGGTGTATAATTAAAATAGACAACATAAAAAAAATGGTTTACTCTTCAAGCTTTGATAAACAAACAGTCATTTGATATGGGCTTTCATTGAAAAGCGGTTTTATTGTTTTGCCAACTTGTTTATTGTTATGACGATAAAAAGAAACCAGTTAATCCGGGATTGTTTACAAATAATCACCTAAAGTCTGAAGGAGAACTGTCGTTTCCCAGACAAATTACACTATGCATTAATCAGGTTTTCTTATGCGCTAACTAAGAAAATATGCTTCCAGTTATGACATGACTAGGGTTTAGCAACACAAAAAATATAATCTCGATATACCGACTTTCAAAATGCAAAATTTTTGTATGACAGTATTACCAAAATTTGATGAGCTTAGATTTCCACGTATTTTCCACGACGTAACAACGTTAAACTTGTTTCAAATTTTTTCTTGGAATATACGGAGAGAAAATCCAAGAGATTTTATTGCTATAATTTACGATATCGACTGAAGGTGCTTGAGTAAATTTCAATATCGAATTTTATTTGTTGAAACTTCATCCACGACCCGGGTTTCGCCTTTCGGCATCTTTAAGCATTCCATCAGACGGATGCAATAGAACAGTCAAGAATCACTTGATGATATTATTGTGTTATCTGTTATTTTATGTAGTATTGATTTATTCGAATAGATTTGCTATTTTACTTACAAATATTATTACAATGTATGTATATTGTTTCATGTATACAGAAATTTTAATTTGACTTTAGTAAATAATACTTTGGCAGGGAGCGCTATATAAGGAACGATACACGATATAGCAGGGAATGTACAAAGGCTGACTTAATTTCTTATACATTTGCTCACATAGTTTTCATATCTAAATTATACAGATAAAATAACAGCTAGTATTATTGTGATGCTAATGTTCAACAATAGCCAAAAACCGTAAGTTTTATGGCATTTATTGCCAACAGTGTATCAACAACTTTTAATTGTCATGCAAAAGGTGTGTCAATGTCAAAATAGTGTAGTTGATAGCACGTACATTAGGCGATAACCGCTGTAGAAAATTTTACAATAAAAACAATCAACTATCCTTAGCAAATACAGAAGATTATTTTTGTTCGTTGCGGGTTATGTTATATTACATATCTGTAAGTAAAATTTAAAAAAAAACATCTTTAGTGCTTGCGGTGATAGTTTATCAGTGCTTGATAAAACTTTCAATGATTGAAACCCGGCCTGTTTTTATATTATAAAAATATATAATCAAAGATATTTAAAAGAAGATGTGACATTTAATTATCACTAAAAGCTATACATTAATAGTGTTATCTACCCTATATAGTTGCACTAACAATGAACACTATGCCGGTAATTATCTAGTATATTTATTTTTTAATATAATATAAGAAATATTTAGAGACTTGGTTGACGATAATTTGCTCAAATATACATTTTGTTTTGATACTGAGGCCTGAAATTTAGAGAAACAATTTCAATCAATTTGAAATTGAGACGTTTATTGATTTCAAAACGATTCTGATTATAAGACTTGTTGTTTTCTCGTATATTAAATATTTTATTCTTAATAACTTTCTGATGCCTTACTACAACTTTTTTATTTTTAATAAAACACCTTCTTTTGAAATACTTATCTTAACCTACAGATTTTAAACTTATATGTGTGTTATTTAATTATTGCTCAAGTTTTCATAGTCAAACTGTATCAGCTATTAAGTGACAAGACTACAATAGCTTTTAGAGGAACTCTTATTTGGCATTGAAAGCTATTTATTAATGGATAAATTCTCTACTACACATGCCAAATACGGCAGAATCCATTATTTAACACTCAATCAAGAGCAATATAGTAGTCTCAATTTAATTTTCAATAGATTTTTGATTAGTTTATACAAGGAAATGATACGAAATGCTTTCACAATATATGATCAACAATGACGTTACTAAGCTACAACTATTAAAGAAAGCGATAACGATGCAATGTGCAAGATTGGTTTTAAATGATCATAGGCTTAATTTATTATATTCTTTACGCGCAAGATGTGCACACAATGAGAGTAAGAATGTCTGACTGTACGAATATATAATATGTATGTACACTATGTTGACAAAATTTTGATATAATTTATAATATACATGATGAACAGCCAGAGATTGACACACGTATGTTTCGTTTTTTTTTTACTATGAAATCAAATTTAAATATTGATTAATTAAGTATGGATGTGTTTTTATTAAAATCAATTGATAGTAAGGTTTATAATATAAGTCGAATTTATTGCACGAATTCGACCATATTTTTTAGTTCTAGTAAAATTTTATGAAGTCATGACATTTTTTACTATTTTTTTAAGTTGAAAAATGATTGCTAATATATGAGAAATGTATGTAAAAAATCTATCTAAGCTTCTTTTTGATTTTAAAAATCAATTTATTCCGAAAACACGTTTCGGTATTTGCAATATTATTTTTCACATTTATAACCTTTGCATGTTTTTTTAGTCCAAATTTTCAGAATTTTTATTTTCTTGCTGAGTCATACAAATTTGCCTTTCTTTGATATTTTTAAAAATTTTTCACATGTTTTGAGAAATAACAATTTTTAAAAGGAAGCTTTAAAAATATGATTAAATAACTCAAAAGTTTTGCATCATTAAATGATTTACTATATGAAATGCAAATAATGAATTTAAATGACTTTTAAAACTTATTATGTTTTGTATTCAATTTTATACACGAGGAAAACAATCAAGAAAAACCCTTCAAAATATTCGAGCTTTCAGCATTTAAAAGAGTTCAATGATTATTGGATAGTGATCTTCATATGATTTCAGGTTGAAAGTAATTTTTTGACTTTTCCAGTCCCAAATTGAGAAATTTCGAGAGAAACTTAGGAGCACATAACATTTTAGAAAATTGCACCCAAAATATTTTATTACTGGTGACCAAAACTGATTTATTTATTTAACGTGATTATTATTATTTTTTATATAGTGTGACGTGTGAAAACCTTAGGTCAATAAACTCTAAAAAAATGTACTTCTGCTTATATATATCTTTATGCATCTGTTCTCATATATTTTAAACTAAAATATGATATCTTTACAATCAAATTTTAGCCGTATGTAAAAAACTCAAATTTCGATACGCGAGTTATAAAATCGACTCCGCAAATGATCGCGATCGCTATCGCATACTAACATCGTTTTATGTTACCAGATATATTATAAAATATGACACATTGTTTTATTTTGACAAGTTCCTATTTAGAGAAAATATTTATTCCCGACGTGACTGGCCACCGAGTATTTTTTAATACTTCTGGAAAATGTGTAAAAAAACTTTTATTGCAGATTGACAATCGTATCACCGATATATATTATAGATTTATGTTTAAGACACAGTGACAGTTGGAGGAGATTCATTCAATCCTTGGGTACGGAAAAGTTAAATTTAATATCTTTTTCACCAAGAAGTAATAATAAGAATTTCAAAAATGATTACTTTGTTGTGTTTTCTGCAGCATTGATATAACTTCAAAGTTAAATTATTAAGTACTAGAATGTTTTAAAAATCCAGTTACTTCTCTTATACGTTATCACGTTCATAACTGTTGCAGTTGTTTCCCATTAAAATCAAGAAATTGAAAATATTGCACTTACCATGTTTTTAAATTCACAATGCGAAATGTTGTCAATATTAAATAATAAATTACGTGTTGTCAGTTGTCTAACAAGTGATGATTTTTTCCCATAATAATTAGACCAGATGGTAAAGTTGCCATGTGACGATGATATACTACAGATCCTTAAAATTCTCATTGCTGAATTCCAGTATTATCTTGTTTATGCGCAATTTTCACAAATGTTTCCGCATCAAAGTAATTACATATCGTGCTATTGTCAGCGCAAAGTACTAAGGACGCAATATCGTTCCGAAGAATTCTTTAGTTATATCCTTAAGTTCACGACAGGACCGCATACAGGATAAAAATTATTTCTTGTTTATGATTAAAGGTTGTCAATGAATTACCATCGAGAGATTTTAAATTTTAAACATACTTAAATAGCATGGTAGGATTAGAAGAAAATTTTTAATTGAGGGCGAGGGATACTAACCATATCATTATTTAACTAAATTTCTTTGAGGCTCGCGCACTTTTAATTGGTTGACAGTTTCAAATATACCCAACCATATACAGTAAAACCCCCATTCACACTTAAGTCGGAACCGAGTAATATAAAGAGTAGTGTAATTGGGGGAGTGAATTTCATACCAAATTATGGATTTTGTTTTTTCCGCAAAAAATACAAAACTAAGATTATTCTAAGACAGTCGCTTGGTGCGTTTGTAGCCTGACTTGTGTTGAATGCATAGAAGCTAGCCAAAATTTGATTGTATGCATCACACAGTGATCGTGCACTTGTGGGATTCGGGGTGAATATTTCGAACCAGCGCATAATTCGGAATAGTTTAATTGGGTGTTCCATTGTGTTTCTTTTATCCATAAAAATGTGAAATTAACTTGATAATTGTAGTAAAGTGTAGAATTAGCCTGCAAACGGGGATGCCACCAGTTAGGATATTAACCATGTTCAATAAGTCTACGTCAGTTGTTGACTTATTCCATGTAGGGTCTACATAAAGTTTTCACACATCTCTTGCAGGGTGTGACATGATTTTTTTAACGTTTATTTTTTTCATGCACGTCTGTTCTCAATGTGATCCATATAAGCTTATGACTTTTATTGCGTAATAGTTATTCTCGAACCATTAACTAAGTTCGACCCTGTTTTTTGATAATAACTCAACTTGACATGACAATAGGCAACAGACGCTACTTTCCCGACATTAGACGCCAATCAGTAATAGGAGAGCTATAAATCATTAAACATATTGTTAAAAAACATACTATGTTATTATCCCGCTGGATTACTTTAAGCATTTTTAGTACAACGCATCGATCGAGTCTCTCCGATGCAGTATATCATACACTTCATATAGATTGGCTTGGCAAAATACCAAATCAACAATCGAGAATGACAAAATGCAACGTAGTTCAGTGGCCTATTATAATATTACGAAGGCAAAGTCAAATGAATTGAAATAAAACACATTTTTCGTATTTTTGTTTTCGTGGTATATAATTATAGAATTATTTCGAATTAATATTTTTCATCTCTGGCAAATTAGATATATACATTATTCTGTATGTATACTATTATTAGATGTTTAAAAACAAACTAACCTAATATTCATTTATCTTAAAAAATCTACTTTGCATGCGAGATATTCGAGAGATTGGTTCAAATATGTACATAACTTCCAAATGGCTTGTTACTCAAAACCCCGGTTTCACCTTTCGGCATCTTCAGGCATTTTAGTACACTTGGCTACTCGAATGACTCAATGTAGCAATCCATCCATGTTCTAAATTGCTTGAAGATGTCAATTTGCAAAAACCAGTTTTTAGTAATAAAGTGTTTGGATAATTAACGATATCGGCTGAAGATGCTTGATGGAATTTCAATATCAAATTTGAATTGTTGAACTATATACACTTCAAAATCTTTTGTCACGCATGGCTTGAGCTTCGACTTTCGTTATCTTCATTTATTCTATCACACAGCAGAACTGACCGTCGATTCTGTTGCATCCGTGTGATAAAATGCCCGAAGATGCCGAAAGTCAATGCCGATGTCAGTTAAAAAACATGTGGAATCGTACAAAGTTTCAACAATTCAAATTTAAAGCATGTGGAAGTGAACAGAAATTGAACGATTCAAAAAAATCTTTTAGTTTCAATTTTAACTATTGAATTATGTTAATAGTTGTTTTAGTAATTTAAAATTTATTTAAGTATTACTTATTAGGCTTATTTTTATCTATATAGAAGTTCCACCTAGTGGACGAAATAAATTTTGAAAGACTTTTAAATAGAGCACAAATGTTTCGATATCACAAGACTAATAAACGTCAAGCCAGTTGTTGCTCTAGTCAGAATCGAGAAGCAGTACATCAATAAAATTTAACAAAGAAACTTCATAACAAGTAAGGCAATAACCGAGCGAAGCTTTCAAACTCGAATGACAGCAGAGGCTATGTGAAAACTTTGCATACTGCTTCATTATAGCCCAGTTGACAGTCGGGGGAAAATGATACCGTGGTACCAGGAACTTGTTCATACGACGACACCCTTTCGCAGGCAATTTCAAGAGGGTGGTTGCCCCTTAATTGGCGATTGATTCCGTGCTCATTTTCACCCTGTTCGGATTAAAAAGTACACACTGCTATTGACTTGGTCAAGTTTTACCCACTTTTTGTAGAGTCGTATAACATAAATATGTTTTATTAAATTTTACCCTCTGGAATTAATCCAATTTTATATTTAATTCGAATGTATCGTCACGTTTTTTTTTAGTTTAACTGAAACAAATATTTATTTTAATACTTGTTTTTCTTTTCGCTTTATTAAACAATATTGATTTTATTTCATATTAACTAGATAATATATTTCAAAAACGTATGTAGCTTCATCAGTGAATTTGAAATAACATTATCTTATTTTTTTTATATATGAACTGCTAATTTTTAATTTTGACCAATATATTTTTAAAATATTAATAATATTTCAACATTATTTTTGCTAGTTTCGGAACATTTTTTTACTGCGACAATTTTTCATTAATCAATTCATTTGCCTAAAAACAAATTGATTAAAACACGTATCTTCGTCTTGATACAATCTGTAGTAACAAGATTTCATTTAATTAAAAAGCTAGTTATAGGAAAACTTTGTAAAAATATAGCACATAACAAAAGCTCATTTATCAAAAGCCTTGATATTTTAGTTATTAACATGGATACCGCTAATTACGTTTTACCGTTTAGAAAAAAAAAATTTAGTACAGATGGGCAATATTTCATAACTATATCTTGGGTAAAATAGCTAGCTACACAATTGTACGTAACGCGAATATACTGTTCCAATGTTTATTGCAAATGACATTCGGATATATTAATCATTTTTATTTATTTTTGTTTAATCCAATCCGGAATCAAAAATGATTTTTTTGTCGACTCTTAATAAAAATTGAACTTTTAATTGTTATATAATTTACACTTTATAGCACAAAAATTGGTCTGACGATGTTTTCTTTTTGAACTACCAGATATTAATTCAGAAGAAATTAACGATTTTTGAATACTGTGAAGGTAACATTATAAATATGCATGAATTTTTGGAGCCCTAATTGGAAGATTTTATTTTTAACTTTTCATGCCTTAAGCCCAAACATAAAAATTTCATGCTAGAAGGTGCTGCTGGTTAATCAGTTCACTGCCAAGATTATTTTTTTAATCAGTTGTCACCCGTAAGCCACGGTATAAAAAAGTGTTTTTTTTTTCTTCTTTAACTGTTTATTAGACACTGAAACAAAATTGGAATATATAAAAAGACAACAACAGATGCAAACATTACGATAAAGACATATTGTGACTGTTTTTCTAATACACGACGAAATTATGTTTCGCCACTTGTGGCGACTATAATTTCAACTGTACGTCACATCGCAAACATGATAAGATTTTAAAAATATGTAATTTTTTTTTTTATATTGCTTAAAACAATTCTAAATACGTCTTTACACGTTGACATAAAAAAACGTTCGTCGAATTTTTCGATGGAACATACAGAAATTAATATTTGCGACCTTGCGTGCATTTAGCGTTGAAGCGATTAAATATTTTATAACAAAAAATATTGACAAGATAACTATGTAATTTGTATAGGAATATTTTTTTTAAAAATAATGTGTATACAGTGTATTAAACAATATTATTTTATTGTCTTAATTCCTGGTTATAAGCATCGAGAATGCTTATAACCAGGAATTATAATATGATTAATGATACGGAGAACCGTATCATTAATCATAATACGGTTCTCCTCAAAACATATTATTATGTGACAACGGTCTAAAATATAATACATAATTTTTATATAACATATATACACTAAATGTATCTACAAAATGACGAATCACTTTGAGGAGTTGTGTAAAAAGCTCAGTTTTAGGGTTTTTTTATCATATATACCCACCAGTTCGGCAAAAAGTGCTTACAAAGCGTTTCTTTCACTACATTTCTCACAAATGGGAATTCTCTTATATGGGCACAGCTATTAATCACTAGTAGGTCCTCGAGCGGCATTTGAGCTCAGTAAAAAGTTCGCTTTCTATGTGAAAATAAGACTAAAAATCTAAACATAAATACACTGATTGTGCGGTATGTTGTAATATCAAGGGCGAGCTTTTGCGGTGAGACGTCATATTTTGAACGAAACGTTAAAGTTTTGTCTAGAAGAAAAATACGGGCAAATTTAAAATAAAATCAAATTATTTCTACGGAACTAAATACATTGCTGTTATTATTCTATCGAAAATAATTTTGCTATATGTGTTTAATTGTAATCGTGAAATTCTGATAAATAATTAAGCCACGTTAAAAATTTTATAACGGTAAGTTATAAAAAATATAACGGTACGCAGGTAAGAGAGTGAAATAAAAAGTTATTTGCCGATATATATGCATATTTTCTTTCAAGTATGTCCAATGTTTTGTACGGAGTATGACTTAAAATTTCCATTTAAATGTATTTCAAAAAGAAACTATTTTCACGAGCTTTCGCTCTCGGTTTCAAATGGTAATGTACTTTTAAAGCTCCATCAAACTTCCGGCTATCGTTTCGGCTATTTCAAACGAGACCGTCGACAAATTTGATATCGTTTTTTAAGCGCGTTAAGCGTGATGGATTGTTTAGCACTTTGTTTGACTCGCGTTTAAGTTCTTGGAAGAAGTTGTTCTTTCATTTGCATACATATACACAAACAGAACAACGTTATGTAAACTCGTAAATCGTATTGCGATGAAAGTTGGAGAAAGAATTATATGTTTCAGTATCGGGAAATATACATTAGAATAATGATTTTATATTCTAGAAAATATTAAGATATATGTGATTAATTAGCAAAAGAGCCTTTTGAATTATAGGCTGTATATGTTTTCATAATGATAATAAGTAATATTTCTTCGATTTATTATAATAAGAGAAGAATTCAACTCAAATTATTTAGAAAAATTTTGGGGTAACCCTACTTTCTTAAAATTTTTACACATTCTCTTCGAAATAGGAAAAAGCATATTTCATTCAAACAATTTTAATAACTAAAAATATTATTTTTTGGCATCTTTAGACTATTTTGAGCGCCAAAGAAGTCTACCATCGAGTCATTAGTAGGATGGTATTTTTAAAATAGAGAATGCCAAACCACGTGTAAAAAAGCACACTTTCAAAAATGAATATGACTTGCATAATCTTTGTTCCTGTTGCTTTTCATTGCTTCAAACGTTTGTATTTTTTAAAATGCATTTGTCATTTTTAATAGGACTGTCTCAATACTAATATTTTTTTCGAAACTAGATTTTTTTAAAGATATTTTTTTTTACAATACGTTTGTTTTACGTTACTATAAAAGATATTCATTTTTATAAATTGTCGTCTTTTGTTTTTAAATGGCAAAAGTTTTGCTCAAGTGATGAAATATTTTTTCCCAAAATTATTTGATGTTTTTCTCGAGTAGATCTCAAGCAATTTAAAACTTCTTTGTATTTGGCGTATTAGCAAGTATAATTTGCTAATGCTAGGTTATTTTATATTAACAATTAATTTATGTTTTAGTACTTTTTGCCTAGAGATGTCGTCAACAGAAAAAAATTGCAGACTTTTTAAAAAGTAGAATATTTAAATTAATTTATTCTAATATTGTTTTACTTTAAAAAGAAATTTTGCAATTTTTTTCTATTGATAACTTTTAAAGGTAAAATTAGGATAATAGTCAAAATCATGAAAGTTGATGGTAACCCAAAAAAAAATGGTATCAATTTTACATATTAACTTTTATAATTTAATATATCAATATAGAGTTTACCTATTATACAAAAGCCGCACTCGTTGTCAAGCGATCGCGCGACATAGATCGCTTCTTATAGACGATAGTTCTTCGTTCAAATTCATTACTAATTGTGAATTGTTTTATATCGATATTTTTTACAACTTTCGTGAGTTGGAATTCACTTTATTCTTACAGTTTATATGAATTAGGTTAAATAAATGTGATGCCGAAATATAAAGGTATCAAAATAATGTTTTATAACTCTTATGGTTTTAAATTATTATAAGAAAGTGTATTAACACTTTGCGGTCCGCCACATTCGCGTCATTTTTGAGACAAACGTTACGATCCGGGAACGCACAATGTGGCGTATTCGGATGCGCGCTGCTATACTACCAAAAATTAATAAAAATTTAATTTCTTACTTTCAAAATTTATCGATAGATAGATGAAGAATATAGACGAGGTCTAAAATTAAAATAAGAAAAAAACTATTTCGTTGTATTTAGCGAAAATTTGCGGACCGTTAAGCAATGGTGCAAAATATATCTAATCGAAGGATAACATTTTAAAGTTAAATTTGAGACATTTCAAAATTTAATATCTAATAATTAAAATATAATATAAATAAATTTTTAGTACCATTTTCACTGTTGTCCCTAGATTATGCTTGCTATGAGAGAAACCGATCATGATCTTACAAAATAGAATTTTGGAAATAGAACTATACGGTATGTCACTTTTAAGGTGTTAACTGTCATTTCTTGGCGGAAAGGTATAATATTTTAAATAATAAAAACACATTATTTAGTACTTTTTACCATAATATAACATGATGAGAGAAACCGGTCCTGATAAAAAAATATGTATATTTTTTGTGGAACGTGTACAATAGTTGGTGTTTACTAACAAACTAACTAATAGCACTTTACTAGGGTTGTTTTCGGATCCCGAATACCAATAGTATGTTCAAAGTGTCTTTGGTGTTTTGGTTTACACAGTAAAATCAAATGAGTGATTTTTATTAATGTTAATTATGATTAACTCCAATTGATAATGAAAGTTTCCAAATGCCATTTGGTGCCGCGGCAGATTGATGCAAGTCATGCCACTTCCATCTAGACCAGGGGACATACTGTAAGCAAACACGATTCGTTTATACAAATGTATAGCTGTACTTAATTTCGGTCAATTTAAACATGTACAAGAGTGAAAGCGTTTCCCAAATTTCTTAGAGATTGACAACAAAATAAACAATACTGCATAAACTCGAAGACATGAAGGTTTTTAAATATACATGTATATTCACTTAATAAGGTATATTAATCCATTTTCTGTTGAGCCGTGTAAAATATACTAAAACTCAGATAATATCAGAAAATATTTAATAATTTTAGTTTATATATCTGACGGGTAAATGGGTAGATTAAAAATTGTGTATTTTTGAAAATGTGTACATTTCTACATGTCTTGTCACACACTTAATAGGGTTTTACCTTTGGACATTTTCAGATATTTTATCACAAGGTTGCAATCGAACTGACAGAAAATAAACAGTTTGCATCGATTACATACAAAATAAATTACACAGGAAAAGTATTGACTCTAAGGCTAAATATTTTTATGAAATTATTCTAATAACCACTGATTTGATTTTAATGACCATACCAATTCCCAATAAAATGTAATTAGACAATTTAATACTAACATAATTTATACGAGGGGGGGGGGGTAACAGTGGGATGAAATACCAGGAGATTTAATGGAAAAATCTGTTTACTCATTGAACTTATCTCACGTAAGGGATATAGCACCGGAAAATATTGAAGGTTTAATGTTTCATTTAATATAGACATTGAACTTAATTAGGTTATGGTTACATTACAAATGTCTTTTACATGAAAGTTTTAATACTGTTAAAACTGTTTTATTTTTGTGTGTCAATTTTTAACACACAACAAATCGGTCATATCAGCACTTAATATGTTAGTAGTCAGAATATTAACATTTGTTTTTTTTATACGGAAAGTTTTTGTTTTTAGTTCATCAAACTTTTATAAATGGATAATGGATGGAGCTTGAAGATTAGTGGCTAGCTAATTGCTTTCACTGTGAAAGGAATTTTTAGAACACAGTGAGAAAAAAGCAATGTATTTTAGTTCCACATTTTTTATTAGACATGGTTGATAGCTTCGGCTATATTTCGGCTCGCGCCATCGTCGCAACTACGTTCCTACTATACGTTAATTTCCCACGATGGCGTGAGCCTAAATAGCTATCAACTATATATTTAAAAAAAAAACGTTGAACCTAAATACATTGCTATTTTATCACCGTGTTATAGTGGAGTTCTACCAAGTAAGTGCCAATTCAATCAATAAAAGGATTTTTTATAGATTTTTATCACCTATAAATATAATCAATTAGTAGATTGAAAAGTCGCATATGGAGTTGAATAACGTTGACCACTGAGGCGATATTTTTAAAAATTCAACCAGTAGCTGGACAGAACGTAAAATATCGTCTACCATTCGACTACGGAGTAGACAGTTTATTATTCAATAATACAAGTCATATTTTTGACAGCCGTTACGGTCCTGACAGAGAACTCCGCATGTAAAAGTTACATTTGGCTGCGAGTTGACCGAGAATGAGCCAAATTATTATTTCGGAGTCGAGCTACCTATTTATAGTCACCCTATATCTACTATTCCCAGCTGTGGAACAGAATCATGCCCCCCACTCCCAACCGATGAAAAAGCTACGTCGTTTATTTTGTATCTGCGTTTTGACAACCAAATTTGTTCGTATTCATTTCCCGTTCCTTTTTTTAAATTCTGTACGTGTGTGGATTTTATTGAACTCGAAATACAACGCAAAAGAATATTGTTTATAATTATTGTTTTGATGGTTTTTTTTTATTTTTTGTCAAGTAATACAGTTAAACCCTTTTTTAACGTACCCGGAATACCTGATTAACTTCCATTTGCATTGAATTTTTACAATCCGTTTACCGTTAGAGTTTTATTTTAGTACGTTTATACCTGCAATTTTTGTGTTTGAAATAATTAAAATTTATAATTGAAAGCAGATAAGACGATACTAGACGGTAATTCTTATCGATTTATAAGTTCTGTAAAAAATTGTAAATCTGCACACAAAGATGTAAGATCAAACCGATTTGTATGATTATCGAAATAAATAAATATTTTTTATAGTATTAGATAAAAAAAAAAATCTTTGTTTTCGATTTTTCCAAGCCTGTGGATTTAGAGTTGGAATCGTGGAAAATGAGCGACTACGAGTTCTTTTTCGATTACATGATTTTGAAAAATACTTCAATCAACATTTTGCTGGATTGTTTGATTTATCTTTAATCTAATGAACATAAATAGGTAATGTAATAAACCTGACAAAATTTTAACGTTTTTTTATTCTGAGTCGTTTTTTTAACGTCTCCACAGTCTTGAATTTTTCAACAAAATATCACTTCTATTTTGTAAAATAAGTATATGCAAAGCCAAAAATATGTCAATATATTATTAATTGTTTTCTAATTGGTATGTCAATGTTTATTTCAATTGCATTGTATATGATAGCTTATTTAAAGTATTAACCCATGTATCTTCTTGTAAATACAATATAATTATGTAATTTGACATAACAGATGTAATCGATTTATGTGACGATATAAGCCACCCTATTCCCTGATATCAAATTGAATTACGACAGTCAAATTCAGGTATCGGGAAATGTAAATTATATGCTAGCGTACTTGGATTTTATGGAATTGCTTTTTTAAGCATTTGATTGAAATCGAGGAAATTATATGCCTGAGGTATTTCCATGAATTTACTTCCAAAAACACGAAAAATAGTGCTAAATATTTAAAAATAATTACTAAAATATTTAAACAAAATTCAATAAAACTTTGCTTGTGTTTTATTTTTGGGAAATAGTGTAAATGAATAATGAATATTTTCATCACTTAAAAATTTGTATTTCGGGTTCTTCGCTTGCTGGTTTTCGATGTGGATCTCGCCGAATCGAATTCAAGAATAAACATATTTTTTCATTTGCTGGAAGGCGTGGGTGTTTGTGATTTGCTTGTGTGATCACATCGCTAAATTATTTTTTCAGTAATACATTAAAATAAAAAAACAAAATAGAGGAATGGAACTATCAATAATAATGGTCCAAAAATAACAATCATCTATAAATACAGTAATAAATGTATTGTATTTAAATAATTCCTATCCACCAAGAAATAACAGTTAACAAAGACTTAAACAAAATGCTTAAACACCGGAGCCTTTAGAATTGCCATTTAAATGCCACTTGCAATTCAATGGGCAATTTACCTGTATTTTTTTTTGCAGGAAATTTTGCTTTTTAAATAATTTGATTGTTTTTCTTTGCGTTAATTTGACTAACTAGAAAATATTCCCACGGCATTTAAATACGGAATGCTTTTTTAAAATTACGAGCGGACCTGCAAGCAAATCTTTTTCACAAATAATTGGCAAACGTTTCTAACGTCTCACATACACGAACGGATTTTTAGGAGAAACTGAACATTCATTTTAGAGGAAAGACGTGATTTTTTTCAATTTATATCTTTTAAAAAAATATGTTAAAAATATGGAGCAATCAAACATATTTTTGGCGTGATTATATGATTTGTTTTATTTTAATTAAGTAAAAAAACCTCTTGAAATGAAATTTACTATTTACGTGAAATGAAAAATAAAACCAAATAAAGGTTCATTATGATTTAGCAAATAATTATTAATATGTAATATTGGTTAATGGATGGGAAAATTAAATTATGAAAACAGAAATTAATAGATTAAGCGCTCGCGATAAACGAAACCGGTCATTTTTGTAATACAATAGTTTAAAATTGGGTAAATACTGCCAAATATTGGGTTTTAGTTGTATAAAAAAACGCCTTTCCACTAATAAGTGGCATTTAAATATCCAATTAACGATATCGATTGAGGGTGGGTGCTTGGTGGATTTTGAATATGAAATTTAATTGTTGAAACTTTGTACAATTCCACGTGATTTGTCTCTCACGGACACCTTCACCTTAAGACATCTTTAGGCATTCTGTCACTCAAGGATGCAAAAGAACCAACTGTCAGTTGTATTGATTCCGTTATTGACAAGACGCTTGAAATTGGGCTGTATTATTTAAATTTAATGAATTTTCACGCATTCGTTAACCCCCTGACTGCTAACGTCTCAACTGTCACACGAAAACAGACAGCTGATTTCGGTGTGTTGATAGACATAATCACTCTCAAAACCTATATATACAAGCTAATATTTGCGTTGATTTGACCCTGATAATCACCATAGATTGTATAGCAAAAGTGTTTCTGAATTAATTTTTGAAATATGCAATTTTGGTATATCTTCTGCAAGGCTCAACAGGGAACGGGTTAAGGCAGTTAATATCTTACAATTTCTTATGCATTTGTTGAAGCAATGTAAGTCTATTGATTGAATACTACATTACAGCACGGTACAAAAAAAAACAATGTAAGCGTTTTTGATGAAACTGTACCAAATCTTCTTATATGTGTATACTGTGTATAATATATTTTATATATGTATATATATATTTTATATATATAGTATATTAATGTGTATAGTATATTTTGCATGGCTATTTCGAAATAAATTTATTCGCAACTTTACATGCACAAGAGTCGAATACCTAAAAATTTCGATTAGACTTACATCAGCGAAAAGTGCCTACGTAATTCATTTTCAAGAGACGGTTGTCTGAATATCGTTGAATGAAATTTGAATACACACGTAACCGGTTAAGATTATGAACATTGTACACAATAGGGTCGATAACCATTTGATCGATGATTGCATTATAATAGAAACTCACACTATCATTGCAATTTTTTCACACAGTAACAAATAAAACAATAGAATTGTATTTACTACAATAAAAGATTGTACGCGAGAGATTTGATAAAAACACAGTTTCTAACAATATTTCCGAATAAATTATGTACAACCTTTTGTACAGTTATTTGTTACTTTATCAAATCACTTGTAAGGTGTTAATCGTCACTTCTTGATGGGAAGGCGTGATATTTTCAATAATAAAAACACATTTTGTAGTAAATTTGAATTGTTACAACTTTGTACGATTCCACACGCTTTGTTACTATGCATTCTATCACACATTAGTCAGTTCTGTTGCGTCCGTGTGATGGAATGCCTGAAGATACCGAAAGGCGAAACCGGGTCGTTAGTGACAAAACATGTGGAATCGTACAAAGTTGTAACACTTCGTCTGTGTGTCATCATGTAACGCTCATCGCGAGCATTGTCAACTGGTGATATAATCAGTTGATAATACTCACAATGAGCGAAACCGGTCCTGATCATAATGCATGCTGTGGAATTAAGTACTACAAAGGTGTTTTTATTATTTAAAAAAAAAAGCCTTATCAAAATATCTTCATCGTCATTCTTATGATTTTGTCGGTATTAAGATTTAACAGACAACTTTGTATAAATGTGTGCTAATTTTTTAAAATATATAACAATGAGCAATCAGGCTCACGTTATGAATTTTTTTTAAATTACGTATGGTAGTTAGAAACCTCTGGTTTAGTCTAGCGATCAGCAATCTCATTGACTAATTACTAACAATCTCGATAGTGATTTGAAATGAGTCTGTTTGAAATTAGATTATGCATTTGTCACTCCAATTACATTTTATTGACCAAATGTTGGCCACTGCTGACATAAGCCCTCGACAGTTAGCACTCGATAAGAGTGATTGATTCGTTGATTTTCGGAAAAGAAATGTTTGAGAGAAAATTTATGTCTATAATTTGTTATTTCTCGTATTATCTCATTAATTATTATCTCATTTAATATTTAGTAGGCAGAATTTTTTTTATGGAAAATTTTATAAATGTTACAGTAAAATTACATTACACATGAAAAATTATTTTAGTTAGTGAAATATCGTTTACCAATAATTCAATTCATTCTTTTCTTGAAATTCCTTCGACATTAATAATAAAATAATTTATATTATTCGGTACAGTCATAGCTCTTTTCAAGTCATAATATTTTTTCACCTGTGAAAACATGGTTTACCAATACAGGTAAAAACTGTACCTAAAAAGCTTACTTTAGTATCATAGTTGATTTATGGTGTCAATGAAAGTTGCGTTACGAATTTAATATCACTGGAAATTTTATGTTAAAATATATTATTACCCGTGAAAGTAAATTACAATTTATGTATATTTATTATAACTCGTACAGCACGTTTCTCCTACAACACGGTTGGTCAACTTTGACATTTTTTTGTATTATGGTTATATAAAAAAGAATATTTTTTTGTTTTTTTTACTTAAAAACCCCTGAAAGATATTTCACAAAAATATTCTATTCATAATATTTGACATTTTGAGACTTGTTTATAATGAAATTCCATAAGATTTCCATAAAAAATATTGTTGTTTTGAATGAATACCTTTATTTTGTAAAAATTTCTAGCTTCGTATAACACGATTTTTTAGTGAAATAAATTACCGCGTTATACGAGGTCTTGACGTATATGTAAAAAATGTACATTATTTGTGTCAAACTGAGTATATAATCTATTTTAAGCTTGCGTCATATTATCTTGTATGGCTTTTCCAGGCACTTGTGTCAACTCGATACAAATCGATATTACGTAACACAGGTGATAAGAGAAGGTAAATATAACAGCTTAAAAAAACTCGGAACAAGCACAAGCAAGGTTGGCAGTTATTTCAATTAGCAACTAAGTATTTAGTCATTAACAGATTTATAAGCATTTAAGCTGATAACTGTATTATCTCGAATAAATCACAACCTGTTTGTATAATATAATATAACAGCAATTTTGAATCCTTGTCTTCTTCTTGTGTAGAGTATATGAAATCTTAATAGAAGTATATTAACATTTTTTTACACATCTGTTTTTACCTATATTTTACATAAATAGTGGTGATGAAAGAGATACGGCTAGAAAAAAACTAGTTGTTTGCTTATTGATATATAAGGAAGACCAGGAGTTGATTAGAAAGGGCTCAAAAGGGCACTCGTGTTCCCATTGTCATGTTTGAATTAAGCTGGAAAAAAATCTTAAATCAACTCAGTGTACATCTGCTATTCCTGAAGATTACTGAAATATATGCATTTTTTCTTAACCCTCTAACTGTGTCAAATCTTTCGTGCTAATATCTGTATTAAAATATAAACTAACACTTTTTATTTAATTTTTAAAATATTCGATGATGGAGTATATATAGTGTGATTTCGTAGTAACAGGCTAAAATTCATGTATTTCCGGTCCATAATTAATGATTCTTAACCTTTTTTGCTTCTATATGTTTAAAATGTCTATCGCATCGTTAAATCAGTATATAATTTAAAAAATATAATGATCAAGTGTATTTTATTTAGAACAGCGCAATTAAGGACAATGTTAAAATATTAGCAACCTAACATTGAGGGAGACGAAGAGACTACAAAAGCAAACACGATGAATAAAAATGAACGTTGAATTCAGAAACAACTTAAAACACTTCATCTTTACTGCAGTAAAAATAGCAAATTAATATTAGCATTATTTTCCTGTCAAATGCTTGACTTTAGTTTTATTATCATAACACTTTTATCACACTGATAAAAAAATGAATTATAATACATGGTAAATGGGAACGACATACTATAACAGCTCATTTACCTCAAATGAAAACATGCACCTGAATAAATTAAGTCACCAGGAACCTAGATTATATTTTTACGGTACATATTTCACCTTACGTATATTTATATAATAAAAAAGACAATGCTAGCTGATATTTCATTACTACTATCAAAAATAAAACCAAATTAAAGTCCATTAAGAATCGATATGAAATACTCCCTGACTGATAATTTCGTACCACGTATTGATTATTTAATGCATTATGTTCTCTAAAATATTTAAATCTTCAAATTATTTGATTGTAAAATGTTCATACTCGTTATTTCGCTTACGAGTATTTCATAATTATTTCTTATCTTTTAATTTGATTTGATTTTATTTTTATCACAAATTAGTACAAAGAAATCTTTTACATTTTGTTTGTAAAGAATTTTACGCCATTTAGATAAATCAGTTGACAATGCTCGCGATGAGTGATACCGGTGCTGATCATAAAACATATTTTAAAAAATAATTATTATGAATGTTTTTTTATTATTTAAAATATGTACTATAAATAAATACAGTAAATTGAAAATTATTTATTGATTGAATTGGCATTCGCTTGGTAGAACTCCATTATAACACGGTGAAAATTATTTTATTTTTTAATTCTTAAGCCATTGGTTATTTTAGTTAAAATTATTTATTTTTTAATTCTTAAGCCATCTTGTTTTAATTTGAATTATATAAGCTGATGCGATGAGTGAAAACAGTTCCGATTTAAAATATGTAAAGTTGTGGAAATAGTACTAAAAATTTTTCTTTTTTTATTTAACTATAATTCCGGTCCACCGAGAAGTGACAGTTTAGACGTTAAAAGTGATTGAAAAAAGTTTGATAAGGGTATGGTAGAACCAGTGGTTAGTGAAGGCTTATTAACACCACAGATCTTCTGCTGTATAACACAGAAATGTACAAAAAAAAAACACATTTGAAAATCCTTATTTCATATAGTCACAATTTTTTCGGTTTAACGGAACGCCTCAATCACACTTTTACTACGATATATCCAGGTTTAATGTTCATAAAATTAACAAATTTTGCAAAAACGAGTATATCAGTTAAGCTATATAACGTTAACATATAGTTTAACGATTATACATAGTAAACGAGTATATCAGTTTAGCTGTTAAATGTTCATATAATAAACAAATTTTGGAAAAAAAACGAGGTTTATCAAGATCTCTAAGCTACAGACAATAGCTTTACGAAATTATTAAACAATAATAATGTTTATTTACAAAGTTGACGTCAGATAATAAAAAAAGATCACAAAGAATTACGTTAGGTGAGATAAAGGTCATCATATTACAGAGCTGTGCGCAGGGTTTGCAATATCAGAATGACTGAAACCGGGATCCCGGTATTTCAGCTGCTTTTTTTCAATGTTTTAAAAATTAAGTAGAATATTTATTAAGTAGTTTTATTAATGAAACATATTTTGAACACCTTTAATATGTTAACTGTCTCTTATTGGTTTTCAAAACATTTTATTTAAATAATAAAACAATTTTATTACTATTTTCAAAAATTTCAATTCAATGATAGGGGCCGATTTCACTCAATGTGATCATTATCAATCTCAATATTCAAATTTATTTTCAATTACTTCCGTACATATTTTTACTGAAAATAGAGCAATGAAAAAAACATCAATAAGAGTATGTAAAAATTTAAATCCGATAGGCATAATAAAGTTTACGATACGCTAATGCACTCAAATTTTTCTATACCATTATATTTTGCGAAAGGTTAAATCTACGAGTAAATGTGGGAAAGACAAAGTATTTAAAAATGACAAGAGGCAACGAACCCTCTGGAGACATTGTAATAAGAATCTCCTCATTCGAGAGAATCTCTCTTTTCAAGTACTTGGGCTCTAATATTTCCTCTAGGAATGGGATGACTTTAGAGCTTGCTGACCGACTGAGAAGTGGAAATGCAGCGTATTTCGCGCTAAATAGTCTGTTTAGGTCCAAAATGCTGTCCATCAAAACCAAGTGCCGGGTGTACAACGTGATCATTAAACCGACAGTCATATATGGATGTGAAACCTGGGGTTTAACAGAAAAACAAGAAAAGGCCCTCCAAGTATTTGAAAACAGAATCCTCCGGAGAATACTTGGACCCGTTAATGAGAACCACCGGTGGCGCATTCGTACGAACGCTGAGCTCTTCGACCGATACAAACCAAGAATCATTAATGTCTTGAGATCGAGAAGGCTCAGATGAGCGGGTCACGTTGTACGATCTGAGAAGTCTAGAGCTCTCCATAAGACTTATGAAGGAACACCAGCTGGCACCCGACCTCTCGGTCGCCCTCGGCGGAGATGGGCGGATAACATTCAAAAGGATGTTGAGAGGCTGGGGATAGTCAACTGGAGAGAAAGAGCGCTCGATAGATGATAGATGCCTGGAGAGAGGTTGTGCAGTCGGCCATGGACCTGAACGGCCCCTACCGCCATTTTATAATAATAATAATAGTGATGTTTTGCGAAGAGATTGTTGAATACAATCATTTTTATGTTTTTTGATAAAATCGCTCTAAATTGTGTGTCTTAATTAAACCAATAATCGGCATATGCAAATAAATTTCAATAAATTTGCGAAACAGTGAATTGTACGAAAAGTAAACACACAAAACATTCTTGGTAATGTCAACTATTACGATCCTGATCATTTTTTTATCGTCAGATATAGATTTTTTTAAATTGTAGTAACAACCTGTCAATTAAGATGCCACTGGACAGAGCTTTGACATTTTTCAATTGAAACGCTTGTATGTTCTAACTAGACGTTTTTTATTTTCTGAAGTCCGTTGAAATAGTTTTTAGATCATGTAAGCCATAATCAAATATTGTTTTCAAGTTGTTTTGTCATCTGTTTATAAGTGTATTAAACAATTAAAACAAGAAGAAATATCTTTTAAATATAAATTATTATTTTTACCGGTATTAATTTATTCGCTCAATGTGACGATCCCTAGCTAATGCTTACGGCATTTTCTTATATCTACTGCAATACATAAAAATAGATAATGTAATCACAGAACACACATTAATTTATATGCAAAAGAAATAGTGTTGCAAAATGGATTGGTTATAAAAATTCCATTCAGATTCTATGTGCATATAATAACTAGCGAAACAAGTTTATTGGATCCGATTTCTATTGAATACTAACGATGTAATGAAACACCAGAGATTAGCATTTTATGCTGCAGTTTGAGACTTGATCCACTATATAAATTGAACAATTTGGATACATTCTATATTAAACCACAGAACATTCGAAACTATATCTAACTATACCTAAATGGAGAGGAGGAAAATTTGATTTTTAATAGATTTTACATTATCAATAAATATCATAATTTTACTGCACACTACAACGTATAAAATGAAAACACGGTTGATTTCATTCGAACATTACTAGCAAATAATGAAATGACCTAAGATATTATATTTGGGTATTAAAACAGTTTGTTGGAATAATATTTTCTTAATAATAGTCAGAGCGTGGGTGTAAAAATATTTTGAAGTAATGAGCACTATTATAGGTATTCGTTTTTTCGGACACTACTCGACAAGCTGATTAAAAAAATATATTTTTTTACAATGGAACAATTTTCGCCCTCGACTTTCGTACACTCTCTTTTCGAACAATTCATTGATTTTTTATTTTTACGATATCACCAAGTGTATACTGCGCTCTAGTACCTTTTTAAATATGCTGTTAAGTAAATTCCTAAACTTTATTTACATTTTTTTAAATATTATAAACACATTTTTAGTACTATTTCTATAATATATTTTATAATCTGGGTCGATTTCGCTCATTGCGAGCATCATCAAAATCGGTCCTGATCATTAAATACATTACAGAAATAGTACTTGAAAATATGTTTTTATTAAGTAAAATATCATGCCATTCCACCAAGAAGTGATATTTAAATTCTTCTTCTTTCATACATTAAAAATTCCCACATATTTTCAATCGATCATTTTGTACGTAAGTGAAAGGTCATCATTTAAAAGCGTCGTTATTTTTATGAGTTAACTTTATTTAGCTATTTATTTTTACGATCCTCTACAATCTGACATTCAACTTTTTTACATAGTTATATTACTAATAAAGTATTAAGTCAAGGAGATTTGTAGTTATAGGAAAAAAATGACATTACAAGTCAATGCGACATATATTTTTAAATAATTAAATCAAGAAATAACATCGGTATTAAAAGACTAAATATATAGAACACTGAAAATACTAGGACTCGATTTGACTATTTACAGAATGCAATGAAAGCATTTCACCTTTTGTACTCAGCTAAGGTAATTATTTCGAACAGGAAATATGTTTACTCTACAAATAACCAAATATGTTCTTAATAATTTGAGTCAATCCTCAAAATGTTTTTTTTTTTATTATTATACCAGCATAAATAAATAAAACAGTTACTTTATTAAAGCACTCACTTGTGGTTAACATTTTCTCTAACCCTTTAAGCTTTTAATATGAAATTCAATTATAAGCATTACAATAAAACGTTTATTATACCATCCCAGTTAAATTGTACATAACTAGAGCAGGGCTGTGTTACACTTATAAACGTTGTTAAATTTCTTAAGGAAAATTATGATAACATCATCATTTTTAGGCTACATAATTAAATTAAGAGTAATTTGATTAAATAACTTACCTTAGCAAATTTATTACGTCTTAAAGATCAAAATTATGAATTATTCACGATACTGCACACTTTCGTAATGGAGCGAGAGAATTATTTGTACAGCAGGTATTTTTATGAAAATTTTTCGAGAGCCATTTATAATTTATGTTATCATTAAGATTTACAGACATTTAAAATATTAAAGTAAACATCTGGTAAAAAATATTTTCACAAAAATATAACCAATTTTTAATTATTTGAAGGACATATCGAAGCCAAAAAATATTTGAAATTTTTTCATACTACTATAGATTATTTATGGCGATTTATAGCAAATTCCAATAATTGCATTTTATGGAAAATACCTACAAAAATATGTGTATTAATAATTTGTGAAGCGTCATTTCACATAAAATTTAAAAAAAAAGATTTTGGCTGGCAAAAATCTGCAAAAAAATCTTTGAGCTTTTTCGAATCATAAATCAGAAACGATTAGTTTATTATTTAAAATCAGCGGTTGTCAATCTATAAGTATAGCATTTTTTTTTAATTAGGAATACACTACGATAAAAAACATGAATATATTAATTGCGTATTTTTTTATGACTTTGCTTGCTTATTTATATTACTTAGTGAAAATATTGATTTTTGTATGAGTTTTAATATGCCAGAATAAAGCCATTTTTCTTGAGGTTTGGCGGATTCTCTCGTCGCCTAATAGACTATTTTGTCAACCATGGTCATTTAAAGGTTATTTTTTTTCTTTGTTACTAGTTCGCAAAATAATTCTTAAGATCACTGTAAAAAGATACGAGACGTAAAACGGTTAAAATACTTTGGCATAATCACCAAAAAATATGTTTCCAGCCAAATTTTTCCAACCCGATTTTAGCTTGTTTTTTTAAGTTTTGCAGAATAATAGAAGTAAATTGATTTACTGTGCAACCGTATAATGTTACCCCTAAAATTTGACATCAATTTGACACATAAATAGAACATTCCACTAACAGTTAAGAGAACGCAAAAGAACAACACAAAAGCTGGTATCCGTAAAAGGCAGCCCAGTTTCCCATAATGTTATTGAATTAAATACTCAGCAAGAATAATGTTTTTACTTGCATAAAGGGACAGTTACCTCCCATATAAGGAATAATACTCTCATATACAAACACGCAAGAGAAAATACATTTCTCTTTTGAGGTGACGAGACAGCTTTTTATTGACGTTATTTATTTTTTAATATGCGATATATGTGGGCGTAGTTCAATAACCTTATAAATATTCATAAAATATACCTACTAATTTACGAATTACATTTAAAACTTAGTAATAACACAGTTAGCTTTATCGTGGAATCACTACAAGAAAACAAAAACGGTTATAGATAATCTATATTACTTGCGAAAACGAGTGATATGGTGTAGACTTAATATAATTTTTTTCACTTTTAAGGTGTTAACTGTCACTTCTTGGTGGAAAGGCATGATATTTTAAATAATAAAAACACATTTTTTAGTACTTATTTACACAATATATTTTTTGATCAGGACCGGTTTCGCTCATCGCGAGCATTATCAACTGATCATGTGTAAAAAAAGTACTAAAAAATGTGTTTTTATTATTTAAAATATAAAATTTTTGTTCTTGTTAAAATTCTTTCTGAATATTGCAGCACCATTCTTCACTTAATGGAAGACGTATTACATGTACAAAATTAATTGATTTATGTATACAAAATAACAAATTATAATTTATTGCTTATCCATCGCAAAAACGATTAAAATCAAGTAAATAGTAAAAAAATGCTGAGGAAGTTAACCCATTATGTTATGATAAAATGTAAAAACGTATATGCATTAAGTCACTTTCTCTCACAAGAAATATTATATTTCGACACAAATGTAATCAAAATTATTAAATTTTCAACGTCTTTTTCATAGGCATGTCCATTGGCAGGCTACATAGATTCAACAAATTTTAAATAAGAAAAAATACTGCCCTTCATAGATTTTATTGTACAAATTATTGGAAAAAACACATGACTTGGACATGTTGAAAATTATCTAATTTAAATCAATATTATATGATTGTATGTGCATATGTGAATGTAGTTTATATAAACATAATTCATGTAGTGTACCGTATTAACTGCGGATTTCTCAGCTCTGCAGCGATTACCTTCTGTCGGTAATGATAGATGAATAATGCAACAAATACTATAAATCAATACATAAAGATGAAGGAGACTTGAATATTTCTGATATTAGCACGCCATAGATCTTAACGCTCCGTCAATTTTATATCTAAAAAAAAAATATTGCGAAAATTGTGTTAAGAGATGGTTCGATTTAAATAAACATGTTAAAAAAATCTGTTTTTGTCGGAAATAATGTATGACATAATAAATTTTTATCTTATCAAAACACACGAAACACAGTCGAGTATTGTCGCTTAAAAGATTATTCGAAGACGCTTGAAAGTAGAGCAGTCGAGTTCAAATCCGGTCGGTGGCTCAAAATAAATACATACAAAAGTACCAACACACTAGAAAATAACAAAGATTTTCTTTTCTACTTATGTCACAAACAGCTGCTATATTTTTGGACTTTCACAGTGATTTACATATATTATGTCGTCATATTAAAACACAGGAAAAATTTTATGATAAAATAAACACGTACATAAATCAAATTTTTACTTTAACCCTTTATATTTGAGGGTGACAGTTCTTAATTCTTCATCTATTATTAAAGCGGCAACTTTCATTATGTGCCGGCGCTTATCATTTGCAAAGGGTTTATACTAATAAATATTTTATATCGCTTACATTTTTTTTATACAAAAATTACTAACACGGTGAAAAAATAGCAATGAATTTCAGTTCTACAATTTTTTTTGTAAGACATAGTTGACAGCTATTTCGGCTCATGCCATCGTCAAATGCCAATTCAATCAATATACTAATTGAAATATCTCTAGAATTATCGAATAATGGTGCTTGATGATACTTCAATATCAAATTTGAGCCACATCTCCACACTTTTTATCATTTATAACCCGGGTTTCGTATTTTGTTATTTTCATGCATTTTATTACACATTGCTATCATTTGAACTGACTGCTATATATATAGGGCTTAATAGCATACATTTTTCATATCTATACATATAAAAATCAATGTGTGTGTGTTTCTTTGTCTTTTATACATTACTACACCATTCATCCGATCGATATGAAACTATATAAGTTTATTGAGTACACTCCCACAAAGATTTTGACATAACATACAACCTTCCCCCCTTCCCAAAATTGATACGGAACTTACGAATTTCTAAAGAAACAATAGTTAAATTGCTACATGATGAAAATTATCAAATTTATTTTCAGTGTACAAAATTTATAAGATAAATAGTTGATTGCTATTTCGGCTTACGCCTTCATCGGGACTATTTCTGATGAAATAGCCATCACCCATATGTCTTATAAAATAGATTGCTTTTTTTTCACCGAGTTACAATGGAGTTTTAACGAGTAAATGCCAATTCGATCAATAAATTAAATTGTTTTTTTATCATAATGAGTTTTCTTGAATTTCCTTACTCTGAGATCGCAGAAACGCGCGACGGGTCAGTTTGTTAAAAAAAAAATCGATCATAATTTGAGACGCTAAATTGATGTCTGAATTGCTTTTGATAGCCACTGATTTAATAATAATGATATTTAAATTTCGATTATTTTGGTGCCGAAAAGACGATAAGCGATTCAAATTTGATCTCAAAAGATTGCCAAAGTTGTTTAAAATCTGTTCTTAAATATGCTTTCTCAAATATCTTCAACAAAGCTTTACATAGGTATAAAGCTTAAAATGCAAAGTTTAGGGAAAATACTTCATGTTACTTCCGAAAGATCTTTAGGGGCGTGTGTAACTTACTAACCTTTCTAGAAAGAGGGTTCGGAATTCAGAGAACGCTATAAATTCTCGCTAGCAAAAAATGTACCACGTAAAGTGAAAATTTATAGGCAACTTTTAGTTCATATTATTTTTCACATCTGAAATTCCAAGATTATTCAATATTTTCTCCAGCTCCCGTCACAAACCCATTTCGTATGAGTCAATCTCTGAAATTGAACTGAAAACTACCAATGATTTAATGTTACGTACCTTAGAAAAATATATACATGCCAATTGGTCTAAATACATACGCAATAAGCAGTATTTTTTCATTACCATGTCAGTTGTTATTGTCAAGTATATCGACTATGGAAGACCACAAAAGAACTTTATAGTTACAGAAAAATAATACAAAACATATCTTTTCTGATGATGAGCCTAAATCACAATATCAAATAGACACATGCATGAAATGTATTGAGACTAATTAACTGGTAATTAATCTGGCAATTGTACATTGAGATATAATTCAAAAGTCGCTCGTTTTCACGACTGACTCCAAAGCTCTGCTTTTAACACATTTGAACTGAGAAAAATCTCAATTATTATCTATATCATCAACATTGCTGGTAAATAAACTTGAATTCAAATCCTCCTGACTGTGTACATACCTGTATTGTTTAGAGTTGTAGAATGGCCATTCGCAGCCACTGCTTCCGGCTCCTGTACATCCGCCATTGTAATCCTTAGGGAATATGACTTGCTGTATCACAACTTATGTGCGGTTTTGGTCACAAAACTCACTTGGCACTATCAATCACTTTGCTACAGCCTTCTACTTATTTCAACTTAGACTGACTTGCAACCTATGGAGGAAATTTAAAGGAAATGAAACAATATTGCTTAATCTATATTTTGACATCGTCACGTTTTATCAGAAAGTATTTTAGGAACCGTTTAATCTTTCCAAAAACAAACAACAATTGAAGATGGCATTTTTTAATTTTATCTTGATTATTCATGATTTAATTTTCGCAAGGGTACTCAACTTTGTACCCACCACACTCTTCTTAAAAAGTGTATTTTGCAATGTAAAAATGTAATGCGAGTTTTAAAATTTTGCCATGAGTTTCAAAGAAAAATTTTGACTTGGCAGAAAGTTAAAATAAATACCAAACTATTTATTATTAATTATTTTTAAATTGTGTTTTTTTTAAGAATTGAGTTCCGTTAGTTATTTATAAGACGACGCAAACTCTTGGAATGCCTTCTTCTTCGTGTATTCACAACTAAAGTTTTTTTTACATTTTTCTAATGAATTGTTTTTTTGATGATTATAAAAAATATAGATAGCAAAAAATATAAAGAAAAATTTCTTAATCCTAAAATTTACAGTATTTATTTTTAGACATACTATAGTTACATTCATTTTTTTGTTTATTAAATATCATAACATACTAAAAATTGTCATTTAT
Organism: Himalopsyche japonica; assembly: GCA_028555115.1. Classification (NCBI taxonomy): domain Eukaryota; kingdom Metazoa; phylum Arthropoda; class Insecta; order Trichoptera; family Rhyacophilidae; genus Himalopsyche; species Himalopsyche japonica. The sequence goes on from JAHFWJ010000461.1 coordinate 775,337, forward strand.
TATTTATATATAATGTCTTTCCACTCAAAAGTAACAGTTTACACCAAAGTGTTTGATACATTATAATTTGAACGAAAATAGTATTAAATAGTTTCAACATTAATAGATGAGGTTATTCAAATGTTCTCAACCTGTGGTTCGCCGGCCACCTCTGACCCACCAAGTATTTCTATAAACTCCTTATCAAAAATCACAAATATTTCAATACGTTAATGAAAATATAAATATTTTTAATTATTGTAATTATCATGGTGTAGTTGATTATATCGTAAAAAATATATATATGCGGCCCGAGTAAGAAAAAGGTTGAGTACGACTAGGTTATCAGATCTTGTGAATTGAAATGAATGCGGGTATAACGGGGTCGTATAAATCCCTTATATTGAGATATATTATTGTATCTATCGAACAGACCTTCTAACAGCCGATGAACTCAAGAAAATGATGAATAAAGAATTATATACTATTCTTATGTCAGTAATTTCATAGAACAACGATAAATATGATAATACCAGAACAATAAATAGTCTCTCCTCTGTATAAATGATTTTCCGATAACATTGTATAAAGGGTGAGCATTATTATAAAAAAATCAGAAGATATCTTCTTTATTCAGCCATATATATACTTTAAAAAATTAACCTCGCTAAAACGCGGTGTCAAATAGCTTACGTTATTTGCTGTTGCAATCGCAAAACGTTCAGATACGTCAGATCTTGAATTGCGAGAGTGCGCACCTTATAGTAATATCAGTGTTTTTATTGTTCTAAATTTGTCGATTGAATTGGGTTTTTTTATTACGTAGAACTCCATAATAACACATTGAAAAAATATCGATTCATTTTAGTTTGGGTGAGGACGTAAGCCGAAATAGCTATCAACTATTTACCTTATAAATTTTGTATAACTAAAATACATCGCAATTTTTTCACCGTGTTACTTAAATATGCCACACAAATGCAAAAATGGTTTTTATCGAATTTCCTGAAATTTTTAACATTTAAATGAAAAGTTCTGTTTATATCCTTTTTTATAATTTTTACATTTTAATATCTAATTAATTTTTTATCAATAGTAAAAATCGCTGTTTTAGGACGTAACTCTATATATTATTTAAAATACATTTAAAATTTAAATTTAAAATACACGTATTAATAAAATAAATAATTGATTTAACTGAAAGTCTCTCGAAATCCTCACTGGAAAAATTTCATCACTTATAATAACATTTACAAAATATAAATTCACTCCCCCCTAAAATTGAAATGTTAAAAAACAACGGATTTTGAATATCATTTTTGTTACTCAATAAAAATTCGTAATTTCGAACATAAATAATATTTTTTAATAGAGACGTTGCTTAATTATAATTTATTGATAACCACGCATTATTAATATTCGTTATTTAAAAATATTATATCACTATTTATACAGAATATATTTGTGAAATCGTGTATCAATCAATATATTACATTAAAATTTTTTTGAGAATAACAAACTCTTACATACAATTTAAATCGGATCTCCAAATGAATAGAATTTTGTAGATATATATCTATATATGTGTTACTTGACAAAACAGTTAACTTATGGTAAGCTCAGATTAACTCTTTAACTAAAAACGTGTCGAAAGTTGATAGGCCTAATTTAATTGATAGTTTGCAATATCAAAACGTTCGTGTAAGAGCTTACTTTTTTCTTCATAAATTTGGATCATACCAGTGGTGGCAAACCCATGACTTGCGGATCATACACTGGTCCAAATAGGCATTTTAAATGACCGACGCATTGACTTGTAAATTTATCTTTTTATGTCATTAACGAAAATATATAAAACAAAAAATATGTAAAAACAAATTTACATTGTTGAATCCTTCCTCCATCTTTCCAAGTGACCCACGGGCTAATATTAAAAGAACGCAAAATTTTACCCACTTTTCAAAAACTTGCCATCACTGGTCTATTCCAAAATAACTGAACTAATTTCCCAAGTGGTTTGTGTTTGAATATTGTTGAAGCTAGGCAGGGAAAGGGTTAAGTGCAAGGATGGACGACCTATGATAAATTACTCAAATATCAAAGTCAGATTACTTTGGCAATGATAACGTCTCAGTTAAAGTAAATTTTGTCAAAAATAATCACAATATTTTTCAGGCGAAAGTTATAATGATATTTTTTTCAAAGCTATGATTAGTTATTCGGGGAAATATTTTTTTCATATAGTTTGTCAAATCTCAAAAATAGTTAATTTAATAAATAATTTAACTACACAGCGCACCAGTGGTAAAGCAATATTATTGAAAAAAACTTAGACGTTCCCGACAATAAGATAATCTGCATTTTATAAATTTCACTAATTAATGTGACTGATAAGTATTATGTATACTTTTCTAAGCGTTGTCCATTAAACGTGGCCTAATTTTTTTATTTCATATCATATAATAAGTAATACACATTTCAATCCGTTTTGATAGAAATATTATATGATATCATTGGTTCATATCACTAGATAATATATTACATCATGTAATGTAAATAAGAATAGTCTTGACTATGATAAGTCAGCTATTATCAAATTTTATCTAATATTAAGGTGTGTAAATACTTAAGTACATGCTACTTTATTTTGGCGATCACTCAATAATTTTTCGATAGTACAAAAATTCTTTTTTTTAACACGTTATCTTTATATGATTCTAAATGTTTTGTCACTAACGACCCGGATTTCGCCTTTCGGCGTCTTCAGGCATTCTATAACGCGGATGCAACAGAACTGACACATCTGGTACAAAGTTTCAACAATTCATATTTGACAATGAAATTCCATCAAGCAACCTCAGTCGATATAGAAAATTTATAAATTAAGCTATTTTTATTTTTTCAAAAAATTGCAGTTCTCAATAAATTGTTTACGAGAACTGGTTGTTATTCAATAAATCAGACTTTCTATTTTTAGAGGGGATAATGATAGAAAGGTGCATTACTAATGGGTTGATGTAAATATAACACCACAGACACCCGTGAAATTGTATACAAATCCATCAATATATTATATTATTTGAAAAAACCATTGTAAAAAAATACCGTTTGGCGATTTGACATGCGGGTCTTACAATCGAAACGACAGACGCACAAGAGCATTGTTTACTCAGCTACAGCACCAGGTGTAGAAGAAGCAGATAGAAACGAAAGATTTTTTTTGTTTTGTTATGATATTCATTAAATTACTATAATTACCATACTTATTAGAATACAGGCCTATAACCCAGGCAGTTAATGCACGTCATTCTTATACTGAGCGGTGTAATTTTTGTATTTCTCTATACACTGTTTTTGGTATTGTCAGTTATTTATTTAAATGCAGTTTTATATACACTGTTGGTAATAAACGGGTTTATAATATTTAGACAATAAGTATAATTAAAATCTTGAAATTTCTATAAAAAATAATTAATCTACCAAATGTAATGAGAATATATTTATCGTGTTAAATATAATGTAGGATGCGGGCAAATGCGGAAGGAGTCAATTCACAATTATTTCTTACGAAATACACAAAATTCCGTCAGTACGAATGGTGACCTCATGAACTTGCAGTTAGAATTCATAATCCGTCTCACGCTTCGCTTGATTAACTGTTACCCCAGTATATATCCCAAACGGTCCAGCGTCCCACAAAATTGATCATTCGTCCCGATGCCCTCTCACTATGCCTACGATCTCAAATAAAATATAAAACGCAATGCCGTCTGTGCCAACAAAAAAATGTTGACCTATCTGAATTTTATATCACTGGCTATTTTTACATTGTCACGTTACGTGATTTAAAAGTTTATTTACGAAAAACAACTCAGCTTTCTTGACTCAGATTGGCTCGAGATGCGTTTATATCTGACATTGTCAGATTCGCTGTGGAGCGGAGCTTAAACGTTATCCAAACATTAAATATTTAAAAAAATAATTAAGTAGTAATTTACGATATCGACTGAGGATGTTTCATGGATTTTCATTGATTGAATTTATTATAGTCACTTACTTGGTATAGCTATTATATATTATAAAAGTAACAATAAGTACAAATTGTAATGAAGGTGTAAGTCGAATATCAACTATCAACTATCTATCTTATAAAATTGTTGAAGTAAAATATATTGCTATTTTTTCAGCGTGTCAAATTTTGAATGTTGATATTTTGTACATTTCGATATGTTTTGTCATTCACGATGGAGACTTTGTATTTTTGGCATCATCAGGCACTCTATCATACGGGTTCAATAGAACTGAAACACAGTAAGCAATGCCTGAAGATGGCGAAGAAGTCTCAAATTCAAATTAAATGTAATTAGTGTTGGTTGGTATTGATTAAAATTATGAGATCATCAAATCAAATCAGGCTACATTTCGAAATAAAAATTAGTGTTTATACGGAAATACCGATATTGTTAGCGCTTTATTTTTTTTTTACTACTGACACATTGCGATTAGTCGTTTTAGTATGGTTAATAAATATGAAATTGCGATATGGAAATGACTTTGCTATTATTGTCCCAATCGGTTACGCTGTTGTTAATTATTCGATTTATTATTTGGTAAACATATTTTGAATTAAAAAATTGTTAATTGTAAAAAGTGACATTAAAAATTGTTAAAAAAAATGAAAAAGACGACAAGAAAGTCAGCTAAGCAAACTCAGGCAAAGTCTATCTTGTTGCATTTAAAAAAAGTGTTCGTCTGAGCCACGTTTCATTCACGTCGAATAAGTCGAAGGCCGAAGTACCACTATTGAACATTGTTTATTTAGCATTTATTGAATTATATATATTTTGATGAAAAGAATAATTGCTTAACAGAAATATATTAAAATAAAAGTAATTAATTCCGTAATGAAAAAAATAATTGGGTAAAAAAATCACAAAAAATGTCACATGAAAAAGAAAGTTGGTATTTGAGTTTTTCATTTTGCTATGAAAATAAATTGGACACGTGACCCCTCAAGCGACGCAAATGTCAGTTAAACTTAATTACCGGCATTTAGCATACAAACAAAGTGAGAACTTCCAACCACGTACCTCTCTCTCTCTCTCTTCATAAATAAACACCTAATCAATCTCTCTACAGACTTCCAAAATATATGCAACGAAAAAGTTTGAATATTTCAAAACACTGCTTACATTTTGTTATAAGGTTTTTCGAATGGTTCATTTATACTGTTTTGCCATAAATCTAAGTCCACTTATGACATATTTGTTATAATGATCATTTAATCGCTTTAGTTTCAAAATTTAAGTCTTTACAATGTATCAAATTGTAAATCTGTATATGTAATGAAAGTACTTAAGAAAATTGCTTAAATTGTTTCGATTTACATGACATACAACAGTAAAGAAATGTAAAGAAAAAATGTGGATTAGTCACTAAAAAAAATCTAATTATTAAGTTTACTTCTTTTAACTGAAAAAATATTCTTTTTAGAAGATAAAAACGAGCCTAGACTTAATGTTAATTTGATCGATTTATGATTTTTCATACAAAATGAAAATCAGTGAAGAAAGGTTATGTTACGATTTCCGTACAAACGTTTTCAGTAGTTGTAGAACATTTAAGTGTTGATATAAATTATTTGTATAGGAATAACATCCTAAAAACTAGATAAAAACAGAGCTTATTATATAATTATATTAATCAATTACCCAAATCATATTATATAAAAATTCGATATATTATATTACTAAGCGTTGACGCATGAAAAATATATATGGTAGATTAAGCTTATTTTCCCAAAATTTTATCTTCTACGTTATTATTCATTCCACATTTATTTATTGGTTATGTAGATTATTTCGGAGCACGACTTTCGTTCTACTTATTGAAGCTTATAATGTCGAGAGGAAATGTCGGCTGACCTTTGTGTTATATTGTCTGTTGTGTATATACGATGTAAATATGTGCATACATAGATATATTGGCAATATTAACGGTGCTAAACTATATGAAAGTATATTTACATTAAATTGACATTAAAAGAGGTTTTTTTTTATATATGACAAATTTACAATTTATTCATCAGTTTAACGAATATTAAATAACACTGCGATGAAATATTTTTTTGAGTTCAAACATTTTTGTGAAAAATAAGAATTAAATTATTTAATTAGTGTTGTAGAAAATTCCAAGCGAGTATACAGCTAATTAAATAAAGACATTTAAACATCGCTAATTCTAGACTTTTTTAATTCTTTCAATTCACAGATATTTTTAGCATTCATGCAAAAAATATTCTTATAAATATAAAGTCATGAAACAAAAATGTTTTTTCGTGATTATTGTCTGGCATAACGAACAATTATGTTACATTAATAAATATTTAAAATTATCATATTTTGGAATCAAATGAATTCTTTACATAAAATTTATCACTGTTATCTTATATCAGTGACACTTTTCTGATTGACATAAAAATATAATATTATCAATTTTGATTAATTTGAAATAAGTGCTTCTGTTTTCACTTTGTCGACGGTGATATGTGTAACATATCTTATGCTTAGCATTGATATTAGGAACTGTTTCTTTTTTCTTGAAATACTAAATAAAGTCATAATAAAATTGCGCGTTAGTGAGATCCTGTTAATAACGCGAATTGAAGAATATATTTAAACGAAATTAATGACACAGTGTAAAAATAGCTACAAATTTCAGTTCAACAAAATTTATTTGTTATATAGTTGATAGCTATTTTGGCTTACTCTGTCTAGTTATAGTTCTGATGAGGGTGTTAGACGAAAGAGAAATCTACTATATACCTAATAAATTTGGTAGAATTAAAATACATCGCTATTTTTCACCGTGCTCTAATCGAGTTTAACTTGATAAATGCCAATTCAATCAATAAATCAATGAACTACGACCTCTTATAGAGGTTTTTTAAACACGCATGCGATCAAAAGTTTTTAAACAATGGCTACAGATAACCCAACCAACTGTACCACATATCCGAATAATTTACAATACTAAATAGTCTTAAATTAAATATTTTTATTGTCAAAACGATGCATTTTTGCTTCCATTACAACCTTTAAAAATATAAAATTTTCCCGTCCATTTGGGGAGCATTAAACGGTACGGGGCGTTAATCATATTTGGATATAGGTGATGAGCTCAAAGACGAAATTCTACATAAATTTTTGTCGATTCATAGATTTGTGTAAAAAAGTAAAGATATATAGAACATTAATATGTATCGATTTTTCTAAATGTTTGATATTAAAATTTCGACCAGTTTTCGTAGACATTTTTTAAAAAATTCAAGATGAAAAAACACCAGAATTTGTCTTTTACTTTATGTAAATATTCACAGCCATAACTCACATACAAAGTTTTACATACTAAGTAATTTTTTCTGTGTCCGTTTCGTTTCAGAAAAATTTGCAAGGTTTATAATTATATTTTCCAGCATTTCTCTAGTTACGGTAAACATAATACAAAATCTAAACATTTTCGACTCCAGATAATTTATTTATAGCATCTGTGTTTATTCTTTGGATACAAATTAAATATCGCCATGTTTTTCGTTCGAAGTCAAAGTGCAATTTTTCACTTTATTTTTACACCTGCATAAAAATTATACTTTTATTGCAAAAAACTTGTTTTTGTGACACAACCGAGTGTAAATTATTCATGTCTTTTTACGCACAACTATCTGTTTCAAAAACAGCTCTTCCATGTGAATTTAAAAGATACGATTACTAAAACAATTCTAAATGTATTTTGAGGTAGGCCGTATATTGCATGTGAAAAATAGGCCTATTCTAACGACCCGCATAATGTCACCATATCATACATAAAATATAAGATAAAAACACAGAATAACAATGTTACTACGACATTATGTGTGAATTTCAATACATTATACAGAAATACGTATGTCTTTCAGTCTAATATATAATACATAATTAAAATACAGAAAAAATATACAAAAATAATACAGTAATAAATTTCGGAATAAATAATTAAAATTCGGTAAAACACGCATTTATTTGAGATAATTCTGTATATATTTTACATACGTTTAAATCTAAAAATAAAATAATGCATGTGATTAAGCAATGTTGTACATTTGATTAGTTTCTAATCATACAGTGGCAGGAGTTTTGACGCGTATTTTTTAATGATTTCTCTCGCGCGTGATGACCAATTTATGAACATATTTTTTTTGTTTACTTTCCTAAACGTAATTTTTGTCAAATTTCATCTTCTAAACTAAAACAATCATACAAAAGTTATGCTTCATGTGTATAAAACTAACTTTTAAATTAATTCACCAAACTTTATCCCGTTATATCGACGTGTTATTTAATATCACTTTAATTATGTCGATTGATACTTTCGTGTATAATTATAAAAACGTAGCATTTAATTAAAATATTTAAAATATTATTACCTTATAAAAATCATCTTCTAACTGAAGCCTTTTAATGTTTTATGAATAATCAAAATGTTTTACATCTGCTTTGCTAAAAAGTAATTGCTTATTTAAATTTCATTAAAAAACAGTAATTGGGGAAAATATTTCAGAAAATATTAACTGCCCTACGTCACTACTAATTGGTACAGAAACTTGAATACAAATGACGCAATATTTCGCTTTGAAAAGCTTAACCAATCTCAATTATCATTAATTAAAATCTCAGGATATATATTTGGTGAACATTTGACTTAAATAAAGAAAGTTTGTAAGTAAATTGTGTGTCTTCTTTTTTACGTAAGTATAAGACAGCGTTTGGATGCCGTAATTACATTGGATTATTTTGTGCTGTGTTTCAAATGATAAATCGTAAAGTATACTCGAAAAAAGACGTGATATAAGATCAGATAAATATGCTTTAAGCAGATCAGAAATCGGCAAAAAAATCAAAGAAAACAACAGATTGCGCAAAAATTATAAAAAATTCCATTGTTTTGTTCTAAGAAATATTGTTTGATATTTTATATAAGTTTTTACATACATACAGATATGATATTCATATTTCGCAAAATTCAAAGTTTTTCTTGATTCTACAGTTTGATTTTTCGCTAATTTCTTTCTTGAAAATAGTTTTTCAAGAACATATTTAACATCGTTTTATTTGTTCATCGATGAAGAAAAGTTGTAGTATGCAACACAAATATTTTCATTATATGGAACATACAACATGAAATATATCGCATACTCTATTTCATATATGAAAGTCACAAACTTCAATATTTTTGCTTAATTTTAATGGCAGTGATAAATCCGATGGTTGTTTATCGCTGTTACACAGAGGGGCTCTCTAATCACACCAGACTTTTATTGGCCTAGCGGCAATTTCATTTCGAAGGGCTACGCTTAAAAAAACTTTATTAAACTTTAAAAAACAACATTACTTCGCCAGCAAGTAAAACTATATAATCATAATTGCATAATGTTAAAAAAGAAGGAATTCATAGTAAAACTTGCCATCTTTAAAACGTGTTATTTCAATTCACTAATTTAATTTGTAATCACTTTTAAGGCGTTAACTGTCACTTTTTGGTGGAAAGGTATTATATTTAAATAAAAAAACACAATCGATGTTGAGCATTATCAGTTGAAAATTCTCGCGATTCGCAAAACCGGTCCTGATCTCAAAATTATTCAATTGTAGAAATAGTACTACATACTGTGTTTTATTATTTAAATTTTAACCGTTAATTTAATTCAAACAATTTTATTCGCTGACGCAAGAAGCATAATAATCATCGACTAATATATTTACAATTTATGTATAAAAACATTCATTATCATATACAATATTTCTCAATTTTTGAATAGATTTGTAAAACTTGTTAAAAACATTTTAAAACAAGCATAAATAATTTTTCTGAAATACTTTATTTGTATTTTAAATGAATAAGTTTCATAAAGTCTTAAATTTTCTGTATTTTCTGTAACTCAAATTTTTAAATTATATTTTAAGTCAACGCCAACAATTTTCTTGTTAGTTTGTTTTTCCTATAATATAATCGAAAATTAAGTTTTCAAGGTTTTACGACACATTGCATGTTTTTTTATTTGTTAAACATTTTGTCACTGTTTCCATTATTTACCGTATAGATTAGCCAAACACACAATCGGCCGACTTATATTCGACGGAGTTGGGGACCGTTCACGAACGCGCGTTCTTTTGAACTGAAAACAAATTTGTTTTGCGCGCGTTTCGGATCCTCTGCCATGCGCATTGACAACAGAGCTTACGTTCGATTGGACGAGCGTGATGATCATCTCCGAGATCCGGCGGAAACGACCGAACGTGTTGCGGCGTAGATAACAGTTGCGCGGGAAAATTGTTTATTCCGGCGCGCGAAATTGTTTTTTGTTTTCGAACAGAGATGCCTCTGTTGATAAAAAAATATTTTTGTATTAAACAGAATAACAATATTCATATGTAAGTGGCTTCTACGATTCGCAAATATTTTAGTAATTTTCACAATTATTTAAATGTTCCTTTATGAAATATGAGTCATTAATATAAAACTGAACGACAAAATTTTCCTCAAGGGTGAGTGTAAATTTCAGATTTTCTTACAACGACATCTGACAATAAGAAAAATTTTTAAATAGTTCTTGTACAAAATTTCCTTCATCTGTTAAAATCTAACTAACTTGAAATTTGAAAGCATTTCAATTAATTATGGATTTTTTTTATAATATTTAATTTACAGAGAAGTTTAGAGCCTTACATGAATATTATTGTATATGTATAATAAATTCAATAATTTTCAGCATTTCAAAAAAAGTCGTTATTGGACGAATTTTAAATATTATAAAAGTTATATTTGAATCCTAGCTCTTTTTTATTATTATAATTATAACTATTATTATTATTGTTTTTGTTTTCAATATCTTTTTAGAATATAATAAATTATATTATTTCTGTAACACAACAATAAGCACACAGAGACACACAAAATATTTATATTGGCGCAAAGAGCTCATTGAGAAAACTGCCACCTATTATTTTTAATACGTAATAGTAATATTAAACGATTTAGTGAATATCAATTCAAACATAAATTAACTGTTATTGTAGTGTGCTAAATTATCTATTTTCTATGATTTACATCTAGGTTTTTTTAAGTTTATCCACTTCCTAAGTGGGATGTATGGACTCCTGATTGAGGTATCTATGGATCTATTGGTTTGGGATCCCAGTACAAAAAACGTTTTTATTCAATAGAATTTATTCAAAAGCTTAGATGCTTGTGATATCGAAAGATTATTATCCACCTTCTCGATCTTCAAAACAAGTCGCAAAAACAGCGATTAACTAACCACTAGTCCTAGCTAAGTCCTGTACTTTTTATGCTTACTTAATGCTTTATGCTAATATTTACAAACAGCTTGAGATAAAAACACTTCTATAAAGAGACCTCCGTTACGTGTTAAAGTGTATATTATCGGTCATTTGGACAAGTTGCCGTGTTCTAGTGAAACACCAGTTAGTAGTGAGTACAAAAAATATACAAAAAAGAATATCTAAGTCTATTATAAGAGTTGTGTCAGTTGCATTGTTTCCGAAAAAAGTTGAATGTAAAAAAAAATAGTTTTTGGCACTCTTTCTTTATGAGCCCTAATGAGCACTAATTTGAAAAACTGCTTATTTTAATTTAAAGACCTACTATTTGCTTTTTCGTCTATCATTCAAATATATTACCTTTTTGAAGTATATTACAAATGTGGACAAAAATACAATGTCTACATAGTGTTTAAAAGAACCAACTTTTGTTGACAGTTATCAGCTGGTTGATTTTTTAATGAAAATGGCTTTACGGATCTTTTGGGTAAAGAATCCGATGAGTTTGAGTCGAATCCCGAAAGTCAAAATTTTTTATTTTATATCTTGGTTATTAGTTTATGTGATGTAATTATTTCATTGATGTAAGTTGTCAAAAATATTTGACCTAATACAGATATACTTAACCTGCGGCTCGCGGACCATGTAATGCGCACTAATATTTTCAGTATATCAAAAATTACACTATTATACTTTTTATAATATAGTTTATTATGTCGTGGATTTAGTGAGAAAATCGTTGAGTTGAATGTTTTAATACTATCCATAATATCGTCATCGAAATTGATTTGTATTTTTTGCGATGGGATTTATGTGCCTTGGGATATAAGTGGTTTTCAGGAGTATATTAATTAAAATTGAAATTATTCAGTTACTAACTAATAATGTGAATATTATAAAACAGATAGATATTTTGCACAATGACACAACTTTATTCAGTTAGCACAGGTGTTAGCTCAATTTTAAAATAATGTGAAATTGTTCAAAATGCCTTTTTGTTATATAATTTATTTAAACATTATGTATCAGTCACCTTCAGTCCATATTATATAAATCATAGAACTTTCAAAAAACAGGAATGATTTCTTAACCATTTATCCATCGCATATAGTATTATTAAAACATCAGATTGGAAAGATTTATTTATAAAATAATATGTTTTATTTTTTGTTGGCATTATTCAAATAAACGATAAATAAATAAATAACAAAAAAATTAAAAGCACCTCGCATGTTATTGAGGCGTGATATATATATATATAAATATATAATACAATAAATTACATTACAAAGTAATAACAATAATGTCATACAGAATAAAATTTACATAACTATTATTATGTACACAAAGATGTTCCAATGAGTTTGTTTGTATTGCAATACGTGAGAGTTTATTATTTAACTGAAATGATGATATGGTTTAGTTCTCTGCTGTTGGAGTTTGCAATTTTGATAAGAGAACTGGGGCCCCGTTGAGTTGGTATAAATGTATAAATGGTTGAGTCTGGCAACACCAGATGGCGGCGGCGGCAGTGGAGGCGTCAACAAGATGGCGGCTGCTGATCAGCATGACAGGATGATGGCGGTCCTGTGGAGACTTCTCGATCGGTTGGAGCATCTAGGCCTCCGCAGGCTCTTCGCCCTCGCCCGCCTTGTGCCCCCAACCGTCACACATCTTCCGGAGGAAAGCTGTGCACGCACAAACAAAATAGCATTAAAAACACATCTCGAATAATTAGCTTAAGGGCCCGAAATGGAAATCTGACTTTTCAAAATTTCCATTTGTAGCACTGACAAAAAATATATATTATACATATTTTTCTAACAATAATTATGAGTATCAAATTTTATAATTTAAATTACATGACTATTGATATTTTGTAATTAAAAATTCATTATAAAATAAAAAAAGAATTAATACGAATAGATAATTTTTTTAATCAAATATTTAATCAAAAATTTAGGGACCTGACGTAGCCTAGTTTTTAGAATAATAAAAACAATTTTGTTAAAGAAATTTTTCATATAACTTGTTAATAAAACACTGAAATACTACACCATTGAATTCGAAAGGATTTTTTTTAATCATATTAAATAAAAAAAAAAATACAGATAACACTATAATATTTAGAGTTTTTATATTCTGTTTTAATTATCATGCAGAATGAATAAATATTTCATATTAATTTGAAAAAGTCAGTTAATTTGTAATTTGAGTATTGAAAATATGTGAGTTCAAATTTTTATAATATTTATTAAGAAGTACAAACGTTTGTTGTATATTTTCAAATGTTTCGAATTTTTTGCAACGTTTTCATTATGCTGAGAAAATAGAAGGATTTTTTTAAATGTCGATCATTGAAAGAAATTATTTTGTTTCTTAGAAGAATAAGAAACAAATTTCATAACAGTCTTTACTATTTTTTTATGACATTTATAGACAATTGTATTGCAGGATATGTCAGTACAATAGTTTGATGATTTTTTGGTGGTATAGAGTAAGCAGTTAAATAAAGCAGAGTTTTGAAGAAACAGCCAGCGTTATTGAGAAAAGTCTCGTTCAACCTGTCAAAGAAAATAATTAGAAGAGAAAAGAAAAGAAACAAAACATCATCAGCTGATATTAAATTTGCCCAGCGAAATCCTTGGACCTAGTTGACGAATACTTACGATCTTATCGACTAGAGAAGGAGTGATGTAAAGCAGACATCTTATGCCATGGCCTTCTTGAGGAAAGCTGAAAAAATAAAATGGGGACACAACGTGCTGTCAATTTGATGTCTACTGGATGTTCAGGAGATACATGAAATGTGCACAATCACAAATCAATCTGGACAGTGACAGGGAACACTCTTCTACATTTGGCAATACAACACAACGAGAACTTTCTTACTGTTGGTTGTTAAAAACTATTTAATTCTAGAATTTTAAAAAACATAATTAACAATTCTATTAAAATAAAACTAATATTACTATATCTAATGATAATTTGGTTAGATATTTTGAGAATAAGCTAATAGTAATAATTTTACTTCAAAAAATGTTACCATCTTTTTTGTGTAAAACAAAACTGGAAATTGTCAGTATTATAGATTTTAAACTGCTAGATTTGTTTCCAATAAAAGATGGAGTTAACACTGTTTTTAAAACTTTTGCATATACAAAATTTGCTATAAAAAAGTTCGAGATATATTATAATACAATCCGGATGCAATATAATAAACCAACAGTAAAAAAGTAGATCTTGGACATTATGTATAAAATACTGTGCATTTTACTTTGATATGATTCTAGAAACTACATAATACATTGAACTTAAATCTAAATATCTACATAATCTACTATTATTATAATTAACTGATATTTTTCGTGAACTAAACTGTCTTAACTCTAAATATAACTGTCTTTATTTGGTTCTTTTGTTCTTTGGAATGAATCAAAATATTCCTGCTGAATAATTGCTACTTCTAATATAAAATGGCGCCAACTCAAAAATTCATTTAATTTACAATTAAAAATGGAGATGTAACCAAAATGTCAAGTATGTTCGAATAGTAATCAATTTTGTGATGCAACAGTTTAGTTCTGAGGTTTTTTTCTAGTTTATAGTCGAAGTCACTACAGTTATTACAACATACTTTTGAATCATTTATAATATTTCTCTATCAATATTCTAAGGATATGCAAAATATATATATTTTAATCTACTAAACTGTGAATATTAACTTTAGGATTTTAAAGGTAAATATGAACTAAATAAATTACCGGTGGCTAAAACTAATGTGAGGCTTACATTGTGCAGACTATTTTAATACGTTACATAAATGATTAAAAGTGCTGTTTTAATTTATCTTGAATTACTTACGTGCATAAGGGATCTGACCATCATCATCTTCAGCGTCCATGCAGTCCTTGACGACTTCATCGACTTGTGCGTCATCAAGTCTCTCACCTGAAAAGACATTCAATTTACCATGAAATTTTGATACCAGATGATGCAATTGGAAACAAAATTATGGAAAACTTAATCTCGCCCTATTGCTACTCTTTCGAAACAACAGTAAAGTTTCAAAAAAAAATAAGAAAGTTTTGCTAGTATACTCTACGGAATATGTATATAATAAAATTTAATTAATTTTTCTGACTGCTTCTTTACGTTGAATATACGATTCTACTTTTAGGAAACTTAAACTATTATTACTCAACCTAAAAAAAATCTTAGTGAAACATTTGAGAAACCCTGTTCTAGCTCAATAAAGTACTAAAAACTGGACATTAATATTAGTTTCAAAATTTGAAATGCTACAATTTTGTACGTCTCCACATGTTTTGTCACTAACAACCCATCATGTTTCACATAAGGGGCGTAAAATATGCTTTTATTTTAAGAATAAATAAGACTTCTATGCTTAGAATAAGTATTTCGTTTAAGCTATAAGTTGTTGAAATATAAACTCAATATTGTAGGTCTTCGAATAGTTAAATAAGGGCTGTTTAGATAGGGTTCTTACCAAGGGAAAGGAGGGTGTGGGTGAGCTCAGCGGCAAGCATGAGACCGTTCTCAGCCTTGTCGTAGAGTTTCAAGCACTCGAGGAAGTCTTCGTAGCAACCCTGGTCCTTGTCTTTCTTGATCTGGCTGAAGATGGGGAGGAATTCATCGACCTGTTGAAGGAAACAACAAATTTTATTGCTTTTCAAGCTAGCTACGCACCTCAATATAATTTAAATAACTTTCGGTCTCATTCAAACTTTAAAAGTTTTTGTAAGTCTTAAATATATTAATAATATATATATATAATATATTTTTTGTCTTTATTGATTGAATTGGCATTTACTCGGTAGAACTCCATTATCACACGTTGAAAAAATAGCAACGTACTTTAGTTCTACAAAATTTTAACTGTCATATTTTAATGAAGAAGAGAAGACGTATTGTGTACCTTTTCTACACAGCTATATATAGATAAGCAAATGTATGTTAAAACATAGTTCTGACGATGACGTGAGCCGAAATAGCTATCAACTATTGAATATCTTGTAAAAAAATTTGTAGAACTAAAATACATTTCTATTTTTTCACCGTGTTAATTTGTTGTCAATTGAAAAAATTTATCATTGATATAAAATATAATAGATTGAATTAATAGCAAAATATTTCGAAATGTAACGGTTTTGAACTGAAAGCAAATAACATTTTTTTTTATTTTTGATTTCTATTATGGACACAATATGAATGTCTTATTTTAGCTACTCAATGTTTTTTATTCTATTTCTAAAAAACAAGGCTGGAAAATTCGCGGGTAAAAACAAGTGGTTTTGTACCTTCATCTTCTTTTCTCCCTTCTTCTTGGTGCCTCCAAGCTTCTCGATGGTGGCGAGGGTGGGGTTGGTGTTTAGCGCACGAAGCACATCACCGAGATTGATGGCATCAATCTGACCGTTTCCTTCGAAATCGTAGATGGAGAAAGCGAAGTTCGCCCCTGATGGAAAGAAAAGCAATCATCAATAAAATGTTACATATATCAAAATTATTTTTTTTTAATTATATAATATTACAAAAAACGTTCGTTAGGTGAATAACGTCAGCTGGAACAAAACTTTTTTTAAACGATACGAAAAACAAAAAAGTCTTTGAGCGAATTTTTTTTTTTTGTTGTGCAAAAATTTTAATTCAAAAAACACTGACAACCATATGATATTCAGCAAGCCTATTATTTAGAAGAAACCGTGTCATATTTTTGAAATATTTTCCATTTAACATTGTTCTATATTTTTTAATTATTTCTGAATATTTTTTCGAACGATATTGTTGAAGCATTTTAAAAACTTAAAACAATTTATTTAAAGTTTTTAACAGATATTGAAAACAGTATTTTTATATACATATTCACATTTAATTTCATTTATATCAACAATTAATAAAACCGGGTATATATATTATTAATGACTATCACAACGCTAAAATTTATGACTCGACATTAAATTGATTTCTTTTTAGATTTAAAAAATAATTTTACAAAATAAAAACACATCTTATTATTATTATTAAAACACAATGTCAACTGATGAAAGCGGTCCTAAAATATAATGTGGAAAGATGTACTAAAAAAATGGTTTTATTATTTAAAATATCATTTCTTTCCATCAAGAAGTGCCAGTTAACACCTCAAAAGTGATAAAAGATTAATGTTTTAGGAACATTACAAAATTTGATGCCCACGAAATATAAGTTGAATAAATATAAATATTAAATAAGAATCTTAAAAAGTGTTATGTGTATTTGTGTTTTAAAGAAGTTAATGAATATATCAATTTGAAATTTTAATAAATGGTTCAATTTTCTTTTAATTATTTACTTTTGTTAAATAAAAAACTTCCTATGTGTCATATAATATGCGTATGTCAATCATCATTTCAAGAGCAGATACGATCTCAGTATTCTGACAATAACATTGCAAAATACCGGATTTAATTTATTTTAAGCTCTGGACCATCGCCAGTTGATCTCAAACGAACTATACACGTATATAAATCGGGGAATGTGGAACGTATTGGGTTGGCAATTGATTTATACCTATGCCTTACATCTTCTTTCAGGGATCGAGACACATGCTTAGGTTACATAGTCACCGCTTGGCTATTTTCCAATTACTTTTTAACGATTGGTTTATATGTAAAGATGTTAAATATATACAAACATCGTAGACTTTGTACATAAATAAATGCGTTTTATTTTAAAACAAAACTTACGCTTTCGCTAAAATTTACACATTATTTAAAATTCGTAATTAATTTTATAATTTCAATGACATGAAAATTATAAACGTTGAAACGTAGAAGTATTTTGTGTAATATAATTTTGATACAATCAAACACAGAATGTTTGTCATTTTCGATGGTACAAATTGACATTTAAAAATTATTCATTTCATATTCAATTTCAATAAAAGTATTGTTCTAATTTTTCTCATAAATAAGCAATAACTTCTCTTCAACATTGAATGATAACAATCATTATCAACTAAACAACCTGGTAAGTTTAAGTAATAATAAAGTGTTTGAAATTTGAAAAAAAAAATTCTTTCTTGAACGACAAATTTCAACTCGCTACAACTACAAAAAAATAGTAATAAATTATCTTCTTGCAGCATTTTGGAAATGTAAAAGAGCGTAAAAATAAACATAATTATTAATTCATTATTTACTACGTTTTAAACGTTAGCTAGTATAAAAACACACAAGTATTTTGATTATAAGCAATCTTCAAATGTATTACGAATTTCATTATTTTTTAAAAATGATAATTTATTGAACATGTAGAAAATAATATTACACTTAAGTTTAAAATAATTTATTTTTTTATATAAAAAAATATTTTTATCAATATTACTTAGCATAATCTAAGTAAATTTGCGTTTAATTGTTACCTACGTAATTTTTACCATTTAAAATCTTAATAAAAATGTATCGGTTGTATAACTTGCTTTCAATATAATAATTGATTGGTTGTTATTAATCCTTGACCCTTAATTACGTCAAAATGTTTCGCATGTCCGATTCGCGGTCAACGTATATTAACGTGAGAGAAATTTGATAATAAAAACGTCCAGCGATTGATAATAGGTGCGTATCTATCCAATCTGTCCGTGGTTGACATTACGTTGAATCGCTCGTTCGCATCCGGTAAAAAATTGGTGCGGCGAAAAAGTTGAAAAGCGAGCGCGGTGGCGACGCTATATATAGGCGCCCTCACCCCGGCGACGCTCCGACCGACGTCCGCGTCGTCATCACGCCTTATAAGACCGTGGTCTAATCTTAGCTTTGCGTGGTCTGGCCTCGTCTCCTGTTCCTCCCCTCGCCACGCCGCATCGCTCCTTCGATGTCCAGGTGGCGGAAACTCGATTGTTTTAGTTTGACACCCCGCCCCTCCTTCGGATGCATGTTGTTTTTCTTTACTTCTTGGACACGTCATGCCACTTCATACGACACGAATTTGAGACACTAAACGTACAACCTTCTAAGCTCAAAAGACACATGTCCCATTTTTATGTTCATGATTGTATTGATCCGGATTTATCACATTTTAAAGTTAAAAGACATTAGATCAGTTTTAAAATTCTCAAAATATGTTAGACAAACATAAAGGCATATCTCCCAAACAATTAAGTTCCCAACAATAATGGATAAATACGTTTACACGGCGTTCAAAATATAATTCACAGTGATGAAATTTCCTGATTTCATTGTTAATGAACTTTTCAAGTACTGTTTTTTCAACATTGGATATATTACCTTTTCGCTGTTACAAGTATAAATATAAACAAAGTTACCATTAATAAAATTCCAATATCTCTCGTAAATCAGTGTCCTTTTTTACGTATTCATATTACAAACCTTAAAATTTATTAGTATGAAAAAAATATTAAAAAACACAAATATGACCAACATTTTCAAGTTATAAGATACAACATTTAAGTTTACTTTGTATTCTAAGATTTCAAAGATTAACTCGCACAGCTGATTATATTTTTTTTTTTTTCAAAAAAGAGATATATCCACCTTGATTCTTTACAGCCAAGACAAATATTAAGACATTTTTAAAAAAATATTTACGATATTTAACAAGAATTAATTTTGTACAATATTGATTAATAACAATTAATCTTCTAAAAGAAATTGAAAATTGATTTATTCAATTTGTATTTTCAATGTTTAAAATTTTATTGTAAATTGGTATATTATGCATTGTTCAATCAGGTGATTATCACACAACTTAAACATTTTTGAAATATATATATAAAGTAAAGCAAATCCGCAATATTTATTTGTATCGTATATTAATAAAATGTATTTTTTACAGAAAGAATTGAGGAATGCAGTTAACGATTGCGAGTATTCTAAAAATATTACATCGAAACTCGTATGTAACTTGATCATACTGAGTTTAGTAATCGAAAGTTTTGAAAGCAATGTATAAAGAAATTAAAAAAGTTATGGATCTATTTATTTGGAAATGTATTCATTATGTAGCATATATCTTTATAAAATATACGAGAGGATTTGTAGTTTGGACTATGTCTTAAAAGAAAAGTTTTGCCTTGATTCTTTTATCACTCATTTGAATTATATAACTGAAATATGTTGCACACGTGTTTTTTTAAGTTTGTATTCAAAACGTTTATTTATTGTTGTAAATAATTTAATATTATATAAATATGGTATTGATTTACTTACTTTCAACGTCCTTTGCGCTTAGATCGGCCTGAAATTACAAAAAAAAACCATCCATTAGATTGGCTATATGTAGATTTTTTCATTTAAAATTCGTTATCACAGGCGAGCGTCGGAAAGCTCGTTTAGAAGATAATCACCATAGGAAAGAATAGAACTGTCGGCGGCCTACACAATTTTACACAGTTTCAAATTTCGTTTTGATTTCACACATGGTTTAACAGAAAAAAATCGCCAATAAGAAAAACTTTAGCTGGGTCGAATTACAATAAGGGCTCGCTTAAGTTTGCTCTTCCAGAATCTAAACGCGGTCACATAGGGCGGCTCCAATGCCGGGCAACACTCTGATTTGATTTTATTGTCGCTCCATTTTGTCACGGCACTCTTTGCTTTGGGTGCCATGGTGAAAAGGATCGAGGGCGGTGAGTATTTCACAAACTCACCATGGCTTTTAGGCGGTATCCCTCTTCTAGTTCACTCGAAGAAACACAGACTACAAGTGGGGCCCCGACTCATTCCGTCCGTCGGTTTTATCAGAGTTAGATGGCGCTCGGGTGTTGGATATTTGAGATTTGGCCCAGGAATCTGCCTCGCTTCTATTTTGAGACGCCTCATCCGCAGACTTCTCTCACTCTAATCCCTCTAAGTTTTAAATACTCCGAAGCGAGACGACACCATTCTTGTCTTAGCTTTTTGAGGGCCGAGGGTGTCAGCGGGAATGTGCGATTGTTTCAAAAGCAACACTACTTTTATGTTAAGCTATTTCAATCTAATACTGTTATAAAAGTCAACCTCGCGAAAATCACCGGGTTTATTGCGACCATAATAATAGTCCCAACCTCATGCTGCAGATTTTCCATAAAATATTCAAGCAAACAAGCCTTTTCTCAAGTGACAACTACAATCTAGACTTGCATCTTCTGAACCACTCTATCGTCACTTTGGTTGATCATAAGTTGCTACAGAACACCTGATTATATTTGCTAAAAAACAAAGTAATTTTCATACGTATAATTTTCAATATATCGTCTTATCTCTTAATTTATAAATCAATACAAACTCATTCATTGTATTATAGTTGTATTATTTCGACATTAAAGATCAAAGACTCTTTTTTCATTACAACCGAACTAATTCCAAAAAAGGCCTCCTAAACCATCATCAAGTATCAGCAACAAAAAAGTGTTAACAGCATAAAAAATATTGAACTACCTTTTATTATTCTTGGCCAAATATTAACAGCAACTATTTATTGAGTCCTAAGGAGACAAATATCAGGAAAGTGTTTATTCATTAAAAAATCAAGTCAAGTACATTTACTTACATTCAAACAAACGAATATTTACATTTTCTAAATAAAAATTTAGTATTAATTTCATTCGATGACTTAAAAACTAACAGTAGAGTATTTTTTATGAATGACGAAGTAATAATACCTTAGTCGTCCGGGTGAAAATGCTTAAGAAAAAAGTATTTTGTGTCAGTAAAACAATATTGAACATTTTTATATTCGATTTTTTAAGTATTTAAATATTTATATATATACTATTTACTGTGTTCTTTCCTTGACTATAAAGCTGAAATATAATAGTTTACATTCATATATAATTTGACGATTTTTAAACCTATCTCAATGAACAATCTGACGGATGGGCTGGTTGATCTTTAATTTAATACACATAAATAGGAAAGGTAATAAGAAGTCTGACAAAATTCAACATTTTTTTAGTCGGAATCGTGTTGTTGGTCAATGTTGGGGAAGGAATTCAAGTCGCGTGTACCTATTAACTTGTATACATTATAAGAGTTTTGTGACATGTAATAAACTTATAATTTCAAAAAAAAATCAATCAAATTTTGAAAAAAAATGAAAATTATTATCAGCCCTTATTTTATCATTGCATAACTTTTGATATTAAACAGATAAAATCACACTACAAATATTTTAAGGGTGGTAAAATTAATACAAAGAAATCTTTAATATCAAGGTTAATAAGCGTCAAAACCTAAATTCTTGGCATCACTATTCGTGGAGACTGGCAATTGTTATGACATGCTTTTTCATACTATGAAGGTACTCAATAATTCGTACATGATTTACCGACCATTATGTCACTTTGTTTATTATACCAGCGTTATCCAACACAAAACCTAATTCAAAGTTTCTATGAACAAATTAGATGTAAATAAGATATAAATTGCGTGCTCGAGATTTTCGCAAAATAATTTTTTGAGAGTTGAATTGGTTGAAGCTTAAGTTTTTTACGGTATCTTTTCAACTTTAACTAAATATTTAAAAATTAAATTGTTAAAATTACTATTAAACATTTTTTTCAGTGTATTTCAATGAAACAACGCCACTTTACATGTAGTAATCATTCAAAATTTAAAATACTAAAAACGAAGTGATACAACAGTTTAGCCATGTGTGTTAACAAAACAATACGATTACATGTAGATATTGCTATTCAGAGCCAAATTTTTAAATTAACTAGAAGTCTTGTAAATATTTTACACCTGTTTTTCTGTGTCTACTCCAAAATTGGGCAGAAGCCTAAATAATAAACAATTGGTCCGGTTTTATTTGATCAAATTATAAAGCATTTGTGCTCCACTTATATTAAATCATCTAGAACCCTTTTTCATATAATCACACATTTTCAAAAACAATTAAATTTTAAAAAAACATATCCATCTTACTATAACTTATACTACGGTTTGTATATCACAGTATTATAAGTCCACAAACTATTGATATACAGTGAAACCTCGATTTTACGTTTTCCAAGGGACCCTGAAAAAATAACGGTAAATGCGGGAAACGGTGCGGGAAAGCTTCAAATAATAATAAACAAGTAAAATCGTAAAAAATATTTATTTATTAGTTACTTGTACATACTGTATATAAAATTTATTTTTTAAAAAGTCCTTTATGTTAGTTTGCTTCTTTGTTATTTGGCACTTTAATCGGAACAAAGACTTGTTAATAAACTTGTGACTAAAAGTTTGTATGTACAGGAATCATTATTACCATGAATTTTAAACAACTCTACATTTGCACCATAAACAATAATACGCGTGTGGTGGATTTCAACCCAAAAAATAGCACATGCGTCCAATGCGTTACGTCTAACATGTACAGCGGATTCCAGCTTGTCCAGACATAACACCCGCACTCGGCTGTGTCAAATTTGCTTGCCGAGATACGGAGAAATATGCAATAAAAACGGTCAATTGGGATAATATTTGTGACGGGACCAAAATATTTAGACGGTTTATCGAGGAAATCGGGGATTCGGGAAACGGTCAATGCGGGATTATTTAACATTGTTCTTATGGGAGATTGACGGGACTATAAAAAATAAGCGTTCCATCCGGGAAAACGTATTATGCGAGAACGGTTGATCGAGGTTCCACTGTATATAATACATATTTTCTATTAAATGATTTTTTTTATGTACAAGCAAATATGTACTCAAAAAAATAGTGTACATTCCAAAGAAACATCGATATATAATATATATAAATTCGATGATTACCTGTAAACTATTTTCTCAGTTCTTAAACATATTGTTTAGTACTCCTAATATTTTTTAAATTTGAATTATTGAAACATTGAACAATACCACATGTTTTGTCATCAGGTTACGAAAACAATAAATCATATAAAGGCATCTTCAACCACTATATCTCACTGATCAGTTCTGTTACATCCGTGTGATAGAATTCCTGAATATGATAACAGACAAAACATTTGGAATCGTACAAAGTTAAAGCAATTCAAATTTGATATAAAAATTCCATCAAAAATCTTCTGTCTATATTGTAAATTACCAATAATTTCTACTTAGGCCTCGGTACAATTTAAATTGTATCAGTTGATAATGCTCGCGATATTCAAAATCGGTCATCGTCTGAACAATACTAAATTTTGTAAATAGTACTAAAGATTGTGTTCTATTTTTTAAATATGGATGCTACTAATTATGTACTACATGCTCACGACTTTATACTACGACAAGACTGTTAATGAGAAACAACCAGTATTTACAATTCCTGAATATATCACTTTGTGCTTTGTAAAATAAATGTCGACCAATTGACTTGATAGTTTATGTTTAAGTATTCGCTTTCTCCGTGTTATTCGATACGACCAATTAATATTGGGAAAAGCTCTTGGCTTCATGTAAATGATTTTCACAAGACTTTTGGAGAAAATCAAACAAAAAACTTGTCGCTTTCTTGAAACCACAGCATTAGATCAAGTGACGAAACCGTTTCAAAATAAGTCTGCAATTACAGTGACTCACAAAATGCTATAAGGATTCTTGAAATATTTTCTCGCAGTTTGCGAACTAAAATTGTAATAACGAATTATTTCATAGATGCTGTTATATTTAATTGAAATCGTTGTGTATTATGAAAATAACAAATCATCATTATGAGTTTAATTACGTGTTACCTTAAAAATAGTTAGCAACGCTTTTTTCCCCATATTTCTTTACTACTCGTCGTTGTTGAGTTTCATATGTATAAATATAATTAATGTTTATTTAATTGTGTTTAATACAATATAACATAATTACAAAATATAGACGTTTTTACAGTATTTTTTGATAATTGGAGCTTTGTGGCGTGAACTCAACTGTACAAAGACTCAATCTCTCTAGATCAGATTTGCTTAACCTGCGGGGAAATGAATTTTTATTAGTGGTCCAAAACAATCTTAGTAGCCTGATACTTTTACAAACAACTGGCATTATTTTCATAGCTTTAGGTTGCAATCATTCGATCGACAAGCTGTTGCTTTCCTTGACGGGAGTCATTGGTTTGAGTACCAGACAAACTTTTTTTTTTTTGTTTGATTTATCAATTTGGTGTTTGCAATAGCATTGGTGGTTGAAATGTCTAATAATTTCTTCTTAACTTTCCAATCTTAAAATAACAGAGCATAGCAAGAGCGATCAGCTTACCACTAGTCATGTCATGTCCGTATCTTTTCTATCCCTATTCTTTTTGAAAAAAGCAATTGAGCTATTGGTTAACAAGCAATTCTCGTATGAAAGCCTCTGATAAAGTATTTTAATATAAAACAGATTGTTTAGTGTACATTGAAAGCGTACATGAATTAAAAAATTAAGATATATTTATAGTTAGCAATCAATGTTTTGCGGCTTACACAACGATGAAAAAATCGGTATGTGGCGCAATGGAAAAATAAAGGTTGCGTATGTCTGCTCTGGGTGATAAAACGTTTCATAAAAAATAAGGTCTACTCAATCTCCATGTCGTTAAAAGACCGGTTGTTTGTTTCTTTTTCCACCAAGTCCGATCGGTCCAATAGAAGGTTTAACCAACTGTCGAAGCTCTTCTCTTTCTGCGTACTAAAAATACAGGAATAATGATATTAAATTGTTCCGTGTTGATTTATATGGTTTCGTATTTATTATGTTGAAATTATGAAAGCTCGCCAATTGGCATGATATTTTTAACTCCTCACGGCTAACAATGCACCAAAGATTTGAAGGATGATTTTCGGATTATTTTCAATCGAAAAACATCACAAACACTAATTCACAAAATCGTCCAGATTATGTAAAAATGTCCCACTGTTGACAAAGAACGTTAAAATTTAATATTATTTCAATTTATATTCTCGATGTCACTCTAAACACAAGAAAATACATTTTTGTTAATAATGTGAAATTTGTTTTGACAAGTTTAAAACGTATAGCTCAAAATTTTTATCTTTTATCTTAAAATGAATGACATTAGAATACTTATAAAATATTTTGAACGGCAGTGTAGATTTATGAGTAAATAATCTATTTCAATCAAACTTGAAGTTTGCAACGTGCTTTTTATAAATAATATACAATTTCGACTGAGGACGTTTGATAGAGTTTTAATATCAAATTCAAAAGACAGTAAACAGTTTGATTTCTGGAAGTATTAATCAATTATACTTTTCATTATTATATATGTATATACGGTATATTGTATACGTTTATATTATTTGTTAATCAATCAATCTTCAAGTAATTTTGTTTTGAACTATCGGAATTTCACTCTATTGAAGATGATAATTGCATTATTTGTATTGAGAAGAACGCAGATTGAGAAAAAGAGCGCAAAATTTTGACGACGTATTTTTGAATGAATATTAATTTAATTAACCAGAGATCCACGGGTAAACACCGAGAAAGAGAGAGAGAGTTGAGATATCTTTGACAGACTTTACTGCCATCTAGTATAAAGTGTTATAAACAGTTACATTATTTTTTTACAATTTTCCAATAGATTAATAGGTTTGCTTTCAAGCTCAAAGCTGTATTTATAGTTCGCTTTGAACAATTTATCTTGAAATACTCAATAAGAAGGCCATATACTCCTTACTAGGTTGAGTTCAGCGGTAACTTTGTGGAAGTTCATTTTAATATAAAATTTCTTGCAACTTTGATTATTTCACGTATTGTGTTACTAAAAGTGACACATGTTTCGCCTCTTTTAAAGGAAAGTTGTGTAAGTATTTACTTTTAGATAGTAAGAATGAAGATGCATCTAAAAGAGGCGAAACACGTGCTACAGTCAGTAATACAATACGTGGAATAATCAAAATTATTTTAAAGTTTTATATTAAGTTTTCAAAGTATATAAATATTTATCAAATGTTTTTGGTCTTAAGAAACAATCCGAAAAAAATAAATACATACTAAATTCGATCTTTTTTTAAATATTTTAAAACTATTTTATAGTTTGTTTGTTTCAAATAATAAGATTAAAATATTTAAATTTTTAGCATATGAATGTGGAATTTCGAAAGAAATTTTAAGTTTTTCACGACTATTAAGGTTAGGATAATGTAAAACATGAAACTAGTCAGAGAAAATCACAAAATATTTTTTCAACAGTGATAGAAAGCTTTCGTTTCGACTTTGGCACTCCTCCAAATATCAATGTGTTTCTTTTAGCATATCCAGGGTTACCAAATATAAAATAACAAACAACAAATTACAATCAGAATGAGAGGAAATAATACGTTGCTAATTTTAAAACCGCATTCATTCTGAAATAAATGATCTGAAAGAAATCATAAAATATAATAGTATTTATTTTATCAATTTTGATTATGATTGAATAAAAAATATGCACATATTATATTATAAAAGGTCTATAAAAAAATAATTGATGTAAGAGAGAAAAGTTGATAATTATTTCAATTAAGGAATTTATAAAATTGGATCTGAGTATAGACAATAATATTATTAATTGAGTTTTTAAATCAATTTATAAGCAGGTAAGCAAGCAACATTCTTTTCTTTTATTTTTCTTACACACAATAGCACATGGTTAAAAAATTGTGTCCTTGCATCTCTGTATAAAAATTATTGAAGTCAAAATTTGCTGCCTTTTTCTTAAATTATTATTTTATAAAACAGATCATTTTTTTCTACGAAAACTCTTTGTTATTGAGTCGATTAGCCTCTCTTGTATACACATATAAACATATAAAGAAATCTGAATTGTTACAACTTTGTACGATTCCACATAATTTGTCACTAACAACCCGGGTTTCGCCTTTCGGTATCTTCAGGCACTCTATAACACGGGTGCAACAAAAGATGCAACAGATGCGGATCGTTAGTGACAAAACATGTGGAATCGTACAAAGTTGTAACAATTCAAATTTGATATTAAAATTCCATCAAGCACCTTCAGTTGATCATAAAATATAACGAAATAATTTGGTCAATTATATTAGTCACCCGTTAATCACGTGCTGTATTTAGTGCACACATTTCTTTGAACAATACGTCAAAATATTCATTAGTAAAATTGACCGTTTTTTGATTCGACTTTTTGAGTATTGCAACCGTTGTCAACGTTGACCACATAACAACCTGCCATAAATATCTCGAAGGATGAGGAACGCTATACTGTATAAAAAATCATAGATAATTTATTTGTCAATTGAACGGCTATTCTTATATTGGTGGTAATATTAGAAAGCAAAAACAAAGTTGGCAACCTTACACTTGCGTCACATCAGATGATATGCGGTAATAAAAATTATTATTATCGAGACATCTTCATTTTGATTAACGTCCTCATCACTCACCTATTTTTATTGAGCGTGGACGAAAATGATTGAAACATAGCTTGATAAAATTAAAACGTAATTTTTAATAAAAAAAAAAATAAACAGTTTTGGATAATTGAAGCGACGAAAACCAAAAAACGATATGTACACAATTCGCTAAAAATTAACAAAAAATACACACAACTATTATAATTCACTTCAATTCAATACATATACTTTTGATGACATGAAGAAACCGTTAAGCTTGATAGTTACAAACAAATGACGATATATCCAATTTCAAGGTGTTTACTTTCACTTCTTGGTGGAAAGGCATGATTTTTTAAATAATATAAACACATTTTTGGTACTTTTTTTCACAAAATATATTTTTTGATCAGGACCGGTTTCGCTCATCGCGAGCGTTATCAACTAATAAAAAGCGAACTAACTAAGCGAAAACGATCCTGATCAAAAATATATTGTTTAAATGAGTACTGAAAAAAATTGTTTTTATTATTTAAAGTATCCAATTTTGTTTCAAATTTGCGTATTTTCTGAGTCTTAACTCATACACGGTGAACAAAAATGTTACTTACTATTACATTCTAAAAGAGGACATAAAGGGTTTTACGGTTTTACTTTTAAGTGACTAAATTGACGACACCTGCATGCCGAGAAACTCCCAGCCCTTAACAATGCAATACTGTGTAAACAATGAGTTTATTTATGCAAACAGTAAAAAATACTTTCAAACATGAGAAACTATCATCGCGAACATTATTATATCACATTTCAATTGTTACAGCTTTGTACGATTCCACACGTTTTGTCACTAACGACCCGGGTTTCGCCTTTCGGCATCTTCAGGCATTCTATCGCACGGATGCAACAGAACTGACAAATCAACTGAAGATAATAAAAAATTCATCAGCTGAATGCGTTTGCGATGAGTTTGACATGTCTATATAAATCGGATAATGTTTTCTAAATTCTATTATGTATAATTAATTCCTTTTTTATCATTTATCAATAAACAATACAACTGTAGCTAAAAACCTTTACCACTCAACTATAGACCAGACGAGAAAACAAAACAAAATTTGAACTCATAAATTTTTGCTCAATATTTAATTTATTATATCTCTTAATAATGGTATGTAATGAAGCAAATGTAATATACTGAACTCAAAGTTCGTTCGACAAATAACCGTTATTTTATTTTGAATATATATTTTTCTCGGATCTACCGATTGGCCTATAGCATGTAAATTATATTATATAATATTGCGGTGCATTTTCGGTCGGCATATTTCGTGAAAATTATTTTCGTCTCGTGAATGACTAACTTCCATCGAAATTAGTCCAGAAAGATCGCATCTCTTGTTATTGCTTATAAATAGAGCTCACCTTGACGCCCGCTCAACTAGCTGGATTTCTGGCGAGAGATGGTTCATGGCTTAGTATTATATTTAATAAAATTTTTGAATTTTTAATTTCATTGCACAAATCTTAAATTTTATTTTTTTTATAACACAACTCTTTTTTTACCAGGTAAAAATATCAACTTAATTTTTTTTAAAAGAATTTAATAATGCCTTATTAATAAAAAAATTTATGTAAGAGTAATTGAGATATACAAGAGAATATATTTCGCTTTTAAGGTGTAAACTGTCACTTCTTGATGGATAGGCATGATATTTCAAATAATAAAAACACATTTTTAGTACTTTTTTCCACAACATATTTTTGATCAGGACCGGTTTCACTCATCGCGAAATATATTTTGTCTAGAAATTCAGCGAAACTAGATCCAAATACATCACGCCATATCTAATCACATTATGACGTGCTAAAATATACTTCTACTAAAATAAATTCTACTAAATATTTATACTAAAACGATTCTACATTACTGTTAAAATCGTTAATAATACAAAATAAATAGATAAGCCTTTTTTGTATCTGAAATTGCTTAAAAATAATTATTATTACGACCATGTGAAAACAATTGAAACACTGTGAAACAAATCACACTACATTTTTCGATATTAAAAGTTCACAAGTTATTATTAATTACAATAAGTTTATTAATCATTAATTACATTAAGTATTGATTACAATACCGAATGACTACATAAATACCGAATATAAAGTACAGCCAATTTCACTTAGTTACATCAGTAAGTGGGACAGAAACCGAACGACAAAACTCATGGCTATTTATTTCGGTTATCCGGTAAAACGTTCCGTTTAATTGGGGCGAATTACTAATCATCATATTTCACTATACGGAAGATATCAATCAAAGAAATTTTTGAGGAAACATTCAAAGCTTTCTCACGGGCATAATGATTAATTGAACTTATTCTAATAGATAGTGCAGACACCTTTTTGACGGGCTAAATTATTTTAGTTATTTGACACAATCCTTAAATCAACTGCTTTTGATTACTTACTACTTGACATTAAATGTCAATCAGTAATGTTCGATAATAAAAAAAAACTGACTTAACTCAGCTTTCGTCAACCGGCATGCATTATGTACATACAAACACGATTTCTGTCTTGAGACTGATTTCGTACGTCTGAAAATTTTCTATGAAATGTAACAGTATTGGATTTCAGTAAAATAGATTATTTTTAGTGCTTTTTTTCAAGAATATTTCTCACAAGCTTCGTAAAATATTTGTAACAAATAGTCGCTGTCGCCGAGTAGTAAAATATGTGGACACTTATGCCCTAACACATAAGATGAATATATATCAATAATTTTGATCCCTAAAATTGGATTTATCCAATTATGATCAAATTCGTTGATTCTATATCCAATAAATTGATTTGTATACAAGGGCATTATACTATTTGATAATTTACTCAACATATTTTTTAATCTTAACGCAGTCTTAAATTTCACTTATTTTCGTGAAAACGATTACATATGACATATTTTTTTTCAGTTGACGATGTTTTTTGATTATTTTACTCAACTATCGATTGAAACAGAAGCTTGTTCATATTTTGAAAAATATCCGTCTCAAACATTTGGCATTTTATCCAATAAACTTGCCCACGGACGGGTCAACTAGCCCACGAGACATTTTTGACCAAAGTCAATATTTCTATTCATATCATCCAACGCTGGAATGATTACGATAAAAGCTTTGTGTCATTCGATAGAAGGGAAAACATTGGCCACACCTGTTATTTACTGCCCTGCACACTGTTTGCAATTCAGCCATTTACCCTATATACAAGACAGGTACGATTTTTTAAGATCAAATAAAATAAATATTTTGAGCTTTTTTATTACATGAAAAATAGTGCAAATTAAAATGACCACATGTGAATTGTTACAACTTTGTACGATTCCACATGTTTTGTCACTAACGACCCGGGTTTCGCTTTTCGGCATCTTCAGGCATTCTATAACGCGAATGCAACAGAACTGACGTAAAATAATTTCAGACCTGACGTAAAACAATTCAAATTTGATATTGAAATTCCATCAAGCACTTTCAGTCGATATCATAAATTATAATATGACCACATTTAAGGTATCGACCGTCGCTTCTTGGTGGAAAGACATTACATTAAAAAAACACTTTCACAAACTAACATTTTTCCGGTTTCGCTCAGCGCGAGCAGTATCAAATAGTACAATACTATTTAAAACAAAACTTGAATGATTTTCATTTGAATATTTTAGGGAACATAAAACATTAGATAATAAGTAATTTTAAAGTTAAAAGGATGCGAAAAAATCCAAGCAGCTTCTGAAATATAACGATAATAAAGGTACTAAAACACCCTAATAGTTATATGTATTCTTAATACATCAGATATTTAATTATTATATTATATTAATATATGGGAAGGAAAACCCAGACAGAAAAACCGAGCACCAACCCGCCTGGGCAGCGTGGTGTTGCTATGTCCAAACAACCCCCCTGAAGCAGGGGGAGACCTTCATCCAGCAGTGGATCGACCCCGGCTGATGATGATGATGATGATATTAATAATTAGCTATGCATTACTGGGTTCAACACTCAGCTGGAGTAAACATCTTACCACTAGACTACAAAATACGAACAACAATAGCTATGTACTATTCCAATGGCCTGGATTCTAATCTTTAATGTTTTGATATATTACAATGCTCTTTAAACATTATTTCACATTAAATGCAAAAGGTTTTTTGAAGACTTCCAAAAATACATGTGAAAAAATAATCGGTTCTTTCAAATAATTTTATATTGAATAATCATATATTAGTGCAATGGGTGATCTGTTAACAAACGTTAACTATGTTACTCGGTATCCGAATTGTTCGTTAACCGAGTGTAAAATACTTTTAGTTCGTTACCCGAATATGTGCTCGTATTCCGAACACAGCGATTTTCGTGGTAGTGTTTGTCGTACCATTTGTTCGCAGTCCGAACTGTTCGTTAACCGATCACCAACTGCTTTAATATCACGTCACTATTTTTTATTTTCACGGCTTCAATTGACGTAAGCTTAAATCAAATTGACACGTGAGTATGGCAAAAGTTATCATTTTTTTAATAAATAAAAAAATGGCATTATATATACACAATAAACAAATTAATTAGTCACATTTTCAAACACTCGCTTCACGCTTAACAATATCAAAAAAAACAAGTTATCATTTTTTTAATAAATAAAAAAATGGCATTATATATACACAATAAACAAATTAATTAGTCACATTTTCAAACACTCGCTTCACGCTTAACAATATCAAAAAAAACAAGTAGTTCTATTTTTGAAAAACAACATTTTAACAGTCACGTGTTCAAACATTCGAATTTTTTAAATACTATCAAAAACCTATGTTTTGTAAATGTTTTTATGTGAGTTTGACAGTTTTGTTTCTGAATATTTTGTTCTTGAATATTGTAATGGCTGTGAAGCCTCTCGCGCTGCTATGGAAACGGGTAGAAGAGCTTCGGTAGAGCTTTGGGGGGAAACGTTACGGGGTGCGGGAATGGTAACTGGGCGTGGAACAATCGATTGAAAACAGTGGCGGTACGATTTTACACTTCATTTCGTCAATTGAAATACAGCATTATTTTTTTTTTCAATTATAAGACACATTTTTATCTTTTTATAATCACGGAATGCGTCTTGAAATCAATGACATCTCAAAAATTCGCTAAGTCTAAGTGCTATACTTTGCAATACAATCAAGCAACGACTATTAATGGAAATTTAAAAAAAATTGAATTGTTAAAACTTTATATGATTCCACATATTTTGTTACTAACGACCCGAGTTTAGCCTTTCGGCTTTCAGGTCAGTTCTGTTGCATCCGTGTGATAGAATGCCTGAAGATGCCAAAAGACGAAACCCGGGTCGTTAGTGACAAAACATATAGAATCTTACAAAGATCAAATTTGATATTGAAATTCCATTATTCGCTCTCGCTCAATATCGTACGATAAGAATTACTTTATTGTCTATTATGTTACAACAAATAACGTTTGTAAAAATATTGTGTTAAATATTTGAGAAAATCTTGAAGCTATATATACAAATATTTTAATATATTATCACATAATGACGTTATCACGGTTTCGTGTTATTATTACTGGCTATTTCTCGTTATTTCCGTAAGTGAAGTTAGCACCAACTCTACTCAATTGATTTTCAAAATATTCGGCTTATGAGTAGTCTTTATATAGATTAACAGGGAAAGGGTTAAATGAATGTCCATTATGATATATTTGTCTTTAGTGTTTAAATTCATTACTTGAAGTGATATTTGTTTTCCAAGATATCTACCATATTTTTTGCGGTTTACATTAAAAATAATAAATAATTGTGTAAAAATATAAAAAAACACTTATTATTCGGACGCCCCTGATTATTTTTATCAAACAAATCAAATTTTGTAAGGCAATGTACAATCCTTATCAATTTTATTTGAATCAACTTACCAAATTAAAAATCATTGTATTCTTTAAACCATTTAAAATATGGATTTTTAAGTGTTTTTAAATTTAATATAGAATACGATGTTGCCAGACTCGTTGAAAATTTTTCACACAAAAATATAAAATATCTAGCTTTTATAACATTTTTTTTTTGATTATTGAAAATTACCCAAGAAATAGTTGTTATTATAAAAAAAATATTTAAATATATATGAGCTTTTATTTTCGAAAGCTTTTCGTGCGCATGCGTACGAAATCATTCGAAAGGTCCTATTCTACATCAATTACAAAGTGGCTGCGTGTCCATACACGTGACTCGCAAAAGTATTGGTGAGGGAAACTCTTTGTATGTGTCAGTGTTTTCCCACACTGAAAGGCTGCCTCAATCAGAGACGTCTCTCGTGGGCGGCAGTCGTCTGTTCGTAAGCTCAACATAACCAGCCTCGCCTTTACCGAACAGGCTTCAACGGGGAAAAGTACATTTAGTAATGTCAACTCGGTGACATAAACGAGATTATTCATCTCGTTTATTTCACATTTTCGATTTTAAGAAGACCAGTTTTTGATATCTTTGTTATTGATGTAGTGAGCGTGTTTAGGGGCAGATGTGAGTTGATATTTTTTCTAAGTGATTCTATTATCAGATACACGGATGCTGGTTGAAGGCTTAGATTGGCCGGTGCTAGCTAAATTTTTAAGCAAACGTGTCAATAAATTTAAAATATATACTACATTACATTCAACCTTTAATTATTTTAAACGTAAATCTTTTAATACATGAATTTCAATAGATTATATAACATAATAAAATCAGATATTTCTAACAAATGGAGAAAAATATCTGTAATATTGTTTTATTAGATGTAAGGCTTAAAAAAAATCTCTATAGATTTAAGTGGTTTTTAAAAAAAAATAAACACTCATTTAAACGGCACAATATAAATGTGGAATGAAAATTAAAAACACGTATTTTTAAAGAAAAAATTTCAAATTGGTCGAAATATTTTTTAGTACTTCAATATTAACTATAGCGACACAGATTTTTTCGCAAACTATTTCAAGGTGTAAGTAAATAAACACTTTGTTTAGCCTATCCACCATTATGTATAATAAAGTTCCGGACCGGTTTCGTTAGCATCATCAACTGATTCACTTATTAGTCATGATTTTTATAATGTAAAATTATACAATGCCTTTCCGTCAAGAAGTGACAGAGTTTCTTAAATAAAAGGCATTTTTACAGTTCTATGAACTACACGGTGTTTCTATAATAGTTTAACGTTCAATTAAAGTACGTTAATTTATTTCTTCCAACAAATTACTTTTTTATTCAGAGCACTATTTAATACAAATTAAATTAAAAAGTAGCGTTTTTAACTTTTTCATTTACGGTGATTCGAAAAGAGATCCAAAAAAATATTAATAATTATGTATAAAATGTTGTTTTGCTTTAAAATTTAATTTGAACTGTTGCAACTTTGTACGATTCCACATGTTTTGTCACTAACGATCAGGGTTTCGCTTTTCGGCATCTTCAGGCATTCTATCACACGGATGCAACAGAACTGACGCACAATAAACAGTCAGCATCGTCTTCATCAAGCAACTTCAGTCGATATCATAAATTTTATAATTTTTACCTCTTCACAGTAAATATATTTTTTGATTCTTTCTTCCTTTGTTATTTTTCCTTTAATGTTCTATTGTTGATATATTTAATAAAATAATGTTCAAATATATTTCCAGAACCAACCAATATGAAGCAAAGAAAAGGGTCGATGGACGACTTTTTGAATGATCAGGCTTTGCCTATACCCATACAAATTTTTCTGTGGCGCCAAATTTCACCCTTTATACGCCCGAAATTGGGCAAACTTCACGAAGCAACATGCATGGTACGTAAGAAAAATACAAACATCTTTATTAACTTAACTATTAATCTCAAATTAATACTCAACGATCAATATGACAGCAGTAATATATTTAAAATATTTTTACGACACACGTATTTATGGAGCGATTAAAAATCATGACAAAACCTAATTGTTTTGTATTACGTTAAAAATAACTGATACAGATGTCAAAAGTATTCACGTATACGTCTTTATAAACGTAACTTGCAAGGATATATTTCTTTCAAATTTAATACACTGATTGCTAATATCTCAACTTTTGAGACGGCTGATTATAATACATTGAGAATTCTTAAAAATAGACATAAACTTTTGTGTTCAAACATAACATGAATTGTTTTGGTATTAGTAATTGTTAAGTATTTTGAACACCAAAATACTGAATGTATTATTAATTATATTAGAATATCATTTTCATATTTGAAACAACAGAGGGTGAATTGTTTTGATAGTATTATTTTTGAGAACTAATATTGACCAATTTCTTTCATTATGTTATTTTATATACACATCTTTATAATTTAATTTTTTTATCGACTATAGATGGCTTTTTTTAAGTTTATGTCGTCTTTAAACGTAGAGCAAATGATGTGCTAATGATAGTATATCAATAGAATTTTCTACACCAATTTCTTGTTACTCATTTGTTCAACATTCATTTTTAAGAAGATTGTGCTTACAAATAATAGAACTAAGATAGAACCAGTGGCTAGATAATCTCACTTTGCCTCGTTTTTAAAATAAA
Source organism: Himalopsyche japonica (assembly GCA_028555115.1). Classification (NCBI taxonomy): domain Eukaryota; kingdom Metazoa; phylum Arthropoda; class Insecta; order Trichoptera; family Rhyacophilidae; genus Himalopsyche; species Himalopsyche japonica. The sequence goes on from JAHFWJ010000461.1 coordinate 812,616, forward strand.
AATCGTTTGCATATAATAATCTCAAAGCGTAATAACTTTATAATTATAAATTATAATATAAGGCATTGCTTAGATTTACATAAAAAAAACTCGACACAAAGAAAAGTTGAAGTTAAATTAAGCGTGGAGTTTAAAGTTGATTTTATCAGCTTAACTCCATACCAATTTTTGACTAAATATCTTTTTTATTGAGTCCAAATTTATAATTATTACAAAATGTGGTTCATAATTGAACGCGGCTCAAAAGATTAAAACTCTATCGGGGCAAACCCTCAATCTTGACTTAGCTAATTTCTACTTCCGGTTCACATCAAAGGTTTGACTTGCGTCAAACATAAAACCGGATGTGGCGCTTTTAGTGGGTCACCGACATTAATTTGTTTCTTTTTTCATTCCGTTTCTATATGGAATGTTTGGTTTTAATATTTCTCCAATAGAAAACTATTTTGTTATGTAATTAAACATAAATTAATATTCATATATTTATTTTTGATTGTGTTTTGTGACATTAAACATTTCTTCGATAACTATAACGTTATATTATAATGATTGTATATTAAATGCAATAAAAATTATTAATGAAGGGTGAGTGAAACGTTTCAAACTCCTTTATTATAAGTTAATTAAATATAAAAATTGGTAATTGATAAAATCTTGATTGCTATAATTTTGAAACGACTTAGTTAATAAAAACATTCCTACAGTGGATTATACAACAGTTGCGTCCATAGAGAGGGACATTTAATTTTCTGAATAAATTGTATCATATTAACTAAAACGCAACATTAAATACATATTTCAGCGCCATCAATTCTTTATAATAAATGTAAATGACAGTTAATCTTTAGTGATTTGTACTTCTAAAAACGCCATGAAAGCATATTTGAATTTATTAACGACGTACATGGATATTTGAACAAACACCATTTGACGTTATTCTTATAAATATCGAAAAACTGATTAACGCAGAATCTGAAGCTAACACTCACTCTTTTTAATAAAATATTGCCTATAACTAAATATCACTGACCTCCAGGGCCGGATTTATCAATATACTAAAAACTAATATACTAAAATTCCTGGGTGTTCTTCTACCAAGTTGTATATTTTTCCAACTGATTTGTACATATACATATTTTATAAATAAAAATCAAAGTAAATAGATGTCAGTGATTTTTGTGCGATAAAATAAAAAAACTTGAGTATTATAAATTTTACATATTATATTTAAGTAAGTACACATTTTTTTTTCTTCTGTATATTATATAATGCGTATTTTGCGTTGTTTCAACTATGACTTACATTTCATGTATTTATTAATCAATAAAAAAATGAGGCCTTAGATATGAAATAGTTTAAGGCCTCACTATATCTGAAAGCGGTCCTGTTAAGGCCATTCAAATTATCAAAAAAAAACATTAATTGTATATTAACACTGCCATAAATTAAATACAATTTCACATTTCTAAAAATGTGTTTAAAAATATTCATTTTTAAAAGCAAAAAGTTGGTGTTTTTTTGTGTCAATAAATAATGTGCGATTATTATAAACTTACTACGAATTAAAATAGCTCAAACTTATCTACATTTAAATATGCTTGATAAAAATTCCTTTGTTTTTTTTCACATGTGATTTAATTGTAAATAAATATTATTGCTTTATATGTACCCCACTGATTTCTTGTACGCTGATCTTAGACACAATTTAAGTTTTGTTTGTAATTTTTTAAACCAAAAACTGTACTTATATTTATGTACTATTCACAATTATTTTGATTCGAGATTATGTGTTAATATTTCAAACCTTATTTTTTCTATATAATTTAGTAGCCGTTTCTTTTAGGGGTGAAAGAAAGAGTCGACGAATCTATTCATTTGTTGATTTTTAAAAATAGGATACACAATACCATATTTAATTTTATATGTTGTTTATATGAATTGATTGATATTAAACGCCGTTAAATCCTCATTTAAATGAGTTTAATAGAGTATGCAAAACTGTTTATGATCATCTACTGAAAATCAAAAAATGTCATTTGTTGAACATTCAAAATCACGTCATTTACTCTATCTTATTGACTTGAATAAAAATGCAAATTTATTTTTTAAATGTTTAACCAAAAGGACACTATTCTATCATTTTATAATATTTCATATGAAGTAGTGCAGAGCAAAATCCAATAAATCCACATTTATGTAAATTTAATAAAAAACATGTATAATACTTATGCTATAAATCATTTGACACAGCATACATGTTAAAAAACTTACGAAACCTAAAAAATCATTTTTTTTTTAATTTTAATGAAATACAGAAACCGATAAGCCCAAAAATAACAAAAAATACCGATAAGTCAAAAAAAAATTGGTTATTAAAAATGTCTATAATTTAATGAACGTCACATAAAATACGATAGGGAAAATATAGTATTGCTAAACTTCCTATATTGCAAAGTGGACATAACGGGTTTTGCCCGTGAGTGGCTCACTATTCAAAAATATGATATATTCACATTTTTACATTCCATATATTTAACGGAGTTTGATATCAATGAACACATATAACATAATGTGCTGTATGATTCCTGCGTTGAGTGTCCCATACAATGTACCGGGGCTATATGTATGCGCTCTCAAGTGTTCGTTTTGTCCCCTCACATGTCCTAACCGTGTCCGTGTGTCGCTGTATGTCCAACGTGTTTACTGTCTGGCTGTGTTTGTGTTGCCTTGTGATGGTGTGCACAGTTCTGTCAACACGCTCCTGGACACCACGTAAGTATATACAATATTTACACGCTTACATTTTACATAACTGTGTACAAAACATACAAAAATGCCTTTAAAACTAACAATTGCGCAAAAATACCGGCCAATGAGTTTGTGATCCAAAACAAGCAAGAATAGATATGATCAACATGACCAAATGCATATTGTCATCATTCAGGGGAAACTGACCAAGTGCGTTTTCAATGAAAATCACCTATGTATATATCAGTTGGTCATGATGACTTGACTGTATTTCAAATTGGAAAGCAAATGGAACTCAATTCCTGAAAACCTTTTTTATAATGATTTTTAAAACATATGTTAGTAAATATAATATGCTACTTGAGCCGTCACGCGTTGCTACGATTTCAGGGTCAGGAAATTCAAGAAAACCATTTATGATAACAAGCAATTTAATTTTTAAGAGTATCATTTTAATTCTATTTATTTACTATTTGGAGAGGGTTGGGTATAGAGGTGGTATGTCAAAACCTTCAAAAAAGTTTATTCAATAAATTTGTGAAGTAACAAATTGATTGGACGAATGGTGTAGTAATGGATAAAGGACAAACAGACACACACACACATTCATTTTCATATACATAGATTAACAATTATATTGTTTAGTAACATGCAAGTTTAATTAAATACTCATTTGAACAATCTATTATTTCCACACTTTGTCATTGTTTCTTGCATCTTTGGTATAATATCAATTTGTCTTTGTCGAATTAAATAAAAAAAATATGAACGGTGATTTTTGTAACCGCATTTTCTTCATGATTCAATGAACATGTTCATTAAAAAATAAAAAGTTCCACGTCTGTAAAAAAACGTTGTAACATAAAAGAAGTTTAATCACTTTTACTAGTCACCGACATTATTATGAATAAATTAAAAATTGAAAAAACAGCATATTTTTCAAATATCAATATATCGACTACAATCTGCTTACCGGTATTCCTCAGTAAAAAAAATCAGGACACAATCATTAGGCAAAAATTAACAATTCCAAAATACGCTTCGTTATTTATGTACGTTAAAAAGTAGCGACGTGTATTTTTGAAATTGTCAAATTCCGTTTGATCGTTCAACGTTTTTTTTTTCTATATATTTAAATTCAAAGCTAACCAGTCTATTTGCTATTATTTGCCGTTGTCTGTATATGCATTATTGGTGGCAAAAACACATTGTGGTAAAATTATTTCATTGTAAATCAATAATACATACACCAGTGGTCATCAACCCTTTTACTTAAGCTGGCATTCTAAATATCTTGCTTTTAATAAACGGCACTTAACATTTTCCAAGAATACAAAATTGGATGGATGTAAAACTAAAACATTCAAATTAATTGAAAGTGAATGAACCTCTCATACAATTTTATACATAATACTAGAAAAAATAGCAACATCATTATCTACATGGATTTATTCATAATTATTTCTTACCACTTTTGCCGACCACTAACTTACACAATTTTAATAAATATCTGTTATTAATTTTTCTATCATTTTAAAATGATTGCTACTAAAAAACGCTTGCTTGTGCTTTTTGTTTTGTACGCTTTTATCCCAACTAAGTGTATAAAAAAAACTTAAATAAAGAAACTTTTAGTGATAACGCATAAACATTTTAATATACACCCAATCCTTTTTTTACGCGATACATCGGTTTCAAAAAGTGGCGCATATAAAAAAACCGCATAAAAAAGCTTACTTTAAAATTATTTGATAAATTGGTTTCAAAAACCAAAATATCAAATATACATGAATAAAAAATTGCTCATTAAATTCGCACAAAAAAATATTCACAAAATTTATTGGATATAAAATATATAATGAGGAACAGATACCAGCATAATTTTATTCACTCGTAGGAGTTAACATATATATGAGTTATTCGCTGCTATCATTATCGGATTTTGAACGAATGCATTACTTTTGTTCGGAATCTTTTGATAAAATGCTATTTGTGCTAGATTCTTGATCTGAATCAGTATTTCTTCCATAAAAAAAACTTGTAAATCGCATAAAAAAGGTATCGTGTCGTCCAAAAATCGCATAAAAAAGGTCGCGTAAAAAAAGACTGGGTGTATATAAATATACAATAATTTAAATAAAAAAGCTCATGAAATAAATAAGATGGTAAATTACAAAAAAAATGTATGATAATGCACTTTTAAGCTCATGTGTTAAATTAAAAACCAGTGCTTATATTTGTTATATATACAATGTTATTAAATAAGGTGTCATTTTTAATTTTATTGTAGTTACTTTTGATATTTGTACTACAATGGAAATTCATCCGTGACAGTAGAATATTTTCATTAATTAAAAGCATTTTGTGTGTATAAAAGCTAGGCTACTAAATAATAAAAAAATATTCCCAAATGCAGGTACATTTATCGATTAAAAATCATGTAAACATTAAATTGATTATTATATATTTTCATGCTTCAAAGGAGACCAAAGAAGCTTGTAAAGTAAGTTTTAAAAAAATCTAATTATAAATATTATGGTATTTTACTTTTCTAAACTGATTTATATTTCAGATTCTAAAAATCACGTTAGATTAGTGGTGTTCACGTTAAATTTTACTGTGCCCACATTATAAATATTAGTATAGTTCTGGGACCTATGAAAATGTGACCATACTAAATTTTCATTTTGTGATATAATAAAAATAACAGTTGCGTTTACTAAATAAATGGATCAATTATAAGTTTTTTTTTTTCAATATAAGACATAATTTTAATATATTGTTTATTATTTATTTAAATGCAAACTGTTGGTCGCCGCACTTGAGAACCACCATTCTAGATCCATTCACATGTGGCCTCATAATAATTCTGGATCAATTTAGCGATAACACTAATAATATTTTGTAATCCATGTCTTGATTCATGAGGTATCTAAATGGATGTTTATTCTACGATAACTGTTTATCAAACATTCTTACTTTCACAGTGAGAGTAGGAATAGATGAGATTAGGATAGGACAGAAATAATGGTAATCAAATCCTACTTTGTGGGATCGGATAGGAGGGCTATATATTAAATAAATTGCTATATATTAAATATGTATAACTAGAGTAAACTGGCTTATAAAAGAATACAAAGATGTCACTAGTCATATTTTTACGTTTTCATTTCACTTATAACTATGTATAATTCATTACAGTCCTTTGAAAAAGTACTGGTCCAGAATATTCAATTCGGGCTTTCGCCGAGTTTGACGGAGGCGATTGAATCCATACCAAGATGGAGGCTTATACAGGCGGCTCTCCCGCACGTGATGCACGCATCGGCAACATTTCTACACAACAGGTGAACACACTTTCTACACACCCTGTTTTTACTCATTTTAAAATCAAAAAAGCTTGCTTGATATTAAAACAAATCTCAAGTAAAAAAAATCTGAGACCGATTTGCATCGAAACGTTAAATCACGAATACTATTTATTTTCAAGGGTGGGAATTTTTAATCTTATAAGGTCGCATTATCGATTTATTAACTCTTTGTTTATTAATCTCTCAACTGTTGAGACGCATGATTTCAACTTGTTGACAGAGTTAACAGTGTCAAAAGTTTTGAGAAAGAGTTAATTTTTATCTTCCAATACAACCAGGTTTTTCTTGATAGTCTCCCTAAGTTAAATCAAAACCAACAATACTGAGGTAATATTTAAAATAATTAATAAGTGATGAATTTCTTTTATAATCCTCAGCAGCGAACCGGTTAACAAAATGTCATTTTTGCATATATGAAATGTAAAAGATTGTTTTAGTCAAAAATTCTTTATGTTTTACAACAAAAGAACGTTTAGAGTAAATGTTTTTTTTTTAGTATTGAATACATCGTTTTCTATTTCAGGGAGCAAAAGAGAACTAAGCCTATAAACGATAGTATCATAATGCTGTCTATGGTTATGAGGAATGATCTATTAAGAATATATTTCCTCACATAGAATTAACATATATGACAATGTACCTAATTTATGATCTTTCGTAAAATTTTCCCATTCCTTATTTCTGTTTTTGAATATGTTATAATAATGTCTCAAAATGAGTTTTAAATTTGGTTTTATGATTGATTACATGGTAATTATTAACTTAAAACTATTTTTAAATAGCGTTTTTCTATTGATTGAATTGGCATTCACTTGGTAAAACTCCATTATAACACGGTGAAAAAATAGCAATGTATTTTAGTTCTACAAAATTATTTTCAACAAATATAGTTGATAGCTATTTCGGCTCACGCCATCGTCAGAACTATGCTTAAACTAACATTTGCTTATCTATATATAGCTGTGTAGAAAAGGTACACAACACATCCTCTCTCCTGTTCCAATGGTCTAGCTTGTTACTTTAACACACTGGCACTAAATTTTCAAAATTCTAAATGAAACAATAGGTGTCTATGACAATAAGATTATATGTGGGACGGAAGTGATCCTTCTGGAAGTAAATCAGACCACCCCTTTGTGCAACGGCTGGACAAGTGGCGATGCTATTAAGCTGCTGCTAAGCTTAAGCGTTTTTCTATTTTGTATTCAATTAGTTGATAATGCTTGGGATGAGCAAAACCGGTTATGACCTTGATTATATGAAATTGTCGAAATAGTACATTCAATAGTTAAAAATGCTTTTCCGCAGTAACAGTTAATACTTTAAAAATTCATTAATTAATAATTATTTTTCAGTCATCTCAGGAATCCATCCATCGACAGAGAAATCAATATTTTATGCCTTCGATTCCAAAAAAGTTCCTTTGTAAAATGTAACACTGGGCATTCGCGCACATTGCAATTAGACGACAAGAATCTTAGTCTCGGATTTCGATCTGATACAATTGTTGTACGTTTATCTATGGAAACAGCTGTTGGCCGCGCGCTAAAAATACTTCGATATTTTCGCTTGGGGAATCCCATTAAGAGCTTTTTCAATCGCGAACTTGTGAATAAAAACGAGTTACACTTTTAACATTTATCAAATGTCAGGCTCGCCTAGCCGTGACTCACTCACAAAGTATAATCGCTTTTGTGTACATACTGTTGCATCCGCATCGGCATCGTGCGCATTATACTGCTTGGATGGATAAGCTAGCCGCTAAAATGCAATCAAATGAAATGATTAACAATAAGACTGTGGGTTTTTGAAAGAATTTTAAAACCAAAATTTAAATCTTTTAAACTCTCAAACATACTTCAAGCGTTCTATTTCATTCGTGTGATAAAATACCTTTAGATGCTGAAAGGTGAAACCTACAGCTTGAGTGACAAAACATTTGGAAACGTACATAGCTTAAAAAATTAAATTTATATATATAATTATATTTAATGAAATGGAAAACAATTATTTATACCGCTATTGAAATTCTATCAAGCACCCTCAGTTGGTATCGTAAATCGCACATACTGAAGAATTAAAAGGTCTAGGAATGAAATGATGCTCAGGAAAATAGACTAGCGAATTATTTCCTGCGGTAAATTGATGGCGGTCAATTACTGACGGTAAATTGATGGCGGTCAATTACTGACGGTAAATTGTGGCCAAACGAAATTTTCTAATCGCCTGTGGTATATAGTATATGTGAAAAATTTGCTGAAATACATTGATCAAATAATACTAACAAAACATATATATATATATACAACTTTTCATAACGAGAGTGCAAATTCTATCATATGTTCATTAAACATACATTACAATTTTTTCTAACATAGAGGAAATTATATGTTTGTTATACATCGAACTACTATGATTACTTGAAAATTTAGAAAAGCATAATTACTTCATGATCAACGAACGACTTTTTTATTTTCTTTCAGAGTCAAAGACCTTCAAAGTCTTGGAGCTGTGGAGACGAAATTACTCTACACTCTTCACTGGATTGTTCTTGATGCAGCGGAGGAATGTGCCGAAGCAGATTTCGAGAAAGGAGTTTACCATTCAAACCCTTTTTATTATCTTTTCTCCATTCCGTCACTATCTGTAAGTATTAAAATTACAAGTTTATCTATCACTCGTACGGAAAACTGAAGTCAGTCAACGTTAAAATCTGACGTTCAAAGTGAAAAACTGAAATCAATTAACTTTATTAATCTCACTACTAACTCATAACTTTGCTAATTTTATTGAATAAAAACCCAACACGTATTAAGAACCGCAATATACAGATAACCAAAACTGGTACATGGTAAATACATAGTCATAATTACCCAAAAAAATGATTTTTAGATATATGTATTTGCTGATAGCGATTTCGGCTTCCGACATCGTCAGAACTAGCTCAACAACGATACCTTAAATTTTATAGATCTGATTAATTTGATACTTTTGCCTTATTACAAGTAAATGTCAATTCAAGAATTAAATATACATCATAGCGAAAATATACACATGTATATTTAAATGGCATGTTCGTTCCAAATATGGAGGATATGTTCTCCTAATGGAGTTATCTAAAAAGAATATGATATTACGACATAAAATTAAGACAATTAAAAGATATCAGAAGATATTATAAACTGTAAGCATTCTAAAAATTGAGTACACTCTTTTCGGGAACTTAACCCAATGCCTGCCAACATATTAAATGTTATATCGTGTATATTTGGTACTCAAAAATATAAGAGTATTATGGCTGTTAACACTAATATGTGCGAGCTAATTGTGTGTTAGAATACAGTTCGGTTTCTTCTGGGAGACAAAACACGCGAAAACGAACAAAGTTTGAATGAGTCTAAAAAAAGTTTAACCACTTTTTTCATCTATATTTTGACAGACTGGATTATATAGTCTGTAAAATGACTTATTACTGTACACATGGGCCTCGTATAACACGGCTATATTGTTCCACAAAAACCTCGTCTAATAAAAATCCGTGTTATACAAGGTTTGAAGTTCATCGAAAATTAAGGTTGGTGTTCCAAAAAAATTTAAAATCGATGATAGTTTATATAAATATGTACTTTATTTTAATAAAATTAATTAAAGAAGTATGCACTTACATATTAATTTAAAGAAACCTTAATAGCATAATACACCATTCATTTATCATCGCTTTCACTTAGAATTCTATATTTTTTACTTTTTTTCGAGATAGATTGTGAATTTTCATCATCGGAGGACTCTGAATTTTAAGAAATCGTTAATAAGCGATTGCCTGCTTTTAGCGTATAATTTACGCATTTCCTTAAGACATTCCAAAATGTTTTGTAATTCCGTCTTAAATTTTGAACTCCTTTCCATTGTAGGACCATTATCAATAAAAAAAAAATTAATTAGCCAATTCCAAACCTTCATTTATTGTTTTTAATATGAAACATGTAGCTGCTTCGCTGCAAATGCTTTCCGAGTCATTGATTAAGGTGGATTTATTCAATTCATTTCATTTTAATTATCTTTTTCCCGTAAACCGTGGTATATGAAGCGTGTTGTATAAAAATATGTCACAATTTATACATCCGTGTTATGTAAAACCGTGTTATATAAAACCGTGCTATACGAGGCTTAGGTGTATTCATTATTTGCTTGATTATGACATAATGTGGAATTAACTATTTTTGCTTTTAAACGTACATTTTTTTATATCTGACGAAAATTTGATTTTTTACTTCTCTCTATTTCACTTCTAAAAATAGTTTCGAGAAATTATTTTCAATTATGAAATGTTAGCATAACTTCGGTCTTAATTGCCCTAAAACAAATACCCGAGTATTTGAAAAATACCAAATGTGTTAATCAGGTTTTTAAATCTGTTTGTAGTAAATATTTGTTAAGTATTGATTTTAGCAAGCCCAAGTTATTTCAATAAGACTGATTTATTTATCACCCACATTGTTTCAAGTTTATTGGGTAATTAACGAAATTCTAACCCTATTCATCAGGGGTGTAATAAAAATTGGGGTGAACTCGAGCACACTTCATATTAAGCCAGGGCCAGATCGAGATTTTTCACCGCCGTGATAATTTTTTTTTAGATCATATAAAACGATCACACCGTTCCTTTGTATTTTATTTCACAAAAAAAAATATCAAAATTAACAGCTAAGTAATTTTTGATAAGCCTTCAAAATGTCATTGGTTATTTTTTAACATTAAATATTTACTATCTTAACCTACTAATCGCTACCGTTTTAATTGTTAAGAGGGTTGATAGATGTTAATCAAATATATAAACGTATTAATAAAATAACAAAAAAAATTGTACAAACTAATTAACGTGTTAAAATATAGTCCGAATTCTTGTCCTGATAATCTTCAAAAGTGTCTTTTTAACATCAATATTACTAAATTTTTTTTTTTTAATATTCGGTTTTGGAATATCCTTTACTCGACTCAGCATGTTACAGGTTAAGTTGCTGTGGATTGTTAATAATGAGCGACACGATCAAATTTTGTGATTACATTTATACATAATTATATACATAATCGAGCTATAAAAAAGTTTACAATTCATTCTCGAACAAGAAAATATTTTTAAAATTAATTGCTTTAAATGTTTTAGTGCATAATATTTCCAATTTCAAAATCAAAAGAATGAATTAAAATAAAATTGGCGTTACTCACATTTTTTTTGTTATTGTTTATCCTGCAAAGATGGTTTAATTTTCAAAGACATACAATCAATGCGAGTATAGTAAACAACCGCCATTAGCGGAAAATTTGTAGGGATGGCAGATATTTGTATATATTTTTTATTTTGATCAATTACAAGTTTTTAATTTTATAACGGGCGTGAATATATCTAGCGCCGGCCCTGCTTCTAATATTATATTAACCTCTTCTTAAGCCACTGCTATCCATTCATCCATTACTTAAACTTAGCAATAAATCATTATTGGTGAAAATAAAATAATTTACGAAGTAATATTCCATTATAATGATGAATTCTATTACAATCTATATTTACGCAATCGCTTTCATACATTTTTTTTAGAGATAGAAAATGGATTTCGACTTCTAATCGTGAGCTATCAGTTTTCGATTTATTTCGATTAGTAGTTTTATTATTTAAATTAATCAAACAATAATAGAAATTATGTTACATCTAGTAACACACCAAGTGTGGAATTAAAAAACTGTTAAAAAAATCTACAAAATTATCGCTGAATCCATCGATAGTAAACAATTCAATCTAGTAATATATGAATTCTTTTTTTTTTTTGCTCCAGCTCTTCATCTACTTGTTCGCACCGATAGCCCAACATTTAAAGGAATCAGACTTCCAGAACTTTCGTCTGGAGAACGGTCTAAAAATATGGCAGGCCCTGTGGGAGTTCAGACGACCAGAGACCTTATGCTTCACAGCGCCCTGTAAGCCTAGACCCAGGGCACTGGGCAGAGCAAATGTCCAACGAGGACCCAGCGATGTTTTCGTCGGGCGTAAGTCATTTACGGTTTATTTATTCCAAATCATAGTTTGTCGTATTGATTGAATTGCCATTTACTTGGTAGAACTCCACTATAACACAGTGAAAAAATGGCAGTGTATTTTAGTTCTGCAAAATAGTTGATAGCTATGTTTAAACGTACATTTGCTTATCTATATATAGCTGTGTAGAAATGGTACACAATACATCTTCTCTTCTGTTTTGACGACCTAGCTTATTTCCTGCTAGCAATAAAACTTAACATTTTGAAAACGTAAATGAAGCTAAACAGGCGGCAATTTCAATGAGCTTAAATATTGGACGGGACGGTTGTTATGGTTTATTACGGATAAGCAATAGCCCCCCACAATGGTCTGAGGAACGGCGACCGACTTATATTTGTTTGTTCATTTTAAATTTCGTGTGACAATTGATATCTGTTGATTTCCAACTGTTCCAAAGCCATCATCTTGCGACCTTTATTGCAAAGATGTAAACACGTAGGCATATAAATGTAAAATTGGCAATCTTCATTCATTTTCTTTTCACGATATGAATGAGTGTAATTTTTTTTTAATGAATACGGACTATCAATTTTGATGAAATGATCACAGTGTACAATTAATTGTATTTCTTCCAGGTAAGGCATCTCGTGACGATGCAGACAGTCCACCAAGTCAAACGGTCAGTGTCTCATTCTCCGACCACCAAACTGTCAAGCCGGCCAATATCGAAGAGGAGGTTAATATAACACACAAAACAAAACACAAAACATATTCTCATAAACTTTATCGTGTTAACTGTCAATTCTTAGCAAAAAGGCACTTTTATTTTATAAAAAGACACAATTTGAATTGTACTGTGTTTTCTTTTTTTTGTAATAATGATCAGGAACTGTTTCACTCAACATTATATGAACTTGAGTTATGTGAGGTTAAGGTATTTTGTTTCTCCAGTTTGTCTTAAATCTCAAAACAAATCATCAATTTAAGATTGTTATAAAAGAATAACAATTTATGTCTTTTGTATGTTGCGAGATGACTTTCAACCTATATTCTTTTGAGCCGTTTTTTGGAACTCTTAAATCCTAAAAAATAACTTTGAAAACATAAAGAAATTCCAGAACTGGAAAACAAAACAGCTTTCTGTTTCAATATTCTATACAGATTTTATTGTAAATATTTTCAAATTTGAATTTGTATTTTTGATGTGTGAAAACGAAACAATAATACTTAATACATGCCCATTCCCGGTATATAGCTTCACAAATCAACACTCAACTTCATATAACTAACGTTGAGATTTATATTTTATCAGTTGATAATGTAGCGTTGAATGAAAATCCAGTTCTTATCATTATAAACAAGTGAAAATAGTACTCTTCGAATTATCTTTCAATTAAAAAACTAATAAAAAAATATTTAATTTACAACTATAATATAATACATTAATGTGTACATTTATTCTCACAAATACATATACAATTGGCTTTAATTTTTAGACAACAGTCACTCCTTGACTCACAACAGGATTCAATGCCGCGAGTGAGGTGGCATTGCTAATTATTTCTCTTAAAACGTTTCAAATTTAACAAAAAGCAAACATTCAAAATTTTCAATTTCTTCTCAGTATAAATTTTCTCATAATAGAAAACTACATGTTGAATAAGATAACTTCAATTTAAATTGTTTGAAACTGTGTACAATATATGTCTTATCACTCACGACCTTGGTTTTGCATTTGGCATCTTCAGACATTCTATCACACTTATGCAATAAAGCTGAAAAACAATAAACAATTGATATCGCTCATATACAAAAGAAATTTAACAAAAAATCATTTAGACAATAAGAGTAGAGTCTCAACATACATCTAAAATAATTTTAGCCTTTTAGATGTCACTTTTTTCAACTCTTATTTTTTTATGAATATACAATAATTAATCCAAAATATGCATTTATCGCAAAAGTTAAAAAATTAATCCTTTGAGGGTTATAGCAAAAAAACAATATATTGATTGAATTGAATATATTTGATTTGTAGAACTAAAATACATTGCTATTTTTTCACCGTGTTAAAAAACAATATATAAATTTAAAAACAAAATATTGGTGCAGCTCTGTGACACCTGTTTCAATCGATTGTGAATGATATAACAATGGTTCGACATCTGAAAACTTTGAAAATCAGATGTCATTCTATAGATGTCTCTGCTTTAAATCTAGTTAGTTAATCAAACTAAATGATTAATGACAATGATCTGGTTATAATAGTAATCAGATTTGGTTGAGATAATGTTTTTACTAACACAGTCTAATGACTTTGCATCTATGTGAAAGAATACCTTACGATGCCGAAAGGCGAAGCCCTTATTGTGAATAATAAAATGCAATATGGAATAATACGGAATTTTATACAGTTTCAATAATTTAAATTTGATTTTGAAATTTCATCACGCACTCTCAATCAGTACTGTAAATTAAAATAGCTTTCCTTTGGAAATCTATCAACTATCATATTTTCATCTCTTTTATCGTTACACTGAATTATCTGATGCCGTTACTTGCACAGCATTGCAGCAGTAGCAAATAAATGCACGATACTTATTGCACTAACAACATTTGACATATGAGAGCTGACAAATACACTAGCTTTAATAGATTGTTCATGTTAATATTATGATAATTCTAAGCTATGCAGTTTTGATCAATATTCTTCTAATTTTAAACATCCACTTACAATTTTATCTTAAAACTATCTCAAAAGGTACAAAAATAGGATCAAAAAAAACATCTCATTAATACTCAAATTAACACTTTTTTCGTCATGTGGACAGTGACATCTTTTAACAATAATGTAAAATAATATTTTTAAAAACTAATTTTTATGGCTAATTTAAATTAAGAAAAATAGACTCAGTTGATTAAAACATGCTTTTTTATATAAGTCCACTAGCCTTTAATTATAAATGGAGGATATGGCGCCAGTGGCGTACCTAAATAGAAACCAATTATTTAGTTTAGTGAGTTTATACTGAAAAAGTTACAAAAAAACGTGCATTTATTGAAAACTATGATTTTCAACACTTAACTTATAAAATTTTACAACATAAAAGCCTTATGCCAACTTTCAATATACTCAAAATTTATTTTATGTTATTTGAGGGTTTGCTATATATTGTTGACACCTTAGTATAAAATGTATTGATAAAATTTTTAAATATTAATGTTTGGAATATGAAACATGATATGTACTATAAGATTTATTAACTTCACACAAACCTGAAACATTTTTAGGAATGTATTTATTTATTACATATTGTGCATATTTTTATATTTAAATTCATTGCAATAAATACCATTGCTTACCTTCCATTTTAGACTGCATTCTATCTCAATTGGTCCATACAATGCAACAACAATAAATAAAAAAATATTTAGCGATATTTCCTATGAGTGACATGTATGCCACTGTAAATAATCTAAACCAGGTGTGGGGAACCTTTTCATTTCAAAAGGCCACGTTCACTTATCTGATTCAACATAAAGCCGCAGTAAAGAAACCGTTGATACCAATATTAACTAAATATTTTAATTCACAATATAAATAAGTCAAAATTCAATTTAAAAAAGTTTTTTAGAAAAATTACACATTTAAAAATCTAATTTATTACGAGGTGGCTTGAAAGGGCCCATATGAAAACCTTATTGAATTTAACTTTTGCCAGCAAGTCCTTCATTAGATTAAAAAATAATAATCTAAAATCAAATCAATACCTATTGATTGAATTGGCATTCACTTGGTAGAACTCCATTATAACACGGTGGAAAAAATAACAATATATTTAAGTTCTACAAAATTATTTTTTAAAATAAAGTTGATAGCTATTTTTAAAAAATAGTTTTGTAGAACTAAAATACATTGCTATTCTTTTCACCGTGTTAAATCAATACCTAACTGCAATTTCAGTAGATAACTTGATTGTATAATAACATTTTGAAAATTTTCTTAATACCCTTTAATAATTTTTGTGTTTAAAAATTGTCGAAGAGTGACAAAAAAAGCTGCCCCTTAGTATTGGCTGTCATCAATAATAAAATGAGATATAAAGATGTTTTTTGTAAATGATAAAAAAGGACAGCAAGTTTGTTGTTGCATTGCATGGTCCAATCAAAGCATGGTTTTTCTACGATCTTTTAACAAACTAATTTAACTTTTTATTAAACCTTTGAAAAACTCTACACCGTTTCTTCTACGCTATGCATGTTTTATATATTTCTTTTTTCATGTGGCTGAACAAAATCATCGTAATTAAAGCATCATTAAATCACATATAGGTACACATTTCTCAGGGTTGGCTTTCTTCCCCGAAGGATACAGTTTTTCCGGAAACCATCCCTGAAGAAAGCTCCAGCACAGAAGAGGAGCATGTGGTAAGAATTTTTTACCGGTCATCCAAATATTATAAAAATAAATACGCAAAATAAGCTGTCATTTTGTACTTTCATAAAATCATTTTTGATTACACTTTATGTTGCTCACGATAGATGAATAGTTTTAAATGATCCCGATAGTAAAATCAATGACCCAAAATTATCCCATTGTTTCTATTAACACAACTTAGTTTAGTCAGCACATAAATATGATTCGATTGGCGTATTTTTTTTTTATGATAAAACTTACAATTGTCTATCATATACACAGGTGATCTTCCGTCTGCCGGCCGTCCACAACAACCTATCCGGACTGCTTCACGACCCTTCAATATACACCGCAGACGCTAGCATGCTGCATCATCAGCCTGGAGGAAGGATCACTTTGGGCTGCGTTCCACTGGGACACGACACCTCAAAGCTGCCGTTGACGTCTTCGAAAGTTACACCTCAAGTGCAAAAAATGAGGTTAGTAGATGTTCATGAATGAAAATCTAAAACAATGTGAAATTTACCCAGTATCTATCAACAAACTTGTACTTTTTATTTTATTATGCTGATATGCTGACCATATAGTTATACGGTCAGTTCTTGACTTGTAATGGTTCCTGTTTTGCCAACTTTTGTATAAGTCAAATTTATTAAAAAAAAAATTAAAATTTAAAATTTTAATTAAATCAAATAGATGGCATTAAAAATTAATATTTTATATATGCAGCTGTATAAACATTTACTTTTTTTTATGTGCGTCTCTCGTGGATAAATATTATTTTATAAAACAAATGACAGAAACTGAACAAGAAAAAATATTTCTACTCATACATACTCCGTCATAAGTTGACAACTGACTATATTTTAATTTGTGTTAATGACAGTCTGCAAAATATTTTTTCAATTTTCACCAGTCTGCAGATGTAAAAAGGTTGAAGAGCATTGCTTTAGGCAATTTTTAACGCAATAAAATATCAATCTTTTTCGAAGCACAGCTTAGTTGCTCTTTTAAAACTTTGGTCTAGTGCCAAACGTCGTTAAGTATTGTAAATATTCGTATCTATTTCTGAAATGTTCTTTATAAACAATCACAATGATATAATCAGGTTAATATTATTAAATATATGATTATAATCTTCAAATATTTACAAAATTTAGACATGTACTAAAAATCAATTCATTTTTATGTCACTCTTTGGTCAAATGTAAGACACTTGCAATGCAATATCCTTGGGAAAAAACAAGCTAATTAAAAAAACAGTGATTGGTTGTAAATAATATTCTTCTAATTTATTCTTTCAGTTCATCGGATAAAGATTCAGTTGAAAGTTGCGCAAGATCTCCTCATGCTGCAGCCTCATCAAAAGGTGGCGATGTATTGGCAGCTACTTTTCTAGATGTCGCTGTCCTGAGATGTCTTTTTGTTTCACAATGGCAAGAAGAAGGAGTCTACTGGGCACTGCACTATATCTATAACAGGTGAATATTGAGTCTAGATCGAGTCTACAATTGGAAATTCTGGAGACATGATTCTCATAGAAATACACATTTAGTATTATTTCTGATTTAATGAGACATCATTTTTTAAAGGTTACGAGATATTAGCGACGACGTTTCAAATCAAAGCCAGCCGCGGAAGAGAAGTAATTCCTTACCGATACCCAAAATAGAAGTATCCATCTACCAGAGTCCTGAATCAAAAAAACGAGAGTCACTTAAGAACTTTATGGAAGTGCCGGAACTCAAGGATAATTCGCCGAACTCGGAGATACCTTTCTACAGCGGAGTAGTAAAGGCTCCAGAAGAACCGGCAAACATAACGAGGCGAGCGAGTGAAAAGGTTAAGCGGAGAATGAAGATGGCAGATTTGAAGGCTTTCGTGGAGACAAAGCTCATGTCCAAATCAGAGAAAGCTTTAGAGAAGATCGGGCAAGAGGATCCAAAGATAGTTCCATATGAGCAGTTGGTAAGTACAAAGCGAGCATTGTAAAAAATTAACTTAAAGAATTTTTTATAGCTGAATATGTTGTGGGACTAAATAAGTGAAATGTCCATATCATTATGAAATAGATAGCCATGTATATTTTCATGCATCAACAATTATCATTTCAGGAATATCATCGAAGCCTTGATACGGGAGACGCTGATAGACCTGGTTCAGCACTCGGTCACAACTTTCCGCCTCTTTCTCCTGTTGCCAAGCATAACAAAGTCATGGCAATGCCATCTAACCTAGTCAAAGGAAAGAGCATGCCCAGCTTGAGGTTTGTTTCCTTACTCAATTACTTATTCAGTCAAGTCCACAAGCTGTGAGAACAACCCAAATTCAATTTTTTAAATAGGTTGGTAACTCTATTCTATCTCTGTAACTTAAGTCTACTTGAATAATAATCACTCTGGACTTATGTTGGAAATATACAAATGTGCCAAAAAGAATTAGGCACATTGAGTCGTGACCACAATAAACTAAAATATTTTTTTCTTACACTTACAGCAGTGCTTATTTCCTATCGTAAGTCTGTAAAAGTGTCTATTAAATAAATAATATTTTCCGAAAATAGTATAATATAATATTAATTGTTCCCCCCTAAAGTGTACATCTTAACCAAGCCCTAAACAAAATATACCCTCACATGTAAATCTTCGTGGCTCTACCTACATTATTGGATATCTTAACCTTTTTATCATCAGTGTGTTATTCGATCAATACACCAAAACTATGCATTAATGCTGCCTATTCATGCAAACTTTCTTTGGCAGTCTCAGAGCACTAGTAGACCGACACTCTCGTGATAAAAGGGTTATTATTATTTCTACACAAAACGATAAAATGAGACCATATCATTACTGCTTTATACAGTTAGTGAGAAGTTGGACCCTTGAAATTTTTAATCAACGACAAAATTTTTGATTACTATGAACTTGCCAGGTTTTCAAAAAGACTGAGTTTTCCCTTTATCTAAAAGAATTTGTAAAGCAAACCATACACGATCATCCATTATGTTATTCTAAATGAATTATTCAGATTATGCATTAAAATATTTAATACCCGTCATTTATAGTCAAGACAAGAACAAGACTCATTCGAAATGATCGTCTAAGGTTCGCCTTCTAAAATAATATTAGAAGTATTCTAAGCTTCAGGTATCCATAGAAACCTTACTAATTATCTCTTCTACTTCTGTCAATAGATAGAATTTGTAGACCTTTCTTTCCAAATAAATAAATGCAAGGCATGGTTTCTCGTTTAGCTCTTCACGCTCTACCCCTAGATACACACAAATAGTCTTCAATGAAACAATAAGTCTGAAAAATTAATTATCGACAGCTAAAAGTAATTAATTTAAATTATTTTCTAACAAATGCATTGATAACTTAATAACGAAAATCATAAATCAATTATTTTGTCTATACGTACTCACTTATTCCGTATCATAGTCCTTACTAATCAAATATATTCCACCATGAAACATTACATCAGCCATTTAGGATCATTGAAACTTATTTACTTTTTCTTTACCTAACAACATAACCTAAAAATTGCTTAAAAGTCATTGATTGTCTCAGCTATGTTGTTCTTAGAAAAATACTCAAAGTAACACAAAATTGCCCATTAATGAAATATACTTCTTTGACTTTAAATGATTCAAATTTGAATTGTTACAACTTTGTACGATTCCGCATGTTTTACACAATATGTGTGTTTTTGAAACATGTGGAACTGTACAAAGTTGTAACAATTCAAATTTGATATTGAGATTCCATCAAGTACCTTCAGCCGATATCATAAATTTATCTTAATGGTTCGTTAAAAAAGGTTTCAATTAAGAATTTAAAGGGGGTACTGCACATTAAAAACATATTTGTAAAGCAGTATTGTCGTTGTAAGCATTGCCGAGGGTATCTGTGCAATATCTTATACCCCGAAAATACACTTGAATGCTGGCTACCTCCGCTAACAATCAAAAGGGACATTTACAATATTATTCACAGAAAAAACATTAAATTTGGTAAAAATAAAGGCATACGCTATTATTACAAATATAGCAGAGATATACAGCACTGGTTTTAAAAAATCACTTGACCATTATGATTGATTGGACGACAAATTGTCACGATATGCAAACACTATTAGAAAGAAAACACTTGCCATACATTACGAAATAATTTTTAAAAATTCGCCCCTATGTCCAGCTAAAATTAATCACACTATAACATGTATAGTATATAACATTACCTACTGTATTGTCTTTTTTTATTTTCTATCCTGAATGTTTCCAACTTGGATTGATTTCTATTTCCCGTCTTATTCTCTCTTTTACACAAACAGCTGTTTGATAGATGAGCTGACGGCCGGCGGGTAAGTTGAACATGTGCAGAAACCAAAAAGCTTTCCATAATATCTTTTATTTCCTAATTTTAGTACTTTAGAGCAGTTCCTGAGTAGTGCAGCTTGGTGCATCTAAATGGCGATTGATAGTTCACCATTTTTTTTCTTTTCTTTTCATGATTAGTTGCTATAATATGTTTTTATTTAAATCTAATTAACAACAGCACAATACGAATGCCAATAGTAAATCAAATCAAATTTACAAGATAATATAGGCCAAGCACAAAGAAACTGTGACCGACCATGTATGCTTTTGGAGCCAATATACTACAGAGTCATGATTTTCAAAATAAATCTGCACAATTTGGAAGCGTCGTTCAGGTGTCAGTCTATTTATGTTGAAATTCCACTTACCATTTTTTCTTCATCAAACTTACCATAAATCACTTGACAGCTGACAAAGTGGCTGCCAGTTAAAAAACCTATACCTTTTTTAACCCGTCTAAAACTAACTCACTTGTGTTACTTCCTACTATTTTATTTATCTCTTAAGATTTAAAAGACATTTGAAAATTTAGGTTTATTCATTTTAGAATTTACCTTCCTTTACAATTATCATGTTAGTAAACGTATTCTATCATCAACCTAAATAATAAATATTTTATCACCAAATATTTATCAATAAACAAAATATATACAGTGAAACCTCGATTTTACAAGTAAAATCGTAAAAAATATTTATTTATTTGGTACTTGTACATATTGTGTATAAAATTTATTTTTTAAAAAAGTCCTTTATGTTAGTTTGCTTCTTTGTTATTTGGCACTTTAATCGGAATAAAGACTTGTTAATAAACTTGTGACTAAAAGTTTGTATGTACAGGAATCATTATTACCATGAATTTTAAACAACTCTACATTTGCATCATAAACAATAATACGCGTGTGGTGGATTTCAACCCAAAAAATAGCACATGCGTCCAATGCGTTACGTCTAACATGTACAGCGGATTCCAACTTGTCCAGAAATAACACCCGCACTCGGCTGTGTCAAATTTGTTTGCCGAGATACGGAGAAATATGCAATAAAAACGGTCAATTGGGATAATATTTGTGACGGGACCAAAATATTTAGACAGTTTATCGAGGAAATCGGAGAATCGGTCAATGCGGGATTATTTAACATTGTCCTTATGGGAGATTGATGGGACTATAAAAAATAAGCGTTCCATCTGGGAAAACATATTATGCGAGAACGGTTGATCGAGGTTCCACTGTACCATATAATTCACAAACAATTTTAAAGCTGTGAAACAATTCTATTCTGTTTGTTAAATTATTGATAATTAAACTTTATCTTTTGATGATAATAAGTTATATACATAAAATGGTGATGAATTATTCACTCTTAACTTATTACAGCCTCCATTTTCTTTTCTAATTGACAAAATCATCAGGGTATCTGTGTAAAGTTTAAGTTACAAATTTACTGAGAGTAGCAACTGACGTGGAGGTTTTGCAAGGCATGATCGAATGGTTGTCGCAGTGCTATAATTAAACTTATATAATTACTATAAACTATAGCAACTAATCTTTGGAAACAATATTTAGTTAACTTTCTAAGCTTCATACAATACATAAATCACCGTACTTTAAAAGTATATTACCTGACACATTGAATATGTTAAGTTAGTAGATAGGCAATTTTGGTAGAAATCGTTTTTAGTTGATTAAACACGGCTTTATTTGTGTTAATTATATAAAAATGTTGCTTATTATAAAACATGTAACATTATGATCTGCATTATTTCATATTATTATTACTGGCAAAATGCTAAAGAATTATTAGTGCCACACTTTTTTTGGGTGTTATGCAAACTGAGAACTACAAGGTTCTATGTGTACATTTTTGGTAATACAAAAGCAACAATGAAGCAATCTTCAAAGACTACTTTAATGCTACTTTTGCTTTGGTGAGAATCAACACTTAGAACTTTTTATGACTCGGGTCGCTGTTGGTTGATATTATTTTTACGGTAGACTGACACAAAACTTTTATTACAATCTATCATCATAGTGTTTCTGTATTCATATTTAATATTTTGTTATATTTTAATATTTTACTTAACAAATATCAAAATGTTTCTTTATGATTGTAATTATGTAAGTAATGGCCAACCCCTTGTTTGCCATTTTAATTTTATGTTTTTGTCGAAAAAGGCAAAGTGTATATTTAAAAATATTAATTACACTAGAATAATTTTGAAAGTATATGTACACTTTATTAATAATAATTGAAAACCTTACCCGAACAATGCTCTATGAAATATTTTAGTGTTTTTAAAAGAACTCAAATAACCATTTTTACTATACAATATTGCTCTATAGATCATAGTTTCTAAACCGGTGGTCTGTGCAGATTTTTTGGATGAGCCGAAACAATTGAATTTCATGTTGTATTTTTTCATTAGTGTCTATTTAAATTGACTTAAATATTATTATATCAGCATACAGTATTGCAAAATTAATTGCTTTGAATAAAAAATCAATTAAATAAATATTTATTATTTTATTCCAATGTTGATGGTCCGCAAAACATTTTTGGATTTTTTAGTGCTCCGCAGATGTAAAAAGGTTGAGAAACTATGCTATAGATCACATGGTTTATTTTAACAGGTTATAGCTTTGCTCATTACAAATATCAGTTGTCTATTAGTAGAAGGCTTTTTTTGTTATTGTCACAAAATGTGACAATAAGATATTCAGTATAAAGTGAAGGCTGTGACACTATGGAAAATCAACACAGACAGTTTGTCACTGATCTGGTGGTAATAATAACTAAGAAGTCTTCACACTAATTAATATTTAAAACAATTTGGAATTCTAGTGATAAAAAATAATTTAACCTAGCTACCATTTCATTGTCAATGTAGCCATGGGTACACACAAGGTGGCAATAAAATAATAATCAGTAGGTAATATATACAGTGAAATTCTCAAAAATAATTCTTTTTAAACATATTCAAATAATTGTTACACAGCACATATTATTGAATAAACAAAATGTCTGCTGAAATCAATAGCCTCATCTAGCTTCACTACCCCCAAAATGGTATCCTTTAAATTAATAATAAGAAAGAATTTAATGACAAAAGTATGCAAATATAAAAGTTTTATGAAATATAAAAACTAACAAACAATACAAGAAGTAAAAAGATGTAAGCATTAAGTCAGAATTTTAATTATTATTGTAGATTACCTTTTGTTCAATGCAATACCATTAATGATATTTTTAAATAAAATGACTTAATGTGAAACATCAGGTATATTGGTGAAATCAGAACAGAGCGCCGTAAACCTTTCGAACTTCAGTACAGCCACCCTCCAGCAACGCAGAATCCGATCATAACTGTCACGGAGCATACGCCCATTCCGTCTCCTGACTATATGAAAACTAGACAGGTATGTCATTTAGGCAATAGTATGTGTGTTGTCTAGTTATTTTTATGAAACTTGCGTACAATATAGTGACTATTATGAAAAATTTTAAGCTTGCAAAACGCAATGATTAGCGATTATGTTAATACATATAATTTGATAGGGATCCTTGGAATCGCAGCTAGATTCGGTGAGCATGCAAGGACCTCACATAACCCCAGAAAGAAAGCCCAGCCTGACCCGTTCGCAGACTGATTCAAACATTACCTACGTTACTGATGAAATCCAAGAAGCGCCAGGGTCACTTTGTTACATCACAAAAGATGGAGATATTGATTTCCTGGTGGTACTGAAGGTAATAATCTAATTTATGATGCTATGCTTACCGGAATATTTTAATTCAATATGAAAATAGTCAACCAATCAATGCAAGCTCTCGAATCTTAATGGTTTTAGCATATTGAGTATAGTGATGATTTTCATTTGTAGATGCCTTTCAAAGTGCGCAAGAATTGCAATTTCATTCGAAAGATAATATTATCATCTGAGGAAACATAAAGAGATGTGGTGATAATCAAATCCCCAAAAATAAAAATAGAGAGAATGATCAATAAACTAAAATTTGTTTCCTTACACAATCATTCAGTTTGTATTTTGTCTAGCTATTGAATATTAACCAATTTTCATGTAATAACTTCTGTTGAGATGCTTTGTTAAGGGTCTATATGCTCTGCATGTCGAACAAGGTAGGATATAAAAAATATATGATGAATATATTCAAGTCATGTAAACTTTGTAGGCTGTTCACTTTGCTGCGATGCGAGACAACCTGTGCTGGAGTGTCAGAGTGATCGAAGTTATGCTGAATCTGGTGGAAGTACTCCTTGATGTTGGAGTTCTGAAAGCTGGTCGCTGTCATTCTCGCAGCCACAGTGATACTCCATGTAAAGAAAGCAGCTCTGGAGATTTTAGTACCAGTAAAGAATTTAGGGTAATTAATTTGCTACCAAATGTTTTATTATAAAACTAAACACATTATGTCAAAATTGCAATAGTGCTTACATATTATTATATAATACTTACATTCAAAAATTTATTAAGGCATTTTTTTTCTGTTGTAAGAGGTGTTCAGCCACTTTGCTTAACACCGATTTGGTAAAGATAAATTTTGACAGTTGTGAAATAGATTATAAAAAATTTTCAATAGACCAAGGTATTTTAATCATAGACACTGATTTTCAAAGTCAATTATCAATTATTGTGACAATTGAATAAATACATAAAGTTGTGGGTAGAACTAGTTATTACTCAGTACTTAAATGATTTTGAATAAAAGAGGTCTGTAGCAAATAAACAAAATTCTAAACACTGTTTTGTGCATTTTGATTTTATTTCACTTCAGACTTGACCAAGACTGTCATTTCAACCAATTGTGCAATATTGGTTTCTGTTTTAATTTACAATTCAACATGACAGATATTTAAAAACTATTTGAATTTCTTTTTATGTTTCTTCTTTCAATATAAATAGTTGGTGGTTATTTTGAAAGCATTTTTTTTTGTACATTGCAGAATAGGGAAACAAGCTTAATACTTGGTCAAAGTCAAGATTCACCGACAGTGGAAAAATCTGAGCCTCGGAGAGATAGCAGCAAAAGTACTGAATCTCTCACTTGTCCACATTATTTGATTCTCAACATAATCATGCGGTGAGTGTAGAGAAATCTATTGATGTTTGAATTTATCCAAAACAAAAAAAAAATCCATAGTGTTGCCACTGAATCCATAAACAAATATATGTAACGTTTTCAGGGTAATTCAACAATTAGGGTGTAGCCAAGGTTGTGGATCTGCAGCTCGTGGACCTCCAGCAGAATGCCTTCGAGTACAAGCCCGTTGTCTTCTCGGTAGAGCTAGGAGAGCTTCCCCTGGTGCTGCGGCTCGTCTACTTCGATCAGCCGCAGCTCACAAGCCTTTGCCTAGACTGATGCCTTTCCTTCATTCTTACTTGGCATTTTGTGTCGATCCTAGTACTCTTCTGTCGCCTTTGAGTAAGAAGTGTTTTGTAATCACTCAACAATTATAATAATTTCATTATTTTATATTGAATGCAATTATCAACTATCGAAATATTTCTTGGCCAAAACCATTTATTTAGATCAGCGATATTCAAACTGCGGCCCAAATAGCTCTTATGTTCGGCCCAAAATAATAATAGTCACCAAATATTTTGTTGGTGTTGTTTTAGACATATTTTCAATATCTCATCTACGTATCTCTGTGAATTGTCATATTCTAAAATGAAATATGTGAAGAGCGAGTATAGAAATCGGCTTACTGATCCTTACCTTGATGATATATTAAGAGTAGACTGTAGTAATCAGGAACCTGATTTGACGAAGATAGTTCAAAGTTTGACTCAATATGATAATTCACATTAATTTTATTTTATTTTTCTCTTTTCATCTTAAATTTAAAGTTTTAAAGTTGTATCCAGGAACCTGCTTTTGGCAGAAAAATTTCCTTTTATTGCCAAAATATTTTATGCTTATTTTATATGCTGGTAAGTCTTATTTTATAAATGAATAAATATTCACAAAAAATAAAATAGTTTTTTTTGACATAATAATACATACATATGTATGCAGTATAGTATGTGTTACATTTACAGTTTACTATTAATATGTTGCGGCCCACCTAGAAAAGTGAAAATCGGAATGCGGCCCGGAGGAAAAAAGTTTGAGTATGGCTGATCTAGATGATGGGCAAAAACACAGTTTAGCTACTTTTATATCTATTAGTTTCCAAAAGAGTTTTCAAAAGAATTATACAAAAATATGTCGAGAAACAGTTCTTGCAAGCATTTGAAAAACAGGTTTCCTTAAGGATTTCTTAAGAAACGACACATAAGTTCATAGATTTTTACGTTTCAAAGCTAAGAAGACATAAACGTCCCTTGATGGTTAATTCTGTAATATGAGATACTGAAAAGAGGATGGCGAAGCAATAAATGATGACAAATGTGACCTAAAAATTATAATAACATATTTTATCAGCTAGAAATTTAAATGGCAATAATTGTACAATTTACCCTACATTTCACTGCAAAAACTCTCTCATAGATCAAGTTTTGAAATTTACTAGCTGCCTAACCAAACGTGTTGAAATTTCATGATTTAGTAGATCATCGATCTATACTAAAAACAATTTTCCAAAAATTACTTGATAAATAATAGAGGACGAATGTTGGTGTTATATTTGCAGATCAAAAAAGATCAAATTCAAAGTCTCCAGACGTCTCCCACGGAGGCTACGCAACCAATTTTGGTGCAGGCCTTGGCTCAGCAGGCGGTCACAGTGCAGAAGGACAAGTTGTCGAATGCATGTTTAAAATTCTTGTCACGAGACTTGTCAATGAAAGCAAAGACCTCAAGATTCAAGAAGATATTGTAAGTAACAACTTTTAATGTGTATATAGCATAATGAATCATGGCTCATAGTTTATAAGCACATGAGGTCCGCCCTGCCTCATGGCCTATAATTGTTTAATATAATTTTCCATATGTATTTTTAATTTAACATTGAAATTCAATACTTTGTATGTGTTATTAATGGTGCAGTAATCAAAGTTGTTGACTTATGTGACAGATCTCATGGGTTCAAATCCTAATAAGAGCAACTTTTTTTTTTCAATCAACATATCGATTGTGCTCAAAAATATGGGTGTTTGAGATATCTAATAATTTTTTCTCACCCACCAGACCCAAAAAATATGATGTAACGAGACAATTGATTGATAACTAGTCCTATCAGCCATTTTCTTTCTTTTCCTATTCTCTTTAAAAGACGACTTGAGCAACTGAGTAACAATCGGATCTCATAGAAGCACCTTGCCGTAAGCTCAACATTGAGAGTAGACATACATTTTAAAAAAATACAACTTGTTAAAAAGTTGTAACTAAAAAGAATAGTTAATTAATTATGATCGAAATTACATTTCAGGTGCTTTACCGAGACATCCGCCATTTGATGACATATGTTAAAGAAGCTCACGGAGGCGTTTTTAGGGTTGTAGCGTTGAGTGGACTTTTAGATTCAGCCGATAGACCAAACAAACCCGACACCAATATGCAAACCACTCGTGTTATAAGGTGAAGACGGTATCGAATTAACATTATACTTTTTTATATTGCATCTAAACCGAAATCACTTTTAACAAATTGTTTTCTTCTAGACATATTCATCACTCAGAGATTGAAGAACGGGAATCAGACACAGGAATTGAGACAAGTTTTGTCAATGATGATAGAACCAATCGAAAATTTTTGTTCAAAAAAAGAAGTACTTCATCCACATGTGCGGTGGGTATAATGGAACTATGACAAAAAATTGTCTTTGTGTACTACATTAAATTTGAACAGAATCGATCCATTCAACAATTTAGAACTGAATTTGACCAATTCATTCGTCAATTTAGATCAACAGATAGTTATGATTCTAATTTCATTTTTTGCGATTTGCTTGTGTTTTTCACACCAAAGAATAATTTTCTCAATGATACATGTTAAAATAAAAATGTAATTCTACACATCAACATTGACCGACGTATAGTTAGCAAATAGTCTTTCACTTTTGCTTTAAGAAGATAATGGGAATCTAAGTGATGACATAGTTTCTATTACTTTTTACAGAGTCTTCTAGAGACTGATGTGTGTGATGACAGCAGCAAAGCAAGCCAAAGTCCTCTGGGTAATCTTCGAAAAAAGCACGCTCACTCTCTCACACCAAGACAGAGTGAGAGGACGCTCTGTGGAATGGGAGAATCTACTACATCTAACAAGTCAACATCTTCAAAGAAAAAGTTAGGAGGAATAGGTGAATATTTTGCTAATATAACTTCCCAATCTTCACCTTTTAGCCCTCTGACTGATAATGTCTCAACTGTTGAGATAGCTTATTGCAATGTATTGATATTTGACAGTTTCAAATTTTTCATGTAAAAGCTCATTTTTGTATCAAAATATAGCTTGATTTATTTCGATAACCTCTGTAAGTTTAGTCAACTTGAAAATCCTGCATATTGCTAAGCAGGGAATGAGTTAATCATTTTCTCTTTACATCATATATTTAGATATGGTTGTATTGTTTTATTAATCAGTTCATAGTATGCGTTGATTTGTGACTGCTTTATATATGGACCATCATTTCATCTGAGTGTTATTATCTTAACAATTATAATATTTCTTTATGTTACATTGTAGTAAAATGGTTCCGTAAACCATACGGCTCGAGCTCATCATCATATGGAGATTCAGACTCTCCCCCTGGAGAAGCTCCTCCCCATCTGATGAGGCAAGCTTCTATGATGCCTCTCGGAGGCCTGGGATCAGCTGGACGATCACGAGGAGGCGGAGGAGGTTCTCGAGCAGGCAAGACATTGAGAAGCGCTCGACGGAGAGTAGAGGACAGATTAGGAAGACTAGGACTGAGAAAGATGGGCAAAAAGAGAGACGGTAGCCTTGAAGAGTCTCCAGGAAATTGTAAGTGCTTACAAAACATATTTTGTCTTTGAATGTTAGTAAAAAGTGACATTTTTAATAGTCTTACAAATAGTAAATTTGTAAATGCATCTAAAATCTTGCATTATGCTTTATAAATATGTCTTTTCAGATATGAGTCGCCGAAGCTCTTTTGAACTTGGTGAAAGCGCACGGGAGTCAGAAGTAGTCGTGTTAAAAGAAAGAAGACTTGTAGAAATCGAACCGATCTACAGTGGAATGTTAAGGTTTTCGTTTCTTCTGGACACATGTCAACCTGGATCAATACCAGATCCCCATCTCATGGCAGCACTTCTTGATTTGGTAATCTTACAATTATTAAATGTTTTGAAAATCTATTGTATAGTTTACTAGCATACTGGCACTTATTAATGAAAAAATGAAATTTTGAACTAACTACAGATGTACCACGATCTTGTGCGGTGTGCACTTCCGGTATGACGGTCTCAAAAAAGTTGCAAGAGTTCGAAAAATTTCAATTCTCTGTTATTCCATAAATAAAAATATTTTACTACAAGTATCGATATTCGTAAAACAACTTAATATTATTGTTATCCATTTGTTAAAAAAAGATGTAAATTTAAATTTCGTAAAATAAATATAACATGAAACTAATAATATAAAAATAGACAAAAAAAAAATTGTCACAAATATATGTTAAATATTTAAATTATACACGAAAGTAACAATTCTAGAATAAGCAAGATGATTTATTGCTATCTCTTCGTAAGCAATATATCAGACAGCTAAAATTTTGTTATATTATATTTTTGACACTGGTGGAGTTCGAAATAGCTAGTAAGCAAATATAAAAAAATAATTTATTTTTTCCATCTTTTAATTGTAGCAAGTAAATCAAATTTAATAAATACATTCTAAGATTAAAATTACATCTAAAAAATTTTCCCTAAAATTGGAAATTTTTTCGAAAGTTGGTAGCACTGTGTTTTCATATTTGTCATTTTCGCGGTCTGTTCATTTGCTTCGTCCAAGACATTTATAGGCGATCCGTGTTGTTTTTCTTCTTCGCAAAACTTCTAACTCTAACAATAATATTTTGAGACTGAGATTGCAAAGTTATAGGCATAATTAAGGTGATAATACAATATTGTGATTGTACGATGATTCAATACAGACTAAACTCGTGGACCAAGTGCGGTAGGTAGAATGCAGTGCGAGAGAGGGTTGCACGGTTAATTTCACCATCCTTCGTATTTCTGGGCATACCGTTAAAAAAGTCTAATAGCTTGATATTTCATATTGCATAATCAATTGAAATATCAAATAATTAATGGAACTATATCAATACAACTAAATGACAAAGACAATTGCTTAAATTATTGTTATACCCTTATAACAAGTTGTGACTGTAACAATAATTACTTATTTTTATTCAAAATACTTTATTTATTTTTGGTAGCTTGACAGAAGAGTATTTTTTCCGAATATCCCAGGGGAATGTGTTTTTTTCTTTGTTGCTTTTATTTTCTGCTTACGTGTTTTCCAGTAACCTGCTAGTTTCTTTGCCTCTTTCTATAATACAACAGAATTCTTAATTTCCGTATAAATTCTAGACGCCGTAATCTCGCAGGTCGGAAAAAAAGCAATTTAACACATTTTTGAATTTGTTATCAAAATATAAAACTAAGATGTTATAATGGAGGAAAAGATGTGTCATTCTCTATTTATAGATAAGTAAATCTACGTTTAAACATAGTTCTGATGAGGACTAGACTGAAATAGCTGTCAACAATATTCCTGATAAATTTTGAAGAACTAAAATATATTGCTATTTTTCACCATGTTAAATGGCATTTAGTTTTAATTGTGTGTAGATGCATATCCAAGATGGACTGCATCAAGTTAAATGTGGCTCCAGCTATGCATATACATATGGCAACCCTTTTTTTGTTACTGTCATCTGGGATGTGCAATGAAGAACCTAAAGGTGTCGACCCTTCCAATGATTAATCATACAAGTCAGGATTCTGTAAAAGTTATGATAGGTTTGGTTGCACAATGCATTGGTTTTCATACCAATACAACCTTAATTACTTCATAACCCAACGCCCTTAACAGATTTATTAAACATGACAGCATTTAAGACAAAGCCATATTCAAATTATTAAAATTGTTTCAGCCACACACACCGGTTGTGTCAAGAGCTTGTATGTTACTGGAATGCGCTCATCTCGTTCACAGCTGTAATAAAGGACAATGGCCACAATGGATGAAAGTAGACATGCCCAATATAAGACCATCTGTTCCTGTACCAGGCAGAGGTGGTTAAAATCTTTTCTTTATAAGTTCTTAAAAATGCCACAACAATTAATACACGCAGCCTTTTTTATGTAAGTGCTCAAAATGATCAGCTTATTCACAACACATTTAGAGGATAGTAGTGGGTATTTATATTATACTATGAAATATTAAGATAGTACAACAAAATACAACATACAGCTAAATACTTATGACAGTAAATTCTATCCAGCAGTGTTAATACGTTACTTGCCAATAGGATTTTATGTTTTTAGGTTTTTAGTTTAACGTTAGGTCAAAAAACAATTATTTAAATTGTTTTGAGGTATTTTTGAGGAAATTTATTGTGTGATTTGATGTGTTGGCCACCAATGGTCGACGCTAGAAAATACGCCAGGAATAAAACCATTTGTGTGAAAACATATTGTCATGTATGTCCAACTCAACCACATTATTGTATAATGTGATGTTTCAATAAAATACATTGATTAAAATTTTTGACCAAGTTCATTTTCTACCTTTAACTTTCTTTGGATTTTTTTTTATCATACTAATAGTGTTAATTTTTATAAGTCAAAAGCACTTTAAATATAAACATCATGCATGTGTTTTATTCTAACCAAAATATCACATTCATTCAAATATCACGTTCTTTTAGAACCGTAAAGATATCCTAAGGCCGTATCGTAGTAAGATAGAAAAGGGTTATGCCTGCCAAGTTTCATAGTAGTTTAATACAGAGCACGTGGCCAACGAGCAGAATGACACTCTGAAGTTAGATATTCCGTGTCATATTTAACACTCATATGTACATTTATAATTAGACATATCACATTTATTTATGGTCTAGTAAGTCTATTAGACACAAAAACTTATTATATTGTTTTCTAGAGCATCTGCAACATATATTGTGTCCAACTGTAATGTTTTTATATTTGGACTTAGGGTAAAACTATCCATAATGGAGTTGTTCTCATAAGTCTCACTATCATAGTTATTTTAAATTGCTGTTTTTTTTCTATTTACAGTGTCATCTCATCCTGGTATTAGGCGATTGCGGGCAGCTGGAAAAATGTTTTACCAATGGGGAGAGGTATAAACATTCCATATTAAAGACTGACTTTCCAGTTCTTTCCAAACATTACAATTCTGTGAACAATTGTATGCATTTAATTTGAATATTCACTGACTTTGTTTTCAAAAAACTATTTAGAAAATTACTTTCTGAAATAAAAATTGTATTTCTGCAATATTTTATCAGGCACTGTGTGGTCGTCTTGAAGAGATGATGCAAGAAGACAGACAGCATGTGGCCCAAGTAGTGGCCATGGTCACCGACCCCGAAAGACAAAAGGAACTCCTGCAACAAGACGAAGAGGAGGACTTCTTGGATGAAGGTTTTTTAATATTTCAATCACAAATAATGTGTTATTTTATATAACACATATTTTTATCATCGAAAGATTTTTAATACGATATCCAGTTTTATTTCCGTATTTAATTCTTCTTCAGCAAGTGTCCGTTTGCCTGGAGGTCCTATCGGAGCCGAATGCCCGATAGCTCTGCGCCTGATCGCCTGCATGCTGCTTCTGGAGATAACCGCCTTCCTGAGAGAGACGTACCAGAACCTGCCGAAGATCAGCTCCCGGGCGTCGGTGAAGGAAAGACCAGCGCCCTGGGAGCGAATATACAGGTCGTTGGTGCATATATTGAGCCATAGATGTTACATGTTACACGTCTCTCTCCCCTTTTTCTTTTCTATAATATCTTTCTGTCGCTGCAGTTCCTATAGCATGTCATTTTTAACTATCATATACACAATAGTATCATATTTTTTGGATAGAAAAGTGCTTGCATAAAAATTATATTTAAAAAAAAAATCTCAATTTTGTATTTATTTTATGAAATTTACCAGAGAGAATTAATCATGTAGCCCAAATTAAAAATTATAACCATGACTTTAAATAATAATTGTACCTGGCATTGAATAGAGTATAAAGCAGAGCATACATAGAACAGTATTATATAAGCAGAAAAGTTATAGCTTGTTGGTCGAAAATATGAATAACTTTTCTTACCATGTTTCTTCTAAGAGCATAATCTCTTTAGCCTTAATAAATGAAAGATTTTTGTTTTTAAACTGTCTTATTATTATTAAAAAGCAAAGACAAATTCTTTCATTTTATCGCCTTTGACTGCTAACGTCTCACCTTTTGAGACGGCTGATTTTACTGTGATAGTCAATACCCGAAAATATATGAATTAACAGTAGTTAAAATCTTCTTGTACTCGCTAGTTTTTGAGTTAATGCATTGCTCGATTTGTCCTGACAAACTCAACAAGATTGTTGCAAACTAATATTATTCAATAAATTTTTGAAGTCTAGGCGTTGGAATATCCTTTAAAATGCTCAGCAGGTAAGGGTGTTAGTGACAAAATGCCAATATTCAGGAGAGTAAAAGAGTGAAAAAATATTGATTCGATGAGAATAACTTCATTTCTTCATTAAGTCTTATTGTGTATTGGAATGTATATACACAGAAAGAAGCGATGAATAAACAAAGTTTTTTCTCTTTGACACAATGTTTTTTCACTCTGTTTACTGAATATAAGCCATTTGTCACTTACACCCTCATGGCTCGGTAAGTACAATATATATTATTGACTCTTTGTTGCTGGATTATTTTTTCCTATATTAAAGTTGGAATTTTGTAAATTTCAACTATCGTCAGGCGCAAGTGTCTACAATCTTGACCCATACTACCGTGTCTCAAGCAAAATAATCTATATAACTATATACGATCACACTTTCTATTTGTACAAGCAAAAGAAGCAAATTACTTGTTGACTATTCATCAGGGGTGCAGATCTTTTACAAGCAATCTGTATTATCCAAAATGTTTTGGTATGTCATCTCTAACGCATGTCATAAGTTTCCCTGAGGTGGTTAGACATGAAAAATAATTATATACCTTTAATACTATATGCATCACCCTGCCTTACACTCTTTTATTTCTGAAGGTCTAATCATTATAACAAGTCATTCTCGAATGCGCACTTATGACCTATGTGCCTAAAAATACAGCTAGGCAATAAATTCAATTAGGTCTTGTTTGCATAAATGCTTAGGAACTGCCGTTTTGTATGCGTGAGCCCTGCATCGTGCTCATATTTTTTTGTATTGGCCAGTACTGCTGACTATACTGCGTGATTTTAAAGTCTGGAATTAAATTACTAAAGAAATAAGAGAGACTATTTTTCTATTAAAAACAATATGGGGCAATGAGAATTATTTTTAAATAACTGCATATAATTTCTCAAGCAACACATACAATACCCAATAACTACTCATCATCATATCACCTACATACAACTGACAAGAGATAGTTATTCATATTGTCCACAAGATGGCACTGGTGTTGAACTCAAATTACAGCGCAAGAGAAAGAATGAAATTGACAATGGTGCTTCTCATTATATTGATAACCTCAAATGAAATTTATTATGAAAGCTTACACCAATATTCTATCACACAGTTTTTTTTTTTAATCTTCTAAAATAATAAAACAGCAAAATTAAATAATTACTTATTGTAGAAACTTTAAAGTTAAATGTTATGAAAGCTTAACAGTAGAACACATTTTGAAATTATGGCATAATTAAAAATGAATGGTCGCCAGCGAATAATTTTTTTTGGTGAAACATAATTAAAATATAACATCATTAGATTGATTTAAAAAGCCTTCGTAAATGTATTGATTTACAATTAATAAAAATGATGACATTCATTTATTCTATAATATTTCTATGAGATGTTCAATCTCCGATTTGATAATATTCAATGAACATTGTGTTGACGGCATTTATTATTATGACTATGTCTTATAGGTACCAATCACAACAATCACTGATCAATGGACACACCAAGCAAGACACACTTTAATTCCAGACTTACTGTTTATTTCTCTGCATCATTCATTGTCTGTCCAATGTGGCCGTACATTGGCGTTGTAAATGTTTGTGAGGAGAGTTTTATGAATATTGTGATGCTAATGTACAAATGTTCATATTGACTGTACATTATATATGCATTTTTTTTAATGTTAGCTGGAGTAAAATTTAATGTTTTGTCATCTCAAACACAAGCTTGGTTCCTTTGATATCCATACCTAGTGACCGAACGTTCCGTCTGTGGCCATCGGGCTCTTGAGTGGTGCAGATTTACATTTCCTTTTATTCAACTTTCGACATCATTAACATACCTGAAGTAAATACAAGGTAATAAAATCCTTTTTCATTTTAAACCACAATTTCTAGTACTGTTTTCACAATTTTATATTATTATTTTCGGGACCGGTTTCGCTTCAAATTATATAAAATTGTGAAAATAAAACTAAACATTGTGTTTTATTTTTTTAATTTAATGCCAATACCAAGAAGTGATGGTTAAAAACTGACAAATTCAGAAAGAAAATGAAAGACTTCTTGAGCTCAATACAAAAATACTTTTTACAGTTTTTAATGTGTATACTGAAACAAAAGTTTAATTTGATTGTTTTTTTTGTAATGTTAACGAGATCTATAAACAATTCATGCAAAAAAAATGTTCCCATATGCTGGTTTAGAGCTAGAAACAGTGGGCAGTAAATTGATTTTTGCTTGAAAATGATGACAATAATATATTGTTGTTAAGCAGTTTAAAGGGTTTCAGTATGGATTTAATAATTTCACTTTTATTATATGTTATGTGGGATATGATAATGCACCCAACTCATTTCTTTCGAAAATGTCAGTTGGATCACTTTACTTTTCATTGGTTCATACATAATGATTGATTTATCAATATGTGATTGAATACATGGACACATTAGTTCCTAGGAATCAATATTAACCCTCTTACTAAAATGTATTGCTATGCTGAAAAATGTGTTTGAAATAATTTGGAAATCATTTATTTAAGAGAGGAGATATAATAAACCAAGCAGATCGGCAGAAATTTTTGGTACAGTCACTCTCATACAAAATTTGAGGTTAGGTTCTTTCAATTGTATATATTTATGAAAATTCTAATTCAACTTTGAAAATTTTGCTAATAGTAAAAAGATACGCCATAGGGGAGACCACTTTAAGGGGGCTTACTTTATTTGACAACAATGAAGCTATCTTTTGACGCAGTAGTAACATATCCTGATTATAAATGCCAAATCATACATGAAAATTACAAAACTTATCAATATGAATATTGTATTAAATAAAACTAAATTCATTTGACTACATGCAATTAATCTGTGCCGTTCTACAGCCCGATGGTGATAGCAGAATCGGTTCAGGTCTACATGAGAATGCCAACTCATCTCATTGAATACATCTCATTCACTTCTCAAGTAATTTACTTCAACCTCTATCTACTTACTTATCTGATGTTGATTCACACTTAAACACATATGAAAAGGATCTCAGATACATTGAATAATGTCAATTTTTATACATCTGTCAACACTTAGTAATTAAATGGTGATACATTACAACCTTGCTTAGTCTTTCAAACAATTTTGAACGAAACATTAAAGTAGATTAATCAGCAATCTATAGACAAAAAATAGGAATGTACAACTTTGGAGCAGTGTTTCTCCTTATTGACGTCATCATCCCTTTTACTACTTGGTGACATTATCTGCTCCAAATTCTAACATAACTTTTTTCAATGCATTCTCTCATGTTTTTGTGCAAGTTAATTTACAATATAAATATATTCATCCATAATTATTTGTTTTCCTTAAAGGAAGGGTTAATAATACTAAACTTATTTCAATACAGATTAATTAAGATACAATTGAGCAAAGAAATTAACACCTAACCTCACTCGGGTTGAAAGATTTCATGAATTACGTCATCCCAGTATGAAATGATATGCCTATTTACGTTTCAGCAGCACACCTTAAATACTTGAAATATAAAAACGTCAACCATATTTTTTAAATCTCTTGGTTCAGTAACACTGCATTAGAGTGTAGGCAAGGTTACCATAAAAAAATCACTCATACATTTACATTAGGATTATTTAGGTACGCTGGTAAATTGATTATCTAGATTAAGTTATTCCTAAAGGTGGCATTTCTCCAATATAAATCTATATAGGAAAATAATTTAAATATATGGAATCAATGTGAGGAAATTTTGAAATGCTATATTAAAAGATTCTTCAAGGTTTTACTGTATTACTGAAATTTCATATTTAAAATTGTTTTTTATACAAATTTTGCTGAAATTTTTAATAAAATAGTTGAGATCCTTTTCGTCTGAATAATTAGTTAATCGATATAATACTATACCTACATAGACTTTCAATGAATTGACTTTACTAACTGTGATTATTCTTAAATGTACTTCTTCGTAAAATGTTAAAATACCCTTCTGTGGAGGATTTTAAAACTAAAAAGGGAATGAAATGTCTTCTGCAGCATCCTGTCATCATGAAATCATAACCTTAAATGTAAATACCCAAATGTGTTGAAAGGCTTTTTGTGTTCCCCAATTCCTGACGGCTGATTACCTACATACGTGTTCATCACTCCCGATGTTGAATGTTCTTGTTTATAATAATATTTTAAGCATTTAATACTTGGCATGGATAAACTGTGAGTATGAAATATGTGACATGTTTTTTTTTTATTCGCTTTAAAAACTGCAATAAACTCGAAAATTATATTGAGTTTTGAGTTAGGACAAGGTTTGTATTTGTCGTATTACAGCTCACAAATGTGATTCAATGACAGTTATCATGTTTGAGACTTATTAGTTTCAATCGATTTGAAGATTTGTTGACCATATATCTTTCAAATATATTATAATACTTCATAAACAATTTTTGAAACAAAATATAGACTCGTCATTTATTTGATTGTTCAATCCATTTCTTGATCAAATTTTTATCAGAAGTGAAGGTTGTTATCGTTATTGAAAGAATTTGATCAATATTATCAATTTTCTTTGAAACTCATAGGTCTTTTAATCGGACACTGTTATACAAAAAGATACTAATCCATTTAATGCATTTCTCATTAAATTAATAATGAAATATGTTTTTCATAAAAATGAGAAAAATGTACATCCTCCAAAACAAACAATATATTTTGCTTTTTTCTACGTTTATTGTTTTGGGAACTTAAATATCGAATATTGTAGTTTATATATAATAACTATTTAAAGAAAAAAACATGATTGTGGACTTGTGTATTTTTGTATAACAATGTTTTTTTGGATAAAGTTGTATCTAATAAACAATGCTATCGAAGATTATAAGTTTATCTTTGAAACCAACATATTTTTTCATACAGTTTTTTTTAACTATAACTAACACACGCTTTTTATTTTATTATCTATGGAAACTTTATTAAAAACAATTCATTTTCTTAACAGGCCAAATAGTTAAAATATAGTTTGTGATCGATGAGTTGTATATTATATGAAAATACACTTAGATATTATTCGTTCACAAAAAAAATAAGAATCTGTTTATATTTAAACGTGCCGTCATTATTTTACCGTTTGGTGAAATTTTGAAAGTAAAATTGCATAAATGAATTTTAAAAAAATCCTTTTGTCAAGTAAGCTGGGTATAAAATATACTCCAATGAAAAGAAATCATTGTGCTGAGTTAGGTTAGGGCGAATAGCGCTTATCCCCTGTTGACAGCTAGATGTAATTGATCAGTTTGGGTATACTGGATCAGGGAGGCGAACCGGCGTTGGAGCATGGCGCTCTCCAGCATGGGCCACTCGCAGGCTTCCGCTCAGAGCCTGCAGTCCATTGCTGGAGACGCCGACCGCAAGATCTCTTTTGTGCTGCATGAGCCTGAGAATGAATCCGAGGGCAGCAGCAATGCCACTGTGAGTAATATTACAAATTTTCACTTAGTCATTTTATCAAACATTTTTAGAATATAGAATAGTTATATTATACATACATACTTGTACAGTATTACTTGAAAAACTAAAATATCCATTTAGTAACATGAAATGTACTTCGGTGCTAAAAATGCTACTGGTGAGTTCCAAAATTGTAACATTGAGACTAAATTAAACCATTTATTCATACAAAAGTAAAGTGCCACTTTTTTCTACTGTATTCTTTAGCTAGAAGATGGCACTCCTACAGGGACAGACGAAAAGAAAACTCGAACTCGTGTCGTTGCCCCTCCCGGAAGACCGTTCCTCTTACGGCGAGGAACTCAACAGGGCTCTACACAACCCACCACTCCTCAGTCGCACGCACCACCTTCAGGACTTGGCCCTCCGCACCAGCCTGGACCTCTGTTACCTGCTCATGTTCAACATGTTCATCCTACGGGATCATTCAAGAGAAAGTCATTAAAGC
Organism: Himalopsyche japonica; assembly: GCA_028555115.1. Taxonomy (NCBI): domain Eukaryota; kingdom Metazoa; phylum Arthropoda; class Insecta; order Trichoptera; family Rhyacophilidae; genus Himalopsyche; species Himalopsyche japonica. The sequence goes on from JAHFWJ010000461.1 coordinate 853,148, forward strand.
TACGACGGAACACAAAAGATGGGAAAGATGTCGAGGAATGTGAGTAAAATTTTCTCAATATAAATATACACAGATCCAAATTTTTCAAACCCTATAAGTCTTTTTAGGTATTTAAAAATATAATATAATGTTTGTTTTCCATTTTTAATATTTTAATCCTCTACCTGCTTACAAGTCTACTGTTGAGACAGCAGACTGCAGAATGTTGATGATTAACACACAAAGATATAAGATTGTACACAATGTTAAAACTTTCGTCTATGTGCTAAATTTAACTTAGCCAATGATAACTTTTTTTTAATTTATAAACTAATGTGCTATCTTGATAATGAAAGATTTTATAGAACTGAAAATTTGTTAATGTGTAACAAAATAGAGATACCATGTTCATTGATTGCAATACAAAAAACAATTCTCCATCATCAATCATCATCTTCATTTTAGAAAATGGTTGCGTTCCGTCATTTGACACTTTCATTAGATTTTTATCAAAATTTGTTATAGTGATGTTCCTTTGTTTATTTTAATAATCAGTTATGAAAAGTTTTTGGGTAGTTATTAATCAGCACTTTAATCTGATTTTTTTAGCTTAACAAATTGCTAAACACAATCTTCCATTATATATCATCCATTTATTTTAGCAATTGTCTTGAAATAGTTTTAGAATAGATCCATCCCAATCACATTTTTTTACAATCAACTCATGGAAATTAATCTGTGATTGAATACATGTGTCCGTTTTTATGAGTATAACTCTATTTTTGGTTATATTATATTGAATACGAAAAAACATAACAAATTACCAAATAGTTTTTGGAACGTGAGGGAGTAAAATCTCTTTATTGTTTTGTTTTCCCTCTCAATTTTAAGTTACACCTGAAGATAGAACCCGACAGTCATTTAGGACATTACAATATCAACAGTTAGAATTCAGGCATTGAATAAGTGGAACATAGTTCTAACTGAGTACAACAGAGAGTTGCAGACTTTGTGGATTGATTTGAATTTCTTTGTCAGAAAAGACATTAGAGATGTACAATCAATTGATTGAATTGGCATTCACTTGGTAGAACTCCATTATAACACGGTGAAAAAATAGCAATGTATTTTAGTTCTACAAAATTATTTTTAACACATATAGTTGATAGCTATTTCGGCTCACGCCATCGTCAGAACTATGCTTAAACTAACATTCGCTTATCTATATATAGCTGTGCAGAAAAGGCACACAACACATCCTCTCTCCTGTTCCAACGGCCTAGCTTGTTACTTTAACACAATGACACTAAATTTTCAAAAGTCTAAATGAAACAATAGGTGTCTATGACAATAAGTTTATATGTGGGACGGAAGTGGTCCTTATGGAAGCAAATCAGACCACCCCTTTGTACAACGGCTGGACAAGTGGTGATACTATTATGTTCGTTTGTTCGTTAAGAATCCTTTGTGATAATTAGTGTCTATTGATTTCCAGCCGTTCCAAAGCCGTCATTCTCCGACCCTTACTACAAAGATGCAAACATTTAGGCGCTGAGTTTGAATTTATATTATGTGATTCATTAATAACGTGATTAGCGAATTGTGAATCTGTTTTTTTACTGTTGAATGATCTTACATGTTCCTTAGCTCGAGTAGATATACTTCTACCTGTCTGTCCGATATAAACGGATAAACATGAGCCACAGGACATTTTATAAATACCGCTTCTGTCCAGCTTATTAATTTTATCTTTACTATTTTTAAGATGTCTGCCTTAGTTATTGTTGACCTTGAAAGCTACTTTTATTGAGTTTTTAATCTCCCGATGAATTTTTTCGCTAATACTACCTAGGTAGTTAATTGGTTTATAGAAGCAGTTATCTTGTATTGTGTTCGGGTAAATGAGTTTTCTAGCCAGATTTAATTGTTTTTTATATAATAAATTATTTATGGTCGTTATCTCATAACCATTATTACGGGCTATGCATTTCATAGTCTGCAGTTCTTTACCGTAATCTGCCTGACTCATGGGTACAGTTACTACTATGTACAATCAACACTCAATGGCCAGTTAGATGATTTGATATATTATGATTATTGGGTCAAAAACAGCACCATGAGAAACGGAATTTATAATGTATATCTTGTGCATGTGAGTAGTAAATACATGTTTTTAATTAATCACACATATTGTCACAGTAGTTTCACACATATAGATTCATCGGTAAAAATCACGCTTTAGAATCATGCTTAGCTTGGCAAATGTATACATATTTGTCAGATGTGGTGAAACGTGCAGACTCGATCCAGTCCCGGAGGAAGGTGAGCTCGCTCTCAGACAGGAGCGATACGTCCGATGCCACCGCCAATGCTGCACCGTCAGTCGGCAACAGTGGAGGCGTAGGAATATCCGGAGGTCCAATAGCAGGGGGCGATAACAGCGGTGGAGAGGAGAGCCCGGGAGTGCTAAGCGATGACCATGATCATCCGCCGGAGAGTCCTGACAGTAACGATACTGATGATACTTCCAAAGGAATGCCGTGGATCAAGGTTACACACCCATTCAATTAAATAGTTATTTTGACAGTGAATAAAATTTATATACTATTTTTTTAGAATTAATAAACTAGTAATTTTTGATTGTCACACTACTTTTACTATTTGGTTCAAATAGCCCAAGAATTTTGAAGACACTAATTTTAGGAGACAAATCTACAATTGATCATAAAATATAACGTATTTATAGAGATTCAAATTTTGAATATATTTACATTTAAAATATGCATTTTATTATTTAAAAAAAAAATATTCATGACCTGTATTATTATGACCTGGTGAGAAGGCTCGTAGTTGACACTAAAAAATTCAAGCTAATTAACAGCCCCAAAATATTCATGCAAGAGCTAATTTTTAGATTATAATATAGCCTGATTTTTTATGATAGTTTCCGTAAGTTTGATAACAAAACTACTGAATTAATTTTCGAAATATTCAATGCTAGAATATCCTTTTAATTTATGATATCGACTGAAGGTGCTTGATAGAATTTCAATATCAAATTTGAATTTGGCATCTGCAACAGAACTGCCTAATCAGTTCTGTTGCATTCGTGTGGTGAATGCCTGAAGATGCCGAAAGGCGAAACCCGGGTCGTTAGTGACAAAACATGTGGGATCTTACAAAATTCTAACAATTTAAATTTACTAGAATATTCTTTATGTGGTTCTGAAGAGAACAGCTTAGATAATAAATATTCTTTACAAATTGACCTATACCAAAATAAAAACGTATATTTGTGTGTATAACCTCATTAGCGAAAAAAATATCTAGATTATCAAAGGGTTAATACTTAATTTCATTATAATTTTCAGACTGTGGTCCAAGTAATAAATTCTTTCAACTACTACTGCTCGCATCAGAACTTCTGCCACCCTTTTTGTTACAAGAGGAATATGCGAGCAAGTTCCAGGCTCATCAAGTCAGTTCGGAAGGTAAAGACAATATTTTTTACCATTCACCATTTTTTAGACAGTAATAATTGTTGTATTGAATCATCACTTACTTGATATTATATTAATTCATTATTAAAAGGCAATAATATCAATTTATTATATTTAGTTTGTCAAAATTTTATTCATTATTGTTGATAGCTATTTCAGCTTACGTCATCGTCAGAACTGTGATCAAACTTTTTTTAAGCTTAGCTTTATGTACCGCTTAAGGAGAGATAGACAAAATATTGTCTCACTCATTCCAGCATCACAAATTGTATGTTTAATTTAAATATTTCATATATATTATCGAGAGTTGTTTTAAGAAATTAAATAAACCTAACTTTTAATAAGTTGTTAAAATAAATGCATTGAAATTTAATAAGTATAATTAGTTATGTGATTTACTTATAATAACTTAAGCAAGAGTGATGAGTTAACATTCATTAAGCAATTTAATAAATTTACTTAAGAGCATCAAGTTATTGCATTGCTCTATTACATGAATGTGGACATTCTTGATGCAAATATGAAGTTATGTTGTGTGATTAAGATTCGTGTCCAGCTTAGTTTCACAATGCCACCTGTCAACATTTTTTCAATATGCTTGATGGGCAGATAGACAGAAAGAGAGAGTGCATATGCTGTATTGTGTGTTCTGGCAGCAATGTCCAAGATCCTCTGAAATAATGCGTCTCTGTTTTCGAGCCGCGCGTCCAAAACCTACTACGTTGGCAACACTTTTCCTTCTCCCCTCTCCTCCCTACCCAAGCCACGCCATCCGGGTGACCCAGTTATGTACGTCATTGATGATGTTGTTTTTGAACACGCCTGAAGTGTTGCCGCCCCGTCCAATAAACAACAACTGACACCGTTGGTTGGGACTGTGAAGGAGCCGATCGTACCCAATGCGGACCCGGCCAGGATATCGACGATGATCGGCATCCAGCGATGTGGCACATCAGATTGGGCCGGGCTCTGTTACTATGAAACAGAAAAAATATGCCGCGACGCCGTTGTTCACCGAGCTGGAAGTGAACGATGAGTTCCGTGGGTACGACAAAGGAGCTCTTACAGCTCAGCTGACAGGGAGGACACTCGCAGCCCTATCAGATGCGTTACTAGCACAACAGAAAGCCTTACTCGAGGGCCGGCAAGCCATCATTCAGTCGGGGGGAAAACAAGACGGTCATCTTACACCCGCGGGGTTGTTTCAGTCAATCGAAGGAAAGTTCGGTAGAAACTCTTCCCACCAACCTATAACCGAAGACATTATGCAAATAGTGTGTGGGAAGAGGGCCGAACAGATCCAGAACCGCCGAAACCATCCGGGCCAAGGTGAAGGAGGAACACGTCAGGGACAGACTGGCGAAAATCCCCCCCCAGGTTGCAGGAAAGGCTGGTGAGACCTAGACCCTCACCTGAGAATGATAGGTTGCCCTTTCGGGGGTAAGTCCCGACGCCCAGTGTTAGGAGGGCCAGCAGTGGTAGACCTTCAGCAAGGTACAATCGAAGGCCCCCCTACAAAAAAACAGGGAATTGCACAAAAGAAAGAATCTTCGAGGGGGGCGCCGCCCCAGATGACGCCAAACCCTTCAAAGGGGGTTGCCTGCGACACCTTGTGGAAGTTTGGAAGGCAGAAGGAGCCCCCTTACCCCTTCTGAGGATGTTAGGGGGGGGGGGGGCGCATTCACCCTGAAGCCGCCCCTTCTCCTTCAAACACCACAGCTACTGCGGGAATTCCAGACGCAGGTAACGGGCAAGATGCAGGCCCAAGTAACTGTGTTAAAGAAACTGTAAATCTTGGGAGCGGCAGACGGAATGCCCAGCTACCTCAAAGTTATTTTTAGTCAGGAAACGGATGGCGGAGAACGACCAATCTTCTACTTGAAGATGTTGAATGGTTTTCTTTTTGGATCCCAGACGTTTCAAGCTGTTCAACCATGGCCGAGTTCCGCAGTCCCTGCAGACGAACAACTGAATGATAAAGATAGACCTGCATCAGGCATATCGCCATTCCTATAGCGAAGCGACATCGGCAACTCCTCCGCCTTTGCTTCAGAGGCGAGCTGATCCGGTTCACAAGCCTCACCTTCGGTCTCTCAGCGGCTCCACAAATGTTCGCATCACTGACGAATTGGGTAGCCGAAAAACTTTGGGACTGAGACATTTGGATGGTTACATACCTGGATGATTTCTTGATTGCAAATCAATCCAAAACAGTCCTAACCTCTCAAGCATTAGAGATCGTAGGGTTTCTAAAAAAGCTAGGTTGGACAGTAAACTTCAAGAAGTCAATCCTTGTACCCTACCAGAAACTGGAATTCCTGGGGATCGAGTGGGACCCTTGCACGAACACCAAGAGCATATCCCACGAAAAGTGCACAGCTCTCCGCAACACAGTGCAAGAGATGACACAGAAGCAGGAATGGTCCCTCAAGTCAGCTCAACGCCTGCTAGGCTGATTAAACTTCGTGTCCTTCGTCACTCCCCAAGGACGGCTGCATTGCCGTCACCTACAACGACACATTCGCCAATTGCGCCATCTGCCGCCTCACCTTAGGGTTGCGATTCTAGGTCCAGCCATAGAGGAGTTGAATTGGTGGTTACAGACAATTGGAGTGGCAACACCACTGCACAAACCAATTTTTCGCCACTTCCAAACCACGGACGCAGCAGATGCAGGTTGGGGAGCTCAACTGAACGACATCCTCATATCGGGACAGTGGAAGTGGCAGCAACGGTCATGGCACTCCAATCGGAAGGAGCTGTATGCGGTGATATCGGCAATCAAACTGCAAGCCGATGAAATAAGAGGAGCAGAGGTACTTTTACAGTCGGACAACAGGTTAGTAGTCTTATATATAAACAAAGAAGGAGACACACGGTCGCTAGACCTCTTCTTACTGACATAGGAGATGGTTGCATTGGTCGACAAGTACGGCATCTCCCTAACTGCGCAGTACCTACTGGGAATTTACAACGGCATGGCCGACCATCTATCTCGCAGAACACAAGTTCCCGAGTGACACATTCCCGGTACAGCAACAGAGCAGATCTTCGATCACCGGGGCATGCCCAAGATCGTCAGAAGAATCGCGAGTAATTCCCATGTATGTATCTCGCGACTGCTCCGACTGTTGCGCTCTGTATCACAACGCTTCCAGCCACTTGTGGGACTACGAAATGGCGTGGGTCCATAACAAACCCGAACGTGATTCCCCAAGTATTGGCCCACCTGAACACGGCGGGAGGGAGATATCTCCTCATCGTACCAGACTGGAAGAAACCATTCTGGGGAGCAGACCTTCAGAGGAGAGCAACAGGGCTGCCACACACGGTACCCAACTTGGCATCAGTGCGGGTGGACATGTCAACTGGCCGACTACCTCCAAGATACAAGACCTGTCGCTCCATCTGTGGAGGATTTCCGGTGGGAGAATCTAATTCGCGAGTGGAGCCCTGAAGGAAAAGGGCTGCTATCATCAGGGTGGCGGCAGTCCACCCTGATGACAGCGTACCAATTGGCATGGGTTAGATGGACCACCTGATGCATCCTTAGATCAGTGGTCACAAATCACCCCATCCGGAACAAGTTGCCAGGTACCTAGCTCACCTCTACCTTAGAGAAGGCTTGGCGTACTCCACAATTGGGGTGCACAAGTCACGTACCAATTGGCATGGGTTATATGGACCACCTGATACAACCTTAGATCAGTGGTCACAAATCATCCCCATCCGGAACAAGTTTCCAGTTACTTAGCTCACCTCTACCTCCGAGAAGGCTTGGCGTACTCCACAATGGGGGTGCACAAGTCAGCCATAACAACCTTCTGCAAACCAGTGGGCGGCGTGGACATTAGCGGAAACTCCCTGGTGAGGCGTGTATTCCGAGCCATATTCCTAGCCAGAGTAAAGACCCCGAAAGCCTCTATATGGAATGTCAGGAGAGTGGTCCGTCACTTGAAGGCAACCACTCCACCTACATCCAGCCTATATAAAGTGTCTTGTAGGACGGCAACATTGCTACTACTGACGTCGGTTAGACAAGTTCATGAAGTTCAAGACATTGCTCAGATATAAGACAGCGGGTTTAGAGAGGAACGGGACCAGATAACTCTATGGCCTGCGTTCGGGTCAACTACCCATCAGCAATCGGGTTGGCACTTTAGGAAAGGAGACACGTAAAATATAGCCCCAATATATTGGCTTCGCCAACTGGTTAAAGCCTCGGAAGGAAGTCGAAAGAAAGGCGGAGACCTCCAAGAACTATTTTTTACAGCTATGGGGCCCGATAAGCCGGCCTCCAGGACAGTCATAGACGAGAGGTAATAACTGGCGAGAGTGATCACATCCGACGGAAGGCCCTATCACTAACCCTTTCCAACCAGTCTAGATGGCCACAAAATCGTACCCAGACCATCAGCTGAAGACTGGTTAAGATCTCACATTGATGACAGAACACTTGCCCCACGAGCCACCAGGTAATAACAAACATTCACTCAGAGGATCTTGGACATTGCTGCCAGAACACACAATATAGGAGTTTTACCTACCAATAAAACACTTATTGTGTTTCCAGCAATGTCCAAGATCCAGGTAACCCCCACCTGGTGCACCTTGAGTGACAATGACATACATAACGGCGTCACCCTGATGGCGTGGCTTGGGTAGGGAGGAGAGGGGAGAAGGAAAAGTGTTGCCAACGTAGTAGGTTTTGGACGCGCGGCTCGAAAACAGAGACGCATCATCTCAGAGGATCTTGGACATTGCTAGAAACACAATAAGAGTTTTATTGGTAGGTAAAACTCCTGTATTGTGCTGTTTGTATTTTAGGTTATGTAAACAGAAAAACCAGGACACTAAAAACTAACTTAATATTTGATTTGTTTAAACTTAAAATAACATAGTTAACAATGTCTTAATAAGATATCAGTGATCCAAAATGATTTATATTTTTTCTTTTCAAAATACTTATTTTGCTATTGATTGATGACTTGAGAAGCTTTTTTAGAAGTATAAAAGTTTCTTTAGCGGCCTACAGGGGCAAAATTGGCATTATAATTTATATTTGATACTACATATAGATATATGGTGAAAAATTCGGCATCGTGGGTGAAAACACAACATTCGACGTGGACTGTGACAAGCAACAGCTGAAGAAAGATCGGCGTGGCAGGAAGGTGTCTGATCAGACCAGCTCGCAAACTTCACCGATCAGGAGGAAGGATAGTGTCGGTAAAAAAGACAGGTTAGTGTTTTATGATTCAGATCTAGTTTATAATATTTTAAATTGTTATCAAGTATAGCTTGGATTACATGATTTATTTAATATTTTGAACAAGACAGCTTTTGCTGCACTTGTAAAATTTGCTTTACGTGAATTGACAATGTTTCCTCTTCACTTCATTATTAACGGGTGTAAGGTGGTCTCTGAGCAATGTACTCCTTAACCTTAGGCAGATTCCAGATCCTTTTCATGTGAGCCTCGAGTGCAGGATATTTTCCGGTTATGTGATCGGCTTCCATCATTCCGTTGATTGTTTCGAAACCGGCCACAATGTAAAAATCAACCCAGGTCAACTGAAAACAAAATTCATTTTTTTAGCAAAAGAACAAAATCTAAATCGTTACTGACAGAAGATTTAAGGCAGAATTTTTACAAATGTCTTCCCAAAGAACACTTATACATAAGATGGCTGCATTTCGCGCCACTTTTTTCAGAAGCTCTTATATTTGCGAGCACATATTTTCCTTATTAGAACAAAACAAACCAAACACAAAAATCGCTTGAACAATAATAGCCTTACTGCGGAACTGAGTATAGCAACCACAGATGTTAAACCTGACGTCAAAATACTTTTTACCAGCACGCAGTGTCAGAAATCTCTCTACAATTGATAAAAAAGTTCCTTCGGTAAGCATGTACATGATGGAAAGTAGAGAATGATTGAAGTAGCTGATAAAATGATGTAACTATAAAATCAAAAATAATAATATATTGCCATTTTTTAACACTATTTTTTGAGACCCGTGAAAAAATATAAAATAGATAAATCATGCCTTCTTTCAAATAGGTTATGCACCACTGATATAAAGGAATCGAGCATTAATGTTTTATATTCTATTTGTATATGGCCTCTAGTAAACATGGGAATAAGAACACTAAGACATAAAATACCACAACCATTTAATAAAGAAATTTGTGTTGAAAGCATGACTCTATCAAATAAACTAAAAACAACAAGAATTCTATACTAAAAGAATAAATTTAAATTTCTCTATAAAAGTGATGTTAGTTACCTTTCCAGCAAAGAAGTCTCCCTTTTCTTTAAGAAGGTTTTCAAAACGTTCAAAGTAGAACGGAAGCATCTTGTTTTCTCTTTCTATTTTAAGTTCTGCTCTTTTTTCTTGATTTCTCTCATAGAAGAACCTTGCCACTCCTACAAAAACAATAAAGAGGTTTAATGCGGATTTTGAAAAAATGGTTTCTAAGGCATACTTGGTGAATTTATGTGAAAAATTATCTTAGGAAAATATCACACGTAATAGCACTATGCTTTTTTTTCTTAGGATTGGATCGGTAGAAAGTAATTTTTAGACGTCCAAAACGCTTATGTTTTCGAGCATAATCAGTTGATTGAAAAAACTCTTCTACTACTGGAATTCGAATTTGATACATCATGGAGGCCAACATTGACCTCTATACCACGGATTAAACAAAATAATTTAAAACCTCAATAAATATTCAAATGACGGGCAAAAAAAAGTGCAATCAATGATGACAAACTTGACATTTTACTAGTATCATACAAAGTTATTTGTATACTTACTAATCAAAATATCCTGGAGTGAACAACCGAGAGCGATGATCTGTGCATCTTCCCATGGGTCACCGGCGGTAAGTCCATACTGCCCAGCCAAATATTGACAGATGGCTTGTGATTGATACAATCGCTTACCGTCTACTTCGAGCACTGGAAGCTGTCCAAATGGCATAGCTGAAAATTATTTCTTTATATTAATATACTTTATTTTAAAGGTATTTTGTATATACACACCGTTATATTATTTTTAGTATACTGTTATTCATTTGGTAACAATAACTCTCAAATTTATTTTGAATAACTGTTTAAATCCTATCTTTATAAATTTGATAATATTTGAATAATTATATTACTAGTTAGGACCTAAGAACTACAAAGATCTAAGTGTAGATTTTCGCCAAAATAACAATCAAGTAATCTTTGAAGTATCGTAAATACAATAGTACTTGTAAGACTTTCACATTTTCACATCTGTTTTCTTAAAAATTATCACTTAGAACTTTGTAGCTTTGGAATAAGAAGCGTCCAATATCCCATTACAATTTTTTTTTAAATTATACTAATACTCACTTGGCTTTAACTCATTCCAGTTTCCTTTTCCGGTGAACAATATAATCTTCTCGCTTTCATATTTAATATCAAAATAAGCAAGGATATATTTGACACATTCTCCGAGACCCTTGATATCGAAATATATTAATTTGTAATGTGGTGGCATTTTGAATTAAAATTTAATGTGTCTTAAGAGAGAGGAGAATTTTGAAGTCTCTACTGTGAGAGCAACCAAAAAATACTGAATTTTTAAATTTAACAATACCTTATTTTGGTTATATGATTATATGATTTGTTACATAATACATTGTGGTGATATAATTGAGCAAATAACGTTAATTGGAAATAATAATGAGGTATGTTCATTTAACTATCTTCCCGGTTCATAAGTTCAAAAAGTGAGATAAGACTTATTGATCGTTGGCAAATGTACAGAATTAATTTGATATTGTCGGCGTTATTGAAATTCACTTTTCTAATCAAAGTTTGTTACATTTGATGAAATCTTAAATGACACACTAAGCCATAAATGAATATTAATAAAATTTTAATAATCACAGTTTCATGTTATTCAAAGTCATAAAAATTGTATTGATATATTACTAAGATAAATGAGAATAACTCCTGAAGAATAGCAAAAGGGTATTTTCTTTAAAACTCTACCTTATTTCATGTTTCTTTACAAAGCTTTGACGATTGACAATTATCAATATCAAAACGCAATCTAACATAATCCATTTTTTCATTACAACATGTTATTTACTGTTACGCAGAACAAAGTGACATGTAGACATACACTCTTTCTGTCACCATATTTACATTTTTTGCGTCAAGCATATCGAGATTATTTTAACAGATAGTACAGTCGCGTAGTAATAACTAGAATTAATAATAATTGATTTTTACTTTTTTTGTGGATAGGAACTATATTTATAAAAATATATCCACATTTAACCTAACACTTTGAGAAACTATCTGTAATAGGCTTCAAACTCGTGAACACCATAACTGGAGCCAAGGGCATTAACCGTTTGGCTACAGGCCTGCTAGTATGAATTTAATCGTACAACTCAGTTAACCTACCACACAGAAAATGTTTGAATAATTGTAACTTTGTGTAATATTTTCATTTTATTACAACAGTTAATTAAACAATTAAAATCATTGTCTGTCAAAATATTATACACATAATTTTCAAAGGCTTCAATGAAAAAGTTTCCTGAAAAAAACACCATGGGGAATTGTAGCCAGAAACTTTGAATAATTGAAGCTGTCATTTGTACTTTCAGGTTGGATCGTTCTATTATTGATGGAACAAGTCGAGGAGACATTTTTTCATCAACACGAGATGGAACTACAAGAAAATCAGCTCCTCTTATTGTGCCTTCACCGATACTTAACTACATAAAAACTCAGGTAGACAATTAAATTTGTAATATTATCGTTATATTCTTGTATAAAAATTCTCTTTTATAATTTTTCCTTCTAATTGTTGAGTATACCTGATGCCTGTAAAATATTACAAACTAAAAATGATTCAATTTATGATATCGACTGAAGGTGCTTGATGAAATTTCAATTGTTACAACTTTGTACGATTCCACATGTTTTGTCACTAACAACAAGGGTTTCGACTTTCGGCATCTTAAGGCATTCTATCACACGGATGCAACAGAACTGGACCGTTTAGAATAGAATGCCTGAAGATGCCGAAAGTCGAAACCCGGGTCATAAGTGACAAAACATCTGGAATGGTACAAAGTTGTAACAATTCAAATTTAAAAATGATTCCTTGTTCTACATAAATAATGGTCAACATCGTCATGACATTATCGGTTTTTAAATAGTTTTATTATCACAAAGAACCATTTTCTTTTCAAAATTGTGATATGTTCATTAGCATTCCTGGGGGTACTTCAATAATGTTAAAAATATATAGATGAAGATATTTCAGTCAATGTATAAGTAAGGGCATCAGTATTTCTTGAAGAGGCATTAAGGAATTGCAGATATGGTCCATTCCGGCAAATAAGATAGGAATCTAGAATAATATTCTACACCAGGTGTAGTCAACCTGTTCCCTACCGCCCAATAATGAGCGCTCCAGCTTTCGCGCTGGGCATTAAAGGCTTTTAAAACATTGAAAAAAGCTGCTTCCTTATTATATAAGTTAAAAACTTCGTACAGAGACACAAAAGTGGGTGGTAGTAATAAAAAGGTTGACTACCGCTGATCTACACATATGCTGAGAGTATCCACAATTATATATAGTGAAATAATCACAATTCATTTTATGATACAACTTATGAATATTTTTGACCTATTTGTTATTAACGTGACTTGAAATTTAAAAATCAAACATTAATAAACTGTTAGTGAAGAGTTTCTAAAGTTCAAACTAATTATTGCGTCAATTATTTCAATAAATCTCATAGGTTCGGAACGCGTTCCATTCACCACTTGCGATATTGGTGAAAGGCGCTATGGTAATGTCAGAAGACAGCTTTGCTGGAGCTCTGCCGGGTGCTTGGGCTCTTCTGCTTGATAGCTGCCAGGAAGTGGCCGCCAGCGCCGCGTCACTCTTCATTCTTGCCGCAGTGAAGGCTCCTCATCACGCAGCTGAGATTATGCTTAGAGATTTACAGCACTCCGATCCGAGTGTTAGGTTAGAAATATTTTTTTACAAACTTGCTCAACATCAAAAATTACATTTCTTGTTCACTAAGCATGTGTATACATTTGTCGTTTGAGATCTATTTTTCACGTTATTTTAATTATTAAGGCATAGGTTCCCAACCTTTTTCGGATGGCGACCCCTTTTCATAAAATCCAAAAGTATACAAAAAAAAAAAATTTTTTAGTTGACCGTATAAGTTGGCGACCCCCCAAAAAACCTTTCATGACCCCCAGGTTGGGAACCTATGTATTAAGGTGTATAGCTTACTATTTTGTGGCTCGCACAACTCAACAAAAACGTGTATGTAGCCAAAGTAAAAAAAAAAAGGTTGAGTACAGCTGATCCGAATGAATAAGGTAGATTTTTCAAGTTTTGCAATGTCTTCACATCTCCGGTCACAAATTATTATAAGAAATCATTGTATCTTTCCATAGGAAAGCCAACTATCTTCGTTTGTGACTGAATTATTATTAACATATTATACAATAAACGTCCATAATCGATAATGTTAATCCACTTCTTCATATTTCCAGAATAAATGCCATACTACGTTTCCAAGTGTTGTGGAAATTACGGTATCAAGTATGGCCTCGGATGGAAGAAGGCGCATCACTGACATTCAAAGTGCCTCCCCCAGGAATCGAATTCACTCTTCCATCTCCAAAGATCGGCATTGAATCTCTACCGATTGTTGATCCACCGTGGAGTCCACACGTCAAAACTAAAGATATGGAAGTTACTTTGAACCAGGAAAGACATGTAAGCTTTTGTAGAAATAAAATTTCAATAGTACAAATATAATTTATCAGAATATATATAATATATTAGAATTATGAAAATTTCGTGTCATTGTGTTAAAGTAACAAGCTAGGCCATTGGAACAGGAGAGAGGATGTGTTGTGTGCCTTTTCTGCACAGCTATATATAGATAAGCGAATGTTAGTTTAAGAATAGTTCTGACGATGGCGTGAGCCGAAATAGCTATCAACTATATTTGTAAAAATAATTTTGTAGAACTAAAATACATTGCTATTTTTTCACCGTGTTATAATGGAGTTCTACCAAGTGAAAGCCAATTCAATCAATATAATATATCAAACCGAGCAAAACTGTTTTTTTCTACCGAGAAGACAATGTGCTTTAATTGGAGATAGTTTTTGTAACTTGTTTATAATCTAACGTAACCTAGTGAAACTACAAATAACAGATGTTGATAACTGATCAAAAATTACATTATGATTTGATCATTACTGTATGTTAAAAGATGTTTATTCTTGTTTCAACTGAAGAAAATCACACTAGCATTTTACTGTTTTATTAAAACTTCTTCATTGACTTTATATCAAATATTATTGTTCGACTTTCAAATGCTTTTAAAGTTCAGTCAGAAAATCATTACTTTGATTTTGTAAAATTTTTCAGCGATCGCTTGTGACAGCAACTAAAACTCGAAAGAAACAGCAGACCGAAGCAATCAAACGAGCCTTACAGCAACGGGAAGACAAGCGACGAGCGGAGAGGGAAGGTTTCTTAATTACAACCATTCCCATCACCCGGCAGGCGGCATGGGAACCAAGTCTCGAGCATCCTCAAGATGATCATGTTGAAGGTTAATTGATGATATGTATTGAAAAATTGTTGGACCTCTAATGATTGGCTTTTTGTGTTTGGGTTATTAGGTATATCTACATAACTACCTTTCAATTAAATGACACAGAAAGGTTAAATAAATAAAGCATTTAATTGACCATAAAAACAAAATATGAAATCTTCCTTTAACTATAATATTTCTGTGCCTTAAAAGCATAGAAAAACAAGTCCATTGAAGCAACTTTACAGGAAAGTATAAAAATAACTTCTTTTGCTCAACTGTCTTAGCTTAAGTGGTTGATCCTTCAGCCTAACAATTATTTGAGCAATTTTTAAGCTAACAATATGTTGGCCGTGTTCTGACTAACAAAGTTAGATAAAATTTTAAAACCAAAACCAAAAAAATAGCTGAAGTTTTTCACATTTTTTATGTTTAGATTTATAACATAAAGACTAGTATTTAATGGGTTACTAACTATTTTTTGTAAAATGGACATAATCTCTTATACTTCTGGTGTATAGATTGTTATTTTACAAATCTTTCTAATGACAGTTGATGAAGAGGCGGGAGAGGGTCTACGCAACACTTCCCACCACGCACAGACAGCAAATTCACTCTTCCCATCGTGCCTTTGCTCAGCGGTTATTCATATTGTCGCACTCCTTGATGATGCTGCAGTAGCCCAAGATGGAAATTCAGTTTATGAAGTTGCATATCAGGTATGATATATTGATTCCTATTTTAAAAATTTATCACATGATCGATATCCAATGACACTTTTAATTTGGTATTTAAAAAGATTAATAGTAATTAAATTAATATTTCCATACTATTTGAAATATGTAAAATAGTCTTTTGATGAAGATAATAAACGCACAAAAAATAAAACAAACCAGTGGTTCAAAAAACCTGTCGTGATTCTGATAGGACCTTGACTAGCACAGGACAGACTATCGATAGGATTGATAGCTACAGGTACTTTGTTGTGCACGCCCCAAAATACAGTAATTGCTATTCACCTAGGCATGGCTGGAATCACATTTAACTTAATTCCAACTGCATAGAATTCACAGCTGTAAACTTTTAAAGCCAAAGTCCAACTCTTGTATTCAACTATGGTAGCAAATCATGACACTAGACTTTGAGTATTGGCAGTTGATCATTACATTGGATATTATATATTAGTGAAGTGGTTTAACTTTATGAGGAATTTAGAGATTAGGTAACATACCAAAAAACGTTCTCATACTTTGAGTTCCTCCAGAGAGCCTCAATTCAGCTTACCTCTTCTTTTGAATGACGGAATTCAAGCGTCTTGGATGACTGTCAGTTACTATTGACAGGATGTGCTTCTTGGAAGTGAGGGATCTAACATCTCATAGGAAGAAGCAAAGCAACTGACAAGTGACAGAAAATCACCGATCACCGTATGGTGGCCACATAAACCATATACAGAGTGAATATGGATGGTCAATGAGAAGAAAAAATATTCATTAATTGAACAAATGTTTACTCAATGGTTTTTCCCTTCCATATTTCTGATGTATGTACTTTCTCGATATATTTCAGGTAATATGGTGCTGCCTCGTGGAAGATTCAGCTCTCTTTTTGAGATATGTACTTGAACGACTAACTCGGGAGAGGCAAGAGCAGATGTTTAAACTTCTTCGACACCTCATCAGATTCGTTCCCAAGCTTCCGCAACAGGCAGCATTTGCCTTATACAATTACATCATTGGATACATTATGTTCTACGTGAGATCTCCGCATGAGGATGGGCAGATGCTTATTGGAACCGCTCTCTCAGTATTATGGATGGTAAGAGATGATTTACCATTCTATGTAACCAGATTCATGACGTAGTGATCAAGAAGTTGGCAGCATTTTATTAAATTGATTTATTGAGTTTTTGTAATGTCCAAAATTCCATTAGAAGGTCATAAAATCCACATATGTAGCAGGCATAGATTGACAATAGCAGAGAGGTCAGTGTAGTCCCTATCAGTTGCATTGTCCATAAACTGGGATCCTAGAAGACATTTTCAAAAATTGGTTTTTCAATTGATGTATGAATGAATTTACACTAGAAGACATGTATGTGATCAAATTCTGTTCAATCAATTCAATCTTTGAAGCCAAGGCAGAGTGAAAAAGTAACTAAGTAACATCCTAACTATTTCTATCCCAGCCTCTCTTCTATCTGAAGGAAGATTGAGTTACTATAAAGAAGTAATATCTGTTAAGATAATTTATTTGACAGTATATATTGTGTGTTCTGGCAGCAATGTCCAAGATCCTCTGAGATGAATCGTCTCTGTTTTCGAGCCACGCGTCCAAACCCTACGTTGGCAACACGTTTTCTTCTCCCCTCTCTTCCCTACCCAAGCCACGCCATCCAGGTGACGCTGTTATGTATGTCATTGATGATGTTGTTTTTGAACGCGCCTGAAGTGTTACGCGATAGTCGCTACAAAAACAAATCTGTAAACATCGACACGTGTTGACTATTTTTAAAGTCACTAAATTAGCATCCGTGCGTAAACCACTGTAGTGCTTCCAAAGTGACGTGACTTTTAATATATATTATAATATATATATACATATCGTAATCATGCGTGATGTATCGTTGGCTTCGCATGAAGACTCCGCGTCGGAAGACGAAACGAACGACGGCCAGACGCCAAGCGTGGCGGGTGATCGTTTGGACAGACTGGAGAGCCAGATAGTAAGTTCTTGTTTCAATCGAAACAAGATCAACCACCCACCTCGGCCCGAAAGGATCCCCCTCGAGTCGATAGGAGATTCCTTTCGCCTCCCGAAAGAGGCCGCCCCGTACAATAAACAACAACTGACAGCGTTGGTCGGGACTGTGAAGGAGCCGATCGTACCCAATGCGGACCCGGCCAGGATATCGACGATGATCGGCATCCAGCGATGTGGCACATCAGATTGGGCCGGGCTCTGTTACAATCGGAAGGAGCTGTATGCGGTGATATCGGCAATCGAACTGCAAGCCGATGAAAAAAGAGGAGAAGAGGTACTTTTACAGTCGGACAACAGGTTAGTAGTCTTATATATAAACAAAGAAGAAGACACACGGTCGCTAGACCTCTTCTTACTGACATAGGAGATGGTTGCATTGGTCGACAAGTACAGCATCTCCCTAACTGCGCAGTACCTACTGGGAATTTACAACGGCACGGCTGACCGTCTATTTCGCGGAACACAAGTTCCCGAGTGGCACATTCCCGGTACAGCAACAGAGCAGATCTTCGATCACAGAGGCACGCCCGAGATCGTCAAAAGAGTCGCGAGTAATTCCCAGGTATGTATCTCACGACAGCTCCGACTGCGGCGCTCTGTATCACAACGCTTTCAGCCGCTTGTGGGACTACGAACTGGTGTGGGTCTTTACCCACCCGAACATGATTCCCCAAGTATTGGCCCACCTGAACACGGCGGGAGGGAGATATCTCCTCGCAGACCTTCAGAGGAGAGCGACAGGGCTGCCACACACGATACCCAACTTGGCATCAGTGCGGGTGGGCATGTCAACCGACCGACCACCTCCAAAATACAAGACCTGTCGCTCCATCTGTGGAGGATTTCGGGTGGGAGCGTCTAATTCGCGAGTGGAGCCATGAAGGAAAAGGGCTGCTATCATCAGGGTGGCGGCAGTCCACCCTGATGATAGCGTACCAATTGGCATGGATTAGATGGACCACCTGATGCATCCTTAGATCAGTGGTCACAAATCACCCCATCCCGAACAAGTTGCCAGGTACCTAGCTCACCTCTACCTTAGAGGAGGCTTGGCGTACTCCACAATTGGGGTGCACAAGTCACGTACCAATTGGCATGGGTTATATGGACCACCTGATACAACCTTAGATCAGTGGTCACAAATCATCCCCATCCGGAACAAGTTTCCAGTTACTTAGCTCACCTCTACCTCCGAGAAGGCTTGGCGTATTCCACAATGGGGGTGCACAAGTCAGCCATAACAACCTTCTGAAACCAGTGGGCAGCGTGGACATTAGCGGAAACTCCCTGGTGAGGCGTGTATTCCGAGCCATATTCCTAGCCAGAGTAAAGACCCCGAAAGCCTCTATATGGGATGTCAGGAGGAAGTCCGTCACTTGAAGGCAACCACTCCACCTACATCCAGCCTATATGAAGTGTCTTGTAGGACGGCAACATTGCTACTGACTACTGACGTCGGTTAGACAAGTTCATGAAGTTCAAGACATTGCTCAGATATTCAGACAGCGGGCTTAGAGAGGAACGGGACCAGATAACTCTATGGCCTGCGTTCGGGTCAACTACCCATCAGCAATCAGGTTGGCACTTTAGGAAAGGAGACACGTAAAATATAGCTCCAATATATTGGCTTCGCCAACTGGTTAAAGCCTCGGAAGGAAGTCGAAAGAAAGGCGGAGACCTCCAAGAACTGTTTTTTACAGCTATGGGCCCCGATAAGCCGGCCTCCAGGACAGCCATAGACAAGAGGTAATAACTGGCGAGAGTGATCACATCCGACGGAAGACCTTATCACTAACCCTTTCCAACCAGTCTAGATGGCCACAAGATCGTACCCGGACCATCAGCTGAAGACTGGTTAAGATCTCACATTGATGACAGAACTCTTCCCCCACGAGCCACCAGGTGATAACAAACATTCACTCAGAGGATCTTGGACATTGCTGCCAGAACACACAATATAGGAGTTTTACCTACCAATAAAACTCTTATTGTGTTTCCAGCAATGTCCAAGATCCAGGTAACCCCTACCTGGTGCACCTTGAGTGACAATGACATACATAACGGCGTCACCCGGATGGTGTGGCTTGGGTAGGGAAGAGAGGGGAGAAGACAAGGTGTTGCCAACGTAGGGTTTGGACGCGTGGCTTGAAAACAGAGACGCATCATCTCAGAGGATCTTGGACATTGCTGGAAACACAATAAGAGTTTTATTGGTAGGTAAAACCTCTATATTTTGTCACCTTGAGAAAAAATACATACATAGATAGTCTAAAATTCTGGAGTGATATTTATATTTGGTTCTAAGAGAAATGTTATTCACATGTTATATAAATTGTTTCAGGTTGTGCACAGTGTTCACGGTATAATGTTCAAAGATTTGAAACAAATATTGAGGAAAGAGCAATGCGATGCATCAATTTTACTCACTGCCAATGTACCTTCGGCAAAGAAGATCATTGTTCATGGACCGGCAGGTAAATTTTATTTACTCATTTGTATCAATCACTCAATAAAATGTATCCATATAAAATCAATTGAAACATTTGACATAATTTAATACTATATTTAAAGATAATTATCATTTCAGACCGCGACGAAGGTGGGATCCCATCACAATTTCCAGTCCAAGAAGATACGCAGTTCTGCCAAATACTGCGAGAATCTCTCGACTTCTTCGGTATTGATGAACCTGAGCACAAAGAATTCTTCTTGATCGATTATAAAACTCGTAAGTTAAAATTACAGTTATTTTATAATACATAAATTAACACCATAAACTTTATCTTTTGACAGTTTTTTTGATAATAAACAACTTCAATTGTTTTACAGATCAAATCCACAATCCTCTCAGTTATGTACGAGATGTTTATTTCTTCAAACGGTCACAATATCCTCAACTGCAGTTGGTGCACATGCGACTGTGTATTGCCAGAGCTGCCCTTCAGAGACAGGAATTGCTCCATAAGTTCATAGAGATCGGAAAGGTTCATTTGACATGGGCCATCTTGAAAAACGTTGACATGGTAAATAAAAGAAATAATCAATTCGTCTAAAATAGTGATCACAAAAATTGTCATAGATGTATATTTTTAGTAGTTTACGCTCAGTTTAAATTTATGTAAGAAGGTTTGTATAGAATGTAATATTGAAAAAGACAATTGTATAAAAAAAAATATATATATATATAACATTACACATTATAAGACTCAAAATGAGTTCATATGTTCCATGTTGCAAGTGGACATAGTTAAAAAACATGGAATCTAAACAGCAAGCCTACTTATTGTTTACAATATATTAATCATTTATTAATGTTTTTAATTAAATCATAGCTAAATAATCTAAATTTGAATATTTTATTTTTTTATAGGTTGTACAAAGAGTGGTATTTCTTCATGAAGAACTAATGAAGCTTCCTTCGTTCCCGAGAAAAGCTCTGGAATGCGACCTTGACCTTTATGAAGGTGGTGAAATGGGGGACCAACTTTTAGGACTCGATGTTCTTCATAAATTTATGTATGTTAATATTTTATATCTTTACGTATTCATCTCTGGACATCAATTGCTCTAGTCTATAATCGTGGAAGAAAGTTGTATTTTTGTTTAATATTTCAGCACAATTTATTCCAATCAAATATGAAAAACGATATCTCAAGAACACATTACCCGCCTAAAAATATAAATACCTTTTATTTCATCTTCATTAATCATCAAAACTATTTTTGTTTCAGGTGGGTTCGACTCATTGCCCGAATGTTCGAAGCAATGGCTGGAAACTTTGCCTATTCTGGGGACATTCATTTATTCTTGAATGTCTTAAATGGAGCTGTGATTCTTCACAGCGAAGATTCCTGCATTCTCCGCTATGTCATGGCGACGTATATAAACGCAGCTTTTAACTTCAAAAACATATTTTCAATCAACGGGTGAGTTTTTTATAATACTCACTAAAACTTCTCAAATATATTTGCAATTAGAATATTAATGTGACTTAGCAGGGATAGAAAGTCCTAATATTCCATAATTACAGTTTTATTAGAAGTTTTACATTCATTTATAGAATTTTAACTAAATTTTCTTATTCACATTTTATTCATTAGTGACACAAGTTTTGCCTTTCAGTATCTTCATGCATTCTAGTAAATGGATGCACTTTAACTGACAGTTCAACATTGAGTTACATTGACAAAACATGTGGAAATGTATAAAACTTGAATCATTCACAACTTGTTACCGAAATTTTATCAAGCACCATCTGTTATTATTTTAACTATATAGTCTTCTCATATATTTTTATAGGTATCTACTTATTATGCCTACACTCTTGCAAATCTACTCCAACCACCAAACAAACAAGTTGGTGACTACAACAATCGAGTATGCGGTGAAACAGTTTTACTTAATGAATAGAAAACCTTTCATATTGCAAATGTTCGGATCTGTGTCTGCCATTCTTGACACTGATGAAGATGGAGCATATGGAGATGCCCATAAGGTAATGTTACAATGAAACTTATGACATTTAACCTTTAATTACTTAAATTACTTATTAAATAATTCAAAACAATTAAGTAGAATTGGTGAGCTTCTACAGAAATATACATTTTTTTTTAATTCACCTCAAGTAATAGTAAGTTTTTTTATTTTAAAATATAAAAAATTCAACTGAGCCAAGGCCATTAATTGCAACCTGATAACTACAAGGTTCTAAATGAAAATTTTGGTCAGTGTAAAAATTATAATGAATAAAATACTTAAAAGAATGTCTCATACTTTTTTTGTTTTACTGAAAATCGAAACTTAGAACTTAGTAGTTTTGAAGTTGTAAAGTGTCATTAACTCATTATACAAAATTAAGTGCCTAATTAATTTAAAAATATTCACTTGGCTTGAAATCATATTCCATTGAAGAATATAATCTTTACACTTTCATATTCAATGTCAAGGTAGGCAAGGATATATTTAACATAGTCCAACAGAACTACAAGGTTCTAAGTGTCGATATTTGCTAAAGCAAAATAAACAATGTTACTGTTTTCAATGTATAATGTAATATTATATTATTGAAGAAATAGAATGACAATTGAATTCAGTTGAGCCTCATTTTGTTTTTTTATTGTACTATAGCAATTATCACATTTATGACATAAGCTCATTTGTATAAAATCCTAATTTAATTTACAGTACTTATACAGTTGTATTATATACAGTATTTTATATCTCAACTTATCTAAAAGTGACATCCGTGCTCGTGAAAAGGTTTGCTACTACTATGATAGGATAAAATTGTTCAAGATAATTGTAGATGGCTCGTAATATAGAATATGTTTTTTAGGTTCAATCAAGCTGTTTGTTCAACCTGCTGCTCAGTCTGGAGACCCCTTCTCCTGATCCACTGAATATTGCAGAGTTGGTGAAAGAAGAAAAACCTCTCAAAGCCATTGATTTCTGTTACCATGACGAGAACGAAATGGTGACCGTCTTGGACTGCATAAGCCTCTGCGTCATGGTGGTCTCATACTCCGCCGAAAGTGTCCGAGGCTACCAAATGCTGGTGAGATTTGTCTCCCTTCTTATTTTGACCAATATCTAAGAACTGTTTAAAACATATGTTAACAAATATAAAATAATAAATATTTTTTAACTGTTCAATAATTGCAACGTTTTGTTTACTTTTTATCTTTACTCTCTTTTTTTATGAAGGGAGTAAGGGTATATGAAATGATTAGGGCAAGGGTAATGGTTAGTTAACCAATTTTTAGGATCGGATTATTTAGTTAACTGACCAATTCGATCGCTAGTTAAATGGAGTAAATTTTATGATTACAGATAATATTGGAAGCAATTCTACCATGCTATGTCAAACAGATTCAATCTCCGTCGTATAACAGAGAAGGCAAGACGGAAAAAGAAATCATCCAACAGTTAGCGGTGGCTATCAAAACTTTAGTCAACAATTGCGAAGGACTTTCAAAGTATGTACAAAAATTCTCTTTTCATTTTTACCTTGCCTTGTACATGTCACTAGGCTATCGATGAACATCTGTGGGATAAACTTACGCTTACGTGAATTACAAAGGAGCAAAAAGATTTTCAAGACACCGTATGGTTGTCAAATGCTTTGATAAGAGAGGAAATAACAAGATAAGTCAAGTTAGTGGCCATGCCCAATAGCAGCTAACTGCAGTGCTAGTTGCTTAGAGTGTTTACACGTTGAGTTAGCTGCTAATATATCTAGCCACTTAATGTTTACAGACAGTCCACAACCTTCCTATTTAACTGGTTCCTGTAAGCAAATAATACAAATGTTAATCTGTTCCTTGCTTGGTCACACAAAGCCAACACAGAAGATTTCAAAAATTAATTCATTAGTGTTGATATCAGCCAAATTAATGGAGATCATAACGACAAATCAGGATATATTTCAAAACAATAATGAGCCCTTACATGAAAGATTTGACATGGTGAAAAAAATAGCGATGTATTTTAGTTCTACAAAACTATTTTTTTAAATATAGTTGATAGCTATTTCGGCTCATGCCATCGTCAGAAATATGCTTAAATGAACATAGGTCGTTAAAACAAACGAGAAGATGTATTGTATACCTTTTCTTCACAGCTATATATAGATAAGCAAATGTTCGTTTAAGCATATATCTGACGATAGCATGAGCCGAAATAGCTATCAACTATATTATAAAAAATAATTTTGTAGAATTAAAATACATTGCTATTTTTTTCACCGTGTTATATTGGAGTTCTACCAAGTGAATGCCAATTCTATCAATGAAAGATTTTACATTGTTAATTCACTTGTATTTATCAGTCTCAATTAACAACATACTTCAATCAGTCGTGGAACGTTGGCAGTCAAAGGGTTAAGTGTATTATGGTAGTAGTAAGGAACTGCCGGTACCTGAAATAAAATATTCGATAATTTCTTTGAAAAATGTCATATTTTTCGAGATATTGCTTTCTTTCAGAATAAGTTTAAAATTTCATTAATTACAGTACAATGACTATGACTAACAATGAAAAACACATTATGCCTTGATTTTAGATCTTACAATGGGCCATACCGTTCATCCCCTGAGCACAAAGGTTCTTCACAAAGAAATTTCAGCCGCGGTCCATACTCTCCTGGATTTGATTTTGATGATGAGTCTCATTCTAAATACGTGAGCGATCATTCTAGAGCTCACCCACCAATAGACACAACTAATGAAGATTCTGAGGTAAACTGCATACCTTTTAAAGATATTAATTGCCATCATACATTTAAATGTGTAAATGTGAAAATATTTTAAAATCACATTAATTTACAATAAAATTATTATATTCTAAAATATATCAATGGTGTATTATGCACTTTGTTATCATTTTGTAAATATAAAGGTTGTTCGTGCTGAGTATCGAAGGCCACGTGATGTATGCCTTTCTCTTGTTGGTGAATTCATTGGGAGATGCACAGTGCGGTTAGCTGAACTTGCGAAGCGTTCAGGAGATGGGAAACCAGTAGAACTCCTTGATACCAGATCCCATGTTGTAAGTATTCTATAATTAATATAAAAGTGAAACACTTCTTTGATTACATGAAACTTTTTTAATAATTAATATTTCATGAAATCGACTGAAGGTGCTTGATGGAATTTCAATATCAAATTTGAATTGTTACAACTTTCTACGAATGCCTGAAGATACCGAAAGACGAAACCCAGGTCGTTACAATTCAAATTTAATTAATATTTCGTTGGTTCCAATTTTTTTTTAAAACATCTGTTGTCATATCTTCTCTTAATATTACATGCAAAGATTTTTTTGATTTTATTGTTTTCGTTTAATAAAAAAAAAATGCACTATCCATGTTTTAGCGCTTGGCGGACATCGCTCACTCCTTATTGAAAGTATCTCCATACGATCCTGAGTCGATGGCATGTCGTGGTCTTCAGAGATATATGTCATTCATTCTACCGTCAACCGAGTGGTCTAATGATGCTATGAGACCAGCTCTTACCACCATATTGCGCCGATTGGATAAACTATTTCTTAAAATATCCAAGAAACCTAGTATCAGGGTAATTATTTTTCAATTATATTTTGAAATGTTCAAGTCAATCTTAAAATTATGTATGCTTACATTTTATGAACATTTTTTGGCATAAAATAAAATTCAAAATCAGTAACAAAAACCCATTATATTTGCTAGAAAAAGGACGATACATTGTCAATAACATTTATTACTTTACATAGTTCTGACGATGGCGTGAGCCGAAATAGCTATCAACTATATTTGTTAAAAATAATTTTGTAGAACTAAAATACATTGCTATTTTTTCACCGTGTTTACAGAGGAACACTGATTGGGATGCAGCTTCTGGACTGTTAAAAGGAATTTACGAAACGATGAACAAATGTCCTTACATAATGCACTGGCAGCATGTCAAAACGTTGCTCAACACGTGTCAGGTAATAATGATAAATCAATAAAAGTCTATCTAATTTTAAAATGTTCATGACAAAGATTTGATAATTAAAATAGTTGATTAGTTTTAAGCCAACACCCAAGATCGTGAGCCCAGTCTGTTGGTCTGTGTAAGATATATTATTTTACCTTACCCTTTGGAGTCTTGGACAACTTGATCCATAAGATATTCACTGAACTGCTGTACCTTGTAAAGATTTCAAATCTCGAAGGCGAGCAGTTGCTAGGTCAAATACAATTTGTTGAACTAAAATCTATTTTCAGGCATTGATCGTATCTGATGGTTTGTGCATGGAAGGATGCTCTTCAGCAACAGCTGCTTTGATGGCCCAGCCACCACCGCCGCATTTCTGCAGCACTGTTGTTCGGTTAATAGCTCTTCAAATTTTAAATACAGGAGTAAGTAAAAGTACTTCAGGTATATATTTTTCTGTAATATTATTCTAGATTTCTAGAAAAAATTCTCACTCTCTTTCTCTCTGGCCTAACAAATTTCAGCGTGTCTCATATATACTTTTCAAATGTACATTTATAGTCACATTGATCATATTTGAATACTGACTCATTATACTAATATGGAAATGAATTGTTAACAACAGTTTGAACTAAAATATACTGTGACATTTTTATTCCTCATAAACCCACTCAAAAAAAAGTTATTTTTAGTAACATCATAGTACATTTACAAAATATGTAATTTATAATATTACCAGAAATTGTGCTTTCTAATGTGTTTGATTTGTTTTTTCAGGAAAGTTATTCTCTAGAACAAATATGCGGTGGTAGTTCTATATTCCCTACACAGGAAAAGGCTGAAAATATTTTAATGAACTTATTTATGCCACTGTGCCTCCGAGTAGGCAGTGGAAGAAAAGGTAATAATTTCAAGTTCAACCAAATATTAATAACAAGTTTTATTCTTAATATCACATGTTGTAATCTTTTTCCTTCTAGACATCCCATGCATGCGTCAATCAGATATATCCTTCGCTCTGACAGCGGTCCTCCAATCAATGGCACCAGGAGGCGGTGTAGCGACAGCGTTGGCCGCCCGAGGTGCAGGAGGTGGAACGACAGATGTCCGAGCTCCATCCTTAACCTTCACAGCTGCCGGACGAGATGCCAAGAGAGCTGTTAGGATTCCTGTTTCACTTTACAGGGTTGCTTTCCTGGGTAAGTTAGATAATGCCAATAAAACCAACCAAGATTTTTTTTAAATTATGGTTAGCTATCATTGGATCAAAAGTTTGCAGACATTAAATATAGGTGTTTTTTTTTAGAGGTATAAAACTTTAAGTTGACAATTTTTTAACTGGCGACCATTTTGTCAGTTGTCAAGTGATTTATAGTTTGGTTTGACATGTGTAATAGACTGACGGCCTGAACAACGCTTCCAAAGTGTGCAAATTCATTTTGAAAATCATTCTTCTGTTCGAAATACGTATCGCGCACTAAGTCCATTTTACGGTCAACATAATCGTCCATCAGATATGTGAAGTCGCTAGTCTACGCCGATAAGCCCGAAACGATTGACCACTTGGAAGACAATATTCGCCACGTTATTGCCTATATACGGCCACAAATGTTGGAAAGTCATCAAAAATTGGACCTCCAGATTAGACTACATCCGAGCTAGTCGTGACGGTCATATGCCAGAAGTCATATTAAAATTATAATGCCAGAAGATTATCTTTCGAATAAAGTAAATTTTATGTCTATTTAAAAAAATCATCTTTGTTTTATTCCATTTCAAAGTTCTATACCTCTAAAAAAAACACCCTATATAAAAGATAATAAAGGGTCCGCCAAATAACTTTTTTTTTTGAAAATGCTATAAAAAAAAAAACTACTAATATTTTCTCAAATTAATTTTTTTATTTGAAAGTACAATCCTTCCGGTTAATAATGAAAAATAACTTCATTCAAATGGCTGCCTCGGCTGGCCATACAGTAGACTACACGATCGGTCCAATTTTTAAGCACATTATCAATTGTGTGCAGCTGTATTTCACCAATGGCTTCACGAATATTGTCCTTTAAAGCGTCAATTGTCTCTGGCTTGTCGGCGTAACACTTATCTTTGAGGGCACCCCACAAATAATAGTCCAACGGTGTCAAATCGCAGCTCCGAGGTGGCCAAACGACATCAGCTCTGCGGCTGATAATGCGATCTTCAAAAACAGGGCGCAAAACATCGAGTGTAGCTTCGGCTGTGTGGCACGTAGCGCCGTCCTGTTGAAACCAAATGTTGCCAATATCCTTCTCTTCAATTTTTGTGAACAAAAATTCGTTCAGCATGGTCCGATAACGATCGCCATTGACTGTAACGGCCACTCCTTGCTCATTTTCGAAGAAAAATGGCCCAATTATGCCTCTGGACCAAAATCCGCACCAAACAGTGACTCGTTTTGGGTGTACCGGCTTTTCAATGTATGCGTGCGGGTTTTCTGTGCCCCAAATGCGACAATTTTGCTTGTTTACATACCCGCCAAGATCAAAATGAGCTTCATCCGAAAAGATGATTTTTTTGGCAAAATCGGCATCTTCTGTAAGTCGATCGCAGGCCCACTCAGCGAAGCGAAAACGCATTGGATGGTCAGTTGGCTTCAACTCCTGAACCAATTGGACTTTGTATGGCGTCATACCAAGGTCTTTATGCAAAATTCGTCTCAATGATGTCTCCGAAATGTTCAATTGTTGAGAACGACGGTGAATTGATGTTGATGGCGCTTCACGCACACTTTCTGCCACAGCATCAATATTCTCGGGTGTACGCACTGTTTTTGGCTTTTCACGTTTTGCTTTATCGATGAGGATGCCAGTTTCTTTCACTTTTTTCACAAGATAACGAACATACGGAGCTGACGGTGCTTCTCTTCTTCCAAAATCCGTACGCAATTTTCGCACACATTCTGCAACATTACCATGATTTTCAAAGTAATGTCGCAATATTTCCCAGCGTTGTTCATGCGTATACACAACCATATTCGTTCAGCGGAAGGATAAAACTAATTATCTGTAAAATCAGACATGAGCTAAGTGTTACCATTCACGAAATAAGCACTAGTTGAAAAAAAAAACTTTATATGGCGGACCCTATTGTTTTTGTGTTGCAGCATTGAAGATTATGCTCGTCTGCTTTGAGAGTGAACTAATAACGGAATGGGGACGAGTCGCTCGTGCAATGAGAGAACTTGGAAAAAGAAACGAAGCTGCCCCAGTTCTTTGGAACTTCCTTGAATTCGTTGTCACCCATCGATCCCCACTTTACATTCTTCTTCTTCCATTCATCATTCACAAAGTAAGAACAATTTTTGGGACTATTATTTATAAAAGCCAAATACTTAATATAACTCCATTTTGCCCTAGAATTATGCAATGTTCTAAATAAAATGCTTAAATATTTGACTGACTTTTTAGCTCTCTCAACCTCCGATTGGTGACCATGAGCGCCATATGCAGTTCGTCATTCGAGAAAAGGTCCGAGGGGGTGGTGTAACAACAGGTGGAGGGGTAGGTGGTCTCAGCGGTGGCGGTGGAGGGGGTAGAGGGGCACTCCTTGCAGAACTTGCTCGTGAAGTCAGACTGTTGAGAGACGAGCTTGATGAAGGAAGAGCAGGTATATCAATATAAATTACATATTAATCACTCAAATAATTTTATTGGAATGTCTGACATTCGTTGGTAAGTTATCAAATTCGAATTGTTGAAACTTTGTCCAATTCCACATGATTTGTCAATAATGACCCGGGTTTCATCTTTCGATATCTTCAGGTATTCTATATCACATAGATGCAACAGAACTGACAGTCAGTAGGACCACTGATTGACAACTGGCTATATTATTATTCATACTTTATTTTATCGAATATTTAAAAAATTAATGCAGTAATTTTGGTGTAAAAATATTATAGAGGAGAAATCTGGCAATGTTTTAAAAGAAGAAATATTTGGTACAAGACGGTAAGTTTAGACACTATACAAATTCTTGTGTTTTTGAGCATCATATATGAACACATTTTAATCAACCATTTCAGTGTTTGAGACACGAGCAGTAAGCAGGTTAATAGAAAATGTGTAGATTTTAACAGGCCTACTTGATTAGTGTAGTTAATTGTTTGATTGTGAGGTATCATTTTCATTTAGATGAACTGCAAAGGTTTTTTTCACCAGACATATCTTAGGTAGGAGCTGTACTTGAAAATGCAAAAATTGGACTCTGTCTTTCAGAGCCAGAAGAACGCGAAGCCGCTGTTACAGGTGCCACGCGACGTGGGCCTGAGCCGTCTCGCTCCTCGGTCGCGTCCATCAGAGGTCACGGCCACCGAACAACCAGAGCGCAAACACTGCCACCCCAGAGAGGTAACAATTTCATATATATAATTTAATATCTATGAACTTTGCATGCAATAATGGTCTAATATAAGCAGACCATAACATACGCAAAAGAAAAATGTCTACAATTTTGAATACATCAGAATAACACATTAGATAAATGTTATGAACTATTCTTATGAAAGCTATTGTTCAATTTTTGATTTGTCAATTTTATTGTAAAGTACCTGCAGAGTGTTGACACTATATGACATTTTTTTTTACTTGTTATATCTTTGCACCAATTATTTCCAACCTGCAAGACTACCACCCCAGACAAATATCACGTTTGTCCCCCTCTAGATCTCGCCCTGAATGTAAGCAAATCAAACCTATCAATTCATAAAACAACTCACCTGAACTTTAATTTGGTTACACATTCAAAACGAGCTCAAATACTCTTTATTATTGTCTTTTCTTCACTAAAATTCAGTATAGAACTATTACTATTAATTGGATTAAAATAGCAGATTGACATTCAACTCTCCTTGTTCACTCACTTTTCAGTATAGACAACAGATCCAACTCACCTTTGCATTTCAGAATCGGTATCAAGCGGGTCAACAACAAACCAAGTGAACGTATCAATCAGTGACGGACCCACAGACGGTATGAACGGAAGTTCATTAGCTTCAAACCATGATTCTGGCACACTATTTAGTTCACAGCACTTCTACCCAGGTAATTTCTTCACAATACTCCCCTCATTCAATAAATTTATCATGATTTACATCAATTTCAATTTAGGTCTTTGTTGTATTCAAATTAATATATATATTTTTTTTAGCTATATGGAAGAGTTGCAAATTTTTGAATATTTATTGGGATATAAAAAAACTATTCAGACTTGTCAATGAAGTTTGTATTTTACATCTTCAGGGATGATTCGATTCCAAATTTCAAATTTTCCAATGTCTTACCACCAAATAATCAATTCTATTTATAAGTTGGTGTCTTACCACCAACTGCTGTGTGTGTATAGCCAATGTTTCATGGCCATCTTCTACAATGCTATCAACAGAAAATAGGAATCATTCCCTTAATGAACATTGTATATTACCAGCTAATATTAACCAGCTAATTCATATCTGACCACGGTTACATCGCTGCCAGGCTCTTTCAGCTTTGTTAATTTATGTCTTATATGTAAATGTATGATTCACGATGTTGATCACATCCTTTGTAAACGTCCAAATACAGTGTTGATGGCAAAATTTTCAAACATGCGTAACGTTACTACACTATGGAATAAACTCTGTAAAACGAGGGTAAAGACGTAGCGGGTATACAATATTGGGTACCCATTCTTGTGACGAATTAAGGTTAACACTATCCCCAGTCAAATCAGCAATTTTTTCAAATACAATGAAGTTATCCTGGGTTGTAATTGATGCAAATCAATTAGCAAATAAACATTTTTTATTGAAAGTGCCCACAAACATGTTAACATCCATTTAATTAACCAAATGAATATTTTATATTATTTTTAAAAAATCTCTGGTACCTACGATTGGATTGTCAATACAAAATAATGATAAACTATTTCATTATTACAATGAAGGATTCCACTTACCACAAAAAATCATTGTTTTCATATTGAATTTGCGATGTATGGTATTTTTGTTATTCCAGTTATAGTGTTATTAATAAATTAAGACATTTTTCACCTCATTGAGAAATATATTTAGATTAATTTTATGCAATGTTGTTAATTTATATAATACATGTTGATTATCATTCTTAATTAATATGTGAGATTTTTCCATATATTGGTTGTTATTGACTATTCTATTATTAAACTTACTTCTAGACAATTGATCTTTTGATTATATTGCCACATCTGAGCGAATAGGGCGTAAGTGACGATATTCGTGAGAGTAGCAAGAGTGAAAAAATATTGTGTCAATGAGAACAACTTCGTTTCTTTATCACTTCTTTTCATGTATATACATTCTAATACATAGTTTCTCAACTAGTGGTCCACGGAGTACTGGTGGTCTGCGGAAATTGTTAGGTGTATGGTGTTGCAAAATAAAACAATTTGAATAAAATTTTATTCCAATATTGATGGTCCGAAAATCATTTTTGGAGTTTTGGTGGCCCGCGGATATAAAAAGGTTGAGAAACTTTGTTCTAATGTATTTAAAGAAGTACTAAAGAAACAAAGTTCTTCTCGATGACAACATTCTTCTGAATTTTAACGATCTGTCACTAACGCCTTTTTGGCTCGGCAGAGACAATATGAATTATATTTTATATTTAGAAAATAGGTGGTTGGATTCTTCATTATTGTTTTTGAAACATCCTGGTTTTTAAAAGAGTGCAATATCTTAAATTCCATAATGTTTTTGGATGTGTAACTTGAGATATCACCGTCAATATCACATCTCCTCTCTCTGATGTATAATTAATAAGTTAATCTGTTATCAACATTAATACGTCCCCATCCATAATTTTTGTTCCAAAAGGATGTTGCTTTTTATAGAAACACGTAAGTGTTAAAGTGAAAGTAAAAATATACATGTACCCCTACCGACATCAACATAGACCCTTCTTTCGAAAAAAGTCACATCACGAATTTTTATAGTGTGAATTGTTTTTTTAGTTAGTTCCTTTTATCATGCTTCAATAATTATTTTATTTTTGACATCACAAATTGGCTCTCCTCCCGATCATACATTAGAAACACTTCATTTATAAATAATATATCCATGTATAATTAATGACATCATCATTAGAAAGGTTCATTCTAAGCAGTAATAGTTAGTTTTATATTTCATAAATATGTCCCACTGTTAGAAAAATGTCTTCAGTGTAAATTCGTGTTGACGGTAGGTATGAATTGATAATTTCTTTACCTAATAACTTAGTTCAAATTTAACATTTTTATTATATTGTAGACTTGTTATCTGTACAGTTATTTTAGAAATAACATTACACAAGGGATAATTGTTGATGACGTAAATTTTTTTTTCTAGTAATCAATGTGGAATCAATACATTCAAAAAATTTACATTATTTAGTAAATGGTAATGAAAGGTCCTAAATGACATTTCATTTTATTATGGGGCTAACTTGTAATGATTTTAAGTTTGAATTTTCGGAAGACGTAGACATACCTAACATAACATTCAATTTAATAAATTTGTTATTCTATTTGTTACGTATTTAAGTATAATATTTTTATTGCTTTGTTATACGAAAATTAATTTCCACAAATTAACTATGCTATGGTCAAGACGAAAATCTGTCAGATAACATAATATTTTGATAAACTGTAACAAAACGTCTATTCTGATTATTTGGACCTGACTATTAGAAATTTTTGTGTCTTAGCCCTTTTGAATGACGTAATGAAATACTGGATACCGAGTGCCCATAACTGTTGGAATAAAAAAATCATGAACCATTTCAATCTATTGCTAAAATGCTCATTGGGTGATGTATGCTTGAACCGTTTGAAACAAAAGGATTTTCCTGTAAAAAGGGCATAAGTGATTAAACACAGATATCAGCAATGAACAAAATATTGTGCAAGTTTCTAGTGTAATATTGTATGTATATACAGACCTAGATAAAATATTTTTTTTTTTATATGAATTACAATCATATTAGACTTTCAAAAACTGAAAAAATAAAATGCTGTAGTAAACAACTCTCAGTCAAAAGTCACTCTAAAAGTGAGACAAAATATGGCACTAACTCGGTTGTGATTCTACGAAACATTCAAATTGTATGTTAAATCACTTATACCCTTTTGACACGGCGGACTTGGGTCCTTTTCGATTGAAAAGAGCTCTATGATATGCGGTGAGTAAAGTTGATGTATGTGCGCTTGGCGTGTGGTGGACAACAGCGGGCGGCGTATCTCGCGTCCGCGGTCTGCCGCACAGTCTGTCGCAGCCGCAGCATCACCACTCCGGCGGCCACTCACCCAATCATCACAATCTCCATCACATCTCGGGGGCTTCCTCGCATCCCAAGCTGCGCTTTGTCTCATCGGTAGAATTTAGACACTGCTCAGGTAATTAAAATTATTTCTTTTACTTACGTTGTACGGGATCCTGAAATTATTTTTAATTATTTTTTTAATTACACCAAAATCTATCGCAGTGTTGTATTTTTTACCATCTCAAAATCTAAATTAAAACAGTGTGATTAAGATACTCTATTTAATTTTATTATCCAGATTTAATAAAAACAACTTTGAAAGGTAAGCTAAATTAGTAAAATGTATCCATAAGTAGTAGGTACTATTTCAAATTTTAAAAATAATTTCACCAAATTAAGACGTAGTCTAAATTAGTTTGGTTGTGGGATAGCAAAGTGTTAAGTCTTCTTTCGACTTTTCAATAGCACTTTTTGAGTTATGTTATTATTGAAAAATGTTTCACACATAATATATCCAAAATATGTGTACCAAACATAATTTATACGCTTTTTTATTAAGAATATAGATGTATTTTAGTCAAATGACAAAAATTCCAAAGTTTAAAATTTTTAATATAAATATTATATAAAAATTGTAGCTCTTCACAAATAATGTTACACTGAATAAACTTTTAAAAAATGACCTATCTGCATCTTTAATACTTTGCTATCCCGGTACCAAAATATTATTCATTGAATATTATGTAATGTATTTCTTTCAGGAGAAAAGCAATGTGTCGTAAAAATTATTTCAGGTAGAATATAAATGTTGTAATTAGTCAAAATTTCTTAAATTTTTATTACAAATTTACTCTAAATGTATCATTATCGCATTGCCATCATACTTTGGTTCGCTCTATCTCATCACACTTTATATAATTTGTGCATTTTTTTAATGATTTTTGAGAACGAAATTCAGTTATCTGTATTAAAATTAATTTGGGGTATGTTTTTTGTTCGAGTTAAGTTTAAAGGAAGGTAAAATATTGGGTTTTGTAAGTAATTCTGTCTTTTAATTTTGAAACTTTAACAATCCATTCTGTCGGTATACTGACATATTAATGATAAAATGACTAAATTTATGTAAACATTACTAATGTTTCGTTAACCTACAAAAGGAAAACAATGTTCAAAATGTGAAATACGAATCAAAAATAAACACTAATTAACTCACTGTAGATAGATAGATAGATGCTAAGTAGGTGAGTCATCAGCAGAAACATTGCGATCTGACATCCTAACAACATGATCACTCTTACAGATTTGCAGTTTTGGTTTTCTTTTTTAGTGGTTAATTCTCAAATGGTTTATTTGGGTAAAATGTTATGAACGGGTTTAAATATGTTTAACTAAAACTAAAAATAATGTCAAATTTGAACGGTTACAACTTTGTACGATTCCCGGGTTTCGCCTTTTCGGCATCTTCAGGCATTCTATGACACGGATGCAACAGAACTGACAAAACACTGATTATACATGTGAAATGTTAGACGTGAAAAGTCAATTAGGGAAATATTTGTGATGAAAACATAATGCTTAACAGTTAAATCAAGGAAAACGATAGAGTTGGAAGAAAAAACTGGAAGATGGCTATTCAATACTGTTCTTATCAGTGTTTGACCAAAACTATAAAAAATGAACTGTTTGCTACGTGCAGAAAAATGATTAATACGAGAATGATAGATCAAGAAAAAATTGAATTTATTTATTAAAGTTAAATTAACATTCAAAAACAAGGATAATAGATTTTTTTCTCAAGCAAGTTCGTACATATTAAAATTAAAAACATTTTTTTTTATGTATATAACTTCTTTTGTTACTTTTTTGAAAATGTGTTACACGAATGGTGACACTCGTCAAAGACAGAATAAAGTAGGGGTATAAGAAAGAATATTATTCATACGAATGAAACTATTATGAAATTTTACAAATTCACTAACACTTAAATTCGACATAGGTGAAATATCACGCACACCGCTTTCTCCTGCGAGCGCTGGCAGTCTTGTGGCGCATGGCAACAGTGGTAATTCAACATCGGGGACGCTCGTTGCAGAAGGCGACTTAGAAGGGGACATCAGTGGAGGCGAAGAAGGGGAAAGACCTCCCCGGTTACAGAGATGCAAAGCTCAGTCAAGGAACACGTTCAGACTCAGGAGGAGTCGGAGGAATAGAGTTGAAGTAAGCTGAGTTTTCTTTGACATATATGATGATTCGGTGGAATTTCAGCTATCCAGCACTTCAAGAAATATTAAAAATATATTATGTATTCCAGGTTTCTCATATAAGGTTAGAGTCGGATGGAGGTTCCAGTCCACAGGAAGACATTCCAGCTGCACCTCTTTCCGCTCCCCCTGCTCTGAGGCCTTCCCACCCCTTGTACCCCTTGCCCAACAATAATAACTCAACCCCACCACACTCCCTCGCTCCGTACATTAACCCCGCTCCTGCGGATCTCTCTTGGGACAGCGAGAGTCAAGTCTCGCAGACTTCCTCAACATCTGGATATAGGTGAACTTCGAAACTTTTTTTTTCTACTTCTTAATAATTTACAAGATTTAACCCTCTGACTGCTAACGTCTCAATTGTTGAGACGGCTGATTTTTCTGTGTTGATAGTTGATACTCAAAAATATATGAATTAACAGTGGTTAAAACCTTCTTGTACTTGCTAATTTTTGAGTTAATGCATTGCGCGATTTGTCTTGACAAAGTCAATAAGATTGTTTCAAACCAATATTATTCAATAAATTTTTGAAGTCTAGGCGTTGGAATATCCTTTAAAATGCTCAGCAGGGCATGAGTTAATGACATCATCTCATCAAAATATTCTTACAACCCATTTTTTCAATGATCAGTATTTGTTCCTTTTAGCAGTCATTTTAGCACTTTGTAACATTTAAAACAGGTTTTAAGCCAAAATTTATCATTGCAGTTGTGTGTTTTAGGTTAATCAATTGCAAAATTAATGATTTTAGCATATATTTGCATAATTTGAACATTGGACAATTAAATAATGGAATCGAAATACGTGATATTTTAGGGAAAGTTACAGTCTTCAAGCGCGAGCTCCGCCACCTTTGGCATCTCCAGAACTTCCCGATGCCTCAACCAGTAGTGCTGCCACTTTATCTCATCATCGTAGTCCTGACGGTAAAAAATTTAACTCCATGGTCAAGTAAATTTTTGAATTCTCGTCGTTATTTGTCATAATAACGCCAATACTGCAGAATTCATTTTTGAAATATTAATGAGTTGGAATATTTTTAATAATGACTTTGTTATTGAATTCACAGGGTCGTTCAGCTTCAACGGATCCTCATCGGGTGAACGGACCGCATTACTTGGTGACAGACCAACATCTCGACTGTCCCCTCGGTCACCACCATCTGCCAGAGATGAGGATACCCTCATTTAAAGAAACAAATCTATATTATAACAAGAAGCAGCATGAATTATCGAGTAATGTAACATTTTTTTTTAAATTTTGGTGGTTATTTTAAATTAATTTTAAATAAATCTATATTTCGTATATTTTCAAACGATCAAATGATTTGTAAGAATTTAAAATTTTACTTATATTTTTTTAATTTCCATAATTTTTTTTTTAATATTGTTTTCTTATATTGTGTTCTTTCAAATTGAGTATATCGCTTTTCTCCTTCACAGTGATAGCGTGATTCAAAATACATTCCAAAATTATTTTACTGAATCTCTAGTCAATTAGATATAATCTATTTAATTCTATATTAATCTATCTAATTTAATTTCAAAAAAAAAAATATGATCATAAACAAATGTCAAAATTTATATTTGTATTTTTTAAAGCTATAGGTACTTTAATCCACTCTTTTTAGGTTATAAATAATAAATAATTGAATCTATTCATAGATAATTTTTGGTATCTATGAATTATTTTGTCTGTATAGTGTATTTTAAATCTAGATAATAGACACATCACTTGTGATATATTATTTATCAACACAGTGTTTGGGGGCTTTTCTTGGGTTTTTTTTACATTGGCTAATTGATTTGCAAAAATATAATATTTGTGTCGCACAAACATTGTGTAAATACTGTCGATTCTGCTTAATTAGGACACCTTAGGCACCAAGGTTGTGTCGCAAATTTATAACTGATTCATATATGTAAATTTCAACTCACTAACCACATCTGCTGAGACAACTGATCACAGTGAATTAATATTTAGCCCACTAACTGTAATAACTCAACTGTTGAGATTGATGATTCTAAAAATTATGTTAATACAATTTGGTTAATTCAGGTGTCTGGCCAATTAATCTTTTTTTATTTATTTTGCATTTTTTGTTTTTTGACAAGGTGTACACATATGTCAAAAGTTTGGGAAACACTGGTGTAGTCTATCATTTGTTATTGTAGGATAGCAATATGGCAAAATTAGTGTAAGTTTCTAGCATGAATATCTTATCTTGCAAAAAAATAATGCGATATCCCTCCATTTTTTTTTTTGCCTTTTGTCTTATTACCTTTGCTTAATTTTTGACAGTTCATATTCATGACTCAAACAAACTTCACATGTAGTCCTCATTTTGATTGTAGCATATTGAATTTTGTCACAATTGAATATTGTCACAATTGAATATTGTCACAATTGAATAAAAAGGTGTCCCCATATAACTTACGTAGACAATTATGACTATCTCCATTTAGTATCATTTTATTAGGACCTATCTTAAAAAGCCAACTGTCCCAATATACCAGTGTACCAAATAAATGGAATCGACCATATTGATTTTACTAACATATGTAGATGACTTATATGTAAACTAAACACAGTGAATGAACTATTTAAATATATTGATAATTGTTTTAATATACTGTCCGGGGTCTTATGACCACAACCATGTTACGACTGGTCTGTCAAGTTGACGTAAGGTAAGTGGTGAATGTTTTAATGCACAAATTTAATTTACTATAATTGAGATTACTAAAAGAGTTTTTTATAAAATGTTTAGCGTAAATGATCAAAGAATCTTCAGTAACGTTTTTTTAAAAATCATGACACGTCGACATCCCCAATAAACAAAATGAAAACTCAATTTTGATTATTCAACCAGACAGCAAAAAGAAATTATTTTTCTATGAATTCTCATAAAAAACTTTTTATAGTATTATTTCCAGTTATATATAATATAATTATCAGGATTGATTTACATATTAGTAAATATTTATTTCTAAGAGAGGTCCTTAGCACTTAATTTCCTGTAAACTCTTCCCTAATCTTGAATCATTTGTTTGATATGATTAATAATGAATAACTTCTAATTGTTTAAATAAATAGCTTTGTTATGATTTGCATCGTATCAGTTGATAATGCTCGCACCGAGAGAAACCAATCCCAATAATCCTACAATATATTTATATTCTATTTATTCAAATAATTTTTATCCATCTGAAAAATGACAGTTTGCACCTTAAAATATTTTCATTTTAGGTTAGCTTATTTATTGAAAATTATTGAAATTTAGTTGCCGATATATTTGTTGGGTGATATTGATTTATGCCGTACCAAAAAGTAATTCTTAGCGTATTAAGTAATTATTGATAAGTTGAAATTGATAATTTAGAAGTTTTGTTTGAACTATTGAAGTATTGTGACATGAGAATCACAAAGTTCCAAGTGTTGATTTTCGTCAAACAAAAATACCAATTCAAGATTCATTTACGTTACTTTTTCTTTGACAAAAATCGACACTTAGAACTTTGTAGTTCATCAGAATGATATTGCTAAGAATAAAAGCACAATAGATACTTTCAGCATTGGGATACAAGATACTCCAAAGATAAATATGTTAGCTATATTAGCTTGTCACAAGCAAGTGTTGTCATGACGTAGTTAAACTACTCACAAGTACACCATGTACTTATATACTTTTACATTTATTATCTCTACTGGTGCTTAGATACTTATGAATTGACTCTTAGTGCCAATAAAAAATATAATTTCTAATTTGAATTAGCCATAAACGTAGACGATTTTATTCTACTTGAATAGTATTTAAATTTACAGGTTACCTCAAAGGTTACTTCCAGTTGTTAGATAATTTTTACTATGAGACTATAGGAAATAGAAACTATCGATGTTTTAAATGTAAAATTCAATTATTTATATAAAATTATATACCAAATGTTGTTGACTTAAATACTGAATAAATTAAAGTGTGCCTAGTTTATGTCAGTATTTTTTTACTTACACTTTTTCTTATATCTGCTTTTCCGCCATTTCTTTGAATATGTCCATAATACTTACCTATTTACTTATAGAATACGCCTCTGAAGATATATTGTAACAATTCATTGAACTTGTCTTAAGTAATTGCATTTCTTTATTTATTTTCATTATCTTTATTTTTGGTCAATAGTTATGAATATCATTTTTTTTTCAAATTAACACAATGACCGCGTAAGAAAGATCTAATGCGTAAACACATATTTTGGAATCACATCATATGCGTATGGCTTGTAGCAAACGGTCAGAAATATTCGGTACTGTAGAAACAACGAGCAACGCTTGACGTGCCAGGCACATAATTAGCGTCTTTCCAATATGTGTGCAGAGGCGTTAAGCTCATATTTTGCACCCAATGTGTAAATCATATGAAATAAAAATTAATAACTGTATAATTCCACTGATTGTGTTCGAACTACCTCAGTATAATAATTCTATTGTAGTATTCTTAGCATTGTTTGAAATTCTCTATTTATATTGTTATCAAATTTGAATTGTTACAACTATGTACGATTTTACATGTTTTGTCACTAACGACCCGGGTTTCACCTTTCAGCATCATCAGGCATTCTATCACACGGATGCTATAGCCTGTTCTGGGCCGTTAGTGACAAAACATGTGGAATTGTACAAAGTTTTAACAATTCAAATTTGATATTGAAATTCCATCAAGCACCTTCAGTCGATATCATAAATTATATTGTTATATTTGAAAAATTTTATGTTGAATTTTAATCTTTCATTTGGGGTTATAAAAATGAACTGTATATCATAGTAAACATTTTTATGATAAACTAACGTTTTAAAATCTCATATAAATGATAAACCCATTTCTACAACCAGTAAAATAACAAAGTTATACATTTATGACTGGAATTCATCAAAATACTGACCAAAAATATAATTCGTTGATAGGTATGGATGATGTTTTCAATGTCTCAATTCTTTATGAATAGTATGTAAGAATAGATATGACTCAGGACTATTAATTCAGAACGGCTTTTGACTTATTTTCATGATACCATTATTGTTATTTGGTCAAAATGCATAATGCTATGTATAATATAAGGTAGCCAAATAAAATTTGTTAAATATATATATTTATTAAAATTATGAGCGTTAGTGAATGCGTGATAATCCAAATGCAATTAAAAATGGAGTTAAGCTAATAAGGAGAGTCCTAAGTGACCGGGAAAGCGTTATGTCATATTGTTATGTATTAATTACGATCACTCGAAGACGTGGTGATGTGACACATGGTTGGGGAATCGGGATCAGGCCGGCGTGCGTGTGTTCGAATGTAGTAATTAAAAAAAATGTACAATAATAATATAGTTTATTGCCAAGAAATAAAAACAATAAAATAATTATACAAACACACTTATCAAAAGATTGGCATAAACATCTCATCTTTGTGGGCCAACTTTTTTTATTGCAATCGACTGACACTCGAGTCACTTTTAAATATTCTCTTGACCTCGTAAAATACAAACTATTTATTTCATAATGCTTTTAATAATATATAAAGATCTATAAATGATTCATTTTAATATTATTTGTATTTTTCATTACACTACAATATACTTTATTGATATACTATAATATATTCTTCTCGATAAGTAAAATCGCTTACGACTATAATTATACTCCAGATCTTAATTTATTTTTATCTTTATAAATTAAGAGTATTTTAAGACACGTTGTGTTCAAATCTTGCAGTTTTATTTTGAGATTTCTTAAAAGAATATTTTTTAATCAGATCTTTTCTTATGAAAAAAAGAAAGAAAGACATATCTTTGGTAAGATACCATTTGAATAAATAGCTAATATTCTATCAATATTTTTAGGGTACATTAGCAGTGATGAGCTGCAGGGTTTCTAGAAGGTTCTCAAAAAATTGAACAGTCCGAGTGAACCCGAATTTATATTACTGTCATAAAAATCAACTGCTCTGTAATTGAAAATCGGTCAGTATAAATTCATAGTGAAATTATGTGAATCAGAATGACAATTTTTTACATTATTTTGTCAACAAATATATGATAAACCCTTTTGTCAAAAATTATCAGGTCGCGAAAAGGCACAGACTGGTAAAGTAGTGTAACAAACATAAAACTGCATATTTATTTATCACAAGTAAATAAAATAGATCAAGTACATTGCGATCACCATCGAATTGATCTTGGCAGGTTCAATTGTTTTTTTTTTTTTGCCTTTTGACATGAGTTGCAATGATTGTTTAAACTCTTTTAAACATGTATACCCGTTTACCTCGTTTCCATGAAATGATTATTATTGTATTTGCAACGTTAGGATTTGAATAACATGAAAGTCAAGCACATGCGTTGAGAGCTTTGGTTGAGTTATATTAAAGACAGAACATTCACTTTCAATGTGAACACTGAAGGGAGATTTTCTGTAAAAACATAAATTAGCCCGCACCATACATAATAAATGTTATTAACTATTGTTGTCGTACAAGCTACTCAGTATTTTGTTCTTTTCACTACAGCACTGTGAAATGTGAAACTAAAGTTAATCGGCTCAAAAGGCAGTGTTAAATAATATATAAAAAAACAGCTTCAAAGCTAAAAAATGATGACAAAAGTTTATCTTATCCCTTATTAAGTACCCTTGAGATGACATTACGATATTTCACCGCATAAACGGCATCGTCATGCAGTTGAAATAATATGAAGAGTGGAAATTTAAAAGACAACAAAATAATTTTTTAACGATGACATCTATGGAGCTGAGATCTAAGATCTGAGAAAGGTCAATCTTTCAGAATATTCAAAAGGCGAAAATGCTTATACACAAAATGCCACTTTCAATGATTACATGAAAGGCACATAGATCTTTCTCGGTGTAAAATACAGAACATAAAAAAATATATTGTTTTTTGTTTTCAGATACGGTGTATTTGTTAAATTTCCATTCTTCAAGTATAAAAGAAGGGATCGATTCGATTTCACAAAAGTGACAAAAAATCGTTCACCGCAAATACAGTTATCGTACTATTACCGGATTAAAATACAAATGGAGGGAATCGATTGAGAAAAAAAATATCAATAAATTTGGTAGCGTAAGTAACTGGCCTGTCGAAGTGTCGCTTCGACAATTATGTTCTCGCTCGCAGAAAGATAATAATGATCTTACAATCTGTCGGATAACTGATAAAATGGCACAATTTAACATAACATAAACAGATGCACAGCTTAACAATTCTTACTCAATAAATATATTACAAAAAAATGAACATGATAATCATAAAAACAAGTCGATTCGTTGTGCTCTTAATTCGCTCATCGAAAACTCGCCGCGTTTGGCACAAACAATTCATTTGACTTTCTAATGAGCTCCTCTACTTATAAGTAATAAATCGAAAATTATATTTATTTAAACAATATTAAATATATTTTGCAGAACGGTCGATGATATAAGTAATAATGAAAAAATATGTTTATAAAATATACAAATGAAAGAGCACCGAGGACGCTCGTCGCACGACGATCGACCTTTGGAATCGACCGCAGACGACCGAGAGAATGAAACAATTTTAAAGCGCGTTTTGCCTCCTCGCGAGA
The DNA here is from genome assembly GCA_028555115.1 of Himalopsyche japonica. Taxonomy (NCBI): domain Eukaryota; kingdom Metazoa; phylum Arthropoda; class Insecta; order Trichoptera; family Rhyacophilidae; genus Himalopsyche; species Himalopsyche japonica. The sequence continues at coordinate 897,668 of JAHFWJ010000461.1, forward strand.
AGACTCGCCGGAGCATTTACAAAGCGTAACACAATAATGTGTCAGGATTCGTGTCAAACCCCACAGCGTGATTATTACTGTAACATTGATCTAAATGTATGTTTAAATATGATTTAAGGCACATCTGTTGCACAGTCAAAGAAATCATGACCGTAACTGCGAGAGGTTACGGCGATTCAACAATAATTTACTTTATTTAATTTAAAAAAATGTATTGTAACACAACACTAATAAACTAATAATCAGTAACGATGATGATTTTAATAACTATAATTACAATATAATAATAATGTTCGCGACAGACGAACGCAGCTCGAACTGGCAACGAGATGGGAACAGAGTCGGCTAACTAGGTGCTGAGATTCTGAGCGTCGCTCGCGGAAGATGCGGGGTGCAGCCGCACGCTTAGTTTCATTTTGATGTGTATTATTTTGGCGTCGGCGTTCACTACAATTAATACAATGCTGAGTCGGTTTTTACAGGGTGAATGGGATTACACTACAGAAGCCGCGACAGAATCGCGCTACACATACATAGACCGCCTCCTCCGAGTAATGGATTAACAATCGGAAGGGGTTTTGTTAACAATAAATAAATATATAATAGATATAATAGATTATGCAGGTAGTATGGATATCCCAAAACGAAGAGTGGCCCGTGCGGGTGCGTCTACGGTACTCGTTTAGAAGTTAATGCGGTCGATGAAGCTACAAGAAGAACGTGAAGGAGGTGAAGAGCGGACGCCTGCCGCCTTTCGTCTTGTTAGTCCCGCGTCGCCGGTTAGCACTCCAAGCCTTGCCAGATTGCCAGATTGCCAGACTGGCCGGTTAACGAGAAGAGAGAAAACAGAATGTTAGTATCCACCCCGAGTACAATGTGACGGGCGTGAGGTACACGTGTCGCGGGCGGAAAGCCGTACGGCGTCCCGAGCGAAAGCGGTCCCGCCGGCGGTTCACAGAGGGCGAACCCGACGGGGCGGCGGATTCTCCCGGCTCGCGACGGCTTACGCGCTTTCCGCGCGCTCTCGGTCAACATGCAAACTCTGTTTGGCTGGCGTTTGCATTTTGACGTGTCTTTTTTATATACAAACAGGTGGCGCCAGGAGAACTTGGCCTTGTGGAGTTAGTTTGGTTTAGTCTATCCGCTCGGTGCTTTCAATGCGCCTGTTATTATTTATAAATAAATACATGATACCATTCCAAGTGTTAATGAGAACATACGATTTTAATGGTGCAAACTGAGCCGATTGAATAAAATAATACTCGTTTGGTTTTTGGTAATTTCATTTACTTTATTTGATTCACATTTTATAGTTTGCGTCAAAGCGGCACCTCTCCGGACAATACATCGGGATCGGCGCACAACAGAATGATTCCGAAACAAAAATACAATTCAATTTCACCTGATTTTTAGCCTATTCAAATAATTTTGTAAACTGTCAAATGATTTCGCATCCTTCCGTGTTCGGATTCAGTCTTTTGCCGGACACGACGGAGGGTCAAATCGAAAATGCGAACTGATCGACAACGAGCGACGACAGCTTCGGAGACAATCCGTACGGGAGAAGAAAGCGAAAGCGATTGACAGAATCGATAGTGACAAATTAAAGCTGCAAAATTTCCACAAAGGCCCAAGTCATGAGGCGTGTTTTCAAAATACAAATAGTAGAAAAGAGAAATGAAGGAATAAGAAAATAAAACTAATCTTAAAAATAACCTTAACGTATACATAATCGTTACATATATTACTCTATTACATTAACCTACCGCACGTTGCAGTGCGTTTCATAAAAATATTACAAAACAGTCATTCCAGAAGACAACAGACAGACTGGAATCGATGGCACGGAGACTGCGGAAAGAAGGACTTCACAACCTTTGCTATGTTTACTCGACTTCTTTAAAGTAATGTACATTTTCTGGACTAGCCTTACGACAATAAAAAGAATAAATCGGCCAATCGGACGGCACACGATGTATAAATACAAAAATAAATAAATAAATCTCTCGGTAACGATGTATAAAAATACAATAAAATGCATATTTATAATTTATAATTGCCATAGACCCCGATGATCATCATCCTTCTTTCCAATACAATATCAACAAAAAAAATACAAAATCCATAGAGGTAATAAAAAAGGCAGGTCTGCGAACACGATTTGCAGTAATACTTGGCCGCTTTGCGCCCATTCAATTTTTCAACTAAAAAAACAATTTCTGTATCGCAAATGTTGTAAAAAGACTGTTGCGAAAATAATGAGAAATAAATAAGCTATCAATATGAGAAACAGGCATAAAGCAAAATTATTGCATTACTGCAGATCGTGAGATGGCACAGAAAGAGATAAACATATTTATATATACAGGTCGTCAGTAAAGCATTCAGACAGAAGAAAATGACTGTTGACATTCTTAATTGTCTTTGACAGATAATTCTGAATCCAATAATTATGATGATTGGAATTGTCAATATTAACAAGGTGTTGCAAGTCCACACTGGCTACAATATTCTAATTTAAAAATCTGGTAACGGCAATTTTCATTTAATGGAGGATTATCCATAGACTAAATCATCAATAAAATTTAATTCTAGGAGTGAGGACATTTTCTTTCATCTGCACGCTTCACTGAGCCAATGGCATAGAGTTGTGTTGATATTTGTGAGCTCACCTCGCGCAGGGGGTGTAGTGTTAGTGTCTGCGGTATGCGGTTAAGAGAGAGCGCCGGCGCGTTGGTAAGGATGATCTCTCACTGGCGCCAGGTGCCTCCGTCCCGCCCGAGCACCGCCCACTCCTACGCCCACGCCTACTGCACCAATGGAAACACTGATAACCACTAACGCTCGCATGTGCGCGACAAACGCACATGCCGCGTGCAGTGCATCACGTCTTCATCGGAATCTCATACCTCCGGCGTTACGGCCAGCGCTAACTGACGCTCTCATAGATACAGAACGAGCGGGGACGCTCCTGAGAAATCCATCGCCTTATAACATTCACCTCAGTGAAAAAGGTAAATGCACAATAATATTACTTCCGATTTATCTGAGTAATGATAACACCTTAGGTATTAATGACAAAATATATGGAAATGTTCAAGATTTAAATTCCTCAGAGTGAACAGGATTTCCCAGGGTATTTCCCTTCCCGTTCTATTTATCTTTTTTTACATTGTGAACAACACTATACTAGTTTCCTTCATCTGTTGTCTATCATAAAACAAGTAGAATAATCTAATTACACAGTGTAAGACAAACGCATTTGAAAATAGTACTACCGATTTAATTTAAAATATAAATAAGTAACATGTAAGTTTCATATTATTATGTAGAATTTTACTTTCGGTGTTGACGGTCGATAAATATCTCAAATATCTATTCTATACAATCCTTGTAAAAAGCCGCCTCAAAAAAATACAATGCGACAGTTCAGAGATGACTAAATTATGCAGTGGTATAAATATATATCTTTTTGCCGATATTCCTTATCATTTGCATACGTTTTTATATTTAAAATTAATGAATTTTAAAGTGCCTAAGGAGTTTTTATCCAATAACATTATAATGAAACCTCGTCAACTATCTATTGAATGATTTTCAGTTTTTGTTTCATGCTTCATTTTTGTATTCTTTTTAGAATTTTTAGGTTAGTTTATAGGAATGCCAACAAATCTTGTTGATTTTTTTTTATGGAGTACTTGTTAAATTTCTACATGCAATTCTAAGCGTGCCAAAGAACCATTCAATCCGAGATGATACTTCCTACACAGAATTATTTTTTAAGAACTATTTTAAAATCCAACGTTTCATTTTGTGAATAACGGTCGTTCGAGGTTTCACTGTATATCTAAATTCTATAATATATAGTTATATATGAGGAGACAACTCCCTCTCTATATTGCCTCATTCAAACAAACACACTGACGTAAAATTTAAAAACTTTAATACAAATAATTACACTATCCATTTATCTTTATAATAAAAATGCCATTGATTCTTTTAAAAACTAAAGACGGAATCATATTCCAACGTTTCATTAAACCAACTGTATAAATAATAATTTAAAAAAAAATATTTAACATCGGTTTGAAAAGGAATATAAAAAAAATTGTTAAGAACTATCAAGAAATGTCATGGCTTATTGACCCTTTATCTTTTTTAAAAGGGTCCAAGTGTAGTACACCTCTCAAGGGAAGTATCTTTTAACAATACCTAATTTTAATAACATTGTAAAGCTTATAAATGGCATTTTTTCTTCTTGGCTTCAAATTCACGGGTAAATTAGACTCGAGCGAGCCAAAAAAAAAATAGCTACAGTTCCGAAAACATCAACAATAATTTAAGTTTAACAGTTTTCGGGAGCTGATTTTTCAAATTAATGTGTATTTTTTTTTTCAATTTTCAACTTCATTACAGCTATTAATAAATTTGATCTTATAATTGATCCCTAAACTGAAATATAAATAACTTAACTAAAGATAAAAATTGTTGAATAATCATCATCGTAACAAAGTCGGTGTATAAAAGTGTACATTATTTTTAAAAGCATTTAAGCCTGTATAATGGCTGCTTTGAACTCACTGAAATACGCTGAGATTACTTTTCTCTGGCATGCGCTAAAAAGAATTAAAAAATGTTCCTAACCTTTGAGGGTAGTTTAAATAATGCACTATTTTTCTTGTTTTTATTCAATAGAATATTTAAGTCGAGAAGATAATCCTAAGGCGTAACGCTAGACTAACATAAAGTACAAAATACTCTCAAAGCTGATGAACTATATTTGACGCTCAGTACTGCATCGTAGGTACAAAATGGTTCCACGTATATATTATTCTCTGTGTTAATTTGTAAAAACTTTTAAGTTATTGATGTTAAGATATTGTTAAATCTGACTGACTAATCGACTTTCTAAACTTGGTCCCGCGCACTTGTTTATAATTTTACAAAAAACGATTTGTTAAACAATTATCATACATTGAAAATAATTAAAGGTGAGTAGGCTACAGACTGGGGATATTTGGAACTAATTGTTTAGCGGACAAATGTGACGACCGTCGCCGAGCAGTAACCTCAAAATCCAAACTGACATCCCTTAATAAATTGTGCAAAAGTAATAAGGCATGCGTATTTTGAACGTGGACTTTGAAAATGTCAACTCGGTTACGAAATATACGTTTAATTCACTATTTATTTTGGCGTTTGACTTATCTGTGATAAATTATAATCATAATAATACAATTTTAAAAATTCATTTGAATTCTGAAGGATGCTTTTAGATTCTATGAAATATTGTAATAAAGTATTCAAAAAATAGATGAAATAGAAACAATAAATATCAAGAAAAACAAATACCATAGACATTGTATTCAATCTGCGGATTGATTTCAATTTTAATGTTTTTTTTTTATATTGTCTTCATTAGGTATTCCTCTTTCGTGATACAGATCGTTAATGGTTTAGTTTGAGTAATTTCACACTGAATTAAACCATCTATGAAAAAGAATGTTGTTAAACTTTGTTATTGACGAAAAAAGATTAGTTATGTTACAAGCGGGGATCCGTTAACTAAAGGACAACACAAACGCTGATTAAAATCCGCGAATTCTATCATAAAAGTGGATTTTGCTAAACAAAAATAATACTTGTAAAGACCGCCACCGGAATATAAAAAAAATGATTCTCTAGAAATGTGCTCAAACATCAGCTAAGCGACAAGATAAATGTTCAATTAATGGTCTACAAACAAAAAACTTGTGCGCGTTTGGCGACTTTTCGACTATACTCATCTCATCAATGTAAAAATGTACTAAGCCTAGATAATAATTTCCATAAAATCATTCTTAAATAATATACAATAAAATTCATTTGTATAAATAAAAATAATACTAATTATTTTCAGCAATCAAAAGACTTTATATAAACAGATAAAAAAATCTCCTTAGCATAAATAAAACTATGACATTTTTATAAAAGTCAGAAGACGGTTCTTCATCGGGTAGCATCTTTTCAATACAATCATGAGGTCCGGGGACTCCAGAGAGATCTGGATCCTTAAGTAATAGACTCGGAAAACACCACGCCCGTTGCTATCTCCTTTTCACGTCGGTGATGTCACGCGGAACCCTCACGATAGATGATTATGTTTATTTTATCTTTATCAATTATCAATTACAGGTAAATTTCAACAAAAGAGCATCAAAGAAATCTCTTTTTTTTTTTAGTTTATTAAATTTCCGATTCAGTAAAATTGTGCAAAACGACATAAGTGCAATTATGTTTTACTATAAAGGGTCTATGTTTGGTTTTAATAGGTAATATGTTTATATCAATTCATAAAAAAAATTCGCAAACTTTAATTGGGTTTAATTAATAAGAACCCCTTTATTTCCTGCCAAGTTTTAAAGTGAAATATTATATATGTCGTTTGGGTTCCAGACATTTTCGGCGGTCAGGTGAAACATCTATTGGGGAGATTCGCAAGCGGGCGTGGGGTTATTGAAAGAGTTGTACGCGGTGTCGCAGTGGAAACAAGACTGAGAAGTGGTGAGTTGCAAATGGTGTGGCTGTCGGTATAAGTGGGAAGTGATCAGAGGTGATGGCCGATGTCAGAACCCGGCTAGCAGGTATCTGGTCGCTGCAAACCCACACAAACATTCAGCAAAACATATCACATTACACCATTAAAATTTATTTAAATATTATTCACTGAAGGTAATTGAAATTTCATCTTTACATGAATCTGACGAAGTGTTCGAAAATCAGATGGAAACGAGTCAACAGAGAGAAATTAACTAGATGATGTTTTAAAATGGCGACACTACTTTAAGAACAGTAGTCATCAAATATTTCTTAGAGAGCTCTTATGTATATTCGATTTCATGTGTATGAATATATTTGCTAGTGTTACTAATTCAAATATTATTAATTCAGTACTGGACCATGTGATGGTCGATAGACCTTTTTTCTTTATACATTGAACTATCTAACATTTATGACATGTCACTTAGGATCAAAAATTAAAAAAGATATTATAAAATGGTCAGTTAATTTGAAATTGGCTATATTGAAAATAAAAATAAATGACTGAAAAATGATTTAAAAATAATTACACAGTTTACTTGGATCCTTTTTCCATCTGACTTCAGAAATGTCACTAATAAAGAATTAAAAAATGTATTTATATGAACACAGTTTCCACCGTAAAAATGATTATTCGTAAAAAGTAGCCTTTCATTGAAGTAATTAGTTATATTAAAAAAAAACTTCCGTCATAAAAACATAACATTACAGATGTAGTAAAAAAAAATGAAACAATTTTCGTCAGATTCGTTTGTTTTTAAATTTTAAATAGATATTATTATCCACATAGAAGATTCTAGAACTCGAATAGCAAAATTTTACTAAATCATGATTAAAAAAAAAAAGTTAAAACGTAAATCTTATAATAAAATAATTGTAATACAAATGAGTTTAACTAAGTTCAAAAGTTCGCTGGATAGAATCGAGTCGAATAAAAAGATTTTATTTTTATAGATGTAACAGTCTTGGATAAGAAAGATGAGCAAAATGTGTACAAATAAAACAATATGGCTTTAACGTTGATGAGAAACGTTATAACAATATTTTTGAATATACGCATTTTGTTAGAACTTATCCATTTCAAGACTATAACATCTATAAAAAAGGCAAAAGAATATAAACAAAAATCAATTAATTAACATTTAAATCATCAACTTTTTTCACTCCATTTATTTTTATTAATGTAAAAAAAAAAAAAAAAATACTGATAACAATGAATCTCTATAAATTAATTGCTTATTGGTTTATAAATTAATTAACTATCAGAGTGAAAAAAGAAAATGATACTTGGAAAAACATTTTTGATTAAGAATTTAGGATGTTAATGCGTGTTTGTTAGCACAGTTTTGAAGGATAGCCTTCTCCATGAAGCGTAATATATAAGAAAATAAAGTTACCTATCGATATATTTCAAATGTATCCTAACCTAAAATTATTGATTTTTTATATATTTGCATTTTTAAAGCATTGTACCTAGCAAACTTATATTTATCGACGATAATTACTGAATTTCGATAGAGTTTTAATGTATTATTAAAAATCTATAAAAATATCTTTTAATCAAATAATCTATAAACTATGTCGTGACCGAAGAACTACAAGGTTCTAAGTGTAAATTTTTGGCAAAACAAAAGTAAAAAAATAACATAGAATAAGAAGACTATCAATGATAATCGGAAGACTTGCCACTATGTAATTATTTTGTATTGCCAAAAATCAGCACTATGTAGTATTCCGTAGGCCGCGATGTTTCAACAAATATTTACTGCTAACAAATTAATGTAGCATATCATTTTGACAGAACTCCAAATATACATATTATTAATATTCATATAAATATCTAAAAATATATCATAACAAAGCTATAAAATTAACATTAACATTGTTATACTTTTGATGAACTAATAAATATTCTGTATTTATTCACAATGTGTCTTTTAGACGTATTGAGCTAATGTCATATTTTACAAATTAATTAATTTAAATTGATGTGGTATTTGGACCCACTTGCCGAAAATAATTTACACGAGGTTGACGAATATATGAATGCGTAATTTTCGAGAAAACGTTAAACACGCCCATTTTATGAGTAACTTTTAATCATAGTTTTTAGTTGCGTGTGACGGAGAAGACCAGTCGTTAATGTTAATGCGACGATTATTTTGGATATGTATATTAGAACATAAATTAATTGATTAATAATTATAAATACATGGTTACGTTTATTAATATTTCAAATGCGTGTCTTGTGTAAGATTACTAGTATTAATTTAGTTAAATTAATCTACAATAATAAAAAATCGCATTCCCTTGATGATTGGAAATGAAGATTTTCTATGTATTTTTCTAATGCTGATGTTTTCAATACAAATGTTGAAATTAAAACAGAACTGAATAATGTTGAGCATTACTGCTTATAGACGGCAAATAATATTGTCAATAGACGATAAATCATAAAAGACAATACCTCCGGCAGATGTCATTATTGTAAAATGTCAATCATCAATGAAACATTTTCATTTGAATCATATAAGATAGTTCTTTTACAATAAGTGCATTTTTTTAACCATCGGTTGTTAATTATGATACTATAGCTCTGTACGAATTAACTATGTAAAATTAAGGTTTACGAAAATCTTGACTTGCCAAAGTTAATCACCGTGGCAACAAAATATTGTATAAACATTCTACTCTATACGTAATTGTTGAAAAAAAAACAGATGAAGACAATTATATATAGAGCTGACAGCTGTGGAATTCCTCTTGATGTCTCTAGATTAACATGACAATTGAATTATACTGATTTCTTTTTAGGTCATGTGTACTCACACATGTATACTGCCACATATTTCTGATAAAAATCAAAGTAACTCGAAAAATGGTAAAATTTACCTTAATAAATAATAAATACTTGCAAGGTTTATTTGACTGACTGTATGAAACTACTGTGCAATATGAAATTAATAGTTTAAAATACCAAAGAGTGAAGGAAATAAAAGATTTTGTCAAATAGTACAACAATAAGGTATCGAAGTGTACCTTAATTAACTTTGTTACATTTTAAATTAATATACAATGTATATTTTTATCAATAAAATGGTATTGAATGATCTATTATAACATTAACTCCTTGGTATTATTTCAGAAATTTGAATCGGTTAAAAAGCAAGTAGTGTGAATTTAGCAATCAATAAAAATGTGAAGCATTTGTTTATTCATGGATGTTAAGTTAAAAAAAACAATATTTAATTTTGTTAGGGAAGAGTATGAATGTTAGAAATTAATTACTGCTTGTGCGTTAATTATGTGCCCTGAGAAGTGACAAATTTTCAGTATTAGCTTATCATTGGATTCTTTGTGAAAATGATATTATGTCAGTTCAAGACTTTCTATGTTTCAGGTTCCTGTGATAGCATAGTAAGCTGTGATATGGGAACATATTTCACGAGCTCGGAATTCTAACTTGATAACTTTTGATGGATATTAGAATTGGAAATTACGACTGATATCTCTGATTATTTTTTAGGTTAGGTATGTTTCCATTTGAATATAGAACACTTTGCAGCATTGAATTGAATTTAAAAAATGATGAGAAGGTTGTAAGAAGGAAATCTCAAGGCACATATTCAACGAGCGTCATCGTGTTGTGTATGAGTTAGGGTGTGGTGTGGTGTGGATTAATGTGTCACCGCGCGTACAACCCACCCGAATGGTCGGCGGTGGCGTACTCAGCAGACAGCAGGGGGTTCCCGGCGGCCAGGGCTGCGTAGCCGGCGTAGTCCGCGTAAGGGCTAGCGGCGTAGATCAGCTGATGGTCCAGAGGCAGGGAGGCCGGATGCGGGGGCGCAGGGTGCGCCGCGGCTGCGTGGGCGGCTGCTGCGGCGTGTGCGGCTGCGGCGGCGTGGGCGGATGCGGGGGCCCTAGGAGACAACAAGAGAGGAGCCCCGAGGGGGGTGTTGGGGCCTTGCGGGCGCAGGGCGTTAAGCGCGGCGGCCTGAGGACCTCCTCCGCCTAGGATGCGCTGCGTCTCGGCCGCGGCGGCTGCCACTCGTCGCCACTCCTCGTCGCACGCTGCAAATGAGGCGAACAGCATGTCAGCGTCTTTCGATGCCGCGGGGAGGAAAGAAAAATTTACACAGGTAAGACATTATGCAGGTTAATTGTTATTAATTTTGTTAGACCTTGTGTTAGTAGCGATTGAAATTACAGCTGGGCTGCTCATATAAACTATAAATCAAAATATAACAGTAATCAGTATGCCTGAATGAGGCACAGGCCTTTCAAAGACATTTAGATAGTTCTGACGATGGCGTGAACTGAAATAGCTATCAACTATATTTTTAAAAAATAATTTTGCAGAACTAAAATACATTGCTATTTTTTTCACCGTGTTACATTAGAATATCTTTGCCTCAAAGACATTAGAAATCACATAAATATTTTTCTTAATCAACATAATGACCCATATTGAATAAGAAATAGAACAATTATGGGCAATCAAAACAGACCATATCCATTTTATTTAGAATGTGGACACAACTTAATGCCACAATATTGTCATTATTATGCCATATCGATGTCAGAAAACTATAATGTTCAATCACTACTATTTGAAAAAATGGATGCTCTCCCTGAATGGACCCGTGAAAGGATAAAACACTCACTCCCTTAAGCGATATCAATGTTTAGATTGTATGGTTACCAATGTTAATTATGGTATTAGTCAGTTACACAAAAAAACATAATATATTTCATAAAATGTGAAAATTTTTAAATCCCAACAGGCAACGCCCTTTTCAAAGTGAGCATTCCAATTTCCAAAAAAAAAAAAAAGATTAAGGTACAATTATATTAGTGACTGTATGATTGTTAAAACACCATATTGCAAGAAGATTTTTCAGACCAACAAGTGAATTTGCGATTTTAATCTCAATACATATCATTTGTACTTTAACAATCATTAATAATCTAGACGTTAAACTTAATTTGTATTGAATAATCTGCAATCAATTCAACAACAAAACCATGTATTTTATATTAAATCAGCTTGTTATTGAATAAGTTATAATATAATGATTCTGTGAATAATTCAATTTAGATGACCAATCATACATAGTACAGTGACAGCCATAAATCAGAGAAAAAAATAATTGTTTTGAATTCTCTTCACACTTTTAAATGTTCTTAAATTTACTTAAGAAGATTCCATATTCAAATAAAAAAAATATATCTATTCTAGTATTTTGTGTAACTCGCTACTCAGGAATAATAGTAATACAAGTGTCAGAAAAACATAGACTACGATAATATAATTTGACATATTATAAGGATTAAGTGATACTTGATGCATTTTTTTTATACTAAGGATTTTTATTTTCTACAGTATTATACATAAATTATATTAGCTATTATTCCTCAGTCGCGATGTTCTTCACACTTATTGTAGAAAAATTGCATTTACACATAACCTCAAAACAGGTTTCTATTTCTGTTTCCCCCTTACAACAAAAAAAAAACATGCATTTTCAAAAGCAAAAGTTAATGCGAAGAGCAACTGGCTACATTCAATTTCAAAATACATATACTGGGCGTTGAGCGTATTCAGTCGGTGACTTAAGTTAAGTGAGTTAATTTGCACATAAATAGATAGTATTAAATGAATGATAATGACCCTTAATTTCATAGATCGGAATCCCATTTCCTATTTAGATAAGACACTTAAAGCCAGATATAATAAGCTAAGGTTAATTATAATAGTATGATGGAAAGGATCAAGCAAACCTTTCGAGCCGATGAATTCCTTGAACTTGATGTTATTCACAATGGATATTTCAAATCCACTACGATTTCTTTTAGAAAATATCTTATAATATATTGCAACCAATTGAATAATTTCTAAAAGAAGTTCTCGAAACCTCCCAAATGTGAAGACTCTCAAAGACATGCTCTTTTCACATTTTTATTTTTAGGTTATATCACCAAATTTTACATGAAAAATACTTTGCACGGTGGATTGATGTTTCTGTCTTCTGGTAGTAAGAATTAAGCACATTTTGGAATATCAAATGAAAGCAAATCTCAGCTGTGATCAGAATATGACCAGAATAGCGATGTGGTAATATTTACATTGTACTGCTTGCTTAGGAAGAAGAAGACAATTCAGCGACTCCAAGGTAAGCGAAGTGGGAAAGAGTTAGTGGAATAGGTTTGGAATTACACATAAAGGATTAGGGTCATTTTAAATTCTTAACGGTATAGTGTAATTGAATAAATAAGTTTATCTCTAATAACAAATAATTGGATATTTTTAACAAAAGGTTTTCACAATGCAATGCAAGAATGAATTGGAATTGCGAACCCCAAGTTATTCAAAATAGCAACACATCATTGAAAAACGAACTCGGTAGAACAAAGTGACCAAGAAAGTCTCTTCTTGTGCTAATATATGAATATTTGAAGACAATTACGCCAATAACTGAAACCAACTTTTGATCGGATAATTGCTATTGATCAATGCCATACACTAAAATTATACTAAAAAAGATATAGATCAAAAATCTTTGATTAATGACTGATCAAAAAAAATTGTTTTCATAAGCTTTTCAAAGATAAAGCTCTTTAATAAAATGCGAGAACATCACATAACTTTTTGAGGTTACATTCAAAATGACATGTGTCAAATGTACCTTAATAATTTAATAAAATAAAACATGATGAAAGATCTTTTCTTGAAATTGATCAATAGGGTTACATTCCACATTTATTATCTGCAGTCTGCAGTGGCCATTTTGAATGAACTGTCAAAAATCATAGACATCAATGATCTTCTGTATTTTTTTTTTTACAAAAAACAATTATTATAGATTTATTTTATAAAATATAACCACAGTGACGGTAATAATATCATTTAATGAAAGATTTGTGATAAACATATTTTCCTAATACTTAGGGATATTGTAATATGTTAATATGTGGACACGGTGGAAGCTTGGATACGAGAATGGGGACAAGGATGGACTTTTGTTATTGGTTTACGTGCCTGAGTCAGAAGAGTCGAGGAAGCGAGGGTGTTGTGTCAAGAACGGGAGAAAGGTAGTTCCATCAAATCTGCTGATTCCTGCATAAGGACAATAGTGAGCGTTTACCTTGAGGCACAATCAATACATCTCATATATTTGTTAGTACACAAACTAGTTAATATCAAATATATATATGAACATACACTAAGCGACTTTTCATCTTCATCTGGAGTTTTATAAGGCAAATGGAATGTTTTCAAAAACACAGAAGTATACAGTAAAGGTTCGAAATCAGTTTTTTTTATATCAAATATCTCATTATAAATATCGTAAACGAGTACATAAAATTGAAAATATCGTATTAATTTTATGAAGAAGAATAATTGAGATAATATTAGAATTAAATGTGAAATATAAATAAATTTAGTTCAAATTATAAAGGTCACATAAGTTATTTTTGAGGTACCCAAAATTCGAAGTCTCCAAAAGTCGTTTAAAGGATAAATATATGGATAATTTCCATATGAGCTTGTCTGTTTTGTGAGTATCAGATATTTTGCTTTAGCTCAGTCTAGCTTTTTACAAAAAAATGATAAATGACTGACAAAACAGACATTCGACTAATTATGTAGACCAGAATTTCTGTAAAGGAATTCTTTCGTTTTCCTCGAAATAATTCAGTTGGACCCAGATGAAGACTTATGAAGCATTTTGTGTATTATTAGCGTATTTTTCAATAGTATATTTTTGGTAATTATTATTACAAGGTATAAACAAAAAAAAAAATGTATATATTGTTAATGATAAAATATGTGAATGGGTTAATAGTTTTGTTATAAAACAAAATCACTTTGTTATGAAACAAATTCAACTTTTGTTTTATGTAATTATAATTCAAATATTTGTATTTCAGTGTGATAAAAATATTTATAATTTACGACATCTTAGTTTTAGACATATATTATTTATTTACACCGATAGCTGAAAAGATAATTCTTTTTACAGATCGTTCCTGCCAACCCAAAAGGGCATTAGTGACAGATCGGTAATATTGACGAGAACAGAATGAGTGACAAAATAATTGTGTCAATAAGAACAAGTTTATTACTTCTTTCCATGTTAATACATTTCAATACATGAACGAAGTTATTCTCATCAACACAATATTTTTTCACTCTTGTTTTCTTGAAGATTAACAATTTGTCACTTAAACCCTTTTGACTTGGAAAGAGTGATATGTATTTTTAATTGTTAAACAGGATATATTAATAATGCTAGTAAAACTTTTTAATTGAATAATTTGATTTTTAATTGAATATTCAGCTATAAACAGATTGCAAATGACTAAGTATAAATGGAAGTTTAATGACATTTTTTATTTTTAATTTAATGTTTATTTATATAGAATATAAAGTAATATTGTAAAATTCATTTACTATCCTTCATACTAAGTCATTAGTAACTAAGCTCCCAAGCTGAAATTCATTTGATGTATTGTAAAAAGTACTGACGCGCCAAGTACAAATATTGACCAAAATCACACAATCAAATAATGGGAAAACTGAATTGGATTAATCACTGATTGAACATGCAATAAAAATACTCATACACTCCGAGCACGGAGTTCCACCATACACCCGTGAAAAGACTACCTAAACTTGAAAGTGTGCTTAAACCCCACAAGCGTACCTGAGGCGACTGCCGCTTTCGCGCTTGAGTCTCTGTAGGTTCCATTTATTATGGCCAGCTCCATCAACTGTCGTTTCTTGAGTTCGTCCTCACCATCGGCTTGCTAAAATGTTAACCAATCACAGTTAAAACAAAATATTTTTAACATTTGCATTCAAATTACACGCCAGATTGATTTTTCTCTTATAACTATAATGTCAACACTTTGGCACTTTAAGTCATTGAAATATAAATTATAATGAATATTTTTTCAATATCAATAATAATTGGACTTATTTTTACACCCATAATAACTGAGGGTAACATTTTTCACCCATTATCCGATTCACAATATTGATTATGTACATTATGTGACATTTTTTTCGAGTGATAAATGTTAAAAGGGTGTATGTCATGAATATGAAACAGATTCTTAATGAAATTTAAAACATTATGTGAACCAAAGTCTTATATCACATTCTTTCAAATTCTATATTATATATCAATACGTACAAAAAAAATGTATCAATATTTTTTACTTCAGAGATTGTTTTTTTGAATCATACACTAATGCCCCATCTGAGAATTTCGTTACTTTTTATTTTTCAACTTCTACCAACTCAAAGGTAAACTTTTGGTGCAGATTACACCTAAACTTATACCTATTCCAACCATACAAAAAATGTACCCTTTAATGTTGTTAATAAGTCTAGATTTTAAAATAAAATCCGATGCAAACATGCATACACGTCAGTTGCATCTAACTTCACGATTCGGGTCGATTGTTAGTGGTGATACAAAATGACATCCTAAAATATTAAATATTTTCAATAAGGAGTTAGGAGTAAAATCCTGTGGTGTGTATTGCTGTGTGATTATACCGGTATTAATAGACGTTTGACTTCATCAACAGCTCTGGCGAGTTTAGCAGCTGCGCGGTTTTCTGTATCTTCAACTGTGAGCAAAACGTGGAGTTCATCGGCAAGATGTTCCCAGTTTGGTTTCCCTCTGTTGGCATCCTCCTACACAAAGACATGACTGCATTAAAAACACACCCTTTTTAGATCAAAAAATTTCTGATATTTCTACACTGGCAATTCATAAACAATATAAACAATCAATTTCCAATGCCCATATTAAGATTATTGGATAATGTCTAGTTTATTTTTTTATCGAATCAATAGTAACATCAAATTGAACCCAGTATGCTTAGAATATTGTGTTGAATTAAAGTAATATAAAAGTTAAAAAATTGATAATTTATTCAAATAATCTATCTAACTTTATCAATGTTTGATATTAATTTTAGTAAATCTTTTATGCAACTTTATAAATATAAATGTACCATACTTACCAATTTCTAAAAAGCAATGTTAATTATTTATTATAGAAACAGGTGATATTTTTAGGAAAACCAATAATACGTAAATTTTAAATTAAATTATTTGATCATTAACTGTAAGTTAAAAATGGTTAAAAAATAGCACGAAAAACATATTTTAGCAAGAGAAAAACATAAAACGTAATGTAATAAGAAAATTGCAAAAACAAATAATAAATTGCAACCCTGGCACTACAAGGTTCTATGTGTTGTTTTTCGGCAAAACATAAAGAATGTGGCTGTTTTTTTCAAGCACAGTTTGTTACTTCTAAAACTTTATCTTTGTAATGTATGCTTTAGCAAAAATCGACACTTAGGTCCTTGTATTTCTAGGGAGGCGGTGACATATAAAAAAGCTTACGAACAAGACATTTGTAAAACCAGCTTAATTCCAACAATGGTATATATTGTAAAGGGAACAACAAATAATACTGTACAAATTTGATTATGTCTATTTAAATATTTAGTATTTATTGTGTTTTATTCCTTTACGACTGATTACAAATAATTAGAATTTCGCTGATGATGTAATGTGCCATATAAGATAGCTCCCAAAAATCAAGCCCTAACTGAAATATGAAATATTGTTATTTTCTTCAAAGCATGTGTTACCTTATCTACGCTGGCTGACACATACAAAAATGTGTGGTGTCAATTAATGTTTTTTGACTTTGAGGTTCAATGAGTCTATAATATTATTCCTAATTCGATATATATGATAGCGAAAAGAGTGATCTATTCTAAATTAAGGAAATATATAAATACCTTATTAAAATATCATTGAAAAAAAGCATATTGATTAAATATAAATTACCTTTTAATATTTCCCACCTAGCAAAATTGGAAGCTGTTAAAAAAGAAGGTTAGTATATGATACCTTAAAATATATATCAAAGATTATTAGAAACAAATTGTACACAAAGAATATTTATTAGTGCAAATACCATAAATTATTTCACATTTAAATACTAAAACTTAACAGTCTATGTGATATTAATTTGAATGTTAAAATGGTTTATGTGCCATTTGAAAGGTTTGCATTAAATTTCTTATTGTTTTTCAATTGTCAAAACTTTGTACATGTTTTCCACATGTTTTTTCACTAACCACCCGGGTTTCACCTTTCGGCATCTTCAGGCATTCTATCACACGAATGCAACACAACTGACGTGTGAAATCGTACAAAGTTTAAACAATTCAAATTTGATATTGAAATTACATCAAGCACCTTCAGTCGATATCATGAACTTATTGTTTTTGTTATAAGTGCATGTCTGGATTTATTACTTCAAATAAAATGATAAATTTTATTTACATTTTACTCAATGTTAATTAATGGATTTGCCTTTAGCTTATCCAATCATAGTGTTATTTTAGTTTAGAACAATGCAATCATTATATATTAGTACAATCATGATGTCAATTCAATCAATAACCATTATAATCATGGATCTCTAATTGAGGTTATGTCATAGTTTCATTTGACTTTGGTTGAGTTAGCGTACTGATCAAAATGTGAATCACAGAGGTCATGATGAGCAACATACCTACCAAAAACCGGTAAATACATTACAATCAATCATGATTTATAGCCGGTAAACACGTTAAAATATAGCCATATAAATTACACTTCAAAATACCGAACCCAAAATCTTAGACTAAGTTGAAAAGTCACTTAATCTTGCGATCTGAATGCGTAGAAATGTATTTAATTTTGAATGATTCTATTGCATAATCAATCGATTCATTGAATCAGGAATCAATCTGACTTGCAAGATTTCTCTATCGCACATATCTTACAAACCTAATAACCAAATATTAATAGGGTAACATATACAGTCATGAGCCACTCAGAAGTTGAACGCCATATTTTTTCAATCAATATTCACTACTATTTTGGACCATATGTCCTTCTAATGGAAGTATCTCAACAGAGATTTTACTAAGAGAACTGTTTGTTCCTCCATTGATATTTTTTTACAAATATAGTAGGGATAAAAAGATTTTTAAGAATCACAAATACCAATGCCTTTATATAGATTCTTCAAGTAAAATTTCGTACTGGTGTTCAATTCCGTGGGGTTAGTTAGGTAAGCCAATGATGTTAACCACTGCACCACAATAGTTTAGTATTATACTTATAAATAGTAAAATAACTATTCCTTCATACATATCACTTTCATTACCAAATAATTCAGTTCTAGCATATTATTTGATTTATTTGTGGCAGTGATGATCTAAAAACTCTATAATTCACATACTGTCACAATAGTTTCTTTTTTTATCTAAACAAGTTTAATAAGTGTGCTCGTTTATTATAGTGTAAGATTAAACATTCTGATAATCAATATGTTTTAAAAAATAAACCTTAGATGTCTATGCTTTCTATTGTATGATGATTATAATTAAATATGTAAACAAAAAACAATTTATGCTCATGAAATATGAAAAAAAAAAAATCTATAATAAAATAACTATTAAAGCATCTCCGATCACTGTATCGGTTACCCCACGAATGATTTTTTGGTTTATTGATATTAAAAGTATTAGCTGATTTGCAATCATACATGATTCAAATTGATGAGTTGTAGTTGTACTTTTTTTTTCAAATCTTAGCTACAATAATTGATGTGAATCGTTAGTAATTCTCATTTCGAATTAACTTCATTCAAGTTAGTTTATTTTGTTATGCATAATGAACCAAATAATGTTTAGAAAAAGCCATTTTGTTACTGTTATTTCATGTCGAACATACCTTCTTTTTGTCTCGCATTGATCCTTTACCGCGAACCATGATTTTGCACCCTGTTTCTTGTTCCAACTGTTTTGCTGTCATTCCTCTGGGTCCGAGAATTCGCCCAACAAAGTTGAACTGAAATTAAAAGAAAGATTAATTAATTAATCATTTAAGCAGACATTTTTCTTCACTATTTCATTTCTATTACAGACTACATGTCTTTAGCTTATTTTTGAACACACTAGATGGCAGTATAACTCCATTCTAATGTACACATGTTGAATGACGAAAATAAAAATGTATAAGGATTCCTCAATAATTTCGTTATAGACACTAGATGTCGTTATATCGTTGGATTTTCGTTGTAGATGGACATTTTGGATTATTGATTGCATGTATTTAGAAAATTTTGTGGATTTCAATTTCAACTTTGTTATTCCACTTGTTGTGTTACTTAATGTGACACGTGTTTCAACTCTCTGAGAAACATTTTCAGACTTTATGTATTGTTAGATTATTAATTATGGAGATAAACAGCTATTTTTTTTCACTGTGAAATAATAGCAATGTATTTTAGTTCTATATAAATTCTATAAATACATTGCTATTTTCACTGTGCTATCATGGAGTTTACCAAATAAATTCTAATTCAATCAATAAGTAAACTTTTTCTCAACTTTTAACTGAACAATAAATATTACTTATTACTATCAACATTAATTAGAAAATAACCATTAGTGCTAATGAAAAGGATTCACAAAGCATTTAATTAAAAACGATTATTATTTCAATGAAAACATGTTAATTTTGAAATACCCCATCGAGTAAATAATAGAACATTAATCAATCGGATAAGCCATATATTTGTCAAGAATCGATTTAGCCGCTGACTTCAATGGGCAACGTTTATTCCCAGGCTTGTATAAAAACGAACACATAATAGTATGTGCGCATTTACACGCGGCATTCGCGTTGAATTTTCACTATCTAATTAATAAAACACGTAAATGGGTAAACGGCCAATAGAAACTCTAATGAACAACGGCATTGGCTAACGCAACGTCCTTTATTGAACTCTCGTCTGCCGTAAACATCGCTGTGACCAGTGGCCATTTTACCAGCAATTAAAACCGCCGTTTCGAAACATGGCGGGGAAAAACGCATTTTTCTTCATAATAAATACGGACAGAAAAACATACAAATGCCGGCAAATTGAATAAAATGGTAAACTTGATCGCACGTGATCCGCTAGGCATACTTTATAGATGATCAGTGTTTGCCAAACATTAGTAGGGGTTACTATATTTTTTTGTTAAAAAAATCGCCCGGGTTTCGCCGTTCTTCAGGCATTTTATCACACGGATGCAACAGAACTGACGTCAGTCAGTTAGTTAGAACGTCTGAAGACGCCGAAAGGCGAAACTCGGAAAACGTACAAAGTTTTACAATTCAAAAAAATATATAAAACTAATTCGGTCGCCATTGCTCAGCCCAAAGGGGCTGTTTTGTTTCCGTAATATACCATTTCCGTGCCATATGTAAACTTATTGATATAGCTGCCTTTTTTCATTTACAATTTTTCAACAGCTATATATAGATAAGCAAATGTTCGTTTAAGCATAGTTCTGACGATGGCGTGAGCCGAAATAGCTATCAACTATATCTTTAAAAAATTGTAGAACTAAAATACATTGCTATTTTTTCACCGTGATATAAAGTTAATTTTAAATTTAGTTCATTCATACATCTGACGATGGCGGAAACCAAAATAGCTATCAACAACCATTTAAAAAAAATGTAGAGATAAACACTTTTGTTATATTTACTTTATTAAACAAAGTTCCCTTTTGCTTTGGTCATCCTTATAAAAAAGGACGGGTATCAAAAGACCTTCACGCCAATAATAATCTGATAATAATGACTATGACGATGTCAAATGAGGCCATTTTGTTTGGTCGCATAGAAAAAAAAACTTCTAATGATAAATTCATCAACATCTTAAATGCAAATAAATCCGTGAAATCAATTTGCATATAAGTAGTTGTGTCATATTGCGTAAATAATTGATGGCGATGGGTAAATATGCTAATGATGGGAATTAAAAAACGAACATATTTGTGTGCATAAAAATAAAAATACGTAAGTCCAAATGATTTATATTTTGGAATGTTACTCAAATAATACGATAAACTGGGTTTCGACATGATACTTCAAATGAGAAAGTACCCGATATCAAAAAATTAATTAGCAGTAAATCAGTCAACAATTTGTAAATGTCAAATAAACTCGGAATTGAAAATAAAATTCAGTTTGTTATTGCCATAATTGCATTGAATAATTGACTGCGGTTATTTTGTACAGTCGGTATTTAAAAAATGGTAAAAGTACTTAGTCACATTTAAATATGAAATCTGTACAATGTTCGTAAATGTAGCGGTGCAGAGAAATAAGGTTATCTCAACGACATCAAAAAATGACACGGTGAAAAAAACAGCAAAATATATTAATTCTACAAAGTTTTAAGGTATATATGTAGATGATAGCTATTTCGGCTTACGCCCTCATCAGAGCTAGTTCTGACATACTATTTACATTAAAAATGTTGTAGAACTAAAATACATTGCAATTCTTTCACCGTGTTATAATGGAGGTCTACCAAGTAAATGCCAATTCAATCAATGTATGAAATATTTTTTTTACTAAAAAAAAACAATTCAATATTTTTATTAGTGTCATTCAACCAAAGCTTAATAATTGCTGACTTTTATGATTCTTCCCGAAATTGCATGTTGACTTTTTTATATTTTATTTTTATAGGAATAAAATAGATAAAAATAACTTCTACGAATAAATGATTCTTGAAGATCGTAAATCTTGTACAACAAAATGTACAGGAAGCAGTAAAAACAGTTAGATTTCCATAAATCGCCAATCACGATAGCTGCATTTTGTGTGTAATTTTCGATTTGCATTGTAATGGATTTTGTATATTTAAAGCAAATTGAATTCGAGCTATTTTTAAAGTTTAGTCGTCCTATCAAGCAACTCAAATTGTTTTGAATTTTTGATTAAGTGGAGATTTGGTGAAAAGAAATTATTCTGTAATTACCAAAAAAGACCAAAGGAAATAAATGCAATAATTCAATGATTTCTGTTATGTGTGCTGTCAGAAAACATGAGGATAATGTTTAAAATAACATGGCGTCATTCGCGTACATAATAATTGAGTCAATTTTTAATTTCTTTGAAATAACAGCACATAATTAATTTAATGATATGACTACTTCTAAATGGTTAAATCACTGGAAACCACTAGAAGATCAAAAAAGTCATTCAGAATTGATCCGCGATTGATTGAGCATTGATTCATGTATTATATCGTGATAGATCAGGCAGAAATTACTAACTACCAACACTTTACTAAGAGAAACGGATTAACTTTTGTTTTTTATAATTCTTCTATTTCTCTGTTTTAACATAACTGACAAGTGAACAATTGCGACACTTTTCGCAATTATTTTCGCGATAATGACTCTTGCTTGAAAAAATGATACAAATTTACTGTAAATAGTGATTTTTAGCGACTCTTTTTGGTGACATTAAAATTTCAATTAAAATGAAGAAAAAAAAGTTAATGACTTCTGCTTGAACATGCGCACACGGTATTATAATATGAAGCAGTAATTGGCACGTGGTTTTTTTTTTCATAAGCACTGATGTCCAATTCTTATTAATAGAATTCAAATAATAATTATCGAAGTATATCAATTGGCTCATTTATTTAGTGAAAGCTAAAAACAATAATTACTTATCGTTTGAAATGAATGCAATATGGCGACGTCGGCTTCGGTAGGCAGATTTCTTGTATGGGGCTTTTGAAGACATCTCGAATTCTCCGCGTTGTTGTTGCGGGCGTTCTATGAATACATATTGGACCGTGGCCAAGTGTTCCATTTGCCTTTGCCCCCCTTTACTTCGTGCCCCAGGGCGTCTTGCGCCCCCCGTCGCACAAACAGAATAAATTACTGACTCACGAGCGCGAAAAGGAACCATTTTATTGCCGCATTAAAAACTGTCAAACATAGTAAGCGCGCTCGCCGCTAGATGTAATCCTCTGAAGCTATTTTTATTTTATGGTGGACTGCATTTTTAATAACGTTCAATGTAAATTGAAACCGGAGATATTTACAAAAAAAAAACCATTTCTCGTTTGCTGTGAATGAATTAACAAACCAGATCGATTAATTATTATTCAATGGCAAACGCATATTGCGGAAAATCGTATAGTGAACTCTCTTTCAATCTAATTTTAGAGCCATCTGCATATTTATATCTACACCAATCAAAATATTATTTCTAAATTTATTTACTGAGCCATCTGACCGATATCGTCTCAACTGTGAGACGACTGATCTCAGTGACACTTTTAAATTGTCAACTATTAAATCTTGTTTGAAATGCATAATATTTCAATAATAAAATGACAGTTTTTAAATTTCAATTGATAAAGGTCACGATGAGTAAAACTAGCCCTGATCTTATAGAAAAGCTAAAACAATCGTAATTATTGTAGTAAGCATTTCGTTTTTTTGTTAAATAAATATGATTTCAGAGTTTTGAAAATTGAAGATGGCCTGAAGATGCTGAAAGACGAAACCAAGTTCGTATGCGATAAAACATTTGGAATCGTACAAATTTTCAATAATTCCAATAAGATATTTTTTTTACTAAGCATAGCCTAAATTAAGCTATTTATTTAATGTTCTCTATAACTTTGGTTAACATCAAAACTATTTTTTTTTTTTTTTAATTTTTATGGCTGAAATTTACTTCACGTGGTTCAGCAAGGAAAATGTCGAAACGTCCAACATAAATATATTTCAAGTGATATTTGACATTCAAAAAAATACAACATGTAACGTTATAGTAATTCTAGTAAGTTATACGATACAACAAAAATGATCCATTTTATTGTGATTTAGTAGTTTTTTTTTATAACTTCAAAATTCTATTCTGTACATACTAAATGAAGCTTATAAAACCATAAACACGTTTTCTAATCATTTTCATAAATACTTCCAACTGTGAGACTTCACGGTCATATTGCCCATGACCTAGATACCTTCAACTTCTAAAAAAATATTACATTATATTATACTAGCGGAAATCACGATATGCGTATTAATTTTACAACAATTTTGTAAGCCAATCAATAAAACAAACAAAAACTGACATAATGAACATCTTATGAAAGGTTTCGATTTAATCTCGGATCGACTGTGCAAGAATTGAACAAAAATATAAAACCGCATAGATATGATTCACTATATAACTCACAGACAATTTCGTACAGCACGTTATATACGGAAAAGTTTTCCCGATTGAAATTCATTGGCTGTCTTGTATAAAAGATGAAGCTGTTTTTTACAAGATGACAAATTGATCCAATCAATTAGTTTTGAACAGAAATATAAAACAGTAATTACTTAAAAAAATTAAACGTACTGATTTGTCGGATAAGACAAATGGGTTTAATATATTTACGATTGATAAAAAAATATGATTATATTTTATAAATCATTTACGGAGGAAATGATACGCCTAAAATTAGACATTTTTTTATTGAAGTTGTAATAAATCAATGATTTTTTTATTTTTTTGTGTTATTTTATATTGCATTATATTATTGTTTAGTAATTATCGAAGCACAAGCGTTATTCGGTATCAGCAAATATATATAATACTATTAACTCTAAGAATTCCATTAACACGATACATAGCTTAGTGCATTTACAATAGTACCCTTGTCAAAGTTGCAAAGATTTTCAAATTTATGCCATAAAAATTGAGCTTTCAACTGAAAAGCTAAGAATTATTATTTTTTGCGTTTCTAATTAATTATGTAATATATAAATTCCGATTAACGCGTTTTCGATTTGCACGGAACCAATAAACCGTGTTAATCGGGGGTTGCTGTATTTTAATCATGTACACTTTTTTTTAATGCAATGTAAAATGTAACAATCGATTACCAAAAGGTTTTGAAAAATTTACCGTATCATTAAGAAAGATATGTCTATTTCAATGTAAATCAAAAAGCACATAAATCTACTGAAACGTGTAAATCCTAAAAAAATCTAACACAAGCAAAAATATAACAGTGCGCTGACAAGTGTGATACATTGTGGATGTTTTGAAAAACACGACGTAAAAATGGCTAATGAAAAAAATGATGATAGAAATTTAATAATCTCAGTGATATCACTCGGGAGACGCCTTGCCTCGTGCGAGATTTATTTTCCTAGAAGCAAGTTAATTCTGGTGGAAAAAAAAATACAATGTGTTTTTGTTTTTACTCTGCGACCGAGTTAATATATTTTGTGACTGAATGTGTATGTATTTAGAAATCGAATAATAGCCTGGCAATACACGCGTCGGATAATTTTCATGCGGTGAAATATTGCGCGATATTGACGGCAATATTTCGTCAGTGTAGTTGACAACGATAAAAAAAAATTTCAACGAAATAATGAATTCGATGTCTGGGGATTCCCTCCCAAGTAAATTTTAGTACTATTTCCATAATATATTTTATGATCAGGACCGGTGAAGTATTATCAAGTGATGATATCAAAATCAGCGTAATACGGGTATTTTTACATTTGTCACACTTGCGGACGCTGCTTAAATTTAAATGGCTGATCCCACATCGCAATGGTCGAGATTGGTCCTGAACATAAAATATCTTGTGAAATGCTACGTTTGGTATCGATATGATTCACATCGGGAACGGTCATGACTGTCGAAAAAAACTCATATTTTTTGATTTTGCATTTGCACAATAAATATTGCATCAGATTATGGCGCGGAATAAATCATAGAAATATTCCAACGTGAAGACAGCGAAAATAAATTCGTAAAACATTTTATCATTTTCTTTTTCTTGGCTAATTTCCAAGAATCTTTCTTTTCCAACCGGAAACGGACTGTTGGGTATAAACCAACATCAAGGACAATTCCAAATTCAAATCCCACACTTTTTAAAAATCGAATTTACGTTTCACTAATTACCATTATTAAAAAACTATTTGTATTTTTACTAAGTGATTCTATTTACAATCCAAAAGTATTTATTATAATTTTAAATATTTATGAAGGTCGATGTAAAATAATAAAAAAAGGCGTAGAAACGCAAATATCAATAAAAATGTAAATATTTACAATAAATTATCCATATTTCGACCACAAATCGATTTAAATATCGTCGGAAAGTGACATTAAAATCAATTTTGGCGCCTATTACTAGTGGCTCCAATTCCTTTTTTGATATTAAATATTCAAAATTGGAAAGACAACTTATTTATCAGCTGTCAAATCTATGGTAAAAATGTTATATTTTAATAATTTAACAACAAAAAAAATCGTTACGGTGGATTTACAGGATTAATCGATATTATGAAGCAATTAATTATTTGGATTTTGTTATTTCTTAAAATATAGAGTTTTTTAACAGTAAAATGATCATAATAAATCGAGCATGATAAATGTTTGCGTGAGTGGTTTATGCATTAATGTGCCAGTGGTCCTCGTAGTGTGAACTTAAAACGTTATTTATTAACTGACAGCTTTAATTGTGTACGATAAACTTTGTAGTTTTAATGGACACGTGTTACGCTCATTTTAGACACATCTTCAGACTGACAGAGTCCACAATGAAAGAGTATAACGATTTTAATTAAAACAACATTGTGTTGAGAAGCATTTTAAATATACATAACTATCTAATAAATTGTATCTATATTTGACACGTTTTTAAGTATGTTTAACATTTCAACAATAATGCAAAAATTAAGAATTTTGATTATTTATTAAGCAATATTATAGCATAATTATCTGAGGTAAGAACTGAATATAATACTCTCTGAAACCGTGCTATTTGAATACCGTGCAAAAATAGTATTAGGTGTATGTGTAATATGACCATTTACACTCATACCAAAACATATATTCTTGACATTTTATTTATTTTTTTGAAATTATTACCTTCGGTTATTCTTTTTTACGAAAACGGGACAGGCAACTTTAGAAACGGGACACATTATCTCAATATGTATATGTTGCATTGAAAGAACATTTAAATGAAAATAATTTTTATCATTTTCACCTAGCGATTGTTTACGAAGCCTATAAACGATAATATCATAATGCCCGTCTATGATATATTTGTCTATGACATTTTGAGTATATTTCAACTAATGTGATTTCACTGAAACGCCAGTAAAAATATATTTATATTATCGCCATACTATAATATATTCATACCAAAGATATAGCACCACTGCTTTTAGCAAGGAATTTTTATGTTATACTATCAACTAGCAGTGATTTTTTTTACAAAAATCTATCGCAACGTAACGGTACGTTGGGATAACGGTCGATAAAACACGTCTCCCTAAACTGATTGATTTATTATCAAAATTTTGAGGATATGTTGATTTCCGTCTAATAAAATTCAGTGTTTTTGCGAATACATTAATTCACGAATGAGGAATTTAAATTGCTCGTTGTTTTTATATGATCACATCGTCGTAGTTCTGGCGTAAAAAAACGAATATATTTTCGCAAATCACGCGTTGTATATTGAACAGTAAATCGTTGAAGAACCGTGACTCCATGACTACAAGACAAACTCCAAAGCCCTGATTCAATCAAAATAAAAACCTCAAAAGCCTTCAAGTTTTCTTTATTATTCCAGGAACTATTTTGATACAATGATATTATCATTCAAACAAAAGGAAATATTTCATGTGCGATATCGTCTTTGATTATATACACATTTAACAAACTGACATGAATATAGAATGTTTTTTTGGCTTTATTAACATATGTGTATCGTTTTATTGATTGATTGATTGAATTGGCATTCACTTGGTAGAACTCCATTATGTATCGTTTTAATTGTTCCATAAATATAATATAAAAAGTATTATAATCAATTCAATAAATCTTTAAAAAACATCAACTTTCTCCAAAACTAACAAACATAAAGTTCCCGAAACATCGAACGTTCGGTCATTTATTTATTGATATCATTTGTTATTTAAATAAATAAATAATAAATGCACATATTAATCCACATTATTATAATAAAACGTGAGCTACTTTCGCTAAAAGGCCATAATCGGTTGTAAATTTATGAATCATGTCAAAACAAATTGGTTTTGTTATAAATTGTATGACATCTATGTTAATTTTATTGTAATCGTCGGATGCATTTTCCAGAAGGTCTAAATCTCTTGATTGAAATATTAATTTAAAGATTGTTATGTTAATATCATTAACTTGGTTTAATGGTACGTCCATTATATATAGATGACATAAACGCTTGTCGTCATTTATCCCTCTGGCTGCTAACGTCTCAACTGTTGATGGTTGATAGCGTCTAAATATTCTATATACAAATGTTTTTTTCTGTAAAAGCATTTCGTGATTTGTCCTGACAAAATTCAATTATTTCCCAACACCAATATTTTTCAATCAATTTTAAAGTACATTGGGTGATCGTTTAACGAACATTATCTCTTGTATATGACTATGTTCGCTATCCGATTTTTTCGTAAACCAATCATTATTATATTACAGATAAAATAAGTGGATTAGAAATATCGTTTTAGTTCGTTATCCGATTTTTTCGCAGTTTGAAATGTTCGTTAACCGAACAACCACTTTACTTAGTGTTGTTATAGCATTTAAAAAGCTCGACAGGGAACGGGTTAGTCACAAGAAAAAGAATGAAATTATCAAGCGATTTAACAGTATCTTTTATTTAGTATTAGCATTTTTTAACCCTCTGACTCCTAAGGACTCATATGGCCTGATTTGTTTTAATAATATCTGTGTTTTTTTTTAGTAATACAGAATTAATTTTTGAAACATTCGATGATGGCATATTCTTAAAGAAGGCCCAGGAGGGAACGAGATAAATTAATTTAAGATCACGTCACGCATTTATTAATAAAGTCAAAGAATTATCTTGGTCTTACGTTCATGTCAATATTTCACTATAATTGTATGCCAATACTGTATCATTAAAATAATTTTCATCTCCAACACAACAACATAGAAAAGGGCACAAGTTATGAGTATAATAATTTTAAATGATTTTAGCTACACGAAAGCCGAGTGAAAATATAATATAACTTTAAAACCATTTCATGGCTCAGTGGGGAAGTACATCGTTCTTTTAAGGAAGTTCAATTATTACCGAACGATCCCATTGCAGGTTCGATTCCCTGCGAGCATTAAAAACTCTCACGATGCCATGCAGCACGTGACTGCCCCGAGACTACTCTTCGCAAATCCAGGAAACAAACAAAGGATATCTTTAAAAGCTTTGAAACAAAGAATAACGTCTCGAGTGCAGATGCAATCAGAATACTGCAGTCGATATAATGTAGTGCATCTATCTTTGCAGTGACAAATGATTTGTGATTTATCTCGAACAATCGAACGACTAGATCAGATAGCAATCAGATAACGTAGCATAGTGAGTGAGGGTATCAAAGTTGTATGCTAGAGGTTGAACTACTTTTTATCAGCGAAATGTTGTATTAGTCAACTGCAACAGTTCAGAAATAAACACTAAATAACAGCTTACAAAAACAGTATAAATGTATGTAATTACTGCGTGGGTTCTTTCAATGTAGTATACATTTATTTCATTGATATATTTGAAAATATTTTCAGTAGTTTTTCTCCGATAAATATCAACAGTAACATTTCAATTTACATATAAAATTTAAATTAATATTTTTTTTATTTCACTTGCTGTGATTCCGACGTGTGTTTCTTTTTTCTTTTACGAATTATCTTCAGACTTAATTCGTTATCGTAAGATCGTTTATTAAATCATACGAAACAATATTTATCTAGTAAAACTAGAATAACGAAGTTATTTATTGTTATTTTCTGTTCAATTCAGCAAAGCTATAAATCATCACAAACAAAAATAACAGAACACCAAACGTAAAAATGAATAGAAATTATAGCGGTCTTAATGATATAATAGAAAAATATTTTCGAACAAATACGTTTATATATAAACAAGATATTCTGACATAAAAATACATTTCCTCTAAAGGAGCCTGGCAGTAATACATTACTATTTGTGACTAATCAAATATTTATTAGAAAGATTAATGTTCTTTGGTAGCATTGACCTCTCTTAACGTAAGTAACTACGTGAATGTAAATAACTAGCAATTTATACATATATTGTACATATAGCAACAGCTACCTGATACTTTATGTAAACAACGTTTAACCGCATTCAAATCACAGTCTTTATGTTATATATTATTACTCTTACACGAAATGTCAGTAAAAATTAAGCTGTCTCAGCGCTTAAAATACCATTCTTAGTATTAATACTTTGCTATACAATTTTTTGCTGTTTTATATTTCCCGCTTCTAACTTGAAAGATATAAACGAGTTAGCGCAAACTAAACCGGTCCATGTCACGCAGAGGCCCTCAACACCAAAGTTAAATCCAAATTACAACTTACATAACTTAGAATTTTCGATGTATTTTGCGGTAGCTTTCATATTGGTAGAAGTTCATTTTTGTTATATTTCTTTTTCCAAAATATTGTTTACTTCTATTTACTGTATCGTAATATTATTTAATACTAAGTTAAGCAATGATTCTAATTCTTTCAAACTTCTTTTCTCAGTTAGTGTGAAGATACCTCTTTTTTAGTTAGTCTGGAGATACTAAAAAGTAAAGCATGTAGCATTCTTTCGACTAGCCCATTACATAACACATGCATTGTAACCATTTTGGACAATTTTTAGAACAAAGGATTTTTAAAATGTTGCACTACAAAAATATAAAACGCCTGATAAATGAGAAATGTATAATCGACAGGTAATCCTATTCGTTTCTTATTTTTAATATAACAATCGCGATCAAATTTTGTTGATTTCAATGTACAGTAGGTGATCGGTTAACGAACAGTTCAGACTGCGAACATATCGGACAACGAACGCTTTACGAATGATTTTTTATATTCGAATAACGAACTAAAACAATCTTTCTAATCCACTTATTCTATCTGTGATATAGTAATGATCGGTTAACGAAAAATTCGAATAGCGAACACAGTCATATATAATAGAACAGATTATGTTCGTTAACCGATCACCCACTGTACACTAAAACAAAACATTTCTGTGTTGAATTAGTTATTAACGTCATATGTTTTAATAACCGCTGAAATAAATATGTAGTGTACATTCGCATCCTAAAAACCAGTCGAACCTGCATCGATACAGAATAACGGCGTACATTTGAGAACAGGCAAAACTGTTCTTTTGATAAGAACAGAAATACAATAATACGCTGTAAGAATATATTAAAGTTCCAGGTTGTTTATTTTTTAGAGAGACAAAAAACCGGCCAGAGGAAGTGGATTATATATACGTAGCGGCAAATTGAGAGTAATTTTAATTTAATTCAAGACAAAAAAGTTAAATTAAATTATGACATAGTACATTTTTTATACAAGATCAGATTGTGTTATAATAAAATAAACGTAGAAATATCATCTTGTGTTATATATATTTTATTTTATTTTTTAAGTATTCGTCTAAAACGGTCTAAGTTTAAATTTTGATTGGATATACGCATTCCACGATCTTATGCGAAATATGCTTTCCATGTGAAAAATATTTGGATGGAGTACACAAACATAAATCAAAAGATAGGTTCAAGGCCAATGAACCGTGCAACTTCGAAACCGTGTATAAATAAGTCGCACAAAAAAGGATAAAATGAATTATTTTGTTTTTTTTTAAATATATCATTTCAAAATTAAAGCTCTATATTAATATATGGTTTAAATTCGTATTCGTTTGTTGATTTTAAAATGGCTCGTCATGTTTTTGTGGGAAAGAAAATGATTACATTATAATTTGATATAATGTGATGCGTGATGCAAATTTCGTGCTGATTACTCGATATGGCGACAATTTGGTGGAAAGTTCGAGCGCTGACAACTTAACGGCGGGAAAAGTTTAGTTCCTGTTATTGGGGAAGAAAGAGGTCACAGGTGAGACAATGTAGACAGTGGCGTGCTGCAAAAGTGTATTGGAGAGTAAAAAATATAAACAAATCAAACAAAGTAAATCAACAGTAAAATATCTTGACTATGCATATATTTTTCTGCCGGTCGTGTAGTTGTGAGATAAACGCTCTTATACGTAATAAATATTTCTTGTGTTGCGATATTTACGAGTTCGCAAGAACAATATTTCGCTTGTAATGTGTTAACTGTCACTTCTTGGTGGAAATGCATGATATTTTTAATAATAAGAACAGAACTGATCAGTGGATCATAAAATATATTGTGGAAAATAAGTACTAAAAATGTGTTTTTCTGTTATTTAAAAAAAAAAATATTTCAATTAATAAATATCTATGACTTTCACATTTTCTTCATACCCATCCCCTCTAATAAAGCGAATCAAGAAAGATAACTTTCACCCTTTATTCTTAGCATCTCTAAAAAAATAAAACTCCCGAAACTGAGACTTTCTAGTGGGAGTGAATATAATTCGCATAAGGCGCGGACATGGTGGAGAATTCAAATGAAATATGCGTATCATATATCTGTAATGAGATTCTGGAAAAAACGTCTCGTAAAACGATTCCAACGCATGTTTATATCGGCAAAGGTAAATAACACAAATATAATTTCAACTGTAATAGGAGCACGCTACTGAGTGTAAAATGTCACCAAGGCAGACGTGACAATGTGCGGACGTCACGCAGTCAAATTACTGTCAAATCCCGTTGTCTTTTGTTCTCAGAACATTATATGTCATTTAAATAATTCACGAAAATAAATGCGATAATGGCTACATACATGCAAATAAATAAATGAATGATGAAACATATTATACAGTGTCATTGTTGGAAAAAAAGGTCACAATTTATGTAAGAACGAGATTTAATTTACAACACGGAACGCACATTTTTGTATTCTTTGTTCGTTTTAATACGAAAATATTTACAAGCATGCAATTCCGATTCAATGATAATAAAGATATTACATAACAATTGACATTTTACATTGTACTTAAAAATGATAAATATATACATTACCGATTATTTAATCGCGCAAATTGATTCGCGAAGTTTATGTTTCATCTCGGATTTGGTTGTTAGGACGGACCGTAAATAAGAAATTTGATAGTATGTTTAAAAAATTTAAAACTGGTTTTCACGTGAAATTATTTAATAACAGTACAAATAAGGCAAGCGTCGTTCGCATATATTAAAATATTCTATCTCGCTTTGGCACTATTTTCTTCGATAAGAAACTAAGAGGAAAAAATCAATCGCTGAGAATCTGATAAAAATTAAAGCGTGAGTCATTTGGTTTCGTTATGAAGTGAATTGTGGTTCAATACGGACGAACAAGTAAGGACACGTTTGAGGAGATCGATTCGCGCCTTATACACTATTCTCCATTTCAATAACAAATACGCAGTATTTAATAGAATAACAGTCAGATTTGAATTGTTGAAACTTTGTTAGATTCCACATGTTTTGTCACTCACGACCAGGGTTTCACTTTTTGGCAGTTTCAGGCATTCGATCATACAGATACAATAGAACCGATAAATGAAAAAATACACTGCACAAGCATTGAATTATAACAATGCCTGAAAATGACAAAAAGCGAAACAAGGGTTGTGAATAACAAAGCATGTGGAATTGTACAACGTTTCATCAAACACCCTCGGTCGATGTTGTATACTATAAAACTAGATTCAACGAATAATTTAATTTTTCAATGGATTAAGTAGTTGTTTGACGGAAGCCATTTATATACTCTTAGACTTGATGATCGCAGCTCAAGACGCAGACTAAAATTCACTTTGATTCGGTCTACAGTTTGATCAAATATTTTCCTTTAGTCCTTGGCGGCTTTGGTACACGACATCATCACAAAAGGAGTGGCAATCGTCGAGAAATCTCAAAGGCGCCCCTCGTATAACACAATTTATTCATA
Source organism: Himalopsyche japonica (assembly GCA_028555115.1). Lineage (NCBI taxonomy): Eukaryota > Metazoa > Arthropoda > Insecta > Trichoptera > Rhyacophilidae > Himalopsyche > Himalopsyche japonica. Next base: position 932,130 of record JAHFWJ010000461.1, read on the forward strand.
TTACATGCGTTCATCGAGTCCAAACCTCGATTACAACGATCTTGTATCACATTTTCTGAAGATTCGTCACAGATTTGCAAGATGTGAATAAATTATACAGTATATCATAAACTCCATAGTATACATTACAAAACGTGTGATATATCTCAGCGGTCAGCAACCATTTTGATTAGACTAGCTTGCAAGTGGTAGAAAACATTGTATCTTCCTTTTGGCTAGATAACATTTTCTTTTTTTATTTTTTAATAGAATCAACTTCAAATCATGTCAGAGTGCCTCCAAACACTGCCATGAGTCATGAGTATCCAATGAGTCAAGGGTCATTTTACTCGAGCAGGATAGCTATACAGCTTGACTGGTAAGAGAGAATAGCATGAGTGACGTCTGACATAATATCTAACTACATACATCAGCGATTTCCAACCTTTATAATATTACGCCTATCTAGAAAGCAGTTTTTCTGCGCCTCCCCAGTTTTTATTTTTAAATAAATTTATTACAAAAACAAATACTAAAAACCAGAATAAACAGAATAATAAAAAGATTTTGTTGGGTTAAGATAAAAATATTATTTTAATTGTATAACCATTGATGTATTTTTGTTTCTAAAAATTTTAGCGCCTCCCAGATTGAAAGCCACTGATTTATATCCATATTGTATAAACCCTTTGCACTTGACAAACTATGGCTCATAATTCAAGTTGTCAAGTCGGGAATGAATGAAAAATTCAAAACAATCACCGTCACAAGCAAAATGTTCAAAAGTTGAAGTCCAAAATAATTGAAAATAATACATAATGAGTTACACTCCAATGACTTGTCGTCAAGTGGCGGCACCCGAGTGCAAAAGGTTAATACATATTAATCGGACTCAAAATATCAAAAATTTTCATTAATAAAGCCATTTGAGACCTGTTTGATGGCCTATATATATTATCACAAACGTAGTTACAATTATTTTTGAATCGCGTAATAGTTTTTTTTAAGAATCTGATGAAATGATCAATTTTATAAGATTTTGTGACTGAAAACAAAATAAATATTCAAGCTATAATCACATAGGTGAGTTTTTGTAGATATGCTTCTTTTCCGCGATTATAAATAATAGGAATAGTGACATAAGTGTTTTATCTACTTATATCTATTTTCCACGATCGTTAAAACAAGGCTGAGAAGACAATAACTGTTTCTAAAAAAAACTGCACAAAAGTGAATGACGCCGCTTCTAACAATAATGAATGACAGACAGTAGGTAGATGGACGTACATAATAATTGCATACATAATCACTGTATGATAATTTACGCCTGTTCGTCATATTCTCCCGGTGCACATTATGTAATGCAGCTAATTAACGATATCGCAGATAAACGAGGCCCCGTGGTTATATGGCCGTATTGAGATACTGAAATTCAAAGCGGAAAATAATTAATAATGTCGAAAATTACATTTAAAAATGGACGTGTTTTAAACGCGACTGCGACTGATGAATTATTTGAAAATTTATGTATTTCGGCACATAACTGCAGTCATGTGTGACACATTACATTCTAATTCTATTTAGTAACACTAATAGAGCCTAGGCACTAATTCTTGATACATTTATGCTAAGCGTTATAATTTTTGCATTTTAATGTTTTTTGTTCAGAAGTGCCGTGATTTATTTTTGTCAGATATAAAGGGCCATAGCATGAAAAGTAGCATGGGAAATACTGCATTAAGAGACCATATGGTACACATTTAAAGAGGACACGGATAGTAAAAAAAATAACTAATAGTTTGTAATAACGAGCACTTAGACTTTAGATAGGTAACATCGTAAATAGTGCACGGTATAAAAATAGCAATGCATTTTATTAGTTCGACAAAATTTATAAGGTATATAATTGATGGCTATTTCGGCTTACGCTATAGTTCTGATGAGGGTAAGCCGAAATAGTTATCAACTATAAACCCTATAAATTTTGAGGAACTAAAATATATCGCTATTTTTTCACCGTGTTATAATGGAGTTCTACCAAGTAAACGCCGATTCGATCAATAAGTCGTAAGTAATATTTTGTTTATAGATTAAACAGGAAGGTATTGTTGTACATACAAATAGTATAATAGATGTATGAACAAAAGAAATAACAGAACGAGTCGAGTGTTGCCTGAACAAATATAAATCACGATTCTGGTTTTAGAAATAGAGAATATATTTCGTCTATCATTTCGCAAACGTGGATTTTCGATACCTTTATAACAATTTCAATTCCTTATTTTCAGTATGCGGGGGTAGCTTGCGGTAGGTTATAAGTGAAACTTTGATGTCATGGTATTGCCGTGGTACTGTGAACACGAGTGGGTGGTACATTTCACTGCGACTGTGACAGGTAGGGAACGAACCTAGATAGTTAGCATAAACCCACGTCGGAGCAAACGTGGAACGAATGATAATAAGATGTTTTAAGAATACTTGGAAATATTTTCTATCCAATGCCGTCCAGGAAAATTTATACAAACCTAGTGTAAGTATTATATATATATAAGTCGATCATCTTTCAAATCGTAAAGCGCTCGTAAAGTAAGATTAGATGTGCATAGTAAATTATCATAATTTCTACAATTAAAAAAGTTATAAGCTATCATCAATTCGTGCTTGATTAAAATTTTTAGGTATTAACACAATTTACAAGCCTAATAAAAAAAAATGATATCGACTGAGGATTCTTGGTGGGATGTTATTATCAACGTTGAATAACTTATATTGTGTACACTTTTCCATTTTGTTCACTAATTATTGAAGTTTCGTCTTTCGGCATCTTCAGTCATTGACAGTTAAGACTTTGTCAAGCAGGGCTAAATTGATATCCGAATTATTCTTTTCATACTTATTAAATAAAAGCAACCAAGGTATATAAACTTAATTGAAAAAATAACCTCACAAATAATAACGCAGGGAAAATCCTAAGTAATAAAGTTTTAAGTGGTGAGTAACTTCTTATATTTCTCAACTTTCGTATAGTTGTTGTGTCAGGAAATAAGCTAGGTCGTTAAAACAGAAGAGAAGATGTATTGTGTATCTTTTCTACACAGCTATATATAGATAAGCAAATTTACGTTTAAACATAGTTCTGACGATGGTGAGCCGAAATAGCTATCAACTATGTCTTATAAAAAAAATTGTAGAACTAATGCTATTTTTTCACCGTGTTAATAACATTATTACTAATTACATATTATGAAGAGTTTTTTTTTTAATTTAAGCTTACATATGTGTGGTTGGATAAAATATATGACTAAAGTAAATAAAATTCAAATTATTCATGTAACGTTGTAAAGAATACAATAAGAGGGGATTATAGAGGTTAGCTTGTTCGTTTACTATTCTATTATATGAACGTAAAGACATTTTAAACGATGTTGTAAATGAAAACAATAAATAATTTGACCTTAATTATGTACTGTACAGTTTGCAGCAATTAGCTGACGACATTATTTGGTCATTTCATTAAAAGCGAAAAGTAACGAAACAGCGCGAAAAAATGTCAACGGAAATAGACTGCAACAGTTGCATAATTATATCGTAATAAGAACGCTTATTTTTATAGCTGCAGTAATGCTAAGTTATATTGCTTGGTGAATGGCCAAGACATTATAGGCGGCATTTACCGCTCGCGAAAACTTTGCTTTGAAAAATAACAGCTATGATTTACATAAGCCTTTAATAAATACGTTACTGATATAGATGACGCTCATGTGAATTTAAGATAGATGCGCCTAATTAGGATCCCAAGATTTAAGTACGCGTAACTAAATGTCGGAAAAGCTGTCAAACTACGATTAGCCTAGTTTTGCATGCGGAATTCGGTTCTGTGCAAATAATATACATGAGATGTCAGTAATATGTTATGAATCATATTGAATACCAATCAAATTTAAGCATGTAATAAACGTGAGCACTTCTAAGATTAGAATTGTTTGATTGGCTATAAATCTTGACAGTAAAATTAAAGTCGGATACCATGAAAATACGAACGGAAATAAATTGGTATAACTTCATTATTATATAAAAATAACAAATATTGAGAGCTTTACATTTTTTATATACAGTCGTTGATAGCCATTCCATTCCGGCTTCCGCTGCATTTTATTTCATTTATTTAAATTAATTTTATTTATTTTCTTGAAACAACTTGTGACACAATTACATATTTAAGTTATACATAACAAGTTACGATGATAGAATAAATAACACGATGCATTTTTTTTATCATTAAGCTGAATATAAATCTTAGCTTAATTTAAATTTAATAATCAAAAATCATGTCAAAAATTTGTAATGCTAAATATTTGAATATTTTTACATTGTTAAAATGTCTGATAAAATTTTAATGCTACTTAATATCGTTAAAAATATTTTTTATTACTGAGCTGTCATATTTAAATAATGCCTTAATTGCCTGGTGGATGTTCGAACGACCTTTTTTCTATTATATGTGGAATCTATATACGGTTATTTGAAACATCGTTTTTTTGTTTTCTTTTTATATAACAGTTCAGTCATACCGGTTGTGCTTTTAGGCGCCTCAATTATTCTTGTATTTAATTCAGTTTTGTTACGCTAATAAAATAAATGAAATAAATTAATAATTTTCAATTATAAATATGTCTGTAATGCAATTCTTGAATTGCAATTTATAAGTGTTGATAATTTATTAGCTCGTCTACCGCATCCATTATCTCTTCTGTATGCAGAAGGAAAGTGAGTCGATTCGAGCCCACAAGTGCCGGCTGCAAGTCAGGTTTCTAACCAGACCTCCCACTGAAGACTAGCGGCTAAGAACGAGTTCTGATTCATACTACACCCACATAAATTTATTTGGTAAGCTTTCACGTAACGAAAGATCAGTTCGAACAAATTATATGAACAATTTTAATCAGATTCAAATAGGAAGAAAATTTAAAAAATTTAAATCAGATGTTATTTATTTCAAGCGACTGTGTTACTAACCCCTCGAGGAGTTTATTCATGCATATATGTATGGCGACGTATTGTGTCATAACAGTTATTCAAGTGTTTATTAGTTTCAAGTGAACAAAACTCTTTTGTCAAAAATTGATATAATAAGCAGTGAAATCCAAATCCACTGCAATTTGGACACTCCCATTCTGGAATTAACGTCACGTCAATAGAGAAATTTATGAGTACTGAGAGAAATAAATTGGCGCAAATCGGAAAAACAAATTCAAAAAGCTTCCAGAAAGCTACTCAAAAGTAATAAGCAATTTATTCATTGTTGAATATAATAATAAAAATACAATGTTTAGTACTTTATTCACAGCTTACTGTTTTTAAGATGAAGACCGGTTTCTCTTAACGCGAGCATTATCAACGAAAAATGTCACGTTCTTAAAGATATAAAATTATAGAAATACTACTAAAAATTGTGTTTTTCTTTTTGTCAAATATATAATGCATTTTTATCATTTGACAGTTGACATCTAAAAAGTAATGCATGCATTACAACAACACTTAACGGACAAACTAATATATGTCGATCGCCATTGCTTAACCCGCTACGGGGGGCCGTTTTGTCTCTGTAATGGACCATTTCCGTGCCATATGTAATCATATTGATATAGCCGCCTTTTTAGTTTCATTTACAATTTTTTGTTTTATTGCGAGCAAGAAACAAGCTAGGTCTTTAAAACAGGAGAGAAAATATATTGTGTACCTTTTCTACACAGCTATATATTGATAAGCAAATGTTCGTTTAAGCATAGTTCTGACGATGGCGTGAGCTGAAAAAGCTATCAACTATATTTTTAAAAATAATAATTTTGTACTAAAATACATTGCTATTTTTTTCACTGTGTCATAAGAATTTATTAACTACTTAAAATAATAAGCAATATTCTTTTCAGTTTAACCCATGACAAAAATGAAATGTTTTTATTAGTGGGTGTAGTAATAATAAATATACTAAAAAAATAACTAATTCAGTAAAACAAATAATACGACTTAAAAAATACCATAGACTCTCTCATGTGTAGATACGTGATTTGAAAACTGGAGTAACACGAGTATTAAAGCGTACATTCAGCATGAAATGGGCCTCTTGGCGCTATAAATAAGTTAAGCGATTGCTTTTACAGCTGGCGTATATGTTTAAAATCGTCCATCTTTAATATCCTACACCAAATAAATAAGTATGTATTTTCGTTGAAACACAGAATTTGATATTACGAATTACAAGTCATTCAAAATCTCGTTTTTGATTACATTACATTATCAACATTTTATTGTATTATTCAACAATTTATCTCCGTATTTCGAAAAAATGGAAATAAACAACTCTTCATTATTAACAGACAGTGAAATTATGTATTAATATGGAATTAAATTTAATGTAAAGTTCTTACAAAAAAAAAAAAATTATCATGTGCGTTGTACAACTCAATTGTTACGATCTGAAATGTATTTAGTTCTACAAGAATCATTTTTTAAGTGATTATTTTAGTGGAAGTGGAGGTGATTTAAATAAATAAAACAGATTATTTCACAGAGAATTTATTACATTAGCGTGGCATGAAACTAGGGTGTTAGCACAGAAGAGAATATGTATTGTGTACCGTTTCTACGCAGCTACATAAAGATAAGTAAAAGAACATTTAAACATAGTTTTGATGAGGGTGTATGCCGAAATAGCTATCATCTATATAACACGGTGAAAAAATAGCAATGTATTTTAGTTCTGCAATTTTTCTTATTAGCTTAGCTATTTTTTCACCATGTTATAATGGAGTTCTACCAAGCAAATCACAATTCAATCAATAAAGTAAACTATATATCTTATAAATTTTGTAGAATTAAAATACATGGATATTATTTCAACGTTCGTGTAATAATTAACTCTAAAAAGCGCCATTTAAAATTTGTAGAAGCAATATGATTCACTTCAACAATGACGTAATTAATAAATCTCGAAGCTTTCTTGGTGTGGAGCTTTTGCAGCTGTAAGACAGTAGACAGCGAGTTGGCTGTTTGTATAGGAATTAATGCGTTGAAATTAATGAACCAACGCACCGCCGACGGCTGAAATCAATGAACGAGAGCTTTATTTATCGGAACGGGAGCTTTCGGTCGAAATACAGCGCCGGTTGATGCGTCGCGACGTCTCACACCGTGGAAGCCGGTAATAACAAAAATCGGCGTCGATTTGATGGAAAAATAGCAGATATGCATATTAAATTCCAATTGAATTTATTTTACATTGCGAGTGTTGTAAGAATACATTAATTCCTGACAGTTATTATTTTTACGCGTTAACACTGCATTGTTTTTATTGTAAGTATGAAATACTATTGTATTATATATCAGATATAACAGAGATAATCTCGACAGTAGTATAATATTTGAGAATGTATTTTTCTTTTAGACGGAATGATAGCAATTTAGGAAATAGTATTTGAAAAAATCATTTTACGACTACTATCATATTAAATACTGATTGAGAATAGTGTAATCTCTAAATAAGAAAGCATGGCGTTCAGCCACAAGTTAATAGTTCCGAAATTAAGGTTATAAAAATGTATAATTTAAGTTCTCCGGTAAAATTTACTTTTTAATTTACTACACTTTTCAATAGAATATACAATACACTCAATTAGGTGTTCACTTAGTTATGTGTTTAAATCCATCGCATAAAATTTTAATACATATTTACGATCGATTTGTTACTGCAAACAAGACCATCTGTGCTATTTTCATATCTTACAATCTATATCTCTTTGGCTCTTTGTAAATATGAAATAATAAAAACCACTCGCAATGCAATGTATTCTTCTTACAGGTCAAAATATATACATAATAAGGATATTCTTTCATATTTACTTACCACTTAAATATGTTTGAGAGTGGTAAAGTGAAGGCTCGGATAAGATATTAAATAGTTTATGTTTTGAAGAGGTGGCAACAATGTATGTAGAAAGGATATCGATGTGACGGTCTGTTCAAGTGTTTGAATTTTTGAACAGTAGGAAATGACTTGTTGTTTTAATAGTGAATCACTTCTCGGTACGATCGTTAATTGTCAGTGTTTAAAACGGGACTGCCAAAAGATTTTTTAAAACTCTTGATTGTTATGCTTATGGAGCACACAAAAATGTTTTCGTTTATCTTACATGAGTTAAACAATTGTTTTTTCTTTCATTTTTAAGTTGAATATAAAGTAAGCCAGAATCGAAGAAAAATGATAACATATTAACACTTTCGATTACTGAAAGAAAGTGCAGTTAATTCAGTAATAATTAACTTTAAGGACAGCAAATATTTATAACAACTAGTTGAGTTTTAAGTAAGTTTTACATTAAGGTAAATAAATGTACATGCATGTATATTTTAATACAAGTTATAATTGACATCTTTGAGATTTCATAATTTATGAAAATACGCAAACTGTTTACTGTCTGTCAGTTCTATTGCATCTGTAAGACAGAATGCCTGAAGATGTCGAAAGGCGAAACCTGTGTCGATTGTAACAAAGCCTATAGAAGTGTGTACAGTTTCAACAATTCGTTTTTTTATTCTACGTTTCGCATCTTCAGACTAATAGGGCAAGGTTATTCATTACTAAAATAAGCTGTATGAATCTTATTCATAACTTAAATATGTCACGTTGCGTGACAGAATTCCCTTTAACTACCCTGTAGAGCTGTGTAAATGATATTCCAACACCAAGCACTTCAAAAATTGATTGAATAATGTAAGTGTTAAAGAATAGTATGGAGATCGTAAGGACAAATCAGACGACCATTTAATATAGAAATTTGCTTCGTACACAAAAGTTTTGACGCTGTAATATTTTTAGTTTTAACAATCAGCCGTTTCAACAGTTGAGAGTTGACATTCGGCAGTAAGATTGTAAAATAACATTTACAAAATTTAAAATGTTGGTTGTAAGATAGAGCGACAGACGTTATTTTACAGTGATATTATAGATATGGGAAGGGCACTAAACTATGCGTTCCTGATTGTTCCTGGACCGTGAAATTGATCATTGCGTTCGAACACATTTAAGTGTATTAAATAGGTGAACTGTGTCAGTAGTAGTTCGTCAGAGGGTTCAAGGATAATTTGTTATATATCATACATTAGGTAATTATAAATACGCGCTATCAACTAAATAACGGAATATAAAATGAACGCTAAATATATTTCGAAACGTCATTTAATAACGCAATTATTTTTAACAATGGCACCTAATTTTCCTTTAAAAAAAACTATCGTCTTATTGCATCAGAAACTAATAATTTCTCGCCGGTCATATAAAATGATTCATTTTTATCGCCATGTTTGTTCTTTCCACAACAAAATGGCAGACAGGTTGGATATACGTAAGTTGTTTGAAGAAACAGATTTTTTCAATAGATAACAACAGAGAATACAAACCGCCAAGCTTCGAATGATTCATACATCTGACAGATAAAGATCACATCACATCATTAAAACACTGATTTTTATCAACGAATCTGTAAAATTATCAATGAGTATCTCAAGACTGAATTATTGTGGGTTGGCAAGTCTGAACTTTTTGAATTTATTTATCGATACCGCATTTCTAAAGTGTCACAATTCAAAAGACGTAGTTTTAGGTAATAATAAGGAAATTAGATTTAATCTTCTCAAATTCATTGATTAGTTTTTTCATGACAATTATTTGACATTTAACATGCGTTACAAAATATAATCATCAGAGTTATTGAAGTATGGAACAATAATAACCCCTGCCATTCTAAAATAACCACAGATTACTACTTGTTACATTTCAGAGGTGGTAGATATCGGTATTCTTAACACTCATATTCAATTCAAGACTGCATTTTTCGACTTGTTACACTTTGGAACTGAGGTATTGATACATACGTGTATGTTATAACCGCTTGTTATCGTGAATATATATCGATAAGTGGTTCTGACAAAAAAAAATATATGATTATTTCTTTAATATGTATGTGCTACTCGCCAATGACGTGAGGCATTGATACGGAGCCATCGATTGGCATAACTTAACGCATGTTTATTTTGCTAAACAATGTACGTAGTCATTAAACTTACATTGGTGCTAACCAAAGGCACAAAGAACAACTGATGTACGTAAACGACGAGTACATAACCAAGTATTAGTAAATAGAAAACAGTCAGTTTTCAATAGGTCGTGTGGAATTAATTAAGAACATGATGTGCTCAGTAGACCAAATGCTGCGGTTTTGATCTTGCAGAACAAAGGCCTGGCAATTCTATTTATTGAAATTATAATTTAGTGGTTAATTGTACTAAATGAATGGACAGATAAAACTGAAATATCGTTGTTTGTTCCTCTTAATTTATTTTCTACTTCACTCAGTTTGAATATAATGTCAAAATATTTTTAGAGGTTTATCCATGACGTTGTGGTATTGAGTTTATAATGTCATACCGTTACTTTGTATTTTCTATAAATAAGTAAAAAAAAAAAAAAACAATAAATATTACAATTTAAATCGAGTTATTTCTGATGCGTCATTGCGGTAACTTTGCAGAATTAAATTTTATTATATGTATAATAAAATTTGATTATTTTAGTATAGACCCTCTTATGTCTGTAACATTATGTTCATAAAATATTTTACTTCCTTTCGATGCACATCTTATGATAACCTGTAAATAATTTTTTCAGTTCTAAAAACCTTTGGTTTTGTATACCTGTAAAATTTAACTCATTTTTTTGTTGTATATTATAAAAAGCATTGTTTTTAATTTGTATTGTATCAGTTGATAATACTCACGATGGGCGAAACCGTTCCTGATCATAGAAATATTAAATCATGGAAATAGTACTAAAATGTGATATTTATGATTTAAAATATAAGTAATACCTTTCCCCATGAATTGGCAATTAAAATGACTTCAACTTTTACTAATTTCTAAAAAGTTACAAATGTTTTGTTTTTTGAATCGCTTGGTGAGTTTCTTTCAATTCAATCTACCAAACATTGCTATTGTGGTCAAGTTGAACAATGTAAAATTGCCAGATAGTTTTTCGGTTCTGTAGCCTAATGGATAACGCTCTTAACCTTTCCTTCTAATCGGTGGCTTTGAAGAGTTCACACATTGATATTACAATCTAATTATGTCTACACTGCTTCATTCATCACCATCCTCCAATCCTAAAAAATAGACGATTGAAAACAGTCAGTTCTTGTTAACCCGCCGACATTAAAAGATTATTGAATTTTTTTGACGAAAATTCTACTGCGTTTCAGTTTAATATGCTTAATAATGAATGTGGCTGTAATCCATTTTGATCCGTTTTATTAAATGGCCCATAACAATTCAATGAGTACTTCCTGTCCCGAAGTGGTGAAATAAAAGTGCGACCCATCTCGGAATTCGAATGGCTTTGTGATTGGATAATAGCGATACGCGTGCCACCAATCATGGAACGGCGCCGGCGTCTGCGCACTTATAACCCTCGACAAAAGAGCACAGTTATAAAACTGAAAAGGGGGCGGAAAATCCGCGAACAAATAGGGCGGCATTTTTCAATGGCTTATAGAAATCCGGCAGGTATTTATCTGGAACGATTTTATTGGATAGGGAATTATTTTAATATGATACGCCACGCTTTCATAGGATGTCAATATTTATTTGGTATTATTATACAGCAGCAGCATAAAAAAAAACACCCAGCGAAACCGGTGACGTCATCATACATAGCAAGAACTATTTTAAGATCGCAATACTTGTGTCGTTGATGTGTCGACAGCGGTCAAAAATATTCAAATGTTAAAAAAATCATACGAAAATCAATGATTTCATTACCATTTTGGGATCAAATTGAAATGTTACTCGACTCAAAAGATAAAACGACCGAGGTGTTAATTTTCCTTTTGTAGTGAAAAAGCAATATTATTTACACAATAAAACACAATGTTTAGTACTGTTTGCATGATTTTATATTATTACGATCGGTACCAGTTTCGCTCTTAAAATTTTGAATAAGTTGCCATGTTTTAATTTTTATTGTTATTGTTCAGTTGTTATGCACTCGATCAACGAAAACTGTCTTGATTTAAATAACAAAGCATTGTGGTTAAGTATTTAAAAATAAAGCGACCATTTACAAATCAGCTTTGTTCACGTCACTGTAAAAATAGTGCCATTTAGGCTTTCCAGCGGTCAAAATTTACATATTTTAGTCGATAGGTTTTGATATTTAAAATCTAGCTCAATATTCGTCTTAAAATGTTGATTTTTAAATGTGAAACTTTTCCTGCCGCGTGAGTTCATTATACAATTTGGAGTCTCGACACAAACTGCGCAGTTATTGATCAGTCATTGATGACATTAGGACATATCATTCTATGTATGCTATTGAAAATATTCGGTATTGTAAAGATTGATTTATCAACTGTACTACTTGAGCCAAAACATTTTTGTGTACACAAAAAATGCCGTTTTAGATCTTTGTAGTAGATCACGACAGTATAACAATTTTTAAGCAATACACAAATATTTAATTCGCATTGTTATAACTTTTTACGATTCCACATGTTTTCTCAATAACTTTCCGGGATTCGTCTTTCGGCATCTTCGATAGAATGTCTGGAGATGTCAAAAGGCGAAACCCGGGTCGTCAGTGACAAAACATGTGGAATCTTACAATGTTTCAACAATTAAAGTTTGATGTTGAAATTCCATCAAGCACATTCAGTCGATATTATGAATTACATAAATATTTACTAAGACGTCAGTATTTAAGTTTTCAGTCCGAATAACGAATTGAAATCTTGTTTGCTACACTAAGAAAAAAAACACAAATATAAAACAGAATAGAATGAGTGCCGGAAGCTATTAGAATCGTTAAAATGAAATTTAATGATGCAAGATCGTGCATTCATTTTGCTCTAATAAATACAGCGTACGTAAAAAACAGTTTAATCTACTGAAGATGAACTATTATGCCGGCGTATGGAAAAAACGGCTATTGGTAAGAATGATAGATCAATTAAGACCGATAAGTGGTGTTTACTGTAATTTTTTGGAGGAAAAACGTAATCTATTATTTTCTTTAGCAACATTTGCAAAAAATTCTCAAACTGTGAGGCCTGATCAGATAATATAAATATTTTCGGCTAAGTAGTCTTTTCGTTACAAAATAAAAAGCAAATTTTAATTTAAAGCGCAGTGTTGTAATGAAGTAAAGATGTCGTTTTTTTTTTTAATACTCCAGTTTAATGGAATCAATTATAAATTAAAACCTGAAGAGAGGAACAGGTCTTGATTATATAAAATAAATAATAAAAAATTTTGGTATTTTATTAAAAAAAAAAACAATGAGCAATATTTCCTATTAATGGATCAATATGCTTCACATGAGTAGAGTACATCGATCGAGTTCAATAATTAATAATGAAACTTGCATGGGATAAGTAAAGATATGTGTTTTAAATAAGCAATATATGTTTGAAATAAGCAAGTGTTTATGTTAATTACAAATTCATGAAAATGGTAAATTGTCAAAGCTAGTCTAATAATCACTTTAATCCATACGCTTCACTAACTAACCTTTGATAACGGAGCGTCGATTTTTCGACGGTCTCATTTTCTGCGTCGATCCGCGTCATAATACTATTTTATCTCTGTTTTCAATTGAGCATACGCTTTGACATGCACAGATGTACTACGTCGAAATGTCGTAAAAAGACCCCGTAATTAATAGGTGAAGATACAATAATAATGACAAATGAACAATAAAAGTGCGCGTTGTACACATGCAAACAATAAACGGACCAACGCAGCAATAATATTGATTGTCCAAGAACTTTCGTAGAAATATCTTGGTAAGTTTACTTAAAGCTTCAAATCTCAGCTGAAATTTTTGTCCAAGCACACTTAGACATGTCAAAATAAAAAAAACACGTTAAACATGACAATTAACATTGTAATTTTTTGCAAAAAAAGCGCGTTAAAAGTAATAAAACAAAGATGTAACATTTTCACGCCGCCGTTAAAAACAATGACACCTTGGACGTTAAGAAAATAGAATGTGGGAAAATATTTACATAAATTATACATAGCCACGTTGAAGCACTATAATCAATAACTTTGCACTAAAATATTATACGTTAGGCATAATGTATTGAACTATTATAAAGCATTTACTGAATACGTTATGTGAATTCCAAATAGGGGCTAAACAACAAATATGAAACGATTTAGTTAAAATACGATATCGACCGAGTGACTTGTAAAGTTAAATAATTGCACGTTCCACGACGCTATAAATCATGATTAACAACTAAATGACTTCCATTGACTGCTACTTACAATTTTGAAGTCGAGCTTTTGGTAAGGGATTGACAACCAACAATAGACGACGAACTCTGTTGCGTAGCTCGGATAGTTATAACACGGTGAAAAAATAGCAATGTATTTTAGTTCTACAAAATTCTTAAAATTTTGTAGAACTAAAATACATTGCTATTTTTTCACCGTGTTGTAATGGAGTTCTACCAAGTGAATGCCAATTCAACCAATAAATCGGATAGTTATCCTTGTATTTTTTTTCGTTAATTCGATTTATTTAAAATTTATTATCAGAATTAATTTAGAATATTGATTGAGGGTGCTATTTACGGCAAGCTGATTTTAAAAAATCACACGAACAATGCTCTACAGCACATAATAAATTGACTATGAAACATTCACCTTTAAAAGAGCAAAATATGTTAACTCACTAAGAGTGACTTTTTAAAGTAACTTTTTCACACACATATTCGTGTATTAAAATGAGAAGAATCGGTTAATTAATAAAGTTGATTGTGCGACTTTGTTCAACATGAACAATGATAAGAAGCAAAATCGCTGAAAGTCCATCTGTATAGAATAGAGATATTGTCAATGGGCTAAGATATGTGTGAGAATTTTCGTGTAGCAATTAAAAAAACCGGAATATATTTTTTTATGTATTATTGACATTATATATGTAAAGCACATCATAAATAACAACGATAGATTGATTGATCGACTGTAAAAAAATACCTTACTTATGTCTTATCGCGATTATGAAGAATATAGTAGTTTACATATTTTAAAATAATAAGTTTTTTAATGTATAAAAAAACTTGGAAATATTTGTACCAAATGAGTTCATAGTTATGTTTATATTTCAGTGGATTAAAATGTTCTTAAAGATTGACAAACACTGAAATTTATATTTGCAGCGGATTCTAGAGTTTTGATATGAAACTGGAGTTTACAATGAAATTAATATAAGAAACGACCAACTATTAAGTTGTTTTATTGAACGTCAAAAGCATTGAGCGGAGGTCAGAATGCCAGAGGCCAATTTATGCTGGAACAATTTAATAGTTTTAGTGATCTCAGCAACGCAACTAATAGTATAGGTACTTGTAATGGATTTAAGCGTCATAGTAAATTTGCACGTGCCGTAGAGGCAATAGAGAAAATTGTTGAACGTTTATAATATGTGCTAAAAATTAAGTTCTGCACGGTAAATATGAGCATTATCATATTGTAAGTTAGTTCATTGAACTCGTTATGTTTGATATCTTTGTCAAATGAAACCGTTGAAACTAGGGTTGTGGAGTGGCAGTGTTTTGGGAGTCGGAGTCATAAAAATGATCGAGATTCGACTACTTTACCGATTAGACGATTTTGAAGAAGGTCTCAATGTTATATTGTGACACTGGCAATGAATACAAATAATAATGGATGAGACCTTCATTTAGTAAAATATGTATAAATATCATTTTGCAAAATCACATATAATGATCCATCTGCTGGTGTTGTTAACATAATAATGGAATAAGCAAACAAACCGTGAAAAGAGCATGCGCATAGAACACATAAGAGGCATGTCCTGTTCACTCCTTGAGAGGATTATTGCCCGCCAGTTAAAATGATTCCATATAATATGTAATGAAATTAATATTGGTAAGGCAGCGTTTACAAGGAAGAAACAATCTGCATCATTATAAGCGAATCACTTGAGATGTAACGGGTATTCATAAGTAGTAGGCCATGTGCATTCGGACACAGGGGCGGCGGGGATAATTTTATGTTAGAGTAAAATCATTCAGATCATTGAACAAAAATAGAACACAATTTGATCTACTGAATATAATATATGAAATAGAAAATAAGTATTCTTTGCAAAAAGCAACCCGGGTTTGCAGTTTAACTGCCCTGTAAGACGCAATCTAATAACATTAAATGATCTCAAATCAAATATTAAGCTTCATAAAAAAATCATATAGTAACGACCTCTACATATTTTTAATTTAATTTATGATATCGACTATTTTCAAATCGGCAAATTTCAACAACAAATTTGAATCGTTGAAACGTTGTACACTTTAACATGTTTTGTCACTTACGACCCAGGTTTCGCTTTCTGTTGCATCCGGATGATAGAATGGTTGAAGATGCCGAAAGGCGAAACAAGTGTAATTAGTGAAAAAGTATGTGGGATTGTCAAGCTTCATATACAATACAATTGTTGATAGCTATTCCGGCTCCATCATTGTAAGAACAAAGTTCAGTAAAATTTTTGATTGATCTTAGTTTTTTTTTTATATCGTCTCGCTTATTCTAGCATCATTACTTTTATGTATAATTTAAGGTTTCACGTAAGTTAATGCTCACGTAAGTTAATGCTCGTTTGTAGATAAACATAGGTTCTTTTTTAAATTCTACTCAAGCAGGGAGGGACTTCTGAGAAAATTCCAAGTCAACAATATAATTAAATTAAAACATTAAATATAACAGTTTTCCCTGGCAACATTCGTTCAGTTTAAGTATTTTTTTCATACTGGGACTCGAACCAGTGAAACCCTTAACGAATACTGACTAAAAAAATAACTTTCCACATATCTACAAGCTATATTGTTTCTAATGTATTTATAAAATAAAGCATACATTAAAACAAATTGCCCAATCTAAAATAATCGGTTTTTTAAGCATCTCAATACATTGGAGGTTTATTTTAACTCTAACTTTATGATATAGGATATCAGTAACGAGACGCCTTTGTGGAATTTTACCTCTCTCCTTAGCCGAAGTGGCGGTAGGTATTCCGCGTTGCGCGCATTTCGACCATATGGTCCGCGCTCTCTCGCCACCATTGCCCATAAACGTTGCCGAGGGCCTGCTCGTCATCTTACCTCTTCCCTCCCCCCACTTCCTCCGATCTGGCGTTGGTGGCGGCCAGGTCCCAAAGACGGCGTGAGAACCGAGGCTGGAGGTAAACAATGGCCCCGGAAACGTATACTGTACGCGAGCAATTCGTCTCACGGAGGAATCTCGATAAAAATTGCATTTAGTTTAAGTTATTACATCATAATAAATTTATTTATGTTATTGGCAAAGGTTGGGCACGTTCATAAGATCATCGAATACACATCAGCATTGTTTTTCAATAGTAAACAAATATAAACTTTAAAAATATACACATTTGTATACGGTTAACCTTTTGAACAGTACTTTATTTTCTATTAAATGAGTTTTTTTGCTGTGCGAAGAATATTACTTTAAAAATACAATTGATAAACGCATATTGAAAAATGTAAATGAATTTATTCATAATTAATTTTCAAGATTGATTGAATTGAAATTAATTGGAAGAATTCTTATTATAACACGGTGACAAGATAGCAATGTATTTCAGTCCTGATGAAGGCGTAAGCCGAAATAGCTACCATACACTTTATAGAATTTGTAGAACTTAAACCCATTGATATTTTTTCAGCGTGTTTATTTTATAGAAGCTATTACATCCGATTAAGCCTAAAACATAATTGCATTCAGAACGCATATGGTTCCTATCAGGGCGACGGTATCTATTTAATTCAATATATAGAGAGATAGGGTTTAAGCTACCCTAAGATATCCCCAGCACATGGCCATCGTGTCTTTTTTTATAACGCTCATACGATGTATAAATTTTGAAACGCCATCTAATTATGTCATATCAAAACTGCTATCTTTAGACGTAATCCAATAATTTAATGTACACTACAAAAATATTAATACAGCGCGAGTTTCATAAATGCGGCTATAGGGCGTGAAAAGGTTCTAAAAACCGTGATCCAAAATACATAGTGATATTTTGAAAAAGAGTGTAAAAGATAATAATCGTTAATACAATACTCGAAAGAGGAGTACAATATGGTTTTTACAACCTTGTGTTTCGGATAGTGACTAAACGGCAACCGCAATATCGATCAAAGAAATGAATATGCCTATATAAATTAGCTTTCCCTTTTAGTTGGACTATCGTGTAAACTAGGCATTCTTCAGGAATTTACTTGATAGAACTCCATTATAACACAGCGAAAAAATATTATTTGTTTTCAATTGATCACAAAATGTATTGTAGAAGTACTTAAAAAATGTGTTTTTATTATTTAAAATATCTGGTCTTTCCATCGAGAAGTGAAAATTAACACCTTAAAAGTAATATTTGTGTCGCAAATATGGATTAAATATGAACGAATTGTTGAATAGTGTAATATTTAAAAACACTTTTTGACAGTCGGATAATCGTATATTAGATAAAATATTGTTCACGTGGAATATTTCTAGTGGTAAATGGGTTCGTGCGTTCAGTATGTTTACGTTATATTTCCGTCAGGAATAGCTCTAGTGTTATCGTATCGAATTTTATTGATTTAATTTCGCCTTATGGCTCCAGCTGCTAAGAACGAATACGAAGATAAACAAAAAACAAGCAATTAAATCAAGTGTTTTATTGTTCGTCGGCCATTTTGCGAAGCGGTCCGGTGGGAAAGTGAAAATTTGTCGTCGTAAAACCGAGGCCGCGATCGGAATCGACTAAATAATAGGTATTTTTTACAACTAGTCCTAAGGCATTCAGCTACGAATTCCGTTATTTAGTTATTTGGATTAACACGGCGTAAATCTTGCTAAGAACAGCAAATAGAAAATAATATTGTCTCGTGGGTCGTAAAATTACGTAAAGGAAAAAATAGCGCTGCTAGGAACGACAGTAAAACATGGCGGATGCATTTCAGCTACTAAGCTTGTGAAATCGTTAAATAATGTAGTTTAAATAATTTACAGTTACGATGTCATTATATATTCACATAATTAATATCAAAGCGGATTTTATTTTATTTATCCCACTGGACAAATTAGTTTTAGTAATAGTCAATACAATAAAACACATCACAACTTTTATTTAATTATATAAAGTTTAATACAGAAAAAAAAATTAGCAATGTATTTAAGTTCTACAATATTTTAATAAGAAATGGTTGATAGCTATTTCGGCGGCAACAATTGCGGATTTACGTGTGATCGGCACATATATGTTTTATGCAAAAGATTGGTATTATATAGAGAAATTTTATTTTTTCCAGCACGGTGAAAAAATAAGAACGTATTTAGTTCTACAAAATATATACGGTATATACTTAATATCATCTTATAAATTTTATACAATTAAAATATATTGCTATTTTTTCATAGTGATATAATGGGTTTTCTCCCAAGATAATTGACGATGTAATCAATTATTTTTTTCTATAAGAAACTTTATAATCGATAGTCACAAATAGTTAAAAATAAAATACTCAATAATTTGACTCACAGTTTAGATGTCATCGTAATATATAAGACCATTATAAATTACAATCTTGTAATCAAGAGGATACAGTCAATTGGGAGGGTTATGGTAAATTAACAATATAATCAATATTATTTATTCATTATAATAAAAAAAAAACGTAACTAATTAATAGTTATAAAGCAATATGAAGGTAGCTATCAAAACAAGTTTTTTTCCAATATTTATATAAAACCTGATCAAATATAATAAAACCATATGTGGGATCATTTCAATTTTACAATGCATATTTAAGACATTTTGGAAATCTCGCATGTAAAAAATTATATTATTTACTGATAATATAAAAGAAATATAATTTACGGATTTTTTAGGTGAGGCTTTATTTATCAAAGTTCAGTGAACCAATAAATTATGTAAACACATTATTTTCAGTAATTTATGTAGATTAAGCTATTGGCACACGACAAAATTAATCAAACCTAGTGATTAACAAAATTAATAACTATTTTTATCAAGTAAAATATGCTAAATGCCACGAAACAAGAAAACTAAATTACTATGTTTTTAATTAACTCATTGAAAAAAAAATCATTTTATTAGAGTTCGTAATGAACTTTGATTGTACACCCAGTCCTTTTTTTACGCGATCAATGCTTCCAGAAAACGGCGCTTAAAAAAACCACAACTTTCATATAATTTGACAATTTAGTTCCAAAAATTGAAATATCGCGAGAAAAAGTCCCAGAAACGTATGAAAAACTGCCGTCCAAAAAATCGCGTATAATCGAATTCGCGTTAAAAAAGGACTGGGTGTATATTCAATAGTGTTTAACAAAAAAGAGCCTAACTTAATAATATAAGGTATTATCTATCAATAATAACTTAAATAATACAAAAGCATTTTTTTTCTGCATTTCTGCAAAATGAACTAAAGTGAATTAATGCTTCTTTGAATTGCGGGTATCAAAATATCGTATTATTTAAAGTTCCAAGTGGATTGGTGTCTAAAATTTCAAACCCTTTTTCAACTCAATCCCATTAACAGAATAAAAAATCGAGATTAGCTGAACAAAGAGCTTCGTCAATGAATTAATTCATCAATCCAAATAATTTTATCAATACAAACACAAACTAACCGTTTCTCATCAAACAATGTGCCTCAGCCTAATTGGGAAGATATATTTTATAAAAAAATAGCTTCATAAACGTAAATTTTAATTTGATTATCTAACTATAAACGAAATCGTGTGTTATGAGTGTTTTAAAATTTATGTGCACATACAAATACGGTTAGGCGTAAATATGCAGTTTTACGGACAATTTAAGATATTAAAATAGCTATAGAAGACGCAATTCATCGTACAACCAAATTAAACGGTGGGAAACCTATTATTTTAAAAGACAAGCGGTAACAAAATATACTATAGAATCGTTTTTCGTGTGAATTTCTTGTTGTTATTATTGAAACTGTGACAAAACTTTTAGGGAGAATATTTTCAATATTATTTGCATCCAAAGAAATCTTCCATCAATTAATAAATTTATTATATAATATATAAAAGACAATAATATTGAGTTATATTCGCACAATCGTTGGCAAGTTAATTCTACAATTCTAGAATCAAAGTAATTTAATTCTTTGACCTCTTATTTATATCCAACAAATACATACGGAAGTTATCGTTCGTATATTAAATATTAATGATTATAATGCGACACAAATATACATATGTATACGAAAAACATAAAACTAAGTGTTTGTGAGACTACATATGTGCCATATGGGAAACAAAGAAGTGATTAACTCGGATCCGGATTGAACAATACTTCCAATTATTAATCAATCTCTTCTTGTATTGATCCAACAAAGTGTTGCAATGATTACAAGCGATTATCACATTAAATAAAAGATTTCCAGAATACACCTACTCATTTAAACAATTACCAAGCTTTTGTCCGGAAATTTTTGTTCTTTGATTCAAGTTTCTTCGACAGTCGTTTTCTCACAATGCTCTTTGGAAACTAAAGATTTCTTCGTATTGTGTTAAAAATTATTGATATTTACTGAAGAAATTATTGAAATAAGTAAACATATCGATATTTTCTCTTTTCTTTGAATGTGGGAAATAACACTGCGTAAGATCGCTTCAATATATCTAGTATTTAATGAATGAAAATGAATCAAAAAGCACGTATGCATAATTATCATATTTTCAACTCTTTCGACACCTACACATTTGAAAAATTGTATAGAATCTAGAACACTTGATCAATCCCATTAAACTGATATGATTCAAATCAAAATGAGACTATTTTTATATATTGAAATCAATAATTTGCAGGTGTGCAAAAAAAATGCCAAATTACCAAATTAAAAAGAATTTCTAGCAATTCAAGTCTCTATTAAATAAGCATGGCAGTTTCACCCTTCGAGAAAGCGTTTCGATTGCAACTAGAACTTGCAAAAGCTACGCAATTCCATATGCAAATATTGCATTGAATTTTAATCCCAGTACACGTCATTTTGCGACTGATCTCCTAAAAATCGAAATTCTTACAAAAATAAAGGCTGATTAAATTTGTTTTCTAATATACATAAGGCAGTATAACACGTGCTGAGAATTCGTTCAAACATAAGAAAATGTATATTTATGGAGTAGCTACATTAACAAAAAGGCTATCCATGTACCATACCAATCATGACTGAATATAATCCATTGTACCTGAGCTATTAACGGTAAGCTAACAACCACCATAGAAAATTTACATACAGTAGAAGGCGAACATGACAAAGCTATTTTCGATCATGCTTCGGTGAACACATAGATACCTATCGTCGATACAAATGAATGGACAGGGAAAAAAGTGGGCTAGGCTTCCTTTTCTTAAGTGCGTGAGGTGAGTGTATGAACTATGATCCGATGTTTATTGTACAAGCAGACCTTTATTGATTTCAAATGTAGACAGGGTGGTCATGTCAAAGGAATGTTTCTTAGTGCACAGAAGTTACAATAAAAAATAGCTTCACGTATGTTACAAGCATTGATCGATTCTTTCATATCACGGTGTTGAACTCGTCAATTGTATTTGAGTTGGCTTTGTGTAAATGAAGTATTTAGCGATAGTAAAATGTATTTTATAGCATTCAAATAATACAAAATATTTCAGATTACAATTTTTATACACGGTTGTTGTAGGTATTTCGGTTTCGGCCATCGTCATAACTAATTTAAGCTAATTTATAAGTGCACCTTTGCAGACTGTTTAAACCACTTTTTATCATTTAAACACATTTGAATTATTGAAAATTTGTACACTTTCTAATGTTTATTGATTGAATTGGCATTCACTTTGTAGAACTCCATTATAACACGGTGAAAAAATAGCAATGTATTTTAGTTCTACAAAATTATTTTTAACAAAAATAGTTGATAGCTATTTCGGCTCACGCCATCGTCAGAACTACTTTCTAATGTTTATCAATAAAGAAACGGGGCTTCTCCTTTTGGCATCTTCATGCATTCTATCACACAGATGCAACAGAACTGACATAAGGAATCGTACAAAATTTTCAACAATTCAAATTTTATATCGAAATTCCATCAAGTACCTTCAGTCGATATTATAAATTATATAATTTAAACATAAAATACGTACTGTAAAATAAAAGTATATTTAATGAGTAACTAAAGCACAGAAGACTTTTGAATCAAAGGTTTTCGCTAGCTCATTAAACGTGTTTTAGTGCAATACACACTTTCCAATAAGGATGAAACTTTTGATGATTTCGAAATTCAGTATGGGATTTCCCTATCCGTTTGTTTTTGTGTTATTGATAATAAGCTCTTATTGACAACAACTACAAAAGTAGTCAGTGGTCAACATTAAGCCCATGGAAATTAAAATAACGCTTTCAAAATGTCAGGTCAACTTTCCAAATTACGAATTCAACAAATAAATAATTATATTCGAAGCTTTAGCGCCTATATATATATATATATGCGTCAATCAAAGAGGTTTTATTGAATGAAGTATTTCAAATATTATATACAATATCGAATTTCAGCACATATCGTATTGTAATTAAAAGATTCCTGTATGCGTACAATGCAAAGAAGAATTTACCACAACTATGGTTGGTAAATTGCTTGGAAGTCGACAATGTTTATGTATGATGAATGGGACCAATCAAAATCTATTGAAAACATCAGCCTTTGTGGATATAATATATGGCTTTAAGTTAAATTCAGTTGATGCAAACAATCGGTTCACGGGCGACAATCCTTGCTATATTTGTAATTGGTTTTTGTAAATTCAGAATTATTTATCATAATGTAAATTTTTCACTTTTCATTACATCGGCTTTCTATAGTGAGAAAAATGATGAAATAACAATAAATATTCCCTATGTTTTCCTCTACAAATTCTAATAAGCATTAAGTGAATTTGAAACATAATCATGCAATTATAATTATGACAAAAAGCTATTAAACTACTATAATTACTACAAACATAAATTGATGGCCAATAAAATGCACACAAAACGAGTTTTCTTTAAATTCAAACCACGACATTAAATTAATTGATTGCGACGCAGTATAATTTTAAACACATTTAATTTTGCTCTTACAAGTTTACTATCACTACATTACGATTCACGGTCAATATCGTTAGTAAATCAATTAATCAAACAATTTGAACATCGGTGGTCCTAAAATTTTGAAGTAGGAAATGAAATAACTATTAATTTCTGTTTATTCCTTTTATATACATGAATGAGAAAACTGTAGAGAATACATAAAAACGATTTACCAATCAAACACATACAAATGTTTTTAAGGTGTTAACTGTCACTTCTTGATGGAAAGGCATGATATTTTAAATAATAAAAACACATTTTTTGGTACTTATTTCCAGAATATATTTTTTGATCAGGACCGGTTTCGCTCATCGCGAGCATTCAGTTGCACCAGAGCACCAGTTGATAATGCTCGCGATGAGCGAAACCGGTCCTGATCAAAAAATATTTTGTGGAAATAGGTACTAAAAATGTGTTTTTATTATTTAAAATACATACAAATGTGTTTCCTTTAAACGGTGAATGATTTTGGTCTTGAGATTTGATCCGTTTACCGGGAAAATTCATACACCGTATTTCCTCGATTATAAAGAGCATAGTTTTCCAATTTTGGTACCTTTGAATTTACTTGCGTCTTATAATCGATGGTATCTTACAATCGATATTAAGCCCCGCAGACAGGATATTACAGGACATTAGGTGTCAACCGTTCACTAAAAAAATCCTGAAGATTGTATCTGAAGGCGCTTGATGGAATTTCAATATCAAATTTGAATTGTTAAAACTATGTACGATTCCGCATGTAACATTGTCACTAACGATCCGGGTTTCGCCTTTCGGCATCGTCAGGCATTCTGCAATCACGCTGATGCAACAGAACTGACACATATTATACAGTTAGTTAGCCTTTGGTTATATACAAAAGAAGTTAATTATAGGAAGAACACACACCTTAAGGCTAGGATACAAATAATAATTAAAATGAATTTCAAAAATATTGGTTTAATTATTATAATAACATTCAATTGCTTGTAATAAGTTTTATTAACGCTAAAAACTGTTAATGGGTTTTTCATGAAAGGATTTAACAACAAATAATAATCAGCTATCATTACAATGCAATTGGGTAATTTTAGACTTAGAAATACCTACTTATCTCAATTTGGCAGGTAGCGGTTAATATTGAATATCACATGAAAGGAATTAAATTTTTTATTTGGTTTCTATAACTTATGTAGAATAAGGTTAAAATAAAGCTGCGTCTTAAAATCAATGGCGTTTTATATTCAAGGAAATACGGTATATTCTAGATTGTATATTTCAGCGAGGAAAAGTCAATTTTATTGCAATGTCTTGACATAATGGTGGCATGATACGAAAAAGTTTTATTTAATTAAATGCATTTTTATTTTATGCATTCAAATATTGATGTAAAAATTAATTAGTGTTGTAAATTTAGATGAACTCAAGATGCTAAATGTCAAATAATTAATACAAATTAATATGCGATGAACACGAAATTATGAAATAAACATTAAATCAATTTTAACTACATTCCAGATTCAATGTATATTTGAATTTATATCTAGAAAAAAGTCAATAACAATTGTACGTACAAGTTTTTGATCTAAGAAGCAAATTCAAACAAATATGTATTTTTTTTAAATAACATTGCTAACATATTGTTGGACAGCACTGTTTATATCCAAGATTGAAGAAATATGAATACGTGAATTCTTTACAAATTTTCTTTTATTCATATACATTATGTCATCATGATTTATAACGCCATACATAACGTGACATCGTAAAACATTAAAGCGGTGAGGTTATGAGATTTTGAGAGCCATCCATTGGCTAAAAACACAGTTGACGTTATGTATTATTTTTTATAACTGTGTTTTAATACCTCAAAAAATATATCGCATTTACTACACGCGTAAATAGTTTGAGAAAAAAGTGAGTCGTCACATTTCACAAGTAAAGGAATCTTCTTACACTATAAAATAAAAAAAGGTTGACTTTGTTATTCCACTTGTTATATTGCTTAACTGTAACACGTGTTTTGCTTCTTCAAATAGCATCTTTAAACTAACTTTATCTTTACCCTTTGTTGGCTAACATATTTTATTCAATAAATTATCTTGATTTAAGTAAATAAATTATATAAATATATCTGTGGACTGTTTGTTAAACCGGACTTATGAAAAGATGGAAAAATGCTTATCCAATATCGGCAAAATTAAACAAATTGATTGGCTTGTCCAGTGTTTTTTTTTTCTACATTTATGTATAACTAACGAAACTATGTGAGTATCCATCCGAATAGATATTTAAATTTGGATGTTGTTTTAATCTTTAAATTTGGAACAGGGATATTTAAACTTAACGCTTTAAGCCTCCAAGGGACAATATATATATAAGCGCAACTAAATCGCTGAAAAACCTTCAAAAGACAGCGACGTTACTTCAGTTTTATTCATAGAGGCAAACGGCGCCATTGTGTTGATTTATGAGCGATCTAGTGCAAAGGGAGATAAATTTATATTTGACAATTTTTCTGAAAGAACCTATCTGTAAATGGGTTAAAATACCATATTTCCTCGTGGATTTTGGCCAATTTAAAAATCGCTCTAATCGTGGAACGATTTATAAGACGTTGTCACGTCAAAATGGATATGAAATCAATTTTTACTTAGTACTAGCTAGCCCGTTGCGCGTACCTGCTATCACAGAGTAAGGAAATTCAAGGAAACTTGTTATAATAACAAACAATTTAATTTTTAATAGTGTCGTTTTACTATATGAATTTTAGTGCTTGTGGACACACGTTATTTTTTGTTTTACTGTCTAGCGTTTGCGTGTACACGAATAAATCATTAGGTTAAACATCGATTGTTAGGGGAGGATAGCATACCAGAAACCTTCTTGGTAGCATACTTAAGAAATTCACAAAGTTCTTTCTGTGTCCATTACAACTTGATTACAATTCGATTAAGATAAAAAGTTGATCAATATGCAATATACGATACTACCAACGTGTTATAATCTTTTATGGCACGTCTTTGGTTGATAAACTTATTGAAAAGACTTGAAATAAATCCACGATATGTGCATACAATTTTGGATGGGCATTAGACAAACCAGTAGTAATCTCGTATTCTTGATACTAGTTCACAGCTAGCTAAGCCAGGATTGTGGTTAAGCGAACAACTCCAAAATCGACGTGATTTGAATCAGTGAAGAGTCGTGACTCGTGACTCATCAGAGATCTGTCTTGATTTGTAACGTCAAGTATTGCTCCATATACAGAAGCTAGAAAAACATTTCATTCGGATTATTTTAATAAGCCCAACTTGTAGACGTACTTGAATTAACTATCGGTATTTCGAAGTGTTCTACGTTTTGCATAATTTAAGTGAATTATACACGTCGTGCAGCCACAGGGATTTGATCATTTAATATGAACTTACATATCTCTGATGTCAGCTTATCGGAATCTTAGACATCGATATTGTTACAGTGCATATTATTATTGCGAGTAAAAAAATGGGCGCCAGAGCAAATTTAATAAACTTCAAATTTTCGCCATGCGTCATTTCTATCTTACGAAATCGAAATTTTATAAAACACAAAATTGATTTAAATTGTTGATGAAATCAACATTTACTTAGAAGAAATCCATTATAACACGGTGAAAAATAGCAATTTATTTTAGTTCGACAAAATTTATAAGATGTACAGTTGATAACTATTTCGGCTCACGCCTTCATCAGAACTATTACTAACTAAGTAGTTATCATGAAGGCGTGAGCCGAAACAGCTATCAATCAACTATATATCTTATAAATTTTGTAGAACTAAAATACATTGCTATTTGTCACCGTGTGATTAAATTTTGATTGTTGAAACTTTTTACGGTTTCACATGTTTTGTCACTTCTGTTGGTCAGTCAATTCGTATGCCTGAAGATGCCGAAAGGCGAAATGTGGGTCGTTAGTGACAAAATATGTGGAAGTGTACAATTATTTAATAATTAAAATTTGATATTGAAATTCCATCAAGCACGTTTTTAATTCCGCGTATAATTTTTAGCATTTTAATTGTAGTTAAATTTAACTAGACCAATAAAATAGTTTTTTTACTAGTGACCCACGTCTTAAAAACTATATGAATATATGCTGGCAATTACTAATCTTTATTAATTATATGTAGTCGAAATTCTTCTAAAGCAAGAATATTTTTACTCGTCCTATAATGCAACTATTTTTGGGGCAACACGATTTTATAAATTCTCCGACATTATCTAAAGAGATTGGTAGAGAAACGGAAAATACAAAAGTCAAACTTGTATATATGTAAATTCAAACATATTTGAATCGAAACATCAATGATATTTATGTGGCTGACACAGATGTACAATTTATTGAACCAGTTCAGATTATATAACTGTTATTTAATTACTACGTTAAATTGTGTAGTCATTAGCCTACCAGGGCGAGAGTATTGTGTGTTTTAGAGAACTGTGAAATAGCGGCCGACTTTTCGGAAAGATGATTGATATATTATTATTATTATAGATAGCCAATTAGTAAAAACTATAATCACGTAATTAAAAGATGTTTGTAAATATGAAACAGATAAAATGAATGATTCAGAAGACAGATTATAATCGAGCCAATTGGAAATCCAATAGTAAAGAGATGATTAAATGTTGCAGTTGATAGAAAGGTCAAAAAACTGTTACGGGGAAAACATCCAGGATTAATGTTTAATATGGTAGAGATATCAAGATATATGGTTTCATAAGACATCTCTATACTGTTGACATATGCCGAAATAGCAAGCAATATTTTTTTATCATGTTCACCTTATTATAGAGTTTTACAGTAATAGCCAATTAAGAAAATAAATTTATAATGAACTTCAACTAAATATTTTTGGTAGTACGCAAAAAATATTTGGAAACATTTAAAATAATCGATGGTCGTATCTTCAATTTTATAATTAATAGTGATCCAGATGATGTGTAATTGCTTTGATGTTTGATTGAATTTGATAATTTTATTTTCATTTGTTGTTTCGAACAATTTGTTTGAGTTGAAATGGGAAAAATCTTTACTAAATTTGATAAAGCTAATTAGGAGAGAAATGGATTGTTGATACTTTTGTTAGTTTTGACAAAATACCCGAGGAAGGTCAATGGTATTATAATTTTCTTTGAGTTGGTCTGTTATTGTTAAGTTGATCGCAAGTAAATCGAAAATTGCATATGTGATCGATTTTCATTTGCAAACACGAAACATGTATTGAAAAATATTTAAAAAAAAAAAAAAACAGTAATGTTTTAATAATCAACAATGTAACTGGGCAAACTGACACATTTTGACTTGGGACAGCATTTTGCCAAGGCGGCGTTGTCTAGCGTAGAATAAATTAAAATGTGTTTTTCTTTTATTATATTGAATGGTGAAGCAATTCATTTATAAATATATTTACAAAGTTCGCAGATGTTTATAATAAAAATGATTTGACAGTTAGCAAACTTTCCAAGCAAAATTGCGAATAAGTATGTCAAAATATAAAAAGGAAATCTTCAAACGATTTATTATGCACTGCTATAATAAAGATGGCGTTTTATGTGTTTTACTATAGGCCAAAAGAAATTTCCAATAAATTATACATGTTATGATCCTATAATTTTATGATGGAGCGTATCTTTAAATAAAATAAATAACATATCAGCAACAAGAAAACGAAGAATATGTGTGTGTAGCGGATGTAGACGTCGTAAATTATAAATTTGCGATACGTTTAACTTTTTTTCCATCTAATAAATTTAAGGAAAATTTTATAGTCGTTTTAAACATACATAAATATGTTTTATTTTATTGAAACAGATGACGCGGTCTTACATAATATCAAAACCCTTCGATCAACTTATTTACGTGTACATAAAAATCTTTGATATAGCAGCAGAATTTTTCAGCATCGCCGTATTTGGTTGCAATATCCAATCTGAATCTACAAACCGTGGACAAACATAATATATGTATGTGATCATTATAAATTTTCTATCCAAGAAAGCCGTGTGATAAATAATAAATAGCTATTCTTAAAGCTATAATTCTATACTCACTCTCCGAAAAAGAGATATTTGGGAAAATAAACAGTTCTCAAAGAACAACTTCTTTTGGAATAAACACAATATATATTAACCGAGTCCATATGATCCATATTAAAAACGAACATGATTAAAAAGTTGTTTTCGATGCTAAATGAATGTGAAAATTAATTTACATTTTTAATAATCACAGACAATATTATGCATATTAGTTAACGGAACATTAATAATTCCTCTGTCGGTCTATTGGAAATGTCAAATATTTTTTATTGAAAGTCGTCTTCGAAAGACTCGAGACCAATATTAACCCTTTGTACTCGATTGCCACCAGATGGCTTTAATTTTTCTATTATAACTCGAATGCCACCACTCTGACGCCGAGTCGTAAATGGTAATTTATGATGATTTTTCGCATTAACAATTATGATTGAAATTGAATTATCTGTTTGCATTTGAGGGTGACATTTCTTAATTCTATTATCCACTGTCGAAGTGGGTACTATAATTTTGTGGCATCGTTTATCGAGAGCAAATGGTTTAAATCAGGGCTGTGGAGTCGTTAAAAAACCACGACTAATTTTGTCAGAGTATTTCCTACCTTTACTTTTTATGTGCATTAAAATTAACCAATCCGGGAAATTGTTCGTTGAGATAATTACATTTCAGGTAAATGAAAACCTGCCATATTAAATATAATAAAGGTATTTATTTAAATAACACTGAATTCGAGTTTAAATCGCTTGTCAAATATCTAAATTTTTATAGTCCTAATGATAACAACGCAAATCGTCAATCAAAAAATTAGAGAAAAGTTGATTTTCAGTAAATTTATTTAAATATAGTTTCGTAACGCGATAGTTAAAATAAAATTCTTAGTGTTGCCAGATAGTTAATGAATCAACAACAGTTCTTATCAAAATATAAATAAACCGAAAAGAATGTTTCATATTTCTTGATCTGTAATTAATTAGAAAAAAGTTTCTTTTGTGTTTTATTATTCTGTGAGATTCTTTACTATATATGTATGTATGTATGTTTGGGTAATATACACATTTATTGTAGTAGCGATTTATTTTATTTCAGCCATGTTTTCTGTGTTAAGTGAACTTAAATTGTCAGAAATGTCGATCTAAAACACAGTTTGAAATATTTAGCGTTTTCGTAAATGAACGTTGGTAAGAACCATCTGTGTTCGATACACCAATTTTTCCACAAATAGCTGCCACTGCGTGGGAGACCTAGACTTTACGTTATCATTAAAACTATTCAAATATCAACGATGACAAACATGTACGGCGTTATATTTTAATGAACGATAACTGGTGACAAGAAATTTATTGAATCCGAGAAGAAACATCAACAAAATTAAAGTCGCTTTAAACACAGCATCGCATAAATATTTTAGGGACAGTAATAAACCAAAACATTTTAGGATCCACGGCATTTGACTGTGTTACGAAAGTGAACTATTTCTTCTTGCGTACGATTTCGTAGATAATAAAGTAATTTTCTATAGAAATCATAAGAAATGAGATGAGAGACGATATGATAAAGATAACCAGAAAAACCCCCATTTACACTTAAGTCGGAACCAAGTAATTTGGAGAAGTGTAATTGGAAGAATGAATATCATACAAAATGAAGGATTTTGTTTTATTCGTAGAAAAATTCAAAACTAAGATTATTCATAGTTTTGCAAATATATATATATATATATATATATGGACGAAATATTTAGTTAATGAGTGATAAAATGTATAGCACTCGCAAAATCCAGCATACAGACAATCGCCCGTCAGTGCGTGCATAGCCTGGCACGTGTTGAATACATAAGCGCTAGCCAACATTTGACGGTATGCACCGGACAGACGGCCGTCTGGCTGTGTATGTGCAACCAATCGAACGTGCAATTGGGAGATTTGCGGATTTTGGGATTTGAATTTCTCCTGTGTGAATGTGTTTTTATTATTAATTAGTATTTAATCATATCTTACTAACAATGGAGATTAAATGTCATAAGATCCGACATTTTATTATCCAATTAATTTACTTCATTTTGATAAAAAAAAAAAAATGAAAACGGGACATTTCGACGTCCCGAAGCTGTACTTGGGGACAACGGGACAGGCAACCTAAAAACGGGACTGTCCCGTTCAAAACGGGACGTGTGGTCACTTTATGTATACCTGTTAATTATTCAACAAGATAAATAATTTTGTTTTAATTTGTATCATATCAATAAGTAATAATCGTGATGAACAAAACTGGTTTTGATATTTACAATATTAAATTGTAGAAATAGTTCTAAGGATTGTGTTTTTTTATTTGAATGTTATGTTTTTCCACAAAAAAATGCTTACAGCGGTTACTTCAATATTTTTTCAATGAAGATAAAATATATTCGCTTAACACAACAGTGTTTTGCAATTTCTAGTAAAAATGCGACTTAAAGAAACACAGAGACATTCGAAATAATCTCGAAGGTAATGTTTTTTATTTGAAACAAACACAATATCAACATAAATGTATATACAATGAAAAATACAATAAGCTGTCTTATTTCCAATGACAGCCGTATATTATTACAACCTATGTCAAAACACTTAGCTAACTCAATACATTTCCGTTTATAGTCTACGATACTAGTACTAAAGTTGAGACAACTCCGTACAAAAGCTGCATAAGGTAACGGGTGTCGAAAGTGATACCTGGATGTTCACGTCTGCCCTTATTAAATTAAATCCCCAGCCGAAGGCTTTGCCTTGGATTGACTTGACACGTGAGTGGGTGTTGATCAGCATTTACAACTTCTGAATGACAGAAGGGTGACAGGGCGTGACACGCGAGAGTTTTACGTCGTGTAACTTTATTTAAAAAGTTGATACTAACTTACAAACATATTATTTACGTCAATATAATGATACAAATAAGATTTAAGGTGTGGCGCGAAACATTCCTAATGTAGTTCCTAAATAGAGATCAAAAGACCGATTATTTGTTGACTTCGTTAATTTCATAGAAACAATCAAATGCAACAATTACTCATGTGAGTCATAGTAAACCCCGTTATGACCACTATTTGATATAAGTAGTAAAAATCAGTTTCAATCAAAAAAATTATATTTTTTCTCTATCGATAAACTGTGATATTTCTGATGAAGGTGTAAGCCGAAATAGCTATCAACTATATATTTTGTAATTTTATAGAACTAAAATACATTGCTACTTTTCAGCGTGTTATAATGGAGTTCTATTAAGTAAATGTCAATTCAATCAATAAGGAATTATTTCTTGAGTCTCTATTCACTCAACAGAGAAAAAAGTCTGGAAACTCGATATATATTTTTTTGTTGGAAAAATATATTCACTAGTGTATGTAAAAAATCACGTTTAAGCTGATAGTCTTTAGAATTTGCAAAACAGATTGAATTTAGATTTGCGTTAATAAAATCTACTATAGCCCATGAGCGCCCCACATTAACAATTGATGCAAGCCACTGCAATCTCCAGCAGCCCGAGTGACTCACCAACTTAAAGCAGAATATTGGAATAAGTTATGCAAAGAGCAGGCTAGTTTTAAAGGCACCTACATAAAATTGTATATAGAGTAAGTTGTGCAAAAGCGCGTTGCACAGAATCTAGTCCTGTTGTTGCAATAAATATATTTAATATATTATCTACCGGTATATATGTAAGTAGCTCAATCGCCGAAAGATAACGGATGACCATTACAAACTAGACGTAATATGACTGTAATTTAGCAAATATTTACGACATAAAATGACACTTCAATCAACTTAAAAAGAAATTTAATAAAGTCAAATATTAACATTTTAGCCCCAACAAAAACCGTAAACGTGTATTTTAGTTATACAAAATTCTTTCTAAAAAAAAATAAGATATAGTTGATAGCTATTTCGGCTCACGCCGTTACTTGGTAGAACTCCATTATAACACGATGAAAAAATATCAATGTTTTTTAGTTCTACAATTTTTTTTAAGATGTAGTTGACAGCTATTTCGGCTCATGTCATCGTCAAAACTACGTTACTATAGTACTGACGATGGCGTGAGCCGAAATAGCTATCAACTACATCTTAAAAAAAATTGTAGAACTAAAAAACATTGATATTTTTTCATCGTGTTATAATGGAGGTCTACCAGGTAAATGCCAATTCAATCGTATATTATATAATTATTGGTAGCTATTTCGACTAACTCCATTGACAGATGTTATCAATGATAATTTTAAAAAATCGCGAGCTAATTATATAGTTAAAATGTGTCCATATATCAACGGTCAATAAACACCAATATTTTATAACACCTAGTTTATCAAAAATCTTTAATTGGTTCAGTGCCAGTGTCACTGAGCATAACTCAGTGGCTCAGTGACATTTGTATGAAAATTTCAGTTTTATAGAGAAAATTGTATTATTGACCGTCATAGCACAACTAACGTTAAAAAACTACAATTTTTCTTATTATGTGTATATAATATCTAGCATTAAGTGAATACGGTGAAGTGGTAGACAAACAGGTATTTTTTCGTTTAAGGTAAAATGTCAATGTAACGACGCACGAATCATGACATCAATACACAAACAGGTACACAATGATATAATGTATGCTACCTTAAGTGTCTACGTTTGAACCAACTTTTATATTATTTAAATTTATAAATATAACAGGGGTATATATAGTATAAACCAAGAGTGGCGCCGCAGACCAGGGGTTAAAAAAAATTGCTGTCTAAAAGAAATAAATTTATTTAATTTTATTTCCTTAGTGTATGTTTTGTAATCCAATACAGTCAATTCAATGGCTCTTTCGAATTCGTACTTCTGAAAAGTGACTTAAAATATTTTGTTTCTGTAAACGCCTGATGTTTAACATTTTAGGATGAGTTTTAAAATGTATCGCATGTGAAAAGTTAAAAGTTTTAACTTGCATTAATTCGTTGTCGAAGGCATGTAATATACATCACTATATCAAATGATATTTGTTGGTGAGAAGAAATTACATTTAAATATTAAAGAAATGTTTGTACTCGGGCAGGTTCCACTCATAGCGAGCATTATCAATTGATATAATAAAAAGTTAAAAAAGCTAGTCATACAAAATTTTAAGTTAAAAAATACCAGATATACAAAACCACAGATTTAAAAATGATATTATAATTTCGAGGTAACCGTACGACATATATCTTAATGAAGTAAAATTGTTTACAAATACAATGTTTATGACCTCTTATATTAAAATAAATAAACACTTTCATCAATGCTGAGGGAACGTTTTTGCTCTAATCGAGAATTGTCAACTGATATAATAATAACCATAACAAGATTACTTTATATCATAGTTTATCGATTGATGATACTAGCAATAAACGAAACCATTCCTGATAAATGTATCAGAGAACTGTGTATCTACAATAATATATTAAATGATTTTTTAAATACAAAATGATTACATAATCTAAATTAAATTGAATATTTCGAATGTCATATCCTATATTTCGTAGGTTATATTATTTTTGATTAGGAATTTGTAATTTTTTATATATGCGCTAAATATTGATATATATTTTTTTTTTAATATTGACTGAGAGCGCATATTGAAATGTCAACAATTTAAATTTGGTTTTGAATTTGATCTCTAATATCGAAAAGATGACTTAAGAATTATATAAAAAAAAGGAACAGATTTACTTTTTACATAAATAATTAATTATTACATTTGGATTTTCATTTCATATTTTTTTACAATAAATATATATAACGCAATAAAAATAAAATAATTTTGACCCATTAATCAATATTGGTCACGACATTTCAGTAATGGATTGAAATCTCATGAAAATAACTCAATTTTTAAATTTGGAAATCTAAATAGACAAATGAACAAAATGAGTTGAAGCAAAATAATGGCCGCTATCAATCAACGATAAGTATAATTCATAGACACAATACTTAATAAAATAAATTTATAGATACAATATTAATGATTCTGTGAATAAAATAATGATACCGACTAAAAATACGGAGAAAAAATCAATTTTAAATACCGACTGCCGCAATTTTTTAAATATAGAAGCAACTTTTATGATTGATTAAGCTGTCAAAATGCATTTGAAAAAAGAACATGACAAGTAACTCCCCTGGCGGTAGTGTTGATGTATGTATACAAAACAATTTAGTATTCCATACTCAAAAAAAAGTCTTGGTATCCATTTTTTTATTATATATGGACGATTAAATAAAATTATTGTGTTCCGCAAATCAAAAGATCAACATGTATTGACGTGTCAAACAAAATGAACGATTTTAAATCATAAAATTCGTAATGAGTTCTTGTGGTTAAATGGTCCACACTCATAATCGTTACTATTAAACTTTTGCTATTTGAGCGATTTTTTTAGAAATTAAATTCTCAATTAATTTACATTGCGAATTCGTAGAAATAAATGGTTACAGTATTTTATGATATCGACTGAAGGTGCTTTATGGAATTGTTAAAACTTTCTACGATTCCGGGTTTCGCCTTTCAGCAACATCAGGCATTCTATCGATTTTCGTCAGTTCTGTTGTATACTTGATAGAATGCCTGAAAATGCCGAAAGGCGAAACCCGGGTCGTTAGTTACAAAACATGTAGAATCGTACAAAGTTTCAATTCAAACTAGTTTATAGTATTGATTTTATTTTATTTAATAACTAAAATATGATTAAGTCCAACGAGCCAGATATTTGATTTTTTTTTAAATCAGACGAGACAAATTCAAGTGAGAATTGACGGTACCAACCGCGATTGA
Organism: Himalopsyche japonica; assembly: GCA_028555115.1. NCBI lineage: Eukaryota > Metazoa > Arthropoda > Insecta > Trichoptera > Rhyacophilidae > Himalopsyche > Himalopsyche japonica. The sequence continues at coordinate 969,285 of JAHFWJ010000461.1, forward strand.
TTGACAGCAACAAGACCAATCACATCCAACATCTCAAAATGAATGAAGCATGTAGAAGTCGAAAGGCGAAACCCGTGTCATTAGTGAGAACAAAAAATAGACATGACCGTACCAGGATATTTATCATGTGATTCCAAGTTTTTTCTTTCGCCCTTATAGACTATAACTATTTAACGTTACATTCTTAATCCCTCTTAAAAAAAACTTGATATACACCCAGTCCTTTTTTTACGCGAATTCGATTATACGCGATTTTTTTTGGACGGCACGGTTACATTTTTTACGCGTTTCACTCGTTTTTACGCGATTTTTCCCCAAATTTTAAGAAACTTATATATGATGCTAGGCAAGAACGTTTCATTATTTTTTAAAATAAAAAAATGTGTATTTATAAAACTTAATTTTGTTTACAAACTTAAACTTGATTTATGCAAAATTTAATACTTTCGTTCAAAAAATCGCCAACGATTACATTTCACAACCGAAAGTGACAGCAGCGAATAATTCATATAAGTGAATAAAATTATATTTTTATAGTCTCATTATATTTTTATAAGCAATAAAGACATGAAAATATATGTTTTTTTTTGCACGAATTTTAAAGAGCAAAATGTTTCTGGTACTTTTTTACGCGATATTTTAATTATTGGAACCAATTTATCAAATTATATGAAAGATGTGATTTTTTACGCGATTTTTTTTACGCGCTTTTTCTGGAACCAATGTATCGCGTAAAAAAGGGACTGGGTGTGAACCAGTTCTTTCAAAATATATTTCTGAGAAATAAAATATACTAGATTTTAAAGTTTTTACATTTCGCTTTTGGTGATATCACCAACGAGTGATGCAGCACTGTAGTTAGGTTATATTTTATTGTGTCCCGATATTATTGAAATTGTGTGTGTTTTTTTTTTTAATAAATGCCCTTCCCGCCAATGTTTTTTTTTAATTTAAAGTTATATATTGGCTCTGTAACCGACAATGTGTTTATGATCCAGGACTACCATTATAAAAACAAAGTATTAAATCAAGTGTCCGACTAAAGAAAAGTAAAAAAATCACTACTTCATCGCTTGTATAGACAAGTACCAATTATGGTGATTTGTTTTACGAAGCAATTATAAAATTTATCAATCTGTTATTAAAAATGTGAATACGGTAAACCAAAGATAATTTATAATATGATCTTTTGAACATCAAATTACTGATAATTTTCAAAGTTCAGAAGTGTAAACACTGACAGGCCAATTAAAAGATAAATTATTACCTGGGTGCAAGATTTTAAGATAAATTTCAAACGTTGTATTCAAAATGAGCTTCCTATAGATGTTTTAATATATTATGTAAAAATTACATAAATAATTTCACATACGGTTTTTATGAGCTGATGATTGGCTGAATATATTCAAATAATCGGAAGGCATATGTTATTTTAATAAGATACAAGATAATTTACGACAGATAATACTTAACATAATTTTCCGAAAGTATGAAATGTGGGATTTTTCAAATAATATTAATATATATTTTTTATGACTAATAACGGTTAACAGAGACAGTTATCACTCGTAGTTAATTATCCTGATTAAAACCAAGGATTACTTGTTTTTTATCGACGTTTTCATATTTATATAAAATAATTTAAAATCTTTGCATAAAAAAACTATCCTCTCTTTCCCATTTCTATCGCATTTCAATTATCGATTCTCCGATAAAGGCTGCATAAAATTACAGAAATACATATTTGCGAAAATGCGTGAAGTATACAATACATATTTATCCATAGACATGGCCTTGTGTAGAAAAATCCTCGATATATGATATATAATATATATATATCGTTCTTATATGAAAGAAAAATATCGATTTCATGGAACTATTCAGAATAGAAGTGAATGCAATGTAAAGTCATGTATTATATACATAAGATAGATTTGATAAAAAGTCACAATCACGAAAACAAATTTATTCTACAGCCATCTGCTTTGTAATTAAGTATTATCTGTAATAATTAATTGACGGTATGTAGTGTTATTATAGGATAGGTCTATTTACGTAGTATGTAAATCAATTGCTATGTTTATACAGGTAAATTTCATTAGATCATCTTGAAAATGATTTATTAAAGAAGATTTATTTGATGTATCGACTTTTTATGAACTATAGAAGGGGATGCCGCGAGGTAATGAGACGTTATCGAAATAAGCTTTGAATGAATGTTTCGCAAGTAAACACATCAATTTAAACGCAAAGCTTAGCAGTCAAAAAGCAATTTGTTTATTTAAGATTCCTTCAAAATTTACGCCGGCTGTTCGTAAGAGATTTAGAAACAGTCGTTTTGTGGATCGCTAGATTTTTCGCTCCCGTTTAATTGACAATTTCAGACGGAATTTGGAGTCAGTCCAATAAAACAACTCAGAATAAAAAAGCGATATTAAAATATCGCTACGCCGGATGCATAAAAACAAATTTACACCCTAGCCTAAGATTTCAAGAATGATATATATTATTTTATAAAAATGTGATAAGCCATAAAAATTAAATTAACATGCCAGTTGGGAAAACTTTTTAAAAGCGTATTTAAGGATACTCGAATCGTTAACTTTTTACTGTCTACCACATTTTATAAAAATCTGTATCAAAAAATTATAAAATAAAAGAAAATATGCTCGGAAAGTAATTACTCTGCAAATATTCCTTAACACTAAATTAAACGAACAAGCACAATAAACAGCTGCAAAACGAAAAAAATAATGTCTCACTTATGTTTTTTTAAGTATAAAATTGCAGATTTTAAAGTGAATTTAAAATATTTCATTTACAAATTTACGATGTGAATATATTTTTTGATAAAAGAAGTAAAATCTATCCCGGGATGTAAATTTTACGTTAATACAGGGCGTTTCAAAACAGAGCGGAAGAGGTGGTCTCAATGAACACAGTTTCCTGTATGTTTAACGTATTATACAATATATAATACATAACATACGAATTATGTATACCCTATTATCATATATCGTGTATAGTATTAAACAAGGATGACAAGTAACAGTTGAGTACATATTTTACAAAAAGGCATCAAGAAATAATTGGTGGCGACGTGTATATCATATATAAATTTAAGGATAACATATAACTATTAATGATATTGTAGAAACGAACTTACTTAATAGATAAATGAACACATTTTAGAAATCACTAAATACGTTTTAGCAATCAAATGTAAAAGATGTTACATATCATCTGAAAACTAGAACGCTTTGTTACAACTTGATGTATTACGAGATGTGATACACCTACTGTGGATACTAGTGTGAGTGAAGATGCTTGATGGAATTTCAATATCAAATTTTGAATTGTTGTCACTAACGATACGCGATTCGCATTTTTGCGTCATCACGTATCGTATCACACAAATGCAAAAGAACTTTAATTTATAAAATTTGAATTGTTGATACTTTGTACGACTCCACACTTTTTGCCACTAACTTAACTAACATGGCGTTCGCCTCTTGGCATCTACAGGGATTCTATCACACGGATGCAATAACACGTGGAATCGTACAAAATTCCAACAATTTACATTTGATGTTTGAATTCGAACGATTCAGTCGATTTCACAATTTTTTCATTAATGTATGTTACGCTACATTTTTTTTATATGGTAGAGGCAGTTATTGAAAGCTACCAGGCATACCTTGATAATAATTAGGTTATTTATTGTAAATAATTCATTAAAACAATACTTGACTTAGTGCATAATTATAAATGTTTTCAAAGGTAATTGGCCGGTTGTATACAGAGCATGCGATATGTTGACAGTAAATAACATAAGTTAAATGAAGACCGAAAGCATCAGTATTATACAAAGTGCATATGTGACCAGAATATCTGCAAAATATTTTATTCATTACGCGTAGAAACCTACCACAACATTTGAACCGAACTACCGGTTACGCTTGTGCATTTTTCCTATACACGAGCGGATTAGATTTCAGGCGTAAAATTTTTAAAACACATTCGATATCAAACTCACAAAGACATTATATTTAAAAAATAAAAAAAATTGACCGAATAGTGCATATCTTACAGTAAAAGTATAATACATCTCACATAAGTGAAAATATGGTTTAACGATCTAAGCAATCAAAATTTACTAAATGTCTCAATGAGAGTATCATAATAATAACAATGAAAATTCTTAAACGAATGTAGTATCACTAGAAAATAATTTTCTAACGTAGAAGTACATTTTAACTTGTGACTGAAACTTCAGTGAAATTATATTTTTACTTGAAATACACTATAAGTCTAAGACATTTATATGTTGGCAGGTTTAACTAAAATCGGTTAAAGCATAAACTTGAAGGTGTAGAAGTCAAAATGTCAAAATACTAAGAAAATGTGCAAATGACACCTACTATTTTGTGCAATTTTATAAATTTATGAAACTAAAAAAATATGTTTTAATGTATAATTTTTAGTTAATAGATATACAATCGTAATTATCTTTTGATGACTCTCGGTTCGAGTGCCCATTCTAGAGCAAATGTCGTCAAGGAAACATCAAATGGGTGTCAATTTTCGGATCGTGCCCTTGCTGAAAAATGTCATTTGTGTGTTCAAATATCCGTAGAGCAGAGTTCCCTCCGCACGTAACTGAATGAATAACCAATGCGTAATTGCATAAGCCACTGAGCAGTTGCATACTGCACTCGAATTCAGCACTGCATCCATGTGAATCATCATCATCAGTATGCACGAATGCATTTAATTTTAGACGCTCGTTGATTTACAAACGAAAAGCGGAATGTAAATCACGAATGTTTTGAAAGATGTTGGCCGGTCAAACTGAGAAGCATCTTTTATAAATTTATTATATTAATCTTACGGCCGACTCGTTGTTGACCCGACGGACAAAGTAAGGCCTTAATTATCACAATTTTCTACATATATTGATTGAATTGACATTTACTTGGTAGAACTCCATTATAAAACGGTGAAAAAATACCAATTTATTTTAATTCTACAATTTTTTTCATAAGATATAGTTGATAGCTATTTCGACTCACGCATCGTCAGAACTATTCTAACTATATACAGAAGAGATAAATTTGTAGAACTAAAATACACTGATATTTTTTCACCTTATGATTTTCTACATACTCCCGATTTTAGTCCGTTTGCTAATTGGTAATTGTTCTTCGGCGTTGAGTGTCATTCAAAAGATTAGTTTATTCGATTGAGTGAATTGGCATTTACTTGGTAGAACTCCATTATAACACTGTGAAAAAATAGCAATGTATTTTAGTTCTACAAAATTTTGTAGAACTTGTAGAACTAAAATACATTGCTATTTTTCCACCGTGTTAGTATATTCGAGTTTGAATGTATGAACATTTCTTTAAAATATAGCATAGCGAGAACAATAAGCGAACTGTAAATCCTTCGTAAGCTATTTTTATTTCTGTAAATCGATTAGATAAGGGAAGTAAAGCCAATGACTAATAAAAAGCAATGTAAAATTAAAATTAATTTCATAGTTATTTTACATAGTGTGTTGATTAAACTAACACGTGCTTCGTTTCTTTGACAATTATCAACAGAATTTTTGAATTATATCGATAATAAATAACCATTTTTTCTATACGTCTCACTTTGGGTCTGATACAGTTGAAAAAAAATATAGATACTTATTTTAACAATAAATAGCATGAAAACAATTTCAGTTTAACAACGAATAAATGCTGCAAAATTTCGCAATATTAGAATAACAAGGTTTGCATGCATATATCACTTATTAACGTGCAGAATCGTGTTTACAGTGGGTGCGGTGATACTATGGGAACAGCTGATCCTCGACAGCTGTTTCTAATTAATTAACCCCTGACGCTTGACGACAGGCCACATATTGCGGAGATAGCTGTTATTCGACAGTACCGATCAATCAAGCCTCGCTTCGCTTGTGCGGGTTGAAAGTTCAAGAGTTTGTCAGGCGTGGCTATGTGGAAGAGACGTCACGAATAACACGAAAAACTGGTCAAGATGCTTACGAATAACGCGGTACATAAATACAATATAATCGTATGTTCTTTTCCAGTGTAAAAAAACCTGACGTTACTGCAGTTGCTTTTGACAGCTATGATACGATATAATAACAGAAATGAAAAAAATAATCAAAATGATTTGATAATGAGACTACGTGTATATTTACAGATTTGAATAGTGAAAACCATTCCTAAAAAAAATCAATTAATTAATTTATAATATCGACTGAAGGTGCTTGATGGAATTTCAATATCAAATTTGAATTGTTACAACTTTGTACGATTCCACATGTTCTGTCATTAGATGTTTGATAGTAGGTATACTCTACATGGAAAAAAACCCATTTATATTTTAATGTTAGCTATTGAAATTCGTTGAAAAACCCTTTCAAGAACTACTCGTTAACAAGATCGTTAATGAAAATTATCACAGTTAATTGTGTTGATTATTATTAGAATAATATTATTAAATTTGTTTTTGCTGTATATGTTATTGCTTGCCTTGGGGTAAGTGTTTTCCTGTAATTAATAACTTTGCTATATAGACGATGCTAACTGTTTATTTTACGTCTGTTCTGTTGCATCCGTGTGATAGAATGCCTGCAGAAAGGAAACCCGGGTTTCGACAAAAGGGAAAACCGGTGAGTGACAAAACAATCAATTAATTACAAATCCACATAGCACATAAAACTGCTGTTTAATATTATCGACGTGAAGTCAAATTTTCAAAAAATGATGTAAATTCAGATCGCTCAGATGACAATTAAAAATTAGAATTCTGCAGTAAATTTTCGCTTTTATTTTTAATAACTATTGTATTAACAAAGTGGAATAAAAAATAATCAATTTTTATCTAATTTAAGTCAAACTTTAGTATCGTTCACTTAACACCGTGGAAGAAGACAAAAATGATTTGATATAGCAAATTATTTGCGAACATCAAGCGTATCTTATATTTTTTTTTTATACGATAAAAAAAACTAAATTATTTGGTTGTGTGTGGCATTTTGTTGGTATGTGAAAAAGGTGCAAAAACTCACGTCTGGATGTTCTTTAACTGGTACATAAACCTTCTCTGTGAGTGTTGTGACTATGCCTTCTGGTTCTGGAAGGACGAGAGGATCCTTCCTCACGCCATTGATTTGGAATAGACTTGCTCGGACTTTGGCTATTTCTGGAACAAACAAAAAACTAAAAAATTTAAAACCAATAATAGACATAAAAAAACACACACACCCAAACATGTTCACGTAAATAATTTAATAATCAATTGAACCATTTCCGAAACTTCACCAATCGTTTATACTTTCAATTAAATCTAATGGCTTACAGTAGAATGAACAAAAAGCAAGCCCTGGGAGTTTCTATGTTACTAAAATACTTTCACGGTTAACAAATGCACAATCTTTCATTGAAAGTTGATCGAATTAACTTTATAAAATTTCATGATAATGAGATAAAAAGCACAGGTGTGAATCCCAGCATAAAAAGCTTCATTTGATCGATGTATGGATTACCTTTTTAAGTGTTTGAAATGTTTTAAAATTACTTCCTTATCAACTGTCCTAAAAGACGGAGTCTAGCGAGAGATAGAGCAATTCTATGACGTCTCTTCTCTTCGAAAAAAGAGAGATAGAGCAACTATCTGAGTAACGCATTTTTCGCGTAGAAAGTTTCAATAATTCCATATCAAAATATTTATTGTGTTGGTAATTATTTCGGCTTCGCACCATCGCTACAGTTATATATTAAATATATGCAATGAAGCTGAAATAACCATCAACTAAATCCATTATTTAAAATAATACATTATTTGGTACAATTTACACAAAATATATACGAATGGTTTTATTATTAAAAATACAATGCCTTTTCCCCGAGTGACAGTTAACACCTTAAAAGTAATTCTAATATATAATTCTTATGTATAAACGTAAGTAGTAGCAGTAGTTAAGAGGCGTATAGAATGTTAGTTATAGTTTTTAGTGCATTTTAGAATTGTCTTCGGGTAAAGAGTTAAATCAAAAAATAGCTATAAAAGTTTTATTTCCATCGTGGTAAATTGTTGGAATTAGTATTACTTCTGGTTAATTGGATTTAATGAGGATAGCGCGTGACCCCTATGGGGGCCCAATAAAAAAACGCCGATTTCGTCCATAAATATTTTTTATCAACCCCGTTGCACCCGCATGGGGTGAGGTATGTCATTTCGGAGTGTGCCGTATCGATTTTATTAAACTTAACGAGCTGACAAAGGACTGCAGATTTTAACGGTCAGTTAAAATTTTCGAATTGATACCAAATACACTATTGGCATAAAATTGATGAATTATTTTCACCATATGGCGTTGAGCTTACGTCAATTATTTATTGTCATTGAACGATGTACTGATGTTAAATAAACAGTAACCGTTAATTACTTCAAATGGGTGAATGAAATATAATTTTTAAAAAAATCAATAAATAGCTGAAGATGTTTCTCATACAGATGAAACACGTGTCAAAATTTGTGACCAGAGCTGTGTAGTCGGAGTTGTATTTTTTTTAAATAACTCCCCAGCCCTGTTCGTGAAAAAAAGAGAAATAACAAAAACATCCATTTTATTTTAATATAAAAAGACAATCTATTTCATTGATTGAATTGGCATTTACTTGGTAGACCTCCATTGTATGGATGAATTTTAGTTCAACAAAATTTATAAAGTACAGTAGTTGTTTGCTATTTCGACTTACGCCATCATCAGAACTATAAATTGTTCTGATGTAAGCCAAAATAGCTATCCACCATATACATAAAAAATGAAGAATTAAAATATATTGCCATTTTTTCACCGTGTTATAATCTACTTTCATTAAAAAGATGTCAATTTCGTAAATTTCTAATATCTTGTGTTGTAAATATCGATCGCTAGAACAAAAATTCGCATTAATTACGTGATGCCTATATACATACGATATAAGAAAAGATTTCATCGAACGATACTAATGTCAACTCTCACTTCTTGGTGGAAAGGCATAATATTTACCTAATTAAAACACGACACGATATTTGGTACTATTTTCACAATTTTATATTTTTTAGATTAGGGCCGGTTTCGCTGAGAATTATAAACTGATGCTTTACATTGTGTTTCAATTATTTGAATATCTTGATTAAAATGTTATTAACATTTTTTTAACACGTTTTATTTCGTCGCAATGCAAATATAAGAAACGCAGAAAAAGAGCACAGTGAAATGCATTAAAATTGAAGAAATGAATCCGAACGTCTATGTTACTCGCAATACGGAATCTCATAAATTTTTGCGATCGCAATACGTTACTCGAAGTAATCGATTAATACAGAGATACTTATCGCAAAGGGGTCATAGATAACAGATTTTATGGAACCTAAGCTTACAATCGATACGGACTTTCGGAAGGTTTGGGTTGAGTTTTGATTCTGTAAAAAGCAATCCGAACGAAAGATCTCACGCGAACTGCATAGCGCACGGGTCAAAGGGTCTGATATCATAACTCAATCTATCGTGAACCACTTTTGATAATAATGGTACAGAAGTATTTTAAACTACCAAGTTCAAGGATCTATACTCTGTTGTTTTAAACTGAATGGAGAAATTTTTCTGTGCTTAAGGGATCAACTATAGAATTATCGGGCGATTATGGATGTTAACACGGTGAAAAAATAGCAATGTATTTTAGTTCTACAAAATTTTCATAAGATATAGTTGATAGCTATTTCGGCTCACCACCGTCAGATATATGTTTAAACGAAAATTTCCTTATTTATATATAGCTGTGTAGACACCATCTCCGTCCAATATGTAAGCTCATTGATATTGCCGCCTGTTTAGTTTCATTTACAATTTTTATTTTTTTAGTTTTATTGCTAGCAGGAAATAAGTTAGGTCGTTAAAACAGGAGAGAAAATGTATTGTGTACCTTTTCTACACATCTATATATAGATAAGCAAATGTTCGTTAAAGCATAGTTCTGACGATGGCGTGAGCCGAAATAGCTATCAACTATATCTTAAAAAAAATATTTTGTAGAACTAAAACACATTGCTATTTTTTTCACCGCGTTATGAATAAAAGCACCTAACTAGTACTATTTCCACAACGAATTATATTTTATGATCAGGAATGCAATTGAATCAATCGATAATGCTTCCGATGAGAAAAACCTGATAAAGGGTTAAAATAGAGCAAACAAAAACGCATTCGAACAGAAATCCAAAACTCAATTGGAAGAATATATTCGTCCTCAGACTTGACCCCGTGAGATTTGGAATGAAAGCTAACGATTATTCACTGATCCACGGCCCAAAAATAAGATTGATATAATTATCACATGTATCATTTTGTTTTTTGTCATGCTTCAATACATAGGATTTCAGGAAAAAAGGACACACAAATTTTATTGAATCATTCGATTTTAAAGACGTGTAAATCTTGTTTAATGTTAGAAACGAATTATTGTGGATGTGCGATACTTAGTGAATAAACTTAATTTACGACCAAACTCTCGGTATCACATCTCCGGTCTTTTACGAGGAGCAAAGGAACATCAATTGATCTCAATTGAACCACGTCTCGATTGTTTGGGCGATTCGGGACTGACAGACAACGTCATGAGTGCACACCACGCTGGCAATCTGGTTTTAATCGTTAATATAACAAATTTGAAATACATACACTCCATACGTAAAGGTATAATTAATTAATTAAAAATAAACACCGCTCATTCGTAGTAGGTTTACATTACATCATTTATTCTACGTGATTTAGTGCAAATTGCGAGGCTAGTAAGTATATTATTTATAAATTCAGCGCCATACCAAATCGGCAGATATCTAGAGTGGTATTGCAAGATTTAAGTTATTAAAACGCAGATAACTTTTAATGCTGGATTTTATTCCGTCAATTATCAACCATGAAACGTATAGTAGACCTCGTCTTTTATTTTAACAATATCCGTCTCTAACGTGGAGTATACCCAGACGAAGCATTTTAATTTCCTTTATTTAATCAGGCGCTCTTCCTTCGTTAGGTAATGAGCTTTGTCACCTATTCCAAAACTGTACAAACAATTATTTCAATTAAAACGGCATACCATAAGTGCAATTTGCATTCAAACATAAAAACACGCTTACCTTCTTAAAAACGTATGTTACAAGTTAGGTTATGTGCCGATTCCAAAACCATTAAAAAGATTTTTTTTCTTCTTTACAGTATCGCAAAACAACGCAACATGTATTCAATTACAGTAAAATTAATGTATCATTGCTCAGAATATACTGTAAAATGTGAGTGTTTTTTTTTTAAATAGTTATGACGGCAGTCTTACTTCTTTGAATTTTATAAAAAAAAGCTTTTAGCGGTAATCAATTAACAGAAAATAATATTTAACCTATTGACTGCTTACTTTTCAACTGAGACGACTGATTACTGGAGTTAGTAGATATTCAAAAAATAAATGTGTTAACAGCAGGGTTGTAGAGTCGTTAAAAAATAAACTCCGACTCCTTGTGATTGCCCAAAACCACGACTACGCTAAAAATGTTTAATTTATTCAGCTTTTTAACCTTCTTTTCCTATTCATGTGCATTAACATAATTAAAGATAAACCAACCAATCGGCAATTTGTTCACTGCGACATTTCTCATGATCGTATAACCGAAAAACTAGTCGGAATTGCTCATTTTTCACGATTCCGACTCCGGTTATACCACCAGTACTTCACAGCCCTGGTTAACAGTGTCAAAACTTACGTGTATTCGCTAATTTTTGTGTTCAAATATACCCTTATTTGTCCTGATTATCTCAATAAGTTTGCTGAACACAAACATTACTAAATGGAATATTATTTACGCGGCTCTGCAGTAAGGGTCAAACAACAACAAAAACAAATGGAAAAGTTTTAAATATGAATTGACAACATGAATGTTATTTTATTTCACCGTAGCAAGATTTATGTCATATAAAATGTTAAAACATTCAAAATTACAAACTCGACCCATTTTTCAACAGCCTTGTTTTGATTTTAATATTTTTTGTGTTTATGTTTTGTGTCAAACTGAGCTCAAAACAAAACGAGCAAGACACGACGTGTTTAGCTTTCAAATGTCTCCTTGTTCTACCATGGACGTAGTTAATATTGGTTAACATATTATCGTCTCATATACAATTGAATATTCATAATTCCGCCGCTCTCGGGCGACGATCGTTTTTAATTAGCATACTAAGCGAGAAGTACAAACTATTTATTTTTTATTGGTGACAAAAATATGGTAACTGCGAGCTACAATTTGTTTTCAATGTGAATAATTTCAAACTATTTAATATTTGAGAAGTGAAATCAGTCGTCGAAATGCAAACCTTGCAAACGAGATTTTTTACTGTGGTATGTCTGCGAGTTTCACCGTCATTTGTATCTAATATTTATTTTTAAACACCGGTTGATATTCAATGTGCTTTATTTTAAAATTATGCTTCTTCACTACTGAATTATCAAAGATATATATATAGTCGGTGATCTGTTAACGAACATAATCAGTTCCATAGATATGTTCGCAATCCGAGTTTTTCGTTAACCGATCATTATTATATTACAAATAGAATAAGTGGATTAGAAAGATCGTTTTAGTTCGTTATTGCGTATCTTGTCCAAAAACAATATTCTTTCGTGGTTATGTCCGCTGTCCGGTTTGTTCGCAGTCTGAAATAGTCATTAACTATTAACCCGCGTCGTTAGTTTCGGGTGGATTCGGACCATTCTAGCTGGATTTACGGATTCGGTTCGAAGACATCCTACCCGGCCAATAAAATAACGGTGCGTAGCGAGATCACTTTTACTGTCTAATTCTTGCATTGATTGAATTGGCATTTACTCGGTAGAACTCCATTATATACCGTGTTAATTCTTACACTTTTTATGCCGACTCTTTTCGTATACGAGTTGAGTAACTAACTGACGGTGGCAGATTATCCCATAAACGTAACAGAATAAACATTTAGAGTATCCAAATATACGGAGATCCAAAAATATAAATATATTATATAATAATATGGATAACATTTTATTGTATTTGATTTTTATTTCAAACGGAACCTAACAATATCAGAACAAAATACTTTTGTAGAATGAATAATTAAAGATTTTTTTTATTGCATGCTTTTAATAAATCGCTTTCGACATGGATAATGAGATGGATATTTGTGATAAAAATATTTAACAAATAAACCATATTATCTAGTATTATTGTGTTAACTGTCATTTCTTGATAATTAACAAAATCAGCACTATTTCCACAATATCACATCGCGAGCATTATCAACTGATAGGACATTAAATACAAACAAGCCTAACACGGTGAAAAAATAGCAATGTATTTTAGTTCTACAAAATTATTTTTAACAAATATAGTTGATAGCATTTTTGGCCGAAATAGCTATCAACTATATTTGTTAAAAATAATTTTGTAGAACTAAAATACATTGCTATTTTTTCACCGTGTTATAATGGAGTTCTACCACGTGAATGCCAATTCAATCAACAAACAAGCCTATTTATACAAAATTTAGAGTTAACAATAAACAAATATGTTGTATACCTGCTATCGACTCAAAAAAACTCATGCTCACGATGAGCGAAACCGGTCTTGATGATAAAACATATTGTAGAAATAGTAATAAAATTGTGTTTTTATTATTTGAAGTAGCGTATTTTCCGTATGTATTATCAGTTTTTCAACGCATTTTCCTATCTTAAAATTGGACCAATCCTAGCATAACTTGTTACTGGTAATTGACCAACAAGCAGATGCCGAAGAAATCTTTTGTTAATTTACCTGAATTGAGAAACCGTATACTCCACTCCACATTTGGAACAAATCTAGATTAAAATAAACAGTGTTTCTTAAACCTCATTCAAAGTGTATGAATACGTTAAAAAAATTAGTTTGTCATTATAAATATTGAGAGGACTAACCACGTCGAGGCTCAGCTGTGTAGAGCTCGTCTTTTCAAATATGAAAGCCTGTCATGATTTCAAATACAGCCCCATAATTTAGATACAGTAGCTTTCTTTGTGTAAAAAAAAATGAAATACACTTCATAAATACCACGGGGGCGTATTTGAGTACATACTCTAATATATTATATATTTATGTGCATGTAGTATGTGGACTTTCGAAATGCACGCATTACTTTTGTGAAAGAATTCAAGTGTGGGAGGTTATTTGTGTTTTGTTGTGGGCCACGGAGCAGACTGTCGTAGACGAATTTGGTGTCAGCGAACCGAAAACCGAATGATTATTTATTCGATAATCAGTGGTTGCCAAAGAACAATTGAACACATCCACGATATCAATCAAAACCATAATTTATGATAAAAAAATACATTCACAATACTTATTCAAAGATCACATCACACATTGACGAATTATTTCTATAACAGTTAAAGTTTAATGAACTTCTGAATAAAATCATAGAAAAAAAACACAATTTATTGATTGAAAAAATCATTAGAATTTAGTCATGCAGTGAGTTCCGATTGGTAACCATAATACTGAATGGTTATTTATTTCTGACAACGTTGTCGAGCGTAATTCGTGTTGCTTAAATTTACACGAATATACTTTGGCGTTGAATCTACAAATAAGTGACACACTGACTCCTAACGTCTCAACTGTTGAGACACGAAGACAACAAAAAGTATCAAAGTAACTCAAAACAGGTAAATTAGTAAATTTCACGCTGCGATGTCATTGCATTTTTTTATCACTCACGAAAAACACAGGTTTCGCCTTTCGGCATCTTCAAGCATTCTTCTTTCACACGGATTTTAAATTGAGTCGGCGTGTTCGTGAGTGAAAGCTTACAAAGTTTCAGCAATTCAAAAATTATATTGAAATTCTATCAAGCACTTTCAATTAATATCGTAAATTATACCAAATGTGTTATAAAAATTATTGAATTGGCAATTGCTTGATAGAACTCCATTATAATACGGTGAAAAAATAGCAATGTATTTATGTTTTACAAAATTTCACAACAGTTAGTTCTGATGAGAAACAGCCAATCAACCGTATATTTTATAAATTTTGTAAAACTAAAATACATTGCTATTTTTTCATCGTGTGGCAATTTTGCGGTACCGTTATTTCTACGTAACATAAGTAGTAATAGTTTATCATAGTTATCTTTTTTGAAATGTGTTATAATGTGATATTAGATACAATAAAACTAGAGTGAACGATCTATTGATAACAAAACATGACGGAAGAATGGCGTCGTAAGTTTGGGAAGCTGCCATTCAGTGCTCCCGTATAAGGCGAGCATTTAACAGACAGGTAAGTTCCTCCCACGGGTTGACAATCTCATTTCGAACGGTCGGCCGAGACGAGGATTCGATGCGCCTTCACGCGACAGATGGCGCTGTCAGATCACTTACCGACAGACTGACTGATGTCACATTCACTGCAGTAGATGAATGTGCAGTCGGAAACGCCAGGCTGAACGAGGAAGCTTGTTTGATTATGCAAATTTTACAGTGTTGA
Organism: Himalopsyche japonica; assembly: GCA_028555115.1. Lineage (NCBI taxonomy): Eukaryota > Metazoa > Arthropoda > Insecta > Trichoptera > Rhyacophilidae > Himalopsyche > Himalopsyche japonica. The sequence goes on from JAHFWJ010000461.1 coordinate 984,894, forward strand.
ATATCTATTATCGTTCGAAACTATTGATTTGAAAACGCAGGGGCTTCGATACTCATATAAAGTCAAATTAATGTCAAAACAAAAATAAGTCGGTCGCCGCTTCTCAGCCCATTGCGAAGTGCTATTTCCTTCCCGTAAAAAACCATCCCCGTCCGATATTTAAGCTTATTGAAATTGCAGCCTGTTTAGTTTCATTTAGATTTTTTTTAGTTTTATTGCTAGCACGAAATAAATGAGGTCGTTAAAACAGAAGTGAAGATGTATTGTGTAACTTTTCTACACAGCTATATATAATAAATGTACATTTAAACATAGTTCTGACGATGGCGTGAGCCAAAATAGCTATCAACTATATCTTATAAAAAAAATGTAGAAATAAAATACATTGCTTTTTTTTCACCGTATTATAATGGTTTTCTATCAAGTAAATGCCAATTCAATCAACAAAATGTTTAAAATGCCATGCCTCTTCATCGACAAGAAACAGTTGACACATTAAAAATCATATAAGTAATTACCAACATTTCAATATAGCAGGACATAAGCTAGCAATAAATGTAAATGAAACTAAACAGGCGACAATTTCAATGAGCTGCTTAAATATTGGGCAAGATGGTTGTTATAGTTATTTACGGGTAGGCCCCTCTCGCAATGGTCTGAGAAGCGGCGACCGATTTATATCTGTTTGTTCATTTAAGATTTCGTGTGATGATTTATATCTATTGATTTCCAGCTGTTCAAGGCCGTCATCTTGCGACCTTTATTACAAAGATGTAAACACGTAGGCGCTGAATTTAAATTTATATTTTAAACAATAAAAACAAATTACTAGTACTATTTACACAGTATATGTTATGATCAGGACCAGGTCCGCTCATGATAAAATATATAGTGGAAATAGTACTAACAATACGTCCAAATTATTTAAAATTACCTATACGTGAAACTGACTTAGAGTATGAGCGTATATCAGTAAAATATAGTGGCCTGAAGAATATGAAATATTTAATTTTACGTTACACGCGAAATTAGCATCACAAATAAAACGCGAATCCATTGCTTGCCATCATCAATGTCCCAGCATTGTGACCGCAGCAATAATATGATAACTTTAAGCACGTCAACTTAAACACGGAATGTACGTTTACAGTGCGGTCAGATTATGGCTGCGTGAAATAACTTGCGATATGTTTATTCTATGACGATAGTTAATTTACGAGACGCTGATAAATTAGTTGTTTTAAGCAACCGCAGTAAATGTGAACGATACAATGGCCTGTGCTAGGAAATAACGGATTTGATTTATGTTAATGTTATCAGAAAACAGATTAACCCATTGCTTACCGAAACGGGTAAAGAATATTCAAAAACCGTAAACTAGAAAAAATAATTCAAAATTGATATCGAAATTTTACGAGCAGTTTCAATCGATATTATAAATTAATTCAGTATTTATTGGTGTTACATAAACATATGAAGATTTTCAGGACAAATTGGACTATATTCCAACACAAAAATCTCACAATTTAAACACTAATTATAAACTATTGATACACTAAAATCAGACGTCTAAATAGCTGATACGTTAGCAGCCATTGGGTTAAATTATAAATTTATTTGCGTAGGGTTTACAATAGACATGTTTGAAATATTATTATTCGTAAAACAATCATTTTACAACAGAAGCGATCCTCCTTTAGAAAGTTAAAAATATATATATACATAAATTTTTGTATTTCCTTGATTGAATTGGTATTTACTTGGTAGACTCCATTATAACATGGTGAAAAAATAGCGATGTATTTTAGTTCTACAAAATTTTATAAGGAATAGTTGATAGCTATTTCGGCTCACGCCATCGTCCTAACGTTTAAAAACTAGCAATAGAGTGTTGCCCATTGTAAAGTGGTCACAGACCTGGCACAATTGGAATTGTAAAAACGCATGTTTCTCCCCAGTGCCACTTTACGGTTACGAGTCATAGCAGCACGTTACGAAAGCACAGGGTAGTCGTAAACTGTGATTTAAAAATCCTTTCAGCTATTATTAAATGTAAGGTGGTTCGAATATTTCAGTAAATCTAGTGTAAGTAAGTGCACTAACCAAATACTTATTACATCCGAAATAAGAGATAATTGACCTGGCTTGGACACATGTTTCAGAGAAGTTGGAACAACGCCTATCGCTTCCACCATCTGGATAAATTTCCACCACCAAAAGTTACTGAAGACCATTTGTATGATGTACTCAATGCCGAGATGACCTGGGCGGATGTAAGGAAACCAGCGAGAAATAGAAACACGGAGCCACCGTGTAGTGGTCAGAATGAATTAATTAACCCTAATACATAACATTTATATAAAATGTCAATTATAGTACAATAAAAATTGAAAATAAACAAAAAAAAGTCATGTGGTACATTAAGTTTGGGTTGATAGATCGGCCCTCTTACGTTGGAAAATTTAAAGGAACATTCGCAATAAACGGTTGTATTTTTCGTGCTTTGAATTACGCAAATGCAACTAGCACTAATCTCTAATCCTCTCTCAAATTGATCTTAAATTACTCGATAATCAATTCTAATTGGATTTCCCTTCTCAATACAACTTCAATATATTACAAAATCAATGTGTGTTTTCGTTCAGTATAAAGTAACGGCCTTTGGATTCTTTCGTTTGGAAATAAAGCAAGCTTGATTCCAAAATTCGTATCTATACTTTTATACCTAAGATACTTGGCATCAAACTAATAGATTTAGAAAGATTGATCTAAAATTGAAGCCATATTTAGATTTAGTAACATTTTCCAATACAGTAGTCGAAAACAGTTAACGTTTCGACTGCCATACTTTTACAAAACGAATGATAATAGTTCGACATTATGTTATGGTAGACCTGTCTAGTTTGCCCACACCGTGTCAACCATCCTTAAATAGACTGTCATTACTCGTAGAATCTAGAAAATCAGCTTTTTCTTTAAATCGTATTTGCAACAAACTTGACAGCCGCTTTCTACTACAACCATTTTATAAACGAAAAAAAACACACATTTTGTTCGTTCAATTCGTGTAGGTTTTAATGTTACTGTTGTCTCTTAGCGTATCCGGAAGTCGCGCCGTTAACGCCATTTTGGAAACAGTCGGTGCCAAAAAGCTCCGGGCAGATACATCGATTTTAATTAGTTTAGGATATATAAATAAAGATATTCTAAACAAAAAGTAACTTTACTCTTGTAATATGAAAAATGTAAACCATTTAATTTGTAAATGGACAAAAATAAAAAATAAGCTATTCACTGTTTTTGAGACATTATTAGCGTTTTTTTTAAATTATTATTATTATGTTGTCAATTCAAAAACAAACGCTGGTGCAAAATGGAGTTTATAGAAAAAATTTGAAGTAAAGTTTTAAGAAGAAGTAATAACCGTACTGCATAAAAGCATTATTCAAGATCTCTTACAAAGCTTAAATCACTTTTAACGTAAGAAAGTTTACGTCTTTGATCACTGCGTTGACATTTATGGGGCATTTGTTTATGATGTTAAATGGATAGTTTTCAACCTCCGTTGTTATGTAATTTAAATACATGACTACGATAAATAAAATATGGCCATACGTGTATGCCATACAATCTTTATCAATGTTTTGTGACAAAGATCGCAACAACAGAATTAAAGACTGTTGAGAATAAAATCTATAGATTTGAATCAATAATCAATGTACAAGAGATTGAATAAAGCTATGATGTCATTATGAAATGTACCAACAAACAAAAACTTCACAATACAAGTCCATTTAAAGATATCTATTAACCATAGAAGGATAATTAATACGTAAAATTCGTCATGTATGTGTACATCATTTTTAGTGTTGCACATTTCGACAGAAGGATTAGGAAGTAAAGTCATTGGGACACAGAAAACCTTGTTTGAGGTAAACGAAACATAATTTAAGTACTGATTTTAAATTGATACGATAATCAATTGTAGCCTTATGTATAAGTATTTATTAAACATTTACGTCAAAAACAGTTTGTTTACTAGCGCTATTAGGCTGTGGTATGGCAGAACAAAGCATGGTTAATGGTGTCTGACAAAGGCAAAAAACGATTTTCAAGATGCCCTCCAGTTATATTGTAACCATTAATCAATAGACCCTCCAGATTGTCGAAATCAATCACTCGTCCATGAATCTAGAGACTAATGTGTATTATAAAAGCCAACCAGCAAAACAAAATTCCCACGTGCCTTATATCGAAAGCCCACATGGTAACTGGACGAGTGACCATTAAACGTTGCATACTGTTCATAATTTATGCAATATAACGTCGATCTGAGCACAAATGAGAACCGCTATCGATGACAAATCTGGTATAATATCAAAACAAATATCTCTTCATGTACGGAAGTATGTTGTAAAAGTCCACGATTTAAATTCACTAAAACCTTTGTTCATGATTATGGTATAGGTAAACTTAACAGCGATTTTAATTATAATTGCTGCAATTCAAGGGATTATATTTGAGCATTTATATGAACTGCAGAAGATCTTATATTATACGTATGTAGGTTTAATTGATGAACCACAAATCTACCTGATACCACATAAACCCCATAAACAATAACATAATTTGGTGCCCAGAAGTTATTTTAATTAATTAATAACTGATTATGATTCGTATGTATCCATTTTTTTTAAATATGTACATAAATTAAGTGTCTAGAATTTTGTTAAAGGTATATTGTATAATTTACGATAACGCTGAGAGTGCTTGGTGGAATTTCAATATCAAATTCGAGTTGTTGAAACTTTGTACATTTTCAAATGTTTTGCCATTCACGTATCGGGCTGAATGGTCGGTTTTTTTTGCATCGGTGTGATAGAATGCCTAAAAATACCACAAGACGAAATCCAGGTCGTAAGTGATAAAACATGTGAAAATGTACAAAGTTTCAACAATTCAAAATTTTCAAAAGTATAGTTCGGATGTATTAAATTCATTTAAGTACTAACGGCCTCTATATGTTTTCTTTTGATCCTGATTATATAAGATAACGTATCCAGTCACGCAGCAGCGTAAATTCCTTTGAAATTATTACCAGGCGTAGCAAAAACCAAAGTTTGTTTGATGATGTGATATGACAAGGTTTCTGTGCGTTAATATTCAAAGTTTTTAAGTGCAATACAGTTTGCCCTCGGAGTGGCGCACGCGGTCATATTATCGCGACATTAAAAATGTATACTAATTAACCTTTAATGTAAAACAGCATCACTGAAACTCATGAGGTAATAGAGTGTGGTCACCTCACGTCCGCCCATCCCATACGTTCTAATAAACGAGCCAATAAACCATTCGCTCGTAATCACATCTTGATATAATTAATGCACGCAATAGACAAATCTGGGTAGGACAATAAATTATAAGGTAAAGATGTTCCGATGAACGTCGCGAGCCTAATTTGAATATAAAAGATCAATGTACCACGTCACATTATAACTTAATTGCATTGCACATACGGATAATGATTTAAAATCTGATATAAATATCACACCTATGTAAAACTCTTTTTACATAGGTGTGTACCAAACCAAAAAAAAAAAAGGAGAGCTTTATATTAACGCGAGAAACATAATGAAACCTGTATTTCATTTATCTCTGTATATTCCAAGAAGATATATTTTATAGATCTAGATGTGTAAAATTAGCATCCAAAAATCAGCCAAATCAAATTACTAATAAGATGTCTTCAACATTTTATACTTTATTTAGATGTATATATTTCATCATAAATGTTCTTAATCCTTTAGTTTTATACACATGATATTTTTAACTCAAAATTTGTAATGTGAATCGGACCATATTCAAAAAGAGATATTAAATTATGGAAATGATATTTAACATTGTGTTTTTATTGTTAGACAATAATACACCTTAAGTAAACGAATTTAAAAAATATTTTCTTTCGGAATGGAAAAAATAATTGCTGAACTTGACGGAAAATGATAATTTTTAGTAGATAACGTTATTTTTTTCTTTAAGCTAGGTTTACAAATTTTATCTTACAAAATGTCTGTTTGTTTTCTAATATTAATTAGCATTGAAGAATGCATTCTTAAATTCTTGCAAGTCAGAGAGTCGAGTTACAGTAGCAACACTGTCAAAAAACGATTTTCAGCTACATAAGTATTTTATACTTAATTTATATTAATACCTGTTAAAGTGTTAACTGTCACTGGATGATGATGACTGACTGGTGATGGAAAGGCATGATATTTTAAATAATAAAAACACATTTTTTAGTACTCATTTCCACAATATATTTTTTGATCAGGACCTGTTTCGCTCATCGCGAGCATTATCAACTGATGAATCAGTTCACACATTAATATAGTTATAACATCACATTAATAACATAAAAATACATAGTACTTATTTCCACAATATATTTTTTGATCAGGACAGGTTTCGCTCATCGCAACTTTCAGTTGATAATGCTCGCGATAAGCGAAACAGGTCCTGATCAAAAAATATATTGTGGAAATAAGTACTAAAAAATGTGTTTTTATTATTTATATTAATACAACAAATGTCACTTTACTCCTCCAATATATTACTTATTAAGTAAGTCGCTATAATTACGATTCCCAAACTGATATTATATTGTTTATTGCTCTTAAATATATACGGTATATGTACACGTAATTGTATCGATAAATAACGCTCAATAGATCAATTGATTTGGTTCTCTAGATATGGCTGAGATAAATGGTTGAAGATTGTTATCATGTTTTATATATTGGTGTGAATTTGAAAAATTGTACAGCATTGAGCTGAGCGCCACACATATTTGAACAAACCTGTGAAATAATCATTTTGAAACATCATAATATTATATAAAGGATATATTGCATTCATAATGACTCGGTTTAGAATTCGAAAATAGCTCCTAAAGCGATAGCAGCCGAAATCCATATAGATGTCAAGCTTGTTATGAAAAAACAACTACTCAAGTCTACACTGATACCTTTATTAATTTTTAAATAATACAAAAATATTCTTATTTCTACAGTATTTTTGAAAAGAAATTAACAAGCCAAAAGAAATTTGATCGGTATGGATAAAATTTTAAATTTATACTGAAAAAGTTTTCGCAAAATTCTTGCTATGAAATAACAGAAGTTCCTTAGTGCAAGTCATTCAAAACCCCTAACAGCGAGAGCTTTTATGTCATGTATTTCACAAACATTATTGTAAATATTCTTTAATTATCGGGTGCCGATTTTTCGATCTGTGACATCATGTAGTTTTTAATTCTATAACATTCTCGTCAATAGATCACCCGTTTTTTCATAACTGTTATATGGACAATTTTATTTGTTGAAACATTGTATGATTCCACATGTTATGTCATTAGCGATCCTGGTTTCGGCTTTCGGTATCTTCAATTGCACAATTTAAATTTAAAATTGAAACTCCATCAAGCCACCTTCAATCGTTATTATAAATTGTTGTAGAGAAGTATAGAGCTACATTATGTTATATTTCATACATAGAAATTATGCTGAAATATCATAAAAAAACTTTAACGGGCTAACCTAGATTAATGTGACCATTTTCACGTCGCCACATTTTGATTTGTATTAAATTTGGCTAGCTTGATAAGAATTTTTTAATCATTTAGTCTGGTTTCTACAAAAATATATCATAGGGTGGCGAAAATAAGAAACATTTCAACGTTTTTTAATCAGTCTCAGCAAAAAAAAAATTTAACTATTTTTTTTATAAATTAATAACCTTTAAACTATTAATAATCTTTATGATCATATGTAGAAAAAATAGCATGGTCACTGAGAAGAATACGTTGTTCTTATTTAAAAATGCTTGACTATTTTCTTATAGCATTCCTAAATAACAATCGACAATTTCTAACGAAGTAAAAGTATTCTGCGACTTAGTTAATTACCGAAGCTGACAAACATATCGATTAAAACATAACAACTGAGCATTTATCTCGGAGAATGAAACTATTCGGACTCCGACCCGTAAATAAGGAGTATCGGGAAACCAGAAATGAGTGGCTTTCGACATACAAGGCGGGAAAGTAACGCGGCAGGTCAGCAAGGAATCGAGCTCTCGTATATTATAATTTTCATTATGTAGTAACTAACTACTGTGTGATGTTATGTGATGATATGTTGTGAATGGATAACCATTAGGCTACAGTTATGTCGCTTTCAAGGAATTAACTGTCATTTCTTTGTTGAAAATAAAGTTTTTTAAAAATTCATCGTGTTCGATTAGGATATGATATCGGCAATAAATTGATGGAAATGCAAGAGACGAAGTTTTAAATCGAAATTTTAAAACTATCACAAAAAATTCTTAACGAACAAACTAATATAGGTCGGATGCCATTGCTCAATCCACTACAGGGGGCTGTTTCGCTTCCGTAATAAACTATTTGCGTTCCATATGTAAGCTTATTGATATAGCCGCCTTTTTAGTTTAATTTACAATTTTTGGAATCTTTTAGTTTTATTGCCAGCATGAAACAAGCTAGGTTGTTAAAACAGGTGAGAAGATGTATTGTGTACCTTTTCTACACATCTATATATAGATAAGCAAATGTTCGTTTAAGCATAGTTCTGACGATGGCGTGAGCGAAATAGCTATCAACTATATTTGTTAAAAATAATTTTGTAGAACTAAAATACATCGCTATTTTTTCATCGTTTTAAAATCGGCCCTTCTTTGCCATTGAACACAAGAAACAATCGGAGTCACTTTTGAATCGTGTCATAACAAGTGATGAAAAATGGAAAACAATCGTAAAAGATATACAGTGGTTGGATAAAAATGAAGCCCCAAAACATGCCCCAATGCAACCACTACACAAAAAAAAAAGTTATGGCCGTGTGGTGGTATTCTAAAGGAATCATCCACAGATCTTTTCTTAAAACAGCGGAGTCAATAATAGCGGAATCATACTGCAACGAAATAGACATTATGTTCAAAAAGCTACAGAAGAAAGATGGCAATTGAATGAACTGACTCAAAATTTACTAGTTATTACTCCACGATAGCACGTGACCGAGTGCTTCACAAGTGTCGATTTCAAAATTAAACCAACTAAATAATTATTACCTTCGATAACTCCGTGGTATTCGTTGCCAACTCTTTGGCAAAAACTATTAATGAAAATAATAATTATTTTTTTGATTGGATTAGCATTTTCTTGGCAGAACTCCATTATAACAGTGAAAAAATACGAATGTATTTTAGTTCTACATTTTTTCTATACGATATAGTTGATAGGTATTTCGGCTCACGCCATCGTCAGAACTACTTAGTTATACTGTCTTATAAAAAAATTGTAAAACTAAGATAGATTGCTATTTTTTTCACCGTGTGGTAATTATTTTAATTAATGAATATTTTTGTAAGAAATTTCTTTTTAGATTTTTTTTATTAAAACTCGGCAATTTGATGTGAACCAACCTATTTGAGTGTTATACAATCTTTGCTGAAAGCTTGGTTCGCAATTATGTAAGATGTATGCGTATTGTAATGTGCATTTTCGTTTTGTTACTTCAAGTAACACCATTTATCAATCGTACTTGAAAATGTTGCTCGCCTCTCGACAAGGAAACGCGTGTAGCAAACATACTGGCCGCATAAATCATCACGACCTCTCTTGTCCAGTTATTCTGTCCTCACCGAGCGGCTGCGGTGTTTTAGTCTCTTTGCTCTTTGCGGCATTGCAAGTGGGCGGAGGCCGACGTGTTGATGTCCATATTCCTCCGGGGCCCGCTGTCAGATGGTCGCCGGATCGCTCTGGGAATCCGGACGCGAGCGAGTAACCCTTGGCAAAAAATTATATGCGCGGGTCAGGTCAAAGTAACCGTCCAGCATAATATCTACTTGAAATACTTTGCAAACCAAATAACTTTTTTTAAATTTACTATATAGAATAGCAGTGCTCGATGGAATTTTGCCATCAAATTTGAAATGCTGAATCTTTGTGCAAATCTAATAGTTTCGGCACTCATGAACCAGGCTTCCCCTTTCTGCATCTTCATTCATTGTATCACACGGATACAATATAACTGAGAAATTTTAACTAACTGGCAGACTAAAGGCACGGGTTTCGTCTTTCAGCATTTTCGGACTTTATTCACAATATATTTATTGAATTGGCATTTACTTGGTAGAACTCCATTATAACACGGTAAATTAGCAATATATTGCTATTTTTTATATAAAGTAATATAACTGTCAAAAAATAACCGACTGTCAATTCTATTGCATCCGTATGATAAAATGCTTGAAAATGCCAAAAGGTGCAACTATTCTAAAATCTCATAAACACGAAAGAAAGATACAATTGAGAAACTGGTATCAGATATATTTAAATATATTTTAGAAGTAGACTAAGTAACATTCATTATTTATTTACTTAATTGATGTGAATCGTATGTCATTAATATAATATGTACGCTTTGCAAAGGCATTTAAAAAAATATATATTTTTAATTCATTTGTGTTTTTTCGTTAATGAGCGAGTTTGCACGCGGTTGGGAAAACATGCTCCGATACACAATGTAGTCTGCGGGTATTAGAAAAAATATTAAATATAGTTCTATAGAAATATATAAATGATGAATACAAATGTAATTGTAACATATTTTCTTAGAGCAATGCAAAACGAGACATCTAAATTATGTTGAAAATCTATCATCAAAGACTTGGCCAAAGCAAATACAGAATACAAAGAAAATGTAATATCATCTTTTGTTTTTCGTTACTTGACAGCTTTCAATTATAATGCGAAATATTTTTGAGAGGAGGGCGGCTACAGATAACTTTGATGAAAATTACGGTTCACTAAATAGGTCAACATATCTTTATTTCTGAATGAAAAACAAACATTCACTAACGATTATTCGTGTGCGGTTTTTTCGTTAATGAATTCAATATGTTTTTTTTAGCCACAAGCAGCAGTTTTGTTATAGAATGAAGCTCGTTGTCATTTAAATGAAATAATATTGAAAATCGACGACATTTAAATTTAAATCGACGTCGAACGATTTAGAAGTTTGTTTTAGCATTAAGGATCGCACTGTTATCTCGAAATTATAGGATGACACGCGTAGACTTAATTTCAGTAATATACAAGGCAATAATATATTCCGCATGTTAGCTACAATGAAATATTAAACAATAAATATTGCATCGCTGGAATTTATGCTCGTAGCTCAAATAGTTCACAAAACAATTAGCGATGCTCAACAATGTTCTTGCGAATTTATATGTTTACACGGCTGTTGGTTTCCGATGCATAAAGCGAGACTTATAGCCGTAAAAACTGTTGCGTGCAGTAAAGCTATTCGTGTACTATACACATAAATAATAAATGAGACATTATGTAAGTGTACCTAATCGTCGATAGTATTTATTACACACTTCAGTGGTTTTACAAAGAAAACGAAAAGAAAAAAGGCAAGGAAAGTGATTAATATCGGCATAGATATCTATCTAGCTATAAGTCGACATAAAAATATGGCTATATTACTAATTCTTTTGACATACTTAGTCTTAGCAATTTCGATGACAACTTTCGACATAATAAAACAAAATCTTTGATTATTCTCTAGTGGCTGGTTTACCAAATATGTTCCACGGAAACGTGTTATTAAGCATAAAGTACTTACTATTATGAATAACCCAACCTAAAAAATCGGATAATTGTAAAAAAAAAAAATCGCATTTGCGAAGTTCCATTGCTCAAAAAGTTCGGGAACTTTTCTCTCGTCAAAGATTTTTTTTATCATCCTAATTGTGGATGGGTATACTCTAAATGAGAATTTCTTTAGGATGTAGTGAAGATAGAAAGGTTTTGTAGAGGTTTAAATGATCATAATATGGAAGTGATTTGGAAGGGTACATTTGCCTGCATTGAATTTGATGAAACATGCACGTAGATAAAACTAAAACATAACAAGCTGGGAACATTTGCTCCCTGTAAATCTAAAACAACTGAATTGACGTATACGTCATGGAAGTGTATACAATTTTAAAAATAATATTCTCATATACGTGTACAAAGATATGAATCACTTATTTTGATACAATAATAATTAATAAGAAAATTATGATCAATTTGTAGAGGAAACGTATCAAATACCAATGCAATATGACATCAAATGAAAACATAATTAATAATCATTTGACATGCATTTTCATAACACGATTAACCTAATTTAACGAGGTTTTTTCCCCGAAAGGAAAAGTGTAATCAAAGATTGTTTGCTAACTGTTTACAGCACCAATAAACCAATAAAAAAACATTAATATGTATAATATTAAATAAAATAATAATTTTTTGTTAGTGCAACATTGGAATCAAACGTGTTGCTTCTGACACCGTTTTAATTTTATACGTCCAATTAACGATTTAACGTTACGTTTTCGCGTTAATAAAACACATTTAATTGCGATTATTATTCGTATAAAGGTGGTATTCGGAAATTTAAACATTTACCTCCGTTTACAACCTGATCACGAATCAACTTTGTCTAATTAAATTAATGACGAAACAACCGTTAATTACTTAGTATGAACCCAAAACAAAGTAAACATCAAAGTAAGGTTTAGTTCGAAATAGTAATAACAACGTGTATACATTGTAATCGCCATCAATTTTTCATCTGCGCACGAAATAACATTTGCTCGAACAATTTAATAATGTGTTTTGTTATTCACAAGGGTTTTAAAAAGCCAAAAAGCTTGAAAGTAAAGAACTTAAAAGTTGGGAAATCCAAAAGCTTAGTTTGAGCTGACCAAGGAAATAAATGCGCGGCTTAATTTAAACATTTTCGCAAATATATTAAAACGACATTTTGTTAGTTTACCTTTACATATAACAGTTATCTCATTTTTTAAGTTATAATACATTTTCATTAATTATTTTTCAAAGCATTAACAATTTTAAATATGATTATATTGTATACTACATTTAAATAGTTTGCATTAAAATGCAATGCGATGGGGTTTCAAAACTGCTGCGCGGCCACACATTCACGGAGTATAGAAAAAAGATTGCTGCTAACCGAACTGTAACCCTCAGATGATGCAACCAGTGACCGAAATCAATTTGAAAACTGTCTTTAGTACATTCATACAAATCAACAAGAATCGATAAATACTGCAAGATTAGCCTCTCGTATTCTGTATTCTATATCCTGCCGCCTTGAATATAAATAACAGACGAAAACCATTCTATATTATGATACTACTCATTGCACGGAATATCCCTTTTGATTTTAGTTTTAAAGGCCCGTGCATCGTACAAATGAAAAAAGTAGTATAGGTCTGGAATGGGTTATAGCAATATTCTACTGAGCTTAAAATTAGAATGTTTTATTGTATATTAAAAAACCCATTAAAAGTAACATTTGATTGAAATAATAAATAAGGGAAAATGTGACAAAATCGTTCTCCGAGATGATTCGGCATTTCGTATCTCGTTCGACAAAGTACATTGTAAACCAAGGAATTTTAATTGACAATCAAAAGTCTCGCAATTTTAAGTTGTGACAACCAACCGTGTTAAATTATATAAGTAAAAACTGGTTTATTTAATTGATTTTGTAATTAATAAGTATTATTTTATTGGCATACTAAATATCTCATTATATTTGTGACTGAAATAATATAGGAAGGCTTTATAAATATACCAGCAACATTGTTAGGTATGGGCATTTGTTTCAAGATAAACTGTTGCACTTTTTCATTTAACTAACAAAATTGTTATAAGGCAATATTTGAGTAAACATTTCACAGTACGGTACATAAATTAGTATGAACCAGATATTATTTTGGATCGGCATTCAAATGGCAAAAAGGATCATGTGTATTTTTATTCCATTTTATAGTATTTATTTTTTAACAATACTTCTCTCAATATAAAGTCTCTAAATCAGTGTTTGCCAAACTGTGTGCCGCAAGAAGCTCGGAGTGTGCCGTAAAAAAAGAAGCCTCAAAAAATTTCATTTTAAATATTGCCTCCACATCTGATTTTTTCAATTCAGCATCTATATATTCAAATAGGTATTTGTCGTGGTCGTACACAGTGATCGATGCGACACAGGGATACAGTAAATCTGAAACTGAAGATGCCAAAAGGCGAAACCCGAGTAATTAGTGACATAACATGTGGAATCATACAAAGTTTTAACAATTCAAATTTTATACTGAAATTCCATCAAGCACCTTCAGCCGATTTCATAAATTAAGCATTTCTTTTTTTAAAGATTTTTCGGAGTGTCGCAGAACGAATTCCATCCATCGGGGTGCCGTGAAGTAAACAAAGTTTGGCAGACACTGGCTAAACGGAACTCATCAAAAGACAACGTTTCAAGAGAACTGCTCGATACTAAAGATTCACTAATACCAAAACGCCCCCATTGAAAACTATCACGTGAATATCACTGGACGACGAAAGTGAACGACGTTTACTATTCGGCTACAGCTCTGCAATGTTTGAATGTTCCATAATGGGTTCATTTGCTTCAAATTGATAAACTTTTTTTTGTATTCGAACGTCTTCCCGATGAGTCAGATTGTTGAGCGTTCGCTGACCTCAGTGTGAGTATTGGCAGACTCTCGATAAAAAAATCCATCATTTTACTCTACTGACCTGACCTTAGTAAACTTTCACTAAAGCGACCCGACCTTACTAATCAACTTGCCTTATCTCGAATTAAAAACCAGATAGTAATATGTACGTACGTAGTGCGTAGTCATGAATAAATAATTCAAAGCCAATATCTATGCAAATTTTCCAATAGCTAATTTACCAGTGATTCTCAAATATTTTTCCGGGAAGTAGAACAAGAGGATCGGGATGGTAAAAAAAGTCTAGAGGAAATGATGAATTTTCTAATGCCTTATGTTCAGGATAATAAAAGGATTAAATTTAATGTATCAAATTATACTGACAAAACTTTGTCTTAATTTAACAACACATAATTAATAAATAAAGTTAAACTCGTAAGAAAATTATAAAGAAAATCATGTTTATTTGATATTTTGAATCGGCATTTACTTGGTAGAACTCCATTAAAACACGATGAAAAATAGCGATGCATTTTAGTTGTGCAAAATTTATAAGGTACATAGTTGATAGTTATTTCGGAACTTGAAAATAATGTTCTTTATAAACCAATATCCTCAAAATAGAACTAATCGTTGATTTTAATCATTTAACATGATATTTTGCGAGCACTTTATTACTTAGTATTGTATATATAACGCATAATTTTACATTTGCCTACTAATTTCTAAAATAAAATGACTTCTGAAGAGTCTGGCAAACAAAATGATAATTTGAATTGCTAAAACTTTGCACAATTCTACACGTTTTTCACTAAAGATCCAGGTTTCGCCTTTCGGCATCTTCAGGCATTATATGACACGGATGCAACGGAACTGACAATCAATAAAAAGTAAACATCGTTTTTATACCAAAGGAGTATAAATCAAAGAAAAAACACAGATGATAATTTTTCAATATACTGTAACTATGAGGTCTTAACATTCATCGGGGATAACGTAGAGAGAAAAAAATATTGGGGTATTAAACTGTTTCCCGTCGAGTCGTATAAAGGAATAAACATGAAAGACTGAAGTTATTAAAAATACCTTGGAACACCTAGAAATCAATAGACACCAATTATCACAAAGGATTCTTAACGAACAAACTAACATAATAGTATCGCCACTTGTCCAGCCGTTGCACAAAGGGGTGGTCTGATTTACTTCCAGAAGGATCACTTCCGTCCCACATATAAT
The DNA here is from genome assembly GCA_028555115.1 of Himalopsyche japonica. Taxonomy (NCBI): domain Eukaryota; kingdom Metazoa; phylum Arthropoda; class Insecta; order Trichoptera; family Rhyacophilidae; genus Himalopsyche; species Himalopsyche japonica. Next base: position 1,000,746 of record JAHFWJ010000461.1, read on the forward strand.
CTTATTGTCATAGACACCTATTGTTTCATTTAGAATTTTGGAAATTAAGTGTCATTGTGTTAAAGTAACAAGCTAGGCCGTTGGAACAGGAGAGAGGATGTGTTGTGTGCCTTTTCTGCGCAGCTATATATAGATAAGCGAATGTTAGTTTAAGCATAGTTCTGACGATGGCGTGAGCCGAAATAGCTATCAACTATATTTGTTAAAAATAATTTTGTAGAACTAAAATACATTGCTATTTTTTCACCGTGTTATAATGGAGTTCTACCAAGTGAATGCCAATTCAATCAATACATTTATTGTTATTGAAACAGAACATCGTTTGTCACTGATGCGGTTCTGAGATTTGTAATACATGATTTTCGCAATAGGCACACATAATTGACAAGAACCATAATGCACCGTGAGAAAATAGAAGCAAAATTTCTGTAAATAATATTTTCCACCGACAACATAGATAATGCAATCATTTTATATACATTCGACCATCGCGTGTTGGGTGAGATATATTACATAAAAAAGGCAATATTTTATCATTATTGTCTATTATTTCGATAATAATAATAATGACGTGTGTGTAAAATAAACACCTCAAATCAATTTACTTTGTTTAATTTTTTTTATCAACTATATTTGTTAAAAATAATTTTGTAGAACTAAAATACATTGCTATTTTTTCACCGTGTTATAATGGAGTTCTACCAAGTGAATGCCAATTCAATCAATAAAAATAATTCGTTAAAGTTTAGTAAACGTACAAAATTTACTCGTACACGAGCGTATTGAATGTAAATGAATTTTAAAAAAACGTATACGATTTTCAATCGTGTGTATTGAAACCTACACAATATAGAATAGGTATGTAATGGTATATATTATAATATGAATCATTTCGATAAGAAATCTTTAGTAACAATCATAACAACAAAAAGTGTCAATAGTCAGTCGTATAATCTGAATGAAAATTTTACAAGCAGAATTAACGTACGGCTTAATATTTAATCGATGCGTTATATGCAAATCGTGATAGAACCGCCTTGGGATGTCTATATCTGTTTATTAAGCCATAGGACGTGATATTATGTGATCCATATTTGGGGCGAGCTGTCAATCATTAATGTAACTTGCGAGTCACTGAAAGAATAGACAAAACAACCGATACTAATAATCGAAAAACGTTTTTTTCGCAGAGATAATTCGATACAATTCAGAGAGTAATTTAATGCAAATTATAGAGCTGTTACAATGCACACTTTTTAAGCTTGTTTCTAATCGTATTATCTCGAGCATGACGACCAAATCAGGACCTGTCATGTCAAATGAGCAACAATAAAATTAAAAATTATTAAGTTACAAATTTATTCAAATGAAGCATTGTTGGAAAACTCCATTCTTTGATAGTAGCGATTAAGCATATACCGTGTAAAATTATAAATTAAATTAGGGAGATAAGAGAGGTTGGCAGGTCGAATAATTCAATACTGGTTTTAAAAATATAAATAAAAAATTTATCGACATAATAAATTCGAATTTTTACAATTTCTGTCAGTTCTGTTGCATCCGCTTGATGGAATGTCTGAAGATGCCGAAAGGCGAAAACCGGGCCGTTAGTGACAAAACATGTGGAATCGTACAAAGTTGTAACAGTTCAAATAAATAAAATAATTACAACCAATTGGGATCGGATCAATTTTTCATTTCATAATAAATACAAACATTTGGGAAACATTATAAGCAAAAAAAGTTGATTTTAATTAAAACGTTAAATTAACACAGCGAAAACATACATTACTATTTTTTCTCTTGTTATAATGGAGTTATCATATCAAATAAATGCCAATTCAATAAAAGCGGGCCGTTAGTGACGAAACATGTGGAATCGTACAAAGTTGTAACAGTTCAAATAAATAAAATAATTACAACCAATTGGGATCGGATCAATTTTTCATTTCATAATAAATACAAACATTTGGGAAACATTATAAGCAAAAAAAGTTGATTTTAATTAAAACGTTAAATTAACACAGCGAAAACATACATTACTATTTTTTCTCTTGTTATAATGGAGTTATCATATCAAATAAATGCCAATTCAATCAATATACCCTCAGTCGATATTGTAAATTATAAAATGGCCTCATATCTGTATTTCAGCGAAGACCGTACACGTTACCTATTTGATTTTAAGCCACGTAACTTTATGCCAATTTAATCAATAAATGTTATTTTTTTATGTTTTTGAATAAAAAAGATGTGAACCAATTTAGAAATTCTCGAATCGGTCAACCTCGGTGGGATTTTTAAATAAACAAGACTGTAAAATATTCTGTCTCATTAAATGTTTGTTATCTATAATATATAAAATACTGATAGCATTATAAAATACCGGTATTGCAATCCTTCAGCTTGTTATTAAACACAGCGACCAATCAAAATATTTGGTTCGATATATTTTTATACATAAATTCTCGATGTAAACTGCGTTAGGTGATTCATTTTCAATGTTATATGTATTCAATTATTTATTACGAATCGGTCAATATATATTTCTTTTTTGAAACAATCAAGGATATGATAATTTATTCAAAAATCCAATCACTCTCGTAAAGCAAAATAAACAGAAAGTTTATTCGACAGCTGATCCTATTATATTCGCAAACAACGAATAAATCCGCTTCTATGTTGACATTTTTCATGCTCAATTTATGTGCCTATTATCTCAGAAAATTCATTCTATTCAAATACGGGAAATTTATAACCAAGAAATGGATATTTACGCACTATTACGATATGACATTGCGAATAATCATGTTGTATTTATGTTTTTTAGAAAATGTGGCAAATGTCACGTGCGATTTCAATTTATCTGATGTATTTGATATTTAATTAATCTTAGCATACAAATGATACAGTTTTTCGCTGGGATTTTGTTTCTTTTCACTGGACGCGAAGGAGGGATTTGACAATAATAATAATAACAGTATTTATATTAATAAAAGGCTTTACGTCAGTTATGAATATTGTTATTTATTTTTTCCTTGTTCGATGAAACATGATTTGAAGATACGTTTCTGAACAAACCATTAAATGAAGGGAAAACGACATAACTATAAAATCAACCCTCGCGACAATTACTTGATTGAATTAATTAAGTGACTTAAAATACATAAATCGTCGTCCAATTTGTATTGTATTTAACGTACTTTTAAAGTGTACGCATGACGAGGACCATATATAAAGGCGTTTATTGTTGTTGTTTTTAAATAATAAAAACACATTTTTAGTACTTATTTCTACATGTTTTATGGTTTCGCTCATCGGAAGAATTATCAACTGATACTATTATATCGATGATAATGCTTGCGATGAACGCAACCTGTCCTGATCATAAAATATAGTATGGAAAATTGATTTAAATATTATGAAATTATATGAAAATTATTTGAAAATTGTTTTAAATATTATGCCTTTCCATCAAGAGTCATTTTTCAAGTGTCAGTTAGCAGTGCTAGCATCTTTAAAGTGTTTGCATTAAATTTATTTGTATTAGACCGAAAGCTTTTGTATGTCTGTGTATGGAAACGTTGGTCAATTTATTTTATAAAATGAAATTATACATAAGTATATAATAATCGTTATATTAACGTTTCATTATTTGAGTAGCCCAGTATGTCTTTCGAAGAGAAAGTAATCCGTGATTGAGATTCAATCTGTCTCAAACGGATTAACTGGCTTATAAGATTGACGTTATATAATGGAGAGCCATGTATAATACAAGAAGTGTGAATTATATAATGAACTTAAATGCATAGGTATTCTACGGATAATTAGCGAATAGAATGCAAGCTACAAAGTCTAGACGGGCCACAAATAAGCGTCGGTTAAAACATAATGAGTGCAAAGGCATGCCGGGATCGCTGTAATGGATGATTAATGGCGGTGCATACCAGTTTCTTCATCACGCAACAAAATATCACCAACAGGATAATCGCCGGATTCACAAAGATTATACATTATTTATCATACATATAGTATAGTATGTATAATATTTATAATAGTGATATGTTAGTAAGTATAAAATTTAGCGAATAAATTGTAAATTTACATTACACGAGTGTGTCATCGATTAATACACGTTATGATCGGCGATTGAGGTATGATAATAAATTATTAAATTAATGATGGATTCGACATTTGACCCTTCTATAAAGAAACAACACTTCTTACAGGTGCGACTTAAGGTCATAAAATAATTGATTCATTGCTCACTTTATTAATACGTTTATTACTTGTAAATTTAGCCTTACATGGATTAATGAAAGATATTAAATCGGGTGGACTTACTGAAGTATCTTTCAAGTAAACGAACCGCGGTCAATGATTCAGTAACAGTTTTGCTGCGTTATGACTGAGTTGAGACATTCTATGCTAATTTCAGACTCTCGTATATTGTCACATTTACAAAAGCAATGCTGTACTCTATATCCTTTAAATTTCTAATTGTATTGCGAATTGTATTATATTTTTGTCATTGGATAAGCGAGCTGTACGTCGGGAGCGATCGATTGTAAAATTCATCGTACCCTTGTGAGTTATTTATTAGATAATTTTTCAAACTTTTTGCGCTATTTTGTCAATTCTTGGAGATGATTTCATTATTCTATCAAACGATCAGGACGAGTTTCGTTTATTATTAACGCCCATTTAACGGTCGGTTGGAAATGTGTCAATTAAAAAAAGGTAGGTCAAAAAAAAATGACGGAATAATTGGCTTACTTTTAAGTTATTTAAAAATAAATTTAAAATAAGCTTCTCGCAAATTGGTGCGAAATTGAGAACTTCTATAACACGAAACGTGTATATAAAACGTTATAGAAGAATAAGACTGCACACCGCAATTTTTGTTTCGGACAAGATACACACAAAAGCACATATTAAGTTCAGCTATAATCAACCTGCGGCTCATCAAGCTATTCTGTATAAAGCAATTATAAACAATTTCCTGATAACATTTGGATGTTAGTTGATTATTATGAAAACCTTTCATCAGCGAGTAATGTAAATTGGCGATGAGATTATCTTTCCTAAATTTGGATGTCAAATTATAGTAATCAATTCATTGTTATTACAACTATTTCAGCAAATATATATCAGACTTCTACTAGCCTTGCGTCTACATATTTCGTAACAACTCTAGTGAAATGTAAGTGACTGTCAGTTCTATTACATCAGTGATAGAATGCCTGAAAATGCCGAAATGAGAAACCCTGTTCGTGAGCGACAAAGCCTGTGGGACTCTACATAATTTGAACAATCGGATTATAAGCCTGATTTTTCTATAGCAGTTCGTATATTTTTTAAAAAGCCTTTGCGAATGAATATGTACATATATCTCGAAAATTATTCTTTACTTTTTGAATGTATAGTTAGTTACCTTTATTATGGCCTTTGTAAAAAGGGTCGGTGTGGTGAATTTTTATGTACGATATTTTATTTTTAAATAGCCACTAAAGCAATGTGTTTATTTGTGAGAACAATATCCTCCAGCCTGGAATAATATCCCAGGGACAATCGCTAAGTAAATGACGTATAACACGCTGAAACGTGATGTTTACATAAAATTTACATTATGATTTACATGATCGGTCGTTGCGATATAACAATAATATTGGTACTATGTACACATTATCGCAATAAACTGTCGTTAATAAATATCATATATAACATATCACAAGCAAACGTATTTACAAGAATACTTAAATATAATATTTTAAATTAATAACATAATAAACAACGCTTGCAGATTTGAAATCTTGGTCTTTAACACATTGTTGAACAGAGTCGCAGGTGCTTTATGAGCCAAATGATACGTTTTCGATAGAAACAATACATTAGGCCCTAATGATTAGGGGGAAAAATCGGAACGAGACGGCGATGATAAGTGAATGGAAACGTGCCTACTTCTGAGCAAGATGACAAATGCTATGGAAAAATAGTCAATAATCGGGGTAATATATGAGATGATTCAAGTAACGATAAATACAGGTCAACAAAAAAAAAGAATATAACATAAACGTTTAAGAACATCGCCATATCTGACGAGATCTCGAAGTATATAAATTTTATGAGTCAAATTTCAAAATATATATGCTTACACAAAACGGATGAGTATTGGTTTCGTATACACATTTTACATAAATATAAAATGTTCATATATAAGGTGAAAATAAACACTGCTAGTATTATTTTTAGAAACACAGGAAGCACGTGCATTTTGAGATTGCAGTTTGTACAAACATAACGCATTCTCATAAGGCATATCGCCTGAATTTCATCTAATCTGAATGAATCATAAATAAGCAAGGTTTTTCCTATCCCGCAAGCTCTTTGTTGAACAGAATATAACCCTAGATTGATTTAAAATTACTATTCTACATTATATATATTTTACACAATATATTTTCAATGTCATAGATTGAACACGGTGAAAAAATAGCAATTTATTTCAGTTCTACAAAATTATTTTTAACAAATATAGTGATAGCTATTTCGGCTCACGCCATCGTCAGAACTATGCTTAAACTAACATTCGCTTATCTATATATAGCTGTGCAGAAAAGGCACACAACACATCCTCTCTCCTGTTCCAACGGCCTAAGCTTGTTAAAGTAACAAGCTAGGCCGTTGGAACAGGAGGTTTGGACAGGTTTTTGACAGTTTTGGACAGGTTTGTAGAACTAAAATACATTGCTATTTTTTCACTGTGTTATAATGGAGTAATAAAATATAACGGTGTAATAAACCAAGTGATTGCCAATTCAATCAACAAGTCATAGATTGACGTTTAATATACAAAATTATTTTAGATTGCTATATTATTTTTTGTGCGATTTTTTAAAATACCTTTCATTAAAGTCATAACTACAAATGTTCTAGAGAAATCGAGGTTGTCAAAAGCCGTATTTTCCTACATTATATTATATAATATGTCAGTTCGGCTGCATCCGTGTGATAGAATACATGATGATGACAAAAAGCGAAAACTGAGTCGCGAGTGACAAATGATTTGGAAGAGTAAAGTTTCAACAATTTAAAACTGATATTCAAATTCTATCAAGCATACTCAGACGATACAGTAAATTAGACGATGCATTCAGCCGAAGCTTGTTATTAAATGTGAAGGGCTATGTAATTAATTGGAAATTAATCGATATAATCAAGTTTATTACAAATCTGATGATAGCGTAGGCCAAAATAGCTATCAACAATGCAATAATAGAGATAAATACTTTGTTATGTTTTTTCTTTAATAATTTTATTATACGTTGTATTCGTCCAGACTCAAACATTCGAAATAAAATGAATAATGCATTCGCTAAGGAGCATGTAATAACACTAATTTAATACAAGCTCGTTTGAAGGGTTAATGTTAATCACATTAGCAATTCTGAACCACAATCCTATACAAAACAGACTAATCTAATCTGTTATGGTAAGCATGTTATTATGTGAGCAGGGCGCTTGTGAATAAATCAATCAAACCATTTGCATTGTCAGAAACGCCAGCATATCATTTACGAATGCCTACCTCTGCCCACGCAGATTGGCAAGGTTACCATTCCTATGCTAACTACATTATCACCAATTTGACGGTGGTTACTTGTCACATCTTGGTGGAAAGACATTTTATTGATCAAACTATTGAGGAAATAACTTTAAATATCGAATTGGTGGAGTTTCAATATCAAATTTGAATCGTTCAAACTCTTTCCGCTTCCACATTTTTTGGTGACTGGGTTTCAATGTAACTTTTTTACAGTGTTAAATTTTTTATCTTTATTATTAAAGTAACATCCGTTACCAAAATCACTGTGAGTGGTTTGGTTTATATCTGTTGTTTGATATTCGTGAGCAAATATATTACATTCTGAAGAATTTTGCGTCAATATTTGTGTTGTTAATTTAAGATATCAAATATGGGTGTTTGATAAAATGGCATTCTATGTGACAAATGCACTTAAACTAGCGGATATTTATCAGTTTATACCGATACAAATAATACGAATAACAAAAAATAATGCACGAATATGTCTGAAAGGTGAAACTAGGGTGGTGAGTGACAAAGCGAGTGGAAGTGTGCAGAATTTGAATGATTCAAACTGAGTCAGAACATGTTTTTCTCATCGTAACGATATCATTGATAAAAAAATATCGAACAATTTATATCAAATAACTACTACTAAATTAACGACTTATCATAAAGTAGAAACATAACAGCCACTTAATAATTATATATTTACTTGTACACTAGTGATATTATAAATCTGTCAGTGATGAGACGTGTGTATGTGTGAAGATACTGTCATGTTATTTTGTAAAATAATATGCACTAATTAACCACTGAATCCATAATACATATAAAAAGATCTGTATGATTGAAAACGGTGGCATCAGGCGCTTACCTCCATTTCTCGTACACACAAACACAACATAAAGCACACAAGTCTTCCGATCGCGCGCGGAAGCGTATGTATTGCACATCTTATGCAATTAAACCGTTGGAACGGAAACGACTGCACTTAGACTAAGATTTTGAATCAAAATTTGTCGTTGTTTATAAACGAATTAAATAATATATTATTATATATAACGGGATACAAATAATGTATTTATTACTCGTCGGTAATACAATATCATTTTCGAAACTTTCTTCATATAGATGTATATATACAAACATTTAATGTATTTAAATTTATGAAATGTCCATCATTTAAACGGGTTTGTGATATTATCTGGCACTTACTCCAGCAATCGATATAACTGCTTTAAATATATCAACGTGTGCACAGCAAATCGCGGTGGAATCCAGTATTCTACGATCAGGTTTTCAATGAAGGAATTCCGTCAAGTGAGTACCAAACTGCTGGTAATAAGATGTTATCTGCAGTTAGTGGAATTGCCCACGGACGGATGCGTTCACACTATCGACGTCCAATTAGGCAACCGTGTGCCTCGATCCGCCTCTGTGCACAGTATCTTTATTGGCACATAGGATATATTACACACCTGTTTTAACACCGAATCTTTATTTTTGAATTATTAACAAACATTATATAACAAATATTTCACAAAAAACTTACACGTTTTGAGCTTCTACCAAAACTTTTTTATTGATTAGGACCTATTTCACTCCTCGGTTAATAATGCTCGCGGTACTCAAAGCAAATACTGTCTCAAAGATTTCACCCACTGACGACTCAATTGTTGAGACGGTTTATTAAAGTGTGTTGATAGATGATACTCAAAAATATAAGAGTGTTGACAGAGTCAAAACTTGTCTTTACAAGTTAATTTTGTGTTAAAATATACACCGATTTGTGTAGATAATCTTAAATAGTGTAACACTTACACTGAAAGAATATCCTTTACGCGGCTCAGCAAGGAACAGGTTAATAGTTATTATATTAAAAATAGTTGACAATAATTTTCGTGAGACAGGTATGATATATGATCACGTATGGTATTAAAGACAAGCTCTTCTTACATAATTATGCACTAGAAAAAAGATGTAACTGTTAAGTGTGTTTTTTTTAAGTAGTTCGTGTGAATTAAAGCTTTTGTAGCTACCTATTCTATATCTTTAAGTATAAAATATTTTCTATGCATTGCACATTTTAATGGCACATTATTATACCGTTTTTTTCTTTTAAAAAAATATTTAGCCTAAACGGCAACACCCTTAAAAGCATTAGTTCGTTATATTGAGGTTCTACTGTATTTATTTCACCCAGCACTTATTAAGTAGTTAAAAAAGAATGATTTACTAAGTACCTCGCACTTCTACCTTGACATCTTCGAAAGAGGTTGCGCGACTGACTCTTGCGATTTCTTTAGAAAAAATCTTGTGACATGCTTTACAAAGAGTTTGATAGTTCATGGTATAAAAAGAGTAGTGAAACGATACCATAAATTTTAAAAAAATAACGTAATTTTTTTACCAATATTTGTAAACTGATTTCAAGTCAGCGGCTTATTGAGGAAAGTAAATAAGTTTGAATGCGGATCCCCTATCTATTGTAAATGCACTTAACTAGTTCTGCATTTTCGCACCATTGGGTGCACGTAAGGAATGAGAATTTTCAAACAAAGACTTAGTTAGGCGTCATTACAGGTTTAACGAAACAGTGCGACTATTTAACAAAATATTGTGACAGTTATTTCTCTGAGACAACCGATATACAAACGCCATATAAAAAGTTTGCTTGTGTTACGTTACTTAACATGTGAAATGAAGTCGAGCACAAAAATCAAATAGATACTAATAACATTAAATATGATTTCAAAAATTGAATAACGAAGTTGTTACTCTGGTTTATATATTTAAAATTAACTTTTCATTTACAACCAGAAAATAAGGCTAAGTCGAAGTCATTTGAAAAATGGTCCAGTGGCAAAAGCAGACCTGAGGAAAAATTAATGAATGACCATATTAGGAATTCAAAACGTTAGGTGAGCAGCAAGTAAAACACTTCGCGAAATCATTACATATTTATACACTATTTTCAAAATTTTATCTATTATTAGAAACAGGATCATTATCATCTAATACAACACAAAGTTACAAGGAATTTTAAGTTAAAAATAAAAGGTATACAAAACGATACGTTTAAGAACGAAGAAAATAATTACCAAGTAATATACACCCAGTTCTTTTTTTACGCGAATTCGATTAAACGCGATTTTTTTGGACGGCACGGCTACATTATTTTACGAGCTCCACTCATTTTTACGCGATTTTTTCCCCAAATTTGTTTCAAAGAAGACATTTATATAACACGTGGATCAATAAGTCCCGGGACTGACACATAGATGGCGTTGCCAACAAAAGTTCCGTATGATTTTTCATAAGTACCAACCTTCAAAAGATACCTGTCAAAATTTAATGACATTCTGATGTTTGGTCCATGAGTTACAGTGATTTAAGTTTCGCTCGTCTTGATATTCTCAGAATAATGGATTCGAAACAATTTCGTGTGTTGATTTATCATTGTTTTTTGATGGAAAAAAACACAGTGCAAGCTCAGCAATGGCTTGAAAAGTGCTACAGGGAATCTGCTCCATCAAAAACAACCATTTGTCGGTGGTATGCCGAGTTTAAACGTGGTCGTACAGACACTGAAGATGCTGAACGCTCTGGCCGGCCAAATGAGGCAATTACCCCGGAAATCATCAAAAAAGTCCACCAAATCGTTTTCGAAAACCGTAAATTAAAATTGCGTGAGATAGCTGACACCTTAAAGATATCATACGGCAGTGTGTACACTATTTTGCATGAACATTTGTCTATGAGGAAGCTGTTGTCAAAGTGGGTGCCGCGTTTGCTCACAGTGGATCAAAAACAACAACGTGTCGTTGATTCTGAGCGCTGTTTGAAGCTGTTTCGCCGAAACAAACCGGATTGTTTGCGTCGGTATGTGACAATGGACGAAACCTGGATCCTTCACTACACTCCAGAGTCAAAGCGGTCGTCGGCCGAGTGGACTGCAGTCGGTGAGAAGCGTCCAAAGCGGCCAAAAACGCAAATGTGGACCGGTAAGGTTATGGCCTCAGTATAATGGGATGCTCATGGAGTTTTGTTCATCGACTACCTTGAAAAAGGTAAGACCATCAATAGCGAACGTTACATTGTCCAATTGATGCGTTTGAAGAACGAAATCGGTGAGAAACGGCTCCAAATGAAAAAGAAGAAAGTGCTCTTTCACCAAGACAATGCGCCGTGTCACAAGTCGCTCGCTACAATGGCGAAATTGCATGAATTGGGCTTCGAAATGCTTCCACACCCACCATATTCACCGGATCTGACCCCCAGCGACTACTACCTGTTTGCAGACCTCAAAAAAATGCTCCAAGGAAAGAGATTCTACTCCAACGAGGAAGTCATCGCCGAAACGAACGCTTATTTCGAGGCCAAAGATAAATCGTTCTACAAGAAAGATATTGAAATGTTAGAGAAGCGCTGGACTGATTGTGTTGCTCTTGAAGGAGACTATGTTGATGAATAAAGTCGAATTTTGCCAAAAAAACGTGTTTTTCTTAGTTAGTCCCGGGACTTATCGATCCAAGTATTGTGATGCTAGGCATGTAAGTTTAATTTTTTTTAAATAAAAAAAATATGTGTGTTTTTAAAACTTAATTTTGTAAAGCATTCCATTTTTTTAAATACACATACAGTTGCCAAATGTTGACAAGTGTATCGAATATTATGCGAATTTCTTGTTTTAGGGTATGAAAAGAAATATAATGCAATTGCGAGAAATCATTTTTTTACGCGCCTTTTTCTGGAACCAATGTATCGCGTAAAAAAGGACTGGGTGTAATATAATACAATATTTAAATAAAGAAAAATAGTTTACAAATAAAATGTTATGTATTCATCATCATCATCATCATCAGCCGGGGTCGATCCACTGCTGGATGAAGGCCTCCCCCTGCTTTTTTTTTCAGGGGGGTTGTTTGGACATAGCAACACCACGCTGCCCAGGCGGGTTGGTGTTCGGTTTTCTGTCTGGATTTTCCTTCCCATAGCCAAGAGAACACGGCACGCGGTGTTCCCGAGCGGTCACCCATCCAAGCACTATCCGCGTCCAATGCTGCTTAACTTCGGTGATCGCACGGGAGCCGGTGTTTTCAACGTGGTATGGTCTTGGCTGTTATATATTAATTGTTGATAAAAATAAATTTCACAAATGATTAGTATTGTCTATAAGAACTATGCAGGTAAAACGAAGGGAAGAAACTATTTGTCAAGCATTATTGATAATATTCACGATAATCCTAACAGGTTAAACATTGTGTTTTATTATTTATGTCATTCCACTAAGTGACGTATGAAATGTGATTCTAAAATGAGCAATAGTACAATGAGGATGGCGTCACAAAATACATACATTTTACAAGGCAGTTTTCGCAACGTTAGCGATTGAATTGATTTGAACACAAACATTGGCAAAATTGTTGAAATTGCTATTTTTCAATTCTTAATATAAATATATAATAATTGATTTTTTCAACTGTTTAATACACCCAGTTCTTTTTTTACGCGATACATTGGTTCCAGAAAACGGCGCGTAAAAAAATCACAACTTTCATATAATTTGACAATTTGGTTCCAAAAATTGAAATATCGCGTGAAAAAGTCCCAGAAACGTATGGAAAATTGCCGTCCAATAAATCGCGTATAATCGAATTCGCGTAAAAAGGACTGGGTGTATGAGCATCTGAATTGCTTTGAAAAGATTGTTAAAATGAATATCGTTAACACAAAATCTGAAAATAAGATTCCATTTTTATATTAATTATAGATTTAGTCGTTTTTACGTTTATGGAGTGGACATCCGTTCTCTTATGATACTTTCAAACATAAAGTGTGTATACACTGTCACAGTATCGTCTGAGGCTACTATCACTCTTGTGAAATACAAAGTTGTTTTAAATAGTTAGGAACTAACAATCGAATCGTAAATCATGACGTCACTTAAGAGTTTCCATCTTGGGGAGGATCTCTGTGAGTCGAACAAACGACTACTGTTACACGAATGAAACCTATTACTTAACTGCTAAAGAGGACAGAGGTTGTACTACAAGAACGATTCAGTGGAATTAACAGTATAAGTCGCAAAAGAATAAAATATAGTGACGTGTCCGTTAGAACAAGTTAAAAAATGTAATGCAATATACAATGAAACTTCGATTTTACGTTTTCCAAGAGACCCTGAAAAAATAACGGTAATTGCGGGAAACGGTGAATGCGGCAAAGCTTCAAATAATAATAAACAGGTAAAATCGTAAGAAATATTTATTTATTAGTTACTTGTACATACTGTATATAAAATTTATTTTTTAAAAAAGTCCTTTATGTTAGTTTGCTTCTTTGTTATTTGGCACTTTAATCGGAACAAAGACTTGTTACTAAACTTGTGACTAAAAGTTTGTATGTACAGGAATCATTATTACCATGAATTTTAAACAACTCTACATTTGCATCATAAGCGTGTGGATTTCAACCCAAAAAATAGCACATGCATCCAATGCGTTACATCTAACATGTACAGCGGATTCCAACGTGTCTAGACATAACACCTGCACTCGGCTGTGTCAAACTTGCTTGCCGAGATACGGATAAATATGCAATAAAAACGGTCAATCGGAATAATATTTGTGACGGGACCAAAATATTTAGACGGTTTATCGAGGAAATCGGGGATTCGGTAAACGGTCAATGCGGGATTATTTAACATTGTTCTTATGGGAGTTTGACGGGACTATAAAAAATAAGCGTTCCATCCGGGAAAACGTATTATGCGAGAACGATTGATCGAGGTTCCACTGTACTTGATATACAAGTGATGTGTCCGTTAGAACAAGTTAAAAAATGTAATGCCATATATATAAATATTGCAGTGGTGTAAAATATCATTTATTGGTGTTAAGGCATTGTATTTAAATAATAAAAACAAAATTTTCATTGCTATTTTTACAACTTTATACTTTGAGGATCAGAACCAGTTAAACTTCGCAACCATTATCAACTGATCAATTGATAATATTTGACAATTGATCATTTGATAAAACTCGCGATGAACGAAACAGGTCCTAATCTAAAATAATCTGGAAATAGTAATAAACATCATGTTTTTTTATAATTTAAATGCTGCTAAATAATAAGTAATATAAAACATAATCTATTTGATAGTATATTTTTTTGAGAAAAAATAGCTTAAAATTTAATCCTTAAATTTTGTTTTTCGTCTCCAGAACAATCGTCTTTTTTTCTTTTAAAATCTATTTTAGAAATATATTTTTAAAGGATTTTATTTAAAAAATATAAAAATTGATAAGTAAGCGAGAATTATCCTGTGGGCAATAAAAAATCGTTGGAATTTCGAAGCAAATTGGTGACGAAATAATTATTTATATATTGTTATAATCTCACTTGTACCATCACATTGCGATGAAATAATATTGTGTTTCTTGGCACAGTGCAGTATTGTGACAGATTCTGCATTTCTCGTAACTCTGGGAAAACATACCTGAAACAAACGAAAAAAACAAAAATAATTAGCGTTTACTTGCACAGCGGGAAACAATCATAATTAATGACAACGTCCGGAAAATAACATCGGAAAAGTTGTAATGCTGCCAACACAGAACGGGTGGACATATTCAATAAAGCTCGCTTTAAAAATAATGGATTTTCCCGTTGGAAATGTTGGATGTCAGTTGATTAGTTTCGCCAGCTTAAAACGTGTTCAAACATCAAAAAATAATATCACATATTGTAATGTAATGTCGCCGTATTGCTTTTTTGCTGCTAGAAACACATCTACACATTTTTTACAATTAATTGATAGATTCAACTAACTCTATGCAATCCTTTAAGTGGGATGTGATAGAGTATAATATAATACATTGTTTTTAACAAGCACGCTTCTAGCGTGAAGAATAGTGTCTTATAATTTGTTTAACAAGAAAGTTTTATTATAATTTATGATATGGACTGAATGTGTTTCAATATCAAATTTGAATTGTTAAAACTTTGTACGATTCCACATGTTCAATTGTTGCACCATAAACTGTTTCATCAGGAGATTCTAGAAATTAACACAGGCCAAATTCAAACTTCATTCTCAATGATCAACTCAATCTTCCCAACTCCCCCTTGTTGTACCCTTTACGTAAGATCGGTTCAATGAATCGACAGTCTCATGAGGTAAATTCTTATGTTTCATCACTAGATGTTTCATAGTAGGTATTCTCTATATGAAAGAAAAAAAAACCTATTTATATTTTAATGTTACTTGATTGATATTTCTTGAAAAACCCCTTTCAAGAATGACTCATTAGCAATATCGTTAATGAAAATTATCACAGGCAATTGTGTTAATTATTATTAGATTGATATTGTTAAATTTGTTTTAGCTGTAATTTACTGCTTGTCTAGGGATAAGTGTTTTCCTGTAATTAATAACTTTAATATATAAACGATGCTAACCATCTATTTTACGTCAGTTCTGTTGCTTTCGTGTGATAGAATACCTGAAGATGCCGAAAGGTGAAACCCGGGTCGTTAGTGACAAAACATGTAGAATCGTACAAAGTTGTAACAATTCAAAGTTTTATTATATAAATCGATTCATCCGAATTTCCACATCGGAGGACGAAATAAGAAAACCGCCGGTTTCACACACTGACGATTCTACGAGTGTTCCAAATACTATATATATAAACAGGTTCTTAGTTTTAAATAAGAAGTCATTTTAAACCATATAAACTAGCCAATCACTCAATTTCTTTCGAGTACTTTTTCAGTCTCACTCTTTCCATCACACACATAGATAATACTGTTTCATAAGTGTGAATTTAATATACGTCTGAGAAAAATCATTTCATATGACATAAATATGGATTATGTAGGTGTTCATATTCCCTGACAACAAACATAAATGTATGTTATGAACATCTGGTGCACCATCGAAATAAATAAAACTTATTTCTTTCGCTAAGACATTTCGCGATAATTTCCATTGAAACCGGGCCAAGTGTGACCAGTTGCGAGATGATGCGGATGACTGCATCTCTAACTCAAAATAATGTCTTATGAACAACAAATAAATCTATTTATCGCTCCAAGTATCAACGCAGAACTACTATATAATACTTAATAGGTGTTTGCGTTATCGTTCATTTAAAAATGGACACAAATATTATAGTATATAAAGTAAGACTTTTTATCGAGTTTGAGGTAAAATTGTCATAATAAATTTTATGTTCAATAATTGATACACGTTGTCAATGTGGCGTATCTCAACCTGTGTCGCCAGACTTCCCTATTTAAGCGTGACTGTCTCGTGTTCGACAAACAAATCCCGAGTCTCGCATTGCGTCTCAAAATCTGACATAACTTAGCTGAAAATTTGCGTATACATATAGTTACAGCTCGCGTAAAATTGTAGACAGCCTGGCGTACCGTCTTTTAAAAATAAAAAAAATAAACTGTCAACTGAAGAGTTCGAATGCGCTGAATCCGAGTGTGTTCGTGAAACATCGATAAGCCACTTTCAATATAAACCCTAAGCTTCTGTGTGTAGTGATTATAAAAATAATTAATATAAACAAAAACACCTCACTAATCAAATGGTTAAGAGTGAAAAGGCAACATTTCAAAGCTTTACGCGTGCAATAATAAATAGAATTTCTAGTACGCTTAGAAATAGTTTGCAATTTCTCACGAATGAGCATTTTTATAGTGTTAAAAACTCTGACGAAGGCGTGAGCCGAAATAGCTATCAACTATATATCTTATATTTTTTTAGTACTAAAATACATTGCTGTTTTTTCACCTTGTTAACAAAACCCTTTTAAAAATATATCAAGCTGGAAGTCGTACTATATCATTACAATTATTTATCTTTTGAAATGAATTCACATGTATCATATTATGAAAACTATTCGCACACATTGTACAGTTTCCACTATAATTCCACCGTCATAATAAATAATACATCATCAGTGGCGTAGTATTAATTTCGCTGAGAGGATATTTTATAAAAGCAAGCACTTGCCATATCATTCACGGGGCGGCGCGTGGGCATAGCCTGCAAGACTACTTGCTGAGTGACTAATCTACGAAAGCTCTGCAGAGCTTCGACGCGCAATAACTCTCCGCACGAGCTTTATATTCTTATTGTTTACTTACAACCAACTTAATAATACATCCATTAAAAAATTAGAAAAATACATAAATCAAAATGTTCAACAACGACAGTTAATGATATGTGTGTTCTATAACAAAAAGCACTGAGTGCTCGTTACGTCAAAATGTAAAAAATAGCTGTGAATTGCGCTAAAATTTGACATTCAAATAAGAATTTCATTTCCAGGAAATTGATTAAAAACAAATAAACTGATGCACCTATTAAATCATTGCTAAATTGAAAACGACGTTTTTAAAAAACCGCATCCTAAAATACTTACGGATGTCGTCATTATCATAATCACAAGTGTCAAATGAGTGATGATGTAGGATACGTTAATAGTATTAATAAATATTTCAATAGAAAGGTGAACACAATAAAATCTAGACTAGATAATAAAACTGTTAATTGGCCTGATGTTTTCGCATTAGTGAATTAGTCTATAAACCTTCAAAATATACCTATTGTATTAGATAAATCGATTCTTGTGTTTTCTGTCTAATAATTGTTTTATTATTAATCGTTAGTTATTCTACTAACGGTTAGTTATGTTGCATACGTATAAAAAAATGCCTGAAGATGTTGAAAGATGAAACCCGGAATTTTAGTGACAAAATATGTGGAGTCGTTTCAACACTTCAAATTTTATATTGAAATTTCACCAAGCACGTTCAGTCGATATTATAAAATATATCTATCAACAGCGAATATTGATCGAATACACTCACAGTTGGTACATTGTGGCGGTTAGGCTAATGTGTTAACCCTCTAACTAGTAACGTCTAAGCTGCTTAAACTTGGAGAATAGTAAAACTTTTTGTAAAAAAGATATCTTCAGTATTTCAATACATCCCATTTTTTCAAAAACTTGCTATAGGTATTTTTTACACCAACCTCTTTTTTTTAAATGTTAGATATTGGAATATCCTGAAAAAGTATCAGCGGTGATTAAAAGTAAAATGACATTGACTTGTGATGAATTCTAGTGCGAAAACTTAACTTGAAATAATGACATAAAATCGAGCTAGGAAAAGGCCAGAAGATAGCTTATAACTCGCTCTACTCCGTCTGAAGCTTCGTTTACGGAAGTGAACGTTAAAATACAAATTCTTTAAACAGAAACCCATGAATTATTGAACAATTACTACAGAAAATACAACCTAAAACGACGAACGAACACCGAACAGCCGCTTTCTAATCAGTTTCGGAACTGGTAAAATTACTAATTAAATAAATTTGGACACATAGTATTGGCAACGTAGTGATTTAATTGTGACTGCTGTTTCTCAACTGCGCACCATTTTTAATTTCCTGACAAGTTGCAGCAAGTAAGAAAAGATGGGAAATTTCACATTTCAACGATGTGGAAACAAACTTAGCAGGAAACAAACTTCTGGACGGATGCCAAAATCGTTTTTTTTTCAGACGTAGCAACAAATTCTTTTACAAACTTAACTATGACTTATAGAATGGATGAACATTTCTGGATACACATGATTCAAGATTAAAAGTATATATCTCATTCTGACATACGAAATTTTACTTTTTAATATTATGCACGGTTATTTGTCTGCAGACTACACGGCGACGATTTGTCAAATTATGACAAGAACGTTATGATTGATAAAAGCTTGTGGAACTTTCGATTTTGACTTCTAAAATTATTCTAAGATCAACTAGAGTCTAAAAATTTAACTTCACCCGTTAAATACAGCGTACAGTTGGGCTACCAATTATTTTTAACCATAATTTAAGTGGTTCTAAGAAAATATCCATGGCTTAAATTCAATATGTAATGCTGGTATGCACTATACTGATTGCCCACGAAAGACTTTCTGGTAAAAACATCACAACATGTAAAATATAAAATCATCATCATCATCATCAGCCGGGGTCGATCCACTGCTGGATGAAGGCCTCCCCTTTTTTTTTTTTTCAGGGGGGTTGTTTGGACATAGCAACACCACGCTGCCCAGGCGGGTTGGTGTTCGGTTTTCTGTCTGGGTTTTCCTTCCCATAGCCAAGAGAACACGGCACGCGGTGTTCCCGAGCGGTCACCCATCCAAGCACTATCCGCGCCCAATGTTGCTTAACTTAGGTGATCGCACGAGAGCCGGTGTTTACAACGTGGTATGGTCGTTGGCAAAATATAAAATACAAACATAAAATAAGTGTTTCTTAATGTAAGTAAATATGATTCTCATTTCTTTATAAAATGACTAATAAAATTAAAACACAAGTTAAAGATAGTCCATATAAACACTGGGGTTAAGAGACTTTCATGAAAAACTTAATGTGTATCACTTCTTGGTGAAAAGGCATGATATTTCAAATAGTAACAACACATTTTTTGTACTATTTTTACATTATACATTACTATCAGAACCGGTTTATAACCAAAGATTGATGAATTTCCTCCAGAAGAGGTTCTCCCTGTTAGTTGAAAATGTTCCTAATGAACGAAACCGGTCATGGTTATAAAAATATTGTGAAAATAATACTGAAAGATATTTTGTTATTATTTCAAAAGTCTTCAAAAAATTATCAAACATGTAAAACAGTTCAGTTTTTAATTTTACATCGATAAAAAAATAATATCTCATTTTATTCGATATTATATTATATATGTGCGATGAAATTTCTTTTTGGGTATCCAAGTTGATCAATTGATTGAAAATCAAATATTTTTCATGATGACAATTCTTTAAAATAATAATCTTCTCCACAATGATGTATTTTCGCTCTTCCGGTATGAAATCTAACTGTTAACACGGATATGTGCATTAAATAACTAGATTGTAAATCTCTTGGTTTACTACCTGTATTGCTAAGCACGCTCACGACTATTCATAAGAAAGCTCAATTATTTTATTCTAACTAAGCATTAGAAAGTGTTGCTATTATCTATTGTAGTAAATATTTTTGAACGGCCAATCAGCCGTGGAATAATATATATGTATATTTTATATGTACATCGATTTTAACGATTCAATTTAAGTTTAATATAAAAAGCACATTCGTGTACGAAAAACTTCACAGCTTTATAGTTGTTAAAGAAAATAAAATTATTATAGTTAAAGGTATCCAAAAGCGAGAGGAACCAAAATATATATATAAATTAATTAACTGATTACTAATTACGGCGAATGGGTTACTCCATATAAGGGCACGTTCAAGTTTATTCAACTTCGAAAATGTCTAATTGTTTTTAATTGATTTTATTCACTGAACCATTTCGAGTCGAAATGATCAATTAAATTGAAGTTGCATTTTTTTGAACAGGATTGGTCTCGCATGCTTCGGAAATATCTTAAAACCATTCCATTATCATATATAGGTAAAGGATACAATATATATATATATATATATGAGTTTTACATATATATATATATATATATATATATGAGTTTACAAGTTTTAGTTGGTGGAAATTACTTGTCGACTTAAAGTTATAGAATATCATTTTCAAGTCGTCCACGTTATTAATGAATTATTGAAGACTTTTGTATAAAAACAGCAAATATCAAAAACACCAAATTTTTAGTTTTGGACGTAGTTCCTTATTTGCGAAAACTCTTTGCTATTATCAAATAAAAAACCTGAACTCTTCGTATTTCATTAACGTAGCATATTTTTGAGAGCTGACATGGGAATTTGTTTTTAAATAAATGTTTCTTTGGACTGCTTTAAGGAACCATAGGCAAGGAATCGATGAAATTCAATAGGAATAGAAAAATATCGACTTTTTTGAGTATGCCTTCATTTTTTGAAATCGAAAGATTCTCTAGAAATAATCAAAGATGTATATTTCATATTGAGAGTGAGCGTTGATTCTAAAACCATGTGATTTATATACAATAATATAATCTCAATGAAGACAAGATAAGTTAGCCTTAAAGTGTAACCATCGAAAACCACGACTTTGAATGTGTTGAAACAATTAACAAATTCGTAGTTTTTAAGTGATAATGTAGATTTTATCTGTTTTTTTTTCTTTCTAATAATAAACGACCTCGGTTTACATTTTCAACACGTGTTGTAGCATCGAATCCATAATAACAACTGTTATATTAACAAAGATTCCCTATTCGAGAGGCACGATGTTAAACTATCGTTAAATGTATTGAATTTAATATATGGTAAGTAGACCTATTTGCTTCAACTCATTTGCATCAGGTTAATCTAGAGATATCATAGATATCAAAATATTTTGTTGATAACTATTTCGGCTACACGCCATCATAAGAATTAAATTTAAACTGATTTAAGTTTATCTTCATTTACTGATAAGAAAGAGATAGAGATTATCAAAATATAATTGTATATAATTACTCAGTGATTACACGATACTAGTACTGAATAATTAAAGCGAATATTTACGCAATAAATTCATTTATTACTAGAAATTACACGAGCTTCTTGTGATTTAAACGAATACCACATTAAAATGTTTATATAATAAAATGAACAATTTTCGGTATTATCAAAATATTCTCATCCGGTTTAAGAAACCGGTTCTGATCTTAAAACTTTAATATTTAAATATAGTGCCCTTCTACCAAAAAATGACAGTTAATACTAAATATGTAATAAAAACCTCTATAATTTGACAATGCTCGCGATGAGCGAAACCGGTCCTGATCATAAAATATATTATGGTAGAAAAAAGTACTAAAAAATTGTTTTTATTATTAACAATACAATTCCTTTCCATCAAGAAGTGACAGTTAACACCTTAAAATATATGGACGATTCTCTAAGCTAATTGCAAATCCATGCAATGGATAAGAGTGAAAAACTGTAAGTACCTCCCTCAATGCTCTTCTTTTCTAAGCACAAACAAAAAACAATTCTCAAAAAAAGGAGACATCGTGAAATACATTGCATGTAGTAATTTGTCACGCCTAATAAAAACGAAAACGCAATTTTTTGATGTGAAAATTTTACAAAAGCATACTTCTGTACCAGCGAGTGGGTGGCAGGTGGTTTCATTCTTGCATCGAAACAAAACGCATGCCAAAAAACCGCACACGAACATCCCAAAATAATCCACCGCATTACTGATTAATTAAACATTCCAACGTGATTTTAGCCTGTAGTTAAATGAAAACAAGCAAGGCACGTTAATTAGCGAGAGGTTAAATGAGCTAACTGTCACTAGTTAAGCTAAACATGTAAATTTCGTTTTGTGCTCAGTCTGGGAATACATTTGCTCAGCATCGGAGTATATGTATGCCCAATATTTATATATATTCATAATTTAAAATAACTTTTGATTATTCCTCGTATTGTGTTACTTATTATGACACGTGTATTACTTAAGCAACCTATTTAATAGTGTCTAAAGATGTCTCTAAAAGGGAAGAAACACGTGAAACAAATTATTTTTAATTTTATATTAAAATGACTTCAACAAAGTTAGCGCCGAATCTATCAATTTAAATAATAATAATGTTGCAATATATGAAGAAATAATTCGTATAGTAATACCTATTTGTACTTTTTTGGGTTGTGTTATTTTAAAAGCGCGTTAATAAAGAGTGAGTGTAATATTATTCTCAGATTGACCCTAAAGAAAAAATATGTTAGTAAATGTATTTAAATAATTAAATATGGCAAAAATAATAGACGTTTAGTAAATTAAAATGGCAAGATTAATGGTGGAATATATTAAATGAATTCATGAAAACATTGTACTAATTGAACAATGGCATCATCGTTTTCACGTTCTTTAATATTTTTTACTTTTGTAACAAAACTTGTTTAATCTGATTATGAACTAACTCCACGGTGATAAATTTTACGGCAGTTAGTCGACTGAACTATCGTTCAACTATCTTTTATCAAAAAGTTATTATTTTACTGATGTATCTTATTGAAAGCGATGTGATCCGAATATTATATATTGAAATATCTATCAATGAAACTCTCGGTTTGCACTGTAGGCGATATCAAATTTAAAAGTAAGAAGTTATCTTTAAATGAAGGGAATTCTTTTTTATTGCTAAGTCATAAAAATCCGTACTACGAAACGTAGTGTTGAAAGGCCGACCAGCGCCAAAAGTCGTTTATACAATTCTAATGATTTACAATTCATCAGATAGTAAAAGATTACGCTAACCAAACCGCAAATTATCGAACTAAGCAACTGTATGAAACGATTGCGTCAACTCGAAATTAAATACCTAATACGGCCATACAAATATATTCTAACTAAAAAAAATTCGTAATGAGAAAAATGTTTGTATACCTAACTACTTGATTAATTTATTTTTAATTTAATTGCAGTCAACAGGATACGGATCCTGGAAAATAATAAATACAATGTTAGTAAAATAATTACTATGCAATCTTTTGATGACGACATGGTAGATAATTGGCATCACCTGTAATGATTAGATAAAAAATTGATGATTTAACAAGATAAATTTTGTATGAAAGGTTAGCACAGTTGTATTTGATTTCTAATCGAATGATTTTTATACACAAACAATTGGGAAAAGTTCAACTTTTTAAATACTGCTGCTATATTTGATTGGTCATCGTTCTTGAGAGTTCGTCTTATTCAAAGCAAGTACGAAAAATGGATGCCTAACTACTAGCCCTTTAATAAAAAATATTCTACATATTTACTTAATTGGGTTTTACTTGATAGAACTCAATTATTATAAGTTATACATAACAAATTATTAAGCTCTAAAAAAATCATATATTTATGTTGATAATTATTTCGGCATTCCATCATCAGAGCTCTGATAGAACTTATTTTATCTTAGATTTATATAAATTAATTTGTAATTGTTCGGACAGTGATAATCTTCAAAATGGCTATACGAATATTAATACATCGCCCTTACTTAATCAATTGTAAGAAACTCACGTAATTACACATAATTATTTAATTTCAAATTTTATCCATTTAGGTTTATTTGTTAATTTAGAAAAATTTGAACACAGATATAGAAAAATTAAGGCATTGATTGAATTGGCTTTTACTTGGTAGAACTCCATTATAACACGGAGAAAAAATAGCAATGTATTTTAGTTCTACAAAATTATTTTTAACAAATATAGTTGATAGCTATTTCGGCTCACGCCATCGTCAGAACTATGCTTAACCTAACATTCGCTTATCTATAGCTATTATTATATATATAGCTGTGCAGAAAAGGCACACAACACATCCTCTCTCCTGTTCCAACGGCCTAGCTTGTTACTTTAACACAATGATATTAAATTTTCCAAATTTTAAATGAAACAATAGGTGTCTATGACAATAAGATTATATGTGGGACGGAAGTGGTCCTTCTGGAAGCAAATCAGACCACCCCTTTGTACAACGGCTGGACAAGTGGCGATACTATAATAGCTATCAACTATATTTGTAAAAATAATTTTGTAGAACTAAAATATATTGCTATTTTTTTACCGTGTTAAAAATTAAGGAGATATATTCTCCTCTTTATCAGTATGTTAAGTTAAGCTTAATTTAAATTTAGTCATAGAATTGACGATGGCGAAAGCAATATTACCGTCAGTTAATTTTTGAAAAAATAACTACACTAAAAAAACAGTTCTTGTAAAAAAGTCTTTGTTAAGCACTAAATGAGTACAAAAACTCTGTATTATGAACTTTCGAAAAGCTTCGTTTAACTGAGTAAGCTTCGTTTGAGAGAGAACATAAACAAGAGACTTCTTGTTAATCTGTACTGAAATTCCAATCAAGTGATCAAAGCAGCCAACATGACACGCGTTGACATTTTGGTTGCACGACCGGGTTATAAATTTTTATGAAAAGTGCAATAAAATTCTTCATGTAAATATACAAAGTATTAACATAATAAAACCCGTGCCCCGGTCCAATTATGCCACGAACAAAATAAAATGAATCGAGTTTGATCGGGGACCACGCGCAGTGCATAATAAAGGCACGACATTCATTAAATTGAATGAAGTTATTTGAGTAAACCGGTAATAAAGTATTTAAAGTTTACCTGTTGAAAACGCCCTGACATTGTGTATATTTACAGCCAACACAAGAACACAGAATAAAGACACCGTTAGAGAGCTTTATGAATCCAGCAGTAAATTTTTTTTTAATATGATGTGTGGATTTATTGCGTATAGGTTTTAAGCGGTAATAGAAAGTAAAAGCAATTATTGATAAATATGATGCTTGAAAACTCGTTCTTTTATAATTAATGTATACGATTTCAAAATATGTCCTATGCATACTGCAGTCATGTAATCGCATTAATTTTCGTAATTTTTTGTTGATAAGATTAGTTTGACTGACCGTCCACAGAGCTGATCTACTTCGCAATCTTTAGATATATATAGTTCACAGCCTCCTAACATTATTACAGCAGTATACGAAACTAACAACTAAAGGCAATACATTCGAATATTATAATTATAATTTATGATATCGACTGAAGGTGCTTGCTTAATGAAATTTCAATATCAAATTTGAATTGTTAAAACTTTGTACGATTCCACATGTTTTGTCACTGACGACCCGGGATTCGTCTTTCGACATCTTTAGGTGATCTTTGACATCGATGCAACACAACTGAATAACGATTTGCTATGTTGTATCCATTTGATAAAATGCCTGAAGATGCCGAAAGGCGAGACCTGTGTCGTTATTGACAAAACATGTGGAATCGTACAACGTTTTAAGAATTCATATTTGTATACTTTACTATTAGTATACGAGGTTTTATGAGTTTCAGGTATGAATTATTAATTATTTTATTTTAAATAATAGCACGCAATGTTAAGTGTCATCTACACAATTTTACGTTATTGAGATCGTGACTCGGGTTTCGCCTTTCGGTATCTTCTACATTCAAGTACACGATGAACTCGAACTGCCAGTTTTATCTTTTATGTATAAAACTAATTACGAATAATATAGACCCTAAGTTTAAGTACCGAATCGCATTAGGTAAAATAATTAAATATATGATAATTTGAACCGTTCAAACGTTGTACGATGTACATTTAAAAATATGATTTTCATTAAGTCACATAGGTTTATGACATTGGTGAACTCTCTCAGGAAATGCCACAAATTTTCCGCGAACCACAAGTCTAATTGAGTCCAAAGGTAAGAAGTCCTGTATCTTGGTGGTATATGGTATACAGAAATCCGTCATCCGATAACTATGATTAGAACTAATTGATGCAACACGAAAGTTGCATTACGCAGGTCGGGTAAGCCCGCGAGCGCTCTGTGGGTGAGGTTTCTCCCCGCCCATTCGTTCTCAAACTTTGTGAAAGCTCGAGATTATAATCAGCGTGTTTAAAAGATGATTTATTCAAAATAGGCGTCGATAATTTTATTTATTGTACAAATTTACTCATCAAACATCGAAAACATAATTTGCATTCCTAAAACCAAGCTGTCATTAACCAAAAATGCTGTTTTTAACTGTAAATGTCAAATCACCTGCCTGGTCAGTGTTTATGATTATTATATTATATTCGATAATATAATAATTAATCAGTTTTGTTGCATCCGTGAGATAGAATATACCGAAAGGCGAAACCCGGGTCGTTAGAGACAAAACATGTGGAATCATATAGAGTTTTAACAATACCAATATAATAATTAATACTTATAATAAAAAATATACATATATTGCAAATTTAAAATAAGAATATTTGAAAAGCATAATATTATGTTTGCGCAGCCTATAACGATTTATTCGGAGCATTACTTTTCAGATTGTGACGATGTTGTTCTAAGAGTGTGATATATGTAAATATGTGACAAAAAACAATTTTGAAAAATGTCAAGACATATCCACAATATGTATTTTTTCCTCGTTCAACCATTACAAATTATCATAAAAATATTCCAGGTTCAATTTAATCACATTTCCGGGCTTTAATAATACCGGTACTGTTGTTGTACTATAGTTAAAAAATAATAAAAAATAGTGGAATTTTTCGTCGTACCTCTTTGAATATACGTGTTATTCATACCACGTAGATTTCGATACGATTAGACAATGTTAGATGAATGGGGGCCATATTTGATCCTGATGTTTCACAATCGCAGACCGAATACCAAATACAGGGTCGGCTCAGTAAGGCACAAGCCTATTAAGCCGAGAAATTACACGGCAAAACCTCAAAGAAGCCGCCTCAAGCAGAAACCATTTGCAAATGTGCATTATTGAATATTAATTCTTAGATAAGCATCACGAGATAAGCTCAAGATCACTCGATACCCCGTTCTGCCTCCCATTGGGTGAGAAAAGCAACCAATCGGGAACTGACGTAAGATTTTTTCCAGCGATACTAGAAGGAAAATGAGTAAATTATATATATATACAATAATCCCGTGATTGGAAATAACTACTATCGATAGCACTTAACAGGTGCATTTGTATGCAATTTAGCAGACTTATTTATTGATTGTGATAAGAACGAATGCGACATAGATTTCATTTTATCGATACGCATAATATAAATAGTACTTACATTCATTCCTTATGCTTCCAAATAAAAAATATGTATCTATGAAATTGCAAATTGCACTTTATGATAATCATCATCGTTTTACACATAACAAGCTGATACTTGCGACCAATATAAGTGTTTATAATAATAATTAATTACCAATCAAACATAAGCAATAAAATACTTACAGAGTAAACGATATCTAAACAAACGTACACATCTGTTTATTGTATTTTATATGGCAAGCATAAAACACAATTCTAGGAGAATACATAAGAGAAAAAATATTTTATACACAATGATATACCTTGCAAAATGTTCTCAATTATGTGAAATGTTGACATAGTAAAAAAAATATATATTATTATTTTCTAAAAATCTAACATAGAGAAGACTTTCACTAAAAATTTTGCTGATAAACAATGTCGAGGAATTCTCCATGTAATAAAATAAATAAGGGAGATTCATATATTCCGTAGCCTTGACTATAAACAGCTGTCTTACCAATAGTGATATATAAAAAATAAAATTGGTATGTACCGTTAATTTGAAACATTGCGGTCTAGTCGTAATGTGATATTATTTAGAAGGAGTGGGGCCGACATTCATGACGCGGTTTCATTCTTCTAGTAAGTAATTAGACCAAGGAAGTATAAAGCATTCGCAAGTGCTGTCATTTGAACATCTATATTATATGCAAGAGTTGGTTTTTTTATTTTTTTGAATTAGCGCGGAAAAAATACGTCTAGATTTCCAGATCTTAACTATTAGATATTGAATAGCTTAGAAAGTTAAAAAAAAAATGATTATTTGTACAAAGATTGAATTGTACGTCAACGTATTTGAACGTTCATCATTTGTGGTTGTATAATAGTGAAATTTCCAATATGCTCTTTTATTTATTTTCCAATCCAAAGCCATCTCTCTTTCACAATTTGCAAGTCCATATTTTTTTACATTTAAGCGATAAAAAAATATTTATCTTAACCCTTACCACTCCGTTGGCGACATAGAGAATATTTAAACAACTCCGATGGCGCCGTAGCAGCGCCATAAACAATAGGAATAAGTTTGATGACTCATAAGATAAAAAAGTCCCATCGCATATATAAACATGTTTCTAGTTCAATCAAGGAACCTATCCATTTAAAATTTATCAAAAGTTTAGTGGATCAATTAGTGGGTGACTACAAAGATCTCCGAAAAAGGCCATCTATTTCCGCTCCATCAAAGAACAGACTTGATGGAAAACTTCATATTTTAAGGAAAAGTCCAAAGAGGGACTGTGTGGTCTGTTCAATTAGGGCAGTGAAATTTAGCAGACGTGAAACCAGTGAATTCTGCAACACATGTCCAAACAAACCACATATGCATTTAGGAGATTGTTTTGAAAAATACCACACATTAAATAATTATAAAAAATTAGTGTCTTGCACGATTTTTTTAATAACAAATTTATATGACCATAAATACATATTTTTTAACATAACCAAACTCTTTATTTATTCCCACACTGAAAAATATATTTTTTCAATTTTTTAAAAGTATACCAATTTTTTCTAATATTTTTGCATTATAATGCTTGAATTTTCTAAAATTTTATATGAAAAATGCCTGGAGTGGTAAGGGTTAAGTTTTGGATCAATATCCTTGATAATTATATAAATTGTTTTTATTTTGACTAGGTAAAATATATTTTAAATGTGATGGTCATACAATACAACATTTAAATTGCAGTATTACATAACAAAATATTGTGACTAATTTCTATAAACCAGCAAACGTCAATCTTTCAACAAGACGTTTGTAATATAATAATAGTAAAATTCAATTTTTTATGTTGGTATGTGGACTTGTATGATTATACACATATACATGCAAATATACATATTTGGTATAGCAAGTTTGAAGCAAAATTATGGATTCTTGGGTCCAATTAAGCAATTGTGATATTTTTGTGAACAACTGATTCATCGTTGTTCAACTGAATAAAATATGAAAATAGGTATTGAGAATCCGCTTAGAAACCATTGATCAATTTGTATATTTTTTAACGAAAGACAATATCGTACTATTGCATACATTATTGCAATGAGACCGACTCGTAATAACGAACGATACAATATTATAAAATAATAATCACAAGTTCCAAGATACAACTTTAGCGGAAGACTCTTGTGTTTGTTACTATTTTACAGATTATTGAATATTTTTATTGCTAATTTATAAATGTCATATTAAAATTCAACAAAAAATAGTTTGCATTTACTGATGAATTTTCATTTCCTTTAATCAAAAAGCTCGTGCCAAGTCGTTAAATCATATAAAAAGAAAATAATGTAAATGTCTCAGCCCATTTTATATTTATAACCGAACATGAAAGAAGTTTCTATTTATCAAATTCACATGTTTAAAATTTAATTACATGACGCCGTTGATATATTGAGAAACCGTAGAGAAAAAAAGGTGTCAAAATAATTATGGGATCGGATAGCAACAATAACAAAATTCACATTATATCCTATTCATAAATAAAGTTTATTATCTTTATATTTTAATGTCTGAATTAATCATAAATTATGTATTAAAGTTTTGCATCTAATAAACAAGTAAAACTAATGTTAGATAATATAGAGCAATAATAAAATTGCCACCACTGTCAAGAGGCAACAGCTCTTTTAATCGAATAGTGGATTCAATTCTTCACAATATTAAAAATAAAGAGTATAAGTTATTAACTTTATTTAAACGATTTGCGATCTAGGTTATGGATGTTGCATGATTTCGATCCATTCAATTCGTGGTTCAAAACAAAACGATTAATATTTGCCTTTGTTCGATATTCCACCCCGATATATCACCAAGGGAAGGAAACGCAACTCTTTGTTACTCAGTAGCTTAACCTCCCTTCTTTTAAATGCAGAAGAGATAGAAAGGGTAGAGCTAGTGTAGAAGTAGATTGGACAGTTAATCGTTCTCGCTACGCCCTTTATTTTAGATTCGAATGGGTGGGAGGAAATTTTTAGACGAACACAAGTATTCGAATATGATTCATGACAAAAAAACGACTTTAGCCATTTCGTCACTGACTAGACAATAACAAAATACGTATTTCGCTAAATAAATAATCCATCGCAGGTCTTCATAAATGTTACGGTGAACATGTTTCTAGTGAGTTTTATTTAATAAATAATTCACTGCCAAAAGACAACGAATGCAATATGAAACGGCGTAAAAAGTGCGGTTAAAGACTGCTGAATGAACATTATTTGACTGATGATTACGATAAGATTTTTTTCTGGCAGCAAAATAATTTCAATGTTAAACATCCACTAATCGCCAGACCGTTAAATTAACACGCGGTGTCTGTTTCTGCTACAAATATTCGGTATTAAAACTAAGTAAAGGAAATATTAAATTTCTATCTTGCGTTTTAAATGTTTGGGAATCTTTGCATTAATTATTTACGATCGAACCTTTTATCCAGATATAAATCAAAATGGACCCCACATACGGTTCTGTCATACTTATAATAAGTATATAAAACGTTTTTACGCAATATATTCTCACAGATAGCTGCCAACTCCTAATACATATAAAAAAAACACTTTCTCGTATCACATTTCATTAAGTGCCTATTAATAATTTCTTCGAAAGTAGAAATACTGTCAACTTTTCGTTATAAATTATGATAATAATCAAAGTGATCATTTGTCAAAAAAAAAACCACACTTTTTATCTGCAGTAAATAAAAAATGCATATAATATGCGCTCTTTATGGCGTTTTATCTAGGGCTAGCTACCCTAACAAACAAACATGTCTCCGTTTAAACCGACTAAAAACGTTTAATTTTGTCAGATTTTTTCTAACCTTTCCTCTTTATCACTTTTATGGTGTCACTTCTTGATGGAAAGGCATGATATTTTAAATAATAAAAACACATTTTTTAGTACTTATTTCCACAATATATTTTTTGATCAGGACCGGTTTCGCTCATCATGAGCGAAACCGGTCCTGATCAAAAAATATATTGTGGAAATAAGTACTAAAAAATGTGTTTTTATTATTTAAAAAAATTCCTATTTATGTGCATTAAATTAAAGATCAACCAAACAGTACAGTAAATTGTTCATTGAAATATTTTTCAAAATCGTCTAATCGAAAAAGTAGTCGCAGTTGCTAGTTTTTTTCTGGCTAAGATCATGATTCCGACTGCACACCACAAATTTTATCGTAACATTTTTGACTTGACATGTTTCTATACCGTACAATCACGAAGAATAGCGCCCAAGTCAACCGACATATGAATTAAATTTACTTCTCGGCCAAGTATGACCGTGCGATTTTGACGTGAATGAAATAATAAAAAAAAACACTATGCTCATTTAATGCATGATCGAGCCATTTTAACGGTATATATTATAATAAAAAATATAAAGACAGAACACATGTACGGAATAAATTTAACACTCTTCCGCACAGACAACGAGGCGAAGCGTAGAGAAAGGTCAGTAAAGTTTAATCAATTTAGTTACTCGTTGCTTTATATCTTGAAATTGATTGTTTTCAAAATAAAGTGGAATTTTTTTGGGCTGTAATACATAAATGACTGTAAACAAACTATTTGATTGAATTTACTGACGAAATTAACACTTTTATAGAAGATCCATTCAAATCGTAATAAATGCCATTAAATGGTTCTACCATTAAACATTTGATCGACTTTGATATCTTAATTTTATAAATAATAAGAACACATTTTTTTAAAGTACTATTTCCATAATTTACTTTATGATCAGGACCGGTATCGTTTATCACAAGCATTATCAACTGATGACAATCGCATAAACAGAACCAAAACCGGTCCTGATCACAAAATAAATTGTTGATGTTGTATCAAAACAATATTTTTGTTATTTAGAATAACATACCGTTCCATCAAGAAGTGACAGTTAACACATTGAAAGTGATAACTTCATCATTTCACTGTTACTATGCGTAGCATGTGTTTCGCCTCGAACTGGACCATCGGCAAAATAAGCTCAAAGTTTGTACAATATTTCAGGTTTTTTTAATAGTACCCCCCCACGTGTATCATCACTCACGACCTGAATATCGGCTTTCAGTATAATGAGGCATTTGTGTAAGGATGCACTCGAACGAGTCAGTAAAAAGGTTATATAAATTATATATAACACAAATTATGTTAAATGGTTACGAAATATATTTCTACAACTTCTTATTTGATAATAATGGCAATTGAATTATTTATCATATTATTATTATTTTGAAAATACGAACTAAGATGTGCAGTTGTAATTGATCTCAAATTTGGATTATTTATTATCTTTCATATTAAAAAATATTAACTTGTAAGCTTTTAAAACGTCAAAGCATGATCAATTTTTATTTAAAATAAATATTTATTTACCCACTAAGTAATTTTTCCCAAACACGATATTATAGCAACAGATAAGCGTACTGATACACAATGTGTTAAAAATATTGACGAAAGCTTTCACGTAAAAATTTATGTTTAACGATCTATTGTGATATAATAAAAATGGATATTAATTTTTTTAAACATGTATAATCAACTATTGTTTCTTGATAGATCAATTGGCCATGAAATGTTTTCAAAAATAGTCCATGATATATTTTATTCATGATATAAATATATCGTGCATCGTACACTTTGAATAAACACGGTATCAATTAAACCGACAGCTATAGAACATTGGGTGACCATATTTACATACGATTTAAAATAAAACATTATAGGTAAAGGAGAAAAAATATACAGAAGGCCATTGGTTAACGAATATAAACTGTTGCATGATTATGTTCGCTATCCGAATTTTTCGTTAACAAATTATCATAGATTCACCATAGATTTTTATGGGAATCTAAAAAGATCATTTAATGCGTAATCCGAATATATGCTCGTTGTCCGATTTGCTCGCAATCCGAACTTTTCGTTAACCGATCACATATTATGTAAATTTTTAAGAGAGTAAATATAATAAAAATAATGATGTTTTAATGGAGTATTTCAACGTTATTTATGGAATGTGAACTACAATTACACAATGTTTAGTTATGGAATAAATAAAGAATATGTCAAAAATGAATTGAAGAATTCTAACAAATAATTCTGTTATTTACTATCCGGCCACGGCTATTTACGGTTATAATTTTAAATGTGTGTGTATCAAGGACACTTTGCAAAGTAATGGCTAAGAACGAAGCACGTTTTGTTTTAATAACAAAAAATTAACAGCACAATATATTTTATCTATTTTTGCTATCACTTAAAAAAAACTATAAAATCATTATCTCACTCAGTTATCAAATAGTAACATAATCCATGCTAACTCATCGTGAATAAATTAATTGATTGATTCCATTCACAAAATGCATTTCGTAGAATTAATTCCTTCTGCATAAAACATTTTTTATCACTGCTGGCAATCTAGTAGTATAAAATTAAAATTGCACGGTCATAGATAAACCGCATAGTTTGACCTTTGCATAAAT
This sequence comes from Himalopsyche japonica, assembly GCA_028555115.1. NCBI lineage: Eukaryota > Metazoa > Arthropoda > Insecta > Trichoptera > Rhyacophilidae > Himalopsyche > Himalopsyche japonica. Next base: position 1,035,510 of record JAHFWJ010000461.1, read on the forward strand.
AATTTGGGTCTCCTATCAACCAAAAAAAGAAACACAAATAAACAATATTTGAAAGAACGGACTGAATTTTCAACAATGAACATTGTTAGAGGATAAAAATGAAACTTATTTGTGGCATTTTATGGCAACAGCTCTTTTAATCGAATAGTGGATTCAATTCTTCACAATATTAAAAATAAAGAGTATAAGTTATTAACTTTATTTAAACGATTTGCGATCTAGGTTATGGATGTTGCATGATTTCGATCCATTCAATTCGTGGTTCAAAACAAAACGATTAATATTTGCCTTTGTTCGATATTCCACCCCGATATATCACCAAGGGAAGGAAACGCAACTCTTTGTTACTCAGTAGCTTAACCTCCCTTCTTTTAAATGCAGAAGAGATAGAAAGGGTAGAGCTAGTGTAGAAGTAGATTGGACAGTTAATCGTTCTCGCTACGCCCTTTATTTTAGATTCGAATGGGTGGGAGGAAATTTTTAGACGAACACAAGTATTCGAATATGATTCATGACAAAAAAACGACTTTAGCCATTTCGTCACTGACTAGACAATAACAAAATACGTATTTCGCTAAATAAATAATCCATCGCAGGTCTTCATAAATGTTACGGTGAACATGTTTCTAGTGAGTTTTATTTAATAAATAATTCACTGCCAAAAGACAACGAATGCAATATGAAACGGCGTAAAAAGTGCGGTTAAAGACTGCTGAATGAACATTATTTGACTGATGATTACGATAAGATTTTTTTCTGGCAGCAAAATAATTTCAATGTTAAACATCCACTAATCGCCAGACCGTTAAATTAACACGCGGTGTCTGTTTCTGCTACAAATATTCGGTATTAAAACTAAGTAAAGGAAATATTAAATTTCTATCTTGCGTTTTAAATGTTTGGGAATCTTTGCATTAATTATTTACGATCGAACCTTTTATCCAGATATAAATCAAAATGGACCCCACATACGGTTCTGTCATACTTATAATAAGTATATAAAACGTTTTTACGCAATATATTCTCACAGATAGCTGCCAACTCCTAATACATATAAAAAAAACACTTTCTCGTATCACATTTCATTAAGTGCCTATTAATAATTTCTTCGAAAGTAGAAATACTGTCAACTTTTCGTTATAAATTATGATAATAATCAAAGTGATCATTTGTCAAAAAAAAACCACACTTTTTATCTGCAGTAAATAAAAAATGCATATAATATGCGCTCTTTATGGCGTTTTATCTAGGGCTAGCTACCCTAACAAACAAACATGTCTCCGTTTAAACCGACTAAAAACGTTTAATTTTGTCAGATTTTTTCTAACCTTTCCTCTTTATCACTTTTATGGTGTCACTTCTTGATGGAAAGGCATGATATTTTAAATAATAAAAACACATTTTTTAGTACTTATTTCCACAATATATTTTTTGATCAGGACCGGTTTCGCTCATCATGAGCGAAACCGGTCCTGATCAAAAAATATATTGTGGAAATAAGTACTAAAAAATGTGTTTTTATTATTTAAAAAAATTCCTATTTATGTGCATTAAATTAAAGATCAACCAAACAGTACAGTAAATTGTTCATTGAAATATTTTTCAAAATCGTCTAATCGAAAAAGTAGTCGCAGTTGCTAGTTTTTTTCTGACTACGATCATGATTCCGACTGCACACCACAAATTTTATCGTAACATTTTTGACTTGACATGTTTCTATACCGTACAATCACGAAGAATAGCGCCCAAGTCAACCGACATATGAATTGAATTTACTTCTCGGCCAAGTATGACCGTGCGATTTTGACGTGAATGAAATAATAAAAAAAAAACACTATGCTCATTTAATGCATGATCGAGCCATTTTAACGGTATATATTATAATAAAAAATATAAAGACAGAACACATGTACGGAATAAATTTAACACTCTTCCGCACAGACAACGAGGCGAAGCGTAGAGAAAGGTCAGTAAAGTTTAATCAATTTAGTTACTCGTTGCTTTATATCTTGAAATTGATTGTTTTCAAAATAAAGTGGAATTTTTTTGGGCTGTAATACATAAATGACTGTAAACAAACTATTTGATTGAATTTACTGACGAAATTAACACTTTTATAGAAGATCCATTCAAATCGTAATAAATGCCATTAAATGGTTCTACCATTAAACATTTGATCGACTTTGATATCTTAATTTTATAAATAATAAGAACACATTTTTTTAAAGTACTATTTCCATAATTTACTTTATGATCAGGACCGGTATCGTTTATCACAAGCATTATCAACTGATGACAATCGCATAAACAGAACCAAAACCGGTCCTGATCACAAAATAAATTGTTGATGTTGTATCAAAACAATATTTTTGTTATTTAGAATAACATACCGTTCCATCAAGAAGTGACAGTTAACACATTGAAAGTGATAACTTCATCATTTCACTGTTACTATGCGTAGCATGTGTTTCGCCTCGAACTGGACCATCGGCAAAATAAGCTCAAAGTTTGTACAATATTTCAGGTTTTTTTAATAGTACCCCCCCACGTGTATCATCACTCACGACCTGAATATCGGCTTTCAGTATAATGAGGCATTTGTGTAAGGATGCACTCGAACGAGTCAGTAAAAAGGTTATATAAATTATATATAACACAAATTATGTTAAATGGTTACGAAATATATTTCTACAACTTCTTATTTGATAATAATGGCAATTGAATTATTTATCATATTATTATTATTTTGAAAATACGAACTAAGATGTGCAGTTGTAATTGATCTCAAATTTGGATTATTTATTATCTTTCATATTAAAAAATATTAACTTGTAAGCTTTTAAAACGTCAAAGCATGATCAATTTTTATTTAAAATAAATATTTATTTACCCACTAAGTAATTTTTCCCAAACACGATATTATAGCAACAGATAAGCGTACTGATACACAATGTGTTAAAAATATTGACGAAAGCTTTCACGTAAAAATTTATGTTTAACGATCTATTGTGATATAATAAAAATGGATATTAATTTTTTTAAACATGTATAATCAACTATTGTTTCTTGATAGATCAATTGGCCATGAAATGTTTTCAAAAATAGTCCATGATATATTTTATTCATGATATAAATATATCGTGCATCGTACACTTTGAATAAACACGGTATCAATTAAACCGACAGCTATAGAACATTGGGTGACCATATTTACATACGATTTAAAATAAAACATTATAGGTAAAGGAGAAAAAATATACAGAAGGCCATTGGTTAACGAATATAAACTGTTGCATGATTATGTTCGCTATCCGAATTTTTCGTTAACAAATTATCATAGATTCACCATAGATTTTTATGGGAATCTAAAAAGATCATTTAATGCGTAATCCGAATATATGCTCGTTGTCCGATTTGCTCGCAATCCGAACTTTTCGTTAACCGATCACATATTATGTAAATTTTTAAGAGAGTAAATATAATAAAAATAATGATGTTTTAATGGAGTATTTCAACGTTATTTATGGAATGTGAACTACAATTACACAATGTTTAGTTATGGAATAAATAAAGAATATGTCAAAAATGAATTGAAGAATTCTAACAAATAATTCTGTTATTTACTATCCGGCCACGGCTATTTACGGTTATAATTTTAAATGTGTGTGTATCAAGGACACTTTGCAAAGTAATGGCTAAGAACGAAGCACGTTTTGTTTTAATAACAAAAAATTAACAGCACAATATATTTTATCTATTTTTGCTATCACTTAAAAAAAACTATAAAATCATTATCTCACTCAGTTATCAAATAGTAACATAATCCATGCTAACTCATCGTGAATAAATTAATTGATTGATTCCATTCACAAAATGCATTTCGTAGAATTAATTCCTTCTGCATAAAACATTTTTTATCACTGCTGGCAATCTAGTAGTATAAAATTAAAATTGCACGGTCATAGATAAACCGCATAGTTTGACCTTTGCATAAATAATTTGGGTCTCCTATCAACCAAAAAAAGAAACACAAATAAACAATATTTGAAAGAACGGAGTGAATTTTCAACAATGAACATTGTTAGAGGATAAAAATGAAACTTATTATACAAAGTTTCATAACAATTGGGCGTTTTCGTTCGTAGCTATATGTTGATTGTATTATACATAATCAATGTGCGCTCCAATATGGAGCCAACTGCCAAATAAAAGACGATTAATTACTTCTACTTGATTGTCTTTTTATTTACTTGGTTTAATCTATATTGACTGAAGGTGTTCGTTGAAATTCTAATATCAACTTTCAATTGTTGAAACATTCTACAAACACACATGTTTTGTAATTAACAATCTGGGTTTCGCCTTTTGGCATTTTTAGATATTCTATCACACGTAAGGCGACAGAACTGAGCGTTATTTAGTTCGTACTAGTGTGTAAGTTCTGTTGCAACTTTTTGATAGAATATCTAAAAATGCCGAAAGGTGAAACCCGAATTGTTAGTGGCAAAACATGTAGAATCGTACAAAGTTTTAACAATTCACTTTAAAAATATAAGAGTTGATAAGAAAATAAATATTATCATATACTTTAAATCAAAAATAGTGTTCATAGAGCACCAATATTTGACAGTATTTGAAATGAATGTTTAAAAATATAAATCAAGGTTTCTCAAACTATGTTCCGTAAATGATATGTGCTGCATTAACCCCTATAATGGCTTAATGCTGTTACGGATGCAACACATTCTAATATCTTAAATTTAATATTGAAATAACCTACAGAATAAAAAAACCGAGGTGTATAAAAAAAATCGGAACCCTTTATAATTAATGTCATATCCAGTATAAGCTTTGTGTAGTAAAAATACATTATTCGCAACAGCCCAGCCATGTGCAAAACACCGCGAACTGTCATAAAAGCGCGCTAAAACCTGTTCGATTTTTGAATGTGGCGCGCGAAGTTTTTTGTTTTTAATTTATTATCAGGCCAGTGAATGAGCGCGCTGCACAAAAACCGGGGCATGTTTATTTTTTATTTGATGTTTCGTGTCTATTCTCACGGGTCTTAAAATCAATAAATCAGCTTAAAAAATAGTGAACAAGTGATAGGTAACCAATTAATTAATGGGCCGCTGATTTATGTGCAAACTACATTTCTTTTGCACATAAATAAAGACATTTTCAAACTGATACAACTTTTATATCAATCCAATTTAAAATATTTAATCGCAAAGCACGATCTATAAAATAACAATTTACACAGTGTTATTTATGAATACAATGTGAATATTATTATTAATAAACATTTTCTCAGAACAGCTCTATACACAATTGAATATTTAATCAATTTTAAGGTGTTAACTGTCACTACTTTTGCTAGAAAGGGATATTTAAAATGCATAAATAAAACACATTTTCAGTACTATTCCTACATAAAATATATTGTGAAAATATTACTTAAAAAATTCCTTTTGATTATTGAAAATTTATATTTTATATTTTTTTTATGATATCGACTGAAGGTGCTTGATGGAATTTCAATATCAAATTTGAATTGTTATAACTCTGTACGATTCCACGTGTTTTGTCACTAACGACCCGGGTTCCGTCTTTCGACATCTTCAGGCATTCTATTACACGGATGCAACAGAACTGACCCGGGTCGTTAGTGACAAAACATGTGGATCGTACAAAGTTGTAACAATTAAAATTTTATTTTATTTACACAAAAGTAATGAAGCTTGGATAAGTGAGACATAGTACACATAGTTTTTCTGAATATAAATTTCATCATAATCACGATGGCATAAGCTGAAATAGCTATTGGCAATCACATATAAAAAAACTTTCAAGGTTTTAACTGTCACTTCTCGACTGAAAGGCATGATATTTGAAATAATAAAAACCAATTTTTAGTACTTACTTTTACAAAATATTATATGACCATGATCGGTTTCGCTCGTGCGTTGATAATGCTTGCGATGGGCAAAACCGGTCTTGATTATAAAATATATTGTGGAAATAAGTACCTAAAAATGTGTTTTCTATTATTTAAAACATATAAAAATGTAGAGCTCAATATTTCTTACTTTTACCCGTTAATGATGGATTTCAAACAAGTTTGAATGAATTTTATGTAGTTTTAGTAATTTAGTATTCAAGTATAAACCGATTCCGTTCGTATTATCTTGTGTATATGTCGACGTTTTCCTTGGCATTATAGGACACATGTATTGACATAAAAAAAAATTACTAGAAATATCATACGTAAAAAATAAGGATTGTCTCATCCTTTACTTAGCAAATACTCTGCGTCAAGAGTATCCGGTTCTTTACCAAGATCCTGGAATATGAAATGTTAGCGCCATAAAACAAAAAGTGCCATAAACATTAAATTGCTATCACGACGTAGAATTTTTTAAACCAAAATGTATATTGCAATAAAAAAAAAAAAGTTTTGTTTTATTGTAGGTATTAAATTATTTTTATAAATTGTGTAAAAACCTTGAAATTAAATTAAATTTGTTTTTTTTTTTTTTTGAAACCAGTGCTGATTACAACACGTAAATTACGGTGTACACAAATGTGTACGTTTTAGAAGGATTCTAATGCCGCGGTGTGCATTTCTTTCTGCACGTTAAACTTAAATATATAAAAACGCTTGTTAAGCGTAATAATTCTACTTTTACATTTCCTTTGCTATATAGCGGGATGGTGTCACTAAAATTCAAACCTATTAGAATTAGGACATTGTTTTAAATAGGTTGAGTAATCAACGCGGACTGTGAAACAAAAATACCCTTAAACTATCTGTTTAAAAATATAAAATCGTGGCAATAGTACTAAGCAATGAGTTTTATTATTATTTAAATATAACATCTAAAAAGTGATCAAAACCGCTATTTCCGAATCCATACTTTACGGCACACCGCAGTAGATTCTTTTAAATAAAACATTTAATCCACAATTGACCTCATATGTCATAAACGGCTTCAATAAAATTTGCTGATAATAATTATTGTGCTGTTGCACATCGCTTGAAGTAATGAATGAATGAACGAGCAAATGAAGGTTACAGGTGATACAAAAGTTCTGGGGATACGTTGAATTACACACCGACAAGTGACTCATAAAAATAGCTACAACATAACATTCAACAAAAACATGTAATGACTATTAAATATGGACAAAATGACGGAAAATAAAACGATTCGACGTTTAATTTACAATCGGCCTACATTACGTACATAGCTATGAAGTTGTGTTTTAATAGAAACAACATAACTTCTAATAAATTGAATGAATACTGACATAAAGATATTGAACAATGTATATGAATACACAATGTATACACATATATTAGCCAACTGTGAGAAAATAAATGTTTTTTGATTTCATTACCATTATAAAACGAACAGTTTAACTTATTAATTCTCCCTTGCTATCCCTTTTAGCTCAATTAGTCGACAATTTGATACATTTAATTCTTACAATACAAGGTTACTAAGTATTAAGTTTAACAATTGAATTTTAATTGTATTTGATTGTTTAACGAACACCTCTCATAACAAAAACATTAGATTGTATTTGTTGTAAGATTATCTTTTCCCAATTTAAAAGAGATTATAGATTGAATAAGTAGATATTAAATTATTTTGGATATATGTACATTTAGATCTTAAAAATTAAATTGTATCTTTCGTTGTATATAAGCGATGCGGAGTTGTACAGTTTTATCGCATCCGTGTGATAGAATGTCTGAAGATGGCGAAAGGCAAAACCATGATCGTGAATGATAAAATTTATGGATATTTTTTCATAATTACATTTCAAAATTTGAAATTTAATATTAAATTAACAAGTCAAAAAATTCATCAAGCGTTTTGTAAATTATAAACGATGCTTAGAAACGTTGAAAAATATAAAAGTATCATTATCTCAACATACAAAGTTAATTAAACTGTCTTTATACTTATGAGAACAGTATTATAAAAATCCGTACACATAGATACAACGAATTGATAAAAAAAAATACATGCATACATGTGTACAGGATATACGATAGCGTGAGATGGTATGTAGTTATAAAAATAAATAGTTTCTTATTGCAAATGTTAGATGAAAAAACAAGAACCATATTTTCGCTCAAGTCACTATTATGAATGATACAAAAACTTTGCATAAGCGCCTCAGGGATTGAATGTACAATTTATTAATACGTTGGCTACTGCAAAATAATCAACCTCCATAGTTAGTAAGACCATTAATTTTCATATATACTACATATGAACGTACATATTATATTTATCTTTAAATGTCGTGGCATATGAGTTTCTTAGTGTCTGCTACTGAGTGAGGTCCCTAATTTAATTAATGTACACGAATAGAAGTAGCGAGGTGTTCATTCGTCAAAATGAAAAACATATACGCATTGATATATATAATATGCAGCATTTTTATATGTCAGTGCAAACTGGTTTAAAATTAAGCTTTATTTATAAGGTAACTGGCTCCTCGGTGAGACGTTGGATAAATGAACTGGCGTATTGCAAACTAAATCATGGAAGTGATGCCAAACTGCCCTCAATGGAAAGGGTAGCCACTTTGGTATCGTGAAATATTATATTAAGGTCAATAATTTTTTTTATCGACTAATCAAATTTGAGTTGTTGAAATTTTGTACGATTCCACACGTATTGTCATTTACGTCTTTCGGCATCTTCAGGCATTCTATCAAACGAATGCAATAGAAAGACTGACAGGACGCGTGAGTTTGAATAAATTTTCAACAATATAATTATTCTTGTGTGTATGAATTATTAAAAATAATTAAAAGTATGATGAACACACACCAATAAACTGTAGGACGTATATATGTTGATTGCGGTGTATGGTTTATAAATAATCTGTTAATAATTTAACAGAATCAATTTCTCATCTTAACTTTGTTTTCATTTATTAAGTATAGATTTGATAATCTGACTAAGGAAATTTAATCAAAAATTATCAACATTTGAGTGTTTCATTGAAAGAAATTAGATTTTAAAGAAATATTCACATATCAGATAGTCGAATGGAATAGCTTGGTTCGATTGCATTAAATACTCTTAGATTCATCAGTAAAACTGTTAATTTAAAATTCATGTCCATACCGAAATAGAAATTTTGTAATATTATCATATTTTCTAACGATCATCATAAATCAAACATTTTTTTAACAAATGTCTATTGACATATTATTTATGGCAACCTGTCTTTTAAGCTGCCAGTATTACGTACAGTTGGTTTAAAAAAGCGTTTTTTTGTTCTTAAATATAGTTACAAACAACTATTCTGCGATGACCAACTCAGAAATGCGTGTTTAAGGAATTTCTCAAAGACAGCTTTCTCCGGACTGATTATGTTAACTGTCTTCTTATTCAGAACTTTCTATGCATGTATTTAAGTCAAAAATGTATATCGAATTAGCGTAAATAAGTTGATATCTCCAATGTTTGAATTCCTCTCATCTTATAGTCGGAACTTTATATTAAATATAAACGTAGAAAGTTGGTGTTACATGTATGAAATAGTTATAAGAAAATGTATATCAATTGATTGCTTCCTTACATCAATTGATTCATTTTTCATAACCTTTGTTAACCCTCTGAGGAATGCGTTTTTTTTAACGAAATGGGTTTGTCTTGGTATATTTTGATTATTACATAACTTATTAACTTGTGCTCGCGATGAGCGCAATCGTATTGAACAATTTAATATAAATTTTGAAACTAGTTCTAAACAAATTGCGTTTTATTTATGTGCATATAATACTCTCTACCGGGAAGTAATATTTAACACCTTACGAGTTAAAAAGTTATGGTTTTGTTAAAGATATTACCGACGCCAAATAACATCAAAATATGTATTAGGGGTTTCCCCGATTGCACAGCATTTCTTATTATTAGCGAACACTTTCAAATGATGAATAAAATTTCATTGACCGTTAAATTACTTTATGACGCATAGTTATGTAAAAGTTCTATTGATTGAGATTAAATGCCTGAAAATATTGTTTGATCAAGTCACATATTATATGATTATCAAGTTGACCTATTGAGTAACCAATCAGCGAATTTATTTGCAATCATTCGATACATAACTAAATTGCATATTATAACACAATATCAATCATCTAGCCTTCAACGGACACTTTAGTATTTAAGTATGTTTCCATATGTTTTTACACTGAAATGTCAATAGTATAAAACTCTATCGACTGGAAAAAAAAAATATGTTTTTTATACTGTTACTCAATTCGTAATAATTATAAAATAAGTAAAGGAACTTTTGAATACTTGTAGGAATGCAAAAAGTGATTGAAAGTGAAAATATGGTCAATACTGAATATCACGATGAATTCACAATTGCTTACCTAGTCCGAGAGTTTTGATATGAACTTTCACAGTAATACATTTTCTACGCAATACTTCAATGGAAAACTTACCTGTAAAAAAGGAAAACAATTTTATTAGTCAGATATTCAACAAAGGTTATTCCTGAAAAACATAACAACCAAAAATGTGTTTTTATTATTTAAAATATAATACATTTCCATCGAAGGACCTTTAACAATCTTAATAGTAAAAATATGTATAATAGATACAGAATATTTTCCACATATTTGCGATCAATTTGACGATATTAGATTTTATCTATTATCATTGCAAATCAAGAACGTGCCAAAAGTAACAAAGAAAAAAGGCACCAGATGTTTTATTAAATGATAATTTTTTAGACCTTTTTGTTTAATAACGCTCGCGTAGAATTGTTGAAATGCTGTCTTATTAAACCGATTTTCATTTTATACATATTTATAGAAGATTTGTTACTATATTTTTACCTTCAAAAATAAAGTTTTCGGCCCCAAAAGACTATCACTAATACGAATGAAACAGCACTATGAGATTATTAGATTCAGTGAAGTAGATGGGTTCCTGTAGCAATTTTAATTTTAAAATCAGACTTGTATTTCCTATATTTCCTTAGTGTTCTAAATTTTTAAAAATCCTATAATTTTGACTTATATTATTACCAACGTATCAAAATTGTATTTTTAAATAAAAAATAATTGGTAATGTTTTTATCCAAATTAAAATGGCAAAGATCAGAATAAATTTACTTGTTAATAAAAGGTAAGGGTAAATATCCACTTGTTACTCGTATAACATACTAACCCAGTATTCAATTATACAATACATACAATTTATTCAGTGCACTGATTTTACTGAATAAGTAAAGGCACAAAAAAATATTTCCTTCAAATTGACAAAAGTGCACTTGTCGATGCAGTGCAGGAGCACCTGTGGAACTTAGACGCGGCAGGTGGCAGGAATGGAGAGGTGGTAACAAGTCGTATCCGGTAGATTCAATCAATGAAATAAAATTAACAATCCAGGAACTTTTTTTCATTAGAAGCTATATTAAGCGAAAATTTTTTAAAGTATTTTTTAATTTTGTATGGGTATGTACATTTTTCGTTACCCACAATATGTTTCCGTCTTAATTAAATGCGTTTTTTTAAATCTTTTTTTTTACACGATTCCCTAATGACTCGTTAGAATTTTATTTCTTTTATAAAATATAAATTCATTGCTTTGATTCTAAGTATATTTTTATTTAAAAAATATATTAAATAATTGATAGCGGTAATATGTTGAATCTTTTGGTCACAGCAAATCGGCTTGGAAATAGTCATTTTTGCATTATTAAGATATATTCCGCACATGTTCATTATTTTCATGCCAAAAATCATTAGTTTTGTATTCCATTTGATTTCGACTCAAAAATTTAAAAAAAAATAGCATGCTGGTATTATGTATTGAATCAAATGATTATGATAATGCTCGCGTAGAACGAAATTGGTTCTGATCATAAAAATTAAATTGTGGAAATATTACTTAAGAATGCGTTTAACATATTTAAAATATAATCCTTTTCACCAAGACGTGACAGTTACCACCTTAAAAGTGATAAGTTTATAAATTAATGTTTTTACTGCCATAAGATGACGTATCTTCAATTGGTTACATAATATTTAAATATATTTACTCAAATATTAATTAACTAAATAAAAAAACGTATCGAAATATTTTTTATCGGTGACGAGGGCAGTGGACACCGTTATTTATATACCCCCTAGTAAACAGAGCTATCGAGCGTAAACAGTAAGTTCCCATTCAGAATAGGGGTACATTAGTGCAAACACAACAGGTGAGTTTTATGAAATGTAAACCCGGGGGCGACCCGAATAGTGAATATCTTGGAAACAAATACAGCAAACGTTGGTTCTATTATGATAAATAAGACACTAAAGCATATTTGATAATAATTGTATCGCTTTTTACTGGTTAAAAAAAACGTCAAAATTAAATGATTTTTGTTTCGTTATTTTTATTACAAAGTTTGATACATTTTAATTGCTTGCCCGTAGTGCAATAGTCGACTTTTATGACTACGCTGCGAATTTCAAGGGTTCGCATCCCAGTACAAAAAGTTTTTTTCTAAAAAACGATTTATGGAATTCAGTTCGAGTAGTCGAGTATTTTTTTTTAAATTATTTTCACACATCCGATCCCAAAATCGGAACATTTCGAGGGGGATTAACTAAGCATTAATCCTGTATTAGACATATCCTGTTCTTCCAAATCTCTCCTTAGCAAGAAGTAGTAGTAGAAAAGTTCCATTGGGTGACAACATATAATAGAACGTACGATTGAGGCAGATGAACGTAAGCAGGAGTAGTGTAAGGGTTAAGTCTATTTTAGACATATATAATCCGCAGTCAGCCCAATCAATCATCAGTGAACGAGTCTATCGTTGACTGTTATGAAAATATTAGAATCGCCGTGAATCACTCGTTTTTCCACACATCTACGATTTTCTTAATTACGTGTAAAGTGACGACACAAATGAAATGGAATAAGAATTAAATCGCAAACCTGAGTTACTCATTTCAGATGTCTTATGTTTTCAATCAAATTTCGCGAACAACTAAAATTGAAAACAATTTACTTCGCGATTTACGACGATGTGTGTTGTCTGTTGCTTAGCATAGCGTGTGTTGATTTATTTTCACATACAGGTGTAAATATGGCGTGCAAATATAAATCAATAATGACAAGAGTCGTTTTCAAGGCGGAAACCTTACTATCAATGATTCAGCGTCATTTTTTCTTAATTTGAGATATTATGCAAAGAGGAAATTATCACATTTAACACGTCGAACTGCTCAACGGCGTGTTCTGGCTACGGCCTGCCTTTACAGCGATCAAAAGGTTTCGAGATCAAGTCAATATTATTTTCTGTGATGCTTCGGTTTCTTCCCGTCCACTTTGCAATTTGACTCACATCTCTCGTTTTAATATTAGCTTGTATAATTAATTATATGCTTGTTAATCTATTGTAAAGTAAGCCTGTTAAAATGATTAATCAGATATTTTCATACTCCACATTAGAAGTGAATATATCTACATACTTCATTATATACCTAAAAAATATGATAAAAATATGTTTAGCGCCTTCTTTATTATTATCTAAATATAATGCCTTTCTGCAAAGAAATAGAAGTAAATACTTTAAGAGTGATTATTGTGTTTAATTACAAATTGCTCGAGAGCATTAATTGACATGTCTCAAAATAAATAGATTAGAAATAATAGTAAAGGTAAGAATTTCAACATGTTAATTGATATATCATTTATACTTATGCTGCACTCAATTTAAAAGATAAAATTGTGTAATTTTTGCTATCAATTAAAGGTGCATGGTGGAATTTAAATATCAAATTTTAATTATTAAAATTTTGCACGTGACATGTAAAATTGTACAAAGTTTCTACAAATTCAATAAAATTGTATATTTGATTATTTGCTCGACACATTTTGGAATGCGGCAGTTTAGTTGTGGGGTGCGATATTGCGTAGGCGCTTCCAAATGACTATTTGTAAGGTTGCATAATTTTATTTAGAGGGGTCGGCCAGGAATAGAATCAAGGAAGTTTTAATGCTCTTCTTTACAATGAAGAATCCCTTTTTCTTAGAATCGAATAGCCGTGACCGTGTTTTTTTATTCTGCGTCCATTGTATTGTTTCCCGCCCGAACATTTTAAAATCGGAGATTCTCAAAATACAACAGATATAATAAACGAATGATTTAGTATTGTAGGTTAATTATGTTCGCCCTTTGAATTCTTATACTCGACCGACTAATTTGAATATATTGGTTTAATAACCATATTAATTCTTCGCCAGTCAAAGTGTTAGTCACTTGAATAGCATATTGTTAGCATATTGAACACAAAAGTACGTCACTTTTATAATACTAATATACAAGAAAAAGATGTGTTCTATAACATAATTTAAGCATACTGCTTTCCTAGAAGAATACTTGAAAACCTATCGGAAACATTCATACTGATGACGGCGAAATCGGTTTTTTGGGGCAAGAAGTTATCACTAAGCCCATCCGTATTTTAGGTTAAAAAATATTACGTGTATGAAAGATAAATATGGTTTTTTTCTTTCGTTCTATATATTGACATGACTCATAGTGCCCGTTAATCATAATCAATGAAATTAATTATAAAACATATATTATTAGATATACAATAAATCAATCGTACTTTTGTTGAGAAACATTGAAGAGGTCGCACCATCCCATATTGTTTGAGAATCCGCCCCAAGCGTCGAATGCTTGTCGCGCGGTTACTGACTAGCCCAAAAATATTTAAACATTTTTGCTGATGTATTATGAAACGACTATTTTTGAAAAGAATATCACACAACAAAAAAACTATCCAACATTCGAATGATCTAAGCATTTACAGTGTTATTTCGCGCCATAGCTAGGAAGTCGAGAAGTGACGTATTTGCAGTCTTTTAATACAATACTTACAAGATTACAATTGAATTGGAAAAATTACATGATTAAGCTAATTATTGACAAGACGTGTACTATGTTAGACCTTGTCACCACAAGGTTAGAGGTCGAAAACAAGATTAAATAATTTTTTAAATTTTAAATTTACATCTTGGCGTGAGGAATGTTTGTGACATATTTCCTCTTTTCAAATAATTTCAAATACTGATAGCTTTTGAAACAAATATAGTCTTTATAGAATGTAACCTAAAAAATCTAAAAAATTTCCTATGGCTCATGTTTATCCGTTTATATCGGACAGACAGGTAGAAATATATCCACTCGAGCTAAGGAACATGTAAGATCATTCAATAGTAATAAAACAGATAAACAATTTCCTAATCACGTTATAAAAGAATCGCATAATATAAATTTAAACTCAGCGCCTACGTGTTTATATCTTTTTAATAAAGGTTGCAACATGGCGGATTTGGAACAGTTGGAAATCAATCGTCACACATCTTAAATGAGCAAACAAATATATGTCGGTCGCCACTTTTCAGACCATTGGGGGGGGGGGGCTGTTGCCTACCCGTGATAAGCCCGTAATAAACCATAACAACCGTTTCGCCAATACCTAAGCTCATTGATATAGCCGCCTGTTAAATTTCATTTACATTTTCTAAATTTTTAGTTTTATTGCTAGCAGGAAATAAGCTAGGTCGTTAGAACAGAAGAGAAGCTGTATTGTGTACCTTTTCTACAAAGCTATATATAGATAAACAAATGTTCGTTTAAGCATAGGTCTAACGATGGCGTGTGCCGAAATAGCTATCAACTACATCGTTAAAAAAAATTGTAGTACTAAAATACATTGCTATTTTTGAACCGTGTTATAATGGAGTTCTACCAAGTGAATGTCAATTCAATCAATTCACAGGTAGGTTTTGAATATCTATTATTTCTCGCATCTGTGTATCCGCGAGCCGATCTTTGACAAACACCTAAAATTTTCTACAATAATTAGACAGAATCGGATTTCTTCTAGACAGTATTCAGATGTAAATTTCTATTGAATTATAATGAATTCATATAGTTTATGTATGCAGAAGGAACTACTGACTTCATTTTTGTATTCTGGCAAATACAGTTTGCAAAATAAACTTCCTGCACAACACCTGCAATAATGAGGGCACTGATGATGCAAAAATTTCGAAATTTCCAATCAGAGCTTCCAAAACATTTGAATACCACGCTAGGATCACTCTCTTAATAACGATACGGTGGTCTTCGTGGCTATTACGTCTGAGCAATTTTGAGCATCTGTGTTTTACAAGCAGTTTATTTATTATATAGAAACATAACCCTTAACCCGATACCTGCTAAGCTCTGTAAAGGATATTCAAGCACCGAATACTAAAAATGTATTCGATACTAATGTATTAAATAAACTTACGGAACTTACAAACAAAACAGACAGTTTTGACACGGTTATATTGAAAAGTAGTATCTATCATTAAACTGTAATTAGCGGTCTAAGGATTAAGACGTCAGAAGTCGATGGGATTAACAGATAGTGGAAACTCAAATTATCGATAAGGCATAACATACATGTAAGTTTGTGCTTGCCTCTTCATTTTTTTGTTTACACCTTAACACGTAGATATTTTTACAACATTGTAACATATTACTACTAAGCAAATACCAATTCCATCAATCAAATTAATAAGTCAGTTTTGATTTGTTAAAACTTTGTACGATTCAACATTTTTTGACACTAATGGTTTAGACCCGGGATTCGCCTTTCGGCATCTTCTTCCAGAACTGACGATATTGAAATTCCATTAAGCTACTTCAGTCGATATCATAAATAAGTCCAACTAAAATAATAATCAAGTAATGATAAAAAATATATCGATTATTAAAATGACATTTAGTGGGTATTGTTATACACCTTATGGGACAAAATCAGACAAAATTAATATTTAAAGAATATATTCACAGCTGTAAGTGTTATAATATGGTTATTTTTGTATTCTTTCGCACAACATGGGAATGCAATCCAATATAACAAAAGTAATCTTGATATCACAAAAAAATTAAACGTTCCCCTTCTGCGAAATTTTATATGTGCAATTGTATAAAAAATAGCGAATAAACAAAATATACAAATTCAAATAGCAAAATAAAACACTTTGACTTAAATCATGGTTTTAGTTTCATTAATCAACTCATGTGATTTGTCTTTAACTGTCTTTTTGCTTATGACAGCATAATAGATGTGATCACATATTGCCTCAGTGATAATGCACATACGGCTAAATGTGTAAAAAAATATGAATATACTCGTCAAAATTTCAATTAATCATTGTATTAAATCCAATTAAATCGCACATACGATTTACTTAAAACAATGTATTGTAGTTTCATATTGATTTGAATTTTAATTACTAATAATGTTTTTGCTACTTTTATTACGGGTACATAATATGTTAATTTTAGTTAGAAACGTGTTATGCCAGACAGTACAAAAACTTCACGTCAGAAACGTGTTTTAATTATCAGTTAATGAGTTAAAGGAATAATTAAATAATTGCCGTGTAATCGATAAAATAAAATTAACACTTCGTATTGCATTCGGGTTGTGCAAATATGTATCTAGTAATACTCGAGTATAAAAATGGAAAATAAATCCATAGAAAAAAATATATAAACTTTAAATTTTGAATATTTCGTGTGCGATGTAATATATTATATTTGTAACTGATACGCGTATCTATTGATGGTTAAATGAGGGACAATTTCGACAATCTCAAGCTCTTGAAAAATTACAATAAGCACAAAACTATAAAACAGATTTATTTGTGGTGGAATCGCGGCATATTTAGCATTGCTTACCCATAAGACGCGGCAACAAGAGGGTTAAGGAACTAATCAAAACAATATTTTGCACATGTTAATGTATATAATTGTTAATAATTATTATAAGCTACTTGGCAATATTATCTATATAACACGGTGAAAAAATTGCAATGTATTTTAGTTCTACAAAATACATTGCTATTTTTTTCACCGTGTTATAATGGAGTTCTACCAACTGAATGCCAATTCAATCAATAAATTATCTATATACAAAAAAATATCGAGAATCGTGCCTTATATTGATAGATTGACAATAAATATAAAATGTTTCTTTTAGTGCCAATAATTTAAACATTATGATATAATCGAAAATGATTGATGTATTTGTATACAAGTATAATCTTTAAAGATTAAAAAAAAATTAAGTACATATTTACCCACTTCTTTAATATCATAAACGTCGAAGAATATAAATGTATTCATATAACTTCGGCCTATCACGAATCGATATGACATGAAATAAATTGCTTTGATTTAGATGTAAGTATCGAAACATCGCATCGATTGTATTATGATAAACATATTAATATTTAGCCTTGCGATGTCTTTTCATCTTGTATAACTTAATTAATGCATTAACTACCTGGAATATACTTATGCTAATTCAATTTCACGATCTTTTTATGAGCATCATACCCCGAATGTAAAACAACAGAAGTGCAGAAGTGATTTTAATACAAATAAAAATACTCTTATGATATCCAACACCGTAAAAAAATATTTTTTGCATTCCGATTATTTTCGAATTAAATTCAATTTTAACTATTAAATAATATACATCTTTTTTGTTATCTAATATTAATTTTCAATGTATACTACACTAGGTTCTTTTCATAATGATCTCATACCAGTCCAGCACTCGCGAGCATTATCAAATAGCCATGTTCTTGTATGACTAAGCTCACTTTCTTTATAAAATGTCCTGTGGCTCATGTTTATCCGTTTATATCGGACAGACAGGTAGAAGTATATCTACTCGAGCTAAGGAACATGTATGATCATTCAACAGTAAAAAAACAGATTCACAATTCGCTAATCACGTTATTAAGGAATCACACAATATAAATTCAAGCGCAGAATGACGGCTTTGGAACAGCTGGAAATCAATAGACATCAATTATCACAAAGGATTCTTAACGAACAAAGTAATATATTATCATCCCCATTAGTTCAGCCTATCCCCGGGGGGTGGTCTGAATTGCTTCCGTAATGACCACTTCCGTGCCACATGGAAACTTATTGTCAAAGCCGATTTTTGTTTCATTTACAATTTTTGAAAAATTAGTTTATTGTAAGAAAGCAACAAGCTAGGCCGTTAAAACAGGAGAAAAGATGTATTGTGTACCTTTTCTACACAGCTATATATAGATAAGCAAATGTTAGTTAAAGCATAGTTCTGACGATGGAATTAGCCGAAATAGCTATCAACTATATTTTTTTTTTTAAATAATTTTGTAGAACTAAAAAAAAATGGTATTTTTTCACCGTGTTAATCTCACTGTTTTATTTTAAAAATATAAACCATAGTCTGTTTTAAATGCGATCATAATCAACCGATTAAATTAAATTGTATTAAATATCAATACAAGGAAGAGTTAAAGTTTCAACCTACGTAGAACCGCCATTAAAAATGAGATTTCTTGGTGGATTAGAAAATGTAAAATTTTCTTAAGATTACTATAGTAATGTTTTTTTTTCTGCATAAAAAAAGTCTAATAATTATATAATTTACCTGCAATGATTGGCGTCTTGGGAAGGTCAAATTCACCATTGACGAGATGTCATTCAGGGTGTGGTTGTATTTTTTTATAGCTCGATTTAAGCTGAATGTATTTATCTGATTTGGTATGCTGTTAGTTAATTAGCTATTCAAAATGTCGGTAGGAAATCAACCACGATTGCACAGTTACAATTATTTCGAAATAAAACAACAAACAAACTAGCGAAAAGTAGTTGGCTAGTCAGTCAATCTGTAACAGGCAAAATGCCGCAAATTTACTCTGTAAATATAACTGGTGGAGTTTAGATGTTTATGAATAACATAACCAAGTCATTCTAACTAAATCAACCAAAAGTCATATCAGTTTATAGGAAAAATACAATAATTGATTTGATGATGCAAGTATTTTTGTAATCGAAAGAATCCATTTTTCCGGATAAATAAAACTTTATTGAAACTTTATACGACTCATATGTTTTGTCACTCACGACCTATTTTTCGCCTTTCAGCATCTTCGGGGATTGTTCCACATGGATGTCATAGAACTGAATGAATTTTCTTGAAGATGCTAAACCTCGAAACCCGGGTTTCAACAATACAAATTTGATCATTAAATTCCTTCAAGCACCCTCAGCCGATATCGAAATTAGATAAAACGCTATGATTTTTTATTAGAAAATGACTCCCCAATGATCTATTATTGTGATCTAGTTGAAATCGACCAATAAAAAATGTTAAAAGTATACAAAAAAATGACTTCATAAACATGCCGCCACTGCGGCGGCATCCGAGTAATACGATAAACTTACAATGCCGCCTCATGGCGGCATTCGAGTGCAAAGGGTTAAGTATATTTATTAAAAATTTCACTTAAAGTCCAATTTTTGATGCGATGTTTTTTTATATTATACTTCCCGTATCTGTTCACAAAATAAGCGTTCAAATTCTTAATGATTTGTAGAAGGGTACCAAATGTTTGCTTTAATTAATAATGTATTAAAAAAACATTGTTTTTTTTTACACCGCTTCATAAAATATTTATTTAGAAGTCAAACCTTTACGACGATAGTATTATTTAAATTATTTTATTTTAGCAATTACGACACCTCACATAGCGGTAATTGATAAAAGACGCAATCTCGGCCGTTTAACTTGATCGGTCCAGTTTTAGCTGAAGGCAGTCGTACCATAAGACTAAGTCCTTATAAGGAAGTGAATCGCTAATCGCAACAATTCCCCGCGCTCTAGCACACGATGTTTTGTTGTGTCACAAACTGGGGTTGCTATACAATGCCGTGTCAGATACAAGACAATCGCATGTCATACAACAACACGTTGCAAAGGGACACTTAATTATTATCGAAAAACAAACGCTAGCTGTTTTTGGTCTGGAATTGGTGCATAAATTTTAGTTGCTATTCAATAATAAATTCTGTTATAATCCAACAAAAGAAATAACGACTTCACATATATTAAACCGAGATTTTAATATTTATTTTATTATATCATTTAAATCAAAAGATATCGACTTTCACACGAAATTTTAAATGAACAAACAAATATGAGTCGGCCGTCACTCCTCAGACCATTGCTAGGGGCTAATGCCCATAATAAACCATCTCCTTCCCGTAATAAACCATATCTATCCAATATTTGAACATTTTATTGAAATTGCCGCCTGTTTAGTTGCATTTACATTTTATAAAAAATAAAGTTTTATTGCTAGCAGGAAATAAGCTAGGTCTTTAAAACAGGAGAGAATATGTCTTGTGTACTTTTTCTACACAGCTCTATATATATTTACAAGCAAATGTACGTTTTAACATAGTTCTGTAATATATAATATCTTATAAAAAAAATTGTAGAACTAAATTTTTTCACCGTGATATAATGGAGTTCTACCAATTAAATGCCAATTCAATCAATAAATACTTATTTCGTTTTACGGATCAACTTATTGTGGAAAGTTGTTATAGATAGATACTTTTTTGCCGGTCCGAAGATGTAGAAAATTGAGGAATACTTATCTTTAACATATTTTTTTTTAACAAAACAAACTCAAAACATAAAAATGTTTATTAAAAGATAAAAGTATGTTTTAATGTGAGACAAATCATTTGAACAACTGGTATAAATATGCTTCGTGTATTAGGTTGAGAAAGGCTGGTTTAAGCAGCGTTGGAAGTAAATGCGGCAGATATTTGAAAAATAAATTGCATTGAAGATATTGCAAGGACTTGAAATCAAGTTTAACCGAATAGAATAAAATTATCGATAAAATTTTTAATCGTGTTTTAGAAAATATTTTCCTCAGTGTTGTTAATTTATTCATTGAATAAATTTAAAATATAGTGAAATGATGAAATTATAAACAGTTAAACTGTCGTTAGATTTACGCGATAACGAAGTAATGTCTATTTAGTCATTTGCATAAAATATTGTACGAAAACAAAACTTTACATTTAATAGGCTAAGGTCGTCTAAAAATTCTCGCCACAAATTTTAAGACTTCATTACAAAAGGTCATAAATATAACACATTTATTAGTTTTATTACTTTAATGCGAGATTATTCAGATCAATAAATTTAATATAACACACTAACACCACGATTAAAGTTTGAATGTGGAAGTATGAGCGATTTAAAAAATCCGATACTTTTTTTCTACATTAAAATTAACACGACCGGCGACCCATATACACACACGTATAAAATTTTTATAATAACACACGATGTTTACTACTATTTCTAAAATATATTTTATGGTCAGGACCAGTGTTACCTTTAATTTATAGAAGATTGTGTGTGCCAAAAATATTGGGTGTGCAACTTTGAAAGGAAAAAAATTTTGTGCAACTCACAACGGTATATAGACCTACTAAACGAAACAGTAAATTTTTAATAATACCAATAGATGACAACAACTCTATAATTTAAATCAATTAGTGTAAATTTTATGCGCACTGTTATAACATGTGCGCGCGCAGAGCTTAGATGGAGCATTGATCAGGACCGGTTTCGCCCATCGCGAGCACAATCGCATTGCATGTATAAAATCTGAATAAAGCAATTAAAAATTTCCTAATTGTTAAAACAATTATATTTCAAAATAATAGTATAAACTTGATTAAAATTTTGACTACTGAAGATTAAATTTGGTTTGTTATAAGTCCGCGTCGCCGGTAGCCTTACACACTTATTGATTACTAGTAGTAATTTTTAAATAATTTATACGTAATTCTTTTGCATCCGTGTGATAGAATACCTGAAAATGCTGAAAGACGAAACCCGGATAGTAAGTGACAAAACTGCACAATCTTCCAACAGTTCTAATTCGATGTTGAAATTCTATCAACCACCTTCAGTCGATATCATAAATTATAAATTCATTAATATGTGATCCTTGAACACATTTGGAACGCGAAATTCGTTTGAAAAACATATTGAGAACTTCAGGCGAAACTTGGGAAGAACTTCATTTAGCGAATTTCTCACAAAAGTGCGAGAAATTTGCTATTCAGTATTTCGAATTTCATATGTCATATTTTTAATGCCAAAATGGAGAAAACTATTATACTATTGTGAAAAAAAAGCTTCTTAAATAATTTTCTCCGGCGGTAAATCCACTCACCTTTTACAGATAAAACTATAAACTTTGATAGTATCGTTAACCAATCAAAATGGCATAACTGACCGAGCACACTATTAAATAAAACGACCAGCTACACAGATACGCTTATCGAAACAACAATACAAAAAATATATAGTGTATATTCGTAGTTACTAAAAAACTAGTTTTTAACGAGTATAGCGGATGTGTCGAAGAAAGCATCGCTTCCAAAACTAGATCACGGCCCGAACAATAGGTCAGGGATAGCCAACATTAGATTTTGTCACACATTTACCGTTATCGCTACTTACGAACTTGTTACTGTAAAATATTTATAAGGAATGGTTGAATAGAAGGAAAGCAAACTAAATATTTTTTATAACAGCACTTTTTCTTTCTAACCAAATGTTTTGCATAAATTACTTGGAAAAAAATAAATAGAAATAAATTTGTTTTATCCAAGTCTATTCCCGATATTAAGCATAACTGTTGTTGTAATATATTTATGTGAACTGGTAGTAATTAAATCACTCGATCGCACGTTGTGAAGGCTACGCACAATATTATATGTAAGAAATGAATGATATTATAGTTAGCTAATCGCTTACTCTGCGTCTCGTTTTCGGGGTAGGAGATTTACGAGATAAAGGATGCATAGAGATTATATCTCAAAAATCAATTGAAATGTATATAAAAAATATATCGCTTCAGATTTAAAAACAGTAAAAAATTTGTAATTCATAAATGTACACCAGCCACTAAGCGTCATGTCAACATTAGAATTCGATGTTCATTAGCAATCTATTGCATATGGGAATTTCTAATAGCAATCAGACGGTTTCGGTATCCATTCCAGATACGTCACATATTTTGTTCTAATGACGCCTTTTATGTCATAAATTTATTGTTTCCGAAATTGTACTATTTTTTAAAAGTATATTCAATAAAAATTTCATTTTAAATCCAATATTTGATGCCATAATTTTTTTTATATTTCCCATATTTTTTCACGCAATAAGCGATCATATTCGTAATGATTTGTAGAGCGGTACAAAATGTTTGCTTTAATTAATAATTACAAATATCGGATGATTCGTGTAGGCCATTTTCACCAATAAATGTATTCGGCAAAATGATCACTAGTCGATGGTTTGCAGCTACACAATAAAACGGAGTAAACTCGACCTTGCCCGCAATAATACAGTTCGAGTCAAATGTGCACTTTGTCTTCTCGCTCTGGCATTGCGTTCAACACTGAGAGAAAGAAAGAGACACACAACACACGATTTGCAGCAACGGTAAACGGTGAAATATATCGCGAAATTATTTTGACTGACAGTCGGGCGCAACACGTATGAAAGAAATTTTATTTTCTTATTTTTTTGTTTCAATACTCATACAAAACTTGAAAGTTAAAAGTAATGATACAAATGAGATAAGACAACAATTATTCGATTGTTCTTTTAATTACGTATACATGACAAACGATTATTAAAAAAAAATGACAAGTCACATGCTTTCACGAAATTTAATTAAAAATATTAATCAAGAATAACTTCAATATATTTTAGTTTATTTATATGTATTGAAATTGTCACTTTTAATACTATTCTGGTATTATAAAAAAATATAAAAAGATACATGTTTCGCTCGCCTAAAAAGCATTTACAGACAGAAAACCCTAACGATTTAATTTAGGTTCATTGGGCTCTGGTAAACTTAGCAAGTAAACCATACGAATCTCACGGGTTCGATTCGGGTTATGCAAAACCCTTTTCAATCGATTTACCGAATTTTTGTTCGAAGGCATGAGTAAACGTTGTAATGCCACAAAACTGACCAATAATAAGCTCACCTCTAGTCTCTTTGAATTCCTATTCTCTTAGAAAAAGACATAAATTAAGCAACTGAGTAACAAGTAGTCCTCGTAGAAAAATCCTGTTGATATTTCCGTTAGGTTGCCATACGCTCCACATTGGGAGCAGCCATGGATAAATAATGACTGATCGATATATGCGTGAAGTTAGTTGTATATTTCAATTTACATAACCAATTTATGACCGCTTTCAAAAACGAAAGACGGAGTAAAAGTGTCTAAAAGAATTGATAGTTAGCCATTCTTACGAAGGAAAATGAGTTGTAAATTAAATTTGAATTTGTTTGGTAGAACTCCATTATAATACGGTAAAAATATTTTAAGTTTTTAGCTCTAATAATTAGTAGCCCTAATAGTTTAAGGTTATTCAATGAATTCTGATTCGGAATTTACTAACAATATATTGATAGAATTGGCATTTACTTGGTAGAACTCCATTATGACACGGTGAAAAAATAGTTCTGACGATGGCGTGAGCCGAAATAGCTATCAACTATATCGTATATATAAAAAAATGTAGAACCAAAATACATTACTATTTTTTCACCGTGCTACTAACAATACTTTTAAGTCGAGCGAAACCGGTTTTTGTCTAATTATCATCAACAAAAATGTAACATTCATTCACTGTTCCTACTATATTGAAGATAAAATAAAATACCAACCTCTTCAGGTATTCACAAACAAGGTCACAAGGTCATGGGGAGACGCCAAAATATTTTCGTGTTTTATTTTTAATACTTATTTGGAATACCAGCTAAGCGGTAAAGATTCGCTGTCAGTTATAATTCACGCTGTGTACAATATTATGTTACTCAAACCGTTTTATTTATGGGCTAATTAGATGAGTGCATAGTGGGCATCACGCTCATAAGTATTGGGCACATAAAAATTAACGTCTCGCATGAAACTATCCGAAGACTTAATGTCAGTGCGAATATTGCCAGAGTTGACCGCGAAACCGGTCCATCGAAAATTCTGATGCAGCAAGACAATATATTACGTTCCGTTTTATTTATATATCACATTTCAACACCGTTAACCGCGCACAGCTCTCTTTATATCGTTTTTCATACTGCAAAACACAAAACTTGAATTATTATTTTTTAAATAAATAAAATACACGTTTTAGTATAACTTACACAATATTATCATATCGGGACAGGAGCGTTATGAATAATTACGAAAAAATAAACAGTGCTATAAATATATATATAAAGCATTACTTATTACTAGTAACTGAGAAAAAATCACAAAATATCGTAAAAAATATACGTCAATGAATTTGATCAAGATGGCTAAGTGCAACCGGTCCTGATCATTGCATTATAAGTTATGGAAAACGTGTTAAAAATGTTTTCGTAATTGCCTAAATAAAATGTCTTCTGACAGTAACCACCTTAACCGTCCGACTGCTAGCGTCTCAATTTTTGAAACAGCTGATTGTGGTGTATTGATAATTGACACTTAAATATATAAAGGAGTTAAAAGCGACACGGTGAAAAAATAGCAATGTATATAATAGTTGATAGCTTTTTCGGCTTACGCCTTCGTCAGATTATACTTACGTATATATTGAATAATTTTGTAGAAATAAAATACATTGCTATTTTTTTCACCGTGTTAGTGAATATATATTTTATTGAGATGATTTATTAAAAATATGCATTAAGCTTCTGTAATGGTCTGAAAAGCGATGGAAGATTTATATTTATTTGTTTATTAAAAATGTCATTAGACTGGTTATATCGATTGATCTCCATTTCTTCCAAAGCATTTAGCTTAGGGCCTTTATTGCAAAGATGTTAGTTAACACGCGGGCACTGAGTTTAATTTTATGTTATGCGATTCCTTTATAATCTGTTTTTTTATAATTAAATTAACAATTAATACATTCGAATAAGAGATGTGTTTTGTATTAAAATTTCATCTGATTTGCACTAATAATTTAAATAGATCTGAATTAATTTTTGAAATAGTTTTATGTGACTCAATAGCATGCAGGTTAAAATAAATATATCAGTATTATAAATAAAATAAAACAATATCCTTTCGCTCGTGTAAATAACGGCTATACCAAAAAAAAAATGTTTTAGAGGTACATTGACCGTTGAACTTTCATCAATAAATAACAAGCATGTAATTTAGTTAATCCTCTATAAATACGCTACGTCTTATATTAAACTTGCCCATGTGTATTGTTGGACATATATGGGTACAGAGAAAGCGTACATGCCATATCTTGCGGTGACGTATGTGTATCTAATGTTGTCGAAAAATCTTTTCAAATATTTGCCGTTTTCACTTACATACAGCACATTATTCGTAAGACGTGAAGATTTCACCGAACTGTTCTGAATCTCGAATCATTAGACTCTATTTCAGGTGAGTCGAATCAGATTTATGTATCCGTGCCATTTTTTTTTTGTTCATTTTTTAAACGCTGTAAACTATGCTTTTAAAATTTGTGGCTCAGTCGATTATGAATCATTTCCTAGTAGTTTAATAATTTTTTGACAGTGTTTGTCAATTAATGATCGGCCACTATAAATTCATTATTATTTCAACTTCCAAGTTGATAAGTAAACAGTATTTTTTTAAGATTAAGTTTGATATCAATTAAAGTGGGATTAACGAACGGTTCGGACTGCGAACAAATCGGACAACGAACACTATCACGACTGATTTTTGTGTTCGGACAACGAATACATATTCGGATAACGAACTAAAACGATCGTTCTAACCTACTCGTTCTATCAATTATATAATATTTATTGGTTATATCGATGATCGATTAACGAAGAATTCCGGTAAGAAATTATGTTCGTTAACCGGTCACCCACTGTATTGGTAATGTATTATAGTAAAATATTATTAACGCCTACATGTCTAAAATCACTCAGGACCGGTTTCGCTCAACGCGAGCATTATCAGCTATTATTAATTTTTAGTAACCAAAGAAGAATTAATAATGTAAAAACCGTTTCTAAGTTATCAAAAAAATGGACTTCATCTTCACCTTCAGTCGACATCATAAATTCAAATGGTATGACTTCGCGTAACTAAACTGGAATCAATTAAAAATGTTTGTGTTTGTAATTCATAAAAAAATATAAAATTTGATTATTAACGGCATTGATTAACCCTGAAAAAAAAATGATAAAAAGAAATTTAATAGGAGTTAATATCGATTTCGCTCACTTTACAAGCGATAAACTGAGAGCGTTAACTATTGTACTAAAATAACGATAAGTTGTGTAAAGAGGAATTGAAAACAACCTATGGATAAAATTAACTAATATATATAAAAATAAATAAACAGTGAAATCCAGTTTTTACGTTTTAAAAAGATCTGGGAAACGTAATTAGCGAAAAAACGTAGTTTTGGGATTAGAAAAAAAAATGATTTTTTTTATTTTGGATAATCACAAAAAAGAATTTCTTTCATTATTTGTGTTACCGGACAGCTCTTTCGATCCTGTAAATCAATAAGAAAGTTCCGTCTGTTAGCATCCCAAATATTTCGGCTTCCTTAAATTTACTTTAAATATACGTTAAATCGTAACACATTTCATTCATTGATTTGAATTTAAATTGTTTAAAATGTAAATTTCGGGAAATAAAATGCAAATACCGAGTGCTAAATGTAATTGAATAAAACGTTATTATCAAAAAATGAGCGTAAATGTACGGTTTAGAGTATATATTATATAATATAACTGCTGAAATATAATACATAGTTAAATAAAAAAATATTACAGAATTTCATATAATATAGGAATGGATGATGGCGTAAATTAACACATTCTTTCACAAATATATAATACAAATTATGTCAATACTACTGTCATAAGCACAAAGCTAGTTAATCGAATATATTTAATTGTGAAAAGGTTACAACCATGAATGCCTTTGTAAAAAAGTTGTTACCAGTTTAAAAAAATAATATATAAAATAAACATAAATCGTAGAATACCATAGTTGTACGCTTCGGTGTAATGTTTGTATCGTCGGAGAATCTCAGAAAATAACAAGCTTAGGATACCATTTAATATTCGCAAGGTGTATTCAAGATGACCATCATCATCATTGCCGTTTCTTTGAAGCGTTTTCTTGTTTACAGAAGATGATGATTGTAAATTCAAATCACGGGATCAACCGTGGGAAATATTTTCCTGTCAGAAACGATTCCTAAAATAGGTAAGTGTGTTATTTACTTAACAGGTATTGTATCGTCGACATTTGAATATTTTTAAACCGTTTAAATGGGAGAGATTTTCGCGGTAATTTTAGTGTGGATAAAAAAACGTTAAGGCAGTTTACATCAAAGAAAAACCGGTATTTTTATAAATTATCACTTTTAACAAATAACACAAACAATTGTTTGAAATACCAGTTGGATAATATTATCATAACGAAATTTTTTGTGCTATTCAAATCCTCATTTTTTTTTAATTAGTATAACTATATTCTTTCCAGATAGATCTTTTAGGTGACGAGTTAAAGATTTCCTTCGTAAATCGCATATATGACTTACCATGTTCGCGCGGGACTTGATAAACTTGAATGAAAAAAGACTTGAAGACTGGGAATGATAATATTGTAGTGGATTTGCTTACCTGAAACAAAAAAATCTTAATTAATATGTAGCTCATTTATTTATTGCATTAGCATCTACATATGTATGACTATTACCAACAATTGTATATGTTTAATATCAGGACCGGTTTCGCTCATCGCGACTATTATCAACTGAGGGATAAACGAATCCAGCATCAATAATTGATAAAACCATCGATGAAAGAATCACTTGACATTGTGTTTAATTATTTAAACGTAACACCTTTTCTAATAATAAGTGACAGTAAATGCTTCAAAACAGACAATCATACATATTTCTTTTACGATACACCGAACCTTTAAAAAAAGACCCAATTCATAGACAAATATTATATTTAGTTCTAATAAGTAAAATATAGGCAACGGTTGTAAATATCTATCGACTACATATCTGCACTATTTTAAATACACCGGTTAAATGTTTCGATAGATAGACACTTATTGACGTGAGAGACATTAAGGAAACCTCGTATTGTTGACGGATGTTTTAATATAAATTTGAACTTGAATTGTGACGGAAAAATCCGTTTAACTGTTATGAATTTCATTCGCAATTTTAACTTTGCATAACAGCATAGCTCGCGAAAACGACTCAGAGATAACAGTTAAACAAACATTTCCATATTATGTATCCATTTTTATATTTTCAGTGGATTCCGATGTACCTTTTTATCCACGTCAAATACAACACAATAACATTATTCTAGTCGATCATAGATACTAATTATTTATAATATAACAAGTAAAATTATGAAATAATGATTGAAAATAGAAGATTTTAACTATATGATTGGGATTATGAAATATAATATATTAAATTTCTTAGTGTGAAGGGATTATTAGCAAAATAACGCGAAAGAATGTTTTATTCAATATTTTTTAAGTACAGCGAGGGTGAGTAGCTTGCGGCATCTTCAGTCGATTAAAGTCAGTTGTGCACAACCTGTTTAAAAGAAGTGATAATTTATAGATTGTTTTTTTTGATTGAATTGGCATTCACTTGGTAGAACTCCATTATAACACGGTGAAAAAATAGCAAGTTATTTTATTTCTACAAAATTATTTTTAACAAATATAGTTGATAGCTATTTATCCAGTAGCTAGCCAGTTTATTGATTATATCTTTACTATTTTTGAGATGTCAGCCTAAGTTATTGTTGTACAAAGGGGTGGTCTGATTTGCTTCCAGAAGGACCACTTCCGTCCCACATATAATCTTATTGTCATAGACACCTATTGTTTCATTTAGAATTTTGAAAATTTAGTGTCATTGTGTTAAAGTAACAAGCTAGGCCGTTGGAACAGGAGAGAGGATGTGTTGTGTGACTTTTCTGCACAGCTATATATAGATAAGCGAATGTTAGTTTAAGCATAGTTCTGACGATGGCGTGAGCCGAAATAGCTATCAACTATATTTGTTAAAAATAATTTTGTAGAACTAAAATACATTGCTATTTTTTCACCGTATTATTATTTTTAATTTAATAGATCCATCATTTTATCAACTACTTCAAACATTCAAGCATTCTCCATTTTATAATATGTGTATATTTACACGATGGAACTTATTAACGTATCTACAATGAGTAGAATTTGTGACACTGCATGCCTGCAGCAAACATTTTGATGTCGAGTTCAACATTTCTGGCTTATATCCCAAGTACAGCACCCAGGTTATTATTGTATAGGCATTTTCTGTATCGAGCACATGTTTGTGCTTCCGAAAAAATACACAAATTTCAGTCTTTTTACATGGGGTGGAAAGATTTTCTTCAAAAAGAAATTTCTAAAAATTCTGCATTATGTTATATGCCAGTGGATATTCGGGTTATATTCCTATGCTACTGCATATTTTGTTATATCTAACATGAACTTTCAAATCTTTTGTGATTAAGTTCTGTTGTTTTGAACAATAACAAATGCTATTTTGTGCCGCGGATTGCGTATCACTGTTATAGGCGATTATAAAAGCAGCGGTTGGTGGTTTTAGTTATAACGAACATGAACATACTAACGAAGTGCGATTATGCCATTCACGACTTTTATACTGCACTGTGAACCCGTCAGGATTTATCCGTCGTTAAAGTGTCGATAATGCATGTTTAATAACTAAGAAAGCTGACAACTTTAGAAAAACACTTATACGATAATATCAAAATAGTCAAAAACATCGGCATATTTTTCGATCATAGAATTTACTAATACCAGCACTTTATATGCAATTATACGTTCATTTATTTTAGTAATGTTTGTTGAAAGTGTAATATTAATAGAAATGTATGACATAACAACTATACTCACTCCCCTCCCCCACTATCCCGATTAGAAAGGTTTTCACAGAACCGTGTAAAATAGAAAACGTGTTAACCTTTTCTAAGAAACCCATACAAAATCAAGATAGATTTCAATATATTAATAAAAAATGCATAAATTAACGCATTAATTTCGTATGGAATTTTAAATTCCGTGGCGAAAAATCCACACAAAATAGGTTCACATTACGGCATATTAAAAATATTTATTCTAAATTATAGAAGGTATACGTTTTGAATGCATTTAAAAATATTTCATTCAACCTCGATAATTTTTTTTGTCAGCATTATAGTGAAACCGCGCAAAAAAAAGAACCGCGTAATTCGGGGGGTTGGTAAAATCTCTTAGGAAAATAATGAGAATGAAGTCGTTTATGATCGAATTGACGAGCATAATCGTCAAATGTTCAAATTTTTTATATTGTCCCTGTTTGATATATATTTTGTGTTGTAATGTAAATAAAATGAAATGGCATCGACGTGTTTGTCATTTTTACCGCATCGTGGATAAATATGTTTTTGAACGCTCCTAGACCATAAAATTATTTGGTGAAAATTAGGGCGTTGACTGAACAGTTTTTATCAAATTACCATACAGAATATTTATTACTTAGGCGAATTGTGTTTTTAATAAAAAACTTTCACAAATGTAAACAACTGATTTAAAAAGAGTTTAAAAATCTGTCATTCAACGGTAAATAAAATTTCATCGTGGATTAAAATAAATTCGAAAGAGAACATCACATGAGAAAACGTAAGTAATAAATCAGTCACGTTAATCTTTTAAATATCTCATGTATTGTGTCGAGTTTAACTAGACCACATTTATATAGTAGTTCTTATTTTTATCAACACATAAATCAATAAGTTACATAATATACTTAAAAACTTTAAGAAGTTGTCATGTAATCAAATAAATTATATCACAAAAGAGAGAATCAGTATTGACGGCTGACTTTCTATCTAGAAACCTTTTTATTACTGTTTTCGTATATTTAAGATATTGAAGTTTTAAACATTCAAAAAATTCACGACTCTTCATAGAGAGCGAGTGTATTATCTTAAAAGTTCTTTTTTTAAATAATAAAACAGATTTTTAGTACAATTTTCGGAATATACTATTAATTAAGACTCGTTTGGCTCTTTCTGAGCATTATCAAGTGATCAATAGTATAGCCAGAAATAGTAAAACAAATTGTTTTTATTATTTAAAATATAATGTATTTCCACAAGTAATAGTTAACACCATTAAAAGTATCTCAACTCAACATAGATATGTGTGTATATGTGTATATGTATGTATGTATATATACCATACTAAATGCAGTGCTCCACAACCGATGTGCGACAACACACCAATGTGCTACCAGAAGATACTAGATGTACCGCAGCACATTTTTCTATCAGAAGAACCACAAGAGAGTACATATGTACATAAATATTATATACACAATCAACAATATGTAATGTGAAATTATAAGAAAAAATATGTGAATAGAGTAAATAATGTAGAAAGAGTAATTCATTTGTCGTCGATGGTGTATCATTCACATTGTTATAAAAATTGACTTGTGGTGTACTATGAAATATTAGAAGAAACGTTGTTGTGCCATGGAAGACAAAAGGTTGCGGAGCACTGCTTGCTTGCAAAAACGTTTTGACAAATATATTTATGAAAACACGAAATACGCCTTGTAAGAAGTGAGTGTAATCGTAGCGGACTGCGGTGGGTTCACTTTAAGTATCCTATACATGTATTAATTTGTATATCACGGAAATACCAATTGAATAATTAACAATGATAAACAAAAACCGATCCCATAAACGAGCGGGACGTCATTAAGGTACGGCCTATATTAAATCACCGTTCAGAAAAATGTGTTTTCTCTCTCACTGATTCCAACAAAATAATACGTGCGCTAAATTAGTCGTGCAGAGATGATCTCAGGAGAGCGTTTTACGTCACCTTTACGCGGGAACCTCTGACGACATAATGTCATCGAATGACAAACGATTTAGGAATGTCGCTTTACATTATTGTGAGCGTTTTTTGCAATCTCATTCGTCCACCAAACCTTGACACTGCTGGTCACATTTCGAGAAGAAATATTTACATAATATATCAACAATAAATAAGCGATTGATGCTTAAAACTCACCTGAAATAAACTCAGATGAGTCGTATACAGCACTTAAAATAAACTGTGATAAATATTTTCATTTCGCTCACCAACAACCGATATCTATTTTCCATGCGACGTACAGATAACGTCTCTGAAATAAATCTGATGTCAGATCTTTCAAAACGAAACTTCTATACAATTATCATACAAACGTTGGGCTTTTAACATAAATTGTTAGCTATAGCTTCTTGGTGGAAAGGTATAACTATTTAAATAATAAAAACACATTTATTTGGTACAATTTCCACTTTATATTTTATGATCAGAACTGATTTCGCTGATCGCGAGCATCAACTGTTATCATTCAGTTGGTATTATTCAAACGTTGGGGTCGATATAACTTATTTAAGATTGAAAAAAATACACACGTAATTAGTGGTTTTATATGGTTTCCGACGGCTTGGAAGGTGCCAGATGACTCTGTTTGAGAATATTTATGATACACTTTGACAGAGCTACGGGAAGCTGAGGTATTTAGGGTAAAAGGAACGAACAGGTTTGCGGGGAGAATTTTAGATTCCAATTCAAATAAGAAACAACAATCGTAAAAGAAAGGATTAAGGGCATTATTGCTAGTTTTCATACCCACTTGGGGTAGTGTTAATGTTTTGAATAATAAAAGACAGTATTTAGTACGATTTCCACATCAGTTGATAATACTAGAAATGAGCGAAACCGGTGCTGATCTTGATAATAACAAATTCTGGAAATAGTACTAAAAATATTTTTTTATTTATAGAAATACAATGCATTTCCAACAAGAAGTGACAATTAACACTTGATAAGTATTTTTAAACTATTCCGGGAATGTACAGCGCTGTTTAAAATCCCTAAAAATAGATCTTATCATATATTTATTGATTGAATTGGCATTCATTTGGTAGAACTCCACTGTAACACGGAGAAAAATAGCAATGTATTTTAGTTCTACTAAATTATTTTTTTAAGATATAGTTGATAGCTACTTCGGCTCACGCCATCGTCAGAACTATGTTGGTAATGGCGTAACGAACTGACGATGGTGTCAGCCGAAATAGCTATCAACTGTATTTAAAAAAATAATTTTGTTGAACTAAAATACATTGTTGAGTTGAGCATTGTGCCTAATATTCAAAAAACATTTAATGGTATATTCACACATTTTTTGAAGATTTGATGAAAATCTGTT
The DNA here is from genome assembly GCA_028555115.1 of Himalopsyche japonica. NCBI lineage: Eukaryota > Metazoa > Arthropoda > Insecta > Trichoptera > Rhyacophilidae > Himalopsyche > Himalopsyche japonica. The sequence continues at coordinate 1,070,818 of JAHFWJ010000461.1, forward strand.
TATATTGTGAAACTAAAAACAGTTTAAAACAGATTAATTGAGAAATCGAATATTTGTAACAGTATTTGTCTTTATTTAATCTCCAATACCAACTCTGAAAAAATGTTTAGCAAACACATATCACATCTGTGCTTTACATTGTAAGCTTTAAGCCATCGATATAATAATGATGATAACAGTTAAATAAAAAAAAATCGGATCCATTAATAAGAATTATATTCAAGAGAAACTTTCGAGGGAAGCTTTCTCTGTTTATGAATGTTATAAGTCTAGACTGATTTCAGATCTAGATAAGTGTATTAAAAGTCTTCGGTTGATTTAAAAATGCGTTCTCGGAAACATATCATGTGTATTTCCAGCCAAAAAGCACCAGCTTTCAACAGAAAATAATTTCGAGACTAAATTTACAACGCACCGAACAATAGAGATGTCGCTCAAAACAAATAACATGTTTTGTTTTTCAAGTAAGTTTTACTAACATAATAACGATTTAAACCCTAACAAGATCGAAATAACTAAGAAATAATGATTGGATTAAAATAGTGAAGATTTTAGACACCTTAACGAATCATCTTCAGGAATTCTATCACACTGATGCAACAGAACTGACTCAGTTACTGACTCACAATTAGTCAATTCTATCGCATCGGTGTGATAGAATGCCTGAGGATGCCGAAATGCGAAACCCGGGTCGTTAGTGACAAAACATGTGGAATCTTACAAAGTAATAAAAATTCAAATAAAACAGTTACGCGATAAAAAAAAAAAACAACAACATAGCTTTTAGATAATGAATCCGAAATTTTTTAGGGAAAATCATGAAACGGAATCGAATAAATAGAATTGTATGTGAGAGGACAGAGAAATATTTCAATAACCTATGTATTTTTTAACATAATATACGTGTTTTTGTATTAAATGTATAATTTATTAAAATAAAGCTAAATTATAATTTTATAAACTCATTACTCTACCTTTATAAACTTACGAAACATTTATATCATAAATAATGAATAATTCAAGGAAATAGTGCTCGGCGGAAGTCAAATTTCTTTGAACAAAATACAGATGTGTGATCTCGTAATCTTGTTCGTAGTTTGTCATGGCCGACAAAATCATCTTTAGACATCTCAATTTGAAAGAAAGATTGAACTTCTCCGAAATCAGTAACCGACTTTGAATTCAACTGTCATAACAGTCGTCTCAACAAAATGGCATTGATGTGAAATGAAATAACTATTAAATTATTATTATAATGATGATTCTCTTATCAACAGTAATCTTTGAGTAAAATTGTTTTTTTTTTAGTAAATAGAGCGTAAGGGAGGCAAACTATTCGTGCAATCACACCCTAGTTATGGATGTCGCCGATGACTATTACAGCGACCATTTTTTTTGTTGAGAAAATATGTTTGAAAACAACAAGATGTTTCGAAAGAAAGAAGTGATGGTAAACCAAAGTAAACCAGTGAATAGTGGCAATACAAAGTCACAATTTCAATACGTTAACTCACTCTTACGATTTATTATATTTTACACACAATCAGGGATCTGCAATATGTACATACAACATTATAACTGTCGCCTATTATCGGGTACGAGCGATAGTTTTAGTACAGTTTTATATTAATTTAATATTTTAATTCATATATTAAAATAAATACATTTAACTCATTTTACGCTGATTTTAATACTACTACTAGTATTATTGTAGTAACAATTAAATTTAAAACATCAGTTCAAACTTAAAAAATAAATTGCAAAATTAAAATTGAACAATCATTTTTTAGTTCATGATAAAATGAAATAAGTTTATGTTGTTATTCAAAATAGTTAACCGTTATTGTAAGCTTAATGCATTTATTTTTGTTGTTTATTTTTTATGTATAAAACTAATATCTGGATAAAATATATGGCACGTGTTTCATCAAAGATACAAATCTCACATTATGTACATAGTGCATGCTGGCCGTAACACGCGCTATGTGGCAGACGCGCATACAAAAATAATATACGAAAATAAGTTTATGTGAAAACGCAGGGTAAGGAAAAATCATAACGCTCTTAGGTACATAAGCAAGTATGCAAGTTCGTCGACCTAAGGACTATTTTTAAGCACGTATTCACTCGCACTCAAACGTTCTACGCACACACGCTTGAAATTAAAGATATATAATGGGGGATAGGAAATAAAATACACGAGACTGCTTAGAGAAATTTCATTTTAATATTTTGACCGAGAAACTTATCTGGGCGTCTTATCTGGATGAAATAAAATACAGATTATTTTAAGCTATGTCAGTGTATATGAAGTGTCTTGGTGAATATATCTGTCTGAATGTAACAACAGAAATGCACATCACGACTCACACACTCTCTCTCTCTGTCTACGCATCGTGTCACACAAATACACAAAAATATTTACTAATCCTGAAGTTTCCTTGTACGCCGATTCCTTACTAGTTTAGCTCTATTTATTTAGATTTATATCTAAGTTAACGGTGTCGAATGAGGGTGCCTGACGAAATTTTAATATCAAATTTAAATTCTTGAAATTTTGTACATTATCAGTGTTATTGCATCCGCGTAATAGAATGCATGAAGATGCTAAAAGGAAAAACGCGGGGTCGTTTTTTGAAATTTACAAAATTGTAGGTGTTAATAATTTATATTTGTTGATTGAATTGGCATTTACTTGGTAGAACTCCATTATAACACGGTGAAAATATAGAAATGTATTATAGTTCTACAATTTTTTTATTGAATTATAGGGATATCAGGGATGGTTCTGACGATGGCGTGAGTCGAAAAAACTATCAACTATACCTTATAAAAAAAATTGTAGAACTAAATACATTGCTATTTTTCACCGGATTTATATTTGATTTTTTTTCGATATTCACTGTTTTTTGTAAATTGTTTTTTGCAATAGTGATAAGGAAATCATGTATCGATTAAAATACCAAATAGATCCAATACAATATGACGTTACTGTGATTCTTAACTAATTACTAGCTGTATTCTGGCGACTGTTTCGCAAAGGAAATAATAGATGCGTAGGGTTTAAAGAAAGGAATAATATTATTTTTTTACAATATGAAATTGGTTAAGACGTGGCGCCCATTAAAATCTGAACTTCCACATGAGTATTTTTCCATTCGCAGTTCAAAACAAAAACCGGAAATGCCGCAAGAATTCGGGCCAAACGAAATACGATGCGCCCGCGCAGAAAGTGGACCGGCCACCCGGTGGACTACTCACTTCCGGTGACGTCGCCGTGCAAATTTCAACATACCCTGATACTCAATTCAACGAAAACTACCCCGACAAGTCAATATCCGTGAGTATTTTTTTATAAAAATGTATTAGGCGGTCATAAAGAGGTGTTTAGGGAAACATCTGTGTGAAAATTTAACAGGCACGTAGCGATGTTTAGTTAACACTTGAGAGAATTTCATGCGACCGCGGTTTGGAAAGTTATGGTTCGACTTTTATTAATTTAAATTTACGACTATAATAAACGTTTCCTACGTGTCATGTGTACACCAGATGTGGGAAAATAATGAATATAACAATCATATGACGTAAAAGGCACCGCCAAAATAAGGCTTCCACAATAAGGCAACTCTTTTTAATATCAGTGTATCGTCACATGATGGAGCTAAAATAAATCCACATTGTTTACTGCCAAATCTTTAATGGGATAGCATTTCAAAAATTTATGAAGACACTCCAACCGCCTTTATCAAACACTCATAGTAAAGCAGTTTTTTGTATGCTCCAACCAATATTCAGGGATCTTTCGTCATTCAATTCGTTTAGGAAAACAACGAATTTTATGAAGAAAAAGGTGACGTTGTTCGATCATGATGGTTTCTCGGACAAGCGATGGAATAGGAGGAAAAAATACGTGGCTATCTCAAGATGTTCAATATGCGACACACAAATTTTAACCAGAGTAAATAAAAAGAAAGTAATTCATTGAAACATATTCGAATAACTGTGGCCAATAAATCTGCTCTTTTGGATAAAGAGGGTTAAATGATTTCAGTGGATGATTTTTTTGACATTATTTTCATGTAAAAAAAAACAACATAATAATTTCAAAAATGTCGATTAGTACAACATATAATAGATTTTATCGTGTATAATTTGTATAAGTTTCGATATCGTAGGGCAAGCTGCACTATAACAAATAAGCCACTCACGTGAAACGCCGAGTTAACAAATAAAGCGAGATCTAAAAGGTAATATAAACTTATTGATTGAATTGGCATTTACCTGGTAGAACTCCATTATGACACGATGAAAAAATAGCAATGTATTTTAGTTCTACAATTTTTTTTATAAGATATAGTTGATAGCTATTTCGGCTCACACATCGTCAGAACTATGCTTACATTTGCCTCTCTATATATAGCTGTGTAGAAAAGGGACACAATACATCTTCTCTCCTGTTTTACGAGCTAGCTTATTTCCTGCTAGCAATGAAACTACAAATTTTTACAAAGATGTTAACACGTAGGCGCTGAGTTTGAATTTATATTATGCGATTCTTTTATAACGTGATTAGCAAATTGTGAATCTGTTTTTTTTAACTGTTGAATGATCTTACATGTTCCTTAGCTCGAGTGGATATACTTATACCTGTCTGTCCGATATAAACGGATAAACATGAGCCACAGGACATTTTATAAATACCGCTTATGTCAAGTCAAAAAAAAAATGATAAACTTTTACTAAAATACATTGCTATGTTTTTACCGTGTGGTAATATAAACCACACGATATATAGAAAATTGTTTATAGATCGAAAATTGATGTTATTATTTTCAAAAACTGATGTCATCCGAAGTTAATAAATAATTAATTGATGATAAAAGTTTTTTATAGATTTTCGGTTGAATGGCTTTCGCAAACAATGAAATAATGTGACATCATACAAATTATTCAAATTTCATCGAAGTCGTACAGAGCCTGTTTCGACGCATTGTTATTTTATTACGTAGTCCACAAAAACTATTTAAAAATATTTCGTAATATAAAGGAACAATTAAAACAGTCTTTCATTTATGTAATACTTACTTATTTTCAGTCTGCGTCATGTTAGTATGATACTGCATAATTTTTTGTAAACGCGAAATTCTCAGAATTTTGAAACGTATCCACGACCTACGACTATGTTTGCTGAAAGTAATTTTTGCTTTTAGATTCGTGACTAACGTTTTTTGAAGACATTGCCAAAGAAATTAGCCGATGACATTTATCAACGCTCCCATATCATTGAAATTAATATACGTTCAAAGATACTGACTTGTGAAAATGCGTGCGAAATTGTTTGACATCTTATTTTCGGTACCCCACACAAAATGATCTTAAACAATCGCGTTGATTTAACATGTCAAATTCGCAGGCACACGCTCTCCACAACGAATATATTTGAGGCTAAGCAGATATAAAAAAAAAATTGCGTTTATATTAATTTATCCCATTTATTGTAAGTACTAAATAATTTCATTTCTGCTAATACACTGGTCGAGATGCTACATATTGAAACGTGTCCGGAATGAAATCAATAAAAAGGTATATCGCAAATGGTTTTCTGAATTGAATTATTAACTATTGTTTCCAAAATCGTGAACGATATTATTTGTAAATGGTGTATTGACATTGAACAAACATATGCATCGCAAGTATTCTAAGTAACTTTCCAATAGACCAGCGATTCCCAACCGCCGATTCGCGAATAGTTAACCATTTGTGAAAATCCACGGCTAAAATTATAAAAAAACGCGTCATTCAAAACGCTATGCAATGTTGAAGTCGTTTCCTCTGTAGTATTGCATCAACTCATATGTTTAAGATAATGATGGAAGAAAAATAAATGCATTAATCAGTTAAGAAAGAATTACATTAGTGTCCCCAGTTTCGACCACTACTTCTCCTCTTAATGTGAGAAAACATTTTCAGCAATGGCCGGTTTTACTCTGGCGCACTAATGCGCGATTTTGTGACCTGTATGCTTTAAAACGACACATTGCATGGAAACGACATCGTTTACAAACATCCATTCTCGCTTTAAAGCACACAAATCTTTCGATCGCGCATGGAAACGGCAGTCTGTAGAGTCTGCCAACCAATGTCAATAATTAAATCTTCTCTCTGAAACAATACTCTTAAGTTATCAATGAACAAGATGAGAAAGATGAGCCTTTTAGATGAGATTTTTCACTAATTTTAAAGGTTAATATTGCTTTTTAAAATGTCAGAAATTCTTTTATTAACAATTAACAATTTTTGTTTACATTAGAAATAAAAACGAAGAATTGAAACTTAAGACCGCTGTGAACATAGTTTTCCTAACTATTATATATTTCGCGTAACACTGGTGTTCTGTAGAGCGAAGTAAAAATCTGGAATAATTTCTTATCCTGCTACGGCTCTGCCACGAATAAGATCTGTTTGAATTCTTTTTACATATACAACAAGCAGGAAAAGTTTGGAAAACCCTTAATTAAACAATACGCTTACGCTAATGAATCTCTGGAATTACTGGTCTGTATGTAGAATGCATATAAATTCTATGGAAAATGTTCGCAATAAAAATGCGATAAAAATTATATTTAGTATGTACAAACATTTGTAAGACTGCAATACATGCGAGGTCATTCATTGCTATTGTAATACGAGATTCCTTTATCGAGGTGACGTAGACATATGGCGTCAGAAATGCAACACAGGATTATTTAAACGCAATTCACAGAGATAACAACTCTAATAAGATAAGAATAAATATTTCACGAAAGTAATAATGATAATCGAGAACATTGGTTCCATTACGGCTAGACATTAATAAAGCCCAAACAATTAATGCACGGCGTCATTCGGCCGAGCGGTGTGATTTTTTTTATTTTCTTTAATTAGATTTTGTATCATGTACGGTAAAACGTCGATTCTAGGTCTTTTAATGTATCTTGGAATGGAATGTGAAAGAAAGTTTCAAATATTTTTCTTATGATTATTATCACTTTATAGTCATTTCTGAAAAAAAATCTTTCGATAAATACTTAATTGTATCACATTTACGGTTTTAACAGTCACTCTTTGGTGGAAAGGCATTATATTTGAATAAACTTTAGTGAATTGATAACGTTTACGATGAGCGAAATCAGCTCTAAACTATATATTGTGGAAATAGTAACAAACACAAATTTCTTTACAAAATTTAAAAGATATATGGTTGATAATTATTGTGACTTACGCCCTCATCAAAAATTTGTTAAAACGAACACTTGAAAAGGGCGTAAGCCGAAATATCTATCAACTGTATAATCTTATGAATATTGTAGAGCTTAAATACATTACTATTTTTTCGTCATGTTATAATGGAGTTCTAACAAGTCCAAATGCCAATTCAATTAATTTATTTAAAAAAAATTCACTTTTCAAATATATTGAATTTTATTTAGTATTTATTACAGGTAGAATACACGTAGGAAATATATATAAAACGTAATCTGTCCTAAAAATGTAAATCAAGAAAACGAAAATACGACACAATTGTAACGCTAAAACTCACTTCATATCACTATTGTGAAATAATATAATATATACACTGAATCTCTTCATTAAATTTGTACAATATTACTACTAAAATGTATATAGTATTGATAATAAGATGCAAGTACATAATCAAACGTGTTCAACAGGTGTAACAGGTGAGCTGCTTTGCAAAAAGATTTAAAAATCTTTTTCGAGTAATTTATTCATAGAAATAACCTGTTCATAATAATAATAACGTTTTATTCCACATCTAAGTGAGAATAGTACGCAATAGAAATTTAAATTAGTTAAGGAAACTTTTTAAGATTCAATTACAGAATGTTATATTCGAGCGGTAATTTTCAAAATATTATGTGATACAATTGGATGAATTTCGGTTTGTATTTGTACTGATTCATACGAAGTGAAGGAAGAATAAAGGAGTGTTCCATGATTTTTATACGAATTAAGTTCACCATTAGCAATCTGGTTTTACCGTATTTTGTGTATATTAGTCATAGCCAACCTTTTTCCACATCTATTAGAAAACTAAGATAAAATATTATTGTTGACAGAGAATATACGTCGGACTGATTATAATCTTTCGATTTGAAAATGTTAGTGTTAATCGCCAGGGATTGCAAATTTTGATTGAGAAATCGAGTAAAAAACACCATAGAACCGAAATAAATTGACTTAATTTTCAACCTTGACCTCTCAGCGGGGAGGAGATGTAGCGAAGTGCAACTACAATTAATAAATTTTTAATTTTTTAAATATCTTTATAAAAGCGATTGTTTTGCATGATAACAATCAATTAGTCAATATATCAGGATAAAATGTATAACACGGTGAAAAAATAGTAATGTATAGTATCATAGTTCTGATGAGGGGATAGGCCGAAATAGCTACGAACTATATGTTTAATAAATTTTGTAGAGCTAAAATAAATTAGTATTTTTTCACTATGTTATGATGGTGGGAACTTTCATACGTCCAATAGCGTTAGTATTTTTTCACTATGTTATGATGGTGGGAACTTTCATACGTCCAATAGCGTTAGTATTCTGGATTAGAGAAGATAAGCAAAATGTGTAATTTTTACGATTTTTTTACAATATTGATAAATATTGACTGATTCCACAATCGCAATCATCAATTATGCACAAATCACCGAAAATTAGCGCGAGAAGGAAAACAACTGATCATAGTCCCTCGCATGTATAATTTGCTTTTACGTAACGTCTCTGACTGGATTACATCCATTATCAGTTAAACATGTTATCTAAGGTTAGTAAACAATAATAATGTGTATTTTCATGTCAAGGTTCGCTAATTTTATTGAAATAATCATAAATTAATACAATGGTAATTAATAAGGTTATTAAATATTATGAATGTAAATAATTATCGACAGAGAAATATGACAATAAAGAGTTGTGAGAAATTGGTGAATAAAATTAACTCTAACAAATTCACTGCAAGTTAACGACGATGATGAATACGGTTACGATTAGACGTGCTGCGATATACCTGTGCCATCTCTTATGAAACCAGTTCCAAAACTTTTTGATTCGCCGATCCCCCTAACAATATACTCGAGAAACCGTTAACTTTAATTTAAGGTTTTTAAATTTTAGTATGTTATTATATAAAAATTATCGTTAAAGAAAGTTTGTGGAATAACATTATAATTCGGTTTTTATCTACCAATAAGACATTTATTTCCGAGCATCGTTACTAAAATTAGTTAAATTGTATAAAAATAATGTCAGACAATTAGATTTATTTGAATCAGTATTTTTCTATAAAATATTTAATAATAATAAAAGTTTAATTTGAATTATTGAAACAGTGTTAACTTCCACATGTTTTCTCATTCACGACCCGGGTTTCGACTTTCTTTGGAATTGAACAGTCTTAACAATTCAAATTCGATGTTGGAATTCCATAGAGCTCAGTTGATATCATAAATTAATATAATATAAAATTTAAACAATGAAACACAAGGTTTAATTTTATTTCTAAAATTTCATATTATTTAAATAAGGACTGGTTTCACATATAAAAAATATTATCAACTAATAATAATCGTGTTCAGCAAGTACGATCCTGGTTTGAATAATATAAAATTGGGAAAATAGTAGTATATCTTTGTTGAAATAGAAGTCCTTTCCACTTCGACAGTGACAGTTAACATCGTGAAAAATATTTACTAGGATTTTTAAATTGAATTTAAAAATGAATTCCTGTTGCAACAAACACTTAGTTATTTTTAGCATGCAATGGAGTTCTACACAAAGACGTGTCAATTCGATCAAAAAAAAATAATAATAAAAAGTATTAAGTAAGTAGGTATCAGGGACGTTGTAGCAAATCAACAATTACGAATTTCAATAAATTATTAGCAGAACTTTTTCTACACAGCTATATATAAATAAGCAGATGTTCGTTTAAACCTAGTTCTGACGATGGCGTGAGCCGAAATGGCTATCAAACAATATCATATAAAAATTATGTGGAACTAAAATACATTGCTTTTTTTTCACCGCGCTATTAGCAGATACGATGAGAAATTTAGAATACTCTTAATGGATAACATTTAAAAAAACATTAGAAACGAATATTCAGTAACGGTATCAAAAACCTTTTTAAAACCGTTGATTTTTATTTAATATTTCTTGTTCCATAAATAGATGTCGCCAAAACTTTCTCATGGAATTAAATCATCTTCAAAAGCCTTTATCAAAATGTTCACTACAATTAAAATGTGCAGATATCTTTATCGATGAATTTCATTTTGCAAACGCTGTGATAAAGTAATATTGTATGAACGCGGGTGTAAGCAAACGTGACGTTGGACTTCCGGTATCAGTGATTTGGGTATGTGTCGTTTTGGGCGCTTCTTGATTCGGCTCACAGTACGGCAGTCTATCCAACCCTGCCGCACGATGTCACTAATGTCAAGACGAAAAGATGATGGAAATCGTTCGGCGTGATGCGTGACTATGATAGCGCGCTTGTAAGACATACGCGAGGGGCATACTAATCAATTTGGCAATGCCAAAAACAGTTCATAGATGGAGAAGACAAAGGAAAAAATAACTCAGAACATACATAGATAAGTAGCACCTTGTATTACACATTATGTCAAAATTAAAACTGGGTTTTCCGCAGTGATTTGTTTATTCTGAAGGACCAGAATTTATTTATTCATTCGTCCGTGTATGTGTATAATATGTACTCTTAATAAATATAGACAAGTGGCAATTTCGTGACAAGTCACTATCCGTATCCAACAGAATGAATACACTCAATCGTATTTTTGTTTTATTGAATTTAACCCATTTCCATTGAGCCACATAAATGATATTCCATCATCGAATATTTTACAGATTAATATCAGGCCATATTTCATTGCGAAACTAACTCTAATATGAAATTGATTGAATTGGCATTCACTTGGTAGAACTCCATTATAACACGGTGAAAAAAATAGCAATGTATTTTAGATCTACAAAATTATTTTTAAAAAATATAGTTGATAGCTATTTCGGCTCACGCCATCGTCAGAATCGTCATAGTTCTGATGATGGCGTGAGCCGAAATAGCTATCAAATATATTTTTTTTTTAATAATTTTGTAGAATTAAAATACATTGCAATTTTTTTCACCGTGTTCTAATATGAAAGTTTTCATACAAAAGTGAAGTAACTACAGTAGAACCTCCATTGTCCGGATTTTCGATTATCCGGATTGGTCAAAATAAACAAAAATATTACGAATTTTCTGATATGCACGTAGCGGATTGCGTTTACTGTATACGTACATGATGGAATGCAATCTTAACACTTTGATCGTAACCAGTAGCTAAGTAGAAAATGATACAGGAGACATTGCAGAAGCAATGTGACAAATTTCAATATGTGCTGAATGTGACGAAGAAGATGTAACCGAATGGTTAAATTACGATGCAAACGATCCTGGATTCCGAGAAATATCGGAAATAATAGAGGGGGGAGATGTTGGTCTTATATAAACACATTTTGAAGCTTTTCAGTGTTTGGATGTTGGTTGCCATGAAGTGGTTTAAGAGACAAGAAGAGTGTACTTCAGGAATACTTTTAGAAGTATTGCGATTTGGCAGCATCATAAAAAAGCTACCTTTAGGCAGACATATAATTGATTTTAGAATAAAAAATAATTTAACATTGAAGCTGCTTATTAATTTAAATAAATAAAAATAATTCATAATGAATATAATTGTCTTTTCCTGTCAAATAAGATTTTTTTCGATTATCCGAATTTCCCTTATCCGGACTATCTTCATCCCCAATTAATATGGATAATTGAGGTTCTACTGTATTGAACATAATACACGCAGATATCTAAAAAAATGTGAAGTACTATTTCCATAATTGTATATTATTGAGGTCGGCTTTATCAACTAATGTAAATACGTAACACCTTGGTGAATAAATGAAGAGTAATACTATATTATAAAATCACGAATGACTTTTAAAGGATTCGTTTATTTAAATGTGTCATTGAATTATGAATATATTGGGTAAGGTTATGTATTTCGACTGACTAAAAATCAGCTTGATATGAGGGTAAATTATCGTTTAATGTAAAATTTGTGACATATGATATTAAGATGTCACGAAACATGTGCTCATAGATAGCAAACCAGTGATTCATTTAAAATAATATTTTTATTTAGGAAAGAATAATTTATTACACAGGTCAAGTAACCTGAATTGATTTATTTATATGTGTGTATTTGCTCAATGTTAGAGCTTCCGATTCATGTCAATATAGTAATTTTGCCAATATTATATATAATATATTTTGACTTCAGCGAATAGAATGTCAGAAGACAGAGAAATTTTATAATTCGGTGTAAATTATTGTATACTGAAATATAAATATTTTACTCTGCTGATAGTAAGAATATGCTGATTTTTTAAAAATATTATGAGAACAAAAATAATAGAAAAATATTGTAGTCATATTAGAGCTGGCCTTTGAATAACAAACTAACAATCAACAGTTTTACACATAGACGCTTCCATGAGCTAGTAGGTAACTATCGTGTCTTAATACGACAATTCGGTTAAAAACGAGAACGATAAGCACACCTTTCGTGTTTAAAAGCTTACAGCAAGCCTTCCGTCGCGTACCAATTATGTACTGAAAGTTACATATCCTCTACGAACAATAGAATTCTTAATTTAATTTATGAATAGCTTTATCGATCTAGTATTACTTTACTAATGAAAAATGTAATTTACGATATTGACTGAGAGTGCTTGATGTAATATTAATATCAAATTTAAATTGCTGAAACTATGCACACTTCCACATTTTTTATCAATCACGACTTTGGTTTCTCCGTTCGGCATCTTCATGCATATATTTAGCTCCTACCCTTAGGGACTATAATTTTCGGCGTTATTTGTATTGTACTTAGTCGAGTGCCAAAGCATGTGTGTACAAAATGAAAAAAATATACATATAAAAATATTTACGTCATGCTCCTGTAATTTTGAAATGGATTATATAGAAAGTGAAAAAAGAATATATTCAATAGAGAAATCAATTTCAACGATTGGCTATCCAATACCCAATTACGCCGCTTCACTTTATTTGTGAAAGAGTAACTAAGTAAAAATGAAGATCATTTTTACCGACCTCTGTCAATAAACAGTGTAGTAAAAAAGATTAAGTGCCTGCTACATATAGATTGGTGCCGTTATCACATAATGCAGCACTCTTATCATTATTTACATAGCAGTTATGGCCTCTTAAAAGACGATTTTATTACAAAAAGCTTTTTAAAATGAACAAACCACGACATCTAACTTAGTTTTATGATAATCAGGTGTACAAATGATATCTTTTATAAAGAGCGAATGTATTAATTTGGTCTTGGAGTTTTGAAGACACGTTTAGAATAAAATGAAACATTCAAACATCGCTTATTTAAAAACATGAATACAGGGCCGCCTTTATCAAGGAAACCCAAATTCACAGGGAACACGACGTTGTTTTTACTTCAAATGAACTTTCGCTGTTTCATACATATTAAATTATGTGCCCACATTAAGAGTAAATTTACTTCACCAAGGCGATCGAACAAAGCAATTCTTGGCTTCGTGAAGACTTACACTTCAGCGCAAGTAAATGAGACTTTGATATGCGTCCTACTAACGGGCAGTTAATGAGACCAAAGGTGACCATGGTTTGCAATTTTTATTTATTGTATTGAACATTTAACGGTTTAATGAATAATATAGAATTTACTTCTGTGAAGTGTGCATAAAATTCCGTATTTAACTGTTTGTTTTTCGATAGAAATATGAATTGGCATTATTCGAATATTTATCTGTTTTGCTTGGCCCATTTCTAAAAGGAATAGTTCAACAGCTACTAGCTATGCTACAGTCTTATGGTAAGTTGTAAAAGCTACTTAATCTGTCAATCCGTGTAAAGAAAATATGTGAGCTACATCACTTGGTGTCCAAATAGGTCTATATCAGAAGGAGATATGTCAAGAAAGATATTAATAGACTTTGCTTCTCTAACGCAGTAATACTCAACCTTTTTTTACCGATTTTAGATTAGTTATTATAATAACGGAAAGAATAATTAAAAAGGTTATTTAAAAATACATGTATTTTTTATATAACAAACTATGATAGACAAATCCGGTTTATAATAGCTACTAAGTGGGGGCGGGTAAGGTATGACTAATCTAGTGATAATTGCGGGAACCATCGGATGTGATGTCATCATTGAAAAATCATCCCATACATTTTCAACAATACGTAAGATTTTGAGTGGTGTAGATATGCCAAAAACTAAATAAAACATTTTTAAATTTATTATTCCTATACAATTGCGGCATGTCTCTCATGACAATCTCAAAAGACCCGACAGCGGAAGGGTTAAAATGAAAAGAATGGTATAGAAGTATTGTAGAAAAGATATTATTTTGATTGACAAAACATAGTCATCCTATTGGGAAAAGCTTTAAACTAGAGATCAAGTTAGTCTGGATTCGGTAAAATTTAAAAAAAAAAAAAGTTGTTAACAATCATGAAAGAATAATACTATAGCCGAAATCTAAGCCTATATGCTCTGCATACGCCATTTGCCGTTAACTGTCTTTTTAAGTAAAATGGTAGTAAAATAAACACCTAACACGTTTTAAAAGTAAGAAAGTGATAATGTTTGTTTGTATTTATGGCTCATAAAAAATACAACATAATATTTAATGTACCGTAAAAAGTATCCATTTTCTGTTCACTCTACTACGCTCTAAACCAGGTGTAACATCAAAATGTCGAAAGCCCGTCATTATTTAATCGTTTGGCATCAAATAAATAGTATAATTATTTGACTGCCTGAAGCTTGCAAATTGATAAGAAGATGGCCTAGTGTTAAAAAACAGCAATGATTTATACATAGGTCACTCATATAAGAAGCACAAAAGATTTAAATAAAACATTTAAGTCCAATTTATTCAAAATATTTTACATAGAAATGAAAGACAGTTTCCGTGGTAGAACCGTCTTATTTTAAAACCGCGAAAACATATACCTAAGTGTTGTTTGATTGTGATGGCGAATTCTTTAAAGACATAAATATACTATACGATAAATTTGCATCATTCATTCCGCAGAATCGGTGTTTAAATAAAATATATATATTTTTTATTTATTTGCATTATGAGCTTATGAAAATATTTCATTGAACAAAGGTATAGATCCAAATTATATACGTAGTTTATTTTATGACATCGATTGAAGGTGGATTGATGGAATTTCAATATAAAATTTAAATTATTGAAACATTGCACGCTTCCAGATTTCACTAACTGTCACTAACGACCCGGGTTTCAACTGTCGGCATCTTCGTGCATTATATCAAACGGATGCAACAGAACTAACTCTGACTGTCAGTTATTCAATTTTACCTGAATATACCGAAAAGCGAAACACATGCAGATTCGTAGAAAGTTTCAACAATTCAAATTTATGTAGTTTAATTGCATATTTGAATCAGTATTAATACTAGCAATGAGAAACCAGTTTTGTTCACAACAAAGTTAAAAACTGTAATAAATTCTAAATTTTTTGTTATATTATATATTAAATTTAAAGTATGAATTCAACTGTGAATTAAAATTAATTAAAACAATTCGTCATTATCAAATCGAAATTGTCCAAAACATATCTATTAGTAAATGAAAATTATCGTATAAAATACACCAAAAGCATTGTAATAAATGCAGAGAATAACGACCGTGTTTGAAAATGAACGACTCGATTCTCATAAGCGCGCTTTGGCGGCAGTCGGTGCCAAAAGCTGTTGACAGTAGATGACCTTTATTTATTTAAAAGACATCACAACAAAGCCTATGTACAGAAGCCTCTGCCGAGAGTTTTTATACTATGCGCGCCATTCAAAACGCTAAATATGAATTATTGCTAAACCGAATTTTTATTCAATCATCATTATAAACAACCGACTGTACAAGGAGCTGTCAAAAAGATAATACTGTAATTGTTTATTTACGATTCGTTGCCATGGTGAAATCTATCAGCAATTTGTACGTCGTAATGATTAATTAATTGCAGATAAATAATCTTTTTGAATATAATGCGTTGCAAATAATTTGATATAATATTTCCGCATTGATCTGTGAGAATTATATAGATTTTTAAAAATGTTTAATTTATTTCTAATTACAAATTAATCCATTGACGATTATTAAGTTTGTTCATGAAATTAAATTACTATTATCCGTTGTCAGGAGATATGCTCGACCAAAATTCGACTCCTGAAATATGAACGTGTTCCGTCTTCTAAAACATTTATGAGTAAGAAATATCGGATATATATTTTGGACAAAGCAACTAAATAATATTAACGTTTGTTTGCTAAAATGCGATATATCTTTTTTTGCTATTTTAGCGAAAATTTCCAAATCCTTTGGATCTGATGTCATTATTGAAATAATATTCGTTAATCTCCAACGTGCGATAATGTATGGAATGTAATATGCTTCAAATTATACATTACATTTAACTTAACCTAATTATGTGTCACTTTTAAGATGGTAACTGTCACTCCTTGGCAGAGTGTTAAGTACTATTTCCAAAATTTCATATTATGAATATCAGGACCGGTTTTGCCTATCAAAAGACTATTCAGTCATATTTGTGTTTTTTTTAAATTTTAATTATAGATGTAAGATTCGCTGAATTTTTCACATAATTATCACCAAAGGTCCCCCGCAACCAGAGATTCAACTACGGAGATTTTACGTTAAAAACGGAAAACATTCTCAGTATGACAATGTTTCGGTGGAGCTAATACTATATGTATCTGCTACACCCTTTAAAAATCTTTGAAATATGCGAAATCAATGACATGTATGCATTATTATGTGTTTTTATTACATTGGTGATAAGAATAGTAAACATGATAACCTTATGAAGCGTATAGTTATCATTGCCGAAAAAATTACTTAAGAATTTAGTGAATCAACATTGATTAGGCTTTCATCAAGAACCGTCTTTTGGAGTTATACTCAAGTCCACATACCATAGAAATAATTTGCAGTCATCACAAATCAAATTTGAACAAATGTCGTCCATTTTTTTCTTGTGCATACGATTTAGCGTATAAAATTATTTTTGCTAACCCTTGCTTGGTATTAATAACATTAGAAACGTAAAAAAACGATCAAATAACGTTACTCAATTCGATAAAAAAAAAAATGTTAATTTAACTAGTACCACTGAGTTTTGAATGTATATTTATTAATTGGGAAAGTAATATAATACAATAATATCATGTCTATTGCAGTACTTACTACAGAAAAAAGTAAAATTCTCGACTCATGTGATTTATGTATCCTTTATTTTAATGCACAGTAATATTATTATACCAGTAAAGGTTTCCAGGGACAACCAGGTTTCTTACCCGCTTAAAGTGATAAGCTGTCAAAAGGTGCCCGGAATAATCCGATTTAATCAATTGAAAGAAGCTATGAAGTATTTAATGCTGTACATTATAGTGGCTTCACGGCGCTGTTGAACTTACCTGCAACCAAAAAAAAACAATATTAATACCAATCCATATAAATTATAATGTGCTATCAAATAGAGTGTTAGTAATGCAACTCGAGTATCAAAATTGAATCGTTCAGTTAATCGGCATTTACTCGGTAGAGGTCCATTGTAATAGGGAAATAGTTATAACAAACTGTAGAAATAATGGTAAAAATCGAAAATTCATTCATATAAAGTAATACTGGGAAATATATTCCCATACAATTTGGACTTTTCGAGACTTTCCCTTACGTGCCATAACCTCAAGTAAGTCGTATCAAAATGTCGTAAAACTAACACTGTCGATATACCAAACAATCTGAATGCTTTACATTAGGATGTTTTGGTTTGTAAATAATCATCAAGACATATTCTCGGATAAGAAGTTACTGAGTGTGTTTTTATGAGATTTTCCCTATTTTTTTCATACACTATTGATTATCAATTAATTATGCGTGCATGGCAATTTAAATATTAATTATACATACAAACCAATGTATTTTTTGATATCTTTTTCAAATATGAAATATAACTGTTAATTCATAATTAGCATAAAATTAATTAATATTTATGGAATATTTAAGTACCAGTGGCTAGACTTTTAAAATTTTAATATATATACATGGCACAGTTTCGAATTCAGCCACATAATAAAAATTATAATTTTGTGATCGTCGTTTATTCGCAAAACTTAGGGAAATATTTCCACACTGCGATATTCACAAAATACAGGCACGAGTATTCAAAATTCAAAGAAACTTGTTCAACACAAGAGTTGAATTAACAGTGAGATACCGCTAGCAAGAGTTTCGATAGCAGATCTGGTTGGTGTCATTATTAACCGTTAACATCAAATGTCAGTACCTTTGAAGCCATCATTAAAAATATTAGGCTAAACACTTATGGAAATAACATCGTCACGGGTTACGATTCCAGCTTACTTTATTCGTATAACATATTTTTTTCATAATAAAAATAAACTTGTGTTACACGGTGTAATAGTAAATTTTAACAAGTTTGTGCAGTAATAACGCATGGAAATGCCGAAAGACACAACCCAGGTCGACACATGTGGAATCGTACACTTTTAAAAATATGAGTTTGTTATTGAAATTTTATTAAACACCCTCAATCGATATTGTCAAAAAATAAGGTATTAGTGAGTGATTAACCCTTTGCTGCCACAGTATTTACAAAACCACGCAAGATACGTTGTGATTCTCATACAAATAATTAACCTATAAATGCTCGTGTGTTGAAGCGGCAGGCGCTTTGATATCTATCCTTAAACATTCTTTCGCGTAATTTTTTTTACTGTCAAAAAAATCTGTAAAACTAGTGAACTCATGTACGGATATTAACAGTCGTTGTCAAATAAAAGGATTGTTTTAAATTTCCAGTAACTAAATGTGCTATGTGATTTTAAGGATTCTGTACAGACTGAACAGTGTATATTTATGTGATTACGTCATACCCGAAGAATTTTTTGTTGGTGTTCCACGTCAAAATAGTAAAAATCGATGTATCGAATTTCGGCAGCGAAAAGGTTAAAAAGATTGCGTAATAAAACCTGCGTTTTTTAGACTTGAGGGATGTAAATCATACATTTTAAATATTGGTCAATCCTCTTTTGACGTGTTCAGCCAAAAAGCTGTATAATACACATATAACATGAGGTTTAAGGCATCATTCATGAAAATAGTAAAAAAAAAAAGAAAAATAATTCAATATATCAGACAAAACAGTCCGCGAACAATCAATTTATTACAACTGTCAGATGCTAGAAAATATTCGTTAGTAAATAGACGCACGAATATTTTCAGTGTTATGTTGTTGACATGTATGCTCCGAAAAACATGCATCCAAAATGCTTTCATTTGTTTTTTTAATTTAATATTTTCAATTGGCGACTCGAATCATCTATTTACATAGGCAGTTCATTGGTATTATGTATACAAAAACGGAATACGTACTTTATGTTTGGATCGGGAAATCGAATATGTCTATACAGATCCGACATGTTTATACAAAACATTCAAAAGATGTTGTTTTAGAAGATATAGGCCTGTCGAAACGTAAATAGTAATTACGCAAGTGATGAGTGACTGATGGACGTGCTCCTATTTTAAAATAAGTTTATATAATAACTAATATATCATGTGAAACTTGTATTCGGATATCCAGTGATAAAACTGTACACGTCACAAATTAGACTATATATAATAAAATTGTTATTACCAAAAAAATTATTTTACTGCTATTTCAACCATTTTTCCATATTAATTTTGAGATGATTTGATCTGGCAGAATTTTTTATTCATCAAATAAAACAAG
Organism: Himalopsyche japonica; assembly: GCA_028555115.1. Lineage (NCBI taxonomy): Eukaryota > Metazoa > Arthropoda > Insecta > Trichoptera > Rhyacophilidae > Himalopsyche > Himalopsyche japonica. The sequence goes on from JAHFWJ010000461.1 coordinate 1,090,818, forward strand.
AAATACAAAAGCTAGGACGGGGAACCTTTCACAATGGAAGGCCTAATAAAATGAATTCTGAACCCGTATTAATTTTATAAACAGTCGAGAACGGTTAACGAAAAATATCGAACAAATATTACGTCTAGAAAAATTAAATTTTATCTATCGATTGAATTCATATTTACTTAATGAAACTTCATTACAACACGGTGAAAAAAATAGCAATGTATTTTAGTTCTATAATAATTTTTATTGGAACCTTGGAAAATACATATCTATTTATTCAATGTATTGGAGGCACAAATAATATGTCGGAATAAAAATTCATTATCAAAAAAAATATTATCACAGGCTCATAACAATTCATGTTCAAAATCGTACAAAGAAACGGTCATGTCGATGACCTACGTATTGGGCAATATGCAAAATCATTATGATAAGAGTAAAATGTTGCCTGCGATTGTTTGCATTTCGTATTCAGCAAAAATTGATTTTTTCTTTACATGTCGTGTGTACTTACCGCATGAGAAAAGGTCGAATAGGCGCATGGATGTGAAACGTTTTTATGTAGTGGCGTTGGCGCCATTAACAATGTATGCCAAAACAAGTCGATTTCATACGAATTCGGTATTAATTACACAATTAACGAATCTTAAAGTGTGTTAAGTGTGTACGGTGCAAGTGAACGGGTGCAAAGGAATTAATCATTGAACCCGTATGCTATGCTGAATAAAGGAAATTCCATTAACGAACATTTCAAAAAACATTTTAGAAGTTTCACATGAATTGATTGAATAAACAGATTTTTTAGTATCGTTATTACCACAATATATTTTATGATCAGGACCGGTTTCACATTTATCACTATCAACTGATTGATGATGATGACTGACAAATTATAAAGAAAGCTATTTATAATGCCCGCGATAAGTAAAACCGGAAGTGAACATAAAATATTTACTAAAAAAATGAGTTTTTATTATTTAAAATATCATGTCTTTTCCACCAAAAGTTACAGTTAACACCTAAAATGAAAAGGTTATATATATTTTTTAAATTATTAATTAGCAGATAAACAAAACCAGTGTTAAGAACTGAAAAAAAAATACATTTATTGTTATTGAAACAGAACATCGTTTGTCACTGATGCGGTTCTGAGATTTGTAATACATGATTTTCGCAATAGGCACACATAATTGACAAGAACCATAATGCACCGTGAGAAAATAGAAGCAAAATTTCTGTAAATAATATTTTCCACCGACAACATAGATAATGCAATCATTTTATATACATTCGACCATCGCGTGTTGGGTGAGATATATTACATAAAAAAAGCAATATTTTATCATTATTATCTATTATTTCGATAATAATAATAATGACGTGTGTGTAAAATAAACACCTCAAATCAATTTACAAGAAATGTAAAATTTTCCTCAAGCATCGCGTGTTTTATCTATTATGTATTTTAAATTGTTATAATGAAGAAATCAATGGCCGGGCGAATATTCATTTCAGAAACTGAAAATATTATTATCAGAAATAAATGTGTGTTTTCGAATATTGGTGAGAAAATTACAACTTTCTTGCCCATGTAACATGTATATCCATTACAAGACAAAATTATAAATATTATTTCTGGCACACAGCGAATATATAATATTAACAATTTCTTATATTATACGTAGCTATTTTATCTCGTATACACTACAAGATGTATGCCACTGTATATTCGCGTAGAGATCTTAACTTGCTACTGCGGATTATATAATATTTAAGTAGGTGTAACAATTTAACTGAAATATAAGAATTTATGATATCGACTGAAGGTGCTTTATGGAATTTTAATATCAGATTGGAATTGTTAAAATTTTGTACGAATCCACATGGTATATCACTAACGACCCGGGTTTCTCCTTTCGGCATCTTCAGGCATTCACAGGCAACTGTGTTAATTATTATTAGAACAATACTATTGAATTTATCCGAGCTGTCATTTAGTTATTGCCTTGGGGTCTGTGTTTTCCTTCAGTTAATACCTTTGGTATATAGACGACGCTAACTGTTTATTGTGCGTCAGTTCTAATGCATCCGTGTTATAGAATGCCTGACGATGCCGAGAGGCGAAACCCGTTAGTGACAAAAAATGTTGAATCATACAAAGTTTTGATAATTCACACTTGGAATATAACAACGTTTATTTACAAAAATAAGATCAAACGAAGCTATATTCTTGTGAATATTTCTTCTATATCATGACATATGGCATTAAGTTCTATTAATGTGAGCAAAATGTTCCGATCCTCTCATTTCTGTGTTAACCGTTTTGGACCGTATATTTTGAATAATTTATTCGAATTGTGGTTCCTAATCTGCGGAGACAATTTATCATTTCGCTTTTAAGGTGGTAGTGATTTGATTGAATCATATGCGCAATAAATGTTCACTCAATATTACATTGTAAACGATTTACCTATGATTAATATCCACCCACGCCGACAGCATCCGTGAAAATGAGTAACGAATTCGCTTTACTGGACCGATTTAGTAACAAACAGCGGTGAAAAAGACGGGAACAGGTTCATTAATAATGGTTATGCTTGATTCACACAGCGTCTGATTGCCGGCGATTGTTTGTTCGGCCATATAAGGCAATATTGAGACGTGAACGATCCGCGGGCCGGAGATGATTTCGATACTCGAGGCTACCATATTTGTCAACGCGTGGGCGCGGATTGCAAAACAAATCAATTTCACGATCTATCGAACACCACTCATGTACCTACTAATAGCTTATGTTGTATACAAAGACAATCAATATTCTTTTAAAAAAACTTATTATTTAATCAAAGAACATTTTTTACTAAAATTAATTATTAATTAATTTTAATTAAAATTAATTAAAATAACAAAAATTGAGTCAATGTCAGTTCAAATACATCGGTGTAAAAAAATGTGGATGTGTACAAATAGTGTCATAGAAGTATAATTTTTATTAGATTTCCATAGAACACTCTCAGTCGATATTTTTAATTATAAAATTGCACCATATCTGTGTTTCGGCGAAGACCGTACAAGTCACCTATCTGATTTTAAGTTACGGATCTTGTCCCATGGCCGAGTAGTAACGGCAAGGTATATCTTGTCACACGTTGACGGAAGACTGACTCACTTTTTTTCATTTCTAATTATTATATTGAAAAATCAAAAAAATACGACTCGTTACTTATTGACTGATAAAAATATAATTCATTTAAAGTTACGTCCAACAACTAACTCAATAACAAAAAACCAAGATGTTTAATTTTACATTGAATGTTTTGAGACTGTTGTATTTAGCAAAATTTGTGGAATTCTTAATCTTTTCCCTGATATAAACACATCGTTTTGGTTTTTATATATTTCGATATACGTTTAAAGTATAAATATTTATACATACAATCATAATTGTCCAAAATCATACAAAATTTTATCAAATTCATTGTTGTCTTATCAACTTGACAGTGAGATATCGGAGTAATAAGATTTAAATCAACAAAAAAAACTTTAAAAAAGCTGAAAATATTAAAGTATTTACCTGTATATTTTATTTAGATATGGCTGTCTATAGTTATTCCGAAAATATCTATATATATTAAAAAATGTCGAGCTTAATATTTTGATATTTTTACATTACTATAATGGAGTTCTACCAAGTGAATACAATCGATAAAGAGAGCGGTAAATTAAGACAGCGAAACAGTCCAAAGATTTAGGTTTTATTAGAGCAATAGCTGTAACTCCGTTGATAAGCGATTGAACTAACGAAAAGTTAAATTAAGATGCAATTGAAAAATAAATTTTATGTTGACCAAGACTAATTACTAAATAAAAAAAAAACGTTTTGTGTTAACTCAATTATAATTTCTCAATTAGTTTGTGATGATACATTAAATACTATGTACCACATAATATTGTATAATAAACTAGTTGCTAGGCGAACCCACTACACACTTACAACAGCTTGATGGTAGCGCCGTGCAAAACCAGAAGCCCATTTCGGCGGCAATATCTATGTTATATACCTGAGAAAATTTCACAATATTCGAATGTTATCGGACACGTTCGATTTTCGAATACGCGTGGGCGAGATGCGGTCGAGGTAAGGTGAGCTTGTGTGACTCATTACCAAAGCGATTTTTTTCGGCAAGTCGCCGCTGCGTATCGTCAAACGCTGTCATACATCTCAGTATAAGTATTTTTTATTACTTTATCAGATTCCCAGTCTCACAGATGTGCAAAACCTTTCTTAACTACGTGTATATTTCATTTTCTCCAATATAACTCAGTCTCAAAAGCGTTTGCGATTAATTTATGAATAATCTTGCTTTAAACTTCTTGATGGAAAGGCATGATATTTTAAATAATAAAAAAACGTTTTTCAGTCGTCATTTCCACAACATATTTTTTGACCAGGACCGATTTGACCGGTAAAAATGTGTTTTTATTATTTAGAATAATCTTGACTTAGCCTATTTTTCTTTCCTCACTGCCGAATGATGACACATTGGCATCACTTGTTCATTCGTTCAATGAATAAATAATTTGATTAGTTCATATAATTCTGTTCGTATTTTCTTCTAAATTCATCGTATATAAAATGCATGAAGATGCCGGAAAGTGAAACCCGGGTCATTAGTAATAAATTACTAAATATGAACGAAATTCTAATATTTAACATTTGATATTGCATTTTCGTCAAACTCCTTCAGTCCATTATCTTGGATTAAAACATGATTATAAAATATATTATGGAAATAGTTCTAGAAAAAAAATTGTTTTATCACTTAAAATATCATGCCTTTCCATCAAGAAGTGACAGTTAACACTTTACAAGTAAAATATATATAAATGTGATCCGATTGAAATTGCCGATGGTGTTCCGTGTAGAATAATCCAATAGCTGTTAGTTTATTCATGACGACCGTATACATTATCTGGATAAACATTGAACCAGATTTTACGAATCTGTATAATGCAGTGGTAATATATAAAGTATTTTAGTTACGATTTCTTCGTACATGTACTGAATATATACAAGATAATTTAGCGTGTCTAATGATTTAGTATCCAATTTCCAAATATTTTTCATCAACATTCACAAATTGTTTTCTATCACTGGTACGCATGATTAACATAAGATATGTGCCCGTACACGGTCACAAGGAACTAAATACTCATTTTAGTAAATCCTAAGGTTCGCCGTATCTGTTCGTATTCGTCTAAGCGACCTCTTTAGGCCAACAGTAGCAACTCTTATCTTAATGACAAATTACGTCTGCATGTAATTAATCGATTCCAATTATAGAAGGAATTTTAATTAGGAAAAAAAACCTGGCGCCAAATATAAAAGTAAAGCTTATAGTAAATGGCACTGTATCGAGATATGATTCTAGTATTGATATCAGGGCTATGTATGTAGCGGTTTACCATAATGCGAAAATGCTTATTCAAAAATAATCACCTGGTGAAAAGTCGTTGCTAAACCAACTTAAAACAATAATAAATAAAACTTGATTTGTTGAAATTTTGTAAATTTTTTGTCACTCATGGACCGGGTTTCGCCTTTCGACATCGCAAGACATCCTATCATACTTATGCTATTGAACTGTCAGTTCAAGCATTTTCTGTCTATATCGTAAATAATAAGTCAATAAATTTAATAACACTCTTGCATATGTTAAAGCGATAGTGTTTCAAGTAAAAATACATTATTACTGGAGTTTCAGTGAAATCGCACATTCTTACAATATCACTAGCCGAAGTATACATAATAAAACAAGTGAAAATATATGTTAACACTATTATTATATTTTTCTGCCTAAACTAGTGAAAGTACATTTTTATTAGAAATGTTATTTTGCTTTAACATATATATTCCTGGCTTTAGATCTGTCATATTCAAAATTCGGCCCACTAAGTTTTTCAACTATCGTGGACCTATAATAGATTGTTAATTTCGATATATAAATCAAACGTATACTTAAATAAATTATTGTTTAGATTTATAATGTATTTTTAAAATTTTTAGTATAGCTTATATGGTATGGCTTACCATATTTTGACGTAGCGTGCGACCCAATTAAAAAAAAACATTGAAAATGTCTGCTTTAGATTATGAAAGGTTAAAGAAAACGGACCAAGGATTTGTATTCCCGTGATAAATATATTAATATATCGTCGAAAGTATGATATTGCGTAATAGTAAGTAACGACGTTGTTTAAAGATTTCCTTACGTTATGTAATATACAGAATTCAAATTAAACTATTTAATTTGCGTAGAAAAACGTTGTGCATCAATAAAATTAATAGTTGGTAATAATTCCACAAGTATACTTTATAATGTAATGGCATCTTACATCCAATCCAATCCAATATTAAAAGATATAGAGGGACTTCTTGTCATGTTATCACAGCCTTAAATACTACAAATCAGATACCGATAGTTCGCACTGACAAAGATAGAATTATTGCTTGATGACTGTCAGTTATTATGCAGCTTGCGGGAATTCGCAAAACAAACTTCGAAAACCGCATTCATTAAATAGTTATTCTTTTTTAATATCATTAAATTTATTTATTAAGTGCAATTGCTATTATCAATAAAATGCATGCAGTATAAAATATAGAACGTTGATGTTAATTAAGGTCGAACGCCTGCGTGCGCATTGTGCCATTGTATAAATTAATTCACAGATGTGGACTCTTAAGATAAAAAACGCAAATTATTATAAGGCATAATGTATGATATCGACTGAAGGTACTTGATGGAATTTCAATATCAAAAATGAATTGTAGAATCGTTTTAACAATTCAAATCTATTATATGATAAGTAAAAAAATATTATTTTAACACGCCCGCTTTTTAAAAGCGAACGGGTGTTAATAACTGGATATCCTTTCACTAATAATGGATTTTAAAAATCATACAAATGAGTAAAAGGTAATTCCACGGTGAAAAAATAGCAATGTATTTTAGTTCTACAAAATTATTTTTAACAAATATAGTTGATAGCTATTTCGGCTCACGCGATCGTCAGAACTATAGTTCACATATTAACAGATAGTTCTGACGATGGCGTGAGCCGAAATAGCTATCAACTATATTTGTTAAAAATAATTTTGTAGAACTAAAATACATTGCTATTTTTTCACCGTGTTATAATGGAGTTCTACCAAGTGAATGCCAATTCAATCAATAAAAGGTAATTGAAAATATTTTTCATTGATAATGTTAATGACACTTCTTTCGTTCAAATCTTAATGAAATGTATATTGATTAAATTGGAATTTACTAGGTAGAACTCCATTATAACACGATGAAAAGCAGCAATGTATTTCGGCTTATCCCTTCGTCAGAATTATGATATAGTTATGATGAAGGCGTCAGCCGAAAAAGCTATCAATATATATCTTATAAATTTTTTAGAACTAACATACATTGCTATTTTTTCATCGTATTCAATGTAAAGTCATCCGTGTTTAACTAAAAGTACAATTTCGATTTCAGTTTCACAAGATTCTTTTATTGCCAATTTCGTTTCAAATCGCTCTCCTTTAATGTATAGAAGTATATTTCCCAATTGCATTATTTGCATCGACGCTGTATGCAGTTCAATCTATGATAAAGCATTATTTATTCGTTAAATTGACACCACAATGGTATATAATGAGCACCACTACTATGCAGTTCGCTTCAATGACTATTATGTATAAATTGAGTCTTACCATTTATATTATTGTGTACCTGTTGGGTTAACGCAGATATAATCAAAACATTCTGTAAATGGATTATCGTTGTGGAGCAACTCAACTATTATATATTCACCATAGATTATATCCAAAAGTATTACTTACTGTAGTGAAAATAGATAATTTACATCCACGTAGTTACCAACAGTTTCTCTTAACTCTTTGATTCACATAAAATAGATATATCGCCGTAAATTTTGAAAAAAAAACACTTGATTTTTAAAGGGATGATCTTGGTAGTAGAACGGAAAATAAACTCAAGTGTCCCTAATTTCTTGGAGAATGAAGCTCATACTGTCTTTAATTTGAGGGCTAATACACACAGTTTTAGTAAGCCGATAGATCGACCCTGCGACACTAAAAAGGTTGAATGTAATGTCATGCATTTTACGTTTTTATTTGATGTATAGAGCGAGCTAACACAACAAGCTTACGATGCATTTAAGACACAAAATAATGATTCCCGTTCTTATAAACAATATTTATGAGATATATATTGTGGTTTTTGATGAGTCCGAATGTAAGAATTGTTAGAAAAATACCTCGAATAACGGACCTGAAAAGAAAAAAAAATCGGTAGGAATCAGTGTCTTAATTTATGGATGTGCTCGTCGTATTATTGAATAAAATTTGTATTAGGGCGGCAGAAAAAGGTTTAGATGTGCAAAATAAATATCCATAGACCCGAACAATTAAAACAGATAAAAGCTAGCAGGGAAGCAGAAATAGAATGCGGGTATATAAAGAACAGAGGGCGATCACTGTCGTAACACAAAAGCAGTTAATTAGTTTTATCAATGCGAGAAGGCCTCTAGCAAACTAGCGTTGGTCGAATGAGGCGAGAACAGAGAACATGTCGAATTTTGGTATCGGATCTAAATAATCTGTTTCGGTATGTGGAAACAGAGTTTCTTGTAATAGCTTAGAAAGTATATATTTACGATAGCTTTAGCGTGTACTAAAAATATATGGTTGGTATTTGATCGTCAATTTTATTTTAGTTTCACTAATTAAAAACAAGTTGCTAATTTATTAACCACAGTGCTTAATAAAAAAAGATCGAAAAATTTACGAAGACAAACAATGATTAGTCTTTGTTTCATTTTCTGTTAAAACTAATGAGATCCTGCGATACGTACTCTTACGGTAATATTCTCAAATTGATTAGTGGCTAGACCATAATAATACCCAAGCAAAAGTGCTTTACACTTTTATGCCGAACGGAATGATATTTGTATTTCTTCTATATATACTATTATTATTGGTATTAAATAATAATCAACATCTAAATACTTCAATGAAAAACAATTTTATCAATTTAATAACATACCTAACACCGTTAACTATTGACATGGTAGAAGATTGACAGATCGTTTTATAATAGCAATTAATTTGCCATAATTACACCGAATTTCAATGGAAAAAACTACCGACAGCAAATAAACATAGAAGAAATGTAAAAATCATAACGCTTTCCGTAAAGATGGTGAGCATTACTACTTAGGCTCTATTTGTAATAATTTAATGCTGTTTTAGATACAATCACTATTCTTATTAACTATTTGTACTTATTCTTACTCATAGCCGTACTTTAGTTTTAGTTATTTGAACGATTTAAATGGAGTAATAATTGAAAACTCATTACGTATTTGATTCTATACTAAAACATCTTGCAGTCTTAGGGATACAATATTATATTTGAAGTCGCAAAATATATTGATTGATTTCGTATAACAGATAGAAACCGTATTATGAATGTATATTCAATATTTTCGATGGTTTCGGCGGTAACTTTGTGGAAGTTCATTTTAATATAAAATTTAAAATTACTTTGATTATTCCACGTATTGTATCTTCAGACCAACTGTTCAGTTGGTCTGAAGAGGCCTCTGAAAGAGGCGAAACACGTGTCACAGATAGTAACACAATACATGGAATAATCAAAGTTATTTTAAATTTTATATTAAAATGTATATTCAGTTTACTCATTAAAAATGCACTTTAATGATTAATTACCTATTTCAGTAATACATAAATATCTGTCATTATAACAAATCATTATGCTCAAAAGTATCCTATTGAACTGGACTTATCTAGCTAGAGGGTAAAATCATAAATAGTGGAACTTATTTTTTTCCTAGACAATTAATTATTCAAAAGCCACCAATAATAAGCTTTTTCAATCATTATTTATCGTATGGCGAATGAAAAGTCTGACGTTCTTGAAACTGAAATATGGACCCAATTAGCATGGCATATGGACTATGTATAGCCCGATGTATAGTCATAAATTATCATAAAAAAATGTGGTTAAGCATAATACATACAAATAAACATCATTGCTTTTGCACAGTTTGTAATATATTGGTATAAGTTTGATGGATCAGTTTGACCAATTTTCAAACAATACCTTCAGGGAGACAACAAGACATGATTGCCTCTAAGCAATGTGACATAAAGGCGATAGAACGGTATCGATATTAGCATCATCAACATGGTTGCCAAAAACATTAGTTCTAATAATTTTAAATTAAGTTATTACTTTTATGTTTTAAACTTTCCTGGTAGCTTCTTGGTAGAAAGGTAATAGATTCAAATAAATGAAACACCAGACTTAGTGTAATTACTACAGTTTTATAATACAAATATCATAACTGTATTTGCTCATCGCGAGTATTATCAAATGTATATTCAAAATTAGCTTGTATGAAGTTACTGTCGAATCCATAAAAGACACTTTCATATATCAACTGTCACTTCTTGGTGTAAGTGCATTATATATAAATAAATGCAAGTCTAATTCAACAAATTTTAAAACGGGTTTAATACAAATCAAAACGAGATAATTTATTTAATTTGAGTGTAAACAATTTCCAGGATGAACTAAATAAAACAAGAACTTTCAGATATAAAATATACTTAAATTAAATTTATATATAATATTTAACCAATAAAATGTTAGACATTAAAAAATATATCTTCTAATTTGTAAACAAAAATTTAACAACATTTAAATCCATTATACAATAAAAATATAATGAGTTTTCAGAATAATTCTCATATTAAAAAAAAATATTTCAGATATTTTTATGATTCGGTGTAAAATATGAAAAATTTATTATTTAAATTCCGCGCAAGAATTGTTTTAGTGAAATAGTGAAGAATATTCAAATATTTTAAGTCTTTATATAGTAGAATTTAAAAGGTTGAATAAAGCTACAAATTACAGTATACACACAAGAAATATGTTTATCGTTAAATACACAAACAACAAATCAGCATGTTCAACTTATAACGCCATTCAAATATAATTAGTTATAACACGGTGAGCACAGGACATAGATGGCTGTCAAGAGCTGTTGGCGGGAAATGTGACAGTTATGATGAGAGATGACAGCCCTAACAGAGCATACATCAACTACTAGCGTCTACGGCGAATGCAGGAACTAATTGCAGGTGAAACAGCGTGACCGATTCAGTTATATTTGTGGCCGTTCCAAACAATGGGCTGTTATGACTGTTCTTTGAAGAGGTATCTTTTAAGCATCTGGGTCACTTAAAACCGAACAAACAAGACTTGAGATTTATACGAAACAAGCCTATGTAGGAGATATTACATATAATATTTATATTATATATTTATGCAGCTGTGCTTGGTTATATCTCACAGGAAAATCGATTGGTTTTATGAGATAACAAATAAAAATGAAACAAAGGATTGCAATAAAATGATCAACGCTTTTAAGTTAACAAACTCTAGTAATTAAGAAACTTTCTTTAAACTCGTTATCGATAATCTTTAGTGAATAAATTTTGTATCGTTCCAACATATTGGCACGCATATTTGTCCTGTTGACTTGCGATTGCTAGATAATCCGTGTTTGGATTTTTGAAAAACCTGAATTAGTCAGAGTGGAATAATTTCATTTACGTAGATGGCCATAGTCCATCGTGGACAATAAAACTTAATAACATTTCGTATCTTCAATCGATAGTTTCACATAAATACAATAGCCATTTGGATAACAACAATGATAAACAAATATCAATGATATATGCTTTTAACTGACTATCGGAAGAAGGTAAGTCATTATACAAAAAAATGAACGATTTCAACTAATCGACATACACCAAATTGATAGTGTTGTACATTTGACATGAAATGGCTCGGTAAATTTAATGGTTCGTGAAATGTCGGCCTTTGTTTAAAAAACGTTTTATATATTTTTTTACAAATGACAGTAATTATCAATACACAGCAGAAAGTCATGTTAGAAATTGTAGAATCGTTTCCAATAGTATAATGTATGCCTGGGTGTATAATGTATAACCTATGCGGCTATTATCTATTTCGAACTAAATATAATGTATATTATAATGATAGTAATGAATCTTATTGGCGTTTTAAGCGCAGTTATACTTTTTTCTTTCGACGAATCTTTATATCGAAATAAAAAAATCGTTATGTATTGTTATTTATGGTTATTATCAATCAAAGCGGACCCAAACAACCAAACATGTAGAATCATCATTACCTTCTCTCTAACAAAGTCGGATTACGTTTTTTTGTTTAAAAGCTTTGTTTGAGGTGTTTTTTTTAGAAAATTCGGATGCACAAAATTGTATTCAAAATTCTTTAGGAAGCCAAGAGTGTCGATTGTTGACTGGAAGATGGTCTCTCAATTTTATAGTTGAAGACCATAACTCAACTGTGGTCTGATTGCAGTATGTTGAAAATTAAAATTTCAAAATACAAGACAGTTGAAAAGGTCAAAGCTTTCGTCCAAAAAACTAATTTTTGTATTGAAATATAACCTCATCTGATTTAACACGGTGAAAAAAATAGCAATGCATTTTAGTTCTACAAAATTATTTAAAAAAAAATATAGTTGATAGTTATTTCGGCTCACGCCATCGACAGAACTATGCTTAAACTAACATTCGCTTATCTATATATATTATCTGATTTGTTGTCCCAACAAACTTAAAAAATATTGGTTGATAAAATCACTGCTTATTTTTTTTAATAATTGGTTTTTGAATATCGTAACAGGTTAACAAAACTTTGCACAGTGTATTGACAACTCTTGGTATAAATTTAATTAATCCACGATATCGGCGGACCTTGTTCAAATTTCAATAAAATTGAAGTCTTTCAAACTCGGGACGCTTCCTAATGTTTTGTCACTCACGATTCGAATTTTACCGTACGGCATCTTTAAGCTTTCTAGTATATGTATGCACTCGAGCTAAAATCAGATTTTGAACGCTTCAAATTTAATATTTATCAGTTTTCGTTTGTGACATTCCGAGTTTATATATGCTACAAAGAGATCGAAAGTGGTAGGTAAAATGAAATGAAATTTTTTTGTCAAATGAGGAAAAAAATAAGAAAAATACGGTAATAAGCAGTTATTGGATTTACAAAATCACAAATTTAATATGTTTCACAATCAGGCAAAGTTCGTTAAAAACACATTACTTTCGATGCCAAGTATTTCTCTTATTTTCGACGTACATCGATTCTTTCACCTTTCTAATTATATAGAAAATTATTATTTCGTCGACAGACGTAGGATTATATTCGGTGATTTTTTTTCATTTCGGAATACGGAAGGCAACGCTTACAAAATAAAATACGCCATACAAAATTACTAAAAATGTAGAAAGTTGAAACTCCTATTCGAGAATAAAAATGATTCATGAATATTTTCGTCAGATGCGGGGGACAAAAATTTATATTCAGTTTAGATTGGTAACAGATGTTTTGCTGTATGGTAAGTATATTTTTAAATCACCATATTTTTTTAGTATGATTAATGTTTGTTACTTAACTTTCACACTGTGTTTCTTTCTACATAGGAGGAAAATTTTCGTTTTTAGAATAAAAAAATGCAGATAGGAAATTATCAAGAATAAATTTTCTTTTGATGATTATTATCATTATGGCCGTCCTAGTGTCAACATTCTGTGGCAGACGAAACGTAGAAACAGATTTGAAATATTTTTGAATGTATGTATAATATTCCTATTCAATGAAATAACCATTTTTCTTCTTCCAACGTCTCGACTGAATGCATTTTATCGATAGTTGACACTTAAAAATATTAGAAAGTTTGCAGTGTCAAAACATTTTTGTAAGAGCGACCTTTTATATTGAAATATAGCCTGATTAATTCTGATAATTTCCATACGTTCTGTTATCATCGATACTACTGAATCAGTTTTTAAAATATACTGTGTTATATACAATAATAATATTCTTTGTGTGACTTAGCAGGGAATGAGTTAATTAAGTAGTAGAATAATTTAAATGGGTTATTTCTTTTCATAACACTCGTTTTCGGTATTATTACTGTCAACATTTAAGAAATAAAGCATCTAATTCAGCAAACTACACCTGCGACCAGCGTGTCATATGTAGCAATTATACACCAAATATTTACGTCAATTTGTTTCTTCGCTTATTTTTCAACCAAAAATTACATTTATTCATATTTGAGTTTTATGTTACGTATATTATACTAATTATTCTGATGTAGTTTACTTAACTTATACTATAGTTTTAATATAAGCGATACAATTTTAATTAGGGCCTGTCAAATTTGCAAAAGAGGAAATAAGATTTACAACAAATTTATTATTAAAATTACATAACTGACTAAATTAAAACAATCTATAATATTTGAACACAATTTAGTTTAAAAATCGAATAAAGATATTTTCAATCAACAAAAATCGAACAAAAGCGGTGATATAAAAGGAGTATATTTTAACAAAGAAAATGAGCAAAAGCCAGGAAGTCAAAAATGTTTTTGATCATTCATTAATATAAATTATTTTTTTATATTTTCTAAATGTTTCAATTTAGAATCGAAATACTGTCTTTGGTTTCGAGCTTAAAAGGTTAACATTTCTATCAACGATCCGGATGCACTTTCAAATTTGAAATACAGAGTCATCGCCATAACAGAATGGATAAAAAGCAGATTACGAACAGTATAACTTTAAATAATCACGTAAAACGACCTTATCCATTATTTGGTCGATTTAAATAGCGTGGTAAATTAGTATTTAAAAATGTGATGCCACATTTCTTACCGAGCGTTTTTGAAATGCTGCGGTTAGAATAAACAAAATATCTTCTCCAAGATAAACTAGGTTATTTGACTTTTTCGTTATTTATTTTAAACTGCAGTTTTTATACACCTGTGAAAGACTAGATATTGTACTAGAAACATATTTATAATATTCAAAAAAAGGGTCCAATGAAAAAATGTTGGTAGAATAAGTCAGTGCCTATAATGGTTCTACACACCAATTAACAAAGGTTACTAATATTTTTCACCTACCGGAAGTGTTTTTTTTTAAATATCAGTAGTGAGTGGGTGCGATAAGCTAAGCACAGCTCTTTCTGTATTATTCATCTTATACCTGACCTCTTCGAAAAGAGAGAGGCTGAGTAACAGGCAATTTTCTAAATAATTTGTAGGTGTTAACTGTCACTTCTTAGTAGGAAGGCATTATATTTACATAAATAAAACACAACGTGTAGTACTAATTCGACGATTTAATAATATAAAGATCATGATCGGTTTTGCTCACTGTGAACATCGTCAAGTCATCCATCACTGATTACATCATTTCGGTATAAAATATACGCGAAGAAAGAAACCGGCTGTGGTCTATATACAGTAGGTGATAGGTTAATATACAATTCGGACTGCGAACAAATCGGACAACAAACAATATCGTGAAAGATCTTTGTGTTCGGGCAACGAAAATATATTCCGATAACGAATGAAAACGATCTTTTTAAGCCATTTATTTTATCTGAAAGACTCGGTTGATCGGTAAACGAACAATTCGGATAGCGAGCATAGTCATGGAACAGATTATATTCGTTAACCGATCACCCACTGTATTATAAAAATATCTATTTTTTTTTTTAAATAATAGAACTAATCATTGTGTTTTATTTATTTGAGCAGTACTATAAGAAAGAATATTCTGAAATAATTTGCTGACATTGGAAACGTATATCCTTAAAAAAACTGTTAAAAGACTTCTCAAAAAAATAACTGATCCATTCCTAACAAAGAATTATTTTGTTTTGTAATCTGTAAGTGTCGGAAAATAACTATACATATATTTTTTTATATCAAGAAATTCCTGCTTCAATACGATTTCCGTAGGTTTACATAATGGGCTTAGGCGTAAAGATTTGTGAGAATTATTCATTGCCAAAGGGGAATGTTCTCGAATTAGAATCGACTTGCACGCCGGCGAGGACAATGAAGTGGTAATATGAAAAAGTTTCTTTAAAAATCTGTAATTAGCGTAGGTTTGATAGATTTTACACGGGTTGCGGAACGCGGGAAGTGAGGTCATACGTGGACAGCGGTTTTCAACGCACGCGGGACTCGGAACCAAATGAAAATTATCCGATGCTTCTATGATTGAATAGTAGAATTTGTACGACAAGTTTTGTGTGACAAAAGGAGATAATATGCAAGTGAAATCGGAAGCTGTATGATAAATTGTAGATTTTATTCCTAAAACATAATAACATCGAACAAAATAGTTCAAAAATTTTCACATTTGATGTGTTACTGTCACGTTTATATTTCAAATAATAAAACAATGTTAAATAGTATTTTCGCAATATTATATTGTTAAGATTATGACCGGTTTCGCTCATTACGAGCATTATCAACTGATGATTCTATGTAGAGGTTAGTACACGTGGCCATGGTATGGTAACATACGAACAGTGACCACTGAACAATAGGTACGGCACGATACACCAAAATGACATAGGCGTATAATATCAAAGTGTCAATGAGTGATACACATGTAACGATATGAAGGTGTATTTTTCGTTGCATGTATACAATAGGTTCCCCGATAACGCGAGTTCCGACAACACGTATTCGTATTACTTTTCAATCGAGTATAGACAATGTTAATCTTTTGCGCACAAACTAATATTTGTTTGAAATAAAACCTGATTTATGTTGATAGTCTCCATAAGTTTTTTTTATCACCAATTCTGCTGCATTTTTTTTTAATATTCTGTGTTCATATATACTTTATGAGGCTCAACGTGGAATGGATTAAAGTACATAACATTATAGAAGAACACGGTGAAAAAAATAGCAATGTATTTTAGTTCTACAAAATTATTTTTTTACATATAGTTAGTTGATAGCTATTTCGGCTCACGCCATCGTCAGAACTATGCTTAAACTAACATTTGCTTACCTATATTTAGCTGTGTAGAAAAATTTCACAATATATCTTCTCTCCTGTTTTATAGAAGAACCTTCTCGGATAACGCTCCCCTTATCGCGTTATCGGGGAGTATACTGAATATAAATTCTGCGTATGTCATTAAAGAGTGCAAAGAACATAAATTGCGTCTAAAATAACAATTAACGCAATAAAACAAATAAAATCTCTTCGCATAGGGGACACATTGATAACCTTTTGATTGTATAAGTCTTACTTTGTAATGCGAATATAGGAATGGTGTATTAAAAAAGAAATATGGTATAGTCAAGTGTTTCTTCAGAATGACTGAGTGTTTTTTTTCTAATCTTTAAATAATAATATATAATCGTGCAATAAACTTCAAGGATTTACAATCACTGGAAAATTTTGATTGCTAAGTTTTCGGCTCCGAAATCCTATACCTGGCCTTATTGGAAAGACGAGCGACGCCTGTAAAATATTTAAAGTGGTGAATGAAAAAACCACACACTAACGGATAAGTTAGCACATCGGTCGATGTGCAGACTTATCCGCGGTTAAATATTTAATGATTATTTTGTTGGTAAAATAAATGTTAAGATGAAAACGTTTACTTATAAAACGGGTATTTTCACTTATATATATATATTAGGCATAAGTATAACATCAAAATTCGTGACAATTCAACTGTTATATGAACACTAAAAAAATACATTTTGAATAATAACACATTTTTAGTACTGATAACATATTTTAATATCAGGACTATCTTCGCTAATTTATTATACATTATCAGCTGATAGAATACATATTACCAACAAATTTATTTACATAAAATTTTGAATTAAAATTGCAAGTGTATAAAACAAATGGTTTAAGACTGAGAAACAATTTATTGAAAATCATTCAATATACAACAAAATTAAGTAAAATAGATTACAAATAAAATAATAAGGACCTCTTGATAGTAGTTTGAAATCAGTTGATAATGTTCGCGATGATCTTTATATAATAAAATTGACGAAATAGTACTAACAAAAATGTTTTTGTTATTTAAATTATGTAGCCTTGGCGCGACGCGACGTGAGGTGACGGTCAACATCTTAAAAATGATATTTGGTACAGTACTAATTTATAAAAGTATAAATGATAACTTTATTATACCAATGGTTACATATTCACGATGACAAAGATCCGTCGCAGTGTGGCGCGTGTAAGGCTGAAGTTTACACTTTATAGACGCCGGTGGGTCGACGTCCCACGACGAAATGCCCAATAAAGGAAATCTGACAATTTATTATTATTTTAGTATAGCAGCAAAAGAGTTCGACGTGCGTAGCTATCTCACTCACTTATTTTTAGTCATTCTTTCTAAGTACGTAACATAGTACAACAACAACAAACAAGTATAGAACATAACATAAACGTGACGCCTAACACACTCAATGAATCTCGCTTTATATACCCAAATACAATATCGTTTTCTTTATAATGATTATTCATAATAAAACAAAAACGCGAAAAGTAAAAAAAATACGGAAGATAGGAACGCAGCCGTTTGATATAAACAAAGTTATTTTGTTAATATCGGGACTACGGAATGTGATTAAGTCCATCAACTCATGCATTATAACCATGAATATTAACCTTCTTTCTAATCTTAACCCGTAGAGTTATCTTCTCCTACCTCCGATTAGACGATATTATGAAAGTGTTTGGATTCAATGATTACCTGAAACAAAAGAAAACAAAATTATTAGTAATTTAAAAATGAAGAATGTTTACTTGAAATTAAAAATCTAATTCATAGCACAATCAAAATAAAATAAGCATATTTATATATTTTATTAATTTATATGTATTTTAAACGGAAAAACAAAACAGGATTCTATAAAAGGTCTTAGAAATATTGTAATCGAGACGTTTTTCATTCATTATAAAACAGAAATTTCAAAGGAGTAACGTTTTTCAAAATCTAGTTAATTAATTCAAGTAATAGTGCGAATCAAAATTTGTTAAATTTAGAGCACAAGCAAGGTGAACACTCATACAAATAAAGTTCGAATTATCAATATACACAAATTTATAGATTTCAAAAACAATTAATAAAAATTGATATCACAATATATTTTATCACACACAACGAACCAATCGATTTCAAGATACCAATTTGGCCAATGAAGCGCTTTAGATAAATATATTGAGATCATACAATCATAGGTAGATAGATATCATTGCAAACAGCATTGATAAAGGCCGTCGGTACGACCTAATAGGGCGGCGTGTGGCGGGGGTGTGTTTCCCACGCGCACGCGTAGGCGGTCAAAAGTCACATTGGGAAAATAATGCAACAAGTGACAAGGTGCATGCGGCAGAGGAAGGGGGACCTAAGTCGCTTTCGCCGCGAATATGCTGCGATAGGTTTCCAAATCGGGAAGGTTGTTAGATCGAAAATAACAACATCATGGTGACGTTATTTCAATATCTACAGAGTGTTTTAAAAAGATGTATTGGATCAGGATATTCCCAGTTTCTTTAGTCCTGAAATTCCAAGACGTCAAATCATATTGTGAACGTTATCGATGGATTTCGAAGTGTCTTTGTATATGTTCATTTTGTTACAAAAATATAATGTGATAAAAACAGTTACGGAGTCACAAAAATAAACTTGTACATGGGTACAGTAGTGCGCGAGAAGAGCATTAGAGGATAAGTAGCAGACATTTTACCTACGATAGGCGACCAGCTTTTGAAATTTTCCGCTAAGAGGTCTACTAATACTGCATGTAGTAATTTTAAGCTCAACATAAGTACAACTATATTTTATAATACCAATAACAAATCAATATCAAAGTTAATTTAATAACATCAATTAGTGATGACGTCACGCAAACATAAAATAGTATGAAATTAAATTTAAAAAAGATGTTCATTTATCAAAAAATAATTCTTGTTTCAAAACATCAGATAGACGGGCGACTAGGAATGGCTACGCTGATACCCAGTTGAAACTTTGTTCACCCCTAACCCAGACCAACCAGAATTAATCAAAAATTGATACGTTTACTATTAAATAAATTGGGTGATTGGGTGTGACACGTGTATGTCCTTGAGAATCACATGCAAGATGACTTTAACACAAAAATTTCCGCTTTCGCTGTGTAAACATAAAGGAGCTTCTCAACGTACAAAATAGATTGTTAGTCAGAAACCCACCTTCTCACTTTGATTAGAGTTATAAAAGAAGAAGTATAATAGGAAGGAATCATTTTCAATCACACCAAATACTGAAAGTTTCCATTCCGTGATCCCGTAAGAAACCTCAAAAGTATTCACCATTCTGTTGACTACATGAGTCAATACTTTTAAATCATATTTCTGCACAAAAAATCTCATTATTACAATAGAATGTGTTAAGTCAACCAGTTAATGTAAAACATTTTCTAGTCCGTGGGCCGCGTATAAAATAGCGTTTTTATAGTATTTCTGCATTGCATAATTTTCAATATTTATCAAATTTAAACCACTTACGACCCCGCAAAGGTCCACATTTGGAGAGACACGACAATAAAGTAACGATTGATGTTTTTATTATAAGTTTGTGCAAACGAGCGTTTCATAATGTAGCTAGTCATGTTTGTCAAAACGTGAATTCATTATGTATATCTAAAATCGAATTATCTTTGTCAAATAAATCATAAATAGATGAAAATAAATATCCTGCATAGATATACGTTGCTGTCGTAAGAAGGACAATTTAGATAGCTACAGGAAAAAGCCATGTTCTATTTCAAAGTTGTGTGAGAAACATTTTTTTTAATAAATTATTAAAAGAAAAAATTATATTTAATACTTGATTGAAAGCTCTCTAATATTAAATTTATTTCCTCTGAGATTTCCCCTCAAAAACATACGCAGAAATTATCATCGTTATGAATATCAGAACGAACAATTATCCTCTACAATTCCCCCATACAGCACCGCACCGTTGACGTGGTACATGGTCAATCAATCAATATAATTTTATTCTCTCACAAAAACTTAAAAATCGGTAGGCTTCTATTCCTAAATAATGTTTTTAATAAAACTTTGATGATGATAAATTTTTATGATGACTTCTAACTGTAAAATCCTATGGCTTGTTTACGAGACCGTTAAAAATATATATTATACAATAACATAATTCTTGGATAGTATCAATATTTAGTTCCAATTATGTCATACTACATATCAACTAGCTTGTCAGTTTTAAAATTTTGACTGTGATTTGTTTGCGGAGAAGCATTATATTTCAATCAATTAATACACATTTTAAACACTATTTTCACAATACGTTTTGTGATCAGGACCAGTTTTGCTCACTGAGAGCATTAACAATCAGTTGATAAAATATATTGTGGAAATAGTATTAAAATGGTTTTTTATTATTTAAAATATAATTCTAGCTGTAAGTTTGAGTGTATGCGTGTTCTTGAATGCCGATAGGCGAAAACCGAACTGTTGGTAGTAAATTTAAGAGTTTTATGTTCGATTTAACATCGTTATTATCTGTACTTTATTAAAAAAAATATGTCAATGTCAACAAACGTCAGTAACGGGTGAAGTGATGTTAAATGAAAGAGTCGATTTCACCTGTATTTGTATTTAACTCAGATATTTTTCAGCATAAAAATATCGTTACAAATCCACTCAAAATGATTGTTGGAAACCAAAACCTAGTTTCAATCGGAATACAAAAAAGGTAATAAAATAAAGGAAGGATTTTTTATTTTTTTTGGTTAGAATATTTTAATGATATAATTAAAGGATATATTTTGATGCGAGCTTCTAGGAACGCGCGGACAAGTTTTTCGTACGAAAAGTGAGTATTGCGCGCTAAATTGTTATGACGAATGTTCTTCTTTTTATTCGTCATTGCCAGCTGACTAAAACATATATTATTCTTGTCTTGACTTGTATTCCAAGCAGCACTTTTCAAAGTTTTTAATTTGAGCACCTATCCTGACGAAAAAAATGTTATATATATATATAATAGCCAACGACATCAATAACCAGCATGAAATCTGAATCACTTTTAAAGTGTAAGCTGTGAAATGTTCATATAATTTAATAAGTTCACTTGCAGACGTTAAAGGTATCAGCAAAACGAAAATTCAATCCCGGAAAGAAAGAAATTCCGGGATTTAAACAATTTTTATAATTTGAAAGAAAATTCATTTATAATCAAATCCTATCTGATTAACTACGTTCAACGTTTTCTTCAGTTTGTTATGTACAAGTTTTAGAATATCAAAAGTTATTTAAAAACCGAAATTCATTCCAATTAAAACTACACTATACAAAAATGTGTGTCAAACAGTTCAAAACATAAAATTACAAACAAATCGATTGAAACAAACAAGATATGTTTCGGAATCTGGCACCCTAATACTCTGGATAATAGTTCGAAAAACACTGCTTTTAGCACTATTTTGGCACCTAGTACGCCAAATTAGGCGCATGTGAGTTATTGGAGAGGTGTAAACGAATAATAGATTCAATTAGTAGTGACGTCAGTATCACATCACACTAAATGGTCGTCCGCCGAAGACGGTGTGTGCATTATTGAAAATCATTTTTTAAACGGCTTACAATTCACATTATTTCTTAATCAAAATAATGGTGGTAGTAAACTTTATATTATAATATTTACAAATATATATATTTCTAAGTTTAGTAATATGTTTAAATTATTGGGTAAAGGTACCAAATATTTTATGCAAAATAATTCGAAAACTGTAAAATATATAGATTAATATCTTTGATGACATGCTTATTGAATATCGATTTCGATCAAAAATAATTTGATTATTATTTATAAACACGAATAATAAAAGGAAATGAAATTAGTTTACCTTATATTAACATATTCCGATGAATAAACAGAGCATAGCTTAACAAAAACAATCAAGATTTATCAATTTGTCTCTAGCAATTTATCACTATTATTATATAAAGTAATTGTGTACAGCTATTGTCCAATTAAGGATAGATAATTTTATATTATATTACAAGATAAAGTATATATACTTAAACGTGTGTTATATAGGTATAAATCAGTGTTTATTATGTACAGATGTGTGGGTGATAATTTGTGTATTTCCGGCCAAACAAACCTGAGGTAGTTTAAAGAGCACTTCCAAAGAATCAATTAAATTTCTATAGTAATCTAACGGTATAATTTGACCATCTAAATCAAATTGAATAATAAAATCAGAAATATTGTAGATTGAATTTTGATAATATTACTTCAGTAGAGTAGTGTAGTGTACTGAATAAAATCAACGCGATAGAAACTTAAATTAAAATTTTTATATACATAAGTTTATAATATTCTCTTGTTAAGTATGGCGAATATGACAATCTGCCAACTTAACATATGTTATTATACTCTATTTTTTTTAAGAAACAGTTATAGCTGTTTTTTTTCAAACGTCGACATTTAAAAGGTACCGTAATTTTATTGTACATATACAAAAAAAACATAATGAAAATAGCTAACGCGTAGGTTTTTGATAATCTAGTTCAGTGCTCGGCAACCACACCAATGTACCACCAAGCGATAATAATACAATAGGTGTGCCGCGGCCTATTTTTATACCAGAAGAATCACATTATTATTATTAAAATTTATTATTATAGAATGGCGCTAGGGGCCGTTTAGGTCCATGGCCGACTGTACAACCTCTCTCCAGGCATCTCTGTCGAGCGCTCTTTCTCTCCAGCTGACTATCCCCAACCTCTCAACATCCTTTTGAATGTTATCCGCCCATCTCCGTCGAGGGCGACCGAGAGGTCGGGTGCCAGCTGGTGTTCCTTCATAAGTCTTATGAAGAGCTCTAGACTTCTCAGATCGTACAACGTGATCAGATGGGCGGGCCTTCTCGATCTCAAGACATTAATGATTCTTGGTTTGTATCGGTCGAAGAGCTCAGCGTTCGTACGAATGCGCCACCGGTGGTTTTCATTAACGGGTCCAAGTATTCTCCGGAGGATTCTGTTTTCAAATACTTGGAGCGCCTTTTCTTGTTTTTCTGTTAAACCCCAGGTTTCACATCCATACATTACTATCGGTTTAATGATCACGTTGTACACCCGGCACTTGGTTTTGATGGACAGCATTTTGGACCTAAACAGACTATTTAGCGCGAAGTACGCTGCATTTCCACTTCTCAGTCGGTCAGCAAGCTCCAAAGTCATCTCATTCCTAGAGGAAATATTAGAGCCCAAGTACTTGAAAAGAGAGGTTCTCTCGAACGAGGAGTTTCTTATTACAATGTCTCCAGAGGGTTCGTTGCCTCTTGTCATTTTCAAATATTTAGTCTTTCCCACATTTACTCGTAGGTTTAACCTTTTTGCTGTGTCCTCCAAAGGAGTGAAAATATGTTTTATATCGTCATCAGATTCTCCGAGCACCACTAGATCATCCGCGTAGCCCAATATTTTGTGGGACCCATTCAGTATAACAGAAAGAAGACAGAAATTATAATTTATTCGTTGAACTAATATGACATGTGTACATAGATATTATAAACACATTCAGCAATATATCGTGTGAATGTATGAGAAAAATAGGGTTAATAATGTTAATACAGAAATAATAATTCATTTGTGACCAAGGCATCGATAGTGAATCGCATTGTTATAAATATTGCCTTGTGGTATGCTGTGAAATATGTATGGTTTCGGAGCACTGATCTAGTGAACACTGTCATAGCATGAAAACTAGTACACAATTAAATATTAGGTCAAAAACAGAATTGTAAATGCTTACTTACAGACACAAAGAGCTACTAAATATAACATATGACAAAAATTTTGTAATAAGGAAAATGAAATAGGTTAAATTTTATAATATAATCAGCGTATATCAACATTGATAAAAATCATTCAATGTACATAATATAATAACCACTAAACATTGCTAAAACCATAGTGCCCTACATTATTTTAAAAACTTATGTTTCATAATAAAATTTGACCAATCATTAGGTCCCTGAATATAAAGTTCACATGCCAGAGCTTGCACAAGACGCCAGTTGGCGTTTCAAGTTCTATTCGACCTAATCCACAACAACCTGTTCTTGTGGGTGTAGCGTAGGAGTTGGAACACCCGATTACCCAAAAATGTCCCTCGATCGGAATTCGACAAATGGCATACGATAAATTGGCCAATACCCAACCCTAACACTAACAGATGTTTGACACCGCGACAAATTCAAGACACGGGTTTAAGATGAAACCTGAAAGGATAAAGGGATCATAAAAAATGTGAGATATTTAATCATGTACCTGTATAGTCTTATAGGGTTGAATGACAAATAAATACTGGCTGGATATTACATATTGGTGTCAGGGATTCAAAATTAGTGCATTTTTACAAGTCATGGAGGTATCAGGCTATCAGATGTTCTATTCGGTTTTCATAATGATATGATAGTGAGATACATCCAAAAATATTTTGCGAAAAAATAGATTTTACGAGTGCTTATCTATCAACATTTCCAAAACAGAAGCTTATTAGTGACAAATCACTAATATTTAGAGGAGTAAAGTGAAAAAATATCGTGTAAATGAGAACAAATTTATTTCTTTTCACCTTTTAACATGTAACAAATAACATACATTCCAATACAAGGAAAGAAATGATAAAGAAACAAAATTGATTTAATTAAATACATTGTGGCTCTTTTTGCTCTCCTGAATATAATCAATTTACCACTGAAGTCATTTAGGCTTGTTACAGTATGGACGATATGTAACCAATTTAAGTGAAAGCTAAAGATATTTTAAGCGGATTTGTTGTTTATTTACCATTCTGAAAGGCTTGGAGAATAAATATATCAGAGATTTAATTAAATGAAGAAATATTCCTATAACCGATGAATTGGTATTAGGTTTTCAGAAACTGTTGATGGTAAAAGCTGTTTTTTATTCGAAGTTACTGGAATTATTTCGGACCGAATAGTGATTTTGGAAATAAAAATGTACAATTTATATTGAGAGACAGGCTTTCAGAAAATCATCATAGTTGATTAATTTTACGTTATATATATACTTCGAGAAGATACAAAATTTAAGTGGATACAAGTGTAGTTGATTTATGAATTATCAGAAAAACACCATGAAAATGTTTAAAAATTTATTAGACGTTCAGAAAATTATCACAAAAAAAAAGAACTCGTATATAATTTGAATTTCTCTCTTATCGGAATTGTGATATTTTAACAAACAAAGGAGACTAATGAACTATTTACGATAAGTTAAATCATAATTTCAATGTGAAATAATGAATAAAAATAAATGTCAATGATTCATTGGTTAGAAGAGCTGTGAGAAAGTATCAGGCTTTCAGCAAGGCGACTGTGATAATGCGAATCGCGTGTCCGAAACGCCGATTAGAACAACAGATGGTCTCTCGGGCGTTCGCCGCCGGCCGCCCAATACAAATCGAAGCGTTATGCAAATGAGGCGAGGCAATTATTTACGAACGGCGACGAAGGAAGTGCGCGTCATCGATGGATAAATAGTGACTGCACGTACGCACACATGCACGCTTCCGTCAACACACATGCAAAAAAAGACAAGTCACGTGACTGTTGGTAAGATGCTGGATGAACTATGATGAAGATACAGGACATGGCAACAGAAACTCATTTAAAATTAAAAATGTCACAAGTTATTTACTAAAGATCCTTTTTTTTCAAATCCATTCTAACATATACAGTGAGGTTAGCATTCGAGTGTCAAACAGTCAATATTTGTACGGCAAATGAAACATCAACCTTTTCGTTTTAATTCCACTAGCTGAAAATCGCATGTATTTTTTATTACCAGCACCGTATTGAACCATTTAAGAGTGATGCATACTACAATCATTCAGGTCTCAAGAGGAGGTCTCTTTTAAAACGACGTAGACATAACAACTAATAAGCTAACAATATAGACTAACTAACCTTCGCGATTGACTCGACAAAATACATATTATAAGTCATTTCTTATATTTTCACTAATAATTTTGAACAAAATATCTAAGGTGGTTCGAAAAAAGTGTTTTTAAGCCGTATTTCAGAATTAGTCGTCCTCTAATCACGTCAAGAAAATTAAACTTTATTTGAGAGAACGATGTCTATTTATTATCATGATTCACACAAGACGTCGTTGCTTTTTTGGTGCTAACATTGACTTTGAATAATTTCGTCTCGTTTTTTTCACACGAATCGTTGCATGTCCCAGGGCAGTCAAGAGAAGAACTCTACGTGTTTTTTTTTCAGAGCTAATATATATGTGACTTTTTGCCTACTTATGACTTAAAGTGAACACGCTTGCGTGTTCGCTGATTAACCAGGTGCCGCAACTAATACATAGGTACACGTGTCAGATTCGATTAACAATATTTATACATTATAATACATAAAGAAATGCCTAAATTTCTCAAATTCTTTCATTTCAATTCAACTCAAAAATGTGAGAATGTTTTAAACTATACACCATTTATCAGATGGCAAAAGGGGTCTTCTGTAAATTCCAAGAATTTTGAATATCAGAGAGCGAAAGAAATATTTGAATCCAGTGTAACAAACAATATTTTAGTACTTTTAACCTGTTGCGATGATTTTTTTGGCTTTAATTATTTTATTGATACTTTTATGCAAATATGATATCCATGAAAATTGTTTTTGCAATCGTTTCAAATAACCCATTTGAACGTTTTCGATCGGTATAATGGAATATATATTATTACTAAATTGGGTATTTAAATAAAAAAGACGTTCTTTTATGTTATAAGGGTCAGTGAATAGCAACCCATGGCTTACGAGTCATTGCAGTGATACAAAGTGTAAATAAGGTAATTTTAAAAATTGATATTTTACAATCAAACTCTCTATATTACTATACGAAAGCGCGACAATTCAATCTATTCGACTTCTATTGTGGAAAAAATCTTGAAATTGTAAAATAATAGAGCAGATCACCTCTTTCTGCTTTTTTTTAAATCAATTTAATGACTTTAAGATTTAATTCAAACCCACTATTTATTTTCGTTTTGGTTAAGATAAATAGAAATAACCATTGATTTAACGAATTGTTCGGAACACTCAATTGTTATTTACAATTTGTATGAATGGCACGTGACATTTTGCAAGCATAATCACAAAGCAACTGCAAAATAAGGTTTATAAAACATCTGTGATCGAAGTATATAATAGCAATCGAATCAAACTTGACCTGAACATTAAAAATAACGAAAATTGTTTATAAGTTCATTCTTAGTAAAAAAAATATAGAAAAAGTCTAATCAGGTGTTGTGTGCATAAAGTAATCTAACACCTATGGATGAATTAATAATAAAGTCATGAATTTCGATATACAAGATGAGAATTTATAATAAAAAAAATCACATATGTACATTCGTTATTAATACAGGTATATCACGCTAGCGCATATAATATTAGTTAATAATTTAATCATTTATAGTGATAGCTTTATTTATGATGTGCTATCAAAACACGAATTTATTTAATACATTCATTAAGAGAGTGAAGTGTTGGCCAAATGAGGCTCATCTTTAGAAAAACGAACACAATTTGACATTTGAAATGTTGATTTCGTTATTGGTCCTGTCAATTTAATATGGTATAAAATATCGAAGCAATTAAGAAACGAATAAAACAATATAATACTTCATTAATAAACCGAAAGAATATACAAGCAATTTAACCCACTGACTGCTAACGTCTCAATTGTGGAGACGGTTGATTGCAGTGTGTTGACAATGATACAAAAAAATATCAAATCTTTTTACAAGGTAATTTTTGTGTTAAAATCTAGTTTGACTAACATCTCTCAATTATTCTTTAAAAATTTCGTTGTTGCAATATATAATACAACACATCGATCGGCTCAGCAGAAACAGGTTAAACTTTAAAAATAATCAAAAAATATTATTTGTTTTCATATCAGGCTTTTGTAGGGAAAATATTATTAATAAATGAATTTGGTTTAAATGGTGTTGTAATCATTTGGACAGCTTTGTGAAGTCGGAAATACAAGTTCCAAAAACATTTGGCCCTTGTCAAAAAGGCGGTCGCATTTTTTACCGCTGTATTAAAATGCGGTTCCCCTATTTACGCATGCCCATTGTAGATTTCGCATTTATTTTAAATAATTCCAAATACATACGGCTTTCGCAGTACAGAATAGCTCTGACTAATCAAAACGATGAATATAAAAAAAAAAAAAGGATTTTACATGAAACAAAAACCAAAATAGCTGGATAAAAACACGCCCATTTGTGTCATATATTTGAATCTTTTTTCTCAATCTGGCTGCCGTTTACAAGGCAGTGTCTGAGTGGGATAGATAGTGATTCGCGATGTTTCTGATATATCAAAAGAAACAAGCAAATGACCCTCCTGATCGTGAAAGATTTGACCGTACGGATTCGTTCATTTGCGAATGAAGCACGCCTTATTTATACGTTGTTGTACAATATAATAATTCTCAGTGTAACGAAGAGAGAAAAAAACCAACGCTCAAGAATCGCCACTGAACAATACATTAATAAAAAAAAACTTTTTAATATTTATATCCGAGATAAGATAAATTATGACTGATAATTAAAACATTCGCTTTGCGAAATTGTAGTTTATCTACGAATCGTTTTTCTATGTTGGATCTAGTATTTTTTTAATGTTTAAAATACTTAATAAATAATAAAATAAATGAATTATTAGTGCGGCCTTCTATCCAACGGCTTTCCGTCGATCTATCTCGATTATGAAATTAAACCTCATTCCAGTATTACTTTATAGTTCATTTGACGAAATAGTCGTGAGACCTTCAATTTCATCGCAGTCCACGTACCCAATTACTAGGTTTATACCTATGGCATCAATATCGATCAATTCTGACAATTTAAAAGACCGTTTCATCCCAACGGACAAGACAATGGAATTAAACGCAATTAAAATTAAAGATAATGAAAGCTTTGATGAAAATTGATGGCACGACTTAAACATTGGACTTAATTGTATAATTATCGTATTGGATTTCGTGGTGTTTTTGACCAAATTTCGTCGCAATTTGGGGTAAGAACTGCACAGGAAAATTGTGCAACAACTTACTATTTATTAATGTCACGACGAATAAAGCGACGCAATAACATCAATTTGAGATTCATACATAAAAAAATACACAATATATATCCGCTAATGTGACATTCATAGGTTCATTCTTTAGTTCATTCAGGTAGCTAATATAAACCGTGAAACCTTTACAACATTTATTAAACTCAACTACTATTTAACTATTAAACTATACACAGTCAAAACAATATGTATATTTGAATAAATAATGTCACTAGATTGAAAATATATATTTTGGCCTTTAAAAATAAATGCCTCTTATTGAAAACATATTATATGTTCGAAATACTAATGAAACATTTCAACATGAGTTTGTACTTTAGTTTAATTTTTAATATTTAGATTGCTTGATATTACAACGATTTTTGAAGAGGGTACGCATGTTACAGCATTAAGAAAGATCTGGAAGTAACTAAGAATCCTTTCTGTACCGCTTTTAGAATCAGATACTCACAGAGAAACGATGAAAATTTCACATGAATCTAAAAAAAAAATCAATTCAATAGAGAGAGCTATAATAGAATATATAAGACTTGACTGCGGCGACCAAAATTTATTATGTAAAGTTATTTTTTATTTGAGGAATAAAACGTTGTTTTTTATCAATAAACAATAATCGTATTATAAAAACTCTAAATAGCGTTATGTTAAATTTATGAATGAAATTTATTTGTTAACTGCTGTGGAAATATATTATGACAATGAGATGGAAATTTTATTGTACAGACGCCGTTTTCTACGTGGTTTCA
Source organism: Himalopsyche japonica (assembly GCA_028555115.1). Classification (NCBI taxonomy): domain Eukaryota; kingdom Metazoa; phylum Arthropoda; class Insecta; order Trichoptera; family Rhyacophilidae; genus Himalopsyche; species Himalopsyche japonica. Next base: position 1,121,783 of record JAHFWJ010000461.1, read on the forward strand.
AGTTCCAGCGTTAATTTATGAAGAATCTGTTTCTCGTCGGATTTGGCTAACTGCCAACTATGAATGTTTATAGTGAAATGGTCACTAGCGAACCCCGAAATATAAATTTAACTCGGGCTGCGTTCTACGAAGATGAAGACGAATAAATTGTATAAACGAAAAAACTTCTTTTTAGCATCTATGCAGGAATGTAAATACTATGTACCTAATGTCTATTTATTTACAAAAAGACTCACTTTATATCAGCCAATCTCAAACATCCATATTTCAGTATGAATATAGAAAGTTTAGGTGGGTTTTGACAATAAAATGTCAGTGTGGTAAAATGGAAGACATTATTTTTCCTTAAATAATTTTTTCCACAAAATATAAGCAAAACAAAATCTTTATTGAAACAATATCATTTCAACACAACCCCGATTAATTTTAATCAAAAATATTTATTTATAAAAGATTTGGTGATTTTTTAAAATAAAATACATTTTTCTACCAATTTCACAACTTAATATAATCACAACCAACTGTTGAAATTGCATGCGTGGAACAAACCCGGTTCTGATCAATACACAAATTTGATTTATTTTCATAAAAATAATACAATTTTTCACAATGAAGAAATATTGCTCCTCGCACTTTCAAGTATTTCTATAGTTGCCTTTGCATGCGCAAATCGTGTATGAATATACATATAATAATCATTTAATCATATATACGTGTGAAATTATGTTTTTATATAAAATAGAAAAGTTACATAATTTATTCATTGTTGGGTGGCAGTCCGAGTAAATTGTATACACAAATACAGTCCACGCGAAGATAGATAGCGTGTAGTTATTTCATCATACAGTGCAATAATTACAACTGTCTGAACGTGTAACAAAAATATAGATGCAGTAAGTACATATACCCTCTCATACTGAAAAAATGCTATGCTTATGATCTTATAAAAGCACTCCGGTATATTTGTGCCAAAATTTAGAAACGTAGCGGATACTCAAAAAACAACTTTATAATTGTTGCATTATAATGTACAAAATATATTATATGACTCGTAAATTTGTCAGATATAATATTTAGTTAAGTTGAAGAGTTATAATGAAAATAAAAACAAAATATACGCCACTGGATTTTTTTTATTTATTTTTAATATTTTTTTATGAAAGGCCAGTGGAAACTTTGAGAATGAATAAATATCTACTAAGCAAGTGTGAAGTAAATTTGCTATAATGCCTCTGTTACTGTTCTGCAGGCGTTAGGAAATCAACTACCGGTGATAAAATTTCGAGGACAGTATAATGAGCCCGTGAAGATTTTTTTAGATAATCTACGACACTAACATTTTTTCATGATAATGGAATTAGCGAAGGGCACCGAAACAAAGTATACGTTTGCAGTTAGATGTTCTACATTCTAGACGAAAAAACACGAAAAGGTTGCAATTTAGTATACGTGAAACAAAAAAATAAAATAACTAATAAATAAGGAAGAGAATAAGAAAGAAAAAAGGTAATCTATTTTAAACCAAATTAAATAAGACTTCACAAAACTGCAACAGTATTCCAATGAAATATAGTCTATTAAAATGTTAACTCTCGTCATTTGGAGTTATTCGGTTTTCGAAAAGTTCCGCCTTTTTCTTAATTAGATTTGTACACACTTACATATTTTTCGTGGAAATTGATCCTAAGTCAATATACATTAGTGGCGTAAATGTTCGGATTTTTTATTAAAAATTGAATATTAGTCAAATACCGTCGAAAAAATAGCAATGTATTTTAGTTCTACACAATTTTAAGGTATATAGCTGATAGCTATTTCGGCTTACACCCTCATCAGAACTAGCATATAATAGTTCTGACGATTGAAATGGAATCCTACCAAGTAAATTCCAATTCAATCAATAAGGCGCATATTGTTTATAGATGAGAGAGGCTATTTATTGCTTTTGTAAGAAATTGCGGTGATATTAAAATAGCAATGGATTCATTCTACCAAAACATTATTGATCGCTATTTCGGATTCAGAACTCTAAGAACTGTTTTTTTATAGTTAATTTACTTAAGTTATCTTAAAAAATAGTTTTGAGTATTAACAATCTTATATTTTCTGAACATTTTTTAATTACTTTAGTACCACCAAGTAAATGGTAATTCAATGAAACACATTAGAAAATCAGTAAATAGTTTGTTCTTCATTTTATCTTCACTGGTAAAAACGTATGTCTAAATAGATGAGAGATACGGTTGTACCCCGGTAGATATCTTGAAGGATTAAAACCAATGAAAAATCTGTCAAAGAACGTTGATCCTAGATCTAGCATATGTATAAATCTAATTCTAGAGACGAAACTGTAAAATAATGAAAGCGTGGAACGGCGTAGCACTGACAAGTTTATCGCTCTTTAAGAAAGCTTATTGCTTCCGCGAGAGCTTTGAGAAAATTCTATCCTAGAGTTTTACATGATTATTTATTAAAATTCGGTAACGTTAGAAGTAACGAAAAATCTCTGTTTATCTCATACTAATATGGATGCATTCTAAATTTATTAACATAGATACATAGTATGATAGTCTAATTGTACGGAGCATTACCGGAATTATCTAAATTACAAGTATTTAGCTGTGAGATAAACAGTGATAAAGTAAATTTTATTTTAAATAAATTTAAATCTGTGACGATGACAAAATAAATCGCTTCATCTTTTTGCATAGCACTGATAATTTATAATTTTATATGACTACAAGAAATGACTATAGATACAATATTATACGACGATAATTTTTAATAGCGTCATATTTGACTTGTGGGATGGACAAGTTTGGTTCTGAACCACACAATTCAGAACTGAAAAAACCTATTGAGTCAATATTTTATCAAATTTCAAAAATAAATGTTGCGTTTATTTTTTGACATGATTTGAATGAAGAGCTGTGAAGGAATCTGTGTTAGAAAATAACAAGGTTATTTAAAAAAAGATAGTTTTGAAATCCATTCTAAATCGTACACATTAATTTTTTGCTACATTCTGATCATGTATAAACCCACGGTGGTTGGAAAATAAATTTTAATTCAAAAGAGAGTGCTGTGTGAATGAATGAATTCGAAAACGTAAACAATAACAAATCAGGTGACTAATTCATAAAAATTCTCCACTGTGTATATTGAAAGAAAACAGCTGATGAGGGGACGACATATTTACGTCAATTTACCTTTAAATACCGAAATCAAAATAGTACTTAGGGGACAACGGATGCGAGTATACGACCGGAAATACCTTGACACTTCACTCGGGGAACGTCATATTAAACTTTAGGGAACATCCCAAACGAAAGACTTTAAATAAATATTTGAAAGTCATTTAAAACGTTCGCATAATCAGAAGTAAGAATCCTTACATGAATGGAGTTCTATATTCACACACATATACAGATATACACCTAGAGTGTTTATTGTGTACACATTAAATCCTCATGTATAGCTGTAACAGTACTATTTGTTCAAAGAAGAATTATATACAGAACAAAAAACAAGAACTATTTCAACAAAAGTAAGAAGATAAATAAAAGCAGATTGACTTTATGAGAACAATACATATTTATAAAATATGGCAGTTAAATTCAATTCGTCATTTAGTCATTCTAACTATCAAATAAATGACATTTAAATAGCCACAGTCAATGTTTCAACGATCAAAATATACGTATTGTTCAAATAATGACCTAAAATAATTAAATATCCTTCATGGGGAGTTTGATAAGAACTAAATTTATGACCAACAAAGCTTATCTGATAAGAAATCCAAAAGTAACGCGAAAAAAATCTGGTGGTATTTCTCAGCAATTCAAGTTGATCACCATGTTAGCAGTACAATAATACGTCGAATTAATCTATGACATGCGTAATATTTACGTATGGAGCGGATTTGTTGGCATTCAAATACCATAAAGAATAATTAAATATGCACCATAAATAAAAAAAAAACTTGCATAAAATGAAATGAGTCGACATTTTACTGCGGTTATCCATATAAATTGCTGTAAGAATTACATCCCACAAGCGATGTTGACAAACTTGGATGTTTTTAATAAATGTGAATAAATCTGTTTTTTTTTCTTAAAATATTTAATATAGTAACAGAAAATGCATTAGTGTCCCAGTGACATTTATATTAATAAAAACTCAAAAATACGTAAATAACTTAATGACAGGACCGGTTCATAATCAAAAAATAACACAAGTGTCCTAAAGAAAACAACATGGTATGCTAAAAAAATGTTCAATCGAAAGTATAGGTTTCAATCAAAATATTCGGGCAGTATTTATGTAGTTTTTTTAATCAAATGACGTTCAGCGTCATTTTAATCTAATAAAAGAATTAGTAACTATCCCGAAATAAATATTAAAACCATACATGTGAATCAAAAATTTGATCACATTTGGCGATATTTTGAATATATACTAAAGTGTCGTTTCATAAAAAGACTTCAAAGAGGAAATATTAATAAGTCATACGATTGTTGTAAGCGATGAGCGTAGCCAGTCTTTATCATAAAATATTATGCATTTACATCAAGAAGTGACAGTTAGCACCTTAAAAGCGATTATGGTGAATTAAGAATGTTAAAAGTACTGTAATAATCATCATCATTAGGTGGACTTACAATAACTTTAACAATGAAAGCACATTTTATTGATTGAATTGGCATTTGTTTCGTATAAATCTTTTATAACACAGTGAAAAAATAGAAATGTATAGAAGGCGTAAGCCGCAATAACTTTCAACTATATAATCTTATAAATTTTGTACAATTAAAATATATTTTTTCACCGTGTAATAAAAGCACATTTTTTACTATTTCCATAATTTTACATAACTGATATTAGGACCGGTTTCGCTCACCGCGAGCATAATTAAATAATAGATTGAAAATAGCTGCTTTCATTGGAAATTTAAATTTACTTACTGGATATTAGATAAATAATTACTTCGTTATAATATCAGCGTGTAATTTCACATCTGTTAGAACAGTAAAGACGTAATATAATCAAATGACTATTCCCAATAAATTGATTGGTAACCACTGGATATTATATGCGACACGATTTTTCACGACACTGTATTTTGCCAGTGCAGAGGGATCAAACATAGGGTCACCAAGGAAGTTTTAATAACATCGTGTACCAACAAATGAATGATAAATTATTTTCGATGCCATTTGTGGTAAAATGCCAGATTGCGGTCGAGCGTTATGAAATAATAACAGCATTTACACAGCGATTACTGCATCGCCTTAAAAATATTTAAATTTATCACTTTGTTAAACGTATCACCCACCTAGATATAATACTTTTATAATTCAATATTATAATCGAACAATCAAAAAAAAAAAAGAACCAAAGACTTCGCATACTCAAAAAAAGGAACTGTCTAGTTAACTATACAATATCGTCGACATAGAGTAAAAAGAGATTAAGCATTAAATAGTAGAATGACAATTAGTGCAGACATGGGTAGTCTATTCGCACTTCTCAAATGTTTAAAAAATTGTGGGTATACTAACGATAAGTTGCATATTTTTTCAGACATTTAAATTCTTAAGACTAAAGTTTAAATAATTATTAAGACAATCGTAGAGAAAAATGCAGTTAGTAACTTTCTCTCATATACTGACGACATATTATGTTAATGTAATGTTTTTCAAATCAGAATTGATAGTTATTATATAGATGAAAATATCTTAACCGGAAATAATAAAGCTAGGTCATCTTCAGCAACTTATTTATTGTGATTAGCACAGCATTTTCGGATGGGAAAATTTTTCAAAGGCAGTCAAGAAACTCCATGCGTATGTTAAAATATCGACGTGATGTATGATTTAAATTTTAAAATGTGAATCAACGAAACAAACTAAATTCTTGCATACTTTGAGACTAGTATGGACAAGAGAATATTTCAAAAAAATAGGTAAAAATTTACAAATACAAACCGGTATACAAAGGGGCATATTAAAAATGTCAAAAGGCGATAGGACCAATATTATAAAAGGAGAGGTTTATTATTCTGGGTACGGTATTTTCTCGCCAGAACGTTAATTTTGTACGTTTTTTTTTTAATTCTCGAGCGAGATATTTTATAAACCGGCCGTAAGAATGCGGGTCGACTACAGACTCGGTCGGTATTACAGGAATCACACTGACCGATGCTACGATGGAGGATTTATTTATTCTTTTTTACCTTTTTGCAACTGGGACCCAAGTATGAAATGAGATATCATTTCATGAATTTTAAAAACAATTAAATAGTAAGATTAGTTTATTGATTTATTTACTTGGTAGAACTTCATTATAACAAGGTGAAATATAGCAATACATTTTAGTTCTACAAAATTTACAAAATATATATTTGATAGCTATTTCGGTTTATTTAGGCAGATTAGTGTTAATTTCGATTAATTAAATACTAACTCAAGAAAAGACAACACAAATAGATTGGCTTAACTGGAAAATTGAAAAGAAACACTAATTGATAAACTTTAAAAAATCTTACAGAAGTATAGTAAAATAATAATAGACGAGAAGGGTTGTACTAGGGTTGTAAAATTAACGTGAGTAAAACCCCATATAAAATGTATCAGATAAAAATATAGTGTTAAATAGTATAATATACATTTAATTACAAAATAAAACACAATACAAACATAACATTCTACACAATATCATTGTTTCGCAGTAAAATTACATGGTTATTCTTTATAACATTTTAAAAGGCAATCTTTCAGCAATACGATCAATTTACCTACGCGGTGGCCGGCTTGTTTGGAAAACGAAATCATAATATCATTGATAACAAAGAAACAAATATTAATTGCTTGAAATTGTTGTTTTTAAGTCTGGCAACGTCGCGTCGGCAACGCGTAAACGCCGTTATCATATTGCTACCGATGTCAATAACTTCACGGTACCTATAATATACAAAACTGACATTTCTGCAAAATCAGTAAACAAGTTTACAATCAGATCGAACGGCCGATACAAGAATTGGTTAGTTACTTTCCAGGGGTATCGGATGTATATTATAAATATTGTATTATTAATTAAATAATAAAACATTGCCTAATATATAACAGAATTTATTTCAAAATTAACAAATGTAATAATATGCTTAGTCAAAGAAACCCCATCAGTGACTTGATAATTAAACAATAAATTGATTGTTTTTTTTTCCTGATATAAAAGTCGATCCGTATTAACCTTTTGCACTCGAGCACTTTTTCGTATGTGCCTACCAGCAACTCGACGCGTTTTTTGCGAAAATCGTATTCGCTACATGAATTAAAGTAATAAAAAAAAATATACAAAATTAAAAAGAAAAAAATCTTATTTTTTTCTGTAAAACAGATTTTCTTCTGTAGGAACAGTTGAAGTACGCACTCGGGATCCACCATGCATTTCGATGACAACACTTATTGATATTACGCAAGCCGACTATGTTTGGCTATGTTTTTTTTAATCTGAAAATGACTCCCTAATGATCTGTTATTGTGATCTAGTTGAAATCGACATATAAAAAATGCTAAAAATATACAAAAAATGACTTTATAAGCATGCAGCCACTGCGGCGGCATCCGAGTAATACGATAAACTTACAATGCCGCCTCTATGGCGGCATTCGAGTGCAAAGGGTTAATAATTGTAAGGGAATTAAAAAATATAAGGCGTTTAAAATGCTTTAATTAATTTATAACAAATTGAGCGTTTCGCTAAAACAATACTTATTTTTATTTTATGAATACCTTTTTTAATTCACTGTATCTTTATTGTTCATAATACTTAATGCACATTATTTATACCAGCTATTTTAACGTGTTTACGTTTTATAATATATAAAACATATATATTTTAACATACTACACTTAGAGATTAGAATCTAACCAAATTAATAAAAATCAAAATGAAGCAATGTAAAGTTTTATATTGTTTACCTCATACATTTACACAACCAAATATAAAACAATATATGTATTATGATATTATAATATGAAACAGCGAATGGAATATTACAGGTTATAAAATTTTCACTGTCAAGTTAAAAATATATAAATTAATTTAATATGTAAAATAAAATATCTAGATTATCTGAATAGTTTATGTAATAATTGGATGATTACTACACATCAATATTAACTTGGATAAGCTCAGTAGAAATCGAAAACCACAAGTTATAAATAAAAAACCAATAGTGTGTTATTATAATCTGAACTCCTCCCTTTATCAATACTTTGAGTATGTACCGATATCTTTTTGATAACCAATGCAATATGTAGGTAAATCCTTGACTGAAGTAGGTAAATAAGTACATAGTAATAATACACAGAGGGCATTTATATATTTCATGTTCTGCACATTTTTTTATATATAAATAAAACGTAGTGGCGTGCTTTAGATTTTGAATAAAGTATTATATTGATAATATGTTTCAATTCTTTTGAGTATACAGATTGATTATTGATATAAATGATAATTTTATTTTAAAAACATCCGAATGTATTAATTACAATATGGTGTTATCGATTCATTAATAATGTTATAAATAAAAATTGAGATTCAGCAGGTTTTGATTATTTTTCATTCCTTGGTTTCGCCTATCGTTATCTTTCAATGTCTTACAAATATAACGAAGTAGCTATCTACTAGATTGTGAAAGGAACAGCTGATTAAAGGTATTTTTTTTGCGATACATAAGAGAACGTTGCTACAATCATTAGAATTATCTCGATAGAAAATCACAGTATGGTCTATTTTGGCAATTCTGCATAAATGAATCAATTTCCAAGTAAGCTTGTAGGATGTAATTAATTTAAAGGAGAACATGGACCAGTTTGTGTTGGTATGAAATCCGCGGCGCGTGATATCTATTGGTATCCAAGCAGAGTTGTGTTTATTGCCAGCAGCGGTACGCCTCACTTCGGCCGAGATCGAAATAACGTCGTAAGAAAAATAGTAAAAGTACAGAATGGCGTCACGCCCCAAAACCCGGGACACAATAATTTATACAAAACGCTTTGTTTATGAAACCAATTCGAGAGATTCGCTCGGCATTATTAACTTTGGCGAGATATTATTTACACGGGCGGTCGTTCGTCTGGCGAGTTTACAATTTGTGCCGCTAAAACTGGGTGCGTTGGAATTCTGTGCCATAACCTCAAACGACCAACTGCTCGCTCGGTCGCTGACAGCTCGTCGGAATAGCCACTTTTAGCCAATTTGACAGTGATGAGATCCTACCTTCGTCTAAGAGTCTCTCCATGTGCATGAAGACATTGGGAAAAGCAGCCAGTTGCTTCCTGTCCTTTAGCAACTGTGCCAGATAGTCTGCTATACTTTGGGTCGTCGGATTGTTATTATCACACATTTTGAACGATTCAACAGACGTGTTGCACGCTAAAATTATCGAGTATTAATGTTTTACGTTTTCACACCCGCGCCGCGTTAATGGATCTTTCCCGGGAAGTTTTAATAACTCTAATAAATACGAGTGAGTTTTGTTAGAATTTGTTACACAACACGAGCGTACACTGGTAAGTTTGAAGCACTACTGCTTCTTCGGAATGGAAGTATGACAAGAGTGTTGCTCACTTTTCTCAGTGCGCGCGCACGCTCCGCCATGGTGATGTGGGTGTAATAATTATAGATATGGGCGTCTCCCTCTCTCTCATTCGGTACAGGCGGGCTCTGTGAGCTTTCTTGGCCACAACCGAGCAACGCGCAACAGATGAATTTTATTAGGGCCTGTTTACATTGTGCTGAAATACACATTTTAAAAATAATTATATAACTTTAGAAACATCTGTTGATGTGCTTTTGATATTCATTACAAAAACCAGCATTATTTTGCAGACAAAGCGACACCTTTTATAAATGTGCCAGTAGAAATAATGAATTCTATTCGGCTTCGTCCCCTTTGCAGAATCCATGCTCTATCTTTCCCCATAACACAGCGGCGAAATATTTATACGTCAATTAGACCGTTAATCAATACAAAAACATGATAAATACAAGGCTTTCTATTGTAACTACTTCGAAAGGTATTTTATCACCGAACAAACTCTTATAACGTACATAATTTTGCTCCACTCAAAATCCTTTCAATATCAATCAAAAGTTCTTGAAGTACTGGAAATTTTAGCAATAAAGCATGTATGTTTTAAATAAGATACTCCTATAATTGTCTCGTGCTAGAAAATATCGTTTAATACTTCAAGTTTTATGAAATAACTTTCATAGACCATATCCTTTCCCTTCTCAAGCATTTCACCACAATGCAGCATTTCCAATATTCTCTGTTTCCTATCAATTCCTCCACCTTCTTCCATTATATGGTTGCGCTGTCCATCTTCACCAAAACGAATGGAAAAGTGCCGATGGACTCTAATTCTTCAGAATCGCACCTTTCTGAATGAGAAACAATCAAGTGTTTTTTTATTGGCATCCACAGCATGTAACTCGGCGAGTTTCATTATGTCCTCAAGACCGACATCGTAGCAGAGAAACTTCTTGTAAAATACCAGTAGGTACATAAATATAATTACTTCGATTTATATTTTCTAAGCTAGCAATGAAAATAAAAAAGATTGTCAAAAAATATTGAAGTATTATAATATACTTATATCCGATATAGTGTTTTTGCGTACGCCACTAGTCTGATATATTCCAAGCAAACCATTTTCGCCTATATTATGATAAAAAAAATATAGCTACTCGATTCGTAAATTGTTATCAATGTAATCGACACTTCGTATGTAAAGGTCCAACATTATCTGTAGATGTTATGATACTTATTATTATGTTGTAGATAACGGCTATAAGAAAAGACGCGACATTTTACTATTATAAATAACATTTTTCTCTCTTTCAAATTTTTACACTGATGGTTAAGTCTCTGGATTTAAGAATATAATAAGAGTACTAACAGTTAACTTTTTTTTTTCATTATTTAAGTCTCAGAAATACTGCCCATCTAAATATAATACCTTAAAATATCTGTTGATATTTTGTTTGTAATTCGCTTTTAGTTAATAAGAATTGAAGATATGAAATAAGTTAATGTAATCATTGTAAAAACGACATTTTCAGGAAAACTATACAATTTTATTGTAAAATCGGTTTTGCTCAAAATGAAAACATGTATATTTATACTATTCCGCGATTTTTAACTATTACGGCCTAGGTTTCGTCTTACAGCATATTTATACATTTTTTGGTGTGTTAACTCCTCTTGCATACAAGTGATGCAAACGGTTTACTGTGATAGAATGCCTGATGATACCGAAAAACAAAAACAGGTCATGGGTAACAAAACATGGGAGATTTTACACTCATACAACAATTATTTTATATTGAAATTCCATCAAACACCCTGAGTCAAAATCGTAAATTATAAATAGGAAACTAGTTTTATTCCAGCATAATAAAAGTTTTATTGCTTGCTATAATTTGCAAATTATTTTTCCAAGGCTGTGATCTTACTCGTCATCAGACGAAAAGTCATTTGTCGAAGAAAATGGGATAAAAATCACCTGGAAGATAAAAATCATTTACTAATCTTTTAAAGCAATTCATTGTAGACTTTTTATTTACCAATACATTTTATAAAGTTACAGTAGGTACATATAATGTATCGTTATATATTTAAATAAATCATCTGAGCTGTCATTGAAATTATTTATTTAAAAATATATTATCAAAACGATGTTAACGAACCTCTGGAATTTTTCATAATGAAATTAAATTCAAAAATAGAATTTTGATGCACAGAACATGAAGGAACTCAGTTATATTAAATACATTTTTATATTCACTAAATTTAGAATCTTAATCAGCATTTAGATTTAACTGTTAATTGAAGGCCTTTCATACTTCCAATTTGCACCAGTTCGCAAATATAATATTCGTCGCAAATATGTATATGCTGTGACTAGGGTTGCCAACTTTTTCTAGGACAATCCCGGGACAAGAATTATTTTTTTAAATATTTTTTTTCTTATTTATCCTAACCATTATATAAACTTATTCACATGTATTAAATAACAAAAAAGAAATCTTATAAGAACTAGTTTTTCGTTATATTTTTGTGAATTTTTACAATTATATATATTATAATTAATTCACTTTTTACTACAATCACCATTTCTTTCGCTAACGAGTCTGAGCAGAAAAAGTTGGCAAATTCTGGACACGTTTCATTATTATGTCGTATTGTCTAACAAGTAGTGGGGAAGACGGAAGAAACGTACACTGGCAGGACGTTCAACGGATGTATACGATGTCGATTTAAATAAAAATTTAAAATAATAATAAATTGAATAGTTTTCCTAAAATTTCCGAAACAATTTAGCATTTATCAGATTCCAATTCTAGGACAATCCCGGTAAATCTGAGACGGTTGGCAACCTTAGTTGTAACTCTTCTAATGTCGACCATCCATCTTGCTGAATTTTTTACAAAAAAAAATACTCTTACTGCAGTACAGTCCATTTCCGATAATTAATTTCATACGTATTATATATCTAAAACTGCTTATGTGCGATTTAAAATTATTAATTCATGTGCAGTCATATGTACTCCCTTATATTTTTATCGAATATTTAGAGAACGTGTTAGTTGGTTAGTTCATATTCTAAGACCAATATAGAGCTTTAAGGAGACCTTTAACCGTCAGTAATTTACTACGAAAAATGTTTGCTGTATATTCGGTGTGCAATATCGCAAGATTACATAATATATTTGTAATGAACATTGTTTTTATTTATTTTTTAATGAAAATGAAACATTATGGATGAGTGATTCTAATAACATTTATTTTTATGATGCCATTTCCAAGTAAATGCTGTTTTTTTTACTTCAACCGTTATTTTCATATCTATTTTTATACACTTATCATTATTATTGTAAGGAAAATAGTGGGAATTTAAATCAGTTTGTAAATGAATGGATTATTTTGATTTGTCATCGCTTTCAAAAAGTTGACTCATTATTATTTACAAAATTTAATTTCTTCACTCTAATTTGAATTATTGAAACTTTCGACGATTCCACATGTTTTGCGACTAACGACCCGATAGCGTTTTATTAGACGGATGCAATAAATTGCAAAACATGTGGAATCGCACAAAGCCTTCTGATGGTTACATCAGCAGATATGATATTTATATCAGGTTTCGCCTTTCGGCATCGTCAGGCATTCTATCACAATGATGCAAAGATTTGTCTTGATTGTTTCCATAATTTTAGTCATCATCAAGACTCCTTTTTTTCAATAATCGGAATCGGTATATAAATAAATTAGCTCAGCGAGGAATTCGTTAATGGGAGCTTTTATATGAAAACCACTTGCAACTCAACCGATAACTCAATCTCTCTTATTAGGGCAAGATTAAAGATAGATAGAATATGGCTAGAAGTAAGCCATATAATTATACAGGGACCGTTGGAACGGCGTTAAGTCACCTTTTTTACGGTATTTTTTTTACAATTTTTCTGTGCACTTTGTGACACAGTAAAAGCTGCGTTAAATTTTATTTAAATGATATTTGAATATGATTTCATTTAGTAAAAAGCTTGACATGAAGTGAGTTCTGACACCCTTTTCTCTAAAGAAAATCTCTGTAAGTATGTATAATATATTAGTATATAGTAAACTAACCATCACCGGGTCGTAGCGATCGCTTTCTAGGATCAGATTGGTTAAAGAAACAATTTTAAAATCAACATGTTTTTTATTGTCTTTTAACAAGATTAATTAATATTTTTTTTTCTTTGACTTGCAATATTTCTTTGTCCGATTTTCCTGTACATACTCTTTCATATCGACAGATGATAGTATGACAAATAAACGAATCGAATTCCGTACCCACGCGTTCGCAGTACCGGCACCTATCCACGTGTCTCGACTCCCGCTGCATGCAGAAGATACCAATAGAAATTTCTTTACGGCGTGACTGTATCAAAACCGAAAAACATAGTATCAGTTCACTGTATTCTGGTTTTTCGCCGACATTATCATTTAACATCGTCATAAAAAAAACATCTTGATAACAGGTCGTGAGAAAAACAACTATCATATGTTTTGATATTAATTAAACTTCTATTAGCGGATTTGCCCGGTGATAATTCAATAAGTTCATTCCTTTAAAACTAGTTACAAAATCGGGTATGGGTATATAGTACATTCTTTAACCATTTAATGTGTATCTAATGTTCAATGGTAAACGATCTTGGGTGTCGCAGATTTAAATATCGGAACGATCCCATACATAAATTTAAACCATATATTTTATAAATTTTGAATTGTTACAACTTTGTACGATTCCACATGTTTTGTCACTAACGATCTTCAAGCATTCCATCACACGGATGTAACAGAACTGACTTAAAATTACAATTCAACAGTTAGCATCGTCCATATACCAAAGTTATTAATTACCTTTAATTAAAAAATATATTTAATAATTTATGATATCGACTGAAGTGCTTGATGGGCTTCAATACCCAATTGTTGAAACTTTGGCGTCAGTTCTGTTGCATCGGAGTGATTGAATGCCTGAAGATACCCTGAAGAAAGAAAATCGAAACCCGGTTCGTTAGTGACATAACATGTATATGGAATCGTACAATGTTTCAACAATTCAAATTTAATATTGAAATTCTTTCAAGCACTTTCAGTCGATATCATAAATTAAAATAAACCAATTGTATTTCAAAGATAGTTGATTATTATTTGTTGTAGAATCCATTCATTAAAGACTCATTAACAGTATTAAGTGTTATTTATCACAGGAAATTAAGTGTGATAATTATTGAAGCAATATTATCGAAAGTTATTTCAGTTGTTTATTTGTATCCAAGCCTTAACGTCTGTGTTTTTCCTTTGTAATTAACATTAGGTTTATAACCGATGCTAACTGTTCATTTTATGTCAGTTCTGTTGCATCCGTGAAAGCCTGAAGATGCCGAAAGGCGAAACCCATGTCGTTAGTGATAAAACATGTTGAATCGTACAAAATTTCAACAATTCAAATTTAAAGCACATATGCTAAAAAGATTGGATATTTGAGTTATCATAACTACTTTCAACATACGTCATATAGAATCCTTAAACAGGACGAAGAAAGAGCAATTTGTTTTTTACCAAACCTTGCTAATCTCTATCTCCATCCACTTTTTCAAATCATGCCCTCTTTGAACGTAAAGCTTAAGGACTTCTATTACATTCTTCAGCAAAAATGTTTCTACAATTTTTTTTGTTACTCAGTTGTTCAACATTTTTTAAATGGGCGGATGATCGACTAACGAAAAGTTCGGACTGTGAACGAATCGGTTAACGAACACTATCACTAAAGGTTTTTGTGTTAGGATAGCGAAAACATATTCGAATAACGAACTAAAATGATTTTTCTAGTTCGTAATATAAATCTACGGTAAATTGATGATCCGTTAATGAACAATTCGGATAGAGAACATAGTTTTGGAACATATTATGTTCGTTAACCGATCACTCACAGTAGAGTAAATATATAGGGATATGACTTAGATTGGTATAATGGTGAGCTTATATATCGGTTCATAATGCTCGTAATGAGCTAAACCAGTCCTGTTCATGAAATATATTTTGAAAATAAGTACTAAAAAATGCGTTTAAAATTTCATTTTTATGATCGAAAGATTGATAAGGTGTTTCAGACATTATTGACAACTATACTTTCGAACGGAAATGCATAAAGCCAACGATGAATATATCCGTGATGAGATCTGAGCTCGTGGTCCTTTTTTTGCCATCCATGAAACACATAGTCCGTAAAATTTTAACTGTTGAAATGCTCCATAATAAAGCGGAAAGTCATAACACGTATATGTGAATAAAAATGTACCTATTTTCAAAATTATTTACATGATTGAAATAACACAATGAAAACATGTAAGCATTTCAGGTAAACATATACTCAAAATTACATGTAAACAACATAACCTGTTTGAGACAGGTAAGGAATATCTTAAACTCGTAATTAATTCAATTATATGGAGTTGGTAAAACGTATCTACTTTGTAAATATAGCCCTGCGACTTGCTATTAACAGTAAACAAACTAATTTTAATAAACTCCAATATAGCTTTCAATTTCGATTTGAATTAGATAAAATTTTGGAGAGATTTTTATCTAACAAGCAAATTGAAAACTAACCAAAAAAATGTATATATTATGGAAACATGTATAAGGTTATAACAAAAATAGACAGTGGCATAGAGTCAGTTATATACGAACTTCACATCAAATTATGAAGGGAAAAAAACAACATGCTGATAATGCTAGGCCAGCTTACTCATGGAAAATTTAATAGGTAAATTAATTTTTTGCAATAAAGACTGAATCCATTTGAAGTAGAAAGGTAGTATTTATTGTATAGATTATAATGTAGTGACTGCGAATACTTTTACACGGGCAAACCAAAGTGTATTATAAGTGTTTGAACATTTAGTTGCTTTATAATCAAATCAATACCAAACAGTAGTTATTTGAAATTATATTGTATGAGTTTGCTTCTTATTTCATCCTTTAAGAATTCATTTTACATAAACTATTTACGTACAGCCAGTTAGATTGCATTTACGTATTGAAATATCTTAAGGCGAAATCCAGGTGTAAAGTGACAAAAATGTGGAATTGTACACTATACATGGGTTTGAACGAATAAAAATTTGAAAAACAGTATTCAAATAGCCGGTTAAATTCCATCATGCGTGTTACCAAATGATCAAATCAACCTGCGAGAATAGTGAAGCTGTAACTAAAATAACTATATGAAGATTTTTCATAACACGGTGAAAAAATAGCAATGTATTTTAGTTCTACAAAATTATTTTTATATATATATATATATAAGTATATAGTCATAGTTCTGACGATGGCGTGAGCCGAAATAGCTATCAACTATATTTGTTAAAAATAATTTTGTAGAACTAAAATACATTGCTATTTTTTCACCGTGTTATAATGGAGTTCTACCAAGTGAATGCCAATTCAATCAATTAGATTTTTCATAGTAAATAATATATAAAGCAATCCAATAGTTAGACGCATTTTCAGTGTTCGCTTTAAAATGCTTTCCATCCATCGCAACTGTCATTCTATTTCTATTTATTTATAATGAAGTCAAATATAGAATACCTTTACTGAAATTTGTATATACGATTCAAAAGTAAATATTAGCAGTAAAAAGTTGTGGTTAGGATGGCCGAATTGATGTGGCCAAAATTGAAATACTTTAATTTACAGTCTATAGACTAGTTCGATGTAAGAGTGCACAAAAATTTCAAATTTATTCAGATATAAATTGATGGATAAAATATAACAATGTTTCACAATTATTTTTTTACAACAGTTTCAGCTGTCCGATTTTCAAACGCTCAATGCTACTTAAAGCCATTAACATATACTGAACGTTATGATTTTTGTATTTTGTTAATACCTTAAGGTCTTATAATGAAAATTCATCTTATCAATGATCTTCTTAACTTTTTGGTCAGTTCTGTTGCATCCGTATGATAGAATTCCTGAAGACGCCGAAAGGCGAAACCCGAATCGTTAGTGACAAAACATGTAGAATCGTACACAGTCTTAACAATTCAAATTTCATATTGAAATTCCATCAAACACCTTCAGTCGATATCATAAATTATAGATGTTATTATTATTAAGATATTGTGTACAGTTTTATTTGTGAAGTCGACTCCGTGTCTAGAAGTTAAGTAGATAAATGAAATAATTTTAATTACTACTGATTTCATAATGACATCTAAATGTGGAAAGGTCAATTTGAATGAAATGTGATGAATCAAATACACTTAAAATAAGTAATATTTTAAGTGGTTGAAACACACTTTTGGAACTTTTTCCACGATTTCATATTAATATATCAGGACAGATTTCGCTCATCACGAGGATTATCAACTCATTAGCAGATGAGAGAAACTGTCCTAATATAATTAATATAAAATTGTGGAAATACTTATAAACATTGTGTTTTATTATTGTAATATTTAATATTTTCACCAAGAAGTTACTGTGAATAATTAAAAATATTTTTATTATTGATTGAATTGGCATTCACTCGGTAGAACTCCATTATAACACGGTTAAAAAACAGCAATGTATTTTAGTTCCACAAAATACATTGCTATTTTTTCACCGTGTTATTTTTATTATCTTGCAATAAATGTATAACATTTTTCTAAGCTAAAAACAAATGGAACACATTTTTATTTGAGATTAGAAGACATATTTTAAAAATGGGAGTTTTACGTAATGTACCAGATTTGCATGTCAAAATATTTATAAAAAAAAACCTTACTAAAATGTTACGTTCGTTGACCGAGGAAAAAATGTTTAAAAAAGCGTTGACCATTCGGCTATGATAACGAATTTATGAGTATAAAACTTTAACATAGAGTGTATCATTGCTATTGAAGTATATCTAATTTTTTTAGAAAAGAAATGAATCAATAGTGTATCAATAAATAGTTTTTGTTCATTAAAAGTAAAAAAAGATTCAAAAAGTTATTATATTTATAATACACCAAATAAATCTAGTTAGTCAAACATTGCGATCAACGTAAGCCGATATTTTTAATTTTCTGTTGCTTTGCAGTCCCTAAATGCAATTGCATTTTGTGAACCAAATCGGTCACTTTTTGAATTTAGAAAAATTTAGAAAATATTTTGGTAGTAGGGAGCAATCCAATCCGTAAAAGTGGCGCATCCCTCTGCATCCAGTTCACTGCGACGCGAGATCTGAACGAGGGCCGGTCCATCTGGTAAACACATTTTGCCGCAGCCTCGCCCGGCACATCTTCACATGTGGTAATTGTGCCGTGTAGCGGTGAAATGCTGTAACTCGGTTTATTTCTATAACATGACGCTTACGGCGCTTATACTTTCGAATTGGCTTCAAATCTTACCAAAATCTTATTAAAGCATTTCTTTGTTTAATTAATGATGTTACAGATCGTGCGGCATAATTTATGAACATTTTTAACGGTTCTTACTAGCCTTAACTTAAATGAACCTTCTCTAGTGTTTTAATACAAATTATGACGTGTTTTTATTTACATTGATTTTTCGACTTACGAACACTTCGATATTCGACAATTCATGCAACTAGTCTGCCAATGGTGATGCCAATAGTAAGAGCATTATTGCTTCGGATGACGACATATTCCATGTGGACGAGAGTGATTTTATATGAGCTTGATTGGTTGACTTTTTTGCTATCATTGTTTTTCTTGATTATTTCTTTAATTTTCAACATTAAATTTTTAAATATTTGTCATTATAAAAAGCAATAAATTTATAATTTTTAATTTTTTGCAACGAATATTTACTGAATAAATAAATAAATCGCTGATAGCCCCCAAAGGACAGTAGTAGAAATCAAAAAGGTATATAGCAATAATATATATTACATCCAAAAATATATGTTTGAGATATGGCAGTTTTATATTATCATAAATAATGACCAGATAGTTTATTTGCTGAATTCATAGTAAAACATACATTTTTTGGCTTGTTGAAGAGTTGTCTTAAATATGTCATTTGAAAATGTGTATATTTAGCAGAGAGTACAATTAAGCTAGCTTAAAGACGTAGAATCCAAATGTACAGAATTGTTGGAATGCGTAGGGTTTGATTATGTATATTTAATTAATGGATTCTCCATCTGTTCATCCCGTGAATAGTATGCATAATTCTACTTGGGAAGAAAAACTCTGCACTTACTGGCATTGTTCATTTCAACATAAAATGAATATAATAATCAAATGGAAACTCGAGATTTTTTTCAATTAGTGTGTTCACAAATGACGTGAAAACGTGGATACGTATTAATGAATAATTTAAGAGTTACCTACTTCTATCTGAATACAATAATATCTAACTATGAAATCTTTATTTTCCAAACGACGTTGCAATTTTTTTTTTTAATATATCGCCTGTAACATTTACTAGTTAAGGTAAATATAATTCTAACTAGGTACGTGAAACTCTCTTAAACTTATGAAATGATATAATAAAACGGGTATAAAATTTTGTAAGATAACATATTTGTTAAATATCATATAATATAATATACCCCACAGATTTTATAATATATTACTCCACCTCACAGATACAGTATGTATTTATATAGGTAACCATTTATATACACCTTATTACTAAATTTAATGCAAAAGAACGTCTTTAATGAATTCGGTGGTAAATTGATGTTTTTTTTCTCATTATATATATATATAACTAAAATTTTGTTATTTTACTTGATGAGTTCTGAAACACAAATCTTGTTACTAACTACCTTATGTAAGTCTGAAGATGCTTCAAAGGGGCGAAACACTTGTTATGATTGATAACACACCAAGTTTAAAAACGAAGCCATCAATTTACAATTCTTCTTAGTTTTTCACATGTTTTGTCACTCACAACCCGGGAGTCGCCATTTGGCATTTCCGGGCACTAAACAGTTTCATTTCAGTGACAATTATTGCATTCGTTTGATATAATGCCCGATGGTGCTGAACGATGAAACTAGGATCATGAGTGACAAAGCTTATAAAAATCTACATAGTTTCAACAATTCAAATTGTATATCGAAATCGACCACCGTTAGTTGATAACGTAAAATTTATAATTTTTCGTTTAAAATTATGTAGAAAAACGTTTTTATGTTCAGTCATGTTCTGCAAAACATTATTGGTATGATTCCAACATTATTTTATTTATTTTTACAACACGTTTGTTAGAAACGTTTCCCACCTGTTTTTAAATAAATATAAGAGATGAAATTCGTCAAAAAATAAGGAATATCATATTTCAATTCCCGTTATAAGAGAAAATTCAAATATTACATAAGAATCATATGAACTTGTAATGGATCACCCATAATTGAAACTTTTACTAATTTAATTTACTGTTATTTTTAAGTAAACACCTTTCGTATGCCCTATTTCTGTGAGTTATTTGGTAAGATTGAATATACAAAATGCAATCATACACGCTTTTAAAAACAAATCCATATTTCGATTGCAAAATTCATTATATAGTTTAATGTCAGTTGATGTCTTCAAGTTTAATATAAGGAATATGTAATGTTAAATAGCATTCATTGATCGCTGGAAATCATAACCATTACATCAAAATGTACTGCATGTGGAATAATTCACGACTGCTTAAAACTATTCTATAATAAATAGTAAAATAATTGAACATAAAAAAATATACAGAATTTTTAAATATTCTGAAAAAATCAAATATCTTTTTGTCTATTCAATATAGAAAAAATATGTTTTATTTTTAAATGTGCAGTCAGCCGAGAGAGATCGTTAACATTTTCCAAATTTGGATTAAACTATCATTTCCTTGTCATTTCAAACATGATTTGTTATTAAATGTTAATAACAAATTTCGGCAAATGATTGTCAAACTTCGAGTCGTACATTTTGTAAGTCGCGGTCAATGTTAATTTCACTATTATCGGAGAAGCACTCTTGCAAAAAGTGCAAAAGTTTGTATCAATTCATGGCGAATGATAACTAATTTTAGTAGGAAATTGTTGAAATTAGACAGGGACAACTCAATATTCTGCGATTTTCAAGATTAAGATATCATCTCTTATTCCCCCTGTTATATTGTTTGTATTAATATAATGTAATATTAATTCAATTGATCGAACTAAGATTAGTTGAATCAAAGATTAATCGTAATATTTTGAATCTTTCAACAGTATTAAGATATCGGCTAACGGGACTTGGTAGAATTTCAATTTCAAATTTACTTAATGATTTGTATAAATTTCTTCGCGTTATGTCAATTACTACTCGGGTTTCGCCTTTCGGCATATTCATACATTCTATAACACGGATGCAACATAACTGATTCAGATCGTCAATTATGTTACATCCATCTGATGGCAGGTCGTTAGTGGCAAAACATATGGGATTCATATTAAAGTATTATTGACAATTTTTTTTTAATATTTTAAATAGTTAACTATTTTAATTGATTGTTTTATTTTGATCAGTATACCGACAACGATAATCGTCGGGGCAATTCTCTTTGTAATCACAAGCATTATTGTTTTAACAGTTTAGATTGACATTTAGTGACACACCGTCCCTACCAAGTCAAAAGGACGTTACTGGCAATTCGCTAATATTCAGTAGAACAAAAAGAATGAAAGATTTCCATGAATTAACATTCCAATAAATGGAAAGAAGTAATAAAGAAATTTAGTTATTCTCATTGACACGATATTTTTTCACTGGCTGGGAACGTGCGAAATAAAACTTTTAGTCGAGTTTTATTTATTGATTTTCCGATTTCAAATATTCACCGCATTAGTTGTATTTAGAAATATTATCAATAACAATAAATTAAGCTCAATTATGACATTATTGGATTTTGGATATGCTAAGATATTTTTTGTTAAACAATTTTCGACAACATTTGAGAGCCATTTACAAAAAAATAGCCTATCGAATTAAATAAATAAATAGCAGAGATATCGCAACAAAGGCAATGCAGTGTTGAAACATTGAGAGATCTGCCACAAGCCGCATAAACTGAGGACGGACCTTATAGGGAGGTGTCGTAGGCAGGCCGGAATTATTATCGTGGCCCACGCCGCCAGTCCGCCCCCTGATTGAGGCTTTACAGCGGCCCACTCTGTTTATTTACTCGCCAGGCGCTGCTCGATTGCAGGCCAGAACTGAATTTAATTATAAAAAAAACCACTACTAATAAACTACACTTAACACACAGGTTTTATGTTATCAGACCAAATGTTCATTTTGTTTTTGTAACACAATTTAAATTCATGTTTTTAAAACGCTATCTAATTATTTATTGAATTGGCATTCACTTGGTAGAACTCCATTGTAACACGGCGAAAAAACCACCTCCACTCCACTCGAGCAAAGGAACATTTACGATCATTCAACAATAAAAAAACAGATTCACAATTCGCTAATCACGTTAAAAAGGAATGGCATTCAATGGAATTCAAACTCAGCGCCTAAGTGCTCGCATCTTTGTAACAAAGGTCGCAAGATGACGGCTTTAGAACAGCTGGAAATCAATAAATATCAACTATCACCAAGTATTCTTAAAGAACAAACTAATATATGTCGATCGCCATTGCTCAATCCCTTACAGGGGTCTGTTTTGTTTCCGTAATAGACCATTTCCGTGCCATATCTAAACGTATTAATATAGCCACCTTTTTAGTTTCATTTACAAATTTTAGTTTTATTTCGAGAAAAAAACAAGCTAGGTCGTTAAAACAGGAGAGAAGATGCATTGTGTACTTTTTCTACACAGCTATATATAGATAAGCAAATGTTCGTTTAAGCATAGTTCTGACGATGGCGTGAGCCGAAATAGTCAAAGTAGTATAAATCAACTACATCTTAAATTTTTTTTTTTTAATTATAGAACTAAAATATATTGCTATTTTTTTCACCGTGGTATCTAATTATTTCTAATATAATTTTCA
This sequence comes from Himalopsyche japonica, assembly GCA_028555115.1. NCBI lineage: Eukaryota > Metazoa > Arthropoda > Insecta > Trichoptera > Rhyacophilidae > Himalopsyche > Himalopsyche japonica. The sequence goes on from JAHFWJ010000461.1 coordinate 1,145,377, forward strand.
AAGCTAATATTTGAATTTTAATTATTGCAACTTTGTACGGTTCCACATGTTTTGTCACTAACGACCGGGGTTTCGCCTTTCGGCATCTTCAGGCATTCTATCTATCACACGGATGTAACAGAACTGACGTACAATAAACAGTTAGCTTCGTCTAAATTATTATTAATTAACTATAATTAAAAAATATATTTTATAATTTTTGATATCGACTGAAGTGCTTGATGGAATTTTAATACCAAATTTGAATTATTGAAACTTTGACTGTCAGCCCTGTTGCATCTGTGTGATAGAATGCCTGAAGACGCCAAAAGGGGAAACTCGGTTCGTTAGTGACAAAACATGTGAAATCGTACAAAGTTGTAACAATTCAAATTTGATATTGAAATTCTATCAAGCACCTTCGGTCGATATCATAAATAATATTTGAATATTGTATTGTTAAATAAAAAAAAATCTAGTTTTGATTACAATGTGATATTTAATTCTTCAATAACGGGACTTTTATACGATATTTGGAAATAATTTGTAATCATGAATATAAAACAAAATTGACCTAAACCACTTTCTGATAGTTATGTATGTTAAGATGGCTGTTCCATTGACGAGAAGTGTGACTGTTGAATTTAACATAGCGCGATGAAGCGAAACAAAAAATTCGACACTTCGTCATTTTCACAGTAAACAAGACGCTCGGGAATCAAAAGACTACCTTTTTTTTTTAACAAAACACTATTAAATCAGAGTTTACTTAGTATAATTCCAATATATAGCAAAAACGCGATGAAAAAATGCATTGGAGTTTATTTTATTATAAAGAATATTTCAGGTACACCAAAATAACTAAAAAAAATATTTGAAAAGTTTTATACTTTGCTATTTTAGGTGTTAACCTATTACTCAATATATATTTAAGATTTCATATTTCCAAAAGAACTATTTTTCGTTTCGTTTTTATGAGGAATACGAAAAAGTATCATTCATAATATAAATTTTATCTAGTTATTTTACTTATTATTTACAGGATAATATCAATTAATGTAACAACGGGATTTTGCTTTTCACTGGGGGTCATTTATTTTTTGAAATATATCAGTGTTTTTTAGGTAGATATAGGCTTAGCTGGCATTGGTATACTTCTGTAAGAATTAAACTTTTTCATGTTATCTCACTGTTGCTTTAATGTATAAAAGGTAAATGCTTCTTATTGAAAATGGATATAAAAATTACTAAATGTGTAGCATTCGAGTAAGATTTCCTTAAATAGTTGTGTCACTTTTTTATGAATGAATTAAGATATTTTTGAAACTTCTTTATTCGAAGGCATATGGATATTATCCATGGCTTTACCTAATTGACTCTTTTTTAGGTATGCTTACTTGTAATACATAGTTTGAAAACTCGAAGAGAAATGTACCTCACCACATATTTCAATCGACTCATATGAGGCCAAAGTGCAAATTCTGCCATCATATTGTATGTTCCAGATATTTTTCATTTATAAGTAAATATATATATAAGGACATCAATTGCTTATTCTTCCAAACTGTAGAACTAGTCTGCAAATAGGTTACCAATTAACAATATTCAACTGTCGATATATTCCATTTGGACGACAGCGAGTTCAGGTGAATGCTATTTTTAATGAATGAAAATTATTTTCAATTAATTAATGAGCTTGCTTAGTTGATTTCCTTGCTATTTTTTTTTGTTTTTTTATTCCTTTAATTTACAACATTAAATATTCTTAACGTTGAAAAAGCAAGAAATTTATAATTAGTAATTTTTTGTAACCTAAATGTACCAAATAAAATAAATAAAGATTTTTGTATGAAAACATAAAGTAATTTTGTTTATGATTTTTTCCTTCCTAAATCCAATCCTGCGCATATATCATACATTCGTATTTAATCTGCGCATTTGTCCGGTCTATCCAGCGGTGGACTAATGAGGCACACGTCACAATTCAAAAGCTACCTCTGTAAAAACGCTTTCGCACACGCGACACGAACATTTAATTGAAGTATTAGACACAAATAATTGTTTCAAAGCTGTAAACGAATATGTTTCTAGTCGGCTAATCTCTGCCTAATTGTAGCTGGGGGCTATATCCGATAGTCTAATCCTAATCTATTGGTTAACTATGTTTTAATAATGTTATATAAGTGTCTACATTAAACCATTTATATGTTATGTCCTTCTCAGTGATTCGATATACTGATTACAGTATTATGTGTTCTCAATGTAATATTATATCACATTTTGGCATGTAGATTTTATCTGTGAATTTATTGTTGTAGGCACCTAGGAATTTATCATTACCAAAATGAAGAATTAATTTTTTTCGGTACATAAATTTCTTTCTCCTTTATAACTTGAATGATTTTATATAAAATGACAGTCGTATATACAATATATATGGTTCTTAAAATATTTTTCAACAATTTCTATTCCAAATATATAGTATATCAGCTGAGAATGGAGAGTGCATTTCAACATTAATTACTTTTACAGAAGTGACGAGGAAAGAAAAATGTACATTAGAAAGGACAATTACTATAGTACAAACGTATTTAATCTGCGGCTTAAAAGTCACAAGCGACCGATCATGTTTTTTTGCTTGAATAAATTATACACCCTTTGTCTTTAAGAGTTTATCTCAAGATAAAAAAATCAGTCATTTTTAATATTCATGTGTATACAATTGATAATGTTCGCGATGAACGAAACCGGTCTTGATTATAAAATATATTGTTGAAATAGTATAACACTAAAATGTGTTTTTATTGGACTCATAGTCGTTAAAAACAAGCCAAAACAATAATTTACCTGATTGGTTGGTTGATCTTTAATTTAATTTACATAAATATGAAAGGTAGGATAAAAAGCTGACAAATTTAAACTTTTTTAATTGGAATGGAATTCATGCTTTAACGATTCCACGGCCCTGATTTTTAGGTTATTGTTGTACACTTTTCCTTGTTGTGACCAAAATATTGACTATGTCTGCTTTAGTGCTTAGGTAGTAAGCTGCTCTTGTAGTGTCGTGTTTTCAATACTGATTATAGCAATGATGCGTAATGATGCGTCGATATCAAAAAATGTTTTTATAATTTAAATCACAATGCCTTTCCACCGAGACGTGGCAGTCAACATTTGTTTACAACTAAACTAACGAGTTCAGTTAGAGGGTTCTGTTTCAACAGCTTTGCTTTCTGAATTGCAATAGGTAGTCCTCACATACCCTTAAAATCATTCACAATCCAGAAAGCAGAATTCAGAATACACAACTCTCTCAGTGTTCGCCTGGCATAATAGTTTCTTATATTATACACATATCCCTAGATTTACTCTGTAGATGCGTTTTTTTTATTACAAATAAGTGTAAATAGAAACCGCGTAAATGACAAGGAACTTGTAAAAATCAGAAGAAAGGTTCCATTCTATAAGAAAACTGCTGTATATATGAACATATTTATGGAATTTCAATTTCAAATTTGGATTGCTAAAACTTTGTCAGTTCTGTTGCATCCATGTCATATGATGCATGAAGATGCCGAAAGGTGAAACCCGGGTCGTTAGTGATAAAACATGTGGAATTTTTAATAATTCAAATTCAACATTAATTTTACTTAAAATTTTAGCATGGGATCCGGAAATCCACGTAAAAAAGATTTCACACATATTTCGTCATATTATTATTTTTATTCAGAATTATATTTTCAATAGCGGTGTAGGTACACGTAACAATGATTAATTTTGTATGCATTGGAAAAAAATGCGTTTTCGTTGACCGCGTTAAAATACAACCGCGCAAAAAGATACCGCGTAATTCGGGGGATGATTGTTTATGTAATAATGAAAGCATGACAAAGAGTCCAGTTGTGAGACTGCATATCTGCAGCTAGTTACCGATAGAAAAGGAATATGTACAGTAAAATATTTAGTATAGATTGAACGTAAGTTGAGAATAAGAGAGTATCTAAGAATGGGACCAAACAATGCACATTCTTGAGTGTCATTAATTATGCACTCGCTATGCAGGTTTGCCTCATTATGCCCATACACTTCTACTTAGACCAATATATTTAAATTATTGGGCAGATATTTCCAACTAATCGAAAATATTTTCTTAAATAAAGAATGTTTGTAAGTCAATAGATTTTGACAGGCAAGTGTTAAAAAATAATGCACACCGATTAGTACTATTAGGATCAGGAGCGGTTTTGCTTAAAGCAGGCATTGTCAACTGATGCAATATAAATTAAAACAATGCTAATTTTACCATTATAAATTCTTTGAGTTTATAAAGAACTTGGAAATAATCATTCAAAATATGTTTTCATTAGTTTTTAAAATGTCAATGTGTAAATATTGTATAAAGAAGAACAAATTATATAATACACGTATAGTATATTTCTTTTGTAAGTTTACTATATAAATAAAAAAATAGTCAGCAACACATTTAATTAATTAACGATGCATTATATGTTGACAATATCTTTAAAACGAATAGAGTCGACATTCAAATGTTCACATAATATAATGAACATTGCTTCAATTCATCCACGTCTATCAACATCAAAGAGAGGCTGACAGTGCCATACATAAGACAAAATCCTAGTGTATCATAGTTATTTACCAAGTTAATAAGTCACAAATGTTTGTATCATATGTAACACTATCCACATAAATGATGTTTTAATAAAAAATTATTTGTTCCGATGACAATATTATGTTTTTTTGAATCATTTTGATAAGATGTAGAAATTAAAAAATGTTTGTGATCGATATTTTTATTACATTTATAAAATATTAGTCGTATCGAATGCGTTTAAGATTAAGGGCCTTAAGTCAAATAATCCTTCGGATTATTACTATATATACACATACATGTATCTTGATAAATCTGTCTACTTGTCTTCGCATCACAAACACACTCTGTCAATGAACGCACAGAGAGAATACAGTTTTAGCGCACAATATACGCACATTCTTTCTATGTTTGCCCATTACTGTGTATCAAATATATTGATTGCATAGTATCTTGAATCAATTGAGACTTAACCCTCTGACTACCAACTAGAGATTGGTTTACCGGTTAGCCGGTAAATGGCCAAAAATGCACCAGCGGTAATTACCGGAAATGTTTTTATCGCGAATTAATGCCAGATACAGGCATATAAAAACGAATTTTTATTATGATATATGCATGAGGGAGTGAGAAGTTTTTTTCAACTCCGGCAACATTGATAATTTTTTTTTTAATCGTCACACTTGTGTCCCTGTCATCGCAATCGCAGTCGCCGTGATACCCACTGCAGGCTACAGCCTGCAGATGATTCTAGTTTTTATGGGATAGATAGCAAAGAAAATTCGTATTTAGGTACATATTCACTATATACTATGTTTTCATTATACCAAAGCTAATAACCATCTATTAATAAACTGTATTATCCAATACATTGTTTTTTTAATTTATTTTAGTTTTGAATTTATATTCATAGATACAAATTATGCATAAATGTATAAAATATATACACTACATCAATAAGTTAAAAGATAAACTAATAGTTTAGCGTATGAACTTCTTACAGGAAGGTAAACCAGATATTTCATAGTTATAATTTAAATTAAACAATCTTTGTGGGGCAAATAATAAATTATCCGATCTACTTAAAAAAGTACATTTAAAACATACATATATTCACCTGAAACATATTTAGAGTAAATTTTATGACATTACTATTCACCTGAGATATATTATAAATTATTAGGTTTCAATGCAGGATACCATTTATAGTGAAAGTAGCCACGTATAGTTATACTTTAATGATATAATCCACGTATTTTTATTTTTTTCATTTACCGGTAAATTACGATAAGAGGTGAAATTATTTACCGTTAACCGGTTATTGAAATTTGACGGTAAATTGCAATCCCTACTACCAACGTCCAAATTGTTAAGACGGCTGATTTAAGAGTATTGATAATTGACACTTATTAAATAAGATTTTTTATTCGGAATCATGTTATGTCAAGTAAGAGTCGTAGTTGTTTTTTTTCCACAGCCCTGCTTAAAAGTGATCAGTTTTGATTTTGAATCCAATTTGAAACGAAAAGCTCTGGAAAATGTAATTTTTATTAGTGTCACTATACAATTCATATTTATTATTACCATAACCATATTTAGCCTAAAAAATAGGGCGATTAATATCTGCTAAGAATATTCTATTCAAAATATTTCACAGAGACCCCGTGCCAGTGTATAATGGCAATATTACATTTATACGCCCCAGTAATGTTAATGACAATGTCCTGCTGCTGGAGAAGTATTTTGAAGCATTAAACACACGGCTTTTCAAAACAATTATGAATACAGTATAATATATTTCAATTGTGATTCAACCATTACGCACGCTTTGGGGTTGTTGTTTTTGTGAAATAAACGATTTTCCGTTCGGCCATTTGCTTTATATATTATTAGTCAAAACCACTAGGTATATTCATCATAAAAATAACTGCGCAACAGTCCTTGAAACAAAACATCAGAGTTGTAAGAATTATTATTTTAATTGAGAAGCAGATATCTTAGAATATTATGTATTTACAACCCACATAAATAAAGCCCACATGTTATTGCGATAAATATTGATATGATACATTATACCTAAATTAAAAAATATATGTATTTAATAAACTGCGTCGTATTGATTGAAATATTGAAATGACAATCCAATAGAGAATCATCTAGAATCTCTTTTTGTCTACTAAGATATCATAATTTTTAAGTATAGCCGATTCTCTTTTTGCATGGGGGATTGCTCATTAAAAATTATAGATGGTTGACAAAAATCTTAAAGAAAAAAATAAATCCATATTTTTATAATATGCTCATAAAAATGTTTTCATAGCTCACATAAAATACACACTTCAAAATAGAACATAATAAATCGATTTTTTTTTGATAAATATGCAAATTCACTTAACTCCTACTACACGGTGTATTGTTCCACTATAAACGGTGTAAAAAATTGATAGAGAGGGAAGAAAAATCGATGGGAGGTTTTTTTAAATTTAAAAATCTGTGTTATTTGCATTATAGCAACAACATTTTATATAGAATTGTGCTTAAACAAATAACAAAAACCAAATGTGAAAAAAAAACAATATTTTTTATGTGTATATTAAACGTATTTATGGATGTAATTAAAGATAAGTGGTACATTATAGCAACAATATATGTAAACGCTGTTTGATAATTTATGCTCACATTTTTAAGGGACTGGTCACAATTTGAACCGCTCTGATTGTCCTCTCCAACGAATACAATTCGATGATATTTATTCAACTACCGGGGACGCAATAACGCGTGAAATCGAAAATATTTTTTAGAATATTTTCTAGGAATCGTGCTAAAGCAAAAGTTTTATGAAACGTGCCATTTTAAAATTCTTTTTAGTTTTTAATCCACGTTAATACAAAAAATATTTTATATAAATCGGTACTTTTTTCGATAAAAAAAGGGTCGAATGTACTTGGATAGTCTTCATATTGCGACTAGGTTCTATTAAATCGACCCGAATGGTATAAAATAAATCCCCGCGTTTACGAATTACTTTTGACACACGACACTATCCCATTGCTGTGGATCGACTTAAGCCCAGATCAGCAGTTTCAACTTTTGGGACGCTATGGGATTTCTCTTTTTTACAAGAAATTATATATTTAATAATTATAATTAATTAACCTCTGACAATATTAAGATGTTCAAATTAAAGCTATTCTAATAATCGTTATTTGTATATAAAGGAAAAGGGCGCATATATATCTATAATATTTCCTAATTATCTTTCACTTAATACAATAAGAGAGAGGTCTTTATTTGACACGCCAGTATTCAGGTAAGGAAACCTATAGACAATATCCTTTCGTTAATTGATATCAATTTGTATAGTCTTGAACCTTACAATAACGATTGAATATTGATATATGATAATTATCAGAGAAATCTTCAATGTGAATAATAAATAATATTATATTAAATTTAGCACGAATTCATTTCACATCAAAATATCTTTCGGCTTAAATTCCTACCAATTATTATAATAAATAAAACAACCGTGTTTTAAGTTGCAAGCGGCAGCCAATTTAAATTAGATTTTTATTGTGGACTAAAGAACTCGATCTCTTAGTACGTTTTCCCATAATTATGTATATAACAATATAACACGTTATCTTTAAGATGAGAGTTCAAACGATTGGCAATAAAATAGAATTCGTAAATAAATTTGCCGATGTTGATACATTAAATTGTTGGCCAGAAAGCAAAAGGGATCTAGTGCAAAAAATAAGATTTGAGAAAAACGCATTTCAAGTGTATTAATGACAAAAAATTGTGCGGAGGTATTTTTTGGTATTTCGAAATGAAAATTTGTTTTGATTATTCGTCACTTGCTACTCTAAGATCAAAACTATTTACATTATAAAATTTCGTTTAATTTTGGAATGTTTGACGTTTTTATTTATTTATGATATCGACTAAAAGTGCTTCATGGACTTTCAATATGAAATTTGAATTGTTGAATCTTTATAAGATTCCACATGTTTTGTCGCTAAAGACGCGGGTTAGGGAATAGAATCGACTACGACTGTCAATTCTGTTGCATCAACTCAATGCGTTAACTTAAAAATAAGCGAGTACGACAAGGTTTTTACCACTGTTAATTCATATATTTTTCGGTATCAACTATCAACACAGTAAAATCAGCCATCTCAACATTTGAGACGTTAGCAGTCAGAGGGTTAAAAATCATGTAGAGAACAAAATCTATAAACAGCATTAACCACTCCAAAATGTGTGATCTCAAAAAGCATACGAGTTAGCTTTCGTGGCTATGAATGTAGACCATTTAAGGAACAGTCGTGAAATTAATTAAACTTAACCCATACCAGTTTACTACATAAAAACATATTTGAACGAAAAGTATTATTTTAAAATATTGTCGAAATATCTCCAATACAAATATTTATGCTTACGTTGAATTTTCAATCGATAATTATATTTCATTAGACACAGATGTTGGCGATTTTGTAATCTTTCATTTAACCATAATGTAATTTAACTTTATGCTTTCCAATTTGTTTACATTTTCTATTTTAGTTTTTTTTTTATTATTTCTTGAGAAGTGAACGTAAATTTTGTTATATTTTATTTTCATCGTATTGAATCAGTGAATGTTGAGATCTTACTGAAATAGCTTATAAATAGATCCTGTAGAGTGAATAAAATTTTTCATAGGACTGCTTGCTTTGCTCTATCGTAGTTTGTTTACGAGAACAGATGTGACCTGAAATCGCACACTATTTGGCTGATACCTTAACTAATAATAAATATAACTAATTTGATTTAGACATCTATCTGACACCATTTTGTAAAGTTATGGATGACGCATCAATAGAATCGGAAATATATCATTTAAATCATAATGTCGAGATTCATTTCATATCACGAACAATACCTCAAAAAGATGTACGACATGGATATAACGCAAATTAGTGTTGTAATTCCATTGTTATATGCAAGAAAGATTTAAATAATTAAACACAATTTTAGTGCTATCATAATTCCACACATTTCTATATAAATAAAACCAGGACCGGTATCGCTCATCGAAAATAACCAACTGACGATTAACGAAACAGGTCCTGATTTTTATAATATAAAGTTGTGAAATTATTACTAAAAACGTGTATTATTATTTGAACAACGAAAACATATTCGGATAACGACCTAAAACAATTTTTCTAATCAAATTATTCTATCTGTAAAATTAGAGGACGTTTTACATTCGACAGAATTTTGAAAACGTCGCGCTTTTGACTCGATTCGTGATGTCATTCCTAGGTAACATTCTATGGTAAATCGATGATCGGTTAACGAACAATTCGGATAGCGAACATACATAGTCTTGGAACAGATTATGTTCGCTAGCCGAACACCCACTGCAATGCTTTTTCACCAAAAAATGACAATTAAAAATATACACATACTAAGGATAGTATAATAATATTGTCTATGGTTTCAATGAAAGTTCTGGAAAAATATAATACGCCTGAAGAGTATCTATCGAAATATTTATATAAGATACTGAAACGCCAGTAAAATATATATTTTTACTTGAAATATAAAATCGCTGTTATATATACATATATATGTATATATACACACACATATATGAATATTTAATGTAAATGAATTGTTTCCAACGTCTTTTTATGAACGGGCATACTAAAGTAGTTTGATATCTTTTCTTATTTACGACATTTACCGACTTATTGCATACATTATAGCAAGATGACTTTTAATAGGTTCACTGCCATTTTATTGACTTATCACGGTAAGCGTTATTGCAATCGCCGTTCTTGGCCATTCACAACGCTTCCCGTCAAAAGGTATATAACTTTAGTTACTCAATGAACCTAGTATTAATTACTTATATTATTATTGGAAATATTGAGACTATATATCGCGAGCTACCAACGCAAATCCAGTCTCCCACACATAACCTACAAATCTATTCAACCAAGTAAAATATATGACAGCCATTATACACATTTGTAGGTGTCTAGTGTATATTTTTAGGGATGTGTTTGACACTTTGGCCACAATTTTATAAAATAGTCCCGAAAGAAACAAAATATCTAAATTTAATGATTTGATACGAATGAATTAATGTATTTTTATAATCTTTGTGACCTATGAACATTAAGACAGGTATTAAGTGGACGAATTTTTATTAACTCAGTTAGAATTTATTCTATATTGATTATATTTTTGATAGTTATTTCGACTTCCCACCATTATAAGCTTCTATTAAAAACTTAATTTTACTTGACTAATTGAACGTAAATAATCCTTTTTTGAAAACCAATTTAAACAATATTACTTTTATTTACATTAAATTTATTAAAACTTTAAAAATAAATATTTTTTTTATTATTGAACGATGGTTAAAATAAATTCATTTTAATAATTTTGTATAACTGACCCGATTCACCTTTTAATGGTTACATAATTTATATGGCTAAATAAAATTAAGCGTAGTTTTGATATATCTGCCGAAAAAATTCCTACAAAAGTGAGTACCTTGTTATTTTTACCCTACTAAAGGTATTATATTGGTTTCGTATAAATAATGCTTCTTGGTAGATAGTCATTTCGGAAATACGCCATCGTAAGAACTATGCTAATATTTTTTGCTGAGAAACTATCTCGATTAAGCAAAATTTTGGTCTCTCTGGTCTTGTTGTAAAAGGTATTTATTAGCGACTTGGGCCTTTCATCCAGTTGCGGCAGGGTCAATATCAAAGGGTTTCCGGAATAATTATACCCTATAACTGTTAAAATCAAACATAATACACGTCGGAAGGAAATATACATAATCTTAGTAATGATTCATATCTTTAATGGCACCACAGATCGCGGCTGATGATGTCAATCGCTTTCAAACGCACCAATCGACGTTTTTTTTTAAAATATATTTTTCAGTAAAATATAATATAAAAATATATCTTGATAACACCCCTGATGCACCTAGCTCACAGTTGTTAATACATACTTTATATTGGAACGAGGTGTTATTGGTTCAAAATAAATAATTTTCATGCCTTTGCATACAAGGGATGTGGTAGAATAAATAAATCTTGTTGACACAAAGGTTTTCATTATATGACTACGCACGTAAAAGGCTTACTATTATATTAAGTTGCGTGTGTGAGCAATTATTATTTACAAGTCACAAGATTTTATGTATGTTTGTTCATGAAATAAAATTTAAAAATAAAATATTAATGAGTCATAATTTTAATTGAACGACCCAAAGTAAATATATCGACTGCATTTTTATGCCGGAAAGTTTCATTTAAGAAACATTTATTGAAAAGGTGTAGGAAAATTGGAAATTTAAAAAATAACATGGAAATCAACCTACTTGAACACACACATACTTTCGTCCACGTGGAATATGTCGACATACAAAGCAATACTGTTGAAAATTGTCAACACTCTTACCAATAAATAAAGGTTAGTTCTACACTTTAGAAAAACAAATAATTTATGTATGTCCAGAACTTTTCAAAAAGCACTAGGAACATAAAATTTTACATTATCAAAGATGGCAGAATTCTCATTTTGGCCACGTATAAGTCGAAAGTAATACGTGTCACATTTTTATTTGAATTATTATTCGGAAGACGTTCCTTAATCAAACCAATATTGCGCTTAGTTACCGAACAAATCTACTACCAAATCTATCAACAAAAATGCCCACCGTTTGATATTTGTTACATCAATATTCAATATATTCAACATTCAAACACCAAATTTAATATTCATCATGAATAAACAAGTTTCCTAATCAAGTAGGTTAATTACAATCTTCTTCCGACGACGCATTGTAATGAATCATTTATTTTCCCAAAAATATACATTGAATATTTTATAGCTTTACCTATGAAGATTAACAGTGATTTAGGATATGAAGCACAGCGATTTTTAGGAGAAAAATTTATTACTCATACCATTTTCAGGTGGGCATAAAAGTATATTCATTTTTATTATGAATGAATTTTATTTCGTCATTATTTGCGTAGGTTTTCAGTTTTTCTGCATAAATGATTAGAGGAGACTGTTACCGGCTCCATTCACTTTTCAAGACTCACAATTCCCTCATTCACAATGCATACAGCAACGCATTAACTGTTACGCAAAAGATTTATAATATATGGTATATGTCAACGTAATGCATTGTAACCGAGCGAAACAGTCAATGGTTAATTGACTGTCTCCAATTTGTGGATTTTATATGTCGTTTGATAAATGAGGATTTTTTTAATAGTATTTCAAAATTCAGATTTATATGGATGATTACTAGAGTAGTGGCAGGCGTCAAATAAACATTCATTTACACTTTTCAAGTGTTCGTATCGTACTAAACTAATAACCATAATTCACTTTCAAGGTATTAACTGTCAATTATTGATATAAAGGCATGGTATTTATAATAATAGGAACACATTTTTTTAGTAAATTTCAAATAATATCTTGTAATCAAGACCAGTTTCGCTCATAAAATATATTGTAGAAATAGTACTAAATATCTTTTTACAATTTTTGTTACAAGATTTTGTAGAACTAAAATACAATGCTATTTTTTCACCGTGTTATATTTTTACTATTTAAAATATTTTTCACGATGTGAATGTTTATTCATCAGTCATGATAGATCAGTTGATAATGCTTACGATGAGCGAAACCAGTTGTGACACAAAATTATTTTTTGGAAATATTACTAAAAAATTGTTAAAATATAATACTTTTTCACCTAGAAGTGACAGTTAACAACTAAAAAGTGAAATATTCACAATGAGTCAAGCCAGTTATGATAATAATACAAGACATTGAAATCACAACACGATATTTTTTATTTAAAAAAATATAATAGCATATTTCACCAATAATTGACAGTTAACATCTATACTCCTATATTGTAGTATTTTTGGAGTATTTATGGTGAAGTTTTGTGTCATCTTTAATTAATCGCGATCTTCATATTTTTTATTGATCATTCAATCAACTATCACTGATTTTTGGCAGCCATATTTTTAATAATATAATATATTGTAAACAAATTATATTTTGAAAGAACGTAGGCATATGAAATTAAACGAAAACAAATTTCTGTTTCACTCATTACCTAGAACTGTCGTCAAAAGAAAAACCATATGTTCATATATCGATGACAAAATAATCAAAGTTAAAATTTTCAATAAAAGCTTGTAGATGATATTCTTATTAATGAGTTTACAGCTAAAGAAACTGTTAACTAGAGGAAATAAGTAATATCCATCCTAGATTGACCCATATCTAAACAATTAAAATAATTAAAAAAACTATTACGACAGTAAAATATCTTCCTTATAAAAAACGTTATGATTCAATATTGAACAATCTTTCTATATGCAACCAAGCGACTTACACTAGCGAAAAAATATAATGTTTTCGGAGCGTTAATCTGGGGGCTTTAGGGCTTCTGTTGTCTGTCAGCGGTTTCGCAAGATCTGCGACCGACTGTATCTCATTCAGTTGCGACTCGCCGAGTTTCCATTCTAAACATTTCATTCAACAAACCGAATGAACCAAATAATTGCGCAACTTCTCGTAAAATTTAACATAGCTTGACTATCGTTACGTACTTGACTGATATTCGGGCAGTGTTAAACTACTATTACCACTATTATTGTTCTGTGAAGGAAACTTGACATTGGAAAAATATCTAATTTATTGCGAGTAATTAAAATTAACACATTCACTGCTAGGCTAAAAGTAAAGGATATTCCTATATAGAATAGTTCAAAAATTAATTATGTAATTTGGGTGTTGAATATACTTCTGGAGATTATGCATATAAAAATGTTATGTTTAATGAAAAAATTAGCTTATATACAAGAGTTTCGATACTGTTAACACTATCAACACACCGGAATCAGCAGTCTCAACGGTCGAGACGTTAGCACAGTGATTTTTCAAGATTTATTACACGGTGGTTACTTTAAAGAATGTTCTAATACTCGCGGACCCTACAATTAATAAAATATGATTGTTCGAAATACGTTTTATTTTCAAATAAATATAATGATCGAGTCAAAAAAAAAAAATCTAAAAAAAAATATTGAAGAATTAAAATAAATTGCTAGTTTTTCACCATGTTATAATGTAGTTCTACCAAGTATATGCCAATTCAATCAATAAAAAAACATATATTAAAATATATACACGTGTATACCGATAATACAATATATCTCAAGAACTTTATCATGCTATAATTATAAAAACATGAATACTAAAAATATGCGACAATTTTCCCGGTCCCACTGAAACCGCTGCATTACCAGTAAATAGGTTAAGTATAATTGGTCCACTCGGGCCGTATACGGGTGTTTGATATGTTATACTGGCCACATGATATGAAAACATGTTCGTATAATTATAATAAAGTAAAAAATCGCAAAAGCTCACAAAATGTTATGATTTTTAATGTTGTAACAAACTTTTATAGACAAATGTGGTGTATAACATAACTGATACTTGCAGATAGGTTTGATAGACCGCAGGTTAAGTATGGCTGAACTAACACATTGGTTCTATCTTCTGCATTAATAATCCAGGTTAATTTCATACAAAAAACTTGTATAAATCAATACATTACGAAAATTATCAATTCGAAGAATAAGTTTACTTTGATTCGCAGAAAGTACGTTGCATGTTGTGATGACGCATTCTCAAAAAAGCGAAAGTCACTTGATCTATTTCTGCATTTTATTATTTATAAAAATATTGAGTGCGTCAAAACTCTGTGCTTGTTTATCTGTGTTAGTGCTTAGCTGACTTTCTGCATGATCCGTCCAATTTGAAGTTTAGATGGGCTTTACAAAAAAATGATTTATCCTTAATATATTTTGGTACGTAATGAAATTGAAGAAGTCACATGTATTGATTATAAACGTTTACGTTTTATCAATCGATTTCGATTCAGTATTAACAATATTTTTGCTTTATATTTTTGCTTTATATATTCCACTATTTGCGATCTTTTTTCTATTTACAATATCTTTGAATTTATGAATAATAAATGAACGAATAGACGCGGCATTAAAGATATTTATATTTCAAATATCAAACATATACTATAATCATACAGATGACCAATATTATTCCAAGAAATGCTGTTTGTCAGTTACTCTATACTGTATGAAATGGAAACCATATTATAACATTGAAACCATCATATATATGTATTATCTCAAGTACAATCCAGTTACGTCATTTGAAGACTTCTCGTCTTCAATTATGTATATCATAAATTATCTCTACATTAAGAACAAATCATGAGCTTGAATATGTAATATTTTAAGAGCGCTTATTAATCAGAATATAATGAATAATACTATTTTACCATGACAGATCCTAATGCGGGCCATATGGGTATGAAATAGAAAATCTTTCAAGAAGTTTTTTTTTTTAATTTGAATCATTCGAAATGCGTAGGTACACTTTCACATTTTTGTCACTAGCAACACGGCTTAGTGAACAAATGCATTCAAACTGACAACGAAGTGTTCAACATCGTTTTGTTTTACTACATCTGTATATAATAATGAATGAAGATGCCAAAATAAAAATATAGATTTTAATGACCAAACACATATCTAGAGCAAGTGTATCACACACATTTACGTACAATACCGAAAACAATACGCCCAGCGGCTGAAATATTTTCTTGTGATCATATATTATTGACAGGTATGACTAGAAAAGGCATTATGATTTTGATCTATCAATTATAATGTACGTATGTAAAATGAATTGTATGTATATTTTGGAGAAAAATAATGTCATTTATTTATCTAATAATTGTATTATCACTGACATCCTTCGTGAATTACGATATTGGGTATGTTATGTACCAATAAAACACAGATGTATACAGCAAATCCAAAAATTACGTTCAGCGGAAAGATGTAAAATTTTAATGCATGATTTCGACTGTGTCCAGTCTTCAATAAAATATTTAACTGCTAGTATTATATAACAACCTAAATAAAAATTGATTTTGTGATATAAATCCGTGATGTTATCGTAGCTGATGATGATTTGGGTGAATAAAAAGGACGTAATAAATATTTTTAATTATTTCTGTGAATTTAAAAAAGATCGTCGAAATAGTCTGATACGTCATCAGGTGTTTATCTGCCATTAATACTTACTTAAGTATTAGAAGCGTTTTATTTTTAATTACTGTTGATTGAAAATAAAATTAAAATAACCTACTATTAGAAAACTTTAACCTGTGACTGTGGTATGAATAATATGACCGGAAAACCGATTCGCCATAGACAGTAAAATATTTCCTAGCCTTTTGTAGTTTGCGTTCAGAAAGATGCGCTATGAACATATTTTTTTATTCTTGATGTAAAAATAAAATCTATTCATCACCAACCATGCAGTAACCACATATTGAAGTTATCTTATATAATATATTTTATAATCTGTATTCATCTCTGAAATAATATGGCATCTAGATATTATGTAGATAAGTAAAATATTTTTTTTTAGTTAAATATAAATCGTCTTAGTGAATAAAATGTTTTACGTGAAATATTTTTTGTGTTACAAATATGCGCTAATTTTTTAATATTAAGTTTTTTCAAATTAATTTCCATTAACTAGCTGCAACATCAGTCAATCGTAGTCAATTGTTTTGGTTAGCAAATTAATCGATTTTTGACTTGCAAAAATATTGAACATCGCTTCGAACACGATAAGTATTTTTGGAAATGGCATTTATATATATATATTATTATTATTATTATTATTATTACTTTACCAATATTTTTTTTTCTTAATTTTTGAGGCTTCTAAGACTCGGTGGTTCCAATCCTGCGCATCTTGCACTTATGAAGTTATTTGCCACCAACTAAAGCCTATATAAGACATAACGTTTTTCCAAAAATCAGGAATAAAATAAACCACTTCTCTTCTTCGTATCTTTTCACCCATAATCTCTGTTGAAGTTAAAGAATTATTTTCTTAAGAACAGTAAAACAAATATTATTTATCAGCCATTCATCAGCTTTTTTGATTTACATTATAGAATTTACATGTCTAAACGTATGATTTAATAGTGAACAATTAGGTAGACATTATGAGTATGGGAACGGAAAATTTCCGATTTTATGGTTAATTGATATTGGATTTCGGTATCGCATCCAAATAAAATAAAAAAATGACGTCGCCGGATGTGATATGACTCGATTCGAATTAATCATAAAATTATTGTTTCATTGATTCTTAAAAAATATCTATTTTATAATTCTAGCCAAAAGATAAAATGGCAAAAAATCTACAAGTTTTTGTGGTGCTGATGAGTCGACAAATTTTGATTATAGTAATTAACTTTATTGTTAATATTTAAAATCATAATTTTCTTTTTAATTTATAATATTTTTAGAGTATCTGTGGCGAGTTATATTCATAAGTCCGCACAGCATAGTGAGTACTTCTATACTCAATACAAACCGATGAATTTTGATATATTTAATAATCCAATATATTTTTCAGCAATTATTTGGAATCCTTGGTTCGATAGAACATTTAATAATCTTGGAAGAATTATTTTTGTTTCGCTTAGTCTTTAATGTACTCGCTAGGTACTATGTATGTACATATATACAAATATATTATAAATTGGTTGTGAAATGTATAAACAATTACCTATTTAGTTATCGAATAAAATCGGAGATACGGTACGCTGCAAACAATGGGATAAATGCAAGGGAGTGGTTGAAAGAAAATGTCTCCATCACCAATTGATCATACTTAACATATTATGCAATTTGGCAGTGACGCTTCGAATTTAATTTATGTCATAGAATAAAGTTTTAGTTAATTGGATTTGTTGATGGTTTTATAATGAGGATATTCTGTTAGCGCTTTTCGGTCACTATTTTGTTAGCTCTGAAACTTTCGTAATAACATATAATAAATAGTAAGGTACAAATAAATTCTGGCCTTAGATAAATAAAACAGTTGATGGTGTTAGTAATATGTTAATTTTTGAAGTAATGTTATTATATTTATCAAAGTATAACACAAATATTTTTACTGCTTCAATATTTATAAAATTGAACAGAACTGATTTCGTATACTCTGTATTATAAACGCCGTGTAAGAAATACAAAAAAAAAATGTGCTTTATTATTTTGACCAAGGCAATTATTATTGTTTTTTCTATACAAATAAATTTAAGCACAATTTATATTAAATCGTTAAAATTGTGCATATTTCCACATATTTTATTGATCACGGCCAGAATTTACCTTTCGAGATGGACAGGTATTATTGAGGTTTCTGATTGAAACTATTTTATATAATCCATCTAATGAAAATATACGTATACTTTTTTGAAAAAGAAAACGTTTGCATTTCAGAGAACATTTTATGGACGACACTGATCTATAGTATATTTAATAAGCATATGCTATCAAATAGGCCAACTATTATTTATAATCAATAGCCATTATCATTATAAGGTATTATTATAAATTTAATATTACTGGCCGTCCTGTGGTCGAGTGGCCAAAATGGTTGTGGTGTTTATATTAGATGCAAATATTTAGGTGTCCTTCTATCTATTATACTTTTTTTCGGATTTTATTCATCTCTTTTCGATATTCTGTATAATTTCTATCGATGGCTAAGAAAATGGGGCTGATAAAAAAACTCATATCCAGTTCTCCAATCAAAATAAAGATGAAGATGGATGATAAGCTAATTATAAATATACTTATTATCCTATATTATGTTAAACAACAGCATATATGGATCCAGAAATAGTGTAATTTATTTTTACTAAAATGACTTGTACATTATCGATTTCTCAGTGTCAATGACATGTATCTTAATTTAAAATAATTTTGACTTGCTTTTAGTATTTGATTAAGAATGCCATAGATAACGACATTAAAATATATCATCTATATTATCAAATGATTCAAAGATGTTTCAGTTTTTTTCTACTGAAAATACTTCATTAATGACATAAGAAGTCTCGTTTAGAACCAACATAGATGAATTTCTTTGACTCTAAAACAAACAAAGCTGCAGAAATATAATAGCTCGAAATCATGTATATCCAACTTTAAAAGATATATCTTAAATCTTTTGAAACAAAATTACAAGCAACATGGATCCCTATATATAGTTTGTAAGCAAGGCATATTATGAAAAGTATAATATGCCTAACAATGCCCTTAGGGTATATTGTCCAATTATATGATTATATAGAATTAGCATATAATTATAATACGTACGTACTTCAAGCTAGTTTTTCAAATCGCGTCATTGGGCTGGTCTGGAGGTATATATCACTAGATAAAAATAATGAATTACAAATTTTAATTGCTCACAAGCATAACGATTAGTGCTTAGTAACATTTAGTTCATTATCGAGTCATTCAAAAGTCGCTGATGATTTTGATCGAAATTTCGATTAAAGCTTACGAACGCTTATATTTATGCTCAATTTTAAGGTTTATACAAAATGGATTAGAATCGTCAACGTAATAGTGTTTTAAGATTTATGCAATCCATATGCTTTACTGAAAACTTCAAATTTTTGATTGGTTTCACATTGAAACGTAATCGAATATTTTATCACTCCATAATCAGTCCATAAGCCAAACATTTTCACTATGGATAGTTATACAGGAGATATTTTATCAGATATTATGTCAGTAACATAATTCGAATCCTGAATTAATGTTCATGATTATTGAGATAAAATTCCTTAAGCAAAAAACCATTTCTTCGGTTTCATATTTAACGATTCCCATTGTATTTGTCACACGTTAAATGCAATCAGAAACAATGCTCCAACTGATATCTAAGATATATGAAACCGGGCAAGAGTTTCACATCATAAAGTTATTATAATAGTTCACCAAAAGTAATGGACGGGCTATCGATATGTGATGCCATTGTTATCTGATAAATAAAATAATAGTCATTCGAATGGATGCATCACGGTTTCGAGAAACACTTTGTTAGAGAATCACCCATTATGATCTTTTCAATTAATTCTTGGAAAATTATCTCAGTGCGAAATTATTATTCTCAATACTCCGATAAATTGTTTCATAGTTTTATAGAACGAGATATATACGATGCAAAAATTCGTTTGGATACGTACAAACTGTAAGAATAAATAATCATCCAAGATAACACGGTTCATGTATGGTAATGATGATAATAGAGTTCTACCAAGTGAATGCCAATTCAATGAATATATCATCCAAGATATATTTTTTGTGTTCTTTGAGTCGGCTGCCTTCTCTGACTCCGATAATATCAAATGTATAAATGTGTGACAAAAAAAATAATATTTACACAGTTATATTCTAATCGGATTCTCCATGAGTTACCAATTTTCCCAGTGTTATTGATATTGCCACAGCAATGTCCATCTGGGAAAGCAAATGATTAGCGAGGGCTTTTAAGGAGGTATCTGTCACTTTTTGGTGGAAAGGCATGTTATAAATAATAACAGCACATTTTTATACATACGTACTTCATGCTAGTTAGGCTACATGTTAGATGAGCGGAACTGATCCTGTTCATCAAATATACGGTGGAAAAAGTACTTGTAATGTGTTTTTTTCATTTAAAATAGCATGCCTTTCCAACAAGAAGAGACAGTTAACGTATTAAAAGTCATCTTCAATTATGAATATATATATATATATAAATTAGTAATGATATTACTATCACAAGCAAGAGTCTCGTTCGCAACAATAATACTTAAAATTAAATTTATTAATTCATGAAATATATATTTTTACTAGGTATGTTGGCTTCACATATTTACATGTTTAAATGTATTATAGCACATAAAATCAAGGCATATTATTAATATAATCACGTTATTTTTTTTCAATACTATATTCCAAACGTTAAAATATTGTAGACTTCCCTATAGTTTGCCAATTATTACCTCCCAATCCATACATGTATTGACTATTGATTGATTTTACTATACAGATCTCTTTTACTACCCATTAATAGTGCTGGGAAGGGTAAAATACAATCGTTACTCTGAAATTTACCCTGAAAGGGAAGATGAAACACTTTTGCTCAAATCAGTCAGGAACGATTCATTTGATAAATGCACGATAATCGAAAAACAATGCAAATATGCAAAATATTAATACAATACAACAAACAGTCTTCGATTAATATGTATATTTTTATTGAACTACAATTACGTCAATTTTATAATCGCTAATGTTATTGAATAAAATTATTTTACACCAAAGAAGCGCATAATATCGGCAATTCTACATTCTGTTATAGGTAATAAGAAACAGCTCCGTAGAGCACCTTCATAATAAACTTATGAAACCTGTGGGTTGAGGTTCAGGGCTGATGTGGGAGGTACCTGTTATTACGTTAGCCACATATTCAATGAATTGCAGCTGTAGTCAACATTTCGATTCGAGGTTCCAGGAAGGTCATCATTTATTTTAGTTTATTTATACTGTATGGATTTTTATGAGTAACGGTATAATTATTAAGAACGTTAAATGTATTAAAATTACAATAAAAAGATTTTTCGTATGATTTTTTCCTGTGTGTATAGTCCAATAAAAGGATTATCATTATATTCTTACTGTCTTGAAAAATCGAATATTGAAAAGTTAAGCAACACGCAGTCGTCGTAGAACTGTTTCTGTCGAGTTACCTCTATCAGGACGCCATATGCTTGACATTGATAGTGTATGTGGATAAAAAATACTTTATAAGTGTTCTGTTCTCAAAAAAAAATTTTTTTGAGGAAAAATATTATTTGAACAAATATGAGAAAATTGTGGTTTGTAAAGCTCTGAACCTTGGATATAAAAGACTTTAGACTCTTTTTTGATACTCTCGCATGCGATTAAGTTGTACGTATGCCATAAAATGACAATTCGTATAAAAACGAGTACGTTAGGCACACCATTTCTCGTTTTGAACCACACAAACCTCTCGATCGCGCGTGGAATGTGTGATGTCAGCTATTGTCAAAAGCAGTATAAAATTAACATTTTCTGATTTACTGCACAAAGCAATCGTGATTATTAAAATAATATACTAAAATTGTAATATAATTAGTTCATGATTAAGACGGCAGTATATGTGCCACCGAAAATGGTTCTCTGAGACATTGGTCAAATAAAACTGATATAGAAAAAAATGAATGTCTAATCTAATATAGGATTTTTATCAATTCTGTTTACGATATCAAAATGGTCGCCGCTGATGTAATCTTACTGGTGCAATAACACTTTAAAAGAATTAAAATTATATGATATTATAAATTCATAGACACACTGAAGTGTGTACATAACCATAAATTTAATGAGGCGCTGCAATCAACATAAAGATTCCAATCTGAACGTATTCGTTTTGTTTCTGTAAAGTGGATTAACCGAATGATTTCTGATTTTGGCGGGAGACTTACAGGGTTGCGTCATGAAATGTTTATTCAAATAAATAATCAACCAGATGCCAAATTTTAATTCAATTTAAATAAAACGTCTTTATAGTTCGATTTTTAAATAAAATTTAAATAGATACCGTCAGCCGACAATCATTCTTTTATCGTGATTGGAAAGCTATTTTTGTTATTTATCCAATTGCTTTAAATAGGCAATGCTTTCACTTATATAGGGGCCATCGTATCAATTATGGTTGGTTAAAAAATATACAATATCAGTATACGATAATGGTGAATAAAATGATATCCAATACGATATAACTGACACATTGATTTTTACGTAAATATTTTTTTAATGAGGTGAAAATGATGTGATAAATAATGTCATACGTATTTGTTATGTTGTTGATCTTAAAACTCTTATAATCAGTAATAGATATGTTTCCTGAAAATATTAGAATATTACAGCAAACATTATGTTATTACAAGTTGTTTGTCCCACATCCACCCGTTATGTGTATGCAGCTGCCTTCCATAACCCAATACTGATAAAAAAGAATAGATTTTACTCCTGATATTCTTAACCCGATACAGAGCTGCATGCTGTATCAATCGTTAAGCCATGCCCTATTGTGTTTAAAAGGAAAGAAAATGTGAATTTACATTATGTTATATAAAAATGAAAAATTGAAATCTATGATTTAGTTGGCATTTACTCGGTAGAACTGAATATTTCTGACGAGGGTGTAAGCCAAAACAGCTATGAAATATATACGTGTTTTATGATTTGTATCAATGAAATCTTACTATAAAGTTTTCACCACAGTAAAGTCCTACTTTGAGTTTGTGAAGCTACGAGATTTTGTTCTCTCGTTAGACGTTAGATAGATAGATTAGTTTTTCTTACAACTATCAAACCTTGACAAATACCGATAAGGTTTCAATGAATATTATAAATAGAGCCAATGATTGCTTTTTCGCAAAATTAATATCAACGGTATAGCGAAGTAAGTGGGGCACGAAGGTTATGAAGGATATAATGTCATCCATTTTAATCGATCAAATGCCTTTTCGATATTTGTCTGGATTGAGAAAACATAGAGTATTAAATTCTTGTTTTTCTTGATAAGAATTTTCTGCGTTATTAAAGAGGAGCTTCCTATGGTATAAAATTTGCAGAATTATTTTATGTATCTCTACAATCTTTTATAGATCTGCAGGTGATTCCACGGTCATCAGAACAAAGATCGACCTTACAGGGATTCGTAAAATCTTTATAACCTTTTAACGATAGGATTTTTACACAATTACCGGCCAATAAATAACGCATTAGAGTCTGCTCAAACATAAACAATAAGTTCTAATGGCGATGCAGTCGTGATGGAATCATTTTTTAACGTTTTTCACCATAGCGGTTGATTGATGATTGATCTATGAACCGAACACCCATTGGCTGGTCATATAAATGAAATTATCTCGATCTTAAATTCGCCAGCCAATAGAGAAGCCGAAAATATTGCAGTATTTTTGCGTGGTAGTCAAGCCATACGACTCCTAATTCAAAGTTGTTATTATCTTTTGTTTAGTCGTTTTTTTTCGCTGTATTCGGATCAAGGAGCGAACCAAAAACGTTTAGCGTGTGGGCAGGATGGAATTAGAAACGTATTTGATATAAACAATCAGGGGCGAAGTGGAATTTTCTTCCTGGAATTAAATATGCCTGAAAACCAGTGGCGGATTAAACGTTTGGTAGGCTATAGGCGTAACATGATCGGGATATCGAAAAATCTTCATCAAAATTTTGCTTTAATATTTTTTGATATATCTCATTTTTCATCCTTTTGACGAACTGACCAACCAAATAAATTTCTTTCCAGCACTAAATATTCAAAGAAAACCTTTGCGGTGTGTGTTAATTTAACTCATAGAAATTATCAAATAAAATCAAAAAATATATCTCTATTTTATTGAGTATCTACTATCAGCATACTGGAACTGCTATCAGCCGACTCAACAATTGAGACGTTAGCAGTCAGTGGGTTTATATAAAGAGGATAAAGTGAACAATATCTTAGAAATTGAAGACAAAAGAAAACATCAACAAAAACTAATTTTCAGAAATCCGTGAAAAATAAATATTTAAGAGTAAGATTATTTACTATTAATGACACTTATGTGTCAAGCGTGTGCGTCTTACGCTTATGGGATAATCCTCCATTGTTAACAACCACTCCATAATCAACAGAGAGTAAATTCATATTTTAAAATAAGTTGACATTTTCAAATCAATATCCGCTATTCAATATTTCAATGCAAAATACTTTATTGCTTGTAATTGCGTGAGATTATTGAAAGACAATTCGATTGAAAATAAAATACAAATTATTGAAATTGTCATAAATCAATAATATGTCGATGTTTTTCATTCAAGTAAACGATTTTTTTTTTGCAAAATGTAACAAAGATTTGAATTATCACAAAAGGAGTTAGACGTAGATGTCTTTTCGAGGCCTTATAGACGAAGTAGTGAAAACATTCCAGTTGTGCTACAAATTTAATACTTCTAATGCAGCATATCACAAAATTCTTCGATAACTGGTAGTTATTTATACATTAACACTGGCACATATTATATTATTCCGCCTGTTAAAATTTCTTTATCGCACGATGAAACATGCCCTCACCCCTGCCTTTTAAATCTAGAAGGCTCTATTTAAATTATTATCTACCAAATAAACGTCGTATTATTGTTTTAAAAAGTCGTGAAAATAATCATTCCTCAAGATGTCAAGGCCGGTCTGGTGGAATAAATTTACAACTAGTGTTTCCTTTATAAAAATGCACTCCTAATTAAATAAAAAAGGTCCTCCCACTAGCTCTTATTTCTTAAGATTATATATACATGATTAATGATATAGAGCCAAAGTTAATTATCCTTGATATCCGTGATTTCTTGCTTAGATTGTAGTAATATAATAAATTTATTGTTATTGAAAAATAAAAACATAGATAATAAAATGATGATTATAGAATTATTTGAGTTTGTTTTCAATTAGTTGAACTCAATAGTATTTAATTTCATTTTTAAGTTATTAACTGTCGTTTTTTAATGGTACGATATGATATTTTAAATAAAACAACACAACACGATGAAAAAATAGCAGTGTTTTACAAAATTTATAAGGTACATATTCGGGAGCTATTTTGGCTAACGCCCTCATCAGAACTATCGTTATATAGTTCTGATGAGGGCATAAGCCGAAATATCGTTTCTATATCCTTCAACAGTTGTACAACAATTGTACTCTATTTTTATGTACGATTTTATAAACTATTTGCTTTATTAGACTGAACATGTGTATTGGAATATCTGAAGATGCTGAAAAGCGAAATCCGATCGCGAGAGACTAAGTATGTGAAATATGCAAATTTTATTTTTAATTTTCACAATTCATCGTCAGTCGATATATTATATTAAATTATTATAATGTGTATCATTATTACAATCAATATTTTATCCAAAACTAGAGATTGATTCTCTTTACGTTAAAAGCAAAATAGAACCGACAAATACTGAGCTTTATTTTAGCCTTTTTATTATCTTATATTGTCCTAAAAATATTGCGCACGCCCGAAACTAAGATGAGGTTCTAGTCGCAATATATATTTGGATTTAAACCAATCCTTTTATGTAATTTCTACATCGATATACAATATTTACGTCGATGAGTTTGTAATAAGCATCAAAGCATATAATTTACGGTGGAGGTTTTCATGGCATGATTTCCCTTATATGGCCAGGTCTAAAATGCAGATTTAAATGATTTCGTGAAAGTGGAGACGTTCTACAAAATGGCGAGGTCAGTCGACTTATATTGTCGCGATAATCGATTCACTTTATTAGAGAAACAAATTAGAGCGAAATGTGTGAAATATGCTCGTTTTTATTATTGTGCAAGAAATTTGTAAGATATATTATATAGTTTACACTTCCTATTTACAATTTTTACCAATAAACAAAATCATATAGTTCCATATAAATAATGAAGCGGTTTTCAATCACAACAACAAATATTAAAACCACATCAAAGGAATGTGTAATTGCGAAGTTTTTCATTTTACTTATAATGTTCAAACATAAATTTCATCATTTAGTTCCACAAGAGTACTTTAGTATTATAATTTATAACCATTTTCTTTCAATGTTTATTTAGCATTAAATTTATAGAGATTCATTTAAGATGTTAAATTGATAACCTTTTCATACCACATGTTTTGTTAATAATAATTTGTGACACGTGTTCCGCCTATTTGAGAAGCGTTTTCAGACATCATTTTCTACCGTGTTGCTGGCGGTATTTTTACCGTATTATAATTTTCTAGAGTTCTGCCAAGCAATTGTCAATGAAATAAAATTTGGTTTTCTAACACGTATTTTGATGTTTTCCTATCACTGTCCATTAATAGTTCGAAATATTTGGTACATTTATGGATTCAATGTCATATATGTATATATGTATTTCTTTACAAAACTGATAATATATTTTTGTGTTTGGTCTGAACCCATGTTTCTATGTAACTTTACAGTGTTATTCAAAATAAGACATAGGGTAAACGTATCGATTTCAACTGCTGGCACAATAAAATTATCATTTTTATCGCTGATATGTTTATTTCATTTCAACGTTGGAGGTAGATGAGTATTCGATTTCATCTGTTACATCTTACAATAGAGTTGTTCGATATGTTTACCCTTTATTTCGACTCGTTACTTACAAACAACGTTCCCTACGGATATTTTTATTCAAATGTGTACATTCGAGATCATGTGGCACGAGATGGGAAAAATAAAGCTCTGTTCACATTATCATTGATCGATACATTCTATTCGATTTTCGTGTGTTTTTATTTGGCATTCCGCTCATTTGGATTACTCTAATTCTACCTTTTTTATACTCGGGACACATACACATGGTTGCTACCGGTCACAACAAAGCACTTATAATTTTATAAATATTTAAAACGTAACAATACACAAAGATTTATTTAAAAAATGCTGTGATTTTTTTATGCGAAAACAAATTATTGTAGACAAATCAAGCTTATAATTACCTCAGATGAAAGCTTAGTGAACCGTATTTGGACCACGGGTCACAGCTTGGAGGCAACAACGTCTGGAAGCTTCCTGTCTACAGTCTGCATTCGACATGGGAAACGAATCTGGGATATCAATTTACGCTGGAACAAACTCTACAGTGCACAGAACATTGCTTTTTGCAGAGATATTTAAACTCAAATCGTTTTTAGTTCAGTATTACCATTATTTTAGAAAAACAAAAGATTGTTATTGTTCGCACAAGTGTCAGCTTATATGCTACAAAAAACTTAAAACACTAAATTGTATTGTTTAATATCCATTTCAATCTCTATGATCACGTTCATTCACTATTATCCGTCAGTTTGTAAATCGACTTACCTTGGCATATTTATACAATATTTAGTTATCGTAGAACTTAGATGAGGTTACTTATTTAAAATGATTATCATGAATATTTTCAAAGCCATATTCGTTACATACCATGCTATCAATTTACATTCGAAAATATTAGAACGAACAAAGTTTATGTTTTCGCAGATGCGTTAGAAGCCATATAAATAAAAGCCCTCATAAAATCAACAGAGATGTCGAGCTTCAATCAAATACTTCTTGGCTGCTAACACATTCTACGACATCCATATTTCATCAATCAACCAATGAAATCTAATTCTAATAATACCTTTAGAAGTGAAAACAAAAACGCTTAATTAATTCCAATCAATAAAAGAGATATGCGTAATATTTTTAAAACAAAATGACGTTATGGAGATAATAATAGATTTATTAAATTTATTAGTAAGAAAGATAACGAAAACACGTCTTTACTGTTTTATTTACATAAGTAGTTACATTGTATTGATATTCAACTCTTAACACACCCTTTTACTTTACATATAAATGATTATTGACCGATTCATTGTCAATGTTACTGGAATATTTATGTATGATATAATGTAGGAAAATATAATAACGTTTATATAACAATTACATATGAAAAACACCTTTAGTAGTTGCAAGGAAAACTATGAAGTTTACATACATATGCACGTATGTAAATTGTTGTTTTAAATAAATTTGTAATATGTTACAATAAAACGGTGTTTGTATATTTTTCAGAACATTTTATTCGAACTTATTATGGTTTATGAGAATATTGGCGAGATATAAACGATATTTTTTTACATGATCGATTAAATAGACGATTTTACATTTTTACATCATCTCTCAATTTTAGACTAGTCCGTAAAAAAACATTTAATGATAATCATACAGCTTTACGAAGTGCAGTTGAATTAGTGAACATGGCCATCTGGCCGAACGGTCCTCCCCAACCGTGTTATATCGTAAATAATTTACTGGCCTTTCTATTAACGTAATTAATGTGATTTATCAGCCATCAGCGATCTATTGCATCCAGCTCCTATATGCCGTCAAATTCAATTTACTACATACACACACTATTACATGTATGCTTACCATAAGAAACAAACAAGAAGGTCTCAAATAACTCCATCACGCTACCCCTTTACGATTTTGAAAAGCAATGTTTGTATTTCAACATTTTTACAAAAATTTCTTTGGTAAAAAAATGCCTAATACTATGCTGTCTCTTGCTCTCGAAAAATCTTTTAAGTCTGATATAACCACCGATAATTTCGATCCGGTTTTTAAAACTAAAAATAAACTTTTCTGAACAATTTTTTTGTGAATTTCAGGTCGAATCGTTGAGCGTCGATATGTAACATACATATATATTAAGTAGAAAGTGAAACTGCGAAGAGTCGGGTTTCGTAGCTCAGTAGTAAAGCAGCGAGCTTACTGCCGTGGCAATAAACGGAATCCATAAAAAATCTATTTAAATATAGTAAAAAACTATATTGCTATGCTACAGCAGATTCAAAAGAGTAATTAGAGTGTAATTAATATGAAAATTTGATAAGGTTATTTGTCAGTTTGAACTTGTTAACAGTCACTTTTCGGTGGAAAGACTTTTATATATATATTTTTATAAAAATATTTTAAATAATAAAAACACATTTTTTTTTATTTCCAAAATTTTTAACTCTTATGATCAATACCGGTTTCGATCATCACGAGTATCATTAACTGATATTTTCGCTATCGACACGGTTCTAGGATTTGATCATATTTGATCATACTAATGATATATTGATAGTACATTCACAAAAAAATAACACGATAAAATCAATTATGACATAAGCATTTAAATGTATTTCTCATATTTATATTTTTTCTGTGTGAAAACTAGCAAATGTCGGAGAAAAATAATATGTTAGCTAATATAAAGAATAGGCGACTCATGAAACCGTATAACCGAATAAAATTAATCGATTTTTTAACACGATAACGAAAATACCAATATTATATTACACAATAGACATTTAATGAAATGATCATGATAAATAAAATATGTCAATACTTACCACGTCAGAAATATTCGATGGGTTCGGATCATAAGGAGTTACATTAAAAGCACTTACAGTAATCTGCAGTAGCTGAATAGAACTAAGAAACTGTCTTATCATTTTTTGTACGCAATAATTCTCTTCCATTTAATAATAATAGTAGTTAGGAAGATAATAATTATTATGGTATATAAAGGAGATATGAAATTTACGACAAGTAACTTTGCTGATACAATGTCGTAAGTAACGATACTTTATTACTTTGAACCGATGAAGATATAAAGCAATAATAGCGTAACTGAAATGGGACTATTTTAATTATATTCATTAATACTTGAGTGCAGTGGCGTAGTGGAAATTAAAATATTTGGTTGCCGGTTAGTCAGAGTAAATTAATCCAATAAAAAATGTTTAATTTAAATTTGCATTGATTGTCTCCTTTTCAAAAAGAGGGGGTAATATTGACTTACGTTTAAGAGACTCTAATTCAAAATTTGACTCATTGAAAATAGTGGAAAAAATTGACCGAGCGAATAATTTTAATGTTGAAACAGTTTTACAGTAGTCTGGAGAAATACAAAAGAATCAGTATTGCGGCAATCCCTTCGTAGAGCGGTTATTTCCCGTTCTTAAAATCGTAATTCTAATTTGAATCGAACCATTTTTAAGAATAAATTCAAATAAAGTTTAAAGCTATTTTTTTTTATTTATTGCTATAAAATGTATATTATGAACAAATTGCCTATTTGCTGGATTGGTTGGTTGATCTTTATTTTAATACACATAAATAGGAAAGCTAGGAGAAAAATCTGACTGAAAACTAAACTTTTTTTAGTCGGAGCCGTATTGTTGATAGATATCGTTGTCGAAATTGTGTTTTTTTTACGACTCCTGGAAGAAACTCTGGTTTTGTATAAGTGTGATTTCCTTGATTGTTTCGTCATTTTGGATAACGAGTTCACTATCTACCACGTTATTGGGGAGTTTACTGTAAAAAGTTTTTGTTTGATGTTTTGGTTACTTTCGTCGCT
Organism: Himalopsyche japonica; assembly: GCA_028555115.1. Classification (NCBI taxonomy): domain Eukaryota; kingdom Metazoa; phylum Arthropoda; class Insecta; order Trichoptera; family Rhyacophilidae; genus Himalopsyche; species Himalopsyche japonica. The sequence goes on from JAHFWJ010000461.1 coordinate 1,177,022, forward strand.
TATGATTTAGGAAATACCAGTATAAAAGGAAAAGGAATATTGGGTAAAAATATTTCAATTTTTGTTAAATAAAAGCGATATTTCAATAAAATAAGCGAAATTTAATATGTCCCTTTTAACATTTTATACACATTACAAAAATAAGTCAGTGGTGTTCAATTCTTTTCTATTGTAATATTATAGCAAAAAATGCTATGTTTATTTGTTTTTCGAATTCTATTTTTGTGTATCACCAATTAATGAAATAAAAAGATTTTGAATTTTAATTAATATCCAACATTTTTATAAACATGTCACTTATTTTATATTTCATTATCTAGCAAACTGTCTTCTGTCATTTCTTCCGACGGAACCCGGCTTCGGCTGACGATACACTCTTGTTCGCTCGTCTCTCCCGGCTGCAGTAGGCCTGTTCAAGTTCTTGAATTGTCCATATCCACCGCCGCCCGTACGTTTACGAGGCCTGTCGTCTTTCTTGCCTGTTACTCCTGTAGTTTTTTATAATTAAGGAAACAATTGATACATGAATATATTTTATGAAGTACCTTAAGGTACCGGTTAGTAACCACATGTCGGAAACTTTAGACTTGCGAGTCACCAGATGACCCATTTCGCAAATAAAACACAAACAAAAATACATTATAAAACATGAAATATACAACATATTGGTCTTGACGAAAATAGTGCCTATCTGAATATTATTCGAACGGAATTTATAAAGGTAACATTAACAGTCCAATAATATATGGATCGGATAAAGAACATAATCTATTCCAAGTCTATTTTCGCTAACAAAATTATTCATTAACACTCAAGCAACCGGTCCCGCGTTCGCGCGGAAATTGTCACAATCGGTTAACGACCGGTCCCGCGTTCGCGCGGATTTCGTCTCGCGCTGTATTTTTACGTCTGCTGCTCGAATGCATGATACATGTGGATTTTTTTTTAAATTTACGGCTTAGAACTGTTTTGTTTATTGTTCTACGTGTCTTTCATTCTATTTCTCCGAAATTTATAGCTCCAAATCGTCCTTGAAGTAAACAATATTTGCCAGTTCCAAAAGTTTCCTATAATTACTCTTGGACTGTAACAAATTAAGTTTTTTTGTTCATCACAGCTCAGCAATACACTTTCATTATTTAATTATCATACAAAAAAGTATTATTGATAAAATTTAAGTGATTATAATTAGTAATAGAATATTATAACTAATAATATTTAATGTTTATAAAAATTAATAATAATAAATGTTTCAACATGTATTGGCTAGTAAAAGAAATATTGTGTATCTCATTGTGCCTCCTGTTCCTGTCGTAAATCACTGATGGATGAATAGTAAGCGCCTACCCTGACCCTAATTCTCGGAAGTGTAACAACTCTCCATAAATATTTTTTGTCGATGACTGTTTCGTATTTCATTATTTGAATATATTACTATTGCATAAAACGTAATCCCTAAAAATATCTTCACAAAATCATGATGGTAAAGGTACAGGGACCTATAGTATATGATTGATTATCAACATATCCATAGCCAATAACCATTCCGTTGTGAGTGACTTATTTTGAATGGTTTAGTTGATGCAACCCGACAAAGACCATTTTTGACCAAAAGCAATAAAACTCTTGAGTTATTAGACAGAATGGTTTCATTCATTACGTAAAAAAAGAAGTGAAACATGTTTCTTGAATATTTACAATTTGAGATCCAGTGATTGTGAAATTGTAGCAATATCGAATATATATTGTTATTTATTATATAATTAAAACTAAACTATATCATGAACCCGCAATATCTTAAATATTTCAAATTGAAAATATGTTAAGTGCTATTTACCTAATTGACAAAATTAAAAAATAAATGTTTATATTCGGCTTAGAAATATGCTGAAATTATGACATAATCAAATCGTTTTTTTATTTAGTCTATGATGACCAAATATCACACATAATTTCTTTGAAAATTTCAAAAATTATATTGTTTGGCTCTCAAGTTGTGCCGAAAAACGCCCGCTTTCGGCTAGAGTCTATTTTTCGAGACCCCCGACAACCGAGTGATATGAGAATATAACGGAAACAAATAAACATATCCACAGTTTGACAAACTCCACATATAATAAACACACAATAATGTGTAACATGGCGTAGGATTTCTAAAGAATTTGACATTCCTTTGTGGGTTTATATTAGTGTTAAAAGATTATTTTTTTTTAATGAAAAAAAAATGATTCATGCATTTGTAGCTTGATAATTTTATTTTTAAGCCAATTGTTTTTAAATTACATATATTATACAATACTCTAATTGATGTCGCGAGAAATAGCAAAGTATCGAAAAATGTGCGGTTGCTTGAGTGTTAACCAATCACAGATATATCAGAGATATCGGTGATATAGAAACATCAAACATTTTTGACAAAGGTCGCATACGAGAATGTTATACACACATTTGATTATCTGATTTGGTGGGATAACTTCCACGCAAAACACAGCTGTGTTACAAAAAAAACTGTCTTAAATTAAGATATATCATTAGACCGAACGATTTCGATAATGTGTGAAAACTGTCGATACACAGGGAAGATTACGTTGAATGGTATTAGAAAAGTTTTCTTTGTGAACAAAATAGTACTGGTTTCGTTTGAATAATCAATAAGATGATTTTGTTGAGGATTATCCACACCGTGTTGTGAAACCGTTTGTGATTTGTGTGCGTAGGCTCCAAAGTTTTCGAAAACAAACATAATAGTATAAGCTAGTTTTGAAGACAAAGGCCGCTTTTGAAAATGTATTGAAATGCGGGTCATTATTTAAAAAAATAAAAACAATTGAACCGTATAAGAGGAACAAGCATACAAATTATTATAGAAATATTTTTTAATGTTTCACTCTATTCCTTCGGATTAAATGAACAAATGTCTAGATTCAGAGAACTACTACCTGTACTTGATTTTTTCATCCGTGCTATACGGTGAAAAAATAATTTTAAAATTCAAAAAGGATACGCAAGTCAATAGCGGGCGGTGTGCTGAACCCGAAAGATTTTCCGACCTTCATCAGGTCAAGTGTGTCAACATCGAAGATAGTCTTCAGCGCGTGAGAGTCGTATGCTCTGGTGTAACTCTTGAATGCCTCCTTCGCGGACATGTGTAAGAAGTAGTTCTTGGAGATCAGTTTCTCCAACTGAGGAAATAAAATAATAATAAAAAAACATTAGAAAGTTATATGTATGTAAAATAAAAAGCATTTGGCCACAATAACTAAATAAATAACAAAAACATTGACAATTTCGTTTATAATAAAATATAAACTCTTGATTACACTAGATGCAGACGTCTCAGATCGATTGGGTTATGTTGACAGCCAAATAATAGCCAAAAATTTAAGTGATATAACAGTCTTTAAACATTCCAGTACAAGCTATTTTTTTTATTGAAATATTCATGATCTGGCGTGAAAAAAATATTCTTTAACACCAACAATACTGAGATTTTCTAAAAATATATTTGATGTCAGAATATCCTTTCAACGGCTCAACATGAAACAGGTTAAAAGGAATGTACACTGGGTCGTTGTGACTAGATTATCAGATGAATGTGACTATTTTTAGATAGCCATGTCCTTCCGATCAGGAGATATGCGTCAGAGAAGATTTAATCAGAATGTGAATTGGAGTCATTTATTTTCAAGTAATAAAACCAAAGGTTTGGTACTATTTCTAAAATTATGTTTTATTAAGATTAGGGCCAATTTCATTTAGATATATTTTCTTGATTATTTCATAGTTCTAGAATCATTTACATACTACAAAACCGTTTGAATATTAACCACAAACAATTCTGAAAATAGTACTTAACATTGTGTTCTTTTTTTAATAATTCCTTTTCGAGAATCGCGAAAGTGAAGCCCTTAGCATTTCGAATGCCGCCACTTTGGCGAAGCAATTGAAATGTAATATATAATTTATTTTATTTTAATAACTGTAATAAACCGATTATTATTTTTTAACCATTTGTAATTTAAAGTGAGATTTCTTAATTTTTCATCGATTATTTAAATAGAAACTTATTCTGTACCATTTTTGTTTTGAATGGTTAGGGTTGTCAAAAGTAAAAAAACAAAGCAACTTTTTTTGTCGCTATAAATTTCGTTTGAAGATATTTCTTACGCGTTACCCTTATTAACGCTGAGTGGAATAAACAATCTTGATAATTTGGCGCATTATATATTATTTATCGTTTTATTGCCTGATGACTAAGTATGCATTATTTACTTTTGAAGTTGACAGCATTAAGCCTGATTGGTAAACGTACGCAATATAATACGGGTATCGTAATGTGATAAGTATTAAAATCTGGAATAATGACTAATATAGTGAGGAATGAACTTTCTGTAAGAATAATCCGAGAAACGTGACCAAACATAAGGAGCAATTAGATGACTATATATAAGCAAAACGTCACTAGTATTGTTTTTTTGAATTCATTAGGACACAAAACAACTCTTCTGTTGTAAATTTATAGAAATGTATCTATTATGTTTTCCTTTTAACATACACATTACTTAATACTTTCAATGGATTCGGAGGTACTTTCTTGCTTTATAAATCACAATTACTGTGGAACCGATCGGCGATTAGAAAATTTTACTACTAACAGAGATGCAAAAATGGGCAGTAGTTATAAAAAGGTCGATGACACTGGTATAAATGCTTAACGTGTTACGCCACGCGAAACAAGTGCTAATACCAGACGTAAGGACGTTTCCGGTGGTGGTGGGGATGATTAAGTCGGTCTTCGTACATCTGTTAAATGATTTTTGTTCTACAGTAAAACTTCGATTCCATATTTTTTAAGAGACCCAAAAAAAAACGGAAAATGCGGAAAAGCTTAAAATAACAATAAAAAAAAGTAAAAACATAAAATCCCCCTCTCCCTTATAATATAAAAAAATGGTAAATATAAGAGGTTTTGTAAACGATGTATTAATTGATAATTTGTAAGTTTTGTACCGTGTAGTTGTAGTAAATAAATAAATATTCTATTAATTACATTAATATTTATTAATATAATCGAATAGTGTTTTAAACTACATGTGAAATTGTTTAGTAAGGTTTAGAAAATTTCAAGACATTTGAGTGAACTATATATTTCATCATTAATTTATTTATGTGCTCAAACTCACAAATTGTATTGAATAGAAAGATTTATTTACCAAAACCGGTCAATCGGCACCATGATATTTGGACGATAGATCGGGAATAGGAGTGTTTGACGGGACTGTAAAATTGATCGATCCATCCAGGAAAATGTATTATATTATGCGAGGACGGTTGATCGGGGTTACACTGTCCACAGGACTTTGAGTTGATTCACTTTTCGTAAGAATTCCATGGTATTTATTATAACTGTCATAAAAGTGAAAGGTTATAATCGATTTGAAAAATAAAGCATGTTAACACAAATATAAGCAATTTTTGAAATCGATGTGATGTAGAATGTAATAAAAAAGTCTGGTATTTTATATCCGCTTCAAACATTTTCCAACCCTTTATGGCCGGCATGTTTGTCACATTGCAATAAACCCGCTGTTATCGTGGCAGTTCTCCTCATTACGGCGAGTTGCGCAATGAATCAAGAGAGCGGCCGCTGGCGGCGTGCGACCAGGCCAGGCGCGCCACGTGGGCGGCGAGAAGGCTGTCGCGGGCGGGCGCCGCTCGCACGTGGGCGCGAATACCTGTTTCCTCCCAGGAGAAACTCACGCGCCGCCGACCGACAAAATCACGCATTCGACGGACTCGATCTTTCGCTATCGTCTGTACGCCTGCAGATTGCGTTTTTCAGTGACGCTTAAACTTTTAAAGTTTATTCTGACCGCACATCTGCCAACCTATTAGGACTTGAGACTATTTTAAAACATATAATAACATTCTTGTTGAACTTAATAAGTAGTTATTAATTTATTTTTGGTATAATTAGTTTAAATTAAAAAAAAACAATGAAATATGTCGCCATTTTTACTCTTTTAGACACGAACGTCATTTGGAATGATATGGGATAATTTTCCCCGCACCTGATTTTGAAGAAACAAGCATTTATTTCCCTTTGCTGCATTCCCTTGCACACATAGACAAAACCAAACAAGTTAGCAACATTTGCCTTTAATTTTTTTTTGATAAAAATTATGAATACCAGCTATGAAAGTATTTTATATTTATTAATATAATTAACCTTTTATGATAGTTTGATGTTTGGTCTCATATATAAGCCTTCTCGAGCTGAAAGGGGTAAATAGAAATATACTTTTAATAAGATAAATTTTTTTTATAAATTTAAAGGGCGTTAGTTTGAGAAGCACTTTATTATACGGTTACTCGATCGACTGTTCCGCTTTTTTATTTGTCAGTCGGGAGAACAGTGGTTTCTCCGTTATTGTTCCCGAGATGATTGTGAGAGTGAAATTGACGTAACACCTGTTTCTATTTTCACCCCGACACAAGGATATCAAAGGAAAAAGACAATGTTTTGTAGTATATGTCAATGATAATGATGAAATAATAATTTTGGGTAAAAATAATCCTCGGCGCTCTCAAACGTAATCGTATGGATGTCCTGAGCCAAAGAAATATTCCCAGCAGAGTCTGCGTTATTGGCTTATTAGACATCGAAAATGTGAGTAAGTTGGCTTATTAGTCGTGTATGAAATTATCCCACGAAAGTCCTTTGCAAACCAAACACTCATTATAAAAGTACGGAAAAATTTAACACAAAAACGACATTTCGAAAATTACATTAAACATTCCTTGAGTTTATGTCGAGAACATTAAAAATTTGTCGACAACGAAATAATAATTGTAGATGTAAATCGAAAGAGTGGAAGGTTACTTACTCCAATTTTTTTGCCATACACTGCAGTCAACAATTATTATATTATACACATTCGGGGTATTTTTAATATACTAAATGTTTACGTACGTTTTTCTTTATAATCAATAATCAATAATAATAATAATAATAATAATAATAATAATTTTGAAATGTTAATGATAGAGTAAAATAGTTTTCAGTGTTCGATGAAAAAATATCGCAATACATAATGAAACAGTTTTTAAATGAGCGTTCAGTGCTTGATTTCACATACAAATCATGCAAAAACTGTTACAGTGCAAAATGTGACACAATTTACGAATACTCGTCGTGAAATCGCCACACGGTCATTGTGTCATTTTAGCTTTGTTTCGGTGAGTTGACTAACTATAGAAATCATATTTTTTTATTAGATTATATTTGAAATCTAGTTTAATTCATTACTTCTTATGGGGGTGCGATATGGGCGAAGAATTCTAGATAATATTTAAAAAAACACGATTATACAAAACTTCGGATCATGTCCGGTTTCGCTCATCGCGAGCTATATTATGAAACAATGAACGACAGTGTTGATTACAAAATATTTTGTGAGAATAATACTAAAAGCGTGTTTTTATTATTTAAAATGTCATGCCTATCCATCAAGAAGTCACAGTTAACACGTTAAAAGTAATTGATGCAACACTAAATTTAAAAGCAAAAAATGACATAAAAAACCAAACCAATACTTGTGCGTCCAGTATATGTATTATGGATAGATAAGACGATCTTAATAAATTTCTTTTTCTATAAATTGCTAAGAGAAGCCTGTTATATGGAATTTTAAAGACGTTGCAATATCCGGATATTCATAAATATATATCTTTATTTAATGCTAAATTATATATAATATTTCAACCATTACAAGAAGATTCCAATAATTCTGTCAAGATGCACAAGTACCCAAATAAATTTCGCTTAAAACCGAGACGAAAACGAAAAGATGTACATTTATTGTCTATCAACTACAGTGTCCTAAAAATCATGCTTCTTTTAGTCGAAAACAAAATTAAAAAAAGAATATGGGTCTGTTTCTACAGTTTTGTTACAACATAACAATATAACAGGGTTTCCATTTTTTTTTCGGTAATATACAATCTGACTGCGGTCAAGTGGTATTAGCTCTAAAATTAGTTTAGGAACAATTGCCAGATAAATCTTTTTTTAAATTTTAGGTTGTTTTTGACATTTATTCTCTAGCTGTACTCGAATGTATACAATAATTATCTTCCGGTTTATTTCGCGCGTTTATCAAATTTTGAAAACATTAGAAGCGATATACATATATATATGTTACAGTGAAGTATCATTTAGTATGTGTATAAATTCGCTAGTCAATCTATCATCCACTGTAGCCAGGAACAGTATACGAGATAAAATTAACACTTAAACTAGTAAATTTATGTGTAAAACAAAGAGGATGATATGATTTTTAGATATCAATAACATTATTATGAAACGTATTCACAAAATTAATCGAGCCGTATGTGACCGCAGTTTGCGAAAGGTTTTTTTTTTACCGAGAGATGAATGCATTCAAATAATAAGTATTTTGGTATAGATGCATTTTTAATGGTGGATATAGTTTACGAGTTTAAGCCAACAAACACGTTAATAATAATAATTAATAGTTAAACACGACTGGTTTCAGCAACCTGAAACTTTTCAGACACTCTGTATCAACAATCTGAGAGTAAGAACTACGTTCCAGATATCCAAAGGATTCAGAATGATATTTTTTACATGTGAAAGTAAGGAATGCGTGGATTGCGCGAAACCAAAGAGTGGCAAGTGCTTGAAAAAAGAACTATCCATTAAAGGTCTTATGATTACACTCGATATGATTTCAATTGGCAGATCGATGAAAGCAAACCGGTACAAGCATGATACATGCAAAACAGCGCGCCATAAATGTCTACGATAACGAGGGAGAGTAAAATTAGACGTGATATTAATTATATAAATTTTATTTTACGAGAAAGTCAATCACAACCAGTTCCCTAAAAATTATTTTTTTGAAGACCCAAAATATGACTCTAGGAGTGGACACTGTAAAAATGCAATGTTTTGAATTGTTTGCCTATTCTCTGTTAGTTGTGCAAAGGATACGTCAACACAGAGCTTAGGTAATAATTAAGTAGTATTGGTGTTAAATATCTAAAATCTGGCTACATTCGCACACAAATTAGATCTTAAAGTCAACACGGTTAACTCACACATTCTGATAGTTTTGAGAATCAATAATTAACACACTGTAATGCACCGTCTCAACAGTTGTCAATAGCAGCCGGTGGGTTAAAATAAAAAGTGTATTTAGAAGGCAACGAATTTTTTGGTGGTGGATTACTTTCATGGAATGCCTCAGGTGAAATTTAGAGGCCCTATATTTCAGATAGTAAAAACAGGTCGAAAATGTATGCGAGATTTGTATATTGTCTGTGAAAAGATCTCTGTATTGTGTGTCTTATAATTACAAATATCTCATTTTCGAAAGAGTATTACTTTCAATTAAAGCGATAATTGAAAAATATTTCATTGATTATTTGTTAAAAATAAAACGGCGATTTTTTGAGGTCCCCAACGCGCGACTTTTTCACTTATCTTATGGGGTAATCTGTCACTGGAAGTTTTACTTCAGTATTAATCTTCGAGTGAAATTTACCAAGTTACAAATGGCCTCAGGAAAAGGGTTTGTGGAATTCTATTTCAACAGTTCGTACTAATTATAATGTATGTATAATGCAGGTGTATATTTGAATTAAATGTCCACCGGAAGAAGTCAATCAAATGTGTCACTTGATTGCACGTGCGCGTAAGTTAAATAAGAAAATTAGACGAGACGTTGCAAAATAGATCATAAATCAATTTTATACGAACGAGAAGATATCTTTATATTACGTTTCTCAGCGCTAAAGCTTCAGTCAAAATACGGATAAAGCGTACGACGGCAAGGATAGTTACTATAAACTGTTCACGAAATAACGAAAGTCATTTGAAGTTAACGTTTTTTGCAACATACGCGATAATAATCATACATTTAAATATTCACACGAAAAATTGACAGTATACATCAGTGGTATTTAAACTGTGTTCCGTGGAACCTCCAGGGTTCCGCAAGTCAGAATAAAAATTCGCAACTAAAAAATATAACCGATGTAATTTCATTAGTATAGTAGCACTAAATTAGAAGACTTGCCATTGAATGAGGGAATAATTTATTGAGATATCAACAGATTTGACGACATAAAGTTATGATAACACATAGATCTACTTTGAATATTGTTTCCAGATTAAAACTTAACCTCTTAAACTTAAAATTCCAAGGACTCCGCGAGTTGACATGTGATTAAATCTTTCGAACAAAAATGCAAGTGAATTAATTCAATATTATATCCAACCATATACTCCTTTCCCAATTTTATATACTGGTACGATTTTCCGTCAGACTAGTTCAACGAAATTCATATTGATACATATTTTCCCTTTAAGTAAAAAGCAAGGGCATGTCCTTGGATAACCACCAGATAGTGCGAAAATACCCCTTTGTGGCAATCATTCGGATAGCCACCGTAATTGTTTAACTAGAATCAGGATTTACAACGTTGTATTGGAGACGAACCTAGCGCGTACAGATATATTAGAGACATTGGTTATGCGCCTGGCACGTCGGGAGTATGCTACCGAATAATGCCTAGCCTTTGCTTCAAATCAATTTTATGAATGCATACGTCGATTGATAATATATATATATAAAAGTTAGTGAGTCAATGGAATCAGTTTCTCATCGACAAATAACTACAATATACAGTAATATTATTTAGATATAATATGGCTGGGAAAACATCAATGTACGATTGTCATCCAATGTTAACCCCACCCCATCAATACGAATTCAATCCAACACTGACATTGAAGATTTTCAATTTTCTTTTTTACGTAGAAAACAAAATGCTTTTTTTATATTTTTCTTGCGGAGGAAATCACACTACCAATGAAATACTATAAATACGTAATGTTACGGAAACATGAAGTAGTGTCAATCCTTGCCGCTAGGTGTAAGCACCGATGTAATCCGAGATAATAGCGACCGACGTACGCATCTCACCGTGTTCTGCTTATTACACGAGACGAAAATTGTCTGAAATCTTGCGCCACCAGCTCTGGAGATGCGATGCGCCGGAAATAGAAATGCAGCGAGCGATGATTTACGCGACCGAACCGGAAGTGCGGTTTATATTCGTTGAGGTGGCCATTAAACTGTGTAAAGTGACGACATCTAGCAGGGACACGAATAATTATTTATTACACCGTCAGGGTGAATTTTGATTCGGTCACTCGGATGGGCAATTAAAGACAGTTACGCACATTATTTCAATTTAGAAACGGGTTTCGTTAAATTATGCAATATCAATCCTCTACGAGACGACTGCGGCATCTGATACCAATATAATAAACCCAAAATAGCCGAACTGTAAGAAGATAGACCGACTATTTCACAAGTGGATGAATAGTTTTCAAGGTTCTTTAGAAGTCCATCGGTTGGTTCTATTCTCAAATTTTTAAGTGTCTGCTATAGATTTATTAGCGTATTAGCTCTACACATGTTTATTGTGTTGGTAATAAACATAAAGAATATCGCAACACAGGGCAGAATTATAATCAGAACAGCTCAGAGGAATATTTTGTGTTGTAAAGTTATTACGTTCGGCGTAAAGTGTTGAGTCTCACTGACCGAGAATAATTGTTAAGAGTCCGGTAGCTATAAATTTGAGAATATAACCATCGCGCACGCTGCTATTTGAAACTGAAAAAATAAGTCAATTTAAAATGAAGCCGGTGACGAATTAGTGGGATAAGAAAAACCAAATGCGTGCAGCCTATAAGATACATTCTTGATATACGGTTGACGATCGACTTGTCGCGTGTTATCTTTCTTATTTGCAAGCACCTGTTACGATGAACATGAGAAATGCCGCCGACATTTGACTTTGTATGACGAGTTTATGGTTGCCAGCTACGCTCAGTCGAGAAAAACGATAGTTGTAATTGAATCGTAGAAATGTACTCGGCTTGCTTCATCAGTATAAATACACAATTCAATACGAATATTTTAGGTCTATAGAAATACTTTGAATAAGATTATTTTTTTAACTTATACAGAACCAGATCTTTAGAACGGAGTTCTGGAGTATTGGAGCAATAAGGTTTTATCGGAGCGTGGGTTTTTCTGCTCCACGCTCTGTATGATTTTGGAATTTTCGTCTCAAAATTTAATGAACGATATTTTTTTTTAACATGTACCATCATTAATAATTTCGAAGATATATTATTTGATTATTTTTATTTGAGAATCATTTTAAGCACTACATTTTAATTATCAGTGAGAAGAGGTAGATAATAAAAGAAAATTTCCAATAGGCAATTTTACTTAATAAACTTAATGACGAATAATATATTCATATGTGCATACATATATTCATTTTACAAAATTTTACTCGGAGCTGAAAAATTTTGAGCAAGTAATAAATAAGGTATTGGAAGCGAAGCAACTTAAAAATACTGTTTGTTTGCATCGCGTTGCATATATAAATAGCTGGAGCAAGTAACAAATTATATTTCGGAATGGAGCAAATCAGAAAAAACGGTACGCTTTAACTAAAGCTAATTGATCCGGTCGAAATACTAATACAAACCTAGCAAATGAATAGATAACTTATCAATAAATATAGAAACATGTGTCAATCTAGAATATTTTTTTAGAATTAAAATTCAGAAAAGGTGGCGTTACTTTTGCGATGTGCTTTCAATTAATAAGTTGAACATCCGGTAACTATTTCATTTGTATTTAACACGGTACGGCCAAATATTTTAATTTGAAAATTATCCGACAGGTAAAAGTGTCAACCCTGCTGGATGAAAGTTGCCGCGACAAATTTCAAGAGATCAACGCGGAAAAGCACATCTTAAACTTGCACGATGACACTGTAGACAAGTGAAAAGAATATTCGTGTACATGCCAAGTAAAATGGATTAATTGTGAAATTGCGATAAACGCGTGGATCGATTGTAAAATGGTTCATTTGGCGGAATATCGTACCAAGTCTAAATCGCTGCTGGATTTTGTGACATATATCAAATGATAAATACGAAATTCATTAAGCACTTTGAGTTAGTTAGATTTTCGATCAGTACCTGCCTAACTGTGTGCCGCGGAAGTAAGAAGCATCACAACTGTACAACTTAAATAATGCCAATTAATTAAAGTTTTATTCATATTAATTAAATTTGGCATCTACATATTCAAATAAATATTTGTCACGCTCTTACATAGTGATCGACGCGAAACAGTGACGCTGGTAAATACGCATTTTTATTTGGCATGTCACGGAACAAATCTCATTCACAAGTGTGTCATGGAGTAAACATGTTTGACAGATACTGCTTTAGACCAATACGTTTCGTAAAGACTGAATCAATAAAGAAAAAATCCCATATAGAGATCGTAGATATTAAAGGTATACATAGTAGTATTTTTATGTTTAAGCTAAACCCTCGTAACTGAAGCCATACTAAGTCGATTTTCGGACTATTCCACACATTTCGCGGAAATATGTATTCAATTCGAGTATTGATTACACGAATACCCATATTGATTACTGGTATTTGTTATAATAAAACGGCATAATTATTATTTTAATCTACTTCATTAATAAGACCTCTTTCGATATATATATATATATATATATGTAAATCAATGCAGGTGTGTCTGTTTGTTTTGTATGCATTACCAAACCATTCATCCGATCGATATGAAACTTAACAAAATGCTAGAGTGCACTTGCGCGAAGGTTTTCTCAAACCCCCTTCGCCCAAAGCACAAGGACAGAGGCTGCAATTGTGTGGACTAAATTTGATTAATCCGTGCTTCTCTAATGGACAACTCGGTGTGGCGTGCTCACGCGTCGGAAAACCTTCTGATTTATTCGTATACGCATCAGACGTAAAAACAAAAAAATCGTGTTCCCATAAACACTTAAATACATAAATAGAATTAAAACGACACTTTAAACAAGTAAATTGTGTGTTATCATAACAAGTTTCCTTGAATTTTTTCTCTGAAATCGTAGCGTGATGGGTCAGCTAGTATCACTAAACGAAACGTTGCTCGTAGAATTTATTGCTTATATTTAATGTCGTATGAAACTATGTTCTTTTAGTCTTTTGACGATCGTACACGAGGCATACGGATTATCATTAATAATGTCGACGGAAGCTAACGTCTCATTAAATAAAAACAAAACTTTTAAATTGTTTCTTAATCGAGAACTTATAATAAAGCGAATTAACGAATTTAGAAGGTATCAGAGGAAATTTTATCACGTTGAATTGCCGACAAAAAACGTTCGGGAACATTGCCAAGATGAGCGGAGGCGAAACAATAACGATTTTGTTTTAACAGAAATGCATTGTGTCGACCTCTTACATCACAACATTGTAGAAAATTAAACAAACTAATACCGGAGAGCATTAAATTCATGCCGGTTTACTTTTTTCGTTTTACTTTCGTTGGCTTGAGTCCAGAAATATTCATTTATTTTTAAAATCAGGGGTAATCAACACATGGCCCATCGTTTAACTGGGTAAAAAGAATCGCGCAAGTTGTAAGTATAGCCACTCGAGCAGAGTTATCGATGACAACAAAAAATTTTTTTTACATTGTTACTCGATTTGGCAAAGATGATCGATTGATAATTATTATTTAAATGGTGTTTTTCTCACATAGTAGCTATTAGAAAAATAAGAAATAAAGAGAATACTATTTACGATTCTTCTATTATTTTTGAAGTATATAATAATTTATGCTACAATTAAAGGTGTTAAACACAGTGTTTCTCAAACATTCCACATCTGTGTACCCTGTCTATAATTGTTGTAAAACAGAGTACACCTTGTCAAAAAAAAAATGTATACTTTAATAACAATCAAAATATATTTATTTCCCCTTTAGAGTACATAAATCCCGATATAGTGCATAACCCTACCAAGCTCTTCCCGTACCACATTTTGGGAAACATTGATTTAAGCGAACTGGACAGAAAAGTTGACTGTCAAAAATATTTCTTATGAATATCGTTTAACCCACAGAGGGTCGATCATTAAACACATCAAGGTTTGAACCACTAGCTCGGCTTTTAAACGCAGCTGACGCGTGTTATCGATTGGACATCTGTTGCCTAAATAGTTAAGATAAATAATATAATAGATTAACAAGTGTGTACGATCAATTCACTCATTGAAATTTAGAATGGTTCTGAAGCAGAAAAGTTTGACAACAGCTGAGAATGAAATTTAAAAAATAAATAGTGCAGGCTAAAAAGTTGAATGGTAATAATTGCCGCCGACACAAGACTTTGTCTCCACGCGCCAAACAATGGAATCACAGATTAACTTCTTGGCTGACAAAAAAGTATTTTCGTTCTAGATTTTTTATTCTGTTTTCACTAATCACCCGCCATATTGATAGACGCATCTGAGCTGACAGACAGAATACACGATTTTAATTGGGCAAATTCATAAAAATGTTCCACAGCGGTTCTCAAGCTTATATGAGAAGTGACACCATCCAAAAGTGAGCTGGTTGAAAAAGTAATATGGAGGTACCCCATTTTAATAGCAGTCAAGATGCAAGATAACTTAAGATAACAAGAAAACAGCCGTGCAATTTGACAAGTTCAAAGGGGGAAAGAAAACACTGACTGAGGTGTTTTTCAGTCAAATATCGGTAGGGATTAACTCCAAGGATGCTATTAATGGATCCGAGAGAAGGCAAACACCCTCATTAATTTAAAGAAACATTTCTTTTGTCCATTGTGTATATACAAAAATCATCAAGGTAGTATAATAAACATACATGCTTTGTGTTGTAACTTTGTATGATTCCACATATTTTGTCACAGATGAACTGGGTTATGTCTTTTGATATTTTCAGATATTCATTTTTAATATGAAATTAAAATTTAAAACTTTTGTTATTCCTCTTGGTGTACTACTTAACCCTCTCACTGCTAAAATCTTAGCTGTTGAAACGGCTGATTTTACTGTGTTGACAGTTGATACCCCAAAAATATATGAATTAATAGCGTTAAAACCTTTTTGCACTCGCTAATTTTTGAGTTGTTGCACTGCCTGATTTGTCTTGACAAACTCTATAAGATTGTTTGAAGCCGACATTATTCAATAAATTTTTGAAGTCTATGTGTTGGAATATCCTTAGCAGGGAATGAGTTAATGTGACACATGTTTTTTTTCTTCTTTTTTATGAAAAGGATCTATAGATTTATATTTTCAGAGAATATCTTCATCAAAATTCTCATTTTTTGTGGATACCTTAGTGTTTTTATAAAGTATGTTTCATTAAAAACTGCATACAAAAAAAAAATCCACAATAGAATCTCGATTTGATTAAGACAAAAAGTTAAATGAAATTCAATCATTATTATAGACAGACAGAGAAGTACATAAAGATGATTTTTTTTTCATACATTAAACAAAGCTATCAACGCTATTTGTCAAAATATAAAATATTTAAATGCTCACTGTTCATTCAACACTTGTATGTAAACAAAAAGAAAAATAATTTTAAGTTGTTTATAAAAGGTTTTTAAATTTAAATCATTCTTACTCCAAATGTTTTGTAACAAAATACTTGGATTATGCTTCCAGCATTTTCAGGTATTCTAGTACATGGATGCACTCAAATTGACAGTTAGCCAGTTAACAGTTGACATTGTTTATCTAATACAAATTAAGAAAAAATACTGATTTGATGACATAAAAATATTGATAAATAATTTTGCTGATAAAGGTGAAGCCCTGGTCCTGAATGACAAAACATTCAAAATTTCATATTGAAATTGGAAACAGAGATTTGAAGCGTTAATGCGTCATGCTTAAATACCCAACGTCTAGCCTATGTTGACTTTTACATCATGTAATATTTTTTACTTACAGCAACACTTTGAACCATGGTTAAATATTACACTAAGGCGTGACAAATTATGAAATATTATTGACTTTATATTGATTAAAAAAAAAAAGATCTTTATAAGCAATTATGCCTGCCAGGTACCACCACATGAAAACCTCCATGCAGTTAAAAAGTACTAATTTATTTTTATTTTTAGTTGAGAAACTTAAAACCTATTTGAACTCTGAAATTCTTTAACTTCAAATATTTTTTCTTTTTCAGAATATGAAAAGGAACCAGTCAGAATAATGATTTCAGTGAAAGAAAAAAAATATCAATTTAATATTAAACAAATACAAACAAACCTGAAGTTGAATATCTGCTATTTTGGACCACGAGAATTCAAACTCATTCAGTGGGACTTTAGCGTGTTTGAGATATCGAAGGAAACCGAGTTCTTCTGGCCGAAGGATCAGAAGAGCATGGCCGGATCCACCCAGCCCACGAGCGGTTCTGCCAACTCGATGGATATATTCCTGAAAAAATGTAATAATAGAAAAATTACATTCTGAAATATTCAGTGTATGTAGTGGATTCCTTTTATCATTAAGTGCTTTTCTAAATTATAAGTGTGTTGGTAGATGGAGTTGAACTCTTGATCCTGTATATATATTCAATGGCTAAGCTCTAGTACGATATAGGCCCAGACTTTCAACCAGTCAACAAGTCTTTTCTAGAAATATTTCTCATTGTGAAGTTTATTTTTCACACAAGTAATACAATTGTAAGGATCTTAGAATGAGAGATGCACTGTTATTTTTCGCAGTTCGTGCACCGAGCCGGTCGAATAGTAATATTAAGAGCAACATAGAGGTTTTTTTAACCCCATTAATATGAAGTTATGGTGTTTTTGTCACCTATAAACATTCTTAAAACTTTGTCAATATATTATTTGTCTAAGTAAGAGTTCTTTTGTCATATGTGTACATTGATAGTCATTGAAAGAAAATGGCACTTTGCAAGCTCCACATAGTTTCAGTATCTAAATACAAGACAAAAAATAATTATTTCACCTTTGGATCATCTGGCGGATCAAACTGAACGATCCAATCTACAGCAGGAATGTCCAAACCACGAGCAGCAACATCGGTGCAAAGCAGAATACCACTATCTGCATTGCAAAACTGGAAGAATGTCGTGGTACGTTTTGTCTGTTGCTGCTTGCCCTGTATTAAAACAACAATTCAATCAATGATAAAATTATTTCTCAGCATCACATTAAACAATGTGAAACATTAGATTATTAAGCAATGTGTTACTTAACCCTCTGACTGCTAACATCTCGCATGTTGTGGTGGCTGATTGCGTAGTGTTGAAAGTTGACAATTCTAATTATAATATAAGAATTAAACAGGTCAAAATTTTTGTGCCTACCATATTAGTCTACAATATTGAGGTTATACTATACAGTAACATTTATATTTTTTCTGTTTATAAAATGTAACAAACATTACATGTGGATGACATTATAACACTGTACAAAAAGTTTTTTATCCCATAAAAAAATAGTTATTACTTACGTGGATTGATAAGACCGGGAGATCAATGTAATTGAATAGCTCATTGTGATATTTGACGGACATGCAGCTGGAAAAGAAGACCATCACCTTCTTGCGGCGATTCTTCTTCAGGAATGTAAATAGCACTAACATCCTTTTCTCTGATGGACAGACAATATAACTGAAAAAAAATAATGGAAACACATTTCATTAATATTGACAAATAATAACAACAGGTAAAGAAATCACAAAGTTTCGTCAGATATCCGTTCTATATATAATCAATCAGCGACTCTACAATTATATAGATGTAACACAGCATAAAATGCCGGTCTCAATAAATACAAAAGGAGTTCTGCCATCATATTCGCCTTAGTTTCATCATGTTAAGTTATGTCATAAAAGATCATTTGATGATTTGATTTTTTTGTCAGGTTTTCATTTAAATTATGTGGCACTATTCTGTTTACCATCAATAAGTGAAATATTAGCAATTGATAACAAAAAAATAAAGTCGCATAGCACACCCTTGTTCAAGTCCGGATACTGTGGCAGTTTCTCTGTGGTCATCAACTCCAACATATATAGGTTCCTTTTTCAAGGCCAGATTTGTTAAATTTTTTGTCTTTTCTGTCTGTGTGGCACTGAATAACATTGTTTGTCTCCGCTCTAAAACAAACAAATATATAAATTTTCAATTGTTATATGGTTTAACCAAATAACTAGCTTTACATAAAATTCATTTATAATCTTGAGTTTCAAATTTTTTTTCTAATTAAAATTTTATAATGAGGGAAACATTCGAGAGATGATATACTATCACCACGAAAAAGATAGAATAGTATGAAATAATTTAAGAGTAAGTAGAAGGATTGCATGGTAGGAAATGATAAAAATATGACATGAACACGTATGCATTTAAAATCTTTGATTTTGGAATAGTATTAAACTAGAAGTCAAATCGCATTTAAATACAAACCTCTGTCTCTCTGTTTACCTTACAAATATTAACCCAATCGGCGCGACAGTTTTTCATAAAAACAAAATCTGTCCGCAATGCTGTTTTTCAAAATGTTCTCTTTCCACATAGAGCTATAAATACAGCAATAAAAAATAATTGGGTTGGCTTCTATGGAAGCTAGATGCATTAAGAATGTTTCACAACATTAAAAAACACAAAGAAATGACCTATGTTGTCACAATCACCTTAACAAATATATCCCTAACAAATAACTAACTCGTAAATGGCCATTAAGGTGACGTAATGAAGCTACCAATCAAACTCAAATGAACAAGCGCCATTACTGTTACGTGTCATGGAGTGTCACATTGCAATGCCGCGAGATTGGTGCAAACTCCAGTGCGAAGTTAGACGGGAGTTTAGCACGCAATTTCAAACTGATATGTTAAAAATGGCGGGATCGGAATAAATTTGAAGGGTTCGAAAAATCGATGTTTTAAGCATTTAAACCTAATACTTTTGACAATTTTATGGAGGTGGTAGTATCAGGACGAATTGGGCGATATATTAAAACCAAAATCAATCCTATATGCAAAAGATTGCCTGTGTTACCGACGTTTGAATGTTCGTGTCTCAACGTCTGGGGCGCTCACGTACAGGCCTTGCACATTGCCATCCTATACGTTGGGGCGTTAGCGTAGAAGCGATTAAACTATCAAAAAAACATTAGTTTTGGAAAAAGGGCAATTCCTTAGTATCCTTGGGTATCGAATAATTAGTTTTCTCACTTGGTAAAAGGTTAATGATCTGTTTGAGCTCTTCTTCGAATCCAATGTCCAATATTCTGTCAGCCTCATCAATAATCAAGCATTGTAGGTTTTTATAAAGGAAGTCTGGTGTGTTTTGCAAGTGATCCAATAGACGTCCAGGTGTTGCCACGATTATATTTACTCCTGCAATTACATTTCAAACAACATAAACATCTTGGGCTCCCAATAAATACATGTTTCAAATTCTTCAATATGTGTGGAAAGAACCTGTTATTAATGATCTCACATGTTTATACTGTATGGAATAAACTTTTGTCATCAAAGAGATGTGATCTCTAAAGAGAATCAATAATAAATAATTTTACTTAAACAGTGACAGCCAACATTTCAACTGTTGGGACAGTGGATTGTAGTGAGTTGAAAAAAAGAATATGTGTTAACTTTTGTGTGAAAGCTATTTCTTTTTCTCAGTTAATATAGCCTGATTTTTCGTGATAATATTAATAAGTTTGTTTAATGCAAATTTAATAATATTGGGATATTCTCAACGTGGCTCAGCAGCGAATGGGTTAATTTTTTACTACTTTTTAAAGGTCATAGTAACTGAGTTTCTTCTCTAGTTATTGAGAACTTGAACTCGGATCCATCCGAATATTTTGATTGAAGTGTGAACACTGAACTACAGAGGTCGCCAATATCAGTTCTTGATAAATTATAAGAAACAGTCTTTACAGCAATATTATAAAAACTTCAATTTTAAGCAAAATTTTTGGATGATCAAAGATGTACAAAAATATGTGTTACCTTTTGATAACTTTTGCTGTTCAGTAGCTCTGCTAGCACCTCCCATAATAAGCCCGTAAGTGTGGTGATGATATTTCATGAGTTCTTTGAGAACACCAAATGTTTGCATTGACAGTTCTCTTGTTGGGGAAATAATGATACAGCCGGTTCCTGAAATAAGTTGTCAACAATAGTTTTACATTTAATTGGAATGACAATATAGTCAAATTAATATTTTAAGAGAGCAAACAATTAAACTCAAAGAAAGACTGTGAAAATTGTAACATCATGAAAAAATAATTCTTGTTTTGAATCGCCAGATAGGTGGGCGACTAGGAATGGCTGCATGGTTGACAATTTGGCTACCGTGAAACTTTTGCAGCTCATATCCAGTGTTGGTTCCATGCTTTATAAATAATGTGCCAGTTAGCCTGCTCTCCAATGTCAGTTACAATCTTTTCAAAATTAATTGAATATATCTTTACAGGCAAATTAATATGAAAAAAATTGTTATGAATGTTCCCCTTTTAGGTTTTCAGCATTTTCTTGAGTTGGCCCATTTGTGATGTTGAAAAACCAAAAAGTGAAAAATGAATGCTCATACTACACCCACTTACCATTTCTTGGCATAAATTTGAGTTTGTTGATCAGCTCAATGGCGGGTATGAGAAAGGCAAGGGTCTTTCCGGAGCCAGTCTGCGCTGCGCCGACAAGATCTCGACCCTCCAACAGAGCAGGAATAGATCTCGCTTGGATCTCTGTCATAGTAGTGAACTCCATGTCCTTGATTCCCATCAGAGTAGCCTCGCAAACTTTGCCTTCTAAAGATGTGAACTGTGTATCTGACAATATACCCAAACTTATGCTCGACCCTGGTACTAAAAATAAAAGACAAAATATTGATTATTATACAACGCTCAGGCTATTGTTTTCAGTAATAATCTCAAAATACTCATTCATCATAGCTTTTTGGTGAGCGGTGGTTATCAAAGCCGGCTATGCAATGTTTGATATTTTCCATAGACTACTATATGATGAACGATAAAAGAAGTTATTAAAGGTCACGGTACATGATGGTCAGAGTGAATTGAACAATCTAAAAAAAGGCTTATGTTCTCATAAACATTGATACACACAATCAAGTGGATGAATTCAATGTATTGTATTAATTACATTTTTTTCCAAGGTCTTCAGTGTGTTCTCCTTTACCAATAACTTTGGTGTCATCCGCATCTTCCAGGTCGATTGGTTCCTCGGCAGGCTCTTCATTATCCGATTCTTCAGATATACTCTTTGTCTTCTTACGTTTCTTTTTTCGCTTTGCTGGAAAATAGGTACATCAATTTCAGTTCAGAGTCATTGTTGATCACTTAAAGTATTCTATTGGCGGTAGGTCACAAAAGAAAGTTACTTGAATGAATCTAAAAAAAATGACATTATGAGTGCTCCAGTACTCTGATGTGTGGCAAGACACTTGGCAATATTCGGTACCATAAAAATTCAGGGTGACTTCTGACCCTCCAGGTGCACAATCAGTGCTTCTCCAATATATATGCCCCCAACACATTGTGACTAAGACAATTGTTTATAACAACCACATTATATTCCGAGTATTCCATTGGAAAACCAATCATGAGTTTTGAAATTTCTTCGACCGCAAAGTCTACTTGGGATTCAAGTGCTTAATATAGTTGAAACAAATATTTTATCATTTAATACAATTAATTTTGAATGCGTTTGCAAAGATGGTACAAATTCAATGGTGGTGAATTAAAATGTCTCCGTGTCTTAAAAGATTAGTTTTGAATTAGTTGGCAATTATGTCTGTGTTTTTAGGTGTCTGAAAATTCAACAATACCCGAGATTCATATTTTTGTTTACACGATTATTTATTTTGCAGTGGGTTTTTTTTCAATACTAAAATACTAATGCTTTTATTATTTTACTGAAAAAATAATTAAATAAGAATACATTTCTGTAGATTCGATTAAAAATAGGAAAATTCTATTTATCATACACGGGCATTATAGAAACTACTAATGAAGGTGAAATATGAATACAATATTAGAATGAAAAAGTTATCATAATATATCAAACGTAACGTGAACTAATTCAAATATTTTCGTAAAATATTTCACACAAATAATTGGTTTATTTGATTTCTGCAATTTCAATATTCACAATTAAAATTATGCGAGAATCGTCTTGTTTGTAGCAACAATGAGTAATTTATCAGGTATAAAAAGAGCAGCATGTTGTATGGCTTATTTATCTTCCATTTATATACATATATATATAATCAAGAGTTTACAAAATATTTAGACGCATGGTGGCAAATTATAATAAATGAAATACTCACAGGTGCCGTCTCCATCTTCAATCCCGCGTTTAAGTGATTCTTTGACACTTTCTTGTGTTACTAATACTACGTCATCACCATTTTTAACTTCTGTTGTTTTAACATCTGAAATAGTCAACACGTTTAATATTTAAATTTCGACTTCAGGTTATGTTATGAGAAGTAAACACCAGCAACGTAAAACTTACCATTTTCCTCTTTTTCTGCTTCTTTCTTTTGCAGAAATTTAAGCTTCTTTTTCTCACGCTTTTTTATTTTCCGCATTAACACTTTTTCGGGCACGGACATGATAAAATTACTAGAACTAAGACAGCGTTTTATATGTCAATACATAACCAAACACGTGCGGCAATGTAAAAGAAATGGCGTAGGTCGGCTGTCAAATTAGTGATGACATCGATAAATATTTTTAGGGCTGCCATTGTAATGAACTTTTTAAATACGAGGCTTACTGCAATATTCGTTATACATAAATTTTAAATATGAAAATATTGAATATCAGATATTTATGCTGTATAGCATCTCATGATATACCTTGTGGTAAGTCCAAATGGTTACGCTGAGTAGCCAAAAAGTAAAGCATAGCGGTTAAGCTGTTCTGTTTGATGTTCTGGTTGTTTGGTTTTTGTAAGTGATATTTATGGGCAACAGATAAACAATTGCATAAAACATCTCAAATATCATTTTTACAAATAACATTTAATTTTCTTTTAACTGCAATGCTATTTATGATAAAAAAAATAATTGTGCTACAGAAAAAGTACCGTTGAAGTGTTTGCTGTTTCAACACCTTGGTGTTCTATGAAAAAAGTTGAATAAAATTATTCACAAATATTACTGTCAGCCTAAGATTTTAAATGTTTATTCATTATTAACGCTATTCACAAATGTTATTGTCAATTTATTTTGTTCGATATAATTTTTTCTGCCATGCATTTACCTATATTATATTCAAAATTCTATTGCTCTCAATTTTTTTTTATTGATTTGTAATCCTACTTATAAGCATATGTGACTTCATTCAACCATTACCGTAAATCTACAGGCCTCGCCTTGTTCTGATATCAGCTCATAATATTTCTGATGATAAGTCACCCACTAAACACTTATGTCAAGTCTGTCCAGTCTTGCCAAGTTGGTCAGTGTTCATTTTTGTCCCATATTTTGCATTGTGAATTATTTATTTTTTCCGACTAAGAAAAATAGGATTCTAGAAGGAAAAAGTAAGACTTTCTACCCTTTCATCATTTTCTCAAATTGATTGTTTCAAATTAAATTAATTTTTCTTTGAAAAGTAAAAAAATCGGGTTTCCACTGCAATATTAACCTGTCTGGTACTATGACCGTACATGTACGGTTGGTAGTAACCATGTCAAAAGGACTATGACCGTTCTCATCGGTTATGAACCCCTGGAATTACTATCAGGGATTTATAGAATTTATTACGATTTTTATAGTTAACAGCTAGCTGATTTGCTAAGCTCAGTTGATTCCTTTCCTTATATTTGGTTGATTGTACCAATGATATTAAAATTTATGTAAAAAAATAAAAAATGAAATTTCTAAAAAAACTCAGGTCGCGCCTATATTCCATATAGTTTTCATCCAGTACCAGACAGGTCAACAATATTGTAAATAATAAAATAAAAACACCCCATTCTTAAATATTTCTGGCAATTTTTGGTAATTTTTTTTCATTAGTATAATAAAAAAAATATTTTTCAGTGATCATTGAGAATGTTGTGTTTTCTAAAATCATGTTTGATAAATACTATGTGAAAATCCTTCAAAAATATTTACATATATATATATAAATGGTGTGCTATATAGTCATGATTTTTTTTATATAATTAGAGACATGTAGTAAGAAAAAATCATTAGTCACTAAGAAAAAATGGCTTTTATTTGATTCAAGAACATTTTTCACTTTTTTTTTCAACCTTTCACTTTTGTATATTGACATTTAATTTTTGCTGCATGGTATTAAGTTTGCAAATAATTGAATGATTTGCAAAATAATAGTGCTTAGATTTTTACAAATATGATAATCTTGCATGACCATGTATATCTAAGTTTTTAATATTGACTTATCAATTATCATCGGCTGTCATACATGATCTGTTTTTACAATAAGTACATGAATCAATTATTACTGTCATTTGTTTAAGTAATATAAGCACTTGACAATATATCTACAATACTATACATTTTTTATACATACTATTTATAGCTAGTTTAATCCCTGATAAAATATTGTAATTGGCATTTTGAAAAGGTAATGTTTAATATAATTTCTCAATATGTAAAATGGCGTATTTTGGTGAAAAATTTTGAATTTTTAAAAATCAATCTTTGAAAATAATTGTCATAAATTTATTAACAGTATGTACTTTATTATAATAAAAAAAAGCACAATGCTTACATTGGGCTCCCCCTGCATTGCAAATGGTTGTGTCACAAGACCAGTGCTCATTAACCTTTTTCTCACATGGCACACCACAGTTTTTTCAGCTTTACATGACACACCCCATGAACATATAAAAAGGCTTAGTCATTACATGAAAAAATACTTATTTTATTTGATTGTAAAAAAATTATATACTTGAGAAAAGAATTGGATATTACAGAATATTTATTGTATTTTGTCAGTGAAGCAATACCCATTGGCACACCTGGCATCACCTTACGGAACACATGTTTTCCATGTCATATATTCTATATCTAGAGTATATACAATATAGAATTTTAACAATTGGTCAATATATGCCTGACTAAGAAAATCATCAAGGGCTTATAAATTGCTCCAAAGGGGCCAAGGCTTTTTTTTCAGAAAATAAGAATGGGCAGATTTCATTACGTTTAAGTAAATGGATGGTCTTGAAAAAATCACTGAATTGAAATAAGATATAGAGATATTCCATTTTTTTTTATAATATGTAGATATGTCCTTATCAAAATCAGATACCATTATTGATTGCGTCTCATTAATTGTTTTATTATCTTATTTTTTTTGTATACCTATCGCTTGTAGATTACAATTTGTGATCAGTCAGTTTATCGTAAAGCTGCGAATGAAGAACGAGTTTGATTGAAAACTGTATATCCAGTCAGTGAAGTCATATTTAATTTTATGCAGATTAACAAATTGTGTGTGCTTTATAGATAAACAATAGTTTTACTCTTTCAACAGTATCCATTCGTTTTCTCTCAGTGCATTTGCTCCAATTTAACAGTAAGACTTTTGAATTAGGTATTTTACCTCAAACAAAATAGTGGTGGGGGTGTAAATTGGTATTACAACTCGTTAATCTATTCTGTCACGTTTCATTGCAATCAAGCAATGTTTGAAGGTTTTGTTGTGTTATGTTTGTAAAAAAGTTTTAGGAATAAATATGCACTGCTAGGATTTATAAAAATCATTTTAAAAAATAAAAACAATTTTTTTTTATTTAAAATATCATGCCATATCATAAATGAAAGTGAACCCCTCAAAAGTGATATAGAATCGTTATTGAAATTTTCAGTTTGGTTTTTGAAATATTAAGCAATCTTCAATTATGTATTCTATTATTACTGTTGACAATTTTTCTGGAATATTTTGAACTGTCTCACATTTTGTTAGATTGATAATATAACCACATTATATTTAATCTCACAAACCAGAGTTCTTTTAACGATTAAGTACTTGATTCAAAATAATTAGAAATATATTACTGATACCTTTTCAACATACGTGGTCATGACGTTTGTGAGAAAGGGTTTGCTTAATGTTTTCATTTTTAAATGAGGTGTTGTTTTAAGGCATGCAAAATGATTAATAGCATGCCAAGCGTACGCGCCTAAAAATGATAATTCAATTAAAAACGGAAGCGTTAAGCACACCCACACTTATTCATTTTATGCTTATGGTCGTATCAATTATGCCGATTGCCATTCTCTCAGACAGGGCAAAATTTTTTCATTCAAATGCTTTTGTGGACCCAAGCCTTTGAACCGTCCACTGGAGCCAGGTCTTATAAGGGCTTTGTAGAGGCAAACTTTTGTGCTTTGTGATAAGTGAATGTATTTTTGCATATGTTTTTATGCATAGATTAAGTTTAAGCTTTTGTTATCTATTATTTTTTATTCTCACAATTAATGTATAGTAATACAAACATGACGAAGGGAAACGAAAATATTACCAATGTAAACATGCCGCTTAGAAAATTTGCAAGCAATCACCAAATTGCAATTCTGTAACAGTTTCCATACAAAATATTCAATTGTGTGATGTAATTTGAATATATTTTATAATTGTTGTGTAACAAAAAAAAAAACCGTTAATGTTCAACTTTAAACGGATCTATTGACTCATTGAGGAATGTAGTAGATTAACAAATGGCATATCTGTAATTGAAGATAATAAACAAGCAAAATTATTATTAACCTTATCAGCATTCAAAATAATCAAGATGGATTCTTCTAACAAAATACTAATTTGCTGATAATACTATACATAGTGATGTTTTATTCAACATTTTCAAAGCAAATGATACATTCCGACTTAAGGGACTTGTCCATCAGATCTAAACAAATCTCATCGGCCTCTGTGTTCTAGTATTAAAAACTATACCTTTTCAAAAAGATTTTAGGATTTTTAAAAATATTTATAATTAATTGGTATCACAGCTAATATCATAATTGCCAATTTTAAATATTTAAAAAGTATATAGCACAAGAGGTAAACTCAATTATTTTCCAAGATCCAAGATTAAAATTAAATATTGTAGATCCAAAACACCTTGCCGGGCTTGGACCCAGACCGATCTGATCACTATGGTACAGTTCTTAGCAGATCAAATTTTGGCTATTTTGGGGTGTTTGTATAGTTTGTCTTAGAATAGCATAGATAATAATGTTACAAATAGACATGAAAAAATCATGTAGAAAAGTAAGTAAAAGAAAATTTAAAATGACTTTGTTGTTTTTATTCCCAATATAGTTTTTATAAACACTATTGTATTTCTTTAATTTTTATGGTTAAAACTGTTTAAATTCCTATTGGTATATTTACACTTCTTATTTCAATAAATTAAAAATTAAGTAGTTGCTAGATGCCAGCCAAATCCTTGGTGAAATAATTAAGTGATTTAATATTCTTGATTTTTTCGGGGAAGGGGCGGATGTTATAGTTTGACTTATAAGAAATCCAGCAATACTACGATAGAATCAAGTCATAAAAAGATGAATCAATATTTTTTTCTACTGTAAATGTATTTCCTGTTGATAATTGATAATTAGGGAAACCTTTTTTTGGGCTTTGTAATAAAGCAAAGAAAAATTAAATATGCTTATTTGGGTCATTTTTAAATTGAAACATTTTTTTTTATTTTTCAGAAAGAAGGAAAATGGGGATGGGAACCCAGATCATATTCCTAACATTAGCTGTAATCTTTATCACTGTGCCAAGTGTTACAAGCAAAGGTATTTTATTTAAATATCACTTTTAATAAATCACTCACAATTTTGTTTAAAAAAAATAGTTTGAAGAATATGCAGACAATAAAACTAAATTCAATAATATATTTGATTAAAAGCAAAAATATAATTTATTTGATTCTACATAAAAAATTTATGGAAAATTTTAAAAATATTTTGTCCTAATTTGGCAACATTTCAATGAAATGGTCTTTACAGTGACATCTGTGGATAAAAAAAATAAGTACTTAAATGGGAATTAACCCCACATGTTCTAGATTATTCATTTTATCCTGTAATTAGAATCATGAATTAATATTTAAATATAACCAAAATCATAATATAGGAAGGTCAGTGATAAAACATGAAGCATCATAACAATCAATCTAATGCATAATATATTTTGAGCTGACAGAATTAATCAGAAAAAGGAAATTTTATAGAACAATCATGGAATCAAGGCATACTTCTTAACCCTGTTTATTGAAAACAGAGAACAAAGTAACATTTCAATAAATAACTTTCAAACTAAAAACAATTTATAGAGGAAATAAACACACAAAAGGACACAAACAAAATAAACTTTCCGAAAATTCAATTTATCAAAACATATGACATACATTCGATATATAAAGTATTTCTATCAAGAATTGACTGACAGTGAAAAAAAAGATGAATTTTTCAACTATCCAAATATTGACCGTGGACTTGATCCAGTTAGTGGTTAAAATCAATGCTTCTCAGTGGTGAGCCGCATAAATCAAATACCATCATTCGGAATCTGTCTGTTATGTCTTATGTTATAAAATAAGATTTTTTTTTGTTTATTTTCTCTACTTTTCTTTGACAATTACTGTTCATTATTTTACTTTTTCCACAGAATGGGCGGATCCACCATTCCTGCCTGGTCCTCCGAGACCGGAAGTTAAGTTCGGTGAATATTTTCCAGGAAGAGGTCAACTAATCGACATGGATGAAGAAATCGATGGAGATGTGATCATAGCAAAATTTAATTACAAAGGTTTTCAATTGTATACTTTCACTGCTTAATTTTATACACCAATGCAAACTATTTATTGCTTGTAATTTCTATGGCATCCGTGTGATGGAATGCCTGAAGACGTCGAGAGTCATAAGGAATTGTATAAGTTTCAACAATTTAAATTTGATATTGAAATTCTATCAAGCACTCTCAGTCAATATTGTAGATTATTTTTCTGCTTGTTCAATTTAAAAAACTTTTTATTTAAGAAAATAGTGAAGTGGACTGACCATTTCTTCATATGCCTCAATTATTTTGGTGAGAAATCATCTTCAATCGTCTTTTACCGAATTGACATTGAGATGCCTTTTGCTCATTGGTGATAGAGCGACTGAAACCATAACAGTAAACGATCACTTAAAATATTTAATTTGTAACTACAATATTAAAAAATTTTAGGAACCGTTGAGCCAAAAATACAAAGAGTAAGCGTAGGAGTGGAGAGATTCCTCGGTGCAAAGATTCGAAAAATGAAATTGGCCGGTGATAATGAAGATGCTTGGTATATTGTGATAACAGAGAAGCAAGATTTTGAGACAGTTTCCATGCAAAAGTACAACATAATAGTGGAGATCAAAGAAGACGTTGCTTATGAGACAGAGATTTTCTTAGTGATAGTAAATATTGATGATAATGACCCTGTCATTGTGGCACCTACATGCTCGGTGCCGGTATGTATTTTTTTTTTTATTGAAAAACATTTTGTTACCTGACACTCTGAACCTTTTTGTAACCTACATTACATTTTGAAATATTAGCAGAACATCAAATCAAATAAAGGTAATAAATAATAGCCAATTATTGTTTATATTGTGCAAAATGAATACAGATCATGATTGTGTCATACAAACAAGGTACTTAATTTATAAAACTAAAATATTAATCCTTAGGTAAGTGTGATTTTTGACATTACCTGATAATTAAGAGATTTTTTTTTTTTTTAATCATACGATGATAATCTTGTTAGCTAATGGATGGGTCAAAACCTATATTTTTTGATTTTATTTGGTTAATTTTTGAAAACAATTATTTTTAAAGGGAGAATCCGTTTCTTAACACTCAAGCAACCGCACATTTTGCGCAGAAAAAACGCCTGTAACCGCACATTTTTCGATACTTTGCCATTTCTCATCAATTATTATGTTTATAACTTTTTACTCAGTTGAGTGAATTTAATAAAATAAGAAGTATTGTGTAGAGTATAGTATAATATATGTAAATTAAAAACAATTGGCTTAAAAATAAAATTATCTAGCTACAAATCCATGATTCAATTATATTTTTTTCATAAAAATCAAAAAAAATATCTTTTAACACTCATATAAACCCACAAAGGAATGTCAAATTGTTTAGAAATCCTACACCATGTTACACATTATTGTGCGTTTATTATATGTGGAGTGTCTCAAACTGTGGATATGTTTATTTGTTTCCGTTATATTCTCATATCACTCGGTTGTCGGGAGTCTCGAAAAATAGACTAGCCGAAAGCGGGCGTTTTTCGACACAACTTGAGAGCCAAACAATATAATTTTTGAAATTTTCAAAGAAATTATGTGTGATATTTGGTCATCATCGACAAAATAAAAAAAATTACCTGATTGTGTCATAATTACAGCATATTTCTAAGCCGAATATAAACATCTGTTTTTTAATTTTGTCAATTAGGTAAATGGCACTAAACATATTTTCAACTTGAAATATTTAAGATATTGCAGGTTCATGATATAGTTTAGTTTTAATTATATAATAAGTAACAATATATATTCGATATTCCTACAATTTCACAATCACTGGATCTCAAGTTGTAAATATTCGAGAAACATGTTTCACATATTTTTTTACGTAATGAATGAAACCATTCTGTCTAATAACTCAAGAGTTTTATTGCTTTTGGTCAAAAATGGTCTCTGTCTGGTTGCCTCAACTAAGCCATTCAACATAAGTCACTCAAAACAGAATGGTTATTGGCTATCGATATGTTGATAAGCAATCATATACTCTAGATCCCTGTACCTTTTACTATCATGATTTTGTGAAGATATTTTTAGGGATTACGTCTTATGCAATGATAATATATTCAAATAATAAAATACGAAACAGTCATCGACAAAAAATATTTATGGAGAGTCGTTACACTTCCGAGAATTAGGGTCTGTGCCGTGTGGTAGGCGTTTACCATTCATCTGTCAGTGGTTTATTTCATTTACTAAAAAAACATGTTGAAACATTTATTATTATTCATTTTTATAAACATTTAAATGTTATTTATCACTACAGACTGCCTAATAATAATAATAAGTCAGTAGTAATAGAATATTATTACTAATACCTAATCATGAGTAATAATATTCTATTACTAATTATAATCACTTAAATTTTATCAATAATGCTTTTTTGTATGATTAGTAAACAAGGAAAGTTTATTGCTGAGCTGTGATAAACAAAAAAACTTAATTTGTTAAAGTCCAAGAGTAATTATAGGAAACTTTTGGAACTGGCAAATATTGTTTACTTCAAGGACGATTTGGAGCTATAAATTTCGGAGAAATAGAATGAAAGACACGTAGAACAATAAACAAAACAGTTCTAAGCCGTAAATTAAAAAAAATATCCACATGTATCATGCATTCGAGCAGCAGACGTAAAGATGCAGCGCGAGACGAAATCCGTGCGAATGCGGGACAGGTCGTTAACCGATTGCGACAATTTCCGCGCGAACGCGGGACCGGTTGCTTGAATGTTAAGAATAGGTTTTCTTTTGGTTAATGAAATGATGCTTTAATGATTTTAGCATAACATATGTAATTTTAATCAGATTGGAATAATACTATACGCATAACAATCACTCAGCGAGTACTATAATGTCCGCTGGCATGGGATTGGCTATACCTGCCTTCGATGGAAAGATTTTAAATGAATAAATATATTAATATTTCAGTATTTCATACGAAATATTGGTATTACAAATAATTTAAATTGTTCTAAAAAAGACACTGTAAAAAATTCTTGAACGTGTTCAAACAACGTGACTTTTCCTTCTCCCTTTCAATGCTAACATCTCATCTGTTGAGATGGCTGATCAGAGTGCGTTGATAGTTGACACTCAAAAATATAAAAGAGTCAATAGTGCTTAAAAATTTTGTGTCGAAATATAGTTTGATTTGTCTTGATGATTTCTATAAGTTTGATTAACACCGATGCTACTAAATTAACTTAATCAATTTTTGAAATATTCAGTGTCTGTGTAATTAAATCATAGAAGTTATCCTAAAAAAAGGGTATTGAATGATGATTTATATATTTATATGGGCGTTGATTCTTTCATTGCAAATATGTGTTATATATTTTTATAGGAATTATATTTAGGTCTGACAAACTGTACATACACTGTGACCGATGCAGATGGATACATGAGTATCAGCGTGATGAAATTTGAAATCCAGGGACGCGATGAAGAGGACAAGAAATTTAAAATCATTGAAGATCGGACCGACACAGACGGTTACAGAATGAAAATACATTTGGAGACTATTCAAGAGCTTGACTATGACCAGAGTCAGATCCACATTTTCACCATTATAGCAAAGGTATTTTTTTTCATCGCAGTTCAGACCTGAATTTTCATTCCAACATTATTTGTTCTCCCATATGTTTCATACATTTTTTCGACCCATGAGAATAATTTTAAATAGTCCCACATTCATCGTTCTCGAGTAAATTGTTTATATAGAGTATTTGTGATCTCAAACATGTCATACGATTCGGCAACTGCTGACATCAGCTGAAGACTATTTTGGATTGATTGTGAATTTTGTCAATTCTTACTGATGCTGTGATAGCAACTTTGGTACTCAACACCACAAAGTGTAATAATGTCACAAAATCAAATCACAAAGCATTATTGGTTAGATGTAAGTAACATTTTTTTAAATATTGCTTTCTTATAAATGATAATATTTGTATCGTTCATTTTTTTTAGGATTCAGGAGATAACACAGGAGAGGCGAGTGCCATAGTCCAGGTGATTGATGTTCCTAATTTGCCACCGAGGTGGAAGAACATTTTCGCAACGCAGACATTTGACGAAAAGACAGAGCAAAATTTCACAGTGGTGGCAATAGATGGCGACACTGGAATTAACAAAAGAATTAAATACGATCTCTATAAGAACGAGTCCTGTGAGTATGCTACGTAATCAATACTTTTACTTTTAAGATTTTAAATGTCACTTCTTGATGGAAAGGCACAAGTGTTAAAGGAAATAAGTACTAAAAAATGTGTTTTTATTATTTAACCGTTAGAATGCTACGCGGCGCAAAAGCGCTGCGATCGTTTGTATCGAAAATTGCGGCGCAGCGCAAAAGCGCTGCGAGTTTCAGTGTGTTTTCGGTGCTCCGCGGGAGTGCACGTACGCTAACCTCGCGCGTAATTTGTAATGAGAGTGCATTCTTATACATTTAAAAATAACTTTTATCGTTTTTTTATATTATTTTAAAATATCACTGCTCGAAACCATCGTAAGGGAAACAAATCGATATGCTGCACAGTTTTTGGCCTCGCACACTGTATCGGATAATTCTCGAGCAAAAAAGTGGACGCCGACAACAATATACGAAATGAAAGCCTTTATTGCTGTCATACTCGAAATGGGAATAACGAGAAGGCCAACAATTAGTAGTTATTAGTAGCTATTTGTGCGGCAAAACATAATTGTTGAGCTATTTTTTTTTGATTTTTTATTTTCTAAAAGAAATAAAATACAATAATATTGATATCACTTTATGTTTAATAAACATTAATAAACAATAAACATTTTATCTTTATAATGCAAAAATAATTAATAAAATTGATTGATATTTGTCTAAGTTAGAGTGTTTTATTTGACACCATTATTTTTTCCTCTAAATTAATCAATATGTGTATAGCAATTTTCATTTATTTTTGCCAAAATTGCTTAGCACTAAAACGGTTAAAATAATTTTACTATTATATTTATTTTTGCTCAGTGTTCTTCTCACTGTCTATGGACAATTTTTCTATATTAGTGTAATTTTCTTTTTAATGTTTGATTTGATTTCTGTTTTTTGGCGATAAGCAGATACCATGCCTCTATTGTACGGTAATTGACTGTGAAGAAGATATTGATTCTATATATGAGATATAAATAATATAAATTCAGTGGGATATTCTTCTTCAGAGAAGAATATCCCACTGAATTTTAAATAAGATTTAACCTTACCGAGGAATATCATATAAGATGGCATAAAATACACACGTATTTAATAGGTTGAAATACTTTTTAAGAAAACAACGTTATGTGCTGCAAAATATTATAATATTGAAACGAAGATTCGATTTTTACAGATACTTTCTTTCATATTGATGAAGATACAGGAGTTTTGAAGGTCGACCCAATTGATAGAGATGCATTAAAAATAGAGGTAATTTAATTAACTTTATAAAAAAATTAAGAGTAATTAGATAGCTTAATGTCAAAAGATTTACATAACCATATTACAAAAACACACACATTGTTGTTTTTCAACTCATTCCGGGATAAAAACACGCCCATCGTGTCCATACTTAAATCCACTAAATGTAATAATAATAAATACGAAATGGAAAATTTTTTGTTTTATCTCAAAAATATGTATTATATTATATCTGATTGATAAAATCTTTAACATATAATTATTTAAGTCTAAATTCAAAGTTATTGTAATTCAGGAAAATCCGGTTGATACGAGCATAGGAGATCATGGTTGCTATTTATGAAAAGTCACTCAATTTATTTATTGCGAATTTCAGCTTGTAATTAACAATAATGCTTCCTTTTACAGATGTTTACTTTTGATATTACCGCATACAAATTTGATAACAGAACATGGGAGACTAGGTTTACGGTAGTAATAATTGTAAATGATATAAATGACAATATTCCAGAATTCTCAAACGATTCTTACAGTCTATCCATTGACGAAGAGACATACATGTCTCTAGAATTTACACCATTAATAATTGCGAACGATATTGATTTGGTAAGTTTTGTAATTGCATTTAATTTTTCTGCACCTAATAATAAGTTTTGGTTCCTTATGGAATAATTATGTCAACTATGAAAACAGCTAAGAAATTGACTGTACTCAGAGAATAGAATAACATTGATTTTTTTATCTTTGCAAGTAACAAACTGACAAATATTCATTATGAATTGCTATGATTAATAAAAACATATGACTTTTCATTCTGACAGCTATTAAAATAACATAATGATTTGAAAGTCTATAACAAATAAATCATAATTAAACCAAGATTTTGATGATTATTTTAATTAAAAATTTTTTTTTAGTCCAATTTAAGTGTGAGCTTAAATTAAACTTAAACTTAAAACTTTGTAAAATTATATTTTCAAGATAAAATTAAAATAAATAACTTTATTCATCCCCTTGTGTGTGTCTGTCAGTCAACAAGTGGAAAAACACTGTTCACCAATGTTCCGAAAATTAATAATTTGAAACATATTTTTTTCATATAAAACAGGGGGAAAATGCTCAATATACAGTTGAGTTAGAAAGTGTCAGTCCACCAGAAGCCGCCGATGCATTTGTAATCATTCCGAATCAAGGATATCAAGACCAAGAATTTAAAATAACAATTGTCAATGCAACAATGCTGGATTACGATACAGTCGAATGGCAAACTGTTACATTTAAGGTATAGATAAACATAAAATTATATGTATTTGTAAATTTTGTAAAAAGACTTTCGGTAGCGCACTGTCTGCGGGATATCGTATAACTCACAACTACATCCAAATTTATACACCATAAATATTCCCGTATTGCATTACTATGTGACTTTAGTGTAGCCCTTTGTGCAATTTCAGACGCCTTTTTACATATTCAGGCATTCCATCACACAGATGCCAAATAAATGACAAGACAATAAATAGTTTTCATCGGTTATATACATGAGGAAAGAGACAGATCCTGAGGCTAGGATCCAAATATATAAGAGAAATATTTTTAATAACAATGACATTCAATAAATTTTAAACAGTTAATGTTTTTTTGATGAAAGGATTTTATAATAAATATTAATCAACTATGTACCATTAAAATGTGATTTAGTAATTTGAAACTTAGAAAAATCTACTTATTTTAAATTGGTGGGTTATAGGAATTGAATTTATGAATTTGTCAACTCATTCTCTCTTGCTATACCCCTCAAGTGAGATTCTAAGACATAATTAGACAAACTCATAAATCTCATCGTAATCAATAATTCAAATATGATATTGAAATACCTTCAAGTACCCACCTTCAATTGATAGGTTTCATTAGCTTAATTCATTGTTCAAGTACGTTTTAGAAAAAAATTTGGCCTATTTTTAAACTTTAATGCATAATTGTTCGGCATTCAAGAGGTTAATAATAAATAACCTTTCCTGTTTGCTTATTTAAGGTACACGCTATCGAAAAAATGTTACCAGAAAAACATATCGGCACGGCGACAATTACAATCAATCTCATCAACTGGAATGATGAAGAACCAATCTTCGAGGAACAACAGTACGAAGTAGAATTTTTGGAAACAGTCGGAAAAGGAGAAAAAGTAATTACTCTTAAAGCCACTGATAGAGATATCGGGGATAGAGTTGTGTAAGTTATGTCCTTTACAAACTTATGTTTACTGCTAGTCTCATGTTTGTGCATGATCAGGGAAGTGGGCATGGTATCAGCGCCATAATTAAAACTTTGAAGAGTGTGACCGCACATGTGCGTCCAAGTATTGTGTTATCTTTTATCAATTGCCATTTCTGCTACACATATACGTCATTAATTAATATTTTTTTTATTTGTATCGAATTAATAAAAAAAAATGTAAAAAAGTGGAATTTTAAAAGAAATCACACTTCACATCATGGAGTGTAAAATTTCATGTTGGTATTTAGTCAGCATCAAACCAAATGCCATTATATTTTAGACTCAATCGGAGGTAAAAGTTTCTATAAATTTATAAAGAATAAATTCATTTACATTTATAACAATGCATTTATTAATACTATTCTTTTTAGATTTACGTGAAGTAACAGTAAAAATATTCAAAATAAACAAAAAATACTTACCTAGTAAAAGCTAACAATAACAAGGACAATATTTACCTGTTACTTCTATTTGTCAGTATATGTAAACGGTATTTTGTTTTAGACATACTCTTGTTGGAAGTGCAAACAATTACTTCAATATCAATGAAGATACTGGAGAAATAACAGTCAAAGACGATGATCTGTTTGACTACCATAGACAAAGCGAAATAATTGTCCAGGTGAAAGCCGTTGATACCCTTTTCAATCCGCCATACCATGTAAAATTTGCTCAGTTGACTGTAAAACTTATAGATGTGAATAACAAACAACCGACAATTCGTATGGTGAGTTCAATATAACAATATAATCAATACATACAATATACATTTGTTTTTGTTTTATCTGTCTATCTGTAACACCAGGTATGCATAGTACAGTATAACATTAATACACTCTCTCTCTTTACATTTAAGCTTGTGAGTGACAAGCTTATTGGCAGCGTTAAGTAAATTTGCATTTATTTTTTGCTATGCAGTAGTATGATAGATTTTATACATAAGGGTGTGATATTATATGTGTGGACAAAAACCAAACTTGTCTGATCCAAAATTATTCAATTTTGAGTTAATTGATAATCCCGGATCGTTATTAGTAACAAAACATGTGGAATCGTACAAAGTTGTAACAATTCAAATTTGATATTTAAATTTCATCAAGTAACTTCAGTTGATATCATAAATTAATTGGTAATTAATTTAACTCTTTGTATGTGTATGGCAGCAATGTGCGTCTTGGCTGAAATGCCCTTAGCATATATGATGCACATACCATTCCTGAGCATTGCGTGGAGTTTTAGTCTCATATAACACCTATTTCTATTATGCTGAGGCTCAAAGTAGGCTGAATATATTACTGAATATATATATTTCCGATCACATCTATTGAATTTGGTTAAATTTGGTCAAATTTGGTGTGATGTTGATGGAGTAGATCAATCACTTGAAGGCTTGTAGTTACGTTATCTGATGAAGGATCTTCATTTCTTTATTCCAGCATCACACGCATGTAAGAATTGTGTGACATTTGGGTATGTAATAGAGAAATATAACACTGAGAATTAATTATTTTACGTGATTGCAAGAAATGACCGCAGATAATATAATCATTTTTTAGTTATTGGACAATTCTTGTTCTGAAACATAAATATAAAATCACACTCTTAAAATAAAGTGGTCATTTAACTTCTGTCAGTGAGAAATAGAAATGGAGGAGAGTGTTTGTAGAATCAGTAAAATTTTGCCACTCTTTGTCAAAAACAAAACTCTATAAAACCTCTTTTATTGCATTTCAAGTAATATTTTTTTTATTAATTTTGTTTCTATTGGAAAATATTATAGCCAAAAACGACACCTCGCGTGGAAGAAAATGTTCCAGCTGGTTATCTAATAACTGACGAAATATTTGGCGAAGATGTTGATTTGAGCGCTGACATAGAATTCACCATCGTCTGGTCTACTTCCTACGCAACAAAGCAAGGCAGATCTGTCGATGAGAAAAAATACAAAGGGTGTGTTGAAAAATTTAAGAATTTCAGCTTTTTTTTAAAGGCCACGTAATATTTACAAACTCAATTAATCACTTGCTTTCTTACTCTCAAAGTGCAGTATTAACAATAGACAATGTGAGAAAACAACCCAGTTAACAAATTCAATTCAGATTCATCGATAAAAAAATATATATATATATATTAACAGTGTCACATAAATGATTGGTTAAATTAACTGAAAACAACTATAGCTTAACACTTTTAATCCCATCATATTTTGTCAAGTATGTGTGAAAATTCCCAAATATTTTTAGTCAAAACAGCAACAATTTAAATTTATTTTTTATCTCGGCTACTTTACTAATCCCAACAAATTAAACAATATATATATATGCATAATTATATTTGTTATAAAACCAATTACTTTTGACAGATGTGTAGACATTAAAACAGTGTATCCAAACGAGGCTAACAAAGGAGTGGCTTATGGTCATTTAGTAGCAAGAGAAATTGCACCAAATATCACAATCGATTTTGAAGAATTTGAAGTATTATATCTCACAATCAAGTTAACAGACAGAAATCAAGAAATTGGAGATGATTCTTCTGAAGGTATTTATTTAATAAAATCATTTATTAATATAAATACTTAGCTAGTCTAGCCTCCTTTTCAAAATCAACGAACCTTGAATATTTTCAAAAGTTAAATATTCGTCCGTATCAATGGACCAGTTAGAGATGGAACAATTGGAGGAGGACGTAAAATGCTTAGCATTAAGATTGAAGTGAAGGTTGGAGACTGTGCTGATGAGGTTAGGTTAGGTCACATTTAAAGCTATTATATGCAAAATCGGCTTGTTCCCAAATCCTAAATTCACAGCAAAATGTTTAACGCATTCAGAAATGACTAATTGGTATAAATGAAGCATATTCTTTTAATAGTGTAACAGTGCTATTATGGGTGAAATGGGTCCGAAACTTTGCTTGACTGCTAGTGATTCAAATAGGCTTAGAAAAGGTAAATATTAAAACCTATTTTGCATTACAATAGCAAATCATACTTAAACCTATACTACAATTTCCAGGAACTCTTACCCTCATCATAATTGACTTGAATGATAACGCTCCGACTTGGGTTGATGACACTTTAAGTGTGGACCGAGTGGTACGAGAAGCCTCTGAAACTGGTGTCGTAATTGGATCAGTTCTCGCCCAAGATATTGACGGACCATTGTTCAATAATATCACATATTTGATAATGTAAGGAGAAAATTAATAACTTTATAATTTTGTCTCTTTTAATCTATAAAACAGTTTCACAATAACCTGATAATATAAGGGTATCCTAGACCATAGTTTCTACATCCTTTACGACCTTTTTACATCCGCAGATCACCAAAAAATACTGTAATCATGTAAAAAATAATAAATATTTATATACATGATTTCTTATTCAAAACAATTAATTTTGCAATACCGTATGCTATTATAACAATATTTAAGTATAATTTTGCTATGGTCCGTGAGGTAATTGTCTTTTATACTCGGTAATTATTAAGATAAGACTACCTAAGATGTATATTTCATCAATTGATAATACTAACAATGAGCGAAACCGGTTCTCTTAATTATATAATAAAATATGGCAGTAGTGTTTAACAAATTGTGGTTTATTTATTTGAATACGATTAAGTCCATTAGGTCATTCAAAATATACAAACTACGTTTCAATGATATTTGCTACGGTAAACAAAATATTTTCTTTTTTAAATAACAAAAACACATTTTTTAGTACTTATTTCCACAATATATTTTTTGATCAGGACCGGTTTCGCTCATCGCGAGCATTATCGAAACCGGTCCTGATCAAAAAATATATTGTGGAAATAAGTACTAAAAAATATGTTTTTATTATTTAACATATCATGCCTTTCCATCAAGAAGTGACAGTTAAAACCTTAAAAATATTTTCTATTTACAGGGCAAGAAATGGAACTCCATCTGATTTAGTATCAATTGGACCACAAACAGGCCAAATACAAGTACTCAACAATAGAGCTATCGATGCTGACACCAATAAGACATATTTTCTTTACTACACAGTAATTGCCACCGATTGCCATCTCGATGATCCTGAAGAAACAGTATGCTGGAAAACACCAGGAGATGTAAAAATTTAAATACTTATTGATATTTGCTTTTATTAGTTGTGCCTGCTTCTTTACTGGTCAGCTTGAAGTCATAGTACAAATAGCTTATATTTAAATTGACTTTAATTGACTGTTATTCTCTTTGAGGGCATGTGTGTTTGTGATATCTTAAAATTGACTCCCAAAATACATCCCACCGCAAAAAGTCATTCATGTATTTAATATAAGAGTTGTATATCATTCTCTTCATCAATTCAGATGACAGTTAGTGTAGATAACTTTAAAGTGAAATTATTTCAAATGGTTTTTATTACAGATTAAATACTTGCTTCAATCTACTAAAATGAATGAATCGTCTGATCTATTTATCCTATTGATAGTGGGAATGGATTTACTAGAATGTATACATTTTATGAAAGGAAGATATTGTGTTGTGGAATGATATCAAGTGGCCCTCTTATAGTATTAAATAGTGCACGCCATAGAGGAGGTCATCAGTAATGTAACTAATAGTTTATGTAAATGAACGCCGTAAAGGAAGAAAGTACAAGCAAATAAATAAACAATCCAGTTAGTCAAGGACCCGCCAACCACAACACAGTGTGTTTCTAAGATAAAATGGATACAGATCATAGCCCCAACAATCTAAGAGTTTACCAAGCAAAAGCATTATTATCATTGGATCTATTCATTATAAATAATTCTGTAAAATGTTTTTTAGTTAGAAATTAGTGTGATTGATACAAACAACAAAGTTCCTTTCACACTGGATGGTGAATTTCCCAATACTATTGAAATTTATGAAAATGCAACTGATGATGAGATTGTCATAATCAAAGGAAGGGATTTGGATAGAGATGGTGAGTTTTTTTTTTCATATATCTATAAAATCCGTGAAAGGTTCACCAAATGTATTATTACATGACATTAAATATTGAGAGAAGCCATTGAACATTAATTAGAAAATATTTATGAACAAAATAGTTTTGTTTAGTTGTTAAATAGTTATGATAGTGAAAGTTGAAATAGCTATCAAAGCGACAAATACATCAAATTTTGGTGGAGCTAAATACTACAAAATAAGTTGATTTTTTTCCTATATTAACACGTTGATCTCCATGGGGGTCACCGGTGACTGGCATGGGTTATTTCATGAGGGCCAGGAGGGTCATTGGTGACCGGCAAAAATGACCAATACATAAAAAAGCAATTATTCAAGTAAAAAAATCATCAAAAATAAAAATAAAAACAATGCATTCTGACATATCCTATCAAATACTACTTAGAAACATATTATCATTGTTTTCACTATTTTACGTAAAATCTGTTGGCGACCAATGTGTTAAGTGTCTATTTGTTTGATACGTGCAAAATTTTCTAACATACAGACACTAGTATTGTGTGTCAGCTTTTTTGTTCTGCACATTAGAAGAAACAGACAGATAAATCAGTAAAACCATTATTTTTAAACTTTCTGTTGATTTTATTGCATAATGCGTAACTAAAGTTATGTCCTAATCAAAATTTCAAAATATGATAGGTCTGTATTAATTCTAGATATCTACAATAAAATCACTTACTTGATAAACTATAAGGAGCATTCTAGTTTGAGGAATTTGTTTTCCGTAAATGAGGACACTGGGTTAGTCTATGTTGATTTAAAGGAAGGAGAAGAATTGGACAGAGACAACGGAGTCACGTCACACGTCATATATCTTATTCTACAAGATAATTACCTTCTAGTTGGAGGTGAGTGGAATTGCTTCATCCGCAATTGATTGTGATGTAATGGTTTCAAAGATGTATTCATGTCATTTTCTATCATGGCTGTTTTTTGTCCAATCAAATTCGAAGAGCCGATCATCAGTATGGGAAAATGTTTATTGGTTTAAACATTGATAAGTCATTTAGTTTTCAGCTACATTTATCTATATCTTATCACAATTTTTTTAAGTGACACGAAAACAAAGAAAACATAATGAGTTGAAATTTTTTATATCGTTTAACCCCTTTAGTCTCAGCCCCATCGGTATTTGCGTAAAATTTATCATCCTCGTTGTTACTTGAACATTTTTTAAAAAATAGAATATAAAAGAGGATCATTTAAATAATGTTGTATCTGTATATATTTAACTAATATATTTTAGTATTGTTTTTTTTGCAAAATTAAATTCAACAATAGTTGAAATAGTGTTTATATCATAACAATAGAGATGTTCCATCCAACTTTTTCTATCTTAGATCTCATGTATCACCTTGTGATTTTTCATTTATTATTCTTTAAATTTCAGATAGAAACTCAAACACTAATACCACTGAAATTACGATTATATTATTGGACGTGAATGACCATGCGCCTGAACTTCCTCCACCAGACACGTATCATTGGGTAATATCTGAAGATAGCAAAAAGGTAACAAAATCTGCAGCAATTAATTTGACATTCAATGCAATATACAAATCATATTTATTTAATTGGTACATTTACATAGAAAAGATTAAAAAAATTGAAATTAAAAGTAAAATAGTCAACCAAGAAAGCTCAAGCGAAATCAACTTTGATACATTAAAAATATCTAGTATTTGTCTACCTAACTCTCGTCCACGTGGAACATGTCAACATCTAAAGCAATGCCGTTGAATATTCTTAATGCTCTAACCGTTGACATGTCCATTGG
The DNA here is from genome assembly GCA_028555115.1 of Himalopsyche japonica. NCBI lineage: Eukaryota > Metazoa > Arthropoda > Insecta > Trichoptera > Rhyacophilidae > Himalopsyche > Himalopsyche japonica. The sequence goes on from JAHFWJ010000461.1 coordinate 1,221,293, forward strand.
TAGACTGGTGTTTATGCCCATGACTTCTCAGAAAAAAATTATGACAAAAATAAAATGTGATATTATCAAGGATGGTAGAGTTCTCATTTTGGCCTCGTATAAGTTGAAAGAAAAATTTGGCAAGGTACAATTCTATTAAATTTTTCAAACTATTAAAAGCGAGCATGCCTTAATGAAAGTCAGTTGAATAAGGCCATCTGTATGTCCTAAAGTAAAAAAGTCTCAAAAACTTTTTCTGAATCTTTTCTACCATACGTTGATATTTGTTAAAATTTATGCTAGCTCTACATGAATGTCTCCATAGATATTCATGATAATTCAACAAAAATAATATTTATATACTTATTATAATAAAATTTTAGGGTTTGAAACTAGTTCCTGATGTGATAGCTCCAGATAAAGATGAAGAAAACACAGACAATTCTCGAGTTAAATATAATGTGCTAAAATTGACACCTACCAGCCAAAATACCAATGAGTGCCCAGAAGACTTATTCGAGATACTTAGTCCTGATAATGTGACTGGCACATTGATTACCGGAAAAGACTTGAAAGGATGTTGGGGTTCATATGATATTTTAATTGAAGTAAGTTTTAAAGAAAATATATACCTCATAAAACTTCTTTCAAACACTTTTTCGTCGAAGAAAAATTAATTTAATCCTAATTTGGTCTATGTTTGTGCTCATTTTTTATTTTTGAAATATTAAAATACTGATATTGGCTTTTTTAAGTGGTTTAATTGGCGGTCCATTGGTGATTTATTAGAAATTGATGTTTGGTATTGGTGATTGTTGAGAAAAATTATCCTTAAAAAGATTTTAAATATATGATAGATGACTGGGTGAAACCTAAAAGCCATTTGAGACTGAGCAGCCATGGTCACTTGGATTATATTCTAAGGCAATTTGCTAGAAACCAGGGGGTCACCTATATACTGTCAACTTTTCAGAGTGATTTTGTAATCATCCAGAATGGAGATTACCCTGATCCCTGACAGAATTTATTGAGCAAACAAGCTGTGATTATGTAACAAAATAAAGGCATTAATACTGATTTTCAATCTATTACTCTAAAGTAATAGGTAATTAGTAGCTGTCAGGACAGATTTCGAACAGAAAGACAATCTGCAGTTAAGGTCAACATTTTTTTTAAATTTTCCAGGCTTACGATTTGGGACACCCACGGCAATCCAGTAACGAAACATACAAGATTACAGTTAATCCATATAACTACATTACACCCGAATTTACATATCCCGTTAACGATCAAGAAATTCAACTGGCCAAGGTTAGTTACTGAACATAATGACATATTTTTTCACAATATTGTTCATTCGGTTTGTACCATTTATTTTTTTCAATCTTAATTGCTTCAGCGATCACAATTAGTCTGGAAACCTCCATAATAGTGCAGAATGTCTTTTGAAAATTAAATGTTACAATATGTTATAAGCCAAATTTAAAACCAGTTTGCTTTCTTATTATAGTCCACAAATTTTGTGATTGCAACTTTTTTCTGTTACTAAAATTACAAAATTATCTGGTTGAGAATGCATTATTATTAAATAAGGATACCTTCCATATTGCTTCTTTTCGTTTTAAATTCACTTGAAAAAATGTTTTTTTTTTTGTAATTGAAAGTTTTCTTATGGTCAGTAGCTAACATGTAACATTTTTTTGAATTATAGTATTTTACATTATATTAATTTAGGAATTTGCCTCTACTGGAGACTTGTACTATACAAACAAAACGGCATTCCAAAACATACATGCTGAGGACACAGATGGACTCGATGCTGGTGTCGTCAATTTTGAAATTGAGGGACCAGGTATGTATTCTCAGTATTATACCTTCAAATGCTTCTAAACGAAGAAATGTTTGCAGCAAATAACTTAAATAAGCTCACTGCGAAACTTATCACTATCCCACAAAAGAATTGCTTTTTTGTATTGAAATTCCCTTTTCATGATTATAAATAATGTATCATGTTGAATTCCTGCAGTAACCTTTCTGTCAAAAAGTTAAACTTACACCTGTTTGTAGCATGAGACAGTGTCGTGGTTGTTTAAGCTTTAAACGTGAATAAAGACTTTTAATTACTGTCAATTTGGCCTCATGTGAAATGTCAAAACTACAAGTATCTGTTACTGAGACAAGCTAAATGATCAAACAAAAACAGTACAACAAAAATTATTGAGGATTAAACAAGGTATTATAGAGACACAAGAAAGCGAATGAAATAAATTGCAGACACGGTTGATCTAAAATTGAATAGAAATGACAAACAGAGAGAGATTTCATACTTAAATATCAAAATGTATAAAATTCAACTAACTTGTCATAAAATTGTATGATATGTGTATATTTAAATGTAAACTTTTCAATATGGCGTATGAAATAAAAAATTTAACAATTTAATTTTATTTATTTCAGTCGAGATGAAGGAATATTTTACAATAGAGAATCTTCCAGGAAACCGAGGAAAACTGGGACTTCTCAAACCTATCAAGGACGACGTAACAAGAATTACTGTGAGTTATACAAAGAAAAATATAAGTTGAATACGATGACACTTAGCATAAGGGATATTGTGGGAAAAAAATGTTACAAGATTCAAATCAATGAGAAAGTCAATCAGATTGATGACTAAGTTCCAATCTAAGTTCCAAACAGTGTTTTTATTTATCCGTTGTTCCACCAAAACATTAAATAGATTCATTGAATTTGGATATTTGATATTTTGTGGTAATGGGAAACTGAGTCATTCCTATTTTTCCTTCGCCAGAAATCTACGCTTATCAGGTTTAAAATTGATAGTTACTTAGATTACGACGATTACAATGATTACAAAGTCACGTGTATTTACTGAACAACACGAAAAGCGTCTGAATTATTTTTATTTTGACTAGGAGGAGTGCAGCTTGCAGCTCTGGGGTAGGTTTTTTCCATGTAAAACATGTCGAGGATGGCCACGCGACTAGCCAGCGGTACATGCAGCCATTAAATGATTTTTTAATGAAATGTAAAAACAGGGACTCAGATAAATACTCTGCTACCCGTATAAATAAAAATCTGATTCAAAATTAAAACTAGTTAACCTTTTGAAATTCATACAGGGTGGAGAGGATCTAATCTTTCTTATTTCAAGCAACAGTTATTTGGAAGAAACAAAAATTTTGCGCCATATACATATTTCCATAGTATAGGAATAATCTATTGTATTGATTTCAGTTACAAGTCAGGGCAACTGACAAAGGTACAGATCCACGTGAATTATCGTCAACTGTATCATTTTCATTCAAATTTCTCGCTACCACTGGAGATCCTGTTTTTGACAACAGAACAAGTATGGTTAACTTTACAGGTATGTTATTTTGAATGATTCAACAGACAACCTATACAGTATACAATAAACCTTATTACTCTTTACTGCAATTTTATACGACATTATTTGGTGGCCTTACAAACATTAGGCATATTGACAGCTCTTCTTTCCTCAATTGGGAGTGTCTTTGAAGTAGCTGCCCAAGACATGATGGACAAGATCATGCTCTCTCGATAATAAAAAAGCTATCATAAATTGATAAAGTGATTGAAAAAAATCTGGAACTTAAGTCCATGTGAGCCGTTACAGAAGCCATTGGTGTTGACCACTTTCCCACGAATTCCACGAGAAGAAAAATTTTCATCATCAATTGAGATATAATATAGGAGAAAAAAGTAGATGTTATTCAAAAGATATTGACTTCAATTTTAATAATATTAGAAACCAAAAAAATATCATCTCAAAACTCTCATGTTTTTATATCAATAGGTTAAGTGATGCTTCAAAATTGATCTGTGAAAGATGTCAAGTTGTAGTACAATGAAGTCTCAATTCAATAGTTACTTGACATTTGAATGATATTCAAAGTTGTTATTTTGAGTTGTATTGTAACAAACTATTTAACCGTTGATTGCTTAATATGTTTGGGTCTAATGAAAATGAATGAAATTTATTTACAGAATTCTCTACAGGAATGGAAGAATCGAGGCAGTTGGAAAAAGCTCAGGATCCCAAGAATATACCTTGCCCAAAATGTTTCATAGTTTATTACTATATTCTTGGTAAAAAGCCAATTTTTAATACATATAATCAAAATATCACATGATAATAAATTTAAAAATCTTTATTGATTTTATGAGAGCACATTGTTTTTTACTGTTTTTATTTTAAAAATATACTTCAGCCTCTATACTTTTAAATTGAAAAATTTTCATTGTTTATGTGTCCAAAAATTATCGACAGTTGATAATTTAAAGTGACTAGTCGCATTTGTCACAGAAAGTCACCAAAAACATTCTATCTTATTATATTTATCTAAATTCATTTTTTACCAGATGACGAGGCCAAGGAGTTATTCAAACTAGATAAAACTGAAAACATACTGTCTCTTCTGAAATCTCTGGACAGAAATGAAGCCATACAGCACATTTTTCGAGTAGCTGCTTCTAATTCTCCCAACGGCCCAGAGTCCATTCCAAGTCAAGCCTCGATTTTGACTGTTACCATAAATGTAAGTGTGAAACTTATTTTACTACACACTCAATCTTTTAATAGATAAAACATGATAACCATTTATCCTATTCTGTGTTGATTTATATAACTTAATCCATTCAAAGTTAACAACTCATAAAAAGGATAGTGTTACAATGTAAGCACATTCTTGCTGTCTTAATGATATCATCTTAGTAATTTCTCCAGAAGAACACTTTGTAATATTCATGAAAATTCCTACAAGTATCCGAATTTTTTTAATAATATTTTCCCTATGTAACTATATAACTCTTTAAAAGAGTATTAATTAATAATTAAATTCAGTGAATTGTTTTAAAATTTGTCCTCGTTTCAATGTAAATTTTAAACATATATTTGTTCTCTTTTCTGATTTATTAATTATGTAAAAATATTACAATATGTAGAACTTTCATTATAATTACTTTTTGCTATATTTATATCAGACGAAGATATATTATAATATATTTGAAATAAGCTATTCGAGGTGTATTGTATTGTCTCATAAAATTGAATTTGTTTATCCAATTTTTATTAATTCTATAAATATTAATTCTACACATGATCTATGAATGATTTTTGACATTCACATTATTGTTTTTTATTTCAATGTAAAAAATTTTCTAATGATTTAATATTTGACCACAAATCTCTAACTACATAATAAAGAGTGTTGAATACCACATCTGTTAGGTCGTTTACATTTCTGAAATCAGTGTCAGTAGAGAACTGCAAATGCTCAGAATTCAATAAAGATCTAGGCTCGAGAGTAATAGTTTTTTCAATTATGCGCTTGAAATTCTAAGAAAATATTTACTGATTGAATAATCAAAAATGACCTTCCCAGATGATCGATGAACAAACCTTAACAAAACTTCTAACAATATTCAAGTTTACTTGTGTATGTATAATATATATGTATCATTTAACCATTGTGAATGAAGTGAAGAGATTTGAATTTTGTACAGTGAAACCTCGATTCTGCGTTTTTCATGGGACCCTAAAAAATAAACGAAAAATGCGGAAAACGAGGAATGTGGGAAAAATTTAAATATTTATTAAAAAAGGTAAAATTTAAGAAGTGTCCCGCATTCCTTTAATTTTCAAAGATGGGTTACACAAAAATTGGTTAATATGAGAGGGTATTGTGAAAGTTATATTAATTAAATCTTATTTATTGAAATATTCGAATAGTGTTTTAAACTTCTTCTTGTGAAATTCTTTATTAGAGAAAATCTCAAGACATTTGGATGAACATTAATTTCTTTGGTTAATATATAAGATTTAATGTGTTCAAACACACATATTGTATTAATAGAAAGATTTATCTTACCAAAGCCGGTCAATTATAATAATATTTAGACGTTAGATCGAGGAAATCGATAAACTGAGAACGGTTAATGCGGGATTATTTAACATTGTTCTTATGGGTGTTTGACGGGACTGTAAAAAATTAACGAACCATACGAGAAAACGTATTATGCGAGAACAGTTGATCGGGGTTCCACTGTATATATATTTTTGTTTTTTATTTGTTTTTCAGGTGAAGGAACTAGATCCAAGGCCAAAGTTTTATCCTGTGCTATATACCAGTGGAATCACTATTACAGATAATATAGGAAAATCTTTATTTCAATTGATGGTATAACAAGGCTTTTTTTTGCTAATATTTATGTTAAATTGAAGAAAACATCTGTGTATACCATATGCGTTACAGTGAAATAAGTGAATTTCCGTGAGAGATTCTGTGTTGAAGCGATCAGAGATATATTTTCCATGGAATTCGTCATTTTTGCTAGTTTCAATTCCCAAGACTTGAGTTTTTAGTACATTTTATTAATTCAAATCAAACAGTTGCCTTTTAATGAATGATAGAAGAAATATATGTACATAATAGATGGATGGGCTTAGAGACTTTTCTGTGAGTAATGATTTACAGTAATCTTTGTTTTTGATGAGCCCCTTAATAATTATAAATTAGGTCTTCACTGTGATGGTTAGTTTTGTTTGATCAATCAAATTAATAGAACAGTAAAAAAGATATTGGAGAGATCAACTAACCAATCGGTTTTTATCCATTAAATTATAATTGAGTTAGAAATCATGTTACCATTATAAACCATGATAAGATTTTTTATTTATTACAAATACTGCCAATTGTATAATGTTATCCTGCAAGAAGAGTATTTTTTACAATATACACTTATTATGTTTTCATGGATTGTGACAGGCGACTCACTCAGAACACTTGAAAATAGAATTTGGTATCATGTCAGAAACCATGATGTGCGACACTACTTTGGAAGGAGTCAAAGATCAAGCATTCTCACTCGACAACGACACCGGCTTAATGACACAAAACTTTGAACCAAAGAGCTTTATGAAGGGAATGTTTGAATTCAATGTCTCAGCAACTGACAAAGGTAAATAAAAAAATTGTGTTTTACAATATCGACTGAGATTAGTTTCTTGATAGAATTTCAATATCAAATTTGAATTGTAGAAAATTTGTGCAATTCCACGTGTTGTCGTTCACAACTTGGGTTTCACCTTTCGGAATCCCCAGGCATTCTATCACATGGATGCAATCAATGAGTCAACAAACATATATATTTAATTCCTGTATTATGTCACCTGATATTTAATTCCACCTCTCTATTCCATCTCTCTAAGTATCTCTATGTTTCAAATTACCCAATCGCATTTTAATGGTAGTTGATTATATGAAATCTTTTCATCAAAAACTCATTAACTGTATGTATTCTTTATAAAACTTTGTCATGTGTAAATTGAATGATATTATAATCAAGTCAATAGCTATGAAAGTTTTTTCAGACATAGATTTGGATCCTAGCCCAAGGGTCTGTGTTTTTACTTTATTTGTCAGTGATGGTATTTGTTTTCTTGTGAATATTTTCATTTGGTTAATAACCATTTCCATTTTGAGCTGCATAAAGAATATCGCATCACGGAATAGTTTATTTATGTTAATTAATAAAAAAAGGTTTCCAGGGATAATCAGATTACATTTTAAAATAAAATTAGCTAATGTTTGAAATTTTAATACTAATAACTTATTTTTTTAAATTATTATCTATCAATACACTGTAATCAACAGTTAAGATGTTAGCAGTCAGCAGGTTAAAAGAAAAGAATCAATGTACCGGGCCAAACTCTTGCTTACGAAAGGAAAAAATATTTTCATACATAATTATGTCAGAAGGTTTCAATTGAAATTTCTTTATAGTATAAAAAACGAATAAAGTCTTGCTAATCTAATTTTGATACATATTTCAGACGGTGGAACAGATATGGCTGAAGTCAAAATCTTTTTAATATCAGATGAAAACAGAATATCATTCAAATTTGACAATGTTGATACAGATGTTGAAAAGGGGACACTTTTTGTAAGTAGAAACATTCATCTTTTTTTATTGTATTAACATTGAGTAAAAAGGTTCAAATTTAAATATAGTGTATCACACCCTCGTTGTGCCAGGTGCCTGAAGCGATGTCATGATGCCTTTCACAACGTAATTAATAATGTTAAGAGCTGAGGTAACTTAAACACTATTGATCCAAAATTGATCATACTTTTGTTGTATTTCTTATTGTGTGTTCTGGCAGCAATGTCCAAGATCCCCTGAGATGATGCGTCTCTGTTTTTCGAGCCACGCGTCCAAGCCCTACGTTGGCAACACCTTTTCTTCTCCCCTCTCTTCTCTACCCAAGCCACGCCATCCGGGTGACCCAAGCCAGGCCATCCGGGTGACGCCGTTATGTACGTCATTGATGACGTTGTTTTTGAACGCGCCTGAAGTGTTACGCGATCGTCGCTACAAAAACAAATCCGTAAACATCGACACGTGCTGACTATTTTTAAAGTCACTAAATTAGCATCCGTGCGTAAACCACTGTAGTGCTTCCAAAGTGACGTGACTTTTAATTTATATTATATATAAATATCGTAATCATGCGCGATGTATCGTTGGCTTCGAATGAAGACTCCGCGTCGGAAGACGAAACGAACGCCGGCCAGACGCCAAGCGTGGCGGGTTTGGACAGACTGGAGAGCCAGATAGTAAGTTCTTGTTTCAATCGAAACAAGATCAACCGTCCACCTCACGGCCCGAAAGAATCCCCCTCGAGTCGATAGGAGATTCCTTTCGCCTCCCGAAGGAGGCCGCCCCGTCCAATAAACAAGAACTGACAGCGTTGGTCGGGACTGTGGGACCAAGGAGCTCTTACAGCTCAGCTGACGGGGAGGACGCCTTACTCGAGGGCCGGCAGTTCGTCATTGAGTGGGTGGGTGAGGGATAAATAAGACGGTACCTCTTAAACCCGCGGAGCTGTTTCAGTCAATCAAAGGAAAGTTCGGAAGAGACTCTTCCCACCAACTTATAACTGAAGAAATTATGCAAATAGTGTGTGGGAAGAGGGCCGAACAGATCCAGCACCGCCGAAACCATCCGGGCCAAGGTGAAGGTGGAACACGTCAGGGACAGACTGGCGAAAATGCCCCCCCAGGTTGCAGGAAAGGCTGGCGAGACGTAGACCCTCGCCTGAGAATGATAGGTTGCCCTTTCGGGAGCAAGTCCCGACGCCCAGTGTTAGGAGGGTCAGTAGTGGTAGACCTTCAACAAGGTACAATCGAAGGCCCCCCTACAAAAAAAAAAACAGGGAATTGCACAAAAGAAAGAATCTTCGAGGGGGGCGCCGCCCCAGATGACGCCAAACCCTTCAAAGGGGGTTGCCTGCGACACCTTGTGGAAGTTTGGAAGGCAGAAGGAGCCCCCTTACTCCTTCTGAGGATGTTAGGGGGGTGGGGCACATTCCATTCACCCTGAAGCCACCCTTCTCCCTCAGACACCACATCTACTGCGGGAATTCCAGACGCCGGTAACGGGCAAGATGTAGGCCCAAGTAACTGTGTTAAAGGAACTGTAAATCTTGGGAGCGGCAGATGGAACGCCCAGCTACCTCTCGAAGTTATTTTCAGTCAGGAAACGGATGGCGGAAAACGACCAATCTTCTACGTGAAGATGTTGAATGGTTTTCTTTTTGGATCCCAGACCTTTCAAGCTGTTCAACCATGGCTGAGTTCCGCAGTCCCTGCAAAGGAACAACTGAATGATAAAGATAGACCTGCATCAGGCATACCTCCATCTTTCTATAGCGAAGCGACATCGGCAAATCCGCTGCCCTGCTTCAGAGAGAAGCTGATCCGGTTCACAAGCCTCACCTTCGGTCTATCAGCGGCTCCACGAATGTTCACATTACTGACAAATTGGGTAGCTGAAAAACTTCGGGGCCGAGACATTTGAAGGATTACGTACCTGGACGACTTCTTGATTGCAAATCAATCCAAAACAGTCCTAACCTCTCAAGCATTAGAGATCGTAGGGTTTCTAAAAAAGCTAGGTTGGACAGTAAACTTCAAGAAGTCAATCCCTGTACCCTGCCAGAAACTGGAATTCCTGGGGATCGAGTGGGGCACTTACACCAAGAGCATATCCCACGAAAAGTGCACAGCTCTCCGCAACGCAGTGCAAGAGATGACACAGAAGCAGGAATGGTCCCTCAAATCAGCTCAGTGTCGTCTGCCGCCTCACCTTAGGGTTGCGATTCTAGGTCCAGCCATAGAGGAGTTGAATTGGTGGGTACAGACAATTGGAGTGGCAACACCCACTGCACAGACCAATTTTTCGCCACTTTCGAACCACGGACGCTGCAGATTGGGGAGCTCAACTGAACGACACCCTCATGTCGGGACAGTGGAAGTGGCAACATCGGTCATGGCACTCCAATCGGAAGGAGCTGTATGCGGTGATTTCGGCAATCAAACTGCAAGCCGATGAAATAAGAGGAGCAGAGGTACTTTTACAGTCGGACAACAGGTTAGTAGTCTTATATATGTTATAAACAAAGAAGGAGACACGCGGTCGCTAGACCTCTTCACACTGACACAGGAGATGGTTGCATTGGTCGACAAGTACGGCATCTCCCTAACTGCGCAGTACCTATCGGGAATTTACAACGGCACGGTCGACCGTCTATCTCGCGGAACACAAGTTCCCGAGTGGTACATTCCCGGTACAGCAACAGAGCAGATCTTCGATCACAGAGGCACGCCCGAGATCGTCAAAAGAGTCGCGAGTAATTCCCAGGTATGTATCTCACGACAGCTCCGACTGCGGTGCTCTGTATCACAACGCTTTCAGCCGCTTGTGGGACTACGAACTGGTGTGGGTCTTTACCCACCCGAACATGATTCCCCAAGTATTGGCCCACCTGAACACGGCGGGAGGGAGATATCTCCTCGTCGTACCAGACTGGAAGAAACCATTCTGGGGAGCAGACCTTCAGAGGAGAGCGACAGGGCTGCCACACACGATACCCAACTTGGCATCAGTGCGGGTGGGCATGTCAACCGGCCAACCACCTCCAAAATACAAGACCTGTCGCTCCATCTGTGGAGGATTTCGGGTGGGAGAGTCTAATTCGCGAGTGGAGCCTTGAAGGAAAAGGGCTGCTATCATCAGGGTAGCGTCAGTCCACCCTGATGATAGCGTACCGATTGGCATGGGTTAGATGGACCACCTGATGCAACCTTAGATCAGTGGTCGCAAATCACCCCATCCGGAACAAGTTGCCAGGTACTTAGCTCACCTCTACCTCAGAGGAGGCTTGGTGTACTCCACAATTGGGGTGCACAAGTCAGCCATAACAACCTTCTGCAAACCAGTGGGCGGCGTGGATATTAGCGGAAACGCCCTGGTGAGGCGTGTATTCCGAGCCATATCCCTAGCCAGAGTAGAGACCCCGAAAGCCTCTATATGGGATATCAGGAGGAAGTCCGTCACTTGAAGGCAACCACTCCACCTACATCCAGCCTATATGAAGTGTCTTGTAGGACGGCAACATTGCTACTACTGACGTCGGTTAGACAAGTTCATGAAGCTCAAGACATTGCTCAGATATTCAGACAGCGGGCTTACAGAGGAACAGGACCAAATAACTCTATGGCCTGTGTTCGGGTCAACTACCCATCAGCAATCGGGTTGGCACTTTAGGAAAGGAGACACGTAAAATATAGCCCCAATATATTGGCTTCGCCAACTGGTTAAAGCCTCGGAAGGAAGTCCAAAGAAAGGCGGAGACCTCCAAGAACTATTTCTTACAGCTATGGGGCCCGATAAGCCGGCCTCCAGGACAGCCATAGACGAGAGGTAATAACTGGCGAGAGTGATCACATCCGACGGAAGGCCTTATCACTAACCATTTCCAGCCAGTCTAGATGGCCACAAAATCGTACCCGGACCATCAGCTGAAGACTGGTTAAGATCTCACATTGATGACATAACTCTTCCCCCACGAGCCACCAGGTGATAACAAACATTCACTCAGAGGATCTTGGACATTGCTGCCAGAACACACAATATAGGAGTTTTACCTACCAATAAAACTCTTATTGTGTTTCCAGTAATGTCCAAGATCCAGGTAACCCCTACCTGGTGCACCTTGAGTGACAATGACATACATAACGGCGTCACCCGGATGGCGTGGCTTGGGTAGGGAAGAGAGGGGAGAAGAAAAGGTGTTGCCAACGTAGGGTTTGGACGTGTGGCTCGAAAAACAGAGACGCATCATCTCAGGGGATCTTGGACATTGCTGGAAACACAATAAGAGTTTTATTGGTAGGTAAAACTCCTATATTTTCTTCTTTTGTCAAAGTGTCAGTAAGACTGAATTTTAATTACCTCAGCTCGTCCATTTTTGTTGTTTCATGTTAAATGTTAGACAATAATTTTTTATTTTTTTATTCATAGATCTATCATCATACAAACTTATTGAGTGATGTGTTTGATTCTTTTTTAATTACAGATAGCAAACACATTCACAAAGTATTTTGGTTTCAAATGCAATATTGACTATGTTCTTAAAGCAAATGAAGGCGGTGTCGCCATCGAAAATCAAACAGAAGTCCGAACACATTTCATTGAGAACAATTTGGCCATTGAAGCAAGTGTAATAGAAGTGTATGTATCCCTTTAATTATATATAATCTTTTTGTTTGGGCTCTTATTCAATTGATTTTACCTTCTATGTCAAACCAATGTTCAATTATGTTTCTAAAATATAACAGAAAAAAATTGGTTGTCTGTAAAGTCGGTTTACGGACGATAGTTTAACGTGACAACGTCATAAGAAAACATTGATGAAATGATTGCATACTTTTATGAATAAAATGGAATCATTTTTATTGAATTATCATTATTTTGTATGGATACGAAGAAGGACTGAAATGAAATCTACAATTTTTTTCTGAAAGAAATCGTTGATAATTTATTGTTAAAAGTATATTTGTTGTATGTTAATCAGATTTTTAATATGCAAGAATTAATTACCTTTATTGCCGCAATTGTTGTTGTAATATAAACAATGAAAACCACATTAACATTTCACTTCACTTTATAAACAGTTGTAAACAGATCACGTGTAGGTACTGTAGGTGTATAAGTTGTGTGCTGCCTCTGTCTCTTTTCTACTCAGGCGCATCGACCAATCGAGTGGAAGAGAGATAGATGCGGCACAATCCGAACGGTAGGCCGATCGTGCCTCTCTATCGCTTATCCGCGCTCTCGCTCGCACGCTTGCCTTCGGCGTAATTCGACAAACGGGACAATGAGTCATGTTTTTTCATGCGTGCAGCGGGCGTTCATCAATTTATAAGACGTTGTCACGTCAAAAAATGTTGGGTTATATTTCTGCTATATTTATGTGGGGATCCAAGTAATATTTAAAAATTCGGTGTAATGAAAGAAAGAATGCTTTAGAAATTGCTAGTTAGATTGGGTTACCGTTTACTATCAGTGCAGCAAAATCAGAAAACCTCCATATTGTACAAGGATATGACTAATGATAATCTGTTTCAATGATAGCTATGTAAGGTAGCTTCAAATTCAAGTTGTGGTAATGTCTATGTCTAGTGTCAATTTATTCTCCTTGAATTATTCGAATTTCGAAAATGACAGATGACTTTTAATGTGTTAACTGTCACGTCTTGGTGAAAAGGAAATATATTTTAAATAATAAAAAACACTTTTAATACTATTTTATGATCAAGACAGGCCCACTGATAGAACACAAAGTACAAATAAGGCTTTTATATATAAAATTTGATTAATAATTAGCGATGAGTGAAACCGGTCCTGATCATAAAATATATTATAGAAATAGTACTAACAATATATTTTTATTATTTAAGATATCTGATGCATTGTTAATTTGCTGTAATCGAAAATATAATAATTAGCATTGTCTTACACTATTTAGTTAAAAATATAAGTACATATTATTTAATATGAAAATTTACAGCAAGAAGAGTGATGTGGTCTTGATGAGATCACTCCGTGAAGACTTGTGGACGCAGAAGTATTATCTTCAAGACATACAGACGGGCAGCAATGGCAGTGGAAATGTGGAGTCATTGGAAAAAATGCTGCAAATTGTCCTTATTGTTGTATCGACTGTACTCGGTACATTATGCATAGTTCTTCTGGTGGTATACTGTCTCAGAACAAGAAGGTTACAAATATTTAGTATTTATGTTGTCAGTTTTCATGTCTCACCATATTGTTGGCCTAAACATTGAGCAGTTCATGTTCCAGCAGTTCTCATTCGTACAGCGAGATCTGTTTACATAGTGACATCTTTTATTTGCGATTTTAAGTAACTGAATCAATGCATGCTATGCATGCCAAATGCTTAGAAGTCTATCAGATTAAGACAAGAGCAATTGTACAATAAGTTTTATCTGCATAACAATTGAGTTGATACAAAAGCTCTGACGTTTTCTTAAAATGATATAAAAACCATTATTTTTAGCTTATTTTACTGATTCAATCATAAAATTTCCATAGGTTCTTATAATATATTTTTTGCTTTCTACTAAGTTATAAGCACCTTTGGAGTATAATTCGATTGATATTGATGCAATAAATAATTTTTCATCGGCGATCGAATTTTACTCCACTGGTATCAAAAAGTGATAGAAAGATGGGACAATATATACCGATGGTAATTAAATAATTGCTGAAATCAAAATAAAAAAACTTAAAATAGTTCAAAACTTTTGTTAGATATCAATATAATACTAAATTGGTATTTTAAATAATGATAAATTTTTAACAACATATATCAGATGTAATTTATGATATCGACTGAAGGTACTTGATGGAATTTCAATATCAAATTTGAATTGTTAAAACTTTGTACAATTCCACATGTTTCGTCACTAATGAGTCAGTTCTGTTACATTTGTGTGATAGAATGCCTGAAGATGCCGAAAGGCTAAACCCCGGTTGTTAGTGACAAAACATGTGGAATCGTACAAAGTTTTAACAATTCAAATTTTATATTAGATGTGTTTTTACAACACTATCTTCTGTCTTAAGGCTTTAAAATTTTTCTCTGGTTCCAACTGACGTCATGATATATTTTCACCAAAAAAATAAAAAATTATATACATTGGAAATATTTCTTATGATATTTTTGCAGTCTCACTCAACGTTTGAAAGCCATATCCACAGTTGAATTTGGATCTCAAAAATCGGGACTCAACAGAGTCGGTGTTACAGTACCCGGTACCAATAAACATGCTCTGGAAGGATCCAATCCTGTATGGAATGCAAATTTGAAGTCACCTGATTTTGATGCCATCAGGTGAGAATCTTATTTGCTATTCACTAGTAGTTTTTTTTTTTTTTTTATTATTTAAAATATAATGCCTTTCCATCAAGAAGTGACAGTTAACACCTTAAAAGTGATTCACTACTAGTATAAATTAAAATTGATTGCTTTGCTATTCTATTTGATGTGTTACTAGATGTGACATATGTTTCGCATATCTGAAAAGCATCTTGAGACCAACCAAATTTTAAGGTTATTTTTACTATGGTAATCTATCAATCTAATTCTTTGTTAAGGAGTACTTTCCCTTTTTACTGGACGTGAAAAGAAGGTTAGAGCCACTCCGGAATACCTTATGCATTATTCAACTTTGAAGTGTCAAATTTTAATTACAATGTGTAATAACAACATAATGATGGTTCATAAATTTTACATTTTAATTTGTTCTTTCAAAATGATGAAAATATTTTCTTTCCAGCAATATATCTGGTGATTCTGATTTAATTGGAGTAGAAAACAGTCCTCAATTTGCTCATGACAATTCTGGATACACAAAAAATAAACCAAAGGTAAGCTTTCAATTTTTTAGTGACAGTCAATTCAAAACATTGTTAACATGGTTTCTAAATAATGTTTCAATTTTCAGTCTCCAGTAAATCACAGAAGGGTGACTGTATATGGGCTCAACGAGCCGAGTGCTTAGAGGAAATTATCATATTAAGAATCAACCTTTCAAGATGGATTATAAAATAATTTGATGTTAATGTGTACTATTAAAAATTCTCTATTATTTTGCTTCAGAAATAATCAAAAGATATATTTTGGACCTACAATTTTTTATAAAAATATCAACAAGTATTGAAATACAATAAATATAGAATTTCTTGATTCGTAGCTGTGTAAAATTTTATCTACAATGATTGATTTTGAATATTAATAAACTTTTTCATCTATTTTTTATGCATTGTTCAAAAAAATGTACATTTTTTTTCATATCATATTACTCAAAAATTCATTGGGAATACGTTAGTCTACATTACGTTAGAATACATTGTTTGTTTTATTTTTAAACTGCATTGTGAAGAACGATAGTTATAAAAAGTTTGAATAAAATGTAAATTGTAAATATTTTTATTAATTATTGTTTCAATATGAAAATTGAGTAAATAGATTCAATTATTTGTTTATTTAAAAAAAAATCTTAGACATGTTTTATGATGTAGATCAACAATAGGAAACTTGGGGTTTGTGGATATTGTGATGCCACATTTATAAAAAAGCAAATGAAAGATTATTATAGAATATTCAATGTTTAAATATATTCTTTATATTGTAATTAGGCATGTAGAGTTACAACATTTGGGTTTTTCTTATCCTTTGTGTATTTTAAAGGTAGAACTCTATTTAACCACCTGAATTAGAGTTCAATGTGGTGTCCAAGAATGTATGGCACCATTCCAGGATAGTCATTGGTGCTTGTAATATTTCAATAATCATTTACATTATAATCCAATATTCTTTTTGGTGTAATATGGTGAATATGTTTACTGACATTTATGGAGAGCAAGAGTAAATTCAAAAAAAAATACATTCAATTATATAATACAGGTTTTACACTTCAAATTGGAAATTTTACATTTCAAATACTATGTCTTTCTATCAAGAAGTGACAGTTAACACCTTTAAAGCGATTTTTTATTGATACAAATGATGTTTTTTTTGATTTAGAATAAATTACCTATACCCACCTATTAGCTCATAACAAGAAAATATTATTAAAATTACCTTTTTTAAAACATACAAGTACATTGCCTTGCCAAACAAAATTTATATATACCCCTTAAAAGTG
This sequence comes from Himalopsyche japonica, assembly GCA_028555115.1. Taxonomy (NCBI): domain Eukaryota; kingdom Metazoa; phylum Arthropoda; class Insecta; order Trichoptera; family Rhyacophilidae; genus Himalopsyche; species Himalopsyche japonica. Next base: position 1,238,392 of record JAHFWJ010000461.1, read on the forward strand.
ACTTTTCATTTCTGTTCAATAATAGAATGTTAAAATTTAAATATATATATTTGAAATCATAGTTCCAAAAACAAATGTCACGCAGGTAAGACTTTCTTTTGTCACCACCAAATGAATATTGTCACAGGGTAGACTAAAAAGGAGAAAATCAAAGACATAAAATGCCTGAAGGTACAATACATTCTTGTATTCTAAATTTGGGTAAGTGCAAATTTTTGAATGTGTATAAATCTATTTATTCTAAAATAAGCCAAGCTATACATGTAAAAAATTATAATTTTCAAGCTATACACGTAAAAAATAAATTAAAATTAAAATTTCAATTTTATATATATTAACTATTTTCACTAAAGAGTTTCTTCTAAACAAAACAATATGGATCACTATTTTTATATTTAACATATTTCTCATATGTTGACCTAAAAATGAATCTAGGATTATGGTATTACAATAATATTCACCTTATCAAAAATCATACCATCTCTACCATACTGGCAGAAATTGGTTGGTCACGAATTGATAGATCTAAACAAAGAGAAAAAGAAAATTTATTGCTTAAAGATTGAGACTGCAGCCTAGATATTTAATAAATAGTTAGTTATAGTGTGACCGAATATTGTTAGCAGTAAATGGAGGGGGAAAAGTTTATACCGATAAATCTGCATTTGTGTACTTTTCGATAATAGAAATAGCTTTTTTTGCCAAACTAAAAATAAATAAAACACTTGAATTAGTCCAAAACAAAGAGTTATATCTCAGATCAGATAACAGCAATCAAAATCCATGTTTCTGATCCTAAATCTCTCAATGACAAATAAGTAAACCATTAGTTAGAAGTCACTAGTGTTCTTTATTATTGAAGGTTGTTAGAGGGAACAAGCTTTTAGCACTTTCCACATTTTTGTCATCATGTCTAATTTACTCAAATATTTAATGCCAATGAAAATTCAAAATTGAATCAATTATTTGATCCACTTATGATGCATTCATATAACTTTATATATATATATAGGGTAAAATTATATGATAAAATTTAATCGAAACCTACCAAAGGAACTAAAATAGATTGTTCAGCTAACGACTGGTAGTTGTTTCAGCAGCATATCTATACAAAGGTTTATTTTCATTATTAAAAACACATTTTTTAGTTTAAATATTCCTTATTTCTACAATATATTTTATGATCAGGACTGATTTTACTTATTGTGAGTGTTATCGACTGATCAGCTGATAATGTTCTCAATGAGTACTAAGAAATGTGTTTTTATTATTTAAAATATCATGCCTTTCTTCAAGAAGTGATAGTTTAAGTGACAAAGGTTTACTAAAAAATCGAATTTTTCGTTGTCAGATGAGGAATCACCACCTAAAGGAACCGTGGGTATTACGAAATGTATAATTCAGGCACTTTTAGACTCGATGATGGTCTCTAAAAAGAATCCGAACACAAAACTTTATTTAAAGAGTAATGCTTCTATTAAAAGAGAGCGTTCACGTCATATTGCATCAAAGGATTTTGTTCGCATCCACCCACTTAGTAATTTTAGGTGAATATAAATGATATTTTCAATATAAAATTAAAGACTTTGTTATTTCATTAATTGTGTAACTAAACATGAAAAATGTTTTACCTCTTTGAGAAGCATCTTCATACTAATTTAATGGCAAGGTTAAGATTTTTATGTAAACAAACATTCCATTTCGTAACAGATTTTTTTTTGTTTTGATTATTCCTAATTTTATTTCAAAAAGGTAACAAGGTTGCATTTTGCAATGCAGCCAATAGCATAACAAATTTATTAATTCAAAATGAAAACATTTGAATTCAATGCTCTAGTTGAAATAAATCATTAATACATTACATTATTTTTGCACTTTTTTGTAAAATAGCTTACAGTCAGATACAACTTTGTTTATTGGAAGTGTCAATAATTTGGTTAATGATCAATAAAATTTTATGTTCTAGATGGGTATGGGAGTCATTCATTTTTGTAATCTATTTATTATATTACATTTTTGCCCCTTTGAGACTTTGCTTTGTTGTTCAAAATCCGATCATGCAACCTCATCCTATCGATTGGCTTCAGCTATCATTGGATATTGTATTTTTGATCGACATAGTCATAACTTTTAATTCTGGATACTGCATAGAAAATACGAAAATGATTGAGCTGGAAAAAAAGAATATTGTCAAGTAATTATTCACATGTTTCCAATTGCTACATGTATAATACATACATAGGTATTGGAGCTCTTTAACAAAGAGTTTTCTCACAGTGAAAAAATAGTAATGTATTTTAGTTCTACAAAATTTTTATAGAAAAAAGATATATAGTGGATAGCTATTTTGGCTTAACCTACATCAGAACTATTTCTGATGAAAACGTAAGCTAAAATAGCTATATTTTGGTACTAGTAAGTATTTATCTAAAATACTTGTTTCAGGCACTACTTATCAGGATTCTTTATGGTTGACTTTTTTTCTTCTATACCTTTTGATTACATGGTACTGACGCTGCTGAAAAAAAATGTTGTTCTGTATATTTTTGTTCAACTGAAAACCATTTTGAAATTTTTACGTTTCACTCAGTTCCTAACTTATTCATCAAGTTTTTTTGAGGTAAGGATAGCATACAGCTAATACCTATAAGGATGTTTTCTTGTGTCATAAACAGGTTAAAAAATCTTGTGGTAAAAGCATTGCTCTAACAATCATGTAGGTCTTGGCCAAGTATGTTCAATATCAGTTTTGGGTGCTAATGATGTTTCTTCACAAGATTTTTTATGTTATAGGTTATATGGTTTCAAGATTTTAGTCATTAGCCCCATAACCATGCAATAGAAATTGATTGTGATTGATTGAATTCACAGCTTTTTGAAGGTACAACAAAGCCTGAATGCGTAAATAACCTAAGGCTAATATATATATATTTAAGAAATAAATTGATTGTTGGGCTGCAATATCAAACTTATATAATTTTTTACCAAGTACAAACGTATTTTTATGTATATGCTTTTGGAAATATCTCATTTCAATAGATCTATAAACATTTTATTGCTTGACCTTAAGTTCAAAGTGAAGTTACACAATATCAAATGTGACATTGTTTTCTAGGGTATATGGCACAATAGTCAAACCATACGGTTCCGAGGCGTTTTGATAACTTTCTTCATCATTACCCATGTGTTTGTTTGTCTTCATAACCTTGTCGGTACAGTCAGCATGAATCTGCACATTGATAATCCTCTGTTATGGCATCAACGGATGCATTTGACTAAAGAAGATGGGAGTTTGCGATACCACTATGGATTTATTTTCACCATGTCCAATTACGGATGTAAGAATTTCGTTACTACTTCTGTTGAGTAAAATATAATATTACTAATTGTGAACAAATTTATAAAAATATTATTCTTAAAGGTACCGGCTACGGTAGACTTCCTCCAAAGCATGTCGGAGAGCTCATCATTTTCGTATTAATCATGCTGGTCATCAATATTTATAAACTCTACCTCTGTGGTAAGCATTAAGGGTTCACCTATAGAAAGTTTGCTAGCCGCTGAATCATCTTACTTCCACTCTTTGTCTGTTTCTATTTTTACATTCTTTATTCAGTTTATTTTTGGAGATTTATAATTGAAAGAAAGGTATTGGGTAGAAATGCAAGTTATTGTGTTAGTAAAAATCTTCAATGATTCTGTTCTTGGCAGTGTTTCTTATGGAAGAAGTAATGGGACAAACTAGTGGAACTAATCAAAACATAGCAATGATGAACCAAATAGAGGTAAAAATATTTTCAAGATACCACTATGATGATTTTAATCAAATAATTCAACCTAGGTTAAGATCAGTGCTAGAATTGAGATGTAATTATTTCAGGAATACATGAGACACAAGCAATTGCCTTTGACAAGTCAGAAGAAATTTCTAGACTATTATGATTTTAGATTCCAAAACAAATATTTCAGAGAAGAACCCTTGATGGGTATATTATCAGGTATGTCATTATATCATTTTTCATTTAATACAATTACAGCTGCAAAAATGCCTTTTTACTATTGTATATTTATGTTTGATATGCTGCTAAAAAGTAGTTTGTGTAATCACAACACCACAGATATTAAGGTAAACGTACCAGTAGTTGACCGGCTTAAGGAATTTTTCAACTTTGACAACAATCCACCGCTTACTTTATTATTAAACAACAAAAGTGGAGACGTCAAGATAATCTTTAAGCATTGTAGATTATTTGTGCGAAGACAGATTTGAAAATGTTGCATTGCAAAAAAAATACAAGCCATTTCAAATAATTTGGAGAATGTTTCAGTTTGACCATGTATTGTACCAGTAGTTGACCATCGGTTCTGAAAGGTGATTTAATTGAAATTGGAATGCTTCAGCTGCACGCTTTCTTCTCCGGACTCTTCATTCCAGTTATCTTTTGAAGAATCAGTAATTTCTATGTTTAATTCTGAACCTTACGATGAAAATTACAATTTTTTCTTCAATGATCTCTTTCTTTCAATTAAAATTTCTGGGACATATTTTCTTTAGATTTCTTTTTTTCTTCTTTCTTCCTTTGCCTTTCTGCAGCTCGCTCTATCCTTGATTGTTCCATCTCCTCTTTTTTCTTGATTTTTCTTAGTAGTTGACCACCCTGGTCAACTACTAAAAAAAGTTGAATTTTGAGATCCAGTATTTGACCACCCCACAAACTCAGTTTATTGAGCTTATGACACAAAACCCTCATGCTTATTGAATAATAAGCTCTGTGTACATTTGAAAAGTGAAAAAATTTAAAAAAGTTAAAAAAACTTAGTTACCTTATTGTTCTAATCATTTAACTAAACACATTTCCTTAACAAAAACCTTAAGAAAATAGCAAAAAATGGCAGATGGCTCACCTGAACCTAAATAAATTTCCACTGTGCAATTATGAAGTCCTTTAAACATTTGAATTCTTCGCAGTCGTGTCGGTAAATGGTGCGGCTAATTAAAAAAATTATTTTCTCAAAGTTATCACTTCTAGAAACCTTATTATAAACATTTTTTTGACAAATGGTCAACTACTGATACATGGTCAATTACTGGTACATTTACCTTATATAGTTATTAGCTTTAGGGTATGTACAATGGGATACCACAGTAGGTATTATACAAGCCAGGTGTGTTGAGTGTAATTTTGGTGCTGAAGCTAGGAGGCGTCATATTACCTATCTCTATAATATTTGGTTGCTTCCTTGGTGCTGAGGACATATCAATCCGTAACATGTGACTGATATTACGTTAATGCAAAAATATTGATTTACAAGGTGTTCACTGGGAAGGGTTAACACTAAGATTAGTTGCCAATATGATAAGCATGAATTTTGACAATTCATATTTGGCAATATACATCAAAACCAATATTTATATTTAATAAATGATTTTGAAGAAAGAGCCTCTATAGTAGATGAACACAACTTGGACCAAAACCTATGAGATCAGTTCAAATATCGCTGTCCAAGAAACTGAAACAATCTATTTTTACAATATATTTATGAACAGGACTGGTTTCACTCATCACAAGCATTATCATACACAAAAGTGTTTTTATCCTTTAAAATATAATGCTTTTCCACCAAGAAGTGACAGTTAGCACCTTAAGTTGTCAATCTTTATTCAAATTCAAGAAATTGGACTTTTGACAACTTTATGAGAAATAATAAAAAAGACCTTAAATTAAAAAATCCTCAAATTATTTATCAATCATCTTTACATCCATCAAAAGTGACAGTATGGTGTGCTATATGGTCTGGACATGCCTTTCCATCAGGAAGCAATAGTTAACGTCTTAAAAATGAGCTATCTCATGAACTGATAGCATTATTGTAACTTTCTTCTTATTGATTATGTTATTATACTATGTTTGTATTTTCTGTTATACAGCTAATTTTATTCGACTCTAAGAATGGAGATCAATTAAGATAAAATGTTTCTTGATTAGATCACTTACGTGCAGAAATGCTGCTGTACACATGTCGAAACTTGGCAATGAGTGATGTATTTAAAAATATTCCAAAGGATGTGGTGGGGGCGATTTTAAGCAGAATGGAATATGAGGTTTACTTGCCGAATGATGTCATAATAAGAGCTGGATCCCTCGGTGACTGCATGTATTTTATTTCTAGTGGAAAAGTAGCTGTTTATACTCCAACTGGAAGAGAGGTTTGTATTTTTATGGACCAATGATGGACTTAAGCCCCACCAGTGAAATCACAAGACATCAATCGTTGTATTAACTGGGGGTTTTGGGCAAATACATATCATAATAAAGCAGTCTCTTGTGAGCAAATTATAAGTTTGCTACTGGCTAGACTCGTTATGGTAACAAGTAATAGAAAATAAAGACACGAATCGCTACTTCTGGAAGTATCTTGATTTTTCATACAATCGAAGACATTTGGCTCAGAAGCCTATTTCCTTTGAAAAAAGACTATGTGCCAATTTTTCACCGAAGATTAATTATTTTTCAATAATAAAAAGAAACATTTTTTTAGTACTATTTCCACAATATATTTTATGATCACAAGCATTATCAACCTTAAAGATGTGCAGTGTTATTCTTTATTTTTACTTTTATACTTATCCTGCTTTAAACAAATGTAGATTAATCTGGAAAATTTTATTTAAGGTAGAACTAATTTGATATCACTTTACATTACCCTCGACAGATTTGCCATTTGGATGATGGAGACTATTTTGGTGAAACTGCTTTGATTATGAAGGATTCGAAGAGAGTTGCAACGGTTATGGCGTTAGAAACGACAGAACTATATTGCCTTTACCAAAAAGATTTTCGGTAATTTTACATACTTTAGTAAATGCTTGATATCCCCCTTGTCTTATACTCTCTACTCCATTTTATAACTGATCAGTTTATAATGCTCACAGTGAGTGAAACTGGCATTGCTTATGGAAAAGTATTTTATTATTTGAATATGATGCCTTTCCACCAAAAAGTGGTGCTATAGCACCTTAAAATGATCATATTGATATTTCAGGGAACTAATTGTAAGCAATGAAGAGCTGTTGAGGCGGATGGAGAAACTGTCTACCTCACGAATAAATAATACCATTTTATTGGAGGAAGCACACAGGAAGGCAAGAGGAACCACTCTTTCCCTAGTTACTTAAATGTAGCAGAAAATTGAAGAACAGTTGATCTTTTCAACACTATTTAATTATTGCATTAGTCCAAGTATGATGCATTTTTTTAACAAGTATTGGCATTATACTCTAGGTCCAATGAAAACTAATATTCCTTACTCGATAAGTTTGCTTATTCTAAATATATAACCAGCAAATGCTAATTCACTAATATTCCACATGTACAATAAGCAAAACTGACATCTATTTTATGTATATAAAGTTAACGGTGAATAGAGGAAAACATCAAATTTGTATGATTAAAATTGTATTTTATATAAATTTCATAATTATTACAAAATAAACTTAAAATAACTTTTATAGATCAGTAATTTTTACACAAAACACTTGTTAAATAAGTGAAAATTAACTGATTATTGTAATGAAATTTGACCATCTACTTATAGAAATATTTAACAATTTACTACGCAAAGATGAAACCAATTATCCACAAGAAAATATTCAAGTTTATTGAATGAAATTTTCAAAAATGCTGTCATAAATATTATATAAGTAGATAGTTTATCATAATATTGCTTTTATGACAGTATGATGAAATGTTATTTATTCAAATAACTAAAAAAAGTTACTGTTTAACCGTCAAGTATTATGACACTATAATCCATTTCATGAAAGACAAATGTAGCGTATTAGTACAGATTTATCACTGAGAAACAATTTACATATTTTCTGGATATAATTGTACTGTCAAAATTATGACTTATGTGGTGGTAAATGTATTTTGAATATATATGGTGATACACTAATCCTCGTAACAATTACGGTGGGAGAAGTGAAACAGAATAAAAAGATTGCGTCCATTGTCACTCAACACTTTTCCTGACATTTGCATTGTTTGGGTTATACAAATATTCCGACCCACAATAAGAGGAATAGGATACCGAAACCGGAGAAAATTGCTGCGACTAGGGATACCAGCAACTCCTTGAAGATGTCTCTCGACTTTTTGGTGCTGGTCACTTCGTATACGAAGAACCACGCTGTGAAAAATATTCCAATGCCGAGTAATACGATTGTGAGATGCGGGAAAATTGCCGGGTTGACCGGAGACACGTAACGTGTCATTGTTTCGATATCGAGCTGGAAACAAAAAAAGTATTTTAAGTACAAGTTACTGAAAAGACACGACACGAAACTACTACAAAAGTTGTACAACTCACTGCCATATTGATGAAGGAATTTGGAATTGGCAAGATCTACTTTTCTGATAAACAGAATCGATTTCGTGTCAAAAAACTGTCAATCGACACGCCGGCTAACGAGAGTGCTGCCAACAACGCAAACTACAATAGCATAGACAATTTTTAAAACGTAAATTTGTTTTGTATAATTCGTTTTTATGATACCATAACCCCCTATGATAGACTGCTATTATAATACAATACATATCAAAGTGAGTTATATTATAATCAAGTTTTCAAACTTTTTTGATCTTCGAAGATTCCCATTTTTGAATTTTTGTTAATTTATGTATTCCTTTTACTCAATTGTAAAAAAATGTGTAAAATCATAATTATTATTGATTATAAATTGTTACGGCAGGGTCATTTCAAATATTATTTTTTATCATACTAATTATTTTTAGTTTGGAAAAATATATAATGAAATTCCATCAAGCATCTTCAGTCGATATTATAAATTATAAATATATAATCACCAAATTTAGAAACGCTAAATAATGAACACATTTTTAATTGATACATGTACATATTTTGTAGTAAATTTTCTAATTTAAATGAAATTTACTATTTTTTATAAAACTGAGAGAATTGTCAAATAGAATTTTAATATTTACTTAAACATTCCCAAGCAGAAACTTAATTAAATTGAGGCAGATAGTAAATAATATTCTCTATTATTCTCACATGATTTTTAGGCTTCGTGATTTTCTATTTTCATAGCAAAGTTGTGGTCTGTCACTGATCAACTCAAACTCATTTATCCATCTATTGAGCTGTATATGCAGATTTAATCCTCACCAATAGGGTTAAAAAACTTTACACTCTATAAAAAAGACAAAATGAGTGATGCAGATAGTATTTTCAATGTCATTCAACCAGGAAAGGGGTACACAAGAAATTACAAATAGTATTAGTCCCAATATGGCATCTACTTGTGTTGATATTTTATTGGAATACACGACCAATCGGGCAGGCTTTGAATATAACCATATAGTATCTCAAAGAAAAATTCAAACTTATTTTTGAAAATCATTAAAAGATTTATGCAGTTAAAATCAGATATTTTTTTTGATAATGAAATAATGAATATTTAACATGTTCAAATAATTGTCTGCTTTAAAAATGTATAAGAATCTTTGGACTATCCGTGCTTTCCGTTGTCCATGCCACCACTCCCCATCATTGACCTGGATAATCGGGAATAAACTGTATGTTTTTCTACCCAAAATTTAGAGTTAAAATCACTTAAGTAATATATGATATTCATTGAAGAAAATTTTGGTGGTAATAAATTATAAAAGTTTAAATAAAAAAGCAAATCCAAAATAGAAACTAGTGTTTAATAATATGACACATAACAATCATAACAAATGGATGAAACATTATAGTGCTGAATACTAATTGTAAATCTAATACAAATACAAAGAATTTTTCTTTATATTTCGTCAATTAGTTTGAATCGAGTGTGTTGTGGATCGGCGATGATATTGAAGTATTTCTTATAGATGGTTTGGTTTTCTCGTCCACTGTATATCTTTTGAACCCAAGCTCGATCCCAATTTGGATCTATTTTCTCACATGTGACTACGACCTTGCCCGCTTCGAAAGCCCATATAGTTCCATTGTAAGCCATGCCCGTCTGAAAGAAATCAGTGTATATTTTTCAATTATCAGATAAATTACTGACCATTGAACTGTCCATTTTCGATTATTTTGCCTTTATTATAGTTGGAAGAAATAAAATATCTTCTTCAGTGCAATTGGCTACTCAGGCCACTTGTAGATCAAAATGTCTACAGCTTTATTATGTACCTAAGCCAGTTGTAAGCAACCTACTACATACGAATTATGTTAAATTACCTACTAAAAAATTTTAAATTACATTTTATCAAACTATATATTTATTGAAAATACTTAAAATGAATGCAACATCATCAGGCTGTGTCATTGCCACAAAACTTTTCATACATATCAAAAATGTATTTGCTTTTGCTTTATCAATTGGTTCAATATAAACTTAAGTCAGCTACATAGACGCCAGATATTAATATATATATATATATATATATGAATAAAGTCGAAACTAAGGAAGCTACAGAAAAAAAAAATGTATGTTTTTATAAAATAAATTTGTAACACGGTGAAAAAATAGCAATGTATTTTTCCACCGTGTTGAAATGAAGTATATGCTAATTCTAAGTAGCAATAAATAAATTTGTATTTAAACATGTAAGCAAATTTTTAAGGTGTTAACTGTCACTTCTTGATGGAAGGGGTCATATTTTAAATAATAAAAACACATTTTTAGTACTTATTTCTACAATATATTTTTTGATCAGGACTGGTTTCGCTCATTGCGAGCAGTATTAGTTGATAATAACATATTATAACTAAAAAGTATATAGTGGAAAAAAGTACTAAAAAATGTGTTTTTATTATTTAAAATATGTAAGCAAACCTTTATATGTGCAGTGTATATGTAAAAGTTTAATGAATGGCAATATAAAAAACGGTACTGAATGATCTTATAATTAGTTATAAGAAAATCTAACATATAATATACTGTAATGATACGAATATTCCTTACATTTAAACCAGGATGGAACCTTAATTTACCACGCTGCAGGGCTAATATAGTACCAGCTTGAACATGATGACCATCTTGCTTTTTCCACCCTCGATGTTTTGGGCGAACCTTTGTACTAGTGTTTTGTGTACTACCACCAGTCTTCTTACTTGCATTTCGCACACATTCTGTTGACAAAATAATTAATGTATGATATAATCAAAAGGTTTTAAAAATGAACTTTCTTCAAAACATTTGTGTGTAGTTTGCATGAGTTAGTTGTTTTCATTAAGAATATATTTTTTTCTAAGAACTCTTGCCTGTGATATTTGTTGGTGGTGTTTTCAATAATCGACCGAAAGATGAAAATACGTTTGCAGAAAACATTCTCGGTTGTCAAAATTTTCTAACCTTAATTTCCATGTATGTTCTTTCGCGCAAACGTCAAGTGACTACAAACCACAAATTATACACTACAAACAGCATATAAAATAGTCAAAATATTTTCACACTAGAAAAATCATAATAGAGCTATGCTGCAAGAAAATTAAATTGTTTTTTGTAATGTTGATATAAATATGTAGCAAGATTTCTAAGCGGCAAATTCGAATTAATTTATACTCAATAATCGAATAACAAATTTAGGTTCCATTTTTTCCTTATTCTAGTGAATAACCATATGATTGAATATGTGTTATATAAATGACCAATGCAACTATACAGCATCTTCTCTTGAATTGTGTATTTCAAAAATCATTCCTAGACAACCGGTTCTTGAATAATACCTGAACATTTATAATAATTAAATAAATCATATAAATACAGTCGCAACGAAATATTATATGTGATAGAGGGCAAGCTATAGAATTGCATTATGAGCATTATTTTAATAACTAATGTTTTCGTTTTGGTTTCATCCTAAGAACAAGACATATTCAATTAATTCGTTTTTTTTAAATAAACATGTTTAATTATTTAAGAGTATTTGAAAAAAATTGTTATTATTGTAGTAAATAAGTAACTTTTTTGATATAATTTATGATATCAACTGAAGGTGCTTGATGGAATTTCAATATCAAATTTGAAAATATTACAACTTTGTACGATTCTTTTTTGATATGTTTAACGGCGTATTTTTGGATTTTTTATTGCACCGTTTCTTTACAACAAAATGTCGTCATCTGTAATCAATTCAAAGTTTTATGAGATTTTCTGCGGCCAGTGTAATTTTTGTTTAGAAAAATTAATTATGTTAGTATAAATTCATCTTAACCAACTTTAAAGTTATACCACTTGAAACCATGTAAATATAGCAAGTTGTCCAAGAATGGCCCACAAATTTTCACGAAACAGCTAGCTGATGATTAACCACAGACAATAGGCCATATACATTGTAGTATGTGGTGTTGTATATATGTCAGAATATAGCTGTTATATCGATTGTTAAATTTTGAATATCAAAAGACATTTTTCTGACTGTGTGAATTGCCTATTGAATAAATACACAATGTTTTCTTTTAATATTATCATATTTAGTTTGTTTGTTTTTTATATTCCTACGAGAGGTAAATAATTTTATCATGACACCATGACTAGTGTTAGAATTGTGATAAAAATAATCACTTTATAAAACAAAAATGATTATGTTAACTTTCAGGTTCAATACACAAAAATTTGAAGTATTATGAAACGCTGCACGCGTCAAATCTCAACCATCACGTTGTAAAAAGAGGAGCCACACCTTCTAGTCATCCCTATAATACAATAAAGGAAGTCAAATTTAGGACTCTAGGTCGAGATTTCAGACTAATATTGCATCCTCACCATGGTGTCTTACATTCCAATTTTAAGGCTTATGCGGTCGATGGTGATGGGCAAGAAACTACAATACACTTAGGTAAGTTATAATCAGCGATTTTTTTTTAAGAATTAAGAAAATAAAAGTGAAAGAAAAAAAATTAAGTATTCAAACTCAGTACACTTGTGTATTTTTGCTATTAGTCATCAGAATGTCAGTCATCAGAATGTCAGTCATTCAATATAAAGGTAGGAACATACAAACTATTTTATCAGCAAATTTTAGAGATAAAAAGTGCACATCTTTTGAATGAAAAAGTCAACCTCTATAATTCTCACTCTTGATATATCTTACGTGAGATTACTTCAATCAATCAACAACCTGTACTATTTAAATCTTATAATAATTCATCATCCCGTATTTTATCCCACTTAAACCCACCCATTCAAAATCATTCGGTATCTCCAAGCTATAAAATTCTTTATTATTATGTAATGATAGTTAATTTTTGTGAACACCTCTGATTACAAAGTGATCAGGTTGGCACAAGGTTGTGTACTCAAATTTGAATGTTGTTATCAAATCAGTAGTTGTAAAAATTAATTCAGATATCAGTTAAATTCGCAGACTTGATTAGACTCAATTTTTTTTGTAATTGTCTTATGTATTATATGAACAATGTAAACTCTTAACGAATTCGATTCAAGTGCATCCATGGAATAGAATACATGAAATTGCTGAAAAGCGAAACCTGCATCATGAATGAAAAAACATCTGGAAGTGTACTAAACTGTGATTTACATCACTTACATCAATGGTGAGAAAGTTGAAACGATTAAAAATATGTTAAAGATGTTCAACAGATAATTCATCACCAGAAAAATTATTATATGGCATTTAATTACAAAATGGCGCATGATTTTTATCATACTTGCTTATGCTAATTATCTATCGGAGTTGTATTGTTGATTGAATAGTATTAGCCGTTGAATAGAGTTGCACATATTTTTTGAGTGGGATGATAAATATTTGACAAAAATGTTCAACTAAGATGATACTATGACAGCACTATATTATTTAACTGATACATCCAGGAAATAGGTTCCTCTCTACATACTGTTTCAGAAGTTGGCACATTGAAATATTGACTAAAAGCTGTATATTTCAGATCGAGATAATTTTTACACGGGTCGTGTGTTCGGAGAGACAGCTTCTGATGTTCGAGTTCATTTAGAAGATGGTGTAATGACAGCATCCATACATTTACCAGAAGAAACTTACCACATTGAGGTAAAAAAGAGAAAATAATATTTTTTGATTTGTTCTTTTATAATCTCTGTGTTCTAAAGTGCAATGTAATGTAAATTTAAAATTATTGTTTTTTCCTTTATTAGCCATCATGGCGGCATATCCCTGATTTAAACAACAAATCGATGATTGCATACAAAGCATCAGATATCAAATTTACTTGGGAAGGACAAACCGAAGAAGGGATTGCACCAAGAACTTGTGGGTATGTGAAAGAAGGCAAAGGTAAATGAAATAAATTTGTATTTGCTTCTGTACAAATTAACTTTTCCATATGTTAAAATTTTATTCGCATAGATTTTGGCTATATTTATATGCACATTGCTGTCAGAATCAAGGCATCTGCTTTTTAGTGATATGGGCAACGATATGTTTTTCATATTAACAGTTGTTTCTCTAATTAATTTGGTGAAATACTTTCACTTTTAAGGTGTCGACTGTCATTTTTCACTTCTTAGTGGAAAGGCATTATATTTTACGTAATTAAAATGAATTTTTATTTGATTATTTATTTTAATTAGTTTGGCCAAAAATAAATCAAAGATATTCATGATTCATAGAAGATTACATGTACATGTTTTACATGGTTTCTGGATTCTGGAATGTTACTTGATTTCTTAAAACACTTTTTTTGTATAGCGACATCATAACACCGTTATAATTAAAGATATTGATAACTTAGTCATTTTTTTATTTGAATCACCATCCGCTTTTAATACTGTCTCTCACAAGATACAAGAGAACTGCTTTTTACTCAGTTGCTTAACTTCTCTTCTTCAAAGAGAAACGGGACAGGACTAGGACAAGACTAGTGGTTAGTTGACTGTTTTTGTTCTACCTAATTTTTTAGGATTGTTTTTACCGTGGGTTACTTTAAGATATCAACAATATGAACACATCGAACAGAATAAATCAATTAAAAAAAATGCAGTTCATACTGTAATTCAAACATTATCAAGTGTGGAACTCTACAAATATGACTATTTCTTCCATTCATAGAGCTCGAGCCAGATGATGATGATGATGATGACCTGGAAAGTCATCAGGAACAAGTAGAGAAAGACAAATATAAAGAGGGAACAGAAGAAAGCCCAAGTGAGGAGAGTGAACCTGAACTGCTGGCTTTAAAGTCCAGAAAAAAGAGACAAATTGACCAATATGAATACACGCCAACAAAAACAAGATGTCCTCTGCTTTTGGTCGCCGATTATCGGTTTTTTCAAGAAATGGGCGCAAGCAATACGAAAACAACTATCAATTATTTGGTAAAGAATTTCTATTCTAAATATTTTTGAAAACTTACTTCTCGATTTATTGTCTAAAGCACTACACAGTGCGATAATCAAAGCTTAAAATGACCTAGAAAATGAAGATAGATTTTGAAAAATATAGCATTTAGTTGTTTATTTAAAATAAATACTGTTTTTTGTTTCAGATAAGTCTTATTGACCGTGTTCACAAAATTTACAACGACACAATTTGGCAAGACAGACAGGTATGAAAAAATAGCATTTCTCTATCGAGTAATCATTTCTGAATTTTTAGTAATATTTTAAAATTTTTTCAATTACAGAATTGTTCTGTTATATTAAATATGATAAAAAAGTGTGCGGTATAGCCGGACCAAAAAAATGTTAACATATGCTAATAATTCTGTAGTTTTGATTGGCAATTGTATGTTGCATTTGATTGTTGAAATTGTGTGAGCGATCACATCATTGATTATCACATAATGGTTTAGTCAAATGTTCAAGACAATGAAGCCATTTCGATTCATTTTTACTTGGAAGTATTGAATAGTTTTATTGTTGTAAAGAAAAAGCATTGATTTGAAATATGAGCATTTATAATCATTGTTTTATTGACGATGCCTATATTATTCTCTATTTTTAGGAACAAGATGGCTTTAAGGGTATGGGATTTGTTATAAAAAAGATAGTTGTCCATTCAGAACCGAGTCGAGTGAGAGGTGGTGAAGCTCACTACAACATGATCCGAGAAAAATGGGATGTCAGAAATTTATTAGAGGTTCACACTATATTTGCATTATTGATTTTTCAAATGAAATTTGCTGTCTATAACATGCCACAAAATGCCTACGAGAGAAAGTATTACAAGCCAATTTTTCATAATTATGCAAAAAGAAGCCTGTTGTCAGAGGTTTGAAAAAAAAAATTGTGATTAAGGAAAATTTACTGCCTTCATATATGAAGGGGTCATATCCTGTATCAGTAAATTAAGTATGTTAACAAAAAAGGAGATAGCTGAAAGCTTTGCTTAGTCAATTAAAGAGCAGAGAGATTACTGTGTATTTTTCTAAAACTCTAACTGGCTGCTTTTTGCATATTGGCGCACTTAAAATTTATTAAAATTAACCGTTTGCTGTGTGTTTTTTTTATCAAAACTAACCCATTTCATATTCAAATTAACAGTTATATAAATATAAATTTGAAATTATGGTTATGTCCGTTTAGTCATTACATGGTCATCAAGGGCATAGAGAAATTTATATATTTGAGGAACTGTTGAACCCAACTGATTAATTACCACTGTTGTCATTTTGATGCAATATCAGATCAATCCCCTAATGAAAATGCCATTGTCCTAAAATTTTAAGAATACCACGGTTAACCTGCTAATATTTTAGGTTGATTGGTGATTGAATTATTCTGAAAACTAGATAATCCTATCAACCAAAGAATGGCAACTGTCTTATATTCATGGCCTATAAACACTATGCTCAATATATCATATTTTTAGTCTGCTTTATATATTTTCACATAGAGAGAGCATAAAATTTTATATATGTATGAACTCCTAGTGCAAAGTTATTTCTTGTAGTTTGGAAGGGGGTCCATCGTAAACTGTAAAAGATTTTTTATAATTGAAGATGTAGAGCTTTAAATTAAAATTTATAACTTCCATATTGCAATTATTCAACAGAATCATTAATAATTGATTTATGATTCGTTTTTAAATAAACAAGAAATCTTTTCTTGTTTTTCTATTGAAATCTTTGCCCTCAGATTGTAGTTTTTTTGCCTATATAAAAATATTTCATACACAGTTTTAGATCAGTTTATTCTGTGATGTTTTCACTCTAAACCAGTTTTTTTTTTTAATTAAATTCTAACATATTTGAGTTGAAAACCTTGCACCTAGATTTTTTCCCGCAACGTGGACAACAAAAATTTCTGTCTGGCACACTTGTTCACTCACCAGACGTTTTCCAGTAGGCGAAGTTCTGTCCTCGGGCTGGCTTATATCGCTTCTCCTCGACTTAATTCTCACGGAGGCATCTGCTCCAATACGAACGGTCAATTTCAATTATTAAATCCATTATTAATATTACTAAAATCTAGTGTTATAAAATATATTGTGGTTAACATATTTTAATCATAAACAATGGAATCAAATCTGTAGAATCATAATTGTATCTATATAAAGTTATTACTAAAATTGTGTATCGGTTTTATTGCATCGCCATTATTTTAATATTCACCCATATGATAAAATGTACAACCATGTTCCAAGGAGTGCTGTGCTTCAGAAGAAAATGTCACAAATCTTTTTAATGAAAAAAAAAATCATTGTCAACTGAGATCGCTAATTCAATAAAAGTGTGACTTGTGTGTTACCACGCATGTCTTTTAGTAAAATATCAACATGTAATATCAAGGGTGCCAAGTTCAAGAAGTATCCATATGTTATGTCACTTATATTTTCAACTGAAGCACTGATATTTTGTATTTTTCTTTTATTTTGGTATTCAAAAATGTCTTGAAATTGGGATCTTTGCTTTAGTAATATATACCCTAACATACCCACTATACGCATGTGGTATACGTGGTGGCTCAGGTGGTCATGATTTTGTTAGTGGTCGTGGTGCATCATTTTTAAAATCCTTGGGAGATATCGATTTAAGTGGTGCAAAAAACAATAACATCTTTATAATTGCATGGCTGCAGTGTGGACACGGAATATGGTTTCTTACTAACATCCTTCTTTCCGATGGTAAAGGTCTTTAGCCGGGAGTATTCGCACAAAGACTTCTGTTTAGCACATTTGTTCACCGACCTAAAGTTTGAAGGTGGAATACTTGGGTTGGCATATGTCGGTTCGCCTAGAAGAAATTCAGTCGGTGGAATTTGTACGCCAGGTGAAAAATGAAACATCCACATACATTATTTTTGGTTTCGTTATTGTGTATGTTGAAAATTGTATTAAATGCTTTTTTTGTTTTGTAGATGTCAATATTGTAGGATATTTATAGTCCAACAATAAATGCATGCTGATTTTTTATTTTGTCCACAATGCCAATTTTATTTTTATATTTATTTATTCCAGCATTTGGTGACGGGTTTTATTTTATAATTGTGAGTTATATTTTTTATATTTCATTTTATGATTATCATTTTTGATTTTTTTTAATTCGACAAATCTAACTTTCCTACATGGATTAACCCATTAGATAGATAAAACATTATATATTTGAATCCTTAATATAAAATTAAAAACCTTTTTATTCCATTTGGCATGTTACTAGATGTGACCCATGTTTTGCCTCTGAAACTTGCTGTATCACAAGGTTATTTATTTCATAGGGAAACAATTGTAATTCTTGATTAAAATAAAATGTGTGGGTCGAAATATTTTTTTTTATACATGGATAAAAAAAAACTAATTCAAATTAAATATGAAGATGCTGGAATGGAGTAACAAAGTTAACAATTTTAATTTTAATTTAATGTCTGATGTCGAATTTTTACACTCGAAAAGAACTCGATGACTTTTTTATCGCAAGTGTCTGGTAACTTTCAGATAGTTTCGATTAATATTGAGCAATCTAAAGTTTTTATTTTCTCCTCTACAAATGTGCATAGATGATTTTTATTATATTTTTCCATTTTTGCAGTTGATTTTTTGAGTTGGTGTTCGGATAGAACTAGTAGTTAAGTAATAAATTTTGTGATGCACCATGTTTATGGGTCGAAGAGTCATAAATTCCTTTAAACACAAATCAATTTATGAAATTTTCTGTATTTTAGCGATCACAGTAATCAAATAGGTCGAACGTGTTTTAGAGTGTTAAACATTCGACAAAAGGCACAATTGTGTTAGCTTTCTTATTATTTTAATTAAATAATGCACTAGAATCAAACATTAATATTTATTTGTTATGTAAAAACAGAATACTTCAAAAATGGATATACTCTATATTTGAACTCCGGATTGAGTTCAAGTCGCAATCATTACGGACAGAGAGTGATCACTCGCGAGGCAGATTTGGTAACGGCTCATGAATTTGGTCACAATTGGGGATCTGAACATGACCCAGATATCCCTGAATGTTCTCCATCTGCAAGCCAAGGCGGCAGCTACTTGATGTACACATACAGTGTCAGTGGATACGATGTTAATAATAAGGTGATTTATTTTCTACATTGTAAAATAATCAAATTAAGATTGACTAGGCTGGTTATGTACACTTGTCTTATATCGCAGACAGACATCCACTGGTATGTCATTGGCCTATAGGACAAGTTGATGGATCTATACTGAAATTTGTCTAAAATTTGACTGAATCGGTCACAATTGTTGAGAATGTTAAGGACACCAAGATCAGCATCTCTCTTGAAAATCTCTTTATTTCTTATTTTTGTAACAGTGATCATGAAATGCCACATCTGTTATTTTCCTTACATTTTCCGGCCTCCCTCGATTGTAAAATTTTAGTCCATTTTATTTATCAGGTAAAAATTATAATTATCTCTATGTGTAGTAGATTTTATCTGAACATAATTTTTCAGAGATTTTCACCGTGCAGTCTTCGTTCTATTAGAAAAGTTCTCCAAGCAAAATCCGGGAGATGCTTTTCAGAACCGGAAGAAAGTTTCTGTGGAAATTTACGCGTTGAAGGTGATGAAGAATGTGATGCTGGCCTTTTGGGTATTAACTTTACGTTTTATTTGTTCATTAAATAACCGTTAACCTTTAAATACATCTATTTCACTCGGAATTATTTTATCAACAGGTACTGAAGACAATGATGCATGTTGTGATAAAAACTGCAAATTAAGAAAAAATCAAGGGGCAGTTTGCAGGTTTAAACATATTTTCATATAAAAATTTAGCTGGACAGTTATTTGATTTTTATGACTGGAATTAAAATACTGGTTGTTCTTAACAGTGACAAAAACTCTCCGTGCTGCTTGGGTTGCGCGTTTGTTTCGGCCGGTGCGGTTTGTCGGGAAGCCGCATACGCAGCCTGCGAGAGAGAAGCTCGCTGTTCAGGCATGGCCGCCGCTTGTCCGCGAGCACCGCCCGTGTCGGATGGTGCCGCGTGCGCTGAGAGAGGTCGCTGTCGACGTGGCAGATGCGTCCCGTATTGCGAAACACAAGGGATGCAGAGTTGCATGTGTGACGTGGGTCAGTATTATGTATAATTTATGTGTGTGGACATTCTTGTGCAATGTAATTTAATGTTGAATGATTTTTATAATTACTAAACTTTTATTTCTAAAAAGGTGAAATGGTTCAATTTGACCTTATTCTGATTTTTAATCTATTATGGCAAAGATTTATGTCATAGATTCAACCAGATGAATGAATCCAGTGACTATAGAGATCATCTGACAACCAACCTCTTTTAAAATTCGTTGACTTATGTCTTATGACGAACTCGTTAAAAACACACTGTAAGTCTTTCTCTAAGAATCCATGTCCATGTGTGGATAAAGTCCTAAATAATAACATCATGCCTTTTTTCGTAGTTGCCGATGCTTGCAAGAGGTGTTGTCGTATGAGCATGAATGAAACCTGCTTCCCTGTCGATCAGCAAGATATACTCCCAGATGGCACTCCGTGTATTCAAGGATTTTGCAACAAGGTTTAAATAAATCTATTCATACTTTATGGAAGACTTATAAAAATTGTATTTATAGGAATTAACTAGTTTTGTGTTTGGTTTAGGGTTTGTGTGAAAAGACGATTCAAGACGTGGTGGAGCGTTTCTGGGACATCATTGAAGACATAAACATCAATAAAGTGCTTCTTTTCATACGAGATAATATCGTTGGAACCGTGATCCTTGTCACCGCTATCATATGGATACCGGTCAGCTGCGTGATCAGCTATTTCGACCGAAGGAAGATGAGAGAAGACGAAAAGCACGACAACTGGATGAACAAGTCTGACCTTGTGCACCCATCAGAGCCAAGGAAAATAATTCATATTCGGTAATGAATCAACTCAAACACTCTTGTAGAGAGTAGATACATTTTGAAATATAAAAATTATATAATATAATACATCTATCATGGCTGTCGCCTGCTGAAATGATATGGGTCCAACCTGCATTTTTATCCAAAAATATGCAGGTTGGACCCATATCATTTCATCCTAATTCGCATGGTCTTCAGCCATGTGACACCCCATCCATTTATTGAAGTTGCAGCCTTCCCTCAGGAGTAGAGTATGAAACACTTCTCATATGCTCAGCCCAATAATCTTTTGACAATTTTGATAATGATTCCGACTTGAATGTTAGATCTCAACTTTTGAGGGTTACACAGATAGTATTTGTGTTTATTGCCTTCAAGCTCAGATTTATCATGATAATTGAGTTGACATTTTCAAACTATATTTTTCAGGGTGCCAAGACAACGAATTATTGTTCCCAGTGTGCAGATGTGAACAATTTTCATTTCTTTTAAGTGTTGAAGAAGTGAAACTATTCAATTGAAGTACTTTTTTTTGTATAAATGATGACCAAAATAATCATTCTGTTAGGATATTTTTTTTAATATATGATATAATGTCTACATGTTCAAAATTGTTCTGATATAATTTTAGTTTGACATTGACATCTATTTTTTGAAACAGCGTTACCATTACGAGAATTATTTAAGATCAATATTAATTTAAGCACTTTTGAGTGTAGTAGAAAGGTAGATGTGTAGGTGTTTAGTTATAAATTAAA
This sequence comes from Himalopsyche japonica, assembly GCA_028555115.1. NCBI lineage: Eukaryota > Metazoa > Arthropoda > Insecta > Trichoptera > Rhyacophilidae > Himalopsyche > Himalopsyche japonica. The sequence goes on from JAHFWJ010000461.1 coordinate 1,260,436, forward strand.
AATAAATAAACATAAAATACTATACTTGTTTTATTTGTGCTGAGAACTAATTATTTCTTGATAAATAGATTATTTGTGAAGCTAATTCTTCAGATATGTCGATAAGAATAGAACTACTAAAAAAAAATTATTCTTGATTTAATCAAAGAGTAAAATATCCATTCATTTATAGAGAATAATTTTTAAAATTAATATTTGATGCTTTTCATTAATACATACTTAAAGATGGATATAGAATTTTCTCTAAGATATTTATGGCTCTTACAAAAAGTTAATACATTTTTAAGATACTATTAACCTAAGCCTAACATGTAATATGTTCAACATTTTTTTTATAGAGAATTTGACAATGTTTGGAGTAGTTGTTCACTGTTGATATTTAACTACAACTATTTTGAAATAGGAACATGTTAATTATAAATAAAATAATCATAATCTTTACAGAAATTTTGTGCCTTCAGCATAATGTTATATCACAGAAATTATTCAGGTGAAATTTGTGCAATTTCATTATTAAATAATAAGTTTAGTTAAATAATGATTAATTATAGAATACATAATAAATTATTTTTAAGGGATTCTCCGAGAAAACTGGAAAGACGATTTCTTTATTAATTATCAATTACTTGGGTAAAAAGCTTTTAATCCTTGGAGAGTTTACTAAAGTGCTAGCAATCTCGCTACAGATTGTGTGACTCACAGTTGAATAGTTAAAACTACTTATCCGATGCTCATAATTTTGTCAGACTCGAATTAAAATGATATGATTTATAATGTCGACTGAAGGTGCTTGATGGAATTTGCATATAAAATTTGAATTGTTGAAATTTAGTATGATCCCACATGTTTTGTCACCAATAACCCAGGTTGCGCCTTTCAGCATCATTAGGCATTCTGTCACACGGATACAATAGAACTGACAAAATATTGACAATAGACGTTGGTTATACACAAGACGAATTAATTAAAAAGTAAAAACAAAGACCCTAAAGCTAGAATCCAAACAAACAACCGAAATAACTTTCAATACCATTGATTTATTGATGATAATAATCAATTGCCTACGAAAAGTTTTAACAATTCAATTTAGAGATTTCAATTTATTTCATCGGAGAAAAAATTCAGCCCATATATGTATTTTTGCTATTTGTAGAAAGTATAAAAAATGTGATTCAACTAGTCAGATGCCACGGCATGCAGACACGTGAAATCAGTGTTGCCACCAGTGCCACGGCGTGCAGGCACGCAGACGCAATTATGAGTTTATTTATGAATAAATATAATATTTTTAAATGCAATCTAATGTGATTGTTACAATATCCATATGTTGAACCATTTTCGTTTTATATGAAGTTGAGTTAACATGTATCACTAGGGCTGGCACCGTATTATCATAAAGATCGCTCGATTGATAGATCCACCATTAAACCATTCGAAAAAATATAAAAAAAGAAGTGCCATGTATGTGGAAACACCAAAAGGAACGAAAAAACAAGAAAGGAGGCAAAGTATTTTTGCAAACAATGTTATATACTGATTTGTGCTGTGCATTTTGAAATTTACCATACTTAAAGAGTGTTTTAAACATTTTTATACATAACACAGGAAATAAATAGTAGTTCCATCGATTGTCCCTGCTAATAAGGCAGGCAGACGTGGTGGGAAAAAATTATTAATTGTGTTTTGCTATATACATTTTATTTGTGGCAACCCTGGAAGCATTTTGTGCTATTTTTAAACTATATAGTTTATTATGATATCACTTTTCTATGTAAATCAATAATAACTTGAGTATAAAATGATTTTTCGGGTACGTTATGTGGTATTTTCATGGAAAAATCGATGATTGAAAATAGTGGCGTACAGCAAAAATCTGTGGAATTAGCTTGGCGTATAAAGGGTTAAGAATATATTATGATAAGAAATTGATAATTTATCATTGCCAAAGGGTTTGTCATCAGATTTGATAAGGAAATGTCAATTTTATTCTTCGATTGGGACTGACCAGATTTCAGAGAATATTGTCCTTTAGGGACTGTAATGACTTGACTGGATTTAAAGCTACAATATTATTCAATATATATAACAAACATCTTTGAAAATTTTATATGTAGATAGAAGTTATGTAAATAAAAATATTTTGCTCTGCAAATATTCTTTAAGGAATGCTATGTTCTATATTGATACTAATTTTCTGTGATCTTTCCAAACAATACATCACAGAATCAATATAATACCAATCTATCCCTCATGCAGTTTTATTATTATATTTGATTATGAAAAATTAATCAAACAATTATCATGTCACATCATTTCGAACACAAATGAGCACTAGAATGTCATCACTGCAATATTCAGGATGCTGGTCGCATTTCGGAACTGGAGTTATATCAAAGAAGTGTTCCAATTTGTCATAGAACGTTTTCCAATGACCTTTTTGAATCTCGGAGTCTCTCTGTTCTTGTGAAATGATTATTTTAACTTTCTTGTCTCCAGATTTGTTTATATGGCAAAGAGTTTTGATGAGAGGGTCAATCGACTGGAATTTGAGAAAAAAATACAAAATTTAATATTCTCAAGCAGACATTATAAGACATCAAATAAAACAAATATTTACATGAGTAGATTTACTTTTGCTTTGTTTGTTTGATTAAGTTGAACATACTTTCAGAACTTGTTTAAGATATATTATGAAAAGGGAAAGGAATTTACAGAGTTTGTATAACTGGTGTAGAGCAGTATAGCTACCAAAGGATATTCCCGTGGTTACCAATTGCTTCATAGTTAATAAAAAAAAAAAAAAATTTTTTCTTTCAACTATCTATCTTTCTATGCACAAGGTTACATCATTTGTTCCATGCAGGTCTATATTAGTTCAAAATGGTGAGGAATGAACTCATTTGTTTTCTTGATTATGGAAGAAGCTCATTTCAGCTTACATCAGGACATCCAAGTTCAAACATAATAAAGTGTGGATATTAATTTTTGCAGTAATGAGAAAAGATATACAACATATTCCCATCATATTTGACAGAGGAATTGTTACTCGTCAACAGAATAATATTATTAAAGTCAATAAATAAAGACACACATTTGTATATATATTACAGAAACAAAACTGTGTTGTGAACTTATTTTAAAAGTGTACTAACCTCATCATAATATACACAATCTGCCATAGCAACATAGTCGAAGGTCATTTCTTTGACAATTTCAGAGTCCACATCACCCCAAGAAAGAGATTCTGCGGTTGCAAATCCCCCTTGACTGACCAGTGTTCCTTTGTTTATGGTTATATTGTATTTGAGTAAAGGCAGGGCTTCAGATAAATCAGTTAATATTACTTCAGCTCTAAAATAAAACCAAATAGTCAATAATGTATTTGGAAAGGTCCCCATAAATATTTATTTTAGTGTTATAATTATTGTTTGTATTCAAAGCAATATTATGCTATTTTCACATTGGTTCATTAATATTCAATCTCAAAAGTTTAAGCGCAGAGCCAACTTTTAGTGCCTTCCAAAAAATTACCCTCCCCAAACAAAAGTTTTTCGGTTGAGCTGACACTTGTTCTCCACTGAAAAGTGTTTTCGAGACAATAAATTATGAGTACATAATCTACATATTGAAAGCTGTTATGATTTGAAAAAGTGTAGCACACATATTCTACAACGACTTGCATTTATACTCCTGAAAGTCCTGACAGTACAAGCCCTGAGTACTGTGACCTAGATTAGCCCTTGGTTAGTGCCAGAGAGTTTTTTTAACCGCTTCCTGGTTTTAAAAACCAACAGTTATCAAATAAAAGTATGTTTATGATCTTACACATCTACGCATATCAAATTGTAAGTAAAAGCAAAAATATGTTTTAAAAAGATCTTTGTCGGTTTTACAAACACATGGGTGAGAAATCCACAAGGTCTTTATTTTTGATGATTTTTTTTCTCTCTAATAATGCATGAATTTGTTTCGAGAGTAATTAAGTAAATACTTATGAGTCTGTTGAAATATGATTATTGTTTAATTCATAGCCAAATTTTTACGACTGGATATGCATAGCGGTGGAAACGATTATACAAAAAATCGTTATATTAAAAAAGAACAGTATTGAAAAAAATGAAAAATCAGTTGTTAATTAGCTATATGCGACACACAAAATAGTTTTTTTATAACTGGCATAAAATAAGCAAGGAACTGGTATGAGCAATGAATCAAAATTATTACCCCAATGTAGCCGCAGTCAATCCTACACATCCAACTCCCGCACCTAACTCCAGTATTTTTATTCCATTCAGTAAAGATTCCTTTTTTTGGCTGATAACCTCAAAATATTTAGAAAGAACAATTGACGCATCCCACACGACACAACTCACATCTCCTTCTAATTTCTGAAATAGTGTTAAAGATTTCGAACAGACTTCAATATCCAAAACTCTCGGATACAAATCACCGTGGGATGACATTTTCTGAGTTTTATTTGCTGACATCACAGTCCCTCTTTGAATTTGTATGTTTATTTTATTATTCATAGACAAGTTATAGGCTTAACTTAGCTGTCAAGTCTGTGGCTGACACTTTGCAAAAGAAATGGTTATAAACATTTATAAAATGTGATAATGCGTTATTTTGAATGATAAATAAATATGTATAATTGATAAAATTGTGAGAAAAAAATATTTTCTTGCTTGTATAAATTTTTGTCGCCTGGCCTAACATGGATTTGGACCGGACGCTTTTTATTCATTATAGCAATATTTTACATTTTAAATGAAGAAGAAGATTACTAAAAAAATGTCATCGCTGTAAATTCAAGATAGCGGCAAATTAACAGCGTCAAAGTTTCTATTTTTTTTGTCCCTTAGAAGTTTTTATGAAATACACTTGTAAATACAAAGAATAATGGTAAATATGTATCTTATACATTGCATATTGTTACAATTTTTTTTACGCATTATTAAAATTGAACCGTTATTCTGTTGCAGTACGCGCTTTTACATAAAAAGGAAAATGCTCATGAGGATGCGATTTGGAGTTGTGCTTGGAGCAGGATAGGAGAGAAATCAAGTAAAAATGATGACCCAGAGAATTCAAGGCAAGTTTGCTAACTTTTCAGTCATTTCAGCTACTTCAGCTGTACAACAATTATTTTGTAACATCAAAATAAATTTAGTAAACTAAAGAATTTCAGAATAATTTGTTATTATTTTTATCAAAAACCTTATCACTCGTTCCTCGTGAAGATACAAATTTATTCTCTGGCTAATTCGTTCTAGTCGAGCATACAAGATCGTACCCTGCATTTTATATATTAATGATTTGTCAGCATAACTAGGCTTAAGTGTCAACAAATTTTTGAATGAAAAAATCCATATCACACGAAGTAATATAAAAATATCACAGTTCATAGCAACCATTCCTTAAAATTTCATTAATTTTTCGGTATTTTTATAAGGAAACAGTTTGTTTTCACCATATTCGAATCGAAAGTTTTCAGTTGACAAAGGACTTTGATTTAATTGTAATATAGATTGAAATATAAAATTGATGATTAATTGGTATAATTTTTTTAGAGATTCCATGGCATCCAGTGAAGGCATGTGTGACTATGTCATCACAGGGGGAATAGATGACCTTGTAAAAGTATGGCAACTCCGTAATGATAAGCTGGAGTTGCGGCATAAATTAGAAGGGCATTCCCTTGGTGTGGTCTCCATTGCCGTCAGTTCCAATGGACAGAGTAAGGATAGAGAGTTTTAATTCACATTTTTAAATGACATAAAAATGTTCAGCATGTCTATCATTCATTTAGATATTCAACTAGTCAAAAATATTACATTGAAATATGTAACGCTTAGTGAACATCAGACTCTAGCGTGTTGAAATTTTCAATGAAATCATATCTGACATTTGATCATTAACAATAAAATAAAAACAGTTTGACGACATTATAATTTGACTATATTTCTAAGCTGAATATAAAAATCTGTTATCGATTTAGTAAATGTCATTACACACGTTATCAATATGAAATATTCACAACATTTATGTAAAATATAGCATATTTGTTCATATTTTATAACAAATAATAATATATACTTCCCATTCCTGCAATTTTACAACCACTGGGAGTATGAAATTTTATGATGTAAATATTCGAGAAACATCTCACCTTTTTCAAAATAATCAATTTGAAAAGTTGGACAAACATATTTGTCCGCTATGGTAACTTCCACCAGGCAATGTTGTTTTCAGCAATAGCAAGCAGTTCATTAGACTCATCTTTAAGACTATGGGACGTTACCAGCGGTGATAAATTGATGACCATGGAAACTGGACCTGTCGATGTATGGACTGTTGAATTTTCTCCCGATGACAAGCATGTTATATCTGGAAGCAACGCTGGAAAGATTTCAATGTATGGTGTGGAAAGCGGTAAACAGGAGCAAACTTTAGATACTAGAGGAAAGTTTACACTCAGTATAGCTTATGTGAGTTTTGTTTTTTTTTTATAGTGATCATAAAAAATTTCATAGTAAATCTTCAACTAATATTGATGATAGCCTAAAGAAAATCAAACAAAAGCATTTACTTAAGTATTACTTAAGCTGTTAAAGCTTTAAATTAATTTTTATCAAGGAAAATCATTATGGCATTCTCTTTCAAAGATTCACCTATAAGTCTTAAGGTTTCCATAGTTTGTGCTTATAAAAATATTTTTTCATAGAAGCTGTTGTTTGATTGTGCGCTCAGTGTTAATCAGCTCAGTTTTCAGTGAATGTAAAAAATATTAAATCATTTTCTCATTGCTCAATAGCAACCGAATACTAGAGTAACGACAGCATTTAATGCGCTATTTTTGAAAGTTTTTATTTGAAAGTAAATCCCATCCCATTTTGCAGTAGATTGATATGCCGCCAGCAAATATAATTGCATAGCTTAGGTTATATCAATTGACAATCAAGCCTGAAATGGTTTTACAATGTCTTCCCAAGATAATAGCTTGATGAATGTTTTCGTCATTTCACTGGTCAATCTGAAGATATCCTCCAAGAGATGAAAAATTTATTATTTGCTAGTTAAAAAAGCTTCATTTACAAAGCAATCAATGTTTTTTTTTTATTCAAGAGTCCTGATGGTAAATATATAGCAAGCGGAGCCATTGATGGAATTATCAATATATTTGATGTGGCGCAAGGAAAGTTAGTCCATACTCTTGAAGGTCACGCCATGCCTATTCGGGGATTGTGTTTTTCACCAGACTCCCAGTTGCTTCTGACCGCATCCGATGATGGACATATTAAGCTTTATGATGTGTAAGTTACACAGAAACCTTACAATTATAGCATATTCGTATTATGACATTTTTTATATAATAAAAACACGTTTTTGTGTGTGAAAACAACTGTGTGATGCAGTGAATTATGTATGGAGTTAATAGTTTTGTGAATACTTTATGTCATGCTGTTGCTTTTAAGGTGTTAACTGTTGTTTTTTTTGTGGAAGGTCATTATATTTGAAATAATAAAATGATATTATTATTTATTATACTATTTCCACTGGTTTCAAGTTCCATTCTTTTCCAAGTGGAAGCAATTCAGTTGATAATTTTTGCAATGAGGGAAACCGGTCCTGATCTTAAAAGTATAAACTTGTCGAGATACTGTTAAAATTGATGCATTATTCATTAATAAAGGACGCTGGCATGTCATGAAAGTAAGTAAAGCCATTCTGAAATGTAGTAGGTGCTAATGACCATATGTTTCACATACAGGGCAGATGTGATGGAAAAATATGAATTAGAACTAATTTAATCTTACTGCTCAAATAAAGTAAGACTTGGATTTTAAAAATATAGCCATTCAATCTTAAAAAATCAACTTTTTGACTCAAATGTGTTTGCAAGTCTAAGTAATAATGTCTGATTTTAATTTATTTTAGACAACATGCAAATGTGGCCGGAACATTGTCCGGGCATGCGTCTTGGGTCCTCTCAGTCACATTCAGTCCTGATGGGACTCATTTCGCTTCTTGTAGCTCCGATAAGACTGTCAAAGTTTGGAATGTTGCTACAAGAAAATGTATTCAAACATTCAGCGAACATACAGATCAGGTAAGACAATTTTCTCATAATCGTTTCAAAATCTCACGCCGTTTTTTTGTTGCCATAAAATTAATTTCACCCCTTGCACATATAATAAATTTGATTTAATAATTTATTTTCTATGATGCTACTTTGAATTTATATAATTAATTTTTTTACGTGTTTCACATTTTGCAATGGGACCAAACTAATTCAAAAATTGTATTAAAAATGCATGTTCATATTTTGTTTGATTACTATCTGTTTGTTTCTAGGTGTGGGGTGTGAAATTCAATCCCGACAGCAATCGACTGGTGTCAGTTTCCGAGGATAAGTGCATCAATATTTATGACTGCCCCCTTTCAATACAGATTAAATAAATGTTGTATTCACATTTTTTAAACTTTGAATAATAATGTTGTATGTTTTTAATTTTAATAAATAAAGTGAATTAAAAAAAAATATAAATATTTTTTTTATCCCTGCCATTTTGTATATATGATTAACTGTTATTAAACTAATATATACCTTTAATGTGTCATTGAAGAGATATAATCTGGGACAAAAAGAATAGATTGCTTGATCTTTCTTATATAAATTCCATCAGGAGGTTTTGGAAGTCATTTAGGGACTAGGGATGTCATATCAGCTTTTTTTATTATAAAAAAAATGACCACATATTGATTTATGGTTTTATCTACAGGTGAAAGTCAGTGCATAAAAAGATAATTGTAATATTTGTGTTATGGTAGAGATATATCAAAGTTACTTATCGGTCGCTATGACAATTCAAATTAAGAATATCTCCCAACCTCAAAAAGGTTGCCCACCTATGTGGACGAATATTCACTAACGAAATATATATTCACTAACGAAAGTTTTGTCGCTTATAGCTTTTAATATAGTAATAAAATAATTAATCACTACATATACGAAAATTTGAGTTTACTTTTAAAGACAACACTAAAACACTATTTTATATTTTACGATATCGACTGTGGGTGGTTGATGGGATTTCAAAGTCTAAATGAAAATTGGTACATTTCCATACGTTTTCTCACTCATGATTCGAGTTTCGCCTTTCGGCATCTTCAAACATTCCGTCACATGGACTCAATAGAATTGTCACAGTTTGTTATGGGAAAATACAATTCAATGTTTATATTAAATGATCAGCTTAGCCTTCCTAGTTCTCCCTTGCTATATCCCTTACGTGAGAGATTTGTGTTACTTGGTCACCTGATATTTAATCCCACCATGATCCATCAATTTAAAATATAGTAGGTATCTCTAAGTATCAAATTACCCAATGACATTTTAATGGTAGTTGATTATTGTAAAAACTATTTTATATTTTGCAGTCGAGTAGTATAGTTCCTCAAATCGTGTCTGAAGACATAATATTGATGGTTCAAAAAATATCCATCTTATGAATAACATTATTCAAGTGCGATTGTAGGTCTTGGAAAGAATTTTTTTTTTGCTCTGTTAAGAATGATAAAAAAGAACAAGTCCACCATGAAACATATTTAAATTATTATCAAGCATAATTTTCTCGTAAAATATTGAAAAGTACCGTATTTTTATCCCCTAATGCTGGAAGGCAAAACCCGGACTACACACTAGTGACAAAACATGTGGAATTGTGCAATGTTTTATTAATTCAAATTTATTACCTAATTATTTATTCTTAAAAAATGATCTGTATATTAAATCAATGTACCACCAATTAGATGATTCCGATAGGATCAGTTATTAGTGAATGCACCCATGATGCCAATGAATAACCCTCATATAGAGCGAAACAATCGTACACCTAGCCTTACTCTTGGATTTTACTTCTGGAGATTGCCGGGCGTTAACACATGAGATTTACTACTGGGATTTACCACAGGGCTTAACCACTGGAAAGAAGAGAAATTTTGAAGTTAGTAATTTTTTAGGAACAAGTGATTAGAAGGCTTAATTGATATTAGTGTGTATTTTCGAATTGTTTACGTTAAATATTTATAAAATAGTTTGAGAATAAGGTTATACAATAATACAGTTAATGGCAGTAATGGCAAATATAAAGGACTTTAAATATCTGTTTGATTGATTGTTGGTTTGCGTTCGTTTCTGTTCAACGGTTTCAACGAATATTCTGACACAAAATGGTGGCTGTAATACAGTTGCGAAGCTGAAGTTGAAAATTGTACGCTACACGTGTTCAATTGAATTTTTGTCGGAAAAATAGCTCTTTTAAGACATAAGCTATAACTTAAATTAAAATAATACCAACTCAAATTTATACCTTTATGATTTGATTGATAACTATTATAAATTAATTCTATATCCTAATACTTTTAAAAATGCATTGCTAACTACGAAGCCTGACAGCAAATCTGTCACTAGAGTAACTATTTCATTACAAAATTGGAATTACGAAAATACTTCAATTGTATGACTTTGAAAATATTAAACGATACTTTCAATTTTAAATCAAACATATTTTATGAAAGGATGAACTACATTTCTTATACGATTTTGGTTGGTTGTTGATTGCCATGAAAATTCAAATTGAAAGTATCTGTCAACCCCAAAAAGCTGATAATAGCAAATAATAGCTGGTAGAAACGGGATGTATCTTTTCGATGCGTTTGTCAACATTTGCCACATTTTTTTCAATTTATTGTTTAATTTTACAAATTATATTCGGTGCTTACCACAAATATATATATATATATATATATATATGTACATATATATATATATTGAGATTATTCATAACTAAAAATCTGAGAATTTTTCTTTACCATTGTTTTTTTTCCATAAAACGCTTGCAAATCTTATTCAAAAATGTTATTCTGAATAATTATAAAATAGTGAATATTGATAAAAACTTTCGTACCATGTTTATAAGATATTGTTATCTATTTGAGGTTTTTACAATTTTTAATTCCAGCCTTTTTTAAATCTACAAAAAACATATTTTAATTCCACGTCATTTTAGTTTATTTTATTTAAAAAACTTATTATTAGGCTTACACAAGTTTATTTGTGTTGTAACCGACATTTGAATATAACTTATTCGCCATACGATAGAAAGATGACATAGAAACATAACTTTTAAAAATAAATATTAGTTGAGATAATAAATAAGTAAAAACTATTGTTATTTTAGTAAAAAATGCTTGAAACTTAATAAATTATGACGAAAAGGATTACTATTCTTAAAAAGCTTGCATTTAGTCGGAAGATGTTCTCAAAGAAGTTAAACAAATTTGATATGTCTAGAAGATACTTGTTTTGATAATAATATTTATTATTTAAAAAGTTGAATACTGTTATAGATTTTTTTTATTGAAATATATTCAGGACAATCCATTTTTATGTATGTACATATAATATTGTTTCCAGTTTCTAGCTGTCTTCCCAAAATACCGCGCCGAAATTTTTTAAATACCCTACATGATTACTTTTTTTTATCTTTACTAAAATAAGTAGATTATTTCTGTTGTTTGGTAATGTATTTAATATATTTACTAGCGGCACAGCTGTGACTTTATGGGGTACATATATTTACAAATATAGCATGTTATGTTATATTTTTATGATAGTCGACATGTTGAATATTATTGGAAGTTTTATGTGATATATCGAATAAAAAGACCATCGTAAACGATTAATCACTCTGAGATGCGCGTTTATCATCTTGCAATTTGATCAGAAAACGTTAAACAAGAATTTATTCCCGAGAAAAACACTATTATATATTCCAATTATGTTTTATCTTGTGCGTACAGTTTTCCTAAAACATTTCCTTTCCAAAAGCGGTGAGATAAAGAAGGAGTAGAAGTGAAATCATATTTATTATATTTTTTTTAATCTATGGTCGATATATAATTTGTATCTCTTTCAATGATCATTAAACTATATTATATTTACTCCCTGAGCATATTATTTTGACATCTAAGATCATTCTCTAAGTGCCGTCAGCCGCTTATTTGTTTTGCAAAACTGCAAACTTTTGCAAAATTCTTAGCTTTCTTTCAAGTTTGCCAGTGTTTCATCAGCTGGTTTCGATTGCGATGTAATTAGTAGCACACTTTTGAGATAGGTTAATGCTATCTTTTAGTTGTCAATGCCACAATAGATTGTTTAAACTTCTTCTTTGATTTTGAATTCAGTTCCATCGTAAGATATTTAAATATTGTTCTAAATTATTATTCAAAGCACCAGTATTTCAACGTTGTAAAATATGAATTTTTTGGATATATGGATTTGAGATGTTCAAGTTGTTTTATTATGGGTAGCAATATCGTTTCAGTAACAATAGCAGATTATAACATAAAAAATGTATAGAAATGAATGGCAAGGAAAAAACGTTAATAATCAATACAAACGAGAGCTTGGAAATTAAGTAGGTTTATTAATATTATATTAATTACTACTGAAGCAATGATTCTCTTCCTTTTAAATATTTATCTACAAAATACTTTTTACTATGGGTATAATTATTTCACCAGTTAATAAAAATATTCTAATTGGCTTCAAACATGTTCTACAGATGATTCGTTATATCGTCTTGAAATAATTTATTTCATGTTTTTCCTTGAAGTGTAATCAATTTCGTAGTGTTGATGTTGTGTTGTAGTGTATTTTATTCATTAATACGTAGGACTGTAATTATTCCACAAATAAGAAATAAATATATATTTAACTAGTATAAACGAGAAAGTTATATCGTATTTAAATTTCTTATTTTACCTACAAATTTAGAAACATTCCTACGTAACATTCCTCTGAACGAACCACGCATAAAAGAAAATTGCAAAGATGCATAAAACCTATCTTTATGGCCGCGGCATTAAACTGTGGATGTCGTTAAATTTCCTCTCATCTTATTGGCTACGGGGCAATAATAACGCGAACACTACCCTTGCAAAACATCCCCTATCAAATTGGGGTAAGGCTCTCCGCTTTCATTGCCCCAGCAAGAGGGGCCTCGCCAATAAAAAGAAAAATAAAAATTCCCACCGAAATTACTTTTCCCACATATACCATCGGGTTTACGACGTACATGATATAAAACGAAATTATATAGTGGGGTATGTGAGAGCTTTCGTCCATTTTTTTCATATATTATGTATATTGGTGTGTAGGTATAAACTATATTTATATTAAAGTATAATAGAAAGCTTTTTAAAAAAAACATCAATTTAGAACTGATTAGCTACAATAAAATAGAAAGCAATTTATAGCTATGTGAAGTATTTTTTACAATATTATAATGTTTCATACCAGTTTATATTTCTATATCATAGGTTTTCAATAAAATAGATTAGTCATATGTATATATATATATATGTTTAATCATCAGTGATAACATAATAAAAAAAACATTGTATGTTATACTTATATGTATTTCTTTTATTCAAATTAGCCATAGAACATTTTGTAAACACGATTTGAAAATGGGTTTATAAGCAATTATTAGGATATGTCTTTTTATTTACAATTCTGTTATATTTTATTTCAAAGAAAAAGTTAAGACATGTATATATTTTAATATAAGAATTGCTATATGTATCTTAAATATTGTATTTTATGATTATACGGCTGCTCCGTTAAGTACCGTAATGGGAGACAGTTTTTAATGGGTCCAAATCAAATTTGATTTTGGCGTTAAATTATATTCGTGTCAAAAATTTTGTAGTAATCTCGAAATCGTAAAATCAAAATGGAGTAGAAACTTTAGGTCCATTAACCAATAAAACTTCCAAACAACCATACTTTCGTCCATGTTTTAACAAGGAGCCGCCTAACACGGTGCGTCTTACAAATATACATATATAATATAAATGCATATTATTGTGGGAAATTGAGGGAAACGTTATTTTTTTATATAAAAATACTTTTGTATTCAAAAAATAAATTGAAGTATACTGTGAAGTACATACAATAACATTATTTATGGTCTCAATATTGTTTTTATTATTTTCCGCCGGGTGCATCAAGTAAACGTGATTTTGGCTTATACATAATCTACTTAGCTATTGTATAATATTATATTTGCAATTCCTCGTAGGATTCGCAAGCGGTGATCCATATCTGGATCATTTTATGCATAAATATTCTTTTATGTGGAATCGATCTTTTTTTGCACTTATCTTCTAACTTGATAATCATACTAAACTATTCTTGTTCGGATAATTTTTGTTTTTGTGGCCATTCATCTCAATTCAATGCAATTCCATTGATTGCTTAAACGTTAAATATATAGTTTCTTTTATTGATTGAATTGGCATTGACTTGGTAGAACTCCATTATAACACGGTGAAAATTAACAATGTATTTTAGTTACAAAACATTTTATAAGATATAGTTGATAGCTACTTCGGCTCGCACCTTCTTAGAATACTCACATAGTTCTGATAAAGGCGTGAGCCGAAATAGCTATCAACTATATGTTATAAAATTTTGTGGAACTAAAATACATTAATAAATACGCAAATTTTTTTACCTTGTTTTGATTTGTTTGTTAACGCGATTTAAATTATATCCGGGATTAAATATTATCTAAATTTAATGTTATCGTATTCAAAACTATTCCAACATGAATTTCTTTCAGGCATGCATTTAAATTGGGCTTAAAAGACAATGCGATTGCTTTCAGCCAATTGCAAACTATTTTTCTTTCTAACATTGAATATTTTTGAAGTTGTGTCTAAGACTCTTATATGTCGTGTTAGGTGACATAAACAAAACTTGAAATATAAATTAATACAGCTGTACAAGTCAATGAAGAAAAATTTTACTAAAAAAGTGACCAATACTGGAACATTGCTAGAGCAAAAGCGAGGATGGGGAAGCCCGTAATGGTACGGTTGCTATGCTTGATGTTTTTTACGCAATTTGAAACGAGTGATAATTTTGAAATACCGAGTAGACTCAAAAGAGCGTTTCGATCGAGACGTAAGTGCAAATATTTTTGTTGATTTCCCGCAATTTTCTAAAATTCAAAAATACCTTATGTACTGTACCTTAAAAAGTTTAAGCGTATCGTGTTTATATTAAGCGCTGCGATGTGAATTGCGGGGAGAATTAAGCTATGGATTAATTAAGGATATGGAGTCATTCATTTATTATTATTTATTAGAGAATAAAAAATGTAAGTCCGGAAAAACCAGCAATATAAAAATAAAACAGTATGCATATCATAAGATTTGAATTGTAGAAATTTTTTACATTTCCAGATGTTTTTTCACTCACAAGCCTTTCTTGATATATAAATTCCATCAAGTACCCTTTGTTGATATCGTAAATTATACGTACTATATATTTGTCACATAAAATCCTGGCATAATGAAATTGATAAAAAATGACAAATCTACATGAACGTGACCATTTTCAACACACTTTATTTTAGTATGCGAATATTAATTTCGATCGAAATACTACGAATTATAAACTTATAATATAAGAAGAAAAAATAATGAACTCAACCATATGACTCTCTGAAAACATAGAATGCTTGCGATCACTCGTTTTATGAATATTTCAGTCGGATTGAACGCATACTTGAAATGGAAATATGAAAAAAAATGTGACGGTAATATTTCAGTGCTTTTGGCCATAAATAATAATGATTTCATACTGTGAAAATATAAAGGAAGAACAGAAAAAAGGTGAACAAAGTAATTGTTATTAACAATAATGTAAACAATACGTTTTGTTTACAGAACAAACAATCAAACAAGCCTGTATATGGTATAACGAGCGATGCATTTTAGTGATTACCATTTTTATTATTTTTAAAAGTCACGTTTAAGTTCTACCAATAGATATTGTTTTCTAGAAACTGCTGTCACTAAGAATACTGTGAATATATGTTCAGAAATCTTAAGACGCAGAAAATTGCAATCACTGCAATTATTTTTTGAATATATTATGCATAGTTAGATAGTTTTAAAAATATGAACAAATATGTTTGGCGATATATATATTTAAATATTACATTTGTATTAGTCAAAAAAAAAAATCAACGTGATTTTGGATGAATAAAAATAATACTTTGAATCATTATAGATTACATATGATAGGATTAACCAATTAACTGCTCACGTCTCGTTTGCCTATTATAGTATATTGTTAGTAATACTCATAAATATAATAGTGTTAGTACAATAAAATATTTATATACGAGATTTTTTTTTGTTCAAATATAGTCTTGGTGGATAGGCATTATAATTGATTATATAAAACACAATCCTTAGTCAGTTGAAAATGCTTGCGACGAGCATAATCTTAATATAAAATGGTGAAAATAATACTTAAACAAGTTGTTTCAATTATAATAAAAAACCTTCAATCTAGCTTTTTATTTTAACAACATATTGACATAAGATATATCTCTGGAATATGAAACGATTTTTCGAAACCAATAACGGAAAAGGAAATATTTAACAAAATCGGTCAAAAAACGACATTAATATTTAGAATACATATCGAGGAAATTAATAAATTAGGGAGTTATAAGTGACCGACATAACATTATTATTATGGAATAAGTGTATGGCCGAGACTATGCAAAATGAACTAGGCATGCATTATTTTTGAAGTGTTGGTATATCTATATGTTAAGCTGGGAAAGCGCGAATAGTATTTACATATACAGTACAGATTTTTTCGATAAATTATTTTATATTCTTCTATGTGAAACCGGAACCGTCTAAATAAATTCTTCAAGATTTCAAAATATTGGTCTATAGAATTTATGTATAGCTTAGGAAAAATACTTGGTGTGGATCTAATAAGTCCAATTAGGGTATTGTGAAGATGCTTAATCATAATTTGTCAAGAGACATATTTGGTTAAATACATTTTTATCAAATTTGAATTGTTGAAAATTTGTACGATTCCACTTGCTCTGTCATTAACGACCCGGGTTTTACCTAATGGCATCTTCGGGTATTCCATCACATGAATGCAACATAACTGTCAATAAATCCGAGTTGTCAGTAATAAAGCATGTATAAAAGAATTGTACAAAGTTTCAACAGTTAATATTTCATATTAAAATTCCATCAAGCACCTTCAGATCATATCATAAATTACGTCAAAATATCATTCATGCTTGGTTTATACGCCATCAATTGAAACTTGGATTATTTGAAAGTTTAAAAAAGCTCTCATGTAAATTTCAGAACAACGAACGTGAACTATTATTTTATAACAAAAAAAGATGAAATATTAAAGTTGATTAAAATTACAGCAAAATATTTGAAATATTTCGTATAAAAATAACTTGTAAATTTTACATAAGCTTCATTCGTTAGATAAAATCAATTCAGGTGTAATTAGATTTTTTTTTGTATTTTAAATAAAGAACATGACTAAAAAGGGTTATGCAGTAAGTTAATTGCTCACGCTTTGCCATCGGTGTGATTCAAACTCGTTGATAATCGTCACAATCGAAGCGGACGACGTTGACCACTATGCAACCACTATAGTGTCAAAAGTAAACTACTAGATAACGGCTTTTTTTATTCTTAGTAATGAAACATAAATTATAATTTCTATATTTTTTTTCATATTGTGTGACTCATTCTATGGTAATATTGTAAAACTATTCGAATAACGAGAAAATTTTGGGCAAAATATACCGTTTGTTGTTAGTAGCTTTTTTTATTTATGTCGGCAATATATATATATATCATCATTTTCAAATAGTGAACAGTCACTTCATGGTAGAGAGGCATTATATTTTATAGAATAAAAATACATTTTTTAGTGTTATTCCCACAATATATTTTATTATCATGACTTGTTTTGCTTAACGCGAGCATTATCAAGTGATATAATTTGATACAAACTACAAACAAGATTTATACAATTTTTTTTTTTTTTTTTGAAATAGGTCCTGATCTGAATAATATAAAATTGTGGAAATAGTCCTTATTATTGCGTTTTATTATGTATTACAAAAAGGTTAAAAGAAGCGTTATTTTATAATAAATCCATCGAATATATATTTTATCGAAATTTTAAGGTTAGTTTCATTATATAATATTTATCATTTGTTTTATGGTAAGCTCTTTTTTGAATGTGTCAGAAAGCGAGATTTCGAAAATTCTTACATTCAAAAATTTACATTTATCAAATTATCACACTAGTGCAATATGACAGAGAGAAAAGCTAAAATATATTAATTTAAATAGAATATGTATTTTAAATTGTAGTTTAGCACAGCTATATATAATTTGAGATTGAAACATAGATTTAGTGATACATCAAAAAATAACGAACATTATATATTATATCTTAACCATATTGTATTTCATTTCAAACTAAAATATCTACCCAATGAATCAAATTTGGGTATCTTATTTCAAATTATGTCTCATATATTGTACGTAAGTACGTTGTCAACGATCACATGTCATGTTTAATTATTTAGTTGATATTACTGAAAGAGAGCCACGAATGTATGTTCTAACAATGATAATAATCACAATTACATTCTGTGTCTATTTATGACTGAATGCGTATATATGTAAAACGCATTCAAATATTGCTTACAAATTTATCAGTTGGATTTTTTAAGCAAACATAATTCCTAAACCACTTCACTAAATGATATTATTATGTTAATCGATTACGTGCAGTGGAAACTTACTGGGTTATTCTAGCAAGATTTTGTAGTTTACGTGTGAAGTCATTGACAAAATTTAGAAGCAAAACATTCGACAATATTTTAAAGGTATTTAAAACTCTATTCAAACTTTAAAATTAAATTTGATTAGATTTCCGTAGTTATAAATGTTCCTTATAGAAGAGACACATGTTTCATAAACTATATAACAAGTTTAAATATGTATTAACGATCATTCAATACAAAATTACTAGTAAACTGTCTGCTTCTTCTTTGTGTCAAAAGGTAGACGAAACTTACACTAAAAATATTACTGTCGATTTATCTTTTTTATTTTGCTTATTTTTTATTTTTGTTTGAATGTATACTTTATACATTTAATCAATATGTAAATGGAAAATATATTTCATATAACATAAATTTTAATTGTTTATTTCCAATTTAAAAAATCCCACGCAAAATGTTTCTAGTTAAAATGGCGAGTTTCATTCTATTTGGAGTAGTATATAAATAATAATAAACACAATAAAGATTTTAAATGATTTCTTAAAAAAAATACACTCAATTATATTATTTGTTTGACTTCTAGTCGCTCAAATATAAATAAAGCATCTATTCGTTAAAAAAAATCTTTTGACATCATTTTATTGATTACGCTCATTTATAATGATTGTGAATATCAAATATATGAATGAAGTTATGTAAAACAGAAATACAACTAAAGCTTAAATAAAGGTAGAACTTTCGTTGCTCAGAATACATAATTTGATTTGTAATTTTATGAAAAATGAAATATTGACAATGCCAATCTGTGAAAAAAAGTGTATTTTTATTAAATTGAATTGCTCAGCAAAATTTTGAAATTGTATATTTATAAAAATATACTTATATATTATATAAAAACTGCTCTTTCGAAAATATTACAAATTAAGATGGCATCCAATTTCCTTTCTAGTCACGCATTGGTCTTGCGAATATTTCTTGTTAGGGGAAATTGTTTTCACCCCAATGTTTACTAAGCCGCGCCCCTTTCTCAATGGCCGTCTTTTGAAAGCCATTATTATTGGAGAGGCAGCAATTTGGCAACCATTTCATAAATTTACCCTTCTCATGCGACCCCTCGCTATATTCTCACTTTTATGTCATACCGGATGAAAAGAAAGCTTCTTTATATCTGAATACGAGAATTATTAAAGGATGGCCCAGCACAGTTGACCGATGTCACTGGCGTCACTGTGTTTTAGCTAGGAAAATTAATTTAGATATTTTTATCTTTCCCTATGTAAAATTATCTTGATACTTCACTTTTTGATTTTCTTATTTTTAATTATTATTTTTTTGAGAAAGAATATTTTTTTTAAAGGAGATGAAACATTCAATATATATATATATATTACATTATCGATTGCTAGAGTGAACTATGGATATAAGGCAAGGTCTTTAATTACTTTTTTTTAAGTGGAGTTTTTATTTATCTTCCCAAGTGCCTCAAAGACGATAAGCATATGTTTACATTTTTTAGTTTTGTAATTGTTGAAATTACAGGATACTAGAAAAAACAACACTGACGAAATATTGAGATGATAATTTCTAGTAGATTTTCTATTTAAACATGATTGGCTCATTGATCGATTTGGTAATTACCTGGTAGCGTGTTATGACTGGCTTAATCAACTCATTTATTTAAATTGAAAGAGTGATTTTTTGGATAAAGTTTTTTGACATGTTAAACAAAATTTTTTGTCAAACTTAAATCGAAAAAAATTAAAATTTTCTAATCTTCGTTTAGGTCTTTTATTTTAAGTGTTAAATATAGATAACGTTCTTTTGAGTATGTTAGTTTTTTAGTATGAACTTATTAAACCAGGTCGGCAAACTTTTGGGCGACTGGTTAAAAAATTTCAATTTTGAAAATTTCATTTGATAAGTGTGTAAAAGTTAAAAAGAATTAAATTTAAAAAAAACAATGTTAGCATCATAAAATGAAATATATTTATACATATATATGTATGTGTAAATACAAATGTATCTTATAAAACCAACATACATGAAAAATATATCAATGAATAAATAATTTTATAAAAAACATTATCATATTTTCTTGGTGGGTAATTCAATATGTCATACTGGGTAATTGTACTGTATTAAACGAAGGTTTTTACAACACAGACGTTTTTTGGCTTATATTTCGAATGATTATTTTATGTGATTCATTCATGTTTGAGTTGCTGCATTTTAAAAATATTGAACAAAAATAAATTCTTTTTTACTCAATTTTACTAAAGAATCAAATTTGTTTTCCCTCTGCCAGTTATTGGATAGAATTAAAAGAGTGGGAGTGTAAGTGATCTATAAAGATATTGATAAATTCATAAACGTGAAAGTTGTAGTAAAAATTTTAAGGATATATACACTTTTTTTTAATTAAAAAAATATTTATTCGTAATTTTAATCAATGTTGATGCATGAAGTGCATTTTAACGCAAAATAACGAAGAACGATTTGACTTCTTACAAAATTGAGCCAGTGAAAAAAATATCCAACATTTACTCACAAATGTAAAAGAAAACGAAATTATATAGGTGATTGCTAAATTTAATATCGGGAGTTTTTAAATTAATTATATTTTTTAATTGATTCTCTTCAATATTTTACTAAAATATACGTGATTTTTTAATATGACGGTAATATAGCAATATATATATATATAATTCCTCGTCAAACAATTATTTATTTTAATAATTCATCGGTCAACTTTTGGGAGTAGAGCTATACAACTTACTTTTCCTCCCTCATGAAATGTACGGATCCAAAATACCAGCTTTAATAAGAGTCCATACGTATTTAGTTTAAAATTTATTATTTAATTTTTAAATATTTATGAAAATGATAAACTATTTAAAACAGTTATATATTTCATCGAAATTTGAAGTATTTTCGAATCAATATACATTGTTTTTCATATTTTAATTGTATAAAAAATAAACAGCCTTATACATGGTTTGGTACATACTAAATATGAGTTTAAAAAAATAATTAACTCTTCGTTATTGGATTAGCTACTAGAAATTGTTAGTAAATAACGTATTTCACCTAATGCCAATATTTAAATTTACTGTGTTATTAAACGCTAATATTTATTGTACAACAAAATATTTATGAAAATCGTAAATTAATAGTTTTTTAAAGGTACTGTAAATTTTTTGTATACGAATTATGTAAGCAAGAGGTATTTATTAATACTGAGAACTGGAAGGTAAGTTTTAAACCACTCACTAAATATACTGTTATCCTAGTTCGAAATATATATCCGTTCCTTCAGCCTAATGAACATAAATAGCTAAAAAATATATATAAAGTATATATATATATACATATTTGAAATTTTTGTCTTGTTCGAGATTTAATATTTTGATATTTCTCATTTTCAATTTGTCAACTAATATTACTCGACGGAAAGATATTATATATAAGTAAGTAAAACATATTTTTTATAAGTTCTTTCATATTTTAGATGATTATACTAATATAAACATTCACCATAAAAATGGTTATAAAATGAAATGTGGAAGTAGTACTAAAAATCGTATTTAATTTATATTAATGATTTTTTCTTTTACTCATTTCGAATAGATGAATAAATATTAACCGTTAAATTATGCGGCTAACTTGAGACAACTAAAGATCAAAAATCTACTTGATTAACTTTGAAAACTTTTTATAACTTGGTAAGATAGAGAATTAATGATTAAATTTACTCATAAAATCAATATTTAACTATGTATGCATATTAGATATAAGAATATTAAGAATTACAATATTTTTATAATATATGTTGGATAATATACAATACCATTAAAACGACTACGTACTGGAATAATTTTCACCAATAATAATTCAGATGAATTATTTCAAATAATGGAGACGATATGGGCACTTCTTGATGACAACTCATAATGAAAGCGTATTTTTAGAACTATTTCGACAATATATTTTATTATCAGCACCTCATCGCGAGCATTATCAACTAATGAAGTTTTCAGTCGTTTTTATTATTTCAAAAACGTTCGTATTGTGTGGAAATTGGTATTTACGAAATATATAATTTTAAGCAGACGAAGTATTTAAAAAGAAATTTTAATTTCAAATTTGCTTAAAATGTAGATACAGTAAATTAACTTCTAAACACGTTATTGCAGTATTTATTTTATGAAAAATTATTTTTTTCATATTGCTTTTAGAAAGATCGATAAACTTCGCAAATTTAATTGAGTCACTAATATTTTAAATACAGATAATTAAATTGGTATCACTGCGTAATCCGGCAAGTCGCTACTCGAGAGATAAATGAAACTTTTCATTTCTTCATAAGAAGTATATAGGTATCCAATAAATATTAATGACCAACCAATGCTGGTTTTATTACAAATAACCGATTAACTAAATTTTCTGCGTTTAAGTAACTCTTTTGATTTATTCCGCGTCGTTTTAATTGCTTTAAAAATAATTAATCCAATTTGAAGCGTAATATTTTTATCGTTTTTAATGTTGATCTACACTTCACTAATACATGAACAGTCACATCCGTCGATACATTTTTCCACATACGCACGACAATTATGCAATCGAAAAATCCAATTCATTTCTGACATTTATTATTTATAGCACTTTTACAATAATTTATATCACAAACCGGTTTTTAGAACCGTGTCAAAATATTTGTGGTTTCTCTTGCACGGTTCATTTAAAAATAAATCGTCAAAACTTATACAAACTGGTTTCGTCCGATATCTAACCTAGACTTACCGGAAAATTGTGTTTTATTTCCTCGTTTTGTTCAACCAATTTTTACTATCGGCGATAAACCTAGATGTCTATTCATACTTAAGCCGTTAAAATTTGTTTAAATGCGTTATTTTTAGATACTCTTATATATAGCTAATGTTTGGTCGGCTATCTCATACCTATTTGCCTTCTGTTTACATCTAGATAGTTAGTAATAAAACTTAGTAGGAATCTGTTTCATATATTTAATAAATATTGTCAATAATTATAAACTATCCGATTATTTATTAAATAACTAATTAGAACACCATTAAAATACAAAAAGTAAAGAGAAGATCTTTATTCATTGAATACGAGTATGTATTAATTAAAATCGCTTGCAGCACTAAAAAATGGGTTAGAGTTTTTTAGCTGATGTTTTCTAACTACTATCAGTATTTATACGATTGAGTTTTTACACTTGTATACCATGCTTGTATATTTGTTCATTGAAATGATATACAATATTAGGATCAATTACATGTTTACAATAAATCAGCATATAGAAGTTGAAAATAATAAGTCGGAGAAATTAATCTGAGTTTACGCATATAATATACGGTAACATAGTTTTTCTCGCGTCAATTTACAGAAAAGTGCCTCTTGAGTGAAATCAAGTGCATATACTATTATATTATGTTGTTTAAAGAAACTTTATAACAACTTGACATGAATCGATTCTTCAGGAAATAAGAATGAAACCAATTCAATCCTAATATTATGATCGACATGATTGTACTAAATTATAAATTGTAATTAGCGTATAAGTAGTTAGTGTCTATTACATACCTTTCCCAGGCCGAAGCCTAATTTTTTGCTTCGTCTTGGGTGTTATCTTTCTTTTTTTTATTAACCTTTGAGATGAGGTTAAACGGTCAATGTCCTGGATGGTCTTGAAGTTCTCTCTTCGTAGTCATGAAGTCTTCTTTCATCTTTGTCTTTCTTCAGCTGATTTCGAGTCTCAAGTATACCAGTCAGATATCCTGAAAATGAAGGGAGTATGTCTTTGGAGGATGATGTCATCTATGGATGTTTGTAAAGTTAAGCTTCTGTATATGAAAAATTAATAAAAAGGAAGTTATCGCTGATTACATGAAAATGATCCTCGTAATATTATATAATTTTTAACATTTGTTTTGTGTACAGTAATGATACACGGATAAAACAGGACTAGTAGGTAAATATTTTCTTTCAGTATATTTCGATTTGTGGAGATATATGGGAAGGGATGAATATTTTGTAGACATGATTTTGAGCCCAATTTCGTTAATTTATCAAATATGAATATATGTGAGCACTAATTTGCTCTGTATCTCAAACTCATGTCACACAAATTCAAAAAATGCTTCTCGATAAAAGATAAAGTAAAAGTCAGAACTCATTTTATTCGTTGTTTAATATTGAAATGTTTTTCTTGACATTATTGTATTTTGATAGATCTCTTTGGAGTAAATGCCAATAGAACTAAAATAATGTTTTAATTGAATGTGTTATAAGATAATGTTTATTGAAGATTTTTTTTTAATATAAAATTGTAGCATGTAGGTAAATGGAGATTTTTGTATTTTAAAATGTCGTGGCATTGAAAAAGTTGAACAAATTTCAAATTGTTCGCAGGATAAAGAGCCAATAAATCATCGGATGGCATGGCAACGTTTACGATCCGGTTTTCAATTGATTTTTTCGTCTTAAAGGGTTTTCTCGTTAATTTTATTTGCAGATTGTATAACCCACTGCAAGTTTGTCTCGACGGTTAACCCGAGCGGTGCAATAAATCTTTGTAAAAAATATGTACATTGTTCAATTTACGATCGCCGTTGTTGTCTTCTATGTAAAAATGTGATTTTATAATCGTGATTTTCACAGAACTACAAAAGGATTGTTGTGTGAGGCTAGTCTATACGTGTTATATTATGTTTAAAAACATCTGGCCAGACTGAAAAATCCGTCTTTGAATAATATATTTACGATAGTGGTTTCGGAGCCTAATTTTTTTGTGACAAAAAATCACTTTTATATATCGTCAACCAAGAAAGCAAAGCAAACTCTCAAATTACCACAAATGAAATTTCAATAACACTGTGACCAGGTACTTCTTACATATTCTGTAAACGTATAAAATAAACAATGTATTTTTTCGTTTAAAAACTAGAGAAAAAAATGTCTTGATTAAGATCATATATTAGAAAAAACGGTTTAAAATAAAACATTCATATCTATTGCTGATTTTTTTAAGACTATACAAATATCAAAGCATTGGGAAGATATAAGAGTTGAACTCACGACGATAAAAAAGTGATTTACTGATCTCTATTAATTTCACAGTTTGTAAGAGCTGTGTACTGTTGAACAAAGATCGGCAGAAGGGATTCTTTGGACGTAAGCTCCGATTTCACCTCATCTTAAGCAGCCTGGAGTTTATAAGATATCTGCAGAGCAATCCTTGACTTATACCGCATACTTTCTACCACTCTTCAGCCAGTCTGCACATGACCATACTCACGTTGGTATTATCGCATGTGAATAAAAATTGATATCACATATTCAATTAAAAATAAGTAGCTATTCCTCATATGTATTAAAGCTTTCAAAAGCGATGCATGGACACCATTCTAATTCAATTTTTGAATAAAACGTCTCGAACTTTTTTAACCTAAAAAGCTATTTTTTTATAAAATAAATATTTAAATTGTTGAGAATGTGCGGCTCTCTGCTACCTATTATCCTGTTTCCATGACAATCTGGCTCTTCTCACTTGAAAAACTGTCGATCCCTGCTTTAGACTGACAATGTAAATGAATATAGATTAGACATACAGTTTACGCTTCACATTTGAATTATATATGACTAAAACAACCCATCTTTCATTTGAAAATAATTTAAGACGATAGTGTGATGCTGAAATATATTTCAAGTAACACCTCAGAGTACTCTAAAGTGCACGGACCTATATACATTTCGACTTCAAAAGTTTTTATAATGGAACTAAACTGTAACTCAAGAGGGCTTTGAAATGATTACTAGTTAGTTACTTACAGAACAATTTCATTACTGGGCACCAAATTGTACCAAACAAATAAACAAATTTGTGTGACTTATATATGTTGGGACTTAGTCGCCAGCTATTTGAAATATCAAATATATTAATCGAATACAATTAATATTTGTAGTACAGATTCACTGTGACTAGTTGGTCCAAATTGAATCTTGATTTTAAATAATCGTATTCTAAAATTTTGTTTCCTGAATATTGAAGTATGTTGCCACAGCAAAAAAATGAAATATCAGTTAACCTTAAAAAGTTTGAGTATTCTGATAAAACTGTTTATAGACAAGTCTGGAAGAGAAATAAGTAACGCTTTAGAGAAATATAATATTTAAAAATACAAATCGAGAACTTCTTCTGGTGATTTATTGAAACAAAATTTATTTCCTATTCAAATAATAATCAGTTTACAGTAAAAACTGATTAATATTCGAAAAACACAAATACTTTTTTTTTAAATACAATTTTTGAAAATTTCATTTAACGGATATTTTTACACCACCTTTTTCCCGACGATTCGGCGTTACTAAAAGATAAACTCCGATACGCATATTTAGTGTTGTGTTCTCAATTTTATTCAATGGACCAAAAGTTTTTCTTTTGTAAGGATAAATATATCGATTGTATTGGCATTTACTTGGTAGAATTCCATTAAAACACGGTGAAAAAATAGCATAAATATGTATTTTAGTTCTACAATTTTTTTTATGAAGATATAGTTGATAGCTATTTCCGACGTTGGCGTGAGTCGAAATAGCTATCAACTATATCTTACAAAAAAATTGTTTAACTAAAATACATTGCTATTCTTTCATCGTGTTAGTATAAATATAATTATGTTTGTCTGAAATGTGTAAATAATTTCCCATCAAGGGAGACAACGAAGAATAGCAGCGGTGATTACTGTAACTACTAAACCTACCGTTTTTCCTTAATTTTATCCAAAAAGGTTTAGTAATTAACAAACAGTTCTCGTAGTCAAATTTTTCACAAGAAAAGCTGAATAATAAGCCACAAAGGTCCCACATTAAGAGCGGAAACCGTTAAGCGAATAAATTTAAATTTATTAGTATTGAAATAACAAAGAAATAGTTTTCTTATCTGTTACGGTGTAAATATTTCAGTAAAGCACCATTTTAATTTAGCGTCTGCAGTTTCGGTAGAATGATAAAGCAGATTACATAACAACGTTTTTCACAAAAAGATTTCAGAACCCTCGTGCAGATGGCAGACCCTAATAGATGTGTTTTTAACATTGCAACATTGGTTTGTATCTTGGATGATTTCCCAAAAGACGTGAGTGGAGAGACGCCAAGCGTTGGTTTATGGCAACATGAAAATATTATTCTTTCCGACGGTAACTTCATAACTACATAATTAATTTATCATTATCATTTTTAAGTGTTTTTTTGATGGTCTAAGTGTTAATAAATTGAATACTTTAAAGTAATTTCCACAAATTAAATATACGCAAAATTATCGTCATGAACTTGAGACAGTCTGACTGAATATTCAGTAGTTTTTAAATTGACGGAATAAAAAGTAATCCAAGTATGTAAATCAAATTTTCAAGTAATATAATTTTAAATATAAACAAACGTATATGATGTGTATTATCTACAAGCCACCAACTTATCAGCAATTATTTCAGTAATACAATAATTAGTCAAAAGTTCATACATTTTAGCCAATATTGCTAATAAATATTGTTTTCAGTTATGCCGATTCGTTTTTAAATTTGAAAGGATTAAAAAGCTTTTTGAAGTCACTTGCAGTATTCACTTGTTATTTAATTGTGGGTAATGTTTATTGTCTTTTTCATTATTGCAGTATGCGGTGTCTGTAAATTATAGTTACACCGCCATTTAAAATCCTTTATAAGAAAATATACTTTATAAGAAAGTACATATATAAAAATACCGTCGGGCTAAGAAAAAAATATTAAAAAAACGAATATTAAATGTTGTCAGAGTGGAAAAATCAATAGGAAGAATATTTATAAGTATATGAAATGATAACTATATCACACATATAATTAAAAAGCTTTTACTTAAAATTAATGTCGTAACTCGCTTTGATTATTTATTATTATTGAAATTATAAATCTAATTTAATATATCAACATGTATTGGTTGATTACTCGCAATATTACTTAATTTAAAAAAATGTTATACATCATCGAAAATTGGTGTCCTATAACAGAAATTACCGTTTTATCTTTACTCACTTATGAATACAATTTCGTTTTGATTCAAAAAAATTCTTTTGTTAATCAAAATATATTAAAAAATAAATAATGAACTGCATTCATAACTAAAAACAGCCAAAATGCCACAAGTACTTCATTTGCTTTTTCGGTGACGATTAGTTAGATAGTAATTAGATAAGTGCATTCAAAATATCGGGTATTTAATTTTTTTCTTTAGGCAATACATGAAAATACGTCTTATTTTTTATTCTCAGTAATTATGTTATTTCTAAATAATAAAAAAACACGATTAATCTCTTAGCGTAATTAAGAAGTTGTCTTTGCTTGTCTAATGTGAACCAGTAAGGTAAAAGTAGATCGCTATATCAAAATGTATTCTCATTTGAATGATATGCACCCGTGATTGTTGAAATACTAGTTGATATAATACATGATCTATAGTAAGTATTTTTTATGTAGACTTATATGTAAATACAGAGGTATATAATGTGGAGTCCCAAAAAAACAATCCGCCTTAAAATCAGGCAGCGCTGCTTCGTTAAGATAAAAACCTGAAATATCAGATAAAAAGCGTTCGTTTTAAAGGTTATCACAGTTTATTTATGTATCGAAAACGCAATAAAAAAGAAAATTTATGTTCCATTAAAGAAATATTCCCCAGCAGGATGCCGCCTTACGGAGAGGGTTAGGGCTGTGGAAATAAATTTCAAAGTAGATGCCTACCAACCCACATTATGTTTAATTTATAATATATTAATGTGCATATGTATGAATTTATATATACATATTTAATTTATTAAACATTACCATTAATTAAATATACATGATTTGTAGATAAAGGAGTAATAAAATATGAAATTCATTTGTCATATAAAATTTATTATATTATACATAATGCGATTTTTTAAAAATATGTTTTATTATTTTTTTGTTAAAAGTATTTGTTTAATACTTGAAGCTAAGTGAGATGAATAATACGTAGATTTAAATCACTATACTGTGTTAAATAGATGTACAGTTCTAGTATATCACGTCGTGTCTGGCGCGTTTACTTAAAGTGACTAGCCACAGTTACAGTTTTTCTTCATTTAGATATATCATTTTCCTGTACTTCTTTCTCGCTAAAATAATTACGGCATTTGCAAACAAAAAGTAGATCATATAGAAACGAAAAGACTTTCCAAATTAATTGAAATATTTGGACACATGAGGTGTTTTTAACATATATGTGAGATGTTTACATATATTTTTAAGTTATCTATGATTATATAATAAAAATACATATTTAGGCTATATAAAAATAAGTCACTCTGTCATTGATTTTTGCCAAATCGAATAAAAAATAAAGCTGTTGCCTGCCTAATATTATATATTAAAAATAAAGCTTGTTCAAAGATTTTCCCAATGCCACTCTGCGTCTAGTTAAGAATTGAATGTTCAAAAAACTGTATTGTAGTAGGCATCTGCATATCTTAATGGGCGGTAGAGGGTCAACTTCATTATTCAACGCGGAGTCTTATTACATAGTAATATTTCAATACACAGAATTAAATATTGTAATACAATATTCTTACAATATGCTTAGTATATTCTCTTCAGTTGAAAATGTATCAGCCATATTATATAAGATACATATTTATACAAAGTAAATATTAACCAAGTAATTACTTATAGTACATATAATTTATTTGAAATGGTTACAATCCACGTGCGTAATATTCAATTTTTATTTCTTTTTGATTAGGTAAGCACGGTTAATTGAAAGGATAGGGGCTTAACATATTAAAATAAAACTCATCAAAATGGTCTTATATTAGCGTTTATTACTTTTATTCAGCAGTTTTAAAAAGGACATAAAAATATTAACATAACAATTTTTATTGGAAGTTAAATTGTAGTATATAAATTGATTTGTTTAGTTATTTTATATGAGGATAAAAACTGGCTGTTTGAATTGAATGGTGAGTGCGTTTGCATTGAATATTATGTGTCGATTTTCTGTGGACGACATTTAACTATATTTGTCTTTACTTTAATATTTTTATGAGCTTTTAGATACAAAATGTTCTTCTGAAAACCATCATTTGACATATTCTCATCATTTCTAACTGAAGTTGATTAAGTGGTTGAAAGTTGTTTCTTCGTAGAGCATTTGAAGAGAACTATTGTTTTCAATATATAATTTTTATAATTTATGATATCGACTGAAGGTGCTTGATGGAACTTCAATATTAAATTTGAATTGTTACAACTTTGTACGATTCCATATGTCTTATGACAAACGTCCCGGGTGTCAGTTCTGTTGCATCCATGCGATGGAATACCTGAAGATGCCGAAGGGCGAAACCCGGGTCGTTTGTAATAAGAGATATGGAATCGTACAAAGTTGTAACAATTCAAATTTAATATAATTTTTAACTCAAGTTTCCTGTAGATAGTTCATATCGGATTGAAAAGATACGATATTTTTTTGTTATTCGATAATTAGTCTCTTCAGAGGGTTGACTCTATATGTACATGAAATTATATTTTGTAGATTAATATATAAATAACTATCAATATTTATACATCGCTGTTGGTATTTGAGCTCAGTATCGATACCATGGAAATATTATATACACTGTCGCTGTAATATACAGATCGTGCTGTACTTATCGTTGAATCAACTTATTAAAATACGACTAGAGTATTTGTCAAGCTAAATAGACTTTCCCTTATAAATTTAATTATTTTTAACTGCCTTGCCAAGAACAATCATTCCACGACTGAAAAATATCTACTTTGATGGTACGAATTCTTCGTCAAGTACCGGCCGTAAAAAAACTAATGAAACTCAAAGATAACAAAAAGGGATATCCAACCGCCTGCATTTGTACGAAATTACACTCAGTCGGGCAGGAATTGTAAACGCCCGCGCCGCAGGAGTGGAGGAAGCGGGCTAGAGATATTTCGGCTTATCCCGGTCGTTAAATCGAACCCCTCTTCTTACGTTGATAGTATATTCTGCACACTCCAGCAAAGAAAGGGATCATCTGAAAATCAAGGATGGTCGTTTATTGAATATTAATTTAATATTTGTCAAATATAAATATTTATAAAAATATTGGCATTACAAGATGGCTGCATCCATAATTGATTCAACACAATCAACTTAATTCTCCAAGCGATCAACATATCGAATTTAAAAGAAGTTAAACTTAACCAAATATGGCAGGTAATATCAATTCGATTTTAAACAAAATAAAGATCAACAAATTTAAAGTTTATTTTTTTAAGTTAAGTGTAGTTCCTATTATTTTTTTTTACTTAAAGTTTCTCTTTGAACGAATTATATTATTATACACATATAAACCGGTAGCTTAGTTTCCTACTTGAAACATGTTTAATATATATTTGTAATATTAAGTGTGCTCTAGTTCAAAATTCGAGATCATTTTTTTCTTTTGCATTTAATGATGCTAAATAATTAGAGTTCTTATGTATTTAACCTTCTCTTAATTACCTATTCACTCAAACAAATACAAGATCTTATGAATAAAAAATATGTAAATCGCAAAATGGAACATTTAAAACTGATTTATGATATAGCGCGAGTCAATATTAAAACGAAAATAAATTAAAGATCCGTCAATAAATTAATTTCCCAGAGCTTTCTTTGAGTCGTAAATTAATATATGCCATGTATAACTAATTGATTAGTGATGCTACACCTCAGATATAAGTTTATACCACTACTCGTAAATAAAAACAACCTATCAAATTTTATTTATTAAAAAAATAGCTAGACACCAATTAGCATGGCTTTGAATCAGAAGCAATTCTTTCCGTTAATACATTAGTTACTTTTATAAAAGGTTTTCTAATCAACTATTAATATTAAACATTGGAAGTATGGGAGGATTGCTCATTTACAACGGTGGGAATATGTTTTCATTTTGGCAGGTTTGGATTATTACAAAACTTATATTATCTTATATCAATTATAAAAGAAAAATAGTAAGTGATAGGTATCTTTGAGTTTTTTTACTGTTTCTTTTTTTCATCGTATAATTTAAAAAGAAATTGCGTGGATTCAAGGATTAAAGTACAAATTGATCATCGTTTGATGGAACTCCCAATAAAACAAGTGTGAAATTACACAGTATTTGTTTTGGTAGCTCACACTTATCAGATGTAAGAAGAAAAACATCTTGTGGACAAAGAATAATTCTTTAAAAGAATGAGATGATTTTGACACCCTGGAAGTCACATAAATAGTAAGGGTGCGTTAGCAGGCGGCGCTTTGGTTATTTTGCTATCGTTCTTAGGTTTACGAGGGAACGGCTATATCTATAAGGTACATATCTATTAAACATACCTTTAGGTATTCACATCACCGAAAGTTGCGAGGCAAGATATCTCTTATAAAACTACCTAGTTACCATAAATATACCTGCTTCGATCTATGTAACCCTAATACCTGAATCATAGATACGAACCGTGGGGAAATAAACCCGTTTGGAGCGTACATTTTTAATTGGTTTGAAATGATAACGTACGGTGGTATTAGAATGAAAAATAGCACGGCAGCCAATTTTTAATTGTCTTCAATATGCTGTTGGAAGGATTTGAAGCATAACGTATGTACCGTTACAAAAACACAATATTTATCTTAAATAATACGCATAGACAGAGATTAATAAATAGTTCGATTGCCAAACTATGACTGTAAGATATCCATGAAGCAATTGCTCTAATTTAAAGAAATGTCATAACTATTTAAATGCACCATTTTATTACACTTTGTCTTCTTAAAAGAACTTCATTTAAATATTCAAATCTCTTTAGAGATAAAATTTTTAGTAGAAAACAAAAAAGTATGAGAATTTAATAATTATAATAAAAAATATGATTATGGTATTTGTAGCACTTTCCAATCATATTAGGTAATGGTGTTCTAGCGCATGCGCAGTTTATCTCAAATTGAACATGAAATTTTGATCCGTTTATCGCAAAAAAATATTTTTTGATTTGAGTGTTATTTATAACGAGACGGTCAGCAATTTAAAAATTCATTTGAATACAAGAAAAGTAATTGTTTTGATAATAATACAAATATGTATATTGATAAATTTGATTTTAAATGGTTGATGTTCAAAGCTTGATAAAATATATTATATTTAAAAACTATCAAAAAATTACATGGAGGCATATAAACATTGTGCTTTTAAATTTAGCAGTCAAATGGTACATAACTAAAAGCTATTTTTATTTGTGTTCAAATTACAACAATGAGATTTGTTTTTGGTACATAAACTCAACCCCTATGCGTGATCTATAAGCATATATTAAACAGGATCTCTCCATGAAAACTCCGAAGAGAAAGGCCATTGAACTCAAATGCTTCAAAATAGAGGGATGCAAACGTATTTTCTACTTCCGTAAACATCCCTTGGGCCTTGAATTAGTTGGATATGTTTATTGACTATAAGAAGTGACAGCTTTATCTGTTATTTTTTTAAGGTTTCATTTATAGGTTTCTTTTATAAAATATACAATTTTGAAATGTGTGCGAAATAAATTGAATTTAAATACATATATCTTGTCGCGTACGTTCAAGCATGATACCTTAACATATCTTCACCAATCATATGAAATATATATAAATATCAATCACAATTTCAGTGTCTATTATAATATTATGTAGCCATATGCTTTGTGCGTGGTTGGTCAAATTTCCTTACATTATAGTTATTACATTACTTTATTTTATTGTTTCCGTCAACGACTATTAAAAATTCGTAGAAAATAAATGAACCACAGGACTTTTTTTGCTAATTAAAAACAAATAGAGAAGTCTTTTCAACAAAAATATTTTGCTGTTTAATGTCAGCAAACTATTCTTTAACGAATATTTGTGTGATAACATGAAAGTTTGGGTTGCACTTCCACTTTTATCGATCACTACTACGCATAAGTATAAGAAAAATATGTTTCGTAATTTTTGAACTTTACAATATTTTTTGCTCACTGTCCACGTACATATAGAATAAAAGAAGCGTATTTTTATAAGTAATATAGTAAATCAAAACAAATAATTGTTGAAAACAAAAAAGAATCTTATTATGTTACAAAGAAATAGTTTTTAAATTTACATAATTATATAATACATATCTACTGATACAGATTGGAAGTATAATAAAATATTGTGATACATAAACACTCGTAAAGCTTTCACTATTTCATATTAGCCGGCCGCAATAAATATAAACAAAAGCATGATGATTTTCATTGAAATAAATCACCCCTAAAAGTGGAAAAGTTTCGTGACTGTTAACACTGTGTGGCGCTCTTTTCGCCCCTTTATTGTTTTCCTCAATTCATTAAAGTAACTATTTCCCCTTAATATCTTTGATTTATATACAGACATAAAATAACTGCCTGCATACTTGACCATATAAAAGTTTAAACACAAGTACTTATATCTTACACCCTTGCGTCGTTAATTAATTATATCAACTAAGCTGTTTTATTTGTTTATCTATTTATACAATTATTATTGTAGAACTAATGAATTAGTTATGATATTGCGGTATATAAAATACACTTATAACTGAATTATTTACAAAGTATTCAGAGTATATAATCTGTATGGAGTTATAATGTACATAAAATATAATATCTTAAGCGATAAGTGATGTAATGTACAATTTTATTTATTGACTTATAATTCCATTTTTTTGAAATATGAAGCTTAAATAACAAATGCCAGCGTAGTATTGAGCATATAAATATACAATAATATTTGATAATTAATTTTACATTAAAACATGGATGTATACAAAACAATATATTTATTAAGCTACTACTGCATGTAGAAACTAACTGGGCCATGTAATTATTTTTTTTGCTTTTAAGGTATTAACTGTCAGTCCTTGACAGAGAGGCATGTAATTTTAAATAATAAAATTAAATTTTTAATTACTTATTTCCACAATATATTTTAAAATCAGGACCGGTTCACTCATTGCGAGTATTATCAACCCGTAATTGCTATCAATAGACCATCAAGTGACCCTAATCATTAGCCCAGTCCATATAGTAAGAAAAATCATCCAATGCTGTCTAATATCAAAATAAAGTTTTTATAAATAATTACCACTTGCAAATTAAGTTATCATATATAAGTTAAGTGGAGTGACATTGTTATTAAATAAATAAAAGACAATCGGTATGGTATTGTTTCTACACGTTATATTATAATAATATTTGTCCGGTTTCGCTAATTGTGAGCATTATCAACTGATGAATATCACTACTACCCGATCCTGATCAAGAAGTAACAGAATCAACAAAAGCTATTTATAAAAATCATTACATAGCTCAACTCTATTTCATTAAAATAATATACATCAATTCATCATAAAATTTTAAGTCATAATTTGAGAACAGTTAACTATTGTATTTAGTAAGTAATTGAACAAAAATTATTTCAATTATTTAATATGCCTACTAAATTTGAGATAAAAATCATAATGATTCATAGATAAAATATTTAATGTAGGTTTATTATTCTTTTTATACTATGTGTGTACTCTTCAAGTATATTGTAAAAAGTTATGATTATACAATACAATTTTTTGATTAGTAAATATGTTATGACCCGCATTCCTATTATTTTTTTGTCTATTTTTAATTTGATAGTTTTATAAATTTTCCGATCATTGAAACATCCGAATTGGCAAGGGAATGAAATACAATCTATATATTTATTAGAGTAAGGTTTCTATAACTGAACCACTGTAGTAAGAAGCATTGATAATTTAAATTGTCATAATTTGATATTGTCTTCTTGTTTCGACCACATGATATATGAAGAAGTATATTTTCTTAGAAAATAGTTAAATTTTGTACGCATAAAAAATAGTTGTACATCAGTCTTTATTTTTGATTGTTTCACATAAATTCTTTGGTGTGGTGGTTTCATTACAATTACAATAACTTTTTCCGTTGTCATTCTGGAACAAAATACAGAATGTAATTTTTCTTACTATATGTACTGGGCCAATGATTAGGGTCACTTGATGGTCTATTGATAGCAACTACGGGTTGTTTCATTACATCAAACAAGCTTAGCAAAAACAACTAGCAGCAACACGGCGAAAAATAATAGCAATGTATTTTAGTTATACCCGATTTATATCATATATAGTTGATAACTATTTCGGCTTACAGAAATATTTGATATCTCCATTATGACACGGTAGAAAAATAGCAATGTATTTTGGTTCTACAAAATTTAATAAGTGAGCCGAAATAGCTATAAACTATATATCTTATAAATTTTGTATAACCAAAATCCATTACTATTTTTTTCACCGTGTTATAACGGAGTTTGACCAAGTAAATACCAAGTCAATAATTGACTATAAGCAGTGCTGTATTCAAATCAAATCAATAGAATCATGGATGTATTATAGTGTAAGCACCATCAAAACACCTACGCTCTTCATTAAATTTACACTCTACAACCTCATCTAGATCAAAATACGGTCAAATATTAAACTTCTGTATACCACATTATGGCGTCATTGATATCTTATACAATCTTTTTTGCTCAAAACAAAGTTGAACGAATGAAAGGAACGGACCAATGCTCGCAACCTTACCCTGTATTGGCATTTAAAAAAGGAACGTGATTCAGTGAAAATATTATTTTTGCCGATTCATTTATAAATATTTAAAGTTTTGTTCAATATGAGAATATAATACTTTGAACATATGAAACATTCGTAAAAGTTACTTGAATATCATTTTAATTCTAAGTCTTTAAGTGTACATTTCTAACTTATTTTCTAATGTTATTAAATTAAAATTTCAATGAAATATTAATTTACAATTCTTTGATTAATGATGATATCATATACGAATAGAGTTTACTTGGCAAATATACATTTTAATTTTCTTGCTGATAATAACAACCAATATCGACATTTCTAACGAACATTTTAGAAGAATAATGATACGAACTGTTGATTATAATCGCCCAATAGGTTCAGATTAATTAGCAATAAAATTTATTAACAGTAAGACTCGAGTTTAAATTACACAAATCCAATTGATTGGTTTTTCAAACAACCGGATAATAAGTTTATCTTTACAATTATATAATTCGATTTTATCACGGATCTATACATATGTATGTTATGTAACTTCATCTGCAAACTAACTTCAGCCGCAATATGTACACTCGTACTTGTTTGTATAAGTAAGCACTGGTTAAATATTGTGAAGATAAGGATGTTATATACCCCTAGCAGAAAGCAATTAAAACTTTCTTTATTACATTCATTAAGTTAATCTTAGTGACGCACAAAAACAACGAGTGGTATGGGAGAGTAAGCTTTTTTTATGGAGGTGCCTATTTTTTCGTTAGCGTCAAACTTTAGCCACAAGAGGCTTTTTACGAGCGCGTCGATGCGGAGAGATGGAGGTTGAAAAGCTCGCGTCGGTCGTAGACGGGCTGCGGGATGAAATAGCCCGAAAACAAAAATAATGAGAAAACAGATTTTACGATTTTTCGGAGTTTGGGGGTGTAACAGAAGCCGCGGGGTTTCCACCCAACCTCCACACCCCGGCAAGGAGTCTAATGCTTTTACCAATCTGAGAGACAGTGGCGTTCTGAAAGCTATTGACCTTACCATACTATTGAGCGTATGTAAAACCAACATATGAACTATGCTAAATAATTTCCAAATTGAGTAATAAATAGATATAATTTACGATATATACTGAAAGTGCTTGATGGAATTTCAATATCAAAATTGAATTGTTGAAATTTTATACACGTTTAGTCAATCATGAATGCATGAAGATCACAAAATGTAAAATCCGGGTTGATGACAAAAAATGTGGAATCGAAAAAAAATCAAAAATTAAAATTTACTAAATATATGTTTTGATTACATTCGGACTATTCCTTTTCATTTGTTACAAAACGCAATTAAAGAAAATATTTTCCATGAAATGTCAATAATGAACAATGTTTTTTACTAGTATGCATGCAATAAATTGCATATTATTTCAGATGTCATTGAGTAACCTTCAAGTATGCATTATGCCACAAGCCTCAGTGCTGTAATTTATTATTGCATCCCCATATTTATATTTTAGTCGTCAGTACTATATAATAAACGAGAAAAGTAAACAGCGTCCAAAGATTAAAAAGTAAAATAATATATAATTAGTATTGTGTGAAAAGCAACATCATAAATATTCTGTTAATAAGCCTAGTAAAATATATTGTCAAGAATTAATAATTACGGCAATAATTTTCTCATAATTACTTAATTGTATTATTCATACAAAAGTTATAAGATTATTTAAGAAAAAAACTGACGTTCATTCTACTCCACAACCACTTGCATACAAAGGTAAATTACTAATGAAGATTTATGGACGTTTGATGGGAAATTCTCAGTCCTCTGCACGCTAGTTGGTAAGTTTGTTGATACGTCACTGCCGCGTCGCCAACCTCGCCAGCTATCATACCGTTCCACCTCATAACGTCTTCGCGTAAGGAAATGTTTTAAATTTATTACACTGGTATCCAACCCCGGGTTCTTTATTGCGGAGCCTGAATATATTTTCCCGCGGGTACTCATATTTTATAACGAAAAGTCAGAGCATTAAGCTTATGTACTTGAGCGAGATGAAATTTTGTGAAAAAACATAAGGTACCCTCATATATTTACACTGCCTTAGATTTATATAAACATGTCGGATAAAAGGTTTTTCTTTTTATACCTGAGGTATTCAAACAATTTATTTTATCATATATATGTATCGGCGTTATATATTTTTTAAAGTAAAATAAAGACGTAGTGTTTAACTGTCCTACGCATTTATATAATACCTATTTACTGCACACTTTGCATTAAATTCTAATTGTATTAAGGTAAAATATAGTAAATTAATGTTATAAATATCATGTATCATAACCGTGTTTAGCTTGATTTTTGATCATGTGTTATGTAGTGTTGGTTTAGATATTAAGTAGGTTAAATTTGTAAATATAATTGTATTCGTTCGGCATCAGCTCAAGTCAATGCTTATTTATATTTAATATGTATATGTAATTCGCAGACATATATAATGAAAATAAAAGTTTCCAATATAACGCATTTTCTAACCACGAATTACATTTAACAAATTTACTTTAGTAATAATTGCTGTTCCAATAATTTTTACTTTTAATCAACATTAAACTATAGTGTATATTAATGAAAATAGTCGAGATTATAAAGTTCATGTTTTATCTCGTTAGACCAACTAACTTTCTGAAAAATATAAGAAAAAGCGAAAAGATCGAATTGATTTTACAACGGGTAGACAGCAATCAGCGTTCATTGAATAATCAAGAAACATTTTCTTAATGGTATTAATTTCATAAATGTTTTCTAAAAAATCGAAAAGACCGGCAATAATTCACTACGGTAAGAAACTTTACAGGAAATTGCAAATAAAAATGTACAATTTACGACATTTTCTCTTTAATTGACTGTAGATATTAGAAGTTGTTTTTATTATTGTATACCAGATTATTTCTTCATCGAAAAATAACTTGACTTATTAAAGATTATGTTTACTTAAAAAGAACCATTCCACCTGTACACAATTTCAATAACTCAATACGTTTCAAGAATATGTGTCTATTAACTGTATTGTATTTAAACGAAACAAGACAAACTTTCATTTTAATAGTAAAAAAGAATCTAATGATTTATTGAAAATTTAAAGTTACAACCTCCATTTTTCAACAGGGTTCACTTTAACGAGTTGACAAGGTTTTTATTTCTTGCGACGATTACCACTAATTAAAAATGTCTGAACAATTTGAAACCGTGGAAGCTTTAATGCTAGTATAAAATTGTTGTTACTGATTTCTTTTTTAAACATGAATATATTTGATTTTTTGCTAAGGTTTAATTAATAAGGCAGTATTAACAATGTGATAAAAATAGGTGGGAGATTACTAATTAAAATCAATATCAAATAATGAAAAACTATGTTTTACTATTTTAGATTTTTCCGCAATTGGTTTATTTCATTTTTGTTTGACTTTGTCATTTTGAATGTTATATTTTCCGCTATCTATAGTCGGTGTTCCACCACAAGGGCACGCCGTTGTCGGTAAAACCTCCATCCTGGAAGGCTGTTATTGCAAAATCGTTATTACATTGTATCCAAATTGTGTTTTACGCTTCGTCTTCAGCGCTACAAAACTC
This sequence comes from Himalopsyche japonica, assembly GCA_028555115.1. Classification (NCBI taxonomy): domain Eukaryota; kingdom Metazoa; phylum Arthropoda; class Insecta; order Trichoptera; family Rhyacophilidae; genus Himalopsyche; species Himalopsyche japonica. Next base: position 1,301,497 of record JAHFWJ010000461.1, read on the forward strand.
GTTTAGAAGTGCAAGTGCTTATGAACTACTCTCCGTTTTTACGGCAAACCGTAAATCATCACGGGCGGTGTGCTGCGAATAATGCGCGCCGGTTTTACGACGCCTTCCTTTCTCCAGCACCCGCTGGTGGAGAAGCTTCGGCGAACGAGGCTTCGAGGGTGTGCAGCGCTGAGGAAACCAGATGCTACAGTCCCATAAATGGCGTTTCGAGCATCACCTATACCTAATTAAAACATAGATCTGGCAATTATTTTATTTTACACATATGACAAAAATATTTGCTTAGCTACATGCTAACTAATATACTACAGTCACTAATTTGTTTCTAACAAAATTCATTAGTTGATATTTTAATATAATTTCATTACGAACGTTAAATGAAAAGTATAAAACTGTTCTAGTTTTTATTATTCATCAAAAATCAAAATATACGTTTTGGTCACCTGTAGCAATGACAACTTTTTTATCGAAACTGAAAAAAGTAATGAATTATTCACTATAAATCTTTTTAAATGCTGGTATGTATTTAACGAAATATTATAGCTTGCCACCAATTTAATTTGAAGTTTTGTTTTATAAAAAAACACATTTTATTTAACTTATGTGTCAATATTTTATCAATATCTTAAGAACATATCATCACCAAAAATATTCGTTCAATATAAATCTGATAATATTCACACAGATTTGCCACATAAATGGTTTCATTATTTCATTTATCTGTACTCATTTAAGTGTGAAAGGGTTATATAAAACGATCTTCTGTTAACAAATAAGAAACTTGTATAAATAAAATGCTACTGCAGTAATTGGGGATATAGATTAATAAAATAATATTATTCCGTTATATCATCGTCATTAAAATGGACTTTAATACGGGAAAATCACAGTCTCAATCAAAAAACTTGATTCTATTAAAAAAAGCGTACATATTTAAATACGTTTGAATTTATATAAGAACGTTATTTATTATAAAAGTCACAGAGAATACTTTTTTGCGGAAGACATTTCGGAGTTGTTTCAAATCCGTTTTCTAAAAAAGAAAATATGATATGAGACATGATTGTGATACATGTTCAAAAAATGATATTAGATTTCAATTGGGGTGTATGAGATAACGATTTGAAGGGCTCATAAGAGCCCCTTGTATTTTTTACATTTGCCGATGATTTTTAAATTAAGAAAATAAATAATATTTTCAGCTCAAATCACGACAACGCTGCAATTTAAGTAGATGGTGACAATTAAAAACATAAAACATTTTTTTCTTTTAAAATTTTTCGTTAACTATATTCATTTTGAGTGTTTCATAGTATAAAACGTCTTTAACATTCAATCCTACAATGCTTAAAAACGTATCGTTTGATATACAATGTATTACATCCAGATGTATTATATTTGAAGATTATGCCTATTGTTACATAATGTAAGTATATTATGTTGCATTTGATTGATCTAAAAATTATTATATCTAATTCAACAACAGTGTAAAGAAGTATTAGTAGCCGCTTTCCCGTAATACCACGATTGGTTCTGAGTTTAAGTGAGCCTCTTTTTAACGTATTTGCAGTCCACCACTGCTTTCAACTTATTAAGTGTATTCTTGTAGTTTGAAGATTGTAGTAGAGAAGATTTGTTTTACATACATACAATGTTAGTTTTTCTCAAATGAAACGAAAAATAACATTACAATAAATTGCACATCCTCACTCTCTCTTGCATAAAAATAAATTATGATTTCTCACACTCTCTCTACTATTTTATAATATAATTGAACTTGCCATATTTAGGATTCCACTGTCAACTATTTATTGAAATAAAACTTATAAAATATCTTCTAATGACTTTATAAGAATGGTAGATACTAATCTAAGTAAAGAAGCCATTTATTTTCGCACACATAAGCAGTTTTGCAGCACGACTCCGAGTATGTTAAATATTTATACCTAGTAAAAGGTCCAATTGAATATTTGGCAGACATAAAATATTTGGACATTTGAATATTAAAAGCTATAGAATAATTAAAATTGACTGTATATTTAGCACTGCAAGATATAGGACAAAATATAGCAAATTTAAAAATAAATGTAGTTTCAGGAGTATGCTTTGTTGATAGCTTTGAGCCTTATAATATAACTTCAAAAGCACTGCAAACTTTCTTTTAGTACGTAATTTTCAAAAGTTTCTACAAAAATCAATGGGGTAAATTCTCAATTTCTTTCATTTCGGGTTGTTCTAATTGAACGAATTTTTGATGAAGTTCTTAAGCTGGTCATATATTGTATATCACATGTGGGAAATGAGTTTGTTACATTTGAAATCTCAACGTCAAATATAGGCGACTTTAAAATAATCCATCGAGTTGACTTTTATTTACAAAACATCTGGCACCTTAGCTTTTATTAGCTAAAATGTAATGCATTTTTTCCCTAATTCAAATTGATAGATATTTAAAGCAAAATGGAATCTCACGTGTGAAACCAGGATTGGAACTATACCACGATTAGTTTATTAAAAGATCTCAATATAGTATAATATACAATATTTTATTTTATTTCCATCAAATATATGAAATAATTTACCTTTTAAAATGTAATAGATTTAAATTTTAAAAAAAATAACTCTAAATAAACTTTAATCAAAACTTTTTACCTCGATTTTATTTTTAACGGCCCGTCGAATATGCAAATGACTTAATCTATGAAAGTGAATTTGTTTCCCCGTACATTAGTCAACTTTACTTCATGCATGCAAACCCACGTGGATATATATATAGGTACGACCTTTATGTTGGTATAATAAATATGTTACACTTACCATGCTATCAGGGATATGTACTTAGATCCTGCAAGCAAGGGCCATATTTTATGTGTTGGCAAGATTGTAAATAATGCAGCACAATTTATATTTTACTCAGCTGCGAAAGATATTGTATTTTTTCTCTGCTTGCCACATTTTGTAAATATGAAATTGTTTCGGAAACAAGTAAGTAAAATAAAACAAAAAACTGTTTGAAGAAGTGATTTATAAAATATTAATTTAATGTTATATTTGATTTTTGATATTCCACAAACCTAAGAATTTTTACTTTGATTGACAAAATATTCATCTTCTACGGGTCGAAATAATTGCTATCAATATGGCAAGATGACAAAATATGGATCTAAAATATTTTTTTACTTTTGCTTAATTATTTTATGCTAGTATTTTATTTTTAAGATGGAGTAACTCTTTTAAACGATTTTTTAATGCGCAGTCCAAGAAAGACGGTTTATCTAGCATAAAAAATAGACAAAATACAAGTTTGTCATTCAACAATGCAATTTTTAAAATATTAGGGATTTTGAATATATGATTGATGTAGTTAAAAAGTTATGTGCATACTTAAAAAATAGCCTCAGATTCGAAATATTTTTATAATATAGATATTCAATAATTAATACATTAAAAGCCTTCACAAAGACGTCAGTGTTGATTGCATGCACAACCGCTATCTATATTATTCAAATGAATACTGTGATAATGCACATAAGAAGTACGATGACAATAGTGAATCTCATATTTTTTATTCAAAGAAATAAATCATTGTTTACAAATAGAGTCTTGTTATAACTGACAAAAATGTATGGCATGGTCATACATATATCTATTTATAATAGTGCACGAATTAAACTGGTAGACAGCTATTTGCATTGTGATGCACCCATGTGAATTGATATACAATGTTTTACATTCCATATTGACCGTATACAAATCGTTCAGATCTTCTTTCAATACAAATGGTATGATTTTTTTTCAAAGACTTACAAAACCATTTGCTTATGAATGGACATGGATTAGAATCAATAAATATGAAAGCATATTATAAGATAGAGCACTTCCCTGGTTGTCATAATGCTTTTTCTTTTGAGAACTTCCTAAGAGGCTTTATTTAATGGACGGGAAGCTAAGGGGAGTGTGCCTTTGAAAGCTTTTACGTTTATTAAATAAGTTCAGTCATTATTCGCATTAATGTAAGAAGCTTTATGTGCGCTGAAGAATTTGGGCCTGCCAGAAGCGTTTATTGCCTATCTACTAGCTTTATTAAGATTTTTATGATGGTCTCGTGCTATGGCTTAAAAAGTAACTAATGTTTTTTTTACGTATCTAAGATAATCACTATTGATACACAAAGAAAAGCACGAGTATGTAATAATGAAAAGAAAATTGCATCATCGGTGTCATGCTTTCGGTGGACGATGCGATTGAAATTGTCTTGGCACAAAACATTGTATCCATATGTTAATGACTCATTTATTATTTACATAACTAACTAGGTAGCTTTAGATATTAGCACTTCGTTGTGATGTTATACTTGTATGCGTCCATACAAAAATCCAGCCATTTTCAATTACAGGTTCTTGAAAAGAAGCCACCAGGACTCTTTCAAACATAAATTAATCATATATTTATTTAAATAAAAAATATCACTCGACTTTATAAAGTATATGGTAATAAAAATAATAATAAAATTGATACATTTTTGACGTCAACAGTTTCTTTTTAAGAATATGTATTTTCATCAGAGCTTTAGAGATATGTCATGCAAACAAGTTTTCATTACACCTAAAAACGTTTTCAACAATTGAATGAATTAAAATTAGTGAAAAAATATTTTAAAAGATTCTTACTGGTCTAGTAGCTTTTTTGTTGAAACTAAATTTGATAGTTAAGACAAGAACAATCGAATCATGTCGTTGTTATAAACACCCAAAAAACTTTTGACGAACATATGAATTAACATAAATTGGAATTAAAAAAAAACACTATAAACAAAATTACCGATTCTAAAATTGATCAGATTGAAAATTTGTTAAACTAGTTATTACACCGTCTATAGATCAGCAAGACACAAAAATTTTCGGTAATACTAAACAGCGAAACCGTAAATTTATTGTTTCTTTGCTACATTTTCATTGCCAAAATTAGTAAAATATATTTTATGTAACATTTATAATGTAACACGCACTCGAAGATTATCTTGAGTTAAAGTTAAGGAATGTTACGCCGCTTATGAATGAGATTTATCATAAAAAGTAATGTTAACTGTAAGAATTGCTGTCTTGAAAAAGGATGATACTACGACAAAACCTATTTCTCAACGCATGATGATATTTTAAAGAGAAGTAACAAAATTTCAATATGCTTTTATTTACAACTTGTGAGTGTTATATTTGAACATATCTTCCGATGATAAAATATCATATTCCATTTCCGTGTCATGAATTCTGGTTTATATGATTTGCAGTGATAATATGCAAAACTCGACGAGCTCTGACCTGTGTACAATATACATTTACTTTACTTTTCAGAACCGGTTATTCATATAAGTGGCTACATATGTGTTATCTTCTTAGTCAAGATTCCCAGTTCATATTATTTATTCATCATCGCAAGGAAATTTATCGTGAGAGAATGAACCTTAATAAGATAAGACATCAATTAAATAATGAGTTTTGCATATATTCATATATACAATGTGGAAGAACGGCATATGAAAGAAAAATTGCTTTTCGATGTTAAATGAAAAGTTCTTTTGACAGTTAAGTAAATTTAAAAAAAAAATATTTTCTGATGTGTGATTACCGACGACTTAGGAAGTCGTACGTAAGTTACGGTTGATATTAATATTTTCAACAATCAAAATTAGCTAACATGACTGATATGCACAATAGGGTTGTATCTTTCATGACAAACCAAATGATGAATACTACTTATATACATTTTTTTATAAAGATTTATTAAAGTTTATTTACTAAATAGAAATGTAGAGACTTCGACACAATGGTCATATTTAAAGTTTTCATTGGAGATGGGGATATATTACATTTGTTTCATTGAATGTGGATAATTTCGAATCTTAAATATTAATAATTTTATTCAGTAATCTATATTCAATCTTTCCCGCCAGAGGGCGTATTCAGTTGTTAATAATTGTCATTTTAAATAAAATTTTGTGTAAAATAATGTGTAATAACTTTAAATAATAATATGAAAGATTGGTTTACGTTTGATTGAGTGTCATATAGACAAAGACTGATTATTTTGTTTTTTCATGGTCATGGATTTTTTACAGTCGAACCTCTACAATGAAGAGATTAAAACTACAATACAAGAATACTAAATTATACGGAACTAAGCACCTATACAAAATTTGAAGTAAGGTTCTTTAATTATTTTATGAATTGCATTAAATCAGTAAATCAAACATTTTTCTTATATTCATCTATCACATTTTATTTTTTCTTGATCTTGAGTATTATATATTCAATATGCAATACAAGGGACTGCCGAATACGTTATTGGAAGCCTATATACAGGGGATTTTATTGTATTTAATTTCTTTTAATATGAGCTGTATGATATACATAAAAACCTATTCGTTTATAAAATTTCCATATAAGTAAATATGTGAGATATTAATATTTAATATCCAACAGTTCTATTGAATATTTTATATGTTTTAAAATAACTAACAACTTTTTTATGCCATGATTATATAGTGGTATATTATGTAAAATTAAAAAAGTAATTTATTTATTTTATTTTATTTATTACAACTATACGGTACAAAACTTACAAATTATTAATTCAATGCTTTTGCACCGTAACATATTAACATATATAAATATAAGATATAAAAATATAAAAATTCAACAAATAATACAAAACAATCAATAATGATTGCAAAAAAGAAAGTCAACCAAGTAAGCTCATGAAATGTCTACTTTAACTGAAAAAATAGCATTCGTCTGAGCTCACTTTCGTCCACATGAAATATGTCAACATCCGAAGCAATACCGTTGAACATTGTTAATGCTCTTACCATTGGCATCCCCATTCGCAGACTTGTTCAAATAAAACTGTATTTTTAATAAAATAACATAAGGTTAGTAAAATTTGTAAACTATTTAATATTTATCAAATGGTTTTGCTTCCAAACTTTGTCAAAAAGTATTATTGAAATATTTCGTAAGCAGGTATATATATAAAGAAGTGTATCAACTTTAGAAAGCCTACATTTTGGGTTATGGTGGCTTTGTTGAGACAGCCATCATTTTTAATCGTCTCGAGCCGCCCCTGTTCTGTTTTGGAGCCATCTTGTCGCTCTCCTATTGGCCGACCGGTTCGACGGCTTTGACAGCTGGAGTGAAATATGCGCGGGTAAAATACAGCATGGCCGGTCCCCTGTCAAGTTGCCGACGGAAACTAAAAAAACCGCCCGTGAAAAGGATGCCTGTTTTCGAGGAATTTTTGTAGGATGACACAGAGGATGCTCTTTTGATAATATCAATAGAATAATAATAACTTAAGTTTTAATTGGATTTCTGTGGGGAATAGTTTGGTATCTATTGTGATACCGGTCAGAATTAATTAAATATCCACACAATTCAATTAAATATCAGAATGGTGGTGTATTTTTAAAGTAATTACTTTTTTTAGTGATAACGAAGTAAATAAAAGAAATTAAAAACATTTTAAAAGCGGGGAAAAGTTTGGAAATAAGAGCGTCAAAAAACATATAATTACAAAAATGTAGTAAGCCAGTGAAAGGTTTACAATAATATAAACATTCCTAATAAGTATTACAATAAAGCTGACTTAAGAAAAAAAAATGATTTATACGTGCTGTTGTCAGCTATAATTATTTTAATTTAAAATATAAATAATTCAGTAATCATTCATTTATTTTAAGTGAAGTTTTTTCTACTTGATTAATGAGGTATCAATGTTCTATATATTATTATATTATCAAATTCAAATCAATATAACTTTAATAAGTTTAATTATATAAGTTAACAAATAAAATTGAATGTCTTATTTTAATTAGTTTAAAAATAAGTTACGTTTCTTATGAAAGATTTCCTTTATAACTTTTTATATTGAAATCAGAACGATATTATTGTCAGCATATAAACTCAACCCACAAACGCACATCTTCATTGAATTAATATATACGAAAACCAAAAATTTGGTCGTTCTCAATGAGATGTCCATTTCTATTATGTTTTTTTATAACAAAACATCAGATTGTTGCGCTTACAATCTTCTAAAAAGCTTTTTGTTCCCCAAATAAGTCTTTGATATTTCATTAAATTAAATAAAATAAACAAAAACTACCACATTTTGGCCATATTTTCAGCGAGAAATCTTTTGCTTTTATGCTGATATTTATTATTTGAATATATCATGAACCGAACTGACTTATTTAATCCATTTTTTCAATATGTTACTTAAGGTGGTTTGGCTTTTTAAAGCGAACATAAGTACAATTCACACAGAAGCGCGTTGAATCTATTCGAATCGGAAAATGCCGTTGGTTGTATTTTTATTGAAGATATATAGTTAAAATGGCTTCGAAAATGCTACCATAGTATGACTGTGCGAGATATTGTTAAGGTGTTTTGCGACGAAAAGGTTAATAGCCTTAATTCGCTGCAAGAAGACCTGCTCTTTTTAACATTATAAATCCCACAATGGATGTAACAATGGTACACTAATTATAAAACGAATACAGCAGGTTGAGAATAATTCAAAAGAAGAATATAACATTTCTGTGAATGAAATATCTTCTGAGATGCCTAATCTTAAAGCCTAAAAGTATTAATTAACGTTCACAAATATACAATACCCAATAAATAGTTAAATCGAGCTTTTTTTTTTAAATTACTTGATAATATATGATAAATTGTCTTTATCTTCTGATAATAAATTACTTAAGTGATGATCCGAAATGTAATCGAAAAAATAGTCAAATTTGATATTGAAATCGCATCAAGCTTCTTCAGTCGATATTTTAAATTAAAAGTAACCAGTTTGATTAGTTTTGACTTGTTTGTTAGCTAACCAGTGTATGACAATTCTTTTTGTTTTAAATCATTGAAACACATGTATTTCGTTTTCACTCACCTCTGGATTTTCGCTTCTCGGTATCTTCAGGTATACTTCTCCCAAAAAAATGTGCATGCCAGTAAAACGTATGAGCTAAATTGATATTAAGATTATTTTGAAAAACTGCTAGTTTGATAAAAGTGATCGAATTTGGAAAAATGTCTTCATAACTATTAACAGCATATCATTAAAATTTACTTAGTAAGTTATAACGTCAATTTCCGTACAGACTAAAAAGTTGACAGGTGCATAAAAATATAATATTATGTATCGTCTGCTATGCATGTACTAGCTCTTCAACTGGTGACGGAATGATTGTTGACTGATTTGATACTAATCTTGGGTTTGTGTAAGTTATTTGAACTTATACTTTGTGGAAGCCTCAAACTCTGACATTGCATTTGAATTTGAACCAATCAATTTATTCATTCATATTCTGTTTTGAAGTCTTCAAGCATAAGAATATCGAATGGTACATAAAATAAGCACTATTTCATTCTCACCTTCAACGGTTGAGGGTTTCAAGGCGTTAATGAAAACAACAATAATAATAATTGCCGAGTTCGCGGCAAGGCGCGCATTTTGAAGCGCCACACTTTACGACTCCGAAGCACTAATTCACTCTGATTGGTCGTTCCGTTTAGCGCACGTCACTTTGACTCAATTGTTCGCGTCTTTAAACTAATTAAAATTAACATTACCTGCCTGAAAGCCCACCCGCTACTCACCCCCTCCCCACGACCGTTAATTAAAGATTTCCTAGAAAACGGGTGTAGGTCTAACTTCTTAGTATATGATAAGAAAATTATTATTATATTATTAAATGAATGCTGAAAATATATATATTTATATATATATATATATATATTTACACTCATTTTAATATGTACAGTTAAAATAGTGCCAAATAATTTTATGCAGTAAACATGTGTGTGAAAATGGTATATTTTTTGTTGAAAAACTTCGACAATGATTTGTCAAATCAAGTGTTTGTTACGCGATGTTTGAACCACTGAGACATTGAGTAGATAAATTTAGATTCGATAAATATTTACCTTGATTTTTGATGAAGTAAATTATAAAGCTGTGTTTATAAAACCTTTACCGCACAGAACACTTTAGCGGTTGGTTGAGGTTATGCAACGATAGTTCAAGTTTAAATTGTGGATGGGAAGGTAAATCTGAATATAATTAAAAAGATGATATTGTTCGTTTTGTGTTGAAACAAAACAAAACAAAACAAAACACTTTTTAATGTATAGAGTTTTATTGTCTCTTATTTATAAAAGACATGTTAAATAATCACAATATAACTTGTGCTGTAATAAATCGATTCGTAAAATATTGACTGCTTAATATGCACACGGTCTGCTTTAATGAGGAAAATCTTCTAAGGCAAAGAAACAATTAAATTGTGAAAATGAAAAGTGATTCAAATCTAAACATTTCTATATCGGATCCTTTTTATGATCCGATCTTTTAATTGAAAAATTCTACTAAACAATCATAAATACCGAAATAATTTACGAATGATGAAGACTTAATAAAATTTGTCGAATGCATAAACGCTCTTTACGTTATTTGTGTAAAAATAATTTTATTTGTCATGTAAATTGGTTATTGATTTTTTCACGTACATCAAAGAAAAAACAATACATTATGTCTTTATCACAATGGTTAGTTTAAGAAGGAGAGGGACCACAATTAATATTATTTTTGCGTATATTATGAAGATATTTATAGTTTACTTCATACAAAAAAAACCGAGAAACATGTTGTATGTGAGAAAATACAAAAACCAATTAATATTTAATTTAATTTAAACAATGAATAATTTTTAATATTATAATAAAGCTCAATATCCTGGAATTGCAGAATTGATAATTGAGTGGGATCAGAAACCTCAGTTACAACTTATTGATTGAATTGGTATTTACTTGGTAGAGCTCCATTATAATACGGTGAAAAAATAGCAATGTATTTCAGATTTTTTTTATAAGATATAGTTTGGCATAGTCCCAACGATGGTCAGCCGAAATAGCTCTCAACTATATCTTATAAAAAAAAAGTTTTAGAACTAAAATACATTGCTATTTTTTCACCGTGTCTTAGCTACATCATTAAACTAACTTTTGCTATACTTAGCTTATTGGAAATTATTCGTTCAATTTTATCTTATCATAGACCCAAAAACATGTACATGTAGCCAATCATAAAAAAGAAAGATTTTCAATATAATAAACCTCGTTGAAAAGACAATAAACTTAGAAACAAGAGAGAATAATTGCGGATACTCAATCATTTCCAGTCAAAGTCTACAAGGAAATTGTTTCAAAACGAAAGCAGTTATAGCAATTAATTAAAACACTGACACGGCCATTTTGCACGCTGCACTTGTTTATTTGGCTTATAAATTTTGTTATAATTTATTCTCGGGCACGTAATTGTTATTATCAGCACCTCTGCCAGGCTGTGAGCTCAGTTTTACAAACTGAAACGTCATCGAATTTACTTTGTAAGCCTGGACATGTTTTCATTGTCAGAATTTCAATATACTATGTGCTGATTGACAACAATCCGTGAAGGTTGATTTCCGTGTAAGATTCGCCACTATATTATAAGAAATAATACATTTATAACATTTATTTTAGAAGTTATACGAAGACAAGTTATTTTATTATTTTTAAAATCAGTCATGACTCATTATTTATAATTGAGATTTTTTTATTAAGCTGGTCTATTCAATATTTGAATATGTACAGCTAACATATCTTGGTGTACTAAATTGAATTTCTACGACTGAACTACTAATGAAATAGACGCAGAATAGCGTGGTTATGTGATATCATGAAAGGTTTGCCAAGGCTCACTAGTTTAACGAATAACGATATCCATATTTGACTATTAATAAACAATGGAGACCTGATAACATATCTGATAATTTTGCCATTGCAAAATTTACCTATTGTCCTTATGCCCCATAAAATATGTCGAGGAACATGTTCACAGTTATTTAGAGTTTTTATTGCCATAGCAACTCAGTTTGTTTTTTTTTTAATAAATTGACATTCTGTAAGATTTAAGTGAAGAGAGATAATATTTTTCTTCAAAAATATTTTAAAGGTTAGGCATATAATAATAGGGATACGCATTTAGATTTTGCCCTACTTAATTACTTTTGGTTCATACGGTTTACGAAGACTTGCGGAAGCCAATAATTTCAATCGAAAAATATGTATTTTCTTAGAGTACCCTAAGTAAAAACTATAAATAAATTATGATCTGCGTGAATTTTCTTTCAAATCAAAAACAGTATTGAGATAATAAAATTAAGCTGTATGTATATATCAGTATATATATGTGTGTTTTGAACAATCAGATGAATATATTATAATAGTAAACTGTAAAGAAAATAAATGGGTGTAAATTTATTTCATTGTTGTTTACTCTCGCTCATTTATGGAGAGTTTTCCTAGAAAAGAGAGGACAACACAGCATAAGCAGGTTGCTATTGAAACCTTTCTTTACCTCCCGTCAGATGGGCGTATATTTTTGCCAATTTTATGTAACACGCTTTGGGCAGTAAAATGTAAAATGTCGACCCATAAACACTTTACAGCGGCGCGATACAAGTCAAATATTAAATGCGAGCGCCACTCTACAAAAGTATATATCCACAAAGATAACTTAAAGTGTGTACATTCACACACCCGTTTTATACTGTCGCAAACTTTACCTTCAGATTGTATTAAGGACAATATTTCGCTGGGGTGATTGCTAAATGCCATCGTACGCCATTTAAATGCTCTTTTTACTGTTCGCGCATTGAAAATAAAGTTCAATTTATCGCAATACTATTTGAATACGCCTCTTTATTCAATTAGCAAATAATTTAACCCAAGCAACAGGCGGCATTTTTCTTTGTGTTTAAAATAATGCGATTATTCATGAACTCACATTTGCATACTCTTAATTTAAAATGTATATCTTTCCTAAAATGTAAGTGGGGAATTAATTATCCCGTAAAATGATTTTAAAATTCGGTTGCAGTTAATTAAAAGCTAAGATTTTTTTCAGAACCATTTATAATATTTGAAATAATTTGTAATAATTGATTAATAATATGAAAACATAATAGATATCCTACAATTATTAGATAGTAAAAATATGTATTCTTAAGCAAAATAATAAAAAAGATGTATCAATTAACAAAAAGCTCTTTCTTTTCTTTTACTTATTACTAGCATATAAAAACATTATAAAAATCACATTTGAAATACATTAAATCTTTTACTATATATTGTTCCTAAGCTGTAACGATTTTCAAAGACAATTGCATTAGAGAATGTTTAAAAATGACAAGTTTGCAACATTATATCGAAATATTACTCAAAAAGTACTTTTTCAAAAATATTGATAGCTCTGTACTCTTACTTATGTTTATAGTATTATTTAACAAACGGACATCAAGAAGGCAAATGTGCTTATCATTCTAGCAAAATATATGACAAAATTAAATATATATATTAAATATTATATAATGCATACACATTAATAAAATCAAAAAATTATTCAAGTTCTACCAGAATTGAAAAAAAATGTACAGACATATCAAATAATAAATATTCAGTTTCAAATTTCGAATAATAGTTCCACAGCTGTTTGTGTCGAAAATTATATGTAAATTTTGAAAAATAAAAATACAATCGAAAGTTATTTGTGAAATTTAAAAATAAATGAAATTTGTTGACTTTCAATTTCACGCAATATTGAAAAAAAGTTTAACAGAAGCCGAAGCTGCGAAACGATTGTCAAAAACAATAAATATTCAAAAAGGGTATCAGCCGGCCTTTATTTTACATTATTCCGATACTTTTTGTATGCAAAAGAGGTAACATCGCAGTGTCTGAGAAAAAGTGAAACTCTACCACTCTGTCATTATAAAAAAATCTCCAGATATTGTTACCGTATCCATTGTATATGCCTTAACCCAATTTTACATATTTATTGGGGCATTTTTTGTTTTAAAGAAATATGCAAAACCCTTTTTGTTTACTCGAAGAACTGTTTTTTGTTTGTATTTTTTTGTCAAAGATCCGGGAGTTTTTATTTTGATGCCACTACCAGCTTTACGATTATGAGTACAAAATATTTTTTTTTTTCTAAGAAAACGGATGGCTTAGTTTACATTCACTTTAAATTTAAGTAAAATAAACAAAGCTACTGTCTAAAGTTGAGCTTTTAGAATTTCTTAGGTCTACTACGAAATGAAGAAAAAATACGGTATATGGATTTCTACTAAAACATTTTTTGCATTACTTCTTTGTATATATGGCGTAACTAATTATATTAAATATAAGTAGATACGATTTAGTAATAAATTAATGAAAAATAAAATTAGTAATACTTGTAGTTTTTGCATATACGGTAGTATCAAGTAAACTGTATACAATATTTAAAAGTACTCCCCTATTAATGTGGGTAAAACTATATTAAGAAATATTAAAATTATAATTAATGAACACAGATTGATTAAAGATTCAATTTAATAAACGTTTACATGTGAAACTGTAAAACAAAAAAGTTCTCAATCGTCCGACAATTTTTATTATAAAATTTAACTTTTGCCTTGACCATCACGAGTTTCATAATAGTTTTGGTGAATGCTATATACATATATTCAACAAAAAACACACAGAAAAGAATCGCACTATTTATCAATTATTTTTTTGCGTTACAAATACATAAATAAATATGTAAAAAACTTCAGAAAATAAATAAGCGTAGATAAAACAAACAATTCGCAAATTAAAAAATCCACTTGTGGATTGTTGAATTTATACTCTTATGATAGCAAATGGAAGGTTTATCAGAGAGTCGTGAGCTGTAATGGCCGACACCACAATATAAAATGACTGCGATATCCTTTGCTTCCATTAAAGTTGTTAAGAGTTTCTTTTTGACACGACATGTCTTGTACGAGATACAAGATCCCTCGCGAAGAAGGAGATGTCGAATAAATTTCAACTGTCATACCGGCCAACAAACGTGGGGTCGCCAATCAGATACCTGTATTTGAATAAATAACTTTGCATATCTTCTCACGTAAAAGTATATAATATTTTATCAATTATTTTAAGGTTTATAGAAATTATAGGTATTATCTTATGACAAACAACTTATAGCTGAATGTATTACTTATAACCAGTTTGACAATGGAATTCTTTTATTATTGATAATTTCCCTCAGTGCACAATGGACATTATACATAAGTTTTATTTTACAAAATTTTTCAAACAGATGTGAATCAATAATTTTCTTTACGTGTTTATCGTAAAATATTTTGTAGTGCTCCAAAAATTTAAGCGTCATAATACATTCACAGGCGTATAATATCACTAATTCAGATCAAACAGTTTCTTACTTCTTGAGTAGCTCTGACCAAAAAATAAAATGGCAGAAACTTCCATTATTTTACAACGCTTAAGAGGTTAGCTGATCTTTTTGAACGTTTGTTTGTTATTTTATAGATCTATTTTGGTGAAGGAAAATTGGTTTCATGAAATAAAAACTCTCTTTTGAATTTTGATATAATTATAAAATAAACAACGGTAAATTTTTACTTAAAGAGAAAGGGAATTATGATTTAAATGAATATTATTCGTCCTTTTTGTATAAATATATCAGTAAGCTTTTCATTTGTTTAATGGTCTTGTAAAAAATAAGTTTGTAACTCCTGATCTCTGACCACACTGAATTATCGCATTTCTCAAGTCAGCCATCTCACAAAGCACCTTTACTTCTACTCTACACGAAGGTTGCTCATAATGTAAACCGTTAATAAATGTATATTATGGCTTAGCAAGAATATATAAACATATATTTTTCGAACACCCACTACAGTTGAGCTTAATTTCCATTTATGATTTCAGCATGAGTTTTGATCTTAAAGCACCTATGGCGTATGTAGATATATGTTAGTAGGATATAAAAAAACAAGTTGCTAAATACTTATGCAGATTTTTTTGTAATCACATTACTACATATATGTATATTTGAGAAAAAAACTTTTAATTTATTGGTGGCAAGTCCGTTTTCAGTATAATGTATGTTGCATAGATATAACTGAAATGTTAATTTTTTTTCTGATGCAATTATCAAAGTTTATGCTGGTATTATGAAATGATCTTAAGCTTATGCAATTGTAAATTTAAAAAAATATGTGGTAAGTAATGAAGTCAATGAAACGAAATCATTAAAAAACATATAAAATCTCTTTCCAATAATGAAACGATGGTCATAATATTAAATTGTTTGAGGAAGTGACAATTTGTTCAACAGAGAAAATGATCGAGAATAATATCATTCAAACATTCAACTACAATTTTATTGATTCAGAAAAGAAATAAAAAGAAAGTGCTATCAAAACGACGCATTATATAAAAACTGCACAATAACAAGCCTTTTTTCATCATAAACGATTTATATTTCAAAATAAATGAATATTTTAATTCTTTGATTTACATAAAAACCATTTTCTAACTAAAAACGATTTTATTTTGTCTATCCTGTTCCTGAAAATTTCATTTGTCGTTTTTGCCGTATATAATTAATTATTTCGTCAAGATCAAAGCTGATTTAAATTTTTGTGTTACGAAAAAATAAGATAATATATATTCAGTAGTAATACGTTATATACAATTCATTATTTGCAACGTACTTGTGTATTTCTCGATATCATTTCAATATAGAAGAGGTAGCTATGCTAATACAATTTATCGTCACCACATGTGAGTTATAATATTAATTTCAGTAAAATAATTATAGCAAGCTGATCCAGATTTGTTTATATTTGTAGAAACAATGTAGGTTGGGAAATAATATGTAATACCTATAGTACAGCATACTGCCAGTCCCCGGTTTGCTGGGTAGCAGGCGCTCAGTTTTGCTGCATCGATTTCTCCCCTCCTCCGAGGTTTGTTTAGTTTCACCCCTGCTATTTTCACAGGCCCCTCTTCGTTTATTCTGCCTCCCTGGTATGTAGGTATACGAGGCCATTGTCTATTGTGCAAACTTCAAACCGCTCCGCTACACGTGGCACATAATCTGAAATCATAAAACTCGATTTGAAGACGAATATCTCATTTAAAAGGAAAATCCATTTGAAGTAATGAAATCTGTACATCCGACTTCAAGCAACGCTGTAAGTGCGATGTTTGTGTGTGGATAAAAAAAATGAGACTCTTTACTTCTTTTATCTTAAATATTAATTTATTATTATATTTAAAAATAATACATTTCCTTAATTCATCTTTTATTTGAGTAAATTGAACGTTTGTGATATACATATCTTGATTTATCTGTATGTTATATGTTTAATACTTGAAAGAGCATGAGAGAGAGCGTGTGTGTGTGAGAAAGGGAATGTGACTTTTGAGCGAATTTTTGCGAATGGCATTGTAATATTGCTGTCAAAAGTATCTAAATCTGACCTTATACCTTCGTTATATTTTTACACTATCTAAAAACAAGATATTGATTAACTGAGCAATAATGTATTTTTGCATACTAGATAAACCGTTGTTGATAAAAACTATATAAAGAATCTACATCAACATGCCACCATGAAAGCGGGTATATTAAATAAACAAAGGTTTTATTTAAAAAGTGGGTTATTTACTCTTAACTCATTAGAGTTTACGGAATACACAATTAAATGATCGGTAGAAATTAATTGACGAATATTATCCAGAACAGAAATATTATTGTTCATAACCTAGTTGTATTGATTTCAATGTATACGGCCGATGTATTAACAATATTATGATAATCGTGTACTCGTTATATTTGCCAAGTATGTATTCATTATAAACGATTTTACAGAGCAATAATATTGATTGATATAACAAATTAAAACCTGTTATTCTTCAGAATCTTAACCGGTTATGACACACTTAAGTGTTAAGTTTATTCCAGCTTTGCCCGTTGCTTTTATCTTATACTTTCAACTCCGTGATTGGATTTTCATTTATAATTCTGTTACATATAAAATACACAATGTATTGATGTATCTAGGTCAAGATATGTATTAAGTAGTTGCAGTATAATTATAAGATACACATATAAATATTATTTTTTTAACAATTAAATAAAATATGTAAGCCTTCACCGCATACATGAATTGTATATTGAACTATAGAGGGTGAATAGAAAAAAAGGTATTTAAATATATTACATTCGTATTTTTTAAACATATGTACTAAATAATTTAACAAATTTCTAGTTTAGTTATATATAGTTCAACTTATTCAGTCTAAACGAATCCACATACCGGTACGATTAATTAAAAGAAAATTACGTTTTTATTTATAATTTATTTTCAAACCTTTGTTTGATGAACAAAGATTGAACAGATTCGTTTGATGTGAAAATTAAAAATCATCCCTCCAAAATTAAAGTGAATACTTATCATATTGTAACTTTATTCTTTTACCTTTCCATTTTTCGAAAAACAGAGACTAAATTCCAAATAATAAGTCACATAAGAACTACTTCTAGTAATATTTTTCATTAAAAAAAATTCATATGCTTCAAATAAAAATTTCATAAAAATATAATATCTATAGCGTTAAGCCTTGATATAATATGCTTATTTTATTGTAAATATTATAGATGATGAATATTGAACGTTAGATCGTTTAAAATATAATTAAATTATCTATTATATTTATTATAGCCATGTCCAAGTGCAATTTATTTGAGCATATATTATATATTTCGAATTTTGAAATATTATTCATTAAAATATTCAAATATTATGTGATACATACATAACAAACATAGACACACCTTTTTACTATTCTATTCTATATTGGTGATCAGTTTTGGCACCTCTAAAAAGCTTTTCGCAATAAAATAACCATATGTATGAATACACCTGCTTATTTATCAAAATAAAAAAAAAAACATTAAGATTAGTAAGGGCTTGGGATGTCTCGTAATAGGTACTGTATATAACTTGTAGTCTGCATAAGTTTCAATATCATTCACCAATTTTACCCTATCTGAATTTGAAGGAAAAAATTACTATTTTGAAATTTATCGATACGATTTTCAATTATATTTGTAAAAATAAATAAAACGGGCTAATTTTACCTTTAAGGATTTAATTGTTAATTTTTCAAAGTCAATGAAACATAATTATTTTATATAATGAGCGAACCCGGTCTTGAGCAGTATAAAAAAACTGTGGAAATAAATATGAAAGTTTTAAAGGCTTAGTAGAATATTAATAAATTTATTTAAATATGCAAACGTAATATTCGATGTATAATATATTAAGTCACCCAAGCATTATCAATAAACGAACTTTTTAAATACAATCAATTAAAACTGCCATATTTGAATAACCCGTAAATTTATCAAACGCATACATCTGCTTGGGTATTTTAAGCAAATCAGAATGTTTTGTACATAAAAAAAGCTCTGCGTGTCTGTGGCAACCAAATGACGCGATAATGTAGAATAAATTATTGGGCAATAAAATCTTATGCCTACTTGAAATAAATTCTTTCATATGACACATGCTTATATAAAATATAATATACTTAGATACACGAGATGGAAAATCATTTAAACGACCGTTGGGGATTATTTTTATTTACATGTTTAATTTATAGCCTGTTTTATTGGAATGTAACAGATTGTGAATTGTTTTTAAAATTGTTGCTGGGAAATACGCTGCACAGAAAGTATTTTATTGGAAATAAATTGAAGAAAACGATTAAACTGATCATAAATTTCGTTTTATAGAAGTAAATATGAATGCATGAATGCTTTAATTATATTTTATATTGTGTGAAAGATTGATAAAAATTAATATTTTATAATGTTTATCTGGTAACGATTTTAGTTAATGTGAAATTGAAAAAGTTATTTCTAAATGTACTCAATCCACTTTTTTCAAACAGCCAAGTTAAAAAATATATGTGCAAACTGTACACAGCAAAATGAAAGCACACATATAAACATTACAGGTGTAACGTAAGAAGCTTCTCAATTTAAATTTAGAATACTAAAAAGCTTAAAATAATTTATTATTTGTCTATCTGACAATTTAAAAGATAATATATGTCAAACCTAACAATTATACAAATCAATCGGATTAAAAATATATTTTGACCATATTATTTCCTTTCTTCTGTATAAAACCGCACGGAATGTAAATCAGATGTAAGTTCATATAATACATGGAATTCACGTTGAACCTAATATAGCAATAGTTAGCACTTATATCTGTGCAATCCCGGAATCAAATTCCATCACTGATATTTACAAATATGTTTGATTATTATTTACTAGTCGTTACACTTGCACACTTCTTCAGGATATATATAAATATAATTTTCTTTTGTATTAATTAATTTAAAATAATGCTACAATAAGCTGTTTTTTAATTTTTTAATAATTAACCTTAAAGTAGTTTTTGTTTTAAAAAAAATTAATTATTTATTCAAAAAAATATTTTTCCGATTTTTTAATTAAGAAAATAATTGTTAAATCTGATTGTTAGTGGAATCAACATTGGTCTAATGTCATTGGTCTAAATGTGGATTATTAGTCGTAACTAATAACAACATGCAAATATGATATTTTTTCAATGACAACAATAAGTTATCCAAGTTTTTGAAAGGAATTTAAATAATCGATATCTGGAGAAACGTACGACGGCTATATTGCTCGTATGGAGTGCTTTATGACCGTTGTATCAGAGAGCGAGTTTTATTTACGCTTTTGCGGCTTGTAAAAACCTAAAACACAGCATTAAAAACCTCTTATTATTTTAAGATGCCAGCACAAAACGAAAAACTTTATCTTAATGGCACCTGGTTTGACAATAATTGCTAGAACATAGTTATGTCTATATAATATATTATATTATCTAGCATTTTACTCTAAAAGCATATGACTAAAACAATATTTATCGATATACGTAGCCAATGAACTTGAAATGTGACGGATATCAATGGGCGGGAAATATTATATTACATGATTGAGTCTGGTTGTATGACACGATGAATATATTTTATCGATAATAATCAGTATTTATTTAACTTTGATATTTTAAATGACCTACTTTACTAATTTTGACAAAAAAATGTATATTTATATGTATATTTTCTATATATTGTGTAAATTTCTGAGAACAAAATTATTATTCATACCACCGAGTATCAAGTATTTCAAAGTCTTTTTACTTCCCTTTATGAAGACAGAATTAATTAAAGGATTCTGATAGCTCTCTATACATTATATAAAACTGGTTGAAAGGATAATTTTTGTAGTTTTCATGCTAGTAGATTACATACTGCCTTTATTTAAATCATAAGCATTCTGTATAAAAAAATATGTGAAATATTTAGTTTGTGTAAAATCATAGTTAAATCATTTTAAATAGCTTCGTCTTAATTAAATAGGTCAATAAAGTGGTATTTTACATATAATATTAGTTTTCATTGAAATTTTTTTGTGACAGATAATATTAACGTTATACGTATATAATTCACATTTATATGTTTTCAGTTGGCATAAAAATACATAAACAGTTGCTAAAAGCCGACGGGCATTAAACAAAATAGATGTGTCAACAACATTATAACATATTATGTCATTATTTAGTGTCAATAAAACCGATACTTACAATGTAACAAAATGTGGAGCATATGCAATATAAAGAGCGCGAACAACTATTTCTTCTCATAGGTTCACCTTTTAAATAGGTGTTTTAAAATACATAAAAGCGAATCTTTACAATGGACGAGACGTCAAGGATATTTTATTTTATTTCCTTTAGCTATCCTTAAAATACATCGTTAAATAATTTTGCCGCCTAGGGATGGAATTTGATTTATTAAAATCATTGACGAGAACAGTTTCCCTTAGTCAAGTTGAATGGCTCTTAGAAAGTTTTATAGACATTTATAAGTGCCAATATATAGTTATGCTCAATGTTGATTTAATTTTTGATATTATCAGAAAAAAGTACAACATTAAATCTTTATTCTAGAATTTGATATACTTTTTGGCTTATATTAACTGAATAACAGGCAGCTAAAATGAAGTAAATTTAGTAGTTTCATTATACAGCTGTTTAATGTTAGAATGACATTCTTAGCTTTTTCTGTGGATATGTATAAAAGAAACGTGTGTTCGTAAGAAATTTAATAAAAGTTAAGACAGGCATGCATTAGAGGTATAAAAAATTAAAAAAAATAATAAGCAAGTGCCATTATTTTATCAAGAATGTAGCTTTATTATTTATTGCTTAGTGAAAGTGTCGCACAACTTAATAATTTAAATTGGAATCCATGTATTTTAACCAGGTTATTGAACATTACTTAACCGTATTTTTACACGTATAGCTTGCTACAATTATGTAAATTATTGGTAGTCAAAGCGATAAAAAAAGCCGCAGAGAATATATTTCCCCCCATGAAACAATATACCTACATGGGCACATATCTGAATGTCAAAAAACGCTGATATCTTCATTAAAAGAGCCATTTCATACAGACAGACATAAAATAATTCTGCCAGAATGCAAAAAGAAAATGTCCGTCGAAATTTCACATAAAGATGCTTTTGTCGAGTCAGCATTTGGTAAACCGAAAACATCAGATATGGATTCTCCTCAAGTGGTATGGTTGAAAGGAAAAATAATCTATTAAGAGTACAAAATTTAGTGGAGCGTAAATTATGGTCCCTTCTGGCAAACGTCTCCCTAGCAATGCAGAGGAGAGGTGGATGGGTTTATAAGAAAATTTACGATAGGGTTCTGGAAAAAAAACCATAGCGATTGAGAGCTACCTAGCAGCCAGCTTAGGGGGTATAGTTTCGCATCGTAGGGGTGAAGTTTTACTCCACATTAAAAATTGATTGAACTTAACGCTATTATTTGGAGAATCTATCACAAAATATGAATTTAATTTTTAAAGGTAGAATATTTTCATGAAAAATTGAAAATTTTCTCAAAAAAGTGATACGTGTATGAAATAACGTTATGCAAACAGTTAAAACAAACTAATCCATATTTATATAGTATTTTGAATATTATGTAGATATTTAAAAGAAAAAATACACCATTTTCTCTGAATTTATTTCGAAACCTTAATTGCTGTCGTCACGAAAATGCAAAGCATCTCTTATAATCAGTAATTATTGATTATTAGAAAAAAAAACATTACTTTTTGACTACTTATATCACAACAGAAACAATATAACCAGTTAACTTTTTACAAAAAAGTAAATTGTCTATTGCGTACTTTGTATGGAAACAGTAAACGAATATTTAGATAAAAAGTAATAAAAGGGAAATCAATTAAATATTCTAATAATGCACACTTATTACTAAATAAAGACTTTATATTACAATTATGCAGATCAGTTGTAAGTATATATTCATCGTAATTTGCTATAAATCAACGAAAATGACCGAAAAAAATCAATAAAAAGTGTTTTTTTGTTATATTCTTTCTAATAAAAATATTTTAAATGATCAGAACCAGTTTCATTATCGAATCATAAGTCAGACAATTTTTAGTGGAAAATTATTTTATTTTTTGAATAATGTATTGCCTCTAAATTTTAATGACGATCAGAACTGGTTTCGCTAATCGAGATTATTTTCAATTCGATCGTCACTGCTTTTGCACAATATGTTTACATCAAGAATTAAGAGTTACAGAGCATTACACAACTGATTAACCATATTATTTTATCATAAAATTGTAGTATTTTTCAATTATTTTCAATTAACTAATTATTTGAGAATATGTTTTTAATTTTAGGACTCTAAGTAAAAAAAAAATATGTAAAAATTCTTATCAATTCTTTTCATTTTTATGAATTTAGCTCAACAGCTTTTGCGTATTTTATTGATTCATTTTCACTTGACTTATTTACTGTTACGTGTTGCCGTAGCTCACTTTTCTTTGAACACGTCGTCCACGTATGAAGTCACCCTCCTTTAACGCCGTATGGCTTACAAAGATATAGTTTATGCTGCAGCTTTGAAGAAATACCCAGCTTTGCTTTAACAAAAAAATAAATTGCTTACGAAAATTGATATAAAGATTGAGCACATAACATTATGTTACTGCTGTATTTATTGTCATTTGTAAATAATTTAGCTTAATATCGAAAATAAGTCCAGTATCTAATATCAATTAAAATACTTAGTATATTAAAGCTTAAAAAAGTTTACTGTGTGAGTTAATTTCATAGAGTATTTTAATATGTAAAAAATACACTATATTAAATCATTATACTCTTGTATCGTGAAAATCAAACCGTAAACGATTTCAGTGTGTATATAGTTATGTAACTGACACCACACGGAAAAAAATTGTATTTTATAAAACAATATAGCTATACAACAAATTCATAATTGTAAAATACTGACAACCTAAATAATTTTTTCAATACACTCGTATGTAGTTTAATTTATATTTCAACATATAAATGTTTGAATGTATACATATATTTTAATTTGTATATAAATGATAACGTTTTTTTATTACGACATTCTAACAATATGTCATATAATTTTTTTTTTATAACTGTCTTTGATCCATCTACTTATCATGTCATCTCTTATCTATCTCCGTTTGATGTTTTCATTGTAATATACATTTTTAATAAATCACGCATTTGTTGAATTGTATAATACCCATTAATGCAAGAAATATTATTCAAAATTAGTGATGGAATTTGTTGATCGAATTTACATTGACAGTAAATATATATATTTAATATTATCTCTTAATGTAAGGCTAATTTAATATCTTTTGAAATATCTCCACAATAATAAAGTTCTCACACTAGAAATAAAATATAAGATATACGACAAAGTAGGAGTGTCAAGTTTTTTTGTCAGATTTCAACGAAAAATGCCCACCTTTTGACTGCCTATGAGACATATTAAGAAATTTATGACCTTCCCCGTGATATGGTATCTGTTTAATATAAGCGCTTCGATTTTCAAATCGAAAAACCGAATCCTTTTACTAAATGAAAAAAACTCACTCCGTGTTCAATGTGGCTTTTAAATTAAGCGCGGTGACCAACATTTCTTCACAAAAATCAAGTTGTGAAATGTCAACTGGAAAAAATATAGACAATGTGAATTTTTATTCATGCTTGAAAGCTTATGTAAACATACTTCGATAACTGAAAAGCTTTTACTTTACTTGTAACAATGACTAAAAAATACGATCTCATAAACTATTTTTCTGTGAAAATAAAAGATAACTATGAAACTATATTTTAAAACCTGAGTCATATGGTTTTTATATTATTAAATAAAAATATGTTTGATTTTTTAGTTTACGAATTATTATTGTCATAGAACAACGCATTATAGCTGAATATTAAACTAATTGAGTAGTATTTATAATGGGTATATAATTCAAAAAAGACTTTTCAGGAGTTAAAAAATAGACTATAAAAGTTAAATCTGAAATATGTTTTCAGCACTAATGATTATAGTATCCCTAAAGTTGTCATTTTACTATTCAATAAGCTTATGATAAGTACACTTTTTTATCCTTTAAAGTATAATTTTATCTAAGAAACGCATAGGAATATTAATATATATATATAAAGAGAATTTGCGACATATACTGTGAGTTTTAAAAGTACTAAAGCTTTCTTTCATTTGGAATATTTTTTCAAAGTTAACATAACATTACTCATAGTTGAGTTTAATCTACCAATTTAAGATACATCAGCATTGAACAATTATACTTATAATAGTTTTTTATAATTTAAAATTATATATCTAAAATTTAATTTAATATTATTTTTGACGATGTGTAAATTTTGTGTAAGTTTATAATATGTAAATGGTGACTATATAAATCTGATTTTAGGCAGTTTGGTTATACACATATTCCGATGCACATTAACATTTGGGAATATAATAATGTTGTCTCATAAATAAGATTTAAATGTGTATAAGTCGTCTTAAAAACAGACTCTCATGGTTGGTTATCATCAAACGAAGGTCGGAAAAATGACACCCCCCTCGTATGAAAGAGAGACATAAATTCAGTCGATTTAAAAGAGACAGCCTTAACAAACGTCTGCATTCCGCCACGCCGTATCTGACTTCAACCATGGGCGGATAATTTATTTAAAAATATGCATTGGATTTATTTTGGAAGGTATTTGAGACGTGAAAAAAAAACAACATGGCAGGATTTATTTTTTTACCTACTTCTCATGACCGAACGCTACAGCAGAACAGCGATTGATGAATGTTGGTTTGCGAGTTTCTCATTAATCAATATAATATATACGAACATATAAATACATGTGTTACAAATATAAAGCTTCTGTATAGTGACTGGCCTTGGTTATATATTCAAAAAACTATTTATACCTCAACATATATCAGGAACAATTGTTCTGATATATGTTGAAAACTGAACGTTTACCTTGACATTAAAAATACTTTGATTTATTATTGTGAATATCGATTAATTTTATCAGTCGTCTTAGCTTAACGACAACGTTAGCAAAAAACAAAATGTATCAATATTTAATTTTAATTAATTGTTGAAAAAATTATGAAATTTAAGCCTTCCATACAAACGAAGAAGATTGTAAGGCTATTTAGAAAATACGCTATATAAATCGCCAGCATACTAAATGTGTTCACGAAATTAAATCGTACACCACAATCTAGAGTTTTTTTTCATACAAATGATTCAATGAACACTTAATAAGTGGTCAAGTAGGCTATAATATTTTAATCTAAACACAGATTACCTTTCTTTAACATTTAAAAGCATTATAAATTGATAAAATTGAAATCATTTATAAACAATTATCTCAATTTTGTAGTGTCTGGTGTAAGGTGCATATTTAATTAAATATAAATTTGCTATTGAGTTTTACAATGCTTTTAATTTATACCTTTTAGCAAAAAATTACATTTAAATAAATGGATTCGTTTCGTTTTAAAGGAATTTTATGAAGAAATTGTTTAACTATATTTAAAACTGTAAGATATGTGTTATGTGACGTTTTGGTTTTCTATTTTCCCTTAACATTAAGAAACAGCGTGAGTAATTAGCTTTATGCTATTATTGCATCATGTTTTCTTAGCTTTTCATTAAAGAACGTTTGATTGAATTTTCTGAAAAAAACATGTTGAGATGCTATGTTACGAATCCAAATGTTCAACACCTTCATAAAGTATTTTTTGATTACATTATACGGTTTTAAATCCAAATTAATCAAAAGAGGGTTATTCATGTTATTATTTAATTTAGAAAAAAGTAATGTATAAATAATTTGCTGAGGTTTTTAAGTAAATTTAATTGTAAGCAGAAAATATTTAACCAAATTAAATTATATTTTCGTATGAGGTCAATAGTAAAATGTATAAACTAACAGGACTGTGTGTTAACTGAAGTAATATTTCTAGACTTTTATATCTATCCCGTTTCATTTCAGGTCGGATGATTCTAAGTTAATACATAGTAGTAGGCTACAAAGTTTGGCCATCTCTGCACACTAGACCGCCAAAGTATCAGTTTACTTGGCAAGAAAATACGACGAAGATGGGTAACAAAGTATGCGAGACAGGAGTGTTCGACCCAGCCATGCGTTGGTAAGGCTCCGTCCAATAAATGTCAGTGACAAGTCAATCTTTTACGACCGTATATACTTTATGGAATTAAGTACTCAATCTACGGGATGCTGGGTGCCTTCTAATGTACCCACTTCTACAATATAAGTATGTAGAAAGTGTATTCACGTAGGTAGATAGTTTGATGTGATATTTCGGCCTTTTGTAATGCTTGAAATTTTGTGATGATGTTTTCAATGATGCGTGAATTTTCTGCACGCTATATGGATTTATTCTATTCCTACAAAAGTGTATGAGTATGACAGTAAAAACATATTTACAATTGTTTATTTTCACGAACAATAAGTCGTAATATTAACGCATGACTATTTGTAAAGTAAACTAACACTTGATTATTTGCTTCGTTTGAATGGGGTAATCAAAAGTCCGTTTATTTCCAGTTGTAATCAAGATTCATCGTCATTTCAAAAGTTATGAAAATCATCTAAAATTTTTGAATATATCGTTTTTTCATGAATAAAAATGAAACAAAAATTTCAGTTTCATGCGATTTAGGAATCAGTTTTTTCCTATCTTAGCATATTTTGGTTAAATCAACCATAATACTTATATCAACAACTATGACAATCTTTTCCTTATTGTTTCATTTTGTGATAAATTAAAAGACAGACCATTTTCTTTTACCAGGGCGCAGAAAATGAATGATAGAGAAAATATGACGATCTTTTCATGGAAATTGTTAATAAATATGTAGGCTTTGTTTGTATATTTCGATTATTAAATCTATAACACAATGAATTTAAGGTTTTTTTTAGCCGATCTGAAAAACATATTACCAACTATTTTAAAGAAGATTAATTTTAAGAATTTTAATAATTAAAACGACTTCTTTTAAAATAACTTCTATCCATATGTATTAATTGTGTTAAAATCAATCCCTGGAATATAGTTAAATGAAAATGATTTTATTGTCTAATTCATATTATTATAGATTCGCTTACAAATATTAAGCTTAAAAAAATAAATATTATGTACATCGTACAGTGTATATATTTGAAAAAATAATAATAAATCAATAAAAAAAACAGAATGTCAACAAATATCAAAAGTTTACCCAAAATGTCCGGCCGTACTACTCAAACGATGTAAAAATTAAACAGAGTTTTTAGGTTCTCCATTATTTCTGAATTTTATACTCATGTTTGTTCATACGCGAGCATTATCAATTGATAATTTAAAATTTTCTTGATAGCACAGATCAAAAATGAAATGTCAATTATCAAATATTCAGAAAAAATGTTTTTGCTAATTCAAATATAATCCCTTTCGAACAACAAACGAACTTAACAGCTCAAAAAATAGTAATTAAAAATTAAAAAAATAAACGGCTTAAATAATAAAAACACAATGTTAAGTACTATTTTTTTGTTTTTTTTGTTTTTTGTTTTCATATTTTGAAGATAAATTTAATTCATCATGAGCATTTTTGAACGAGACCAGTTCTGATCTTAAAAATATAAAATTGTTGAAAAAGTTAAATATTATATTTTTACTATTAAATTATTATGCAATAATCCTTTATACGGTTAACACATTAAAATATATTTATCTATTTTATTGATGTACAAAAATATTACTTATTTACGATATCGACTGAAAGTGCTTGATGGAATTTCAATATTAAATTTGAATTGTTTATTGGTTGATCACCGAAAATTTTTGATAATTTTTAAAAAGTAAATTCGGTATTTCTGTTTATATCAATGGTTATCAGCTAAGTCTGTTAAGTTCACAGAAATTTTTTATAATATCTTCCGCTCTCTTTATCTACAGTTGATATATATTTCAAACGGGTATACTGCTTACAAAATGTATTTTTACATGCGCCAGTAAGACTGCGTGTTAGGTGAATGACATAAAACGTAACATAGGTACTAATATTTTACCAAAATCAGTTCATCAAAAGTTAGAACGTAGCGAAAATTTTCCTGAGAGAGATATGTAGTCATAAGGTTTTTTATTGGGCCGCGAACAGCCCCATTCCGCGGTCTTATTACGTATATAAAACCTCAATGCTATCATAACTTTACTTCTTCCACGAGTTAAAGCTTGCCCATCAACCTGCCAAGTACGTATTCCTATTGAAGCTTTATATTACATAATATGAACACCAATTTGATTCGATAAAGTGAACCCAATCTAGTCCAATGAAAAATTTATTTTGACACAATAGACCAATCCCATAAATCT
Source organism: Himalopsyche japonica (assembly GCA_028555115.1). Lineage (NCBI taxonomy): Eukaryota > Metazoa > Arthropoda > Insecta > Trichoptera > Rhyacophilidae > Himalopsyche > Himalopsyche japonica. Next base: position 1,331,333 of record JAHFWJ010000461.1, read on the forward strand.
ACTGAAGATAAAACTTGTAATACTTATTTCAAATTGAATTGTCAAAAAATAATTTTACTCCTAATAATATTTTCTTTTAAAAATTTACCCTGAATATTTTTAATTTGATTGAAAGCAGTGCATATTGTACGAATGGGTAGCCTTTGGTTATATTAGGAAAAAAATATTGTTATATTGTTAATATTTATAACATAGTATTATGCAAAAGTAGCTGAATTTATTTACGGATATTTAACGTTATTTTGTGCAATACTACCCTTGAATATCGGATATTTTTTCGTATATACAATAAAATAATTATTTGATAGTAAGTTCTATGAAAGGAGAATAATTTACAGTCCGGCGATCGTGAAATAAAAGGAATTGACTGTCGTAAATGATTTTTCATTTTTCGTTATGATCATTAATCGGTAGAATTAGAATCTATTTATCATTCAGATTTAAATATGATTATTGCAACAAAATTTTTTGTAGATAAATAACACTTATGTTATAAAATATATTAAATAAAATATAGTCTGCAAGATTTTATTCTCGGTAACTGTTTCGTTTTTTGACAATAATTGAAAGAAGTGTGGATTTAGATTGAAAAAGAAGTTGAGTTCGATGTTAATGTTGATATGTCCGATATGAACGTGATTGAGTTCAAACGATTACTTTTGTATTTGTATAAAAAAATCGATTTTTCGGAAGCTTGTTTTAATTTAAATTAAATAGAAATGTATATATTAATTATGTAAATTAATATATATATAGTTGGCCGTGTTATGTTACTGATGCTTGAAGTATTTCTTGAGACATTGTGTAATTAGTATTATTATGACGCGGAATGGCAATGACGTTTTATGCCACATCTGAGAACAAGTTTTCGCACTCGGTGCTATTATAACCTGGAAGCTCTCTGGCAGTCGTCGTAAAACCACTTTGTTAAGGTATGCGACATTGCGAGAGCTTTCTTACAAACAGACGCGACCGAATCTTCTAAAAGCTCTTCACCGATACGCGTTTAACAGCTGTAATAATCTATGAATGCCTCATTAAGAAAACTAATTATGAGGACTTTAAATTTTAATTATTAACCTAAAAATCTGGATTTTTCAAAGCATAGTAAAAATAAAAGAATGTATAACTATGCCGAAACGTTTAGCGTTGCTATGTTTTTTTATAAAGTATGTTTTAAAGTACTTGTATTGTTAGTAAATTAATCGAAGTATTGATTGAATAATGTATTTTACGATTTCTTCGACAGAATTAAACTGAATATAGAATGGAGCACAAAACATGATCAATTTGTTCCTATTTTTTTAATTCAATTAAGGCAAATCTAAATAAGATTATAATATAAATTGAAAATTTATGTAGTTAAAGTCGGTAAGAATTTTTTTAAGCTGTAAAAGTCTTCGACTATCAGCTGTATAAATTTTTGAAGTAGCTCATTGTTTTATTTAAGTAATTTGATGAATACTTTTAGGAAAATACTTCGACATCTAATCTTACACTCCAAACATGATTTTATTTTTATAAATTTATGATTGTGTCTTTATTTGCTTTGGTAGAAATAAACTGATAAAACTATACATATTATATCATATACAGATACTATAAAACTGAAATGCAATTTCTACTGTTTAAAACGAAGAACAACTTTCAACTTACTTTTTGTATTTTTTTAAAATATTTCACAAAAGTTTTTGAATAAAATATTTGTTACGCATTTTTTTCAAATGCAAGCGGTTCTTTAAGGCAATTAAAAATAATTGGTAGGTATTTAGATGTTTTCTTATCACAACCAAGTCTACATACACAATACTATTATCTAAGTAACTTGAAAAATGGTAATTGGGGCAAACCTAGTTTACATTATCAAATTGTTTACATGAACTTTTCAGAAGGTGGGAATTATGTACAAAATATGTATGCATATACTATAGAATGAATATATATTGTGTTTGGAACGTATTCAAACATATTTAGTGCGCTAAAAATGTAAGCCTAATTTTGCAATCCCTTTTTTAGGGTTAAATTCAAAAACTTATAAAATTAATCAGCGAGCCGTTGTTTTTTGCATTATATATATATATATTTAATATTGGCCGTGCAACGGCTATGAAAAATGTTGAAATGAACGGTGTATGGGAAGGCAAAACATGCCACGCCGGACAAAATCGAATATTATGTAGACAATTTATATTAAGCATGTATTGTTCTATTTGTAAAGTTATTCGGATATACATTGCTAAAATGTAAAATGAATTTCTTTTAATATTTGTAAAAAAAAAAAGGTTTTAAATAATGACAATCACTTACTAGAGTTATGCCAAAAGCTTACCAACTTTAATTCAAATATCAAAGGAATTATTATATTATTTTATAGAACCAGTCTATATGTAAATATATTTTGTTAACTTAACATCACTATATTTTAAACTAACACCACTGCGTCATTTATTAGATACAGAATACATTTTTTTGAATGTGTTTCGAACTTGGATAAGGTAACTTGTTATTATTTATTTGAATTGCGCGACAACTTTGTAATGCTTATATTGTTAATTTTTCACTTATGTAATAGATTTTGATAGACAAACTATTATTAAATGAACCAAACGGCAATGAATCCAAAAATCAACTAAGGCTACGTCAAAGTTTTCACGTTTATTATGAGTCGCTTGCTTTAGTGGCATCATTATACAAGGCAATATAAAGAAGTGAAACCGCATCTATTATTCGTTATATGTGAAATTATGTAGGTTTGAGTTTACTATACCTATTATAGAAAACAACTGCGCTGAGTGCCCCTATACAGCCTCGACTGCTTTACGTCGAGTTTTGAATATATTTTAACTAAAGAAACTAATTATTAACGTGAGACATAATTTTTTGATCACGTGTACCTGTATATGTAGTGGAAAATAAATAAAATATACCAAGTGTACAATTAAAAAAGTGCGGACTAATAATTATTTAAATGGGTTTATTATTTGTGTTAATATTGGTGGCATAATACTATATTGAAAAATAGTATAGTTTGTTTAAAATATTTTTAAATTTAGTTGGCAGTCATTTAAATAGGTTTCACATAATATATTGAAATAGTTTATAAATATTGTATTATATATTATCAGTATAATTTTGGTCAATTATAAAATTGAGTAGTCAATCAATTCAAAGGAAATCTTCCAATCAACTAATCTAACCCAACCATAAAACTGACAAAAATATGATTTGTTTACTTATTTGATTTTTTCATAAAATTCTATAGTAACTAAGTATTGAAAATTTTTATTGTTACAACTTTGTACGATTCCACATGTTTTGTCAGTAACGACCCAGGCTTAAAACTGACGTCAGTTCTGTTACATCCGTGTGATGGAATGCCTGAAGATGCTGAAAGACGAAACCCGGGTCGCTAGTGACAAAGCATGTGGAATCGCACAAAGTCTTAACAATTCAAATTTGGTATGGAAATTCCATCAAGCACCTTCAGTCGATATCATAAATTAGCTATTGAAGTATAATTTTTTTCACTAATTAACAGTTCATCCAAAAATAACACCAATTGACAAGCTCTTAAGCTTATATGGTAAAAAATAATAAATTGTATTAAACAAAAAATGCAAGCTTTTCTTTAGGATCAGATTGAAAGAAAATATTGTATTCAGCCCGCATTATTTTAATGCGTCTGAAGAAAAAACTGTTTTAAAATGAAACATTTACTTGCGTAGCAAGTTGATTGACGCTTGACGCAGGCGTCTAAGAACTCGACGGGATTGTGGAGACCCAAGTTTACAATGGTCTGTAAAACTGGACGAGCGGGTTGGATGTTGATTTTCGAGCAAAAGACTCGCAGGTTGTATACCGAGCCAATTATCACCCCCACGCTGAATCCCATCGTATACACTTCAGCTAAATTAAAAAATAATTTGTGTTTGATCGTTCTTCAAAAGACAGACTGCTATATCCAAGAATATTGAAATTGTAATTGTAGAATTGAATGTATTTAAAATTCCTAGGTCACGTCTAATATGTTTTATTCTTCTATAATATTATTCCCAATATCAAATTCAATAATAACCAAACTTGTGTTGTATTTTTTAAAACCATTTCTAGTCATAATTACGCGGAACTATCAGGTAGTATGGTATTTAGGCTAAATTTCAATTGCTCAAACTGTAGTGTAATAGAATGCCTGATGATGTCGAAAGGCGAAATCCGAGACGTTAGTGGAAAAAACATGTGGAATCAAGCACCTTTGGTCGGTATCATGAATTAATCTGAATCAGTTGAATATGAACCGATCATTAGTCAGTATTATATATGTTTTTTCAAACTTAACCGCAAAGTAAACCGCTGATAGTAGCAAGCTACCTCTCAAGAAAATTTACATTTATATGTATCTAATCATGAACTAACACAAGAATCTTCAATGTACAATAACGAGAAAAGTATATATTTTTCTAATCTTTCAAACATTTGGTAAGTAATAGAGTATGAAATCATTCTACGGACAAGTTGGATCAAATACGTGTTGCAAGGTGGAGATAGATTTTATATCGTTTGAATATTTTGATTTTACGAATTCAGTCCCTTGACTTCGTAACCGATTAAAAAATTATAACATTCTTAAGAGATAGCCAATTCTTATTATCTATGAAACTAAATCATTAGAGATTTTTTCTGTTTTGACGTGTCATCCATGTAAATTCAAACAATTCAAAGATACCTTGATGTAGTTCACCATGCAAACTCAACTAAGAATTTTGAAATTTTTAAGATTTCCAATCATGTTTATTGTAACTTAAGTGTGACTAAATTAATATTTTGATGGTATTGATAGCACGAACGTATTTAGCAACATACTTACTGTGCAATTACTTTGAAATTATACATCCAAAGTACGTGGTTTGATCAATTTAAAAAACACACAGTAAATCGAAAAATGCCGACATTATTTTAAATTATATTATCTATGCTCCAGCCTATATAACGAATTCCACAACGTTTTTTGTGGTAAAGGATTTCGTTTATTTTGTCAACAATTCATTGTTTATTTTATAAAGCAAAAGGGAAAGTGAGGTCTATATGACTTGCAGGAACTATGACAAAAAAAATGAATAATAACATGCAAATGTATGCAAAGATCCTTATCCTTTCAAAACAAACAAAAGGATTCAAGGTTAGCCGGCAGTAAAATGCTTCTGTTATTTTTTTGTCTTCACAAGAAATCTTTTTTTTTTTTTTTAGATAACTGACATTTATATTTGTGTAAAAGAGCATTTCTGTTTTTGATATGGTGTATTGTTTGAAAGACTCAATATATGAATATATATTATATAAAAAATTAAACATTTGAAATTTGGTAACTAAATTAATTTCAGAGATTTTTTAAAATAAAGAAAAGCAGTGTTTGGTTTTTTTTTAATATGGTAAAAATATTTTTCTTTTCCTTATTTTAACTCAAAATAAAATATATGTATTTCAAATAGAAGAATCTCAGCAGAAGTGTTTCTACGGGAACTGTATAATACTCACTTTTCAAGTCGCACCCATATGAAATGATGTGTTTCTACGAGAATTATTTGTTACTAAATTGTGTTTCGTTTTTTTTAAAGGAAGTAAGGGTTGAAGTATAGGACCTGTATGATATTTGTGTGATGAGTGAGAGTATTTTTGTAAACATAACACGCATCCATACCTTCAAGTAAAAGTCCTTTAATCGATTCAAAAAATAATTTGTGCAACTGTTCGTACTCGAGTTCATGCCCGTTTCATTCGCAACCGGTCAATGACAACGACCCCTTCATCACGTGCCAGCTTCATATAATTGCTACTGAATTATAAGTTTACTAGAAAGAAGCGGTTAAACCGTCGAATAAAAGCCAAGAAAATATATCAAAAATTCTCATATTTAAGATATGAAATATTGGATTGAAAATATCAATATTTTATATTGGCCATAATAATATAATGAAAATAAAACTGTAAATGCTGACAGTATTTGAAATTTTATCTTGTTCATGAAATACATAAATAAAATATCACCATCTTTTTTAATGCACAGAGCGTTCAATAAAATTATACTTTTTTTAAACCATCAACAACGGCAGCATTTTATTTAAGACGTTGTGTATCTACATCTATTTAAATTTTACATATATTAATAAAAGTACTATACAGATATGTAATGAGTTTATCCCTTAATCTTCATTCTCTCAACATAATAAAAAGATATTATGTTAGAAAATATTCATGTATCTTGTAATGTTATTGGATAAAACAACGCGTATTTGAGTCTACCAGCTGTTATTTTTTACATGGATTAGTAAATAATAAAAATTGCACACATCAAAGCTTCGCTTCATTTTGTGATGGATGATGATAGCAAACTGGCATTGACTGTCATTATGCCTTACGAATAAGTCGTCGTCGTCGTACAATGTTGACATTTTAAAAATTTTGAATTTTAATTAAAAAATCCATATTAGTTGAATCTTAAATTAAGCGATATTTTTATCTAGAAAATTAAACATTGATCTATAGATGTGTTTTATGGATGCAGATATCAAATCACAAATGTATCATGAACTGAAGACGACAAATCACCTTCATCATATAAATTAATATAATGTAAAAAAAAGTGCTTCACGGAAACGAATCGTGACACGGGAAAAGATCTAGATTAAAACATATAAAAGCTTTGAATATATATGATAGAAGATTTCGTCATTTCTGTTGTGCTTTTTTTAATTAGTGTTTGGAAGGACCGTTGATAAAATCTTCATCTGCGTAGTAAGTAGATGTCGACTTCATCTAGAAAATGATCGGTGCGGCGAAAAAATTATTTTCAATGACAACAAGGATTTAAAAATGTTATCTTGAACATGGGTGTTTTTTCCTCCAATTAATCTGTACTTTTTAATAAAAACTTTTCATTCGGTTTATCTCGTATGATTTTTCATTTCCACAATATTGTGAGCCGTTATGTCAGTTATGTTATAAAAAAATTGTGTGGCGTAAATGCTTTGTTTTGTTGCTATTTATTATTACGAATTTTGACGAACTGTCCTGAGACAAATAATCGGCACCAGAGCCACAATAGAATTGCGTTAGGTTAGTTTTATTGAGACTTCGTGTTGTTTTTATATTGCAGTAGTGTGCATCGTGCCGTTTTAAAATTTTATGATTGCATGCCGCGGAAGTACGAATACAAATACTAACTGCTGTAAGCAAACAGCTGATTACGATTGATAATCGCTTTTAGATTATTTAAGAGCGCCTGCAAACAGCGAGAATCCGTCTATTAGTCTATATGGATATCTTATTAGGTAGCATGTATTTAATTTGTCTGCCCAGAATGGTAAAGAAGTTCGATGTTCATTTACATGATAGCCGAATCTGTATTTTTATGGTGTGTCGATGCCTTACATGGGAAATTTTTAATAGAATCACGTTCAGTATTAACGGTACTACGATTTTTATTGTTAATTGAATTTCGTTCCCCTACATGGTACCGTTATACTCTTTTTCCGTAGAAATATCTATCAAAAATAAATTTTAAGCAATTATTTTCAATATATAATGTATTGATTTTATGTAATATAAAATTGTGTCTATTGCAAATATGGATATTTTACAATGTTAAAAAAAACAAAATTTAATGTTTATTGATTGTTACGACAATGAAAATCATTTGCAAGTATATATTTTATTATTTAGTAACCAGTACATTTTTTAAAAAAATTGTTGAAAGGCAATCGGAGTCACGATTTTAATTCAATTCATTTATTGGTTTTTAATAATATTAAAATATTCTTCTGCCTTATTTTATTATGTACTTTTTTTATATCTGATATAATATTATACCAATATGAAAATTATATAGACATTTATCAATTTTAATTTTATCTATGTAACATTTAAATATTTTAAGATATTTGTCGATTTCACAAAATCCTTAATCGTTGATAATCTTTGTATTTTGATATAAAAACGGTCATCTTTAATTTACTTATTTTTTGATGTCGGCTCTTCGTTTTTTACTTGTCTTTGTGAAAAAAGGCAACAATTTTTTTAATTTTTAAAAAATAGATATTATTATTGATTGAATTGGCATTCACTTGTTAGAACTCCATTATAACACGGTGAAAAAATAGCAATGTATTTTAGTTCTACAAAATTATTTTTAACAAATATTGTTGATAGCTATTTCGGCTCACGCCATCGTCAGAAATAGCTATCAACTATATTTGTTAAAAATAATTTTGTAGAACTAAAATACATTGCTATTTTTTCACCGTGAGATATTATTATATTTATGTCGGTCACTTATCTTCATATCAATGTCTCGTTTGTGTTTTCTAGTCAAGCTTATCGTAAGATCTCTGATATAAAATTAATCAATGATATTATTTTAAAAAACATAATTGAAGAAACGATATTTACCTACGCATATAGTTAAACTTCCTGTAGAATAAAGCCAGGACAAAATTTTAAGTGTCTTTATAGATTTATTTTTAATCATTAACAAAGATTGCATTGGATCTATATACTCTATATATAGCGATGTTTGTTTTTTTTATTTCTATTTCATAGTTTTTATTTGATTTTTATAGATGTTTTATTTTAATACTAACATGGAAAATATTTTATTGGTGGAGTATCCATCAATAATATGTCAGGATCTCAATTTAGTTTTATGTAATTAATTAACTTCAAACTAATGCGAATCTATATGTAGTCCAGGTGATTGGTGGAACAGAGAATTAGCCAATTAGTTTGTCTAATATACCGCTGATAATATTATGATGTAATTGTGGATTTTTAAATTCAAAACGTTCGTCATTGGCTGTTATGTATTAAAGTACTATTTGTAAATCCTATTTATTTACTTTGACTATTTATTTGCTTAAAACTTTTTGTATAGATGTTTACGTCGTCTTAACGGTAGTAACATTTATAATAGACTCGTATATCTCTCGAAAGGTTGTAAAACCGCTAATGAGTTGTGTATATATTTTTATAGAACGTAAAAGTATTACAGATAATTATTCTGAAAGCAAGACTTGTTTTTAATAATAATGCAAAAAATACAAAATGTGATTTAATGTTAAATAAAAGGAAATAATTTTTGAGTTAATGATTAAACAGCTTTTTTATCAATGTATATCACCATATATATGGTTCTGGTAAAGAATACATAATTATTATTGGTAAATCATTCAATATATATTAAATATTCTTAAGCCTTAACGTCATTTTTCTATGGTTACCTACATAAGCGGTATAAAAAACACTCCAAGAATATTAAGTGATTACTATTTTTATATACATTTAAAAAACAAAAATTCAAGTGTAAATGCATGCGTCTATATTATTTATAAGTTCATTTTATAGCTGTCGTTGATATGATTTTGCTGATTTGTTATATTATTTCAGTTGCTCATTTACGAGAACAAAACGTGTCTTTGCTACATAGTCCCCATGTTTCCCGGATGTTGGCAAATCAATACCAGGCTCGCAATGGAGTCCTCGGTTTGTTTATGTAGGCGGAACCTCGCAGGATACTTGCGCAGATGTTGGACGCAGGAGAGGAAAATCTATCTCAAATAATATTATAGGTACATTGTTGTGTGTATTTTATATATAGATAGTAGTAGATACCTATTGAAATCATACAATTTCTCTGCACATACAGTTAATAGAATATAAATTAAAAATATATACATTAAAAATTTCGACTGATATAAGGATAAAATTGACAATGATCTCTCGTTGCTAAAACTAGCAGAAGTAAAAAAAGGATTCATTATTTTAAAAGTATCTTAGTGATTACCATTTTTGCGGTAATAAACTATCAATCCAGCAATATGGGAAAAAATGAAATATATATATTAAATATATGAATTAGTTATTAATTTGATAAAAAATGCTTTTTCGTATATTAGTTATAAGAAAACAAATCGCTTAAAAAATATAACAATATAAATAAACACACCATAATGGCAATTTATGATAATCTATTTTTCTTATTATATCTATTGAACATATATTGTAGTGTTACATGTCTTAAATTATTATTTAAATGAATTATTGAAAAATATTCAGAAAGTTTTCTAATAAAGACTATGATGATTTTTATTTGTGTCATAGCTGTGGCTATTTTATACAAAAGCAATGGTTCTGTTTTTTTTGGGTTCATGATTTGTAATCGTTGCTTAACCCATTGGAAACTCATATGTATATCAAATCGTTCTTGTTGACTGACACTGCTGATGATTCACATCAAATATTATTAATTAAATAACAATGTTATATACTGTTAAAAAAAACTTTTCAGTGAACCAATTTGGTCTGTAAAAAAAACGTCAATCGAATCGATAGGGAGATAGCGATCTTTTTTATGTACACCTAAATATACACACGACTTTGAATGTACCATTGAATTTAATTATTGCTTTGATATATGATGTGCTATTTCCATGCATTTATTATATACAATATATACAAATTGCTTTGCATATATTTTCTACTTGAAATAATAAACGAGCACATGTGTGGAGCCAGCTTCAGACAACTTGTGGCAATTCTATACTCACGCAACTACGATATATTAGGTATAATTAGCAAACATTACATAAAACGATCCATTAACATATGACCAAAAACAAACGCACCTTTGGTCAAATATATTTTGTGTGTCTATAAATGTAGATGGCAAGTGTTTTATTATCCTTTTCTTAGCTTGTTAGACGACGATGATCCATTCATAAAGTGAGGTAACGTTATAATATAATACTTTTAATTTAAGTCGTTTCGTAAAGTACTAGCAGATCTGATTCCCATTGGGCATCACTTTATATAAACAAATGCTTCTTTACATTTTCAAATTTGTTTACATAAGTTTGTTATCAGCTTGAGTGAATTTTATAATAAAATAGCAAAAGATGAAAAATTCTCACTTCTAATGAAAAATTCACTTGAAATTATCATATTACTATATCTCTAAAGTACTCATAAATTAGAAAAGAAAACAGTTCTTGTACATGTAATGTTCACAAATAAGAATATTTTTTTGCGCGTGAATTTGCTATGAAAAGAATTTGATCTTTAAAATTGAGAACAGATTATTGTTAATTATAACAGAACTGTAAATGTAAATCTTTATAAACTGCAATTTTGTTTCAAATTTGACGTCAGTTATATTGAAAAAAATATTCATTGACATATGCATAGGTATATTTTATATAAAAAGATGATATTTTTCTTCTATTTAGAATATTTTTATTTATAAACTTATAGCAAACCACTTGGTTCATTCTTAAGATGCTTCTCAAAGAAATGCACATATCACAGTTAGTAATAAGCTCAGTGAAATATTTAATTATCAATCATATATAAGGTCCGCCAAATAACTTTTTTTTTTGAAAATCGTTTTGCAAAACATCGAGTGTAGCTTCGGCTGTGTGGCACGTAGCGCCGTCCTGTTGAAACCAAATGTTGCCAATATCCTCCTCTTCAATTTTTGTGAACGAAAATTCGTTCAGCATGGTCCGATAACGATCGCCATTGACTGTAACGGCCACTCCTTGCTCATTTTCGAAGAAAAATGGCCCAATTATGCCTCTGGACCAAAATCCGCACCAAACAGTGACTCGTTTTGGGTGTACCGGCTTTTCAATGTATGCGTGCGGGTTTTCTGTGCCCCAAATGCGACAATTTTGCTTGTTTACATACCCGCCAAGATCAAAATGAGCTTCATCCGAAAAGATGATTTTTTTGGCAAAATCGGCATCTTCTGTAAGTCGATCGCAGACCCACTCAGCGAAGCGTAAACGCATTGGATGGTCAGTTGGCTTCAACTCCTGAACCAATTGGACTTTGTATGGCGTCATACCAAGGTCTTTATGCAAAATTCGTCTCAATGATGTCTCCGAAATGTTCAATTGTTGAGAACGACGGTGAATTGATGTTGATGGCGCTTCACGCACACTTTCTGCCACAGCATCAATATTCTCGGGTGTACGCACTGTTTTTGGCTTTTCACGCTTTGGTTTATCGATGAGGATGCCAGTTTCTTTCACTTTTTCACAAGATAACGAACATACGGAGCTGACGGTGCTTCTCTTCTTCCAAAATCCGTACGCAATTTTCGCACACATTCTGCAACATTACCATGATTTTCAAAGTAATGTCGCAATATTTCCCAGCGTTGTTTAAGCGTATACACAACCATATTCGTTCAGCGGAAGGATAAAACTAATTATCTGTCAAATCAGACATGAGCTAAGTGTTATCATTCACGAAATAAGCACTAGTTAAAAAAAAAAAAAACTTTAGATGGCGGACCCTATATATTATTGTAATTTTTGATATCGACTAAAGGTGCTCGACCCAGGTCGTTAGTGCCGAAAATTGTTAAATCGAAAAAACAGTCGACAATTTTCACTTTATACCACCGAATCCTTCGAAAATATCAATGATAGTCATTATTGACTTACGTCTCACCAGTTGAAAATGATGTTTATTATCGAAAACATTTTCGTACGCGTTATTTTTGTTTTCTACTTTTCAGTTAGATATCAAAAATAATTGATATATAATATTTTCTTATTTATTAATTAATTGTCATTAAAGTAATTACATTAATTTATGGTAGAGAGAAATGAATTTAATTGATGTGACTGTAGTTCTCTGTCAGTTTCGCGACCTCGAAGGAAAGCAGTGTTTGCAAAATGTTTTCACTGTTCGGTGGACGAGAATGTGAAACTCAGTTTGTCTGACTCACTTACATTCGTCTCACATGTGAGTGAAGCGGAAGATGTAGTATTTTGCTTTGTTCCACTATAAAAGTGTTCACATCAGTGACGTAGTTAATCAGAATTAAAATCAGAGAAATAAATGCATTAATAGTCAAAGACATCGAATTAATGTGAAAGAAAGTAGATACATGTAAAATTAACACTCTTTTAAAATTTCTTGAATGCCATTGTCTAAGGAATAATTTTACAGCGGGTGATCGGTTATCAAACAGTTTGGACTGCAAACAAATCGAACGACGAAATGCCGAAAAAATTTGTGTTCGGATAACGAACACATATTCGAATGACGAACAAAAATGATCTTTCTAACCCTTTTATTCTATCTGCTTAACTCGGCTGGTTGGTTAACGAACAATTCGGATAGCGTACATTTTTTTCTGGGAATAGATTATATTTGTTAATCGAATATATATATACTTAAATCAGGTTGTAAGCTATAAAAAATGAAAGGATGCTGAAATTTTCAGTATATTTTGAAAAAAAAACTGTTTGAGTTGAATACAATGTTGTAAAAAGAGTAATTCATTTACTATTGCCAACTTCTAGAGAGAGTGCAAATAGTGATATTAAGAAATTTTGCATAAAATTTTATATATATTCTACAACTTGAAATACAAATATAACCTGTTGGACGTTCACGCCGTTATTTTTTTTGTTGTAAAAAGAGTAATTCATTTACTATTGCCAACTTCTAGAGAGAGTGCAAATAGTGATATTAAGAAATTTTGCATAAAATTTTATATATATTCTACAACTTGAAATACAAATATAACCTGTTGGACGTTCACGCCGTTATTTTTTTTGTATTTACTAATATAGTATAAAAAGAAAATTTTGTATTTTACAATTTAATTAACTGCTTGAAAAGCGATTCTCTTACGAATATTTAAGTTAAAAAAAAACATTTTGTAAAATCAGAATATGTGTTCTTTTGTTTTAAATTTGAATTGATACAACTTTGTACGATTCCACATGTTTTGCCTCTAACGATCGGAGTTTCGCCTTTCGGCATCTTCAGGCATTCTATCACACGGATGCAATAGAACTGATTCTTTTGTTTTATTTGTAATTGTTATAAAAAATTGCGACAGATTGAAGCTTTTTCTGATTTTAAATATGTAAGAAAGTATATTATTATAATACTCGTCAAAGGTTTACCATAAAAGATACGTAATGTTGAAATGACCGAATAGACCTACTCTTTATGTGATTTTTCTCACGTACGTCACTGAGAGACCCTCCGTTGACTCCGTAGCGAGTCGGCCGTCATTGCGCAAGTTGGCCAGCGAGCGAGTCGGGCGACACCTACCGATCCATCGCTGCATCAACGCACCCGCCGGATCGCCGAGCGGCCTCAGGGTACCCGCCATACTCCGATAGGCCGACGTCTCGCGCGCACACCCGACGCGCGCCCTCCCGACCAGAAAAAGCCCGGAGCCCCGGCGTCTCGGGCCATTTCCGCAACCGACGCGACTAAAAACACTTTGGCGACAGAGAAAGCAGCACCTGTCGGCCGAAAAGCTCCCAGAAAGCTCTCTGCCAAACGATCGATACTTAAAACAAGTGCTTTAATGTGACAATTCATATCAACAACAAAAAACATTTGTGAATGTTACCGATTCCAGAAACAATTAACAGTTTTTTTGTTAATATTTATTTCGATAAGAAAAAAAACAATAGTGTTTGAAGTAAATTATAGTGATAATCTGAGTCATCTGGTCATCAACTCGACCGTCTTCTTCCGACGTCTATCTTCAAAGCATCACCGTCCACAGAATGCCGTAAGGTAAGTGACAAGTAATAGTGTAAATATTTTTATTCAAGATTCAATATTTGTGTGTTTGTATTCTATAATGAATAGTGTTGTTGACTTGTTATGAACAAACATTTTTTCTAAGACTGTTGGCGTTTGACGTTTTTATTGGGGGTATATCGATCGGTATGTTTTCCTCAAATAGAACGTTAATTTCTTTGTGAAGTTTTTTCTCATAGTTTTCATACGTTTATAATTTTATTTTTTTGAAAGATTTTTGAACAATCTTGGTGATATAGGATAGCTAGATTTCCTTTTTAGGCATTGTATCGTATATAATAATAATAATTTTAATCAAATTGCCTTTAAATACGAACCGTAAAGAGGTTGTGAAAATCTTGAAAACAAAATATACAAATCTTTATCTACCGTTACATTTTTTTATACTCTTGAGAAAACTATATTGTTATTCGGTACGTTCCAATCGATATTCATTTTAATTGAAATAAATACTTTTTTTAACAATTCATTAAAAAGTTTGTATATATTCGCAAAATAAAATATTTTTTGAAGTCCCTTGCAATATTAAAATTAATATTTATACGCAGGTCCTGGTGAAATTGTTTTCAGCGATTTTAGAATATTTTCTAAACATAAAAATATGTTGAAAATTCAAAATAAAAATTATCTTTTTGATATCGCTTTAAATATTAAGTAAAATTATTTTGCAAGAATTAATAAAAGAAAAAACTAGAAAAAGTAATTATTTTTAATTATAATGAAAATTTAAGAAAAACGAGTTTCGTAACTGAAAACTTCGAAACGATCAAATGTATTTCGTTGTCCGCTCTAAAGTTAATCATTTAATTATATATTAATGTAATTCATTTAAATGCCCACAAATCACGACTTATTAACTTATTATTCTAGGTCAATTCGACGTTTAGTTGACTGCTGTGTATTTTACTAAAAAGATATAAAAGTCAAACATGCCATAAAACTTTATTGTTTAATGACACCATAAATTGTTTAAAATGAAAACAAATTTGCTGTGATTGTTAGAAACATTTTTTATTTCTCAAATTCAAGTGTTTTTTTTTTATTGTTTGAATGACTTGTGTAAAAAACATTTTTATTAATTTATGAAAATGTTTGTTTTGTTTCGAAAGCGATATGCTTATTCTGAATTCATTAGGTATTTATATGTTGTTAGTTCGTAAACGATTTATATATTTTTATAGCGTATTTATCGTTCAACTTATATCATTAAAATTTAATTATATACCTATACATATGTGACTATTAAGACTAATTTTTATATATCATTCACATAGTATTATCTGGGCACTAGTGGGTTTAGACACCAAAATTACAAAATCAGCCACGTTTTTTTTCCACTGTCACTAAAATGAATGATGATACAAAATGAATTTTTTTAAAGAATTAGCCCGATGTAAATTCAACCAAATCTCTGAAAAATACTTCCTTTGATAATATACAAAGATCAATTAATCAATATTTCAGGCACAATCTAATTAAAAGCGTCCGTTATAGATATAATAACAAAAATATTTATGATTATTACTTATTTTCACTTTATAATGCTCGGTTTCAAGTAAAAAGTTTTTGCTGAAAAGTTGCCTACGTAATAATGATTTTTGAATTGGTTACTAACGCCCAAGCCATCATATTAATTATACAACAATACAGTAATTAATAGTACGCTGAACTGTTCTTAAATTTTATACGAAAAATTGTATGTACGCCATTTATTTTATGCCGATCGTCTTATCATGATAATCAAATTGAAATTATTAATAATATAGCAGATTTTGAAAAGATTTTTTGTTTGGCCTGGATCCATTTTATCTAATAAAATAATATGCAATAATTTATCTTATTGCAAAAACCGATGATGGTATTCAGGTTGAATATCCTAAGAATGCACTCTTGGCGGTCATTTTTGACAATAATTGTGCTAATGAAACTGTTAGCAGTGTCGTTATTTTAATTGCTGCCGTAAAATATTTTATTGTACGTGGCCAGCTGACGCATGTTGATGTGGAAGTTGGTGCATTGGTGTGAGTAGCGCTTTAACAGTATATGACGTGACCCGTCTGTCGCAGAATTTTGTGCACATAAATATATCTAAATTTTATTTATCAAATTCAGTATATTAAAGATGTTCTTCATCCTTAAACAAATTCTAAACTTACCCACTATCAAAGCATTATGAATTGGTACTTTTTATACACTATACCGTATAATGATAGCTATAACATACATATTTAAAACTAAAGCATTTATTAGACATTGTTTGTAGTATTATTTTAATATATAATGACGCTAGGTGTGATTTAATCTGTACATTACCTTATGAACTTTATTTTAGTTTCTGTCAAGACTATATCTGTACATAAGTATTTTTAGTAAGTCAAACCATGTACTGTGGATTCAATTTATAAACTAGGTACAAGAATTATGTTAATATAAATTCGATATCAACGTTCTTAATATTTTTGCTCAACAAAAATTAAGCTCGATGAACTGAATCATATGGGTAGGTCACATATACTGTACCTTTTGATGAAAGTGATTTTTGGCTTCAAATATTGTTCAAAAATTAAATATTTGTGTATCAAATAGTGCTAGAAGACATTCTAACTATACGAGAAATATCATTGGCTTCAATACTTAGATAATTGATTGAATTGGCATTTACTTGGTAAAACTTCATTGTAACACGGTGAAAAAAATAGCAATGTATTTTAGTTCTACAAAAGTTATAAAAAATTGTAGAACTAAAACACATTGCTTTTTTTCACTGTGTTCAATACTTAGAATTACGATTTAAAACATAAAATGGCTTTTTTCGATATGTTGTGGTATTACCATAAAAGTGCGATTTATTTTAAAATATAATACACTAATATTTCCATATAGGTCGATTTTATTTGTTCAGCCGATAAGAAAATTTAAAGATATAATGTGAATAGTTTTATCAGATTAGGGAATAGATAATGTCAATATGGCGTGAAGCCAAATAGTGTATATATGCTCACGATAAGTTCAGGTTATATATTTAATTTATAATTTAATGTTATTCAAATGAGTACAATGTTATACGCTTAGTGCAAATTAATTAACGGATGAAGCACGCCCATTTGTAAGCTGTACTCACGGTTAGCATAAATCAATAGAATTAGCATAGTATACGCATTCTGTTCATAAAAATAACGTAGTGTTTTAGCTTAACTGAAATTAAGCCTGTAAGAGTTTATTATTAGAAGTTTAGAGTTTGTAGAGTAGAATGACATAATATAATAATATAATATTAGAAAGAGGTGTATCTAAATATAAAAATGACAATTCGAATTGAAAAATATATTTAGACCAGAGGTTAAACTCTCAATATATGTCAGTCAGTTACATTACCTGATACACATAAAGCATTGCTTTACAATCATATTTTGATTATACATATTGCTTATTTGTCCATAGTAAACGAATAAAATGTCTTCATAATACATGTATTATGAAGTGCTTTAAGAACTGAGAAAATATCAGGTTATCACGAGTAAATGAATTTAAAGTTTACAAATAAAATATTATTAACCTCTAAGAAAAAAATATTTTTTTAATTAAAACGGTATGCGAATTTACGGCCTTTCCTTCGATTTAAATATATATACATGTATACAATCTATGTCTGTGTGCAAAATCAGCTGCAAAAAAATAATCGTTACTTGTGTAACTAATTCCGAAAATCTAAATATATATTCTCGTTGGACGTACGTATACAAGATTACCGTCGATTCTTTGCTGAGTCAGAAATATGTATCAAATCATTAATTACATAAAATGTTTAGTCTTTCTTACATCAAATGGAAATATGCGTACACTTCTTATTAGTTTGTAATTAAAATATTAGAATGAAAAAGATATAATAGCTATGAAAATAGTGTTTCTTGTGATGATGGGAATCCTTTTCATAGATAATTGTAAATAAGGCAGTTATTAAATTTGTGCGCAGTTTTTACCCTTACGGTATTTTCATTGAGTGTTCAGTTTTACATTTTATTATTATTGGTTGTAAACTTTATAATAGGGTATCATCATCGCCGCTGTAAATTTGCACGCGTAAAGGCTTAAATGCAACTTAATGAAACGGTAAAATTGATTTGGCTCACGTTATTTCAAAAGCTTTAAAAAATACTTATATTTATAATAAGGTTGACTATGTCTTTGATCAAGCATATTGTTATTATATAATATATTCGTTATTTTATACGTAAATATGATTTTATTTTTTTTACGTTTGTTTCCGATGTATAGCACATTGACTTGTAATGGAATTTTATACAATAAGTTGGTATTCAGTTATTCAGTCTCTTTGCAAAGATTAGAGATACGAAGATAAAGAATTGACAGAGAGAATGATTAGCTAATCATTCTTGTCGTGTTCCGTTTTGTGGATCTGATCGGTTGCAGGTGAATTTTTAGACATTTTCTTTAAACAGAAATTCACAGATTGATTAAAAATCCATTTATGAAACGGTCGTGCTGCTTGGAATCAGATCTGATCGATGTTTCATTGAAATTTGTCTGGCATTTCTTGGCTTTATTCCATTAAAAGAAGGTTTAAAATCAATAGAATTATGTTACACAAAAAAACTAAGAATTATTTTCATAACAATATTGAATTCATTATTCACTCTGGATTAAATGTTTATATTTAATATTTTAAATAAATTAAACCATCTTAATGTTTTAGCTTTCATTAGCTGAAAATTGTAGCTAACAGTTTAAAAAATCTTGTTAACAATCTTCTTGCATTTTCTTACAAATATTACATTATTTATTTGTATTAATATTTCTCATGTAATACGTAATAAATAGCCACTCGCACGTTGATGTGCAGCTTTTATTTAATCACCGCGTTTATTGGTATAAGAAATGAGCACTTATAGATATTGAGTGTCATTATTTTCAAGTTATCGCCAATTACCTTTACACGAGACCATTCGATTTTAAGCCCTCATTTAAACGATATTATGTCACACATAAGCCGTTTGCTATTTGCTCTTTTTTTTGTGTAGAGTAGGTATCGACACGTTCATTCACATTCCGCTTTATGATTCACTTAATCACCTATTTGAGGATCAAATGGGCACTTCATTAGTTTAATTGAACCTTTTGTTTACACAAGATGTATTCTAGTGATATTATTAATGATATACCGATGCATTCTTGTATCACATTATCTAATTTAAACAATTTAACTATTAAACAGTATATTAAATTATTACTTTAACTATACTTGATTTACTAAAATAATTTATATAAACAAATGCAGAGATATGCATACAATTGAAATGATAGTCGAATGCAATTAACGAAATATCTTTCCCACATTCAAAATGTGTAACTTTTAATTACTTTATGAGGTAAAAGTTCCAATGTAAGAGAAGTCATTGGTATTAATCCATCTAATGATATTTTGATTACTATTCTCACAGTAAACTCTATAATCATTAATACTGCCGATGGTGCCACGACTTTTTTAGTTTTATTAAATTCTCATTTATTTTTCTTACGTGTATACCTGATCATTTTCACTATTTAAATACATGTTTTGTACTTATTTCCACAGTATATTTTGTGATAAAGACCGGTTACGCTTATAGCGAGCATTATTAACGAAACTAAAACTCTTGATGAACGAAACCGGTTCTGATAAAAAAATATATTGTGAACAAAATTACGAAAAGATGTCATGCCTTTCCATCTAGGAGTGACATTTGATACCTGAAAATTGATAAAAGCTTTATTTATTTAATCGATTGTAATTAAAACTTGACGCATCGCATGAAAATATATCTTTTATTTACAATCTTTTAACTACCACTTCAAAGTATTATACGCGTTTTTCTTACAGAGTATTCATTATATTTGCATATATTACTTTTTATGTATGGTACATATAAAAAGATCCTAATTAGGAATCCTTTACAATTAAACGTTCTTTATTTAATGTGCAAGTAATTATTTTACCCGTTCCAAGATCAGAATACAATTTGATTCACTAGCAAACCCCTTTGTTTCATTTGTGATAATTTAATAAGTATAATTATATTTTTTACCTTAAAAATGACGTATAAATATTTCTCTGTCGTGAGATTTATCGCAGAAAAGATTAAATGATTTTTAAAACAGAGAGATGTTCAACATATTATTTGAAATAAGATTCTTATTAAAAATGATTTTAAATAAAAACTTACTTTATGTCTGAAACCTTATATACTATTTTTAAAACTCTTTTGTATTGCAATAATATACAAAATATTTTAATAGATTTTCAAAATCAAATAAGAAAGTGGCACAAATATATACCAAATTTCGGTAAGTAAAATTGCAGTTGGGTATTGAAATATTCCTTTGCTTATAAGTTCACAATTATGCGAACAATAATTATTCATATAATTGAGATATCGTCATTCGTGTTGCGTGTTGTTAATTAATAACAATTTAAAACACTTACGTATTTATTACTTTCAAGATGCTTAAAAAATGATATATTATATTTTCGATAATTCATTTAGTATCAAAATTGTAATAAAAAATAATATCTAAAAGCTTCTTACAAGGCGTTGTATATTTATAGTTGTATACAATAGTCAATGATATGTAGATCCAATGGGTCTTATGGTGGTTTGTATATAATATAATATAATGGACGAATTGGCCGATATCGATTTATCTCAAAAAAATCAGTAGTAACTTAAGCAGATAATCCGAATATATGTATGTGCTTAACTTCAAGCAGGATATTTAAAAATCGTTATAATAAGATATTTGAAAATTAAGAGATATACTATGAAAAATCCTTGCAACGTTCTATTTAATATAAAGCTATTTTTAAACTGGAGTATTAAGTATTTGAATTTGTCAAAATCTATTTTAAAATAATAATATACGTAAATAGAATATGGCCTAATTCTCATCTCGTTATATTAACACCTTCACTCAGCTGTAAAAATCTCGCCTTACTTCTAAGTGCTTGGACATACAAAGGCTTTTTTTATACCTCGCCGTGACCAAATTTGCTTTTTTTATTTTGTTTACGTGCGGTCAATAAAAGATAAGTTAATTGGACTGTTATGTCGTATAACCGCCGTATTTATTCACATACCTTATAGTATGCACATACCTTCTTGCTTGTGCCTATTCATTCATAAACCGAATTACCTACTCTCCGCGACCTATGCCAACACCGAATAATAAATTTTTAAAAAATTAGACTCTAGTTGTAAATAAACCGGGCAAGTGGCATCGTATATTGAACATTAAAGCGTCTTTATGACCAGTGATTATGTTTTTTTCGTCTGAGGTATTTATGACGTTTGCGTCGCTTCACTTTTGATTTTGTTTAATAGCCTTTTTAAAGATCATCAAATTTTGAAGTGTCTTTCAAATATTGTAGTGATGACGTAAGAAGTACAATGAACTTCAATTAGTGAGATAATAAACACGCGTTTAGATGATACAAGGATATTGTTCAGCTATTTAATGCATGCTTGTGATGAAATGGCTTCTCAATACCAAAACAATTGTGTACATACATTGTGATTTAATAATTTTGTTATAAAATATTATAATAATTATTAGTGTATATAATAAAATATTATACACACTAAACAATAAAAATGCACTTAGTTCTACAACATTATTTTTCTTAAAAATAACAAATTTTAGCCATGACTTATCTACTATTGCTTATGAAGTAGAATTATACAATAATTTCAAAACGTTCTCTATTGCTTAGATATAATGTAATCAAATACAAACATTATAAAAGAGGGTTCTTGTATTTATAAAAATATTAAATATGAAACTTTATTGTTTTCAACGGACACGCCTTAATTTTTTCATAAAAAAAAATACTGAATGTTATATTGCTATTCACTGTTCGCAAATTGAAATTACCTGCAAAATTATTCGTAAACATGTAATTTATTATTAGTGAATTGTGACATTAGGCAAGACACGTGTTTTCCTAATTTATAAAAAATGTTTTCCATAAAAAATTGAAGTGCTTCAAAAAAAAGGTTTGGGAATTTAAATTTATATTGAGCATCAAAAAAAAAATCGTTTATTATAATACTTGTATGCTTCCGAAAATTCTTTTATGTTGGTAAATATCCATAAACACATTTTTTTTTATAAAATTTTTATCATCTTAAAGCATAATGAACTGAATAGTTAAATAAAAATGCTTTTTATATAATGTAGTTTAAGCAAATAAGAATATAGTACTTATTTTGAGTTCTTTTGGATACGGAAAATTGTGTGCCATGATTGGCTATAGAATTTCTTAGCTGTGTTCTTTCTACTCAATCCCCGATTTCCCTTTTCATAGAAACCGGTTTCTATAGCAACGCAGTGGGGAGAAATAAACATGGCCGCCGGCAGTAGGCGGAGCCTTAATATTTCGTTGCACCAATAGGTCACAGAGGGAGAGCTTTGCAAATGGCCACCGAATGTTACGCTGCTTGAATAACCAATCAGATAATATTAATTAAGCTTATATTTTCTTATTGGAAGTTGGAATTTCTGGTATGACATTTATTCATTGACTATTCTCAATTGGTCTGTCTTATAGGATTCACAGTGTCACTACAAATCACGTAAATGAATTGGTTGTTTGTCACTGCATAATTTTCATTTTTTTTTGAAGTTTCAAATAGAATTTAAATATTCATTGGCATTTAACCGAATTTTTTTTTTGTGTATTATTGAAAAAACTAGTGTCAAGACTTAAATTTATGATATCGACTGAAGGGGCTTGTTGGAATTTCAATATCAAATTCGAATTGTTTAAGCTTCGTACGGCTCCACGTGTTTTGTCACAAACGATACAGGATTTGCCTTTTGGAATCTCCAGGCATTCTATCACACGGAAGCAACAAAACTGACCTGAAACCTGAGTCGTTATTGACAAAACTAGTAGAATTGTACATAGTTTCAACAATTCAAGTATATATCTATAACTTTAAGAAAGCTTTTTTACGAACTAGCGTTCCAGATGATTTTGAAAATTTTATTATTTTTTCAATCACTTTGTTGCATAACTGTCTTTTAGTATTAAAAGCTTAAATACATTAAAAGCTTTACAAAGATAAAAAATCACACTAGTATTTTATAAAACTTTTATAGAAATATAAATTGTGGCGAATGCAGCTAAATATTCAATGATTATTTTTTCGAATACAAGGAATAACAACCAGATTGCTAAAGTTTACCTTATAGCTAAGTTAATTTTTGTATGAATTCGTTCGTTTTCCTTAGTAAGTAAGTCTACGTAAGGTGGATACCAAATAATCTTTTTTGAGTTAAAATTTGATATGCAACATATGTAACATTTTTGGATATTGGAGTTCATAATAATTAATTAAAAAAATCAAATATTTCTCGTACATAAAAATATGAAAATTTTAGTCTCATTGGCACTAAGAAGATAAAATGGATGATATTTTTGTATCATTGTATGAAAATTTCTATAAGAAAACTTCATTTGAAAATTCATTCAGTAATATAATATATCTATCCACCAATTGAAAAAATAATCAAAATATGAAATTATAATATCATATTATATTATGGAAGCTAGTGATTTTGTAATCGCACTGTGAGCGATCACATAGTATTATAGCAATACATTTAAATATTGTTTACTCTTCGTTTTTACTTGTATAAAAACTGATGGATCTGCTTTACCGGTTAGAGTTATAAAATACTTTCAACGTTCCCCCAAAGATGTCACTCCATAAAAAGGGATGTTTTAGACCGTATTTTATCTTAGATTACAACCATTTTATTCGCCACTCAACCACAATTTTCATATTTATTTTGAAAAGCTTACAAAAATTAACGTATTTAAATATTTTTGAAAAATCAAATAAAATGATATTTAAATTACGTGTATTAAACTGATTGATTAATTCGATATTCACAATCTGAAAACACAAAACATTTTTCTTTAATCTGATAAAAAAATTCGTAATTTTCGATAAAATTTACGGATTGACTAGTTTCAATTACATGAATTTATTTAAATAGTTTTAACGAAAGAATTTAAACATAATTTTCACAAGTCCTAGCGATCGAAAAATAATGTTTACATTCCACAAAGTTCTATAAAAGGGTTTACTAATGTAATAAAAGTTTTAGGCTCAAATTGAAGATGTCATTATTTGTAGTTTTAGCTTCAAATATTTCAACAAAATTCAGAAGATGTCACTAATATATTTTTCATATTTAAATAATTTTACTTATTCCAAAACAGTTTTAAGGTTATATATATTCAGTGATCATTTATAAAACTTTTCATTTGGCATCATCAAACATAAGGGACTCATATTTCAAATGATGTCAGTTGAATAAAAAAATAAAATATGACAGAAAATAAATATTTGTTTGAAAGTTTGGAAGAAAAATTGACCTATCAAACGTAACTAAAATAACTGTTTTATGATTGTCTTTAATAATGTGCGTAAAATACACCAAAATATACGGCGGTTACATTATTCAAAGAAAAGACGGATAAAGATAAAGTAAAAAAGAATATAAATAATTTGTGAATGATGTTATAAGTTGTTTTCTGTAACCAATTAAATATATTTGAGATTTTGACTTATCAGATAACAACAGTAAAGCCATATTAGTTTTGCCACTGTTCATAATAAAAATTCCAAAACGATTTAGAGTAGTGAGCAACCTAAGTAGGGGTGGTAAAATTTTATTCTATTTTAAAGGGTGGTTTATCTCGTAACTCTTTTTCGTATTCAGACCCTATCTACCACATTTGAATAACTCTTCACCCTTACAAACTCTGAAATAACATCGCTTCCTCTTCCTGGAAAAGTATACAACCTTTTGAATATGGCATCCATCTTTCTCTTCCCTAACCAAACACAGGCTCACTCTCATAGGATTATGGCCTTACCCTAATATTTCGCTGTACTATCAGAGTACAAAAAGTTCTTCTCCGGTTTTTTATATTAAAAATATAGGTGGAATAAATTATGCTTTAACATTTCAATACAATGATTTGTAGTAATTTCACTAAGAAAATTGTCATAAAACTTCGTTTCTTATAGATAAATTCAATAATCCAGGAACATTATATTTTTATTTGAAAACAAACCTTTCAGAAGTATTTTATTTTACGGCCCTACATGTCGTATCAAATTTTTTTGTTATCATACTGTGTGTAAGATGATCTTCAGATATCTATGCTTTAATATTTCTCAGAGAAGCTAATTGCTTAAACGATAAATAGTAACTGTCACTTAATTTATGAATGGGTAGCTTATTAGACGAATTATAATTATTATATAATTGATAATAATGCGTGAAAACAAAACAGGTTTTCATCGAAAACTTTTCGAATTGATAAATATAATAATTATTATATAGCAAATTAATGGTATTTATAAAAAAATAAAATTGAGCAGCAATATTTCTTTTAAAATTCAAATAACTACAGGTTTATCAGTCAGGATATGATATAATAATATTGAAAAACAGTATTGAAATATAAAAAATCTACAACCAGGGAAAAGATTATTAAAAATAATAGGTTGACAATACTTTTGGTGTCTAGTAAGTTTGTAGAAAAAAATATGAATTAATGAAAAAAGAAAACTGATAACTTTCAGAAAAGATGCGTTAAAAATGAAATAAATTGATAATCACAGTTTTGACTTTGAGGTAAATATGTCCAATAGCCTTCGTTACTACAAACACTTGTACAATTATTTCTAAATATATAGGAAAAAAAGTTCATTTTTCCATTTTGTAAAATGCATGTAAGCATTTACTTTATTTTTATAGAACTTTCTGTGAGGAAAGCAAATGTACATATTTTTGAATTTTATAATTGATGACAAAATGTTGTGACATAGTTTGATTGCGAGAGAGCTACCCTAATACCAATTTATCCCCACCACGCTTACGAAAGCTTTTTTGGGATACATTTTGCCAGCCATGTTAGGTTATTGATCCAGCGGCCATCATGGAATGGGCGGATTTCGTGCGCAGAAATGCGACGCAGGAAACAAAAAATGCTGGCATGTGCAAAACTATTTGCTGCAAAAATTTTGTTGACGAATCAGAGATAACGGGGTACCAAAATTTTATATCTTATATTCACATTACTGACATATATGATTATAGGCAATTTTTTTTGAATAAAAGGGCTTAATATAACAGACATTTTACGATATCCGTATCGATGCCTATCTTTCCATATCCGCTCACACGGTAAAGCATATTTATATAAATGCTTAAAAGCTGATTAGTATATGGAGAGGATGTAAATATATCATTCAAAATATATTTCAGGTAAAGAAAGAATGACTGCAATTGAAATTTTAAAGTAAATAAAACCACCGAATAATGTAACCTCTTAACACAAAAATAAAATCTTTAATATCTACAAATATAAACAAATAACATAAACATTGCTTAAAACAATTTCTAAGTTTTATATTATAAATATTAGGACTGGCTTTGCGAACATGATCGACTGATCAATTGTAACGGCTAATAAAAGTAAATAATTTTTCTTAAGTATGCATAAAATCAAGAAATCAGTTTCACGTAAAATCTTTATATTCCACAAAAATAACTAAGTATTTTATTTCAATCAATCATTTATATTCGGAAACGCGATCATTATATTCCGACGGCTTTTTAAATAGATGTATGATTGGCGACTAGGTATCACTGTGATAAACCTGCATTGATTTCTACTGAGTTTACATTTAGCCCCATATATCGATATCAATATCAGA
Source organism: Himalopsyche japonica (assembly GCA_028555115.1). Lineage (NCBI taxonomy): Eukaryota > Metazoa > Arthropoda > Insecta > Trichoptera > Rhyacophilidae > Himalopsyche > Himalopsyche japonica. Next base: position 1,358,761 of record JAHFWJ010000461.1, read on the forward strand.
GTGTTAAATTTAATAAATAGAATGTGTTGTTAATACATAAAAGAGATTTGAAAAAACATTTTCCGTCGGCGATGTCTGCTTGAATAGTATATGCATAAATTAGATATTTTTTGACAGTTAAACTTAAATATTAAGACCACACACAGCTATGAATATTTATTATGGTATTTTAAGCATACGTGTTTAAAAAAAGTGCGTATGTATAGTAAGATTTATATGTATAAAACAGTTTAGTAGAATTAAGCTATATTTTTATATTATATTATATATATTTTTGCAGATACTTGATTGAATAATAATCAAAGCCTGGATTAAACAAAAGATTTTTCTTATATTCAGAATATTCCATCAAAGAATGTGTGGTAAATGCTACTGCACAAATCTTATCGTATAATTTATAAATATATTTCTGGAAAAATATCATAATAAAATGTAAACTGATTCCGTGGATTTATAATTCTTATCAAAACCATTTCAAAAAGTTTATAAAAGTATCAAACGTTAGTCAAAGTTAGTCCTGCCAACTTTTTTTAAAATTTTACTATGTCAATGATTAAAATAGGATGCAAGGAAGAAAGCTTTCTAGTTTTATGAATATGTTGGAGACGCTGTTTATGTTTTACTTGTCATAAAATAAACCTTTATATTACTTAATTCTATGCATTACAAAATTTTGTTAGTTTAATGAATCAACATTTAATATTTTAACATATTTTTTGTTTGAAATCTCATATTGCGTATTGACAAGTATTCTTCTATAAAAATGAATGCAACCTTTGCGATAGTAAGTCTGAAGATGCCTTTGAAGGAAGCGATACATGAGTTATAATTATAGCACAATACGTGGAAAAATCGAAGATTTTTTTAAGAAAATATTTCCATTAATTTACCCGTGAACTCATTGAAAGTAAATTCTACATCGTTTAACGGGAAATATAACTTTAATTTAATATATAATATAATTTATTTTCAGCCGTCTCCCAAAAATTAATACTTGAAAGAAGTTTTATTTTCAACCCAAACCATATTTATTCTTTGAAGATTAACACGAACACAAAAGGTTTTTGTCCTATTGTAATCCTTTTATTCCTTAACTGTATACCTTTTGTGATTTCTGTGCCTTTACGGAGATATTCATCCCATGGAAATGATTTTTAGAAATATTCATCGTAAAATCTGTCATGTTTTTCATATCAATTTGATGGATGGATTTTATTTCATTAGTCTAGTTTGACATTTGCGTTTACAAATCCACCATAAATCAAAATCAGAGATAATTTTTTGAGTGTGGCGGTCGTTAAAGCTTGTGCCTATTTAAGTATTTCTGAAGTAAGTAGGTGAGATAGGAAAGTTCACTGACCATTGTATACCTCATGTAGGCATAAATAATGTAAGGAATTTAAGTTGGTGGACCCTATCTGTTATTCAATGCTTGATTTTAAACGTTGATTTTTTCATAATACAGTTTTAGTAACATTCAATTCTGTTGTCATGTTAATATAATATTTATCATTATCGGGATGTTTGGTATTTCAAGGATGATTAAAAAATCATGGTCATTAGATGACGGAATCTTCAATAAGGATAATAATTATATTTCATTTTATATAATATTCTGTCACAATTTCCGTACACGTATGTGGGTTTATGTATGTATTAAATATATATATTATAAAATTGAAATAAAAATTCAATAAATGTCATCTATACAATATTATGAGAAAACGATTGCGTCGAATCTTTAATATGTTTCATTGTTCTATACGTTTAATAAAGTATTTAGGCATACATATTTTATTAAATTTATGATATCGCTGAAGGTGCTTGATGGAATTTCAATATCAAATTTGAATTGATGAAGTTTTTTACGATTCCACATGTTATGTCACTAACGATCTTTAGGCATCTTCGGGCATTCTGTCACACGAACGCAACAGATTTAACGAGTCAGTACTCATTTAAACTAACATACATATACGTTATTGAGAAAAAATCATATTATTTTTGTCGCTAGGGTTGACGATTTGTTACGAATTTATCAATGTGAAAAATTAATTGCTATCTTCGTATAATTCAAAGTCCAAAAATTGATATTTCGGTAAGTTATATTGTTTTAGTTTGTCTAAATTTATTTATTAACTGTATGACTAAAGTTTTACTTTCTACTATTGTATTTATTATCTACCAAATATGATGATAAGTATTTAATCTCTGTTACCAAAAGTAATACAAATAAAAAGAACATAAAAGATTTTATGGAAAATATTTACAAACGAACTGTTCACAATAAGAACAAAACAAAGTGCTACTTCTATCATGTTCACATTGACAGCAAACATATACGAAGTAATATGACAAAAACTTTCCCCATAAAGAAAACCCTAAAAATTTTAAACGGCGGATCGTTCATAACATGATCATAAAAGTAAATTGAATCAAAGCCAGGGTGCATCTGGGACTGAGGCTTGGGTTTCAATTCGGTACATGACGAAATTATTGCTTACAAATTATATGATATGATTATTTTTTTACTGATAGTCTAAACGTGTGAACTGATTATCGAATATTAAAAAGAAGTATTTTGAGTGTATTTTCGGTAGTGAAAAAATAAGGAATTGATTTTTATCGTACATTATATTGGTGTAATCTTGTGTTATGAATGTTTCTTCAAATTCACATTTGGATGACTCGTATAATTTAACAAAAAAAAAAAACTGATTTCTGTAGGTGAATATGAACAAGAGAACATAAAATAATTAATTAGTTATTTTCATACAGTATAAAAAAATAACATAGTGTAAATACAATATTTTGCTATGCCATTGTGACACAATTTACACGGTAGAACTCCATTATAGCACGGTGAAAAAATAGCAAATTATTTTAGTTCCATAAAATTTATAAGATATATATATTTCAGTTTACGCCTTTACCAGAACTATGATAGTAGAATAGTTCTGTTGAAGGTGTAAGTCAAAATAGCTATCAACTGTATATCTTATAAATTTTGTAGAACTAAAACACATTGCCATTTTTTCACCGTGTTGCATAAGGTATTCTTAAATGGTTCAAATAAGTTTCCAGTTGGAAAGCTATGGAAATTATAGCTATCCGTATTTTTATAAATAAGCTCAGTCTCAGTAGGTACAGTAAGTACATAATATTTTTTTTCTAGTGAACTGGATATTTTCTCAATATTATATATTTTAATGTCAACATAAATTCATAGAAATATTAAAGCGCGATCATTAAAATTTATTGAAGCATGTACTCACAGAAATGTAGAAAAAAGTTGTTTACCACTATTAAAATTTTATTAACATCATTCTATATGGGTATAAAAATACAAATGAACCAATTTCAAGTATTGGAATAGTACTTCAAGTTTATCAATACAATGATATTTTTTAAAAAAATTCGAATTTTAGTAAGTAAAAGAACGCATTTCTGTATTTTTCAAAAGTTTAATTCAGAACAGTCAAAGATTTGCAGGAATAAATATTGTATGAAAATTTGACTCCGTAATTTGAATATTAGAATTAATCCGAAGATATGGTAAAAAATACTGAAATAAACATAATACTTATAAGTGAACACAACAATTTTAATTGGCTATATCCATCAGTTAGTAGGTTGGTTTGAATTTATTTCTGTTGAAATATTGCTTTTAACTTATATGTTTGGCTAATTGAAGATAATTGAATAGAGTTATCGTTATTTTAGCAACAAATATTGATATGATAAGTCGAGAATATTTTTTTCTTTTAACAGACATATTTTTAATATTTGATAAAGTATTATTTTCCAATGCAAGTTAGTAAGCATCATGCATCCGAAAGCGTGTCCATCTTTCGCAGATAGATTATTTAAAAAAATACGATTCAATATAAAAAGTATGATTTATACGGTGAGAGAAATTTATGGGCAAGCTTCCTTTGGAGATATAATATTTTGATAATATGGAAACTCATTTTCATGCGAGTATTTTTATTTTCCGCTGGGAAACTTTCACAAGTAATATGAAATGACGTTGAGTATACCCAACGGGTAGAATCATAAAAAGGCGTTAGACCCTTTTTCTTTGAGCGCTTTCTTCCCCATATATCTACGTGGCGTATACTTACATAATGTATCTACTCTTATATCTCCGGCGGTAGGTATATAGATTTAGATATATATATTATACTTTGCGAAGCATAACAAAAAAAGTAGGCCCGTATTAAGGGGCGATCGCCGTCGGTGGGAAAATTTCTTGCCGTCGGTCGCTCAACTAACGACACAATTCCATTTAAAATTAAAAAAAAATATAATAAAAGTAAAAGGTTTCTACAATACGTGAATTTCATTTAACAAAGATGTTTCGATATTAAAGTGAATAAATCGTAAATTTTTATTTGACATATAAAACAGTGAAGTACCTCAATAATATTCAAATAAAATATCTATTATCTTGACCAATTTCCAAATGAATCGAATAAAATATTTTTGGTTAAACACATGTTAAATAATATATTTAGTTAATAATTACTACGAAAAAAAATAGTTCCTTTTCAATACAGTGCCATTAAAAGCACAATAAAAATACTTGTCAGTCGATATTACGTCATTATATCTATATCTCAAAGATTTTTTTTGACTTTATTTATTTTGAGAGTGTAATATTTGAAAACGTTGTCATATATGAATATTTTAAAGCAATATTTATTGATGACGATTGTCTCCAAATAAATAGAGTCTTGAACGTAGATGACTTGCGTTAGGTCGATTATTTGGCATGTTCTTATGCCACCGTGGTGTTTTGAAGTCCTGGAACCGTCTCTGATGACATCTTCGCGAGCAATAACAGGATAGCGCAGGGCCGGATTAAGGTTATGAAAGCCATCAGGCCGGGCTGTTGGATGGGAGCTGTCGACGGGCACGTCTGTTCACTCAACTCTAGATGTCTTTTACGACGCAATACTAACTCTGCACAAAAAACACTCTTGAGAGAATCTTCAATCAAAATAACACTTAGATTTATGCGTTGAGTATATACCTACATTCCATCAAAATATATATTTATTCAGACTTATTTCGAAAGCTTGGATAAAAAAATCATTACGAAAGAATTCAAATGGTTTTTTCGTAGGCAGAAAAAATCCATCTGTATAATTCTAAAGAATACTTCACAAAAGATAATTTTTCCACTTCGGCACAAATCGCAATAATATCCTCATAATTTTGATATAGTTGTAAAATCTATCAAATATACTTTATATTACAATTCACAAGTCATTTGTTTTTAATTTCATTGAATATATAATAAAACAGTCGAAAATTAAATTTACAATTTGAGTCAGTCACGATTGTCACAAAAATGTTATAGGAGATAGAAGAGGTGTACAACTAAGAATTATTATTCATTTAAAAGATATATTATCAGTATTAATACGAAAAGGGATTCTAAAATATTAGTTTTTGTGCGTTATTATCTTTAAATTAGTCAAAGAATAGCATGCTAGTGAATGCTTAACTTCAACTTTCTACGTTCTGGTCAATTTTCTTCAGCTACTCAAGTAAATTTCGTGATTTTCTCTGAAAAGCTAATAGAAAAAAATGTGATAAAAACCATTATAAAACAAAGATATAATACCAAGTACCTCCAGTAAGCGAGAAACGTATAAACAATTGCTCGTGATACCTGAAAATTAAAAAAAAATGTTTCTTTCTATAAGTTAGTTATTTAAGAAAATTTATATTTGACTTTGGTCACTGTATTCGATAATTCGTTCGATTCTTGTTAATGATATGAGTCTTTGATGTACTTCGATAAAACCATTTTCTTCACTAAAGCTAAATAAACAAAATTAAGACATACACATATATAAAAACCGGTTATTAGGAAATTTTTATTTTGAGTACTGTCATGAAAAAAATGTACTTGTTTCATATTCAAAAACAATTTGGAAACTTCTTATATACTAATAAAAATATTGGGTCAAACTTTTCCCTAAGTGTTTTATTAAGTAGTCGTTATTTATTTAAGTAATAATCGATGGTGAAAGGGCGTAAATTGATACATTTTTCCCATGGGGGTAATAATATCATCTTGACCATAATAACAGGACATAAATTTCATCTCTAACACAAAATCCCCCACAAAACATGGACACTAACACGCGTGGGGAACAACACAAGATAATAATAAAAAATATGAGAATGTATAGACGACTTTCCACATAAATTACTATTTGTTTCATAGAAAATTTGAGGTATTAATATGGAGTATAATGTTGATGTTATACCGTAACGAAATAATTTATAATTAGTTCTTCATCATGTTGTGTTATAACGTCAATTAATACTCTGCTATCATTCATAGGATTGGAATTTCACTAAGGAAATCCAAAGCATATAATAATAAGCCAGCAGTTATTTTTATGAGGAATCGCTAGATTTAATTCATAATGAACGATTGGATACACTTTATACTTTGAATTGTAATGAATCAATTGATGTGTATGACATTTTTACATATAAAATACGATGAATATTAGAGAAGACGCTAATATTTTTTATGACATCACTCTCCAAAACGTTCATTACTATTTACTTTTGTTGAATATATATATATTTAAAGAATTGAATAAAACCAAGTCTAGCTTAATTAATATTTTAAAAAAGCAAATTAGGTCAATTCATAAAATTTTAAGCCAGGACGTATTCATTTCGACTTAAAAATATAAAAGAATATTTGTTTCATCTACAGCTGCGCTTTGATGCTTATTGGCATTTTTTACATTAAATATTTTAATCTAAAAGGTAACGCAGAATTGCGCTGGTGTGCTTATAATATTATTGAAATCTGCAACATGCTTTATTCATGTGTGATACATTTTTCATTTTGTTGATGTAAATTTCCTTCGCTATTCTTACATTTTCAAGATGGGTATCTCGCAGTAGGTAGCTCCAGATGGAAGGTTATTTACGACTTCTGATACAAAGGCGATATTCCTAAAGCGAGACTTGAATTTAAATTGAAAGCATTCGCCTTGAACATTGTGCTGTAGAGAGATAGAAGAGAAATTTCAAATAAACAATACAAAGGTTCAAAGTCGTACGAGTAGTAAAAAACTATATTTTTTTGGTTTAACTTTTAAGGTTGGTACATCTTCATTTTTATATGAGAAACCTTTAAAATTTCAAATTTTCAATGTACTTTTTTTGCTAGATTGACTGACTAAGCTAATTCCGGTTAGATTACATAGTAATAGATATTTTTTAAATGTAATGTACGGCTAGCAAGAATTAACCATTTTTAATTTTCCAACTGATTAGTTCAGTTAAATATTTTTATTTTAAAGATGTTATTTGACTCCAATAAGGCAATAATATTTACACACGGTAAGCAAAGAAGCACTTAAAAAAATATACATTTAACTATCTGCTTGTAAATAACAACACATACTCTCTCTCTCTGCCAGCGGATTTACAGACTAAAAATATGTGAATGAGCGTAATTTGCACAAAATAGATATAAAAATATTTAAACTTTGCATATTGTTAATATTAGGCTTTCTGAATAAATGTTTACATTAAACATTTCATCTTTTGTATGGTAATCGTCCATTCTGGAACGAAGTGAGAATTTTTGTGCTGGAGATATAAAATTTGGGTAATGAATATTTCCATGGTTACTTTGTATAAATGACGAAAATAAATGTTTAAAATTACAGTTAATATGACTAGACATATTACATGATAATTTAATGTCATTTATATTAATTTAAGACTTTTGGCTATTTACATGATTCATCATTAAATGAAAGCAGTTATATATGATATATATAAGAGGCAAACTACATATCAAAATTTAAAAAATAATATACTTACGCAATACAGACTTGTCATTTCAAATTATTCTAATGAGCAAATAAGAACGTGAACGGTATTATTTATTTAGATGCAATTTTGATTTTTTTACGTAATATAAATCGGATTATTCCCTTTATTTTGATTCGTGATATTTTTAATAATTTTAATATTAAACAAATATCTACTCATTGCTCCACAACTAATATAACACGAGTGGTGTGTATTAAATTTACCATTTAATTCGAAATGGTTATGATTATGTAGAACAATTTCATTTCCCACATTCGAAAAACACATAGACAGATACAATAAAGCTCGATTTCATTGTGACTTTATATAAAGAATTAAACGAGGATTATATAACTCCCATTGTTCCGTACCAGCATTTCGTACAAAGGGTTGTTAGCTCTGATAGGTGAATTTATCTATATTTTAAAGGACATTTCATTCCACCCGGTTGATAGCGTTTCTGTTTCAATTAAAACCTTGCGCGCCATTTTGAAGAGCTTTCCCTCGCACCCCCTTTTTGGACTTTATTGGACATGTCGCTTTTGTTTCAGTGGGCAAAGCAAGGCGAATGCGACGATGGCTAAAAACCCAATTGAATAATATTGTACAGAAAAAAATAATTTAAAGGTTTAAGCAATCAACACGATATTTGTGTTTTTTTTTATTTATAAATAACTGTATATTTGTTTCTACAATAATCCATTTTATAATTAGCATGAGTTGAATATTAATTTATCATTATATTCAATTGATTAGTTGTGAGTTTATTAGAATATAATTAAAGATGGGGAATTTCTGAGATAATGAAATAAAATATGATTGTATGAATTTTTTGCGTTACATGTTCAAAGTAATAAAGTATGGTAAATATTATCGTAATAACTTAGACCTACAATTATTCATACAATTCCGATGCACCATCATAAATAAACCCCCCGCATATATTTTGAAATGATAGACGAAGAAAAAATAAATTTATCAAAAAATGCCCCGCCGTCCCATCAACCTACCGTGACTCGTGATTTCACTATACAAAATTAGTTACTACGCACCCGACGGTTCCGATAGGGTTAACGATTCAATCCGACCTATGGTAATTAAGTTCCGCGCAGCAACTAAATTGTGATTAAGCATGAAATGAAATTCCTGTTTAGCTTCACGAAATATCTCATATAGGCTTGGCTTAGGTAGATATCTACACACTTATTTACATTGGGTATATTCTATTATATATTCAATTCTAATGAAAGGAATGAAACATTAAATATTTCAGTTGATTAAAGTTGTGTATTTATATATTTAATAAGAATTAGTTTAAAATAATATCAAATGTTCATATTGATATGTATTAATGAAATTAAATAAATGTCAATATACATATATATATGTAATCAGTTCCACAAAAAGGAAATTGATACCTATTTTGGTATTATATCATACGTTAGGATTAGTTTGCATAATTCTTTCATAGATAAATAATTTAGCATTTTTTGGCTGTTACAACATTTTATTAGTAACATATTGCCATTTCGATCAACATTTATCAGAAAAGTATATTTACGTTACATTTTGATTTGTATGATAAAAAGTGAAAAAAAAAGTTTGGTTCGTATGTACATGCAATTTCAATAAAGGTTTGATTTCTCGTTTTTTGGGTAGATGAATCTTCGCTTTTGGTTTAATATATAAATGACATGGAAAATTATACAACTATTTAATTATAGTCAACTTACATAATTATAGTCAACATGGGATTATTTTATTTTATTAAATTAAATTAAATAACATTTCAAAATTACCAAACAAATATTAACACCTACTCCAACGGCCAGTTGAACATTACATATTTTTACTAATTATAATTTATAGGGGATGTTTTTTGTGCCTAGTTTAAAAAGATCAATTCTAAACAATGTTCCCGCGTTTTTAAGCAGGGGTAGATTTTGTGCAATAAAGGGTAAAATACCCACAGATGTATGTATCCCAACTTAATCGCTATCTCGTGCCTTAATGGGACCGTCAGGGAACAATCTAGGGGACTCCCATTTTATTTATCAGTAAATCATATCTTCCCGTGGGTGGTAATCGTAAAATTGCTGATACCCACATACTTATTACATGCCTACACAAAGTTTGACATATTTAATGAAGCCAGAGTTTTAAATGGTCGGATAAAATTATGTACAATCAAAAGATGGGGTAACAATATAATGTTTTAAAATATTTAAAAAAATACGCACAGAAATGTTAGATAAAAGTTATGTCTTCAATACTCGAATAAATATTTTAGTTTATTTTCGTAAAGCGTTGAAAGACCTATTTTTTAATAATTTATATTCTGTTCATAGGATAAAGTTAGGAAAATTTTAATTAAAGAAATGAATATACTTCCCATCATAAAAATAACATAACTCTCCAAGAAAAAGGTAAATGAACACTGATTTTATTTAATAGTATCTTTAGTTGAAAGGGACTTTTAATCGATAATTTATGGCCAAAAATCAGTACTTATGCAAGAATAAATTGTCAACGACAAAACGGTTTCTTATAAATCATTAACTTATGATTTGATAAATATTTTTAATATAATTATCATTGTTTTTAAATGATTATTCTATACGTGAATGAAAAACCATTCGGTTGAATTGCCAAAACAATTATACTTTTTCATAAAAATTTCGATCATTAATTTTTGTATACGTGTGAAAATTGCTGACATCTATATGTGTTTGATAAATGTTTCATGTATATGGCTATTGAATACGATTGCCGCATGAGTGCGTTAGTATATGTCCAATGTAAGACTTCAAGAGATTGCTGGCCGAACAAAAATAGCCATAAAATTCAGTGCATACACTCACATGGTCGTTCAGCTTGCTTTGCAAGAACAGAGAGCAATCATCCATGTGCCATCGCTCGAGAGACGCTGTGACGTCATTAAGGCATGATGGCGCCTAGACTCGACGCCTGGCGTCTGTTTGATCAAACCAAATCTATTTATCTATCTCCGATGTCAGAAAACATGCGATATTCCAGGCGGCCGGTGTTTATTTATTCGTAAAGTCAGTTACCTATATTATACATACCTGAGCATATTAAATTAAGACTAGGCGCAGTATTATTACTTGTAATGGTTATTGTAACAATACTATAGACTTCATAGTTAAAATATGTACAAATTAAGCTTTTATTTACATACAATGTGCGCAGCATTTTTAAATCAAAAACAGCATGAACGTCTAATAAAAAAAAATATTTTGAAGAAAAACAATATAGTAAAATATTCTTTAGTAAGTGCGCATAATTGTCGTCGCAACGTTAGATTGAATGAAAATAACCTTTCGTCGGATAATCCCATTTCCGAAGAGGCTTTGTTTGCTCGAATAAAGAAAATCCTGCCAGCTCTATTGTGATCCTGATGAGATTAGCAACATTATAGTCTTAGCAAAGCACGAAACCTTTTGCCCAATAAAACCCCGCCCCTGGATTAGGAAGGTTCTCTACCCGCGCGCCAATTCCATACAGTGAAGATTTACGTTGACGTACGAAAAAGCTGCACGCCCTTGCCACGAAGTAAAACTATAAATTATTGTTCGCATTTTTGCGAAGCAACTGTACATTATATAAAAAAACAAAAAACAGGGTCCGCGCAGGTGGTCTCCGGTTCACGGTCATATTGTCTTCATCAAAGAACTCGGATCTTAATTTTCAGCAACCGTGTGGAATTCGATTATTTATTATTTATGCAAATTATGTGATGTTAAATCATCCAGTAGTTGTCTTAAGTTTTTTAATTACATTGTGTCCTGAGTAGATAGTTCGGTAAGTTTTAATATATTCACATTATCTCTTCTTTATTATAAAATAAAATCTTAACTTTTCTGCCAAAAAATGAGTATTTCAAACTCAATTGACTATAAAATTGATCATTGTTTTTTATGCGTTTCAATTTTCCAAGTCTTCATTTTGAGAATAGATATCAAAGAGCTTTTATGTTGACAGTTTGAAAAATATTTTTTAAGGATATAATGAAACTTATATTGTTTGTATAAAACATAAATTTTGATGCAGAATCAAGGAGTATTTATTGGTTTAATTATGTGAGCACTTAGAGGTGTCATCGAAACATTAAATGTAAATTATCACGTTATAAATGAGTTTCATTTTGTAGTAATAATATATGTATGTATCAATGATCATGTCATTACTTTAAATTTTGATGAAAAAATCAATTAAAGTTAATTTTTAAGAGTACGCCTCTGAATTCATGGTACCTATATTTATATTAACGTAAATATAAACCTATTTAGATGTAGTAGAATTTACACACAAGTATAGGTACCTACGCCCAAGTTGGTGTAAGTTTACTTTGAGATTGTGGAGCATGTACCTTAGTTGCTGTGTTTTCTCATGTGAACGGGTTCTTCAATTTATTTTAAAAGCGAGACATGTGCCGTGCGAAACTATAGAAAAGCCATTGTACTTTAAATTAGATTGGTAAAAAGCGTATTATTGGAAATATGGAAAGCAATGAGTTTGATTTCTTTTGTTAAGTTGTATTAAAATCATTTTCGTAAATCAGCTCGTAAAAACATGCACAGAATACACAACGTTTGAAACGTTACAAATATTTATAAAATATGATAATAATGGTTAACTCATTTGTAAAAACGTTTTATAAATATGAATTAAAAGAAAATAAAATGTTAATTCGTATTTTTGAAAAAGAACATTTTGACATACAAGATAATTAATGCATTATTTCACATCTATATGAATATATAAGAAAAATATTAAATGATGTCAAAAATTTCATTTATATACCGATAAAAATTTCAATATGAACACATTATGCATAACTTTAACGTTTTAAGCTTTTCATCATTTATGATTTGCAAGTCGTCAATGAAAAAAATATTTAAGAAACATGTTATATTGTATCAATTACTCATTAATATTTTAAACGAATTATTTTAACATTGTGAGCGCTTTGATTTTCTATGTTGATTTAGTCTCCTGGTTATAAAATTTACTTCTTTTTAAATGAGATATCTTTGCAAAAAAATGAGCTATTTCATATTTGGTATAATGTACGAGAGAAATGCTTTTAATCATTCACAATAAAAATTGATTGGAAACATCTATGGTCGTATTGCAAATAACTATTTTTTGATTAATGCAGAACTTTTCGAAGATGTGGCGCTTCTTTAGTACGATAGAGGATATCGTCAAGAGAGTGGAACAAAAAATATATCAATTCTTTTTTTTCCACGAAAATAAAAATTATATAAAATGATTTTACGAGTCATAGTAAATCCGTTATCGCAACTGATATTTCAAGAGTTATATGAAGTCATTTTTTCAATCGCTTTTCTGCTGACTACATTCCGAAGAAAAGGAAGAAAAGTTCGCAGCAGAGGGCAGAGAAGTTATTTTTGTGTCGCCATGTCAACGCACTTCCCCTTGCCTCTCTAGAAGTTTCACTCCTCGCCACTCCACCCCGTCTCACAAGCTTTTGCTTCTACCTCACCCTTCTTGAACCTCCCGTCGCTCTCAGGGGCGTACCAGTTTTTACGACTCTTCAAGTACGCTTCAATGGATTTTACGTACAGGGTGCGAAAAAGTCTGAAACCGTTACATTGTTACATAACAACAATAGTAAATTTATCATTTTATACTTCTTGAGAATTTTATAAGCCAGATTAGCGATATAAATTATACAATGCCGCTTGGTGACACTATCATCCAAAAATATTTAAATAACCATTTTAAATAAATATCCAAGATTTAACTCATTTTTTCAATTTTCATTTTCTTATTAAACGAACCGACCGTAAAAGTATTAACTATTTTATTCAAGAAAACAGAGTAAATTGAATAAAAATTAAAAAATGGCTCAAACGTTCTGTACGCCTAGTTTTTTTTATTTCAAATAACTTAAAAATAATAAATATGAATATTTACAAAATATTTCACAAAATATACAATATAAAAGTGTGACTTAATGTACCCATACATATATTAATGATTTTTTTTTATAATAGTCGAACCGATTTGCTGTAACTTATAAAAAGTTTATTCTGCTACAAACACATTGAGAACAGCATTGTAAATGAAATGCTGTATGTGGTATTTAGGGCAGACGCCAATGCGCCAATTTAACAAATACCATAAGCATAGATTTTTAAAAAAGTAAATAATTATAATACTAAATTATTTTATATAAAATATTGTAGAAAAGTCCACAAAACTATGACGAGAAAAATTTATATGTGCACCACCGGAAATGCGAAAAAAAATCATTTGATACTTTGCCAATAAATTCATTTTCAAGTGCAAAATCAAAGTGCAAGATGTAAGGAAATATCATTTATTTGAAATATTTCGTTAGTCCTGTATTAATTGTACAGTTTTCTTTTGGCTGTCGAACGGATGTGCGTCTCTGTAGGCGCTCTCTGCGATTGTTTGTTTAAGGCAGAATGCTGAATCGTCCCAAAAAGATATGAAAGTGAATGAAAAGCTAGCAACTTTCATATATTTTATGTAAATAAATGTATTAACTTTGTTTCATTTCACGAGATTGCTTCTTGCGCGAAATGATGCTGAATATATGTTGTCTCACTAAGTAAACATTATCTTTTATTAACATTTTGAAGTTGACAATGTAAGTAAATAACCATGTCGTTACAGTGTATATAATTTAATTTTATATTGTGTATAATAATAAGAAAGCTTTGAATTAGTACCAAAATAAGGAATAGAGAAATATTTTACTTGGTAAATATTGGTACTATTTTCATTATATTTAGATTCTTCATATATCATATAATGATGTTTCAAAACACATTTCCTTACCAAAAGCTATACATCCAAAATGGTCATGTGATTGTATTGTTTTTTTGTCATCGTTATAACAGTATAATCTCGTCAGTCTTTGTGATATTATTAATTTATGAGATGTGTAGAATACGGGTCAACTAAATTATATATATTTTAAAACATTGATATTATGAACAAAATGAAAAATAAATTATCTTAATTATGAACGGCACAAATGTTATATATACATTGTCTTTTTGGGTGTTTATAATAAAAAGAAAACATTAAGAAGTTTCATTATATTACAAGATTGAACCAATTAACTTTATACATTTTTTCTTTAATTTACTAACTAATTTTTATATGCTTCTCCTTCATCGCACATAATATATTACTTATCTCATATAAACTTTCGCTCGTCTTAATATTAAGCCTGCTACTTTTACGGTTCATATTAGAGCGCGTATAAAAGTAAATGAAGAACATAATTAGAAAAGTTTCGAGTAATTTTGCGGAGGTAACGACTGTTCGGAAAACTTTGCCATCTTATCAAACATTCTTTGGAAATTACAATCTGTATAAAGATACTCACAGCTTCACTCTACAAATAGTAATGTAAACCTTACATTGGATATATTACATTCAAAACTATTTTGCGTCAGTACATATTAATAAGTATATCTTTTAATATGAATAGGTGTTCGATTTGTATTCTCATCAATATCGTTTGAAACAAATAATTGATTTTTCTTACTGAATTTGATTTTTGTTTTAATTTTTTATTCAAAGTTATCATATACGCATATGTTTAAAATCTATGATTTGAAATAATGTGATGATTAATAATATTATTTGCATTATATTGTAATAAGAATATAAAAAAATATATACTATCATAAAATTTTTAAATACTATAAATATTTTAAGCAAGTCACTCAACAAAATAGCATCATGTTTTTAATGACCATAGATTTAAAATATTCATGTAGTTATAATAAAATAATATTTTAATAAAAATACTATAGTATGTTAATTATTTTTCGCACCATTTCATTTTTTATTGATATTTCAATTTAATCGTCGATTAAACAGTTATGGGTTATAAAGCAAAAAATCACTATATAAAGACAACACAACTTGCTATAATAAAAGCCAATTTTTTTTTATTAATAACAATGGTAAATTGTTCATAGTCATTATGATATCCTATTAAATTTATAAAAATACCCGAGAAAACTAATTACAATAATCAATAAATTTTAGTTCCGATATGAAATATGTATTATAATTATAATGAAGTGGTTGTAGTCTAACCCTTTATACCAATTTATTTTCGTAAGTACAACCCGTAAGTTAGGTATAGAATATAAAGGTATATGCGAGTACGTTTTCTAGATTGCCTAGCTAAGGTAGCTTTCGCGGCGAAACTATAAAGCTTTTTCTCATTTTCTTTTGTTGGTTTCAGGGATTTACTCTATGCATTTCAAATAAGCCTTTATTGAAGGAAAAAATACGAAAGGGCAGACGCGATCTTGGAAAATGTATTTTCTACGTCGTGAAAGTTTTATGTCGTGGGTAAGGTTATTTTGTCAAATAAAGGATAAATTTGCATTATAAAATGTAAATGAGCAACTAGAAAATATTTCAATTGGGAAATGTTTTTAGATTAACATTGAATATTTGCTTTTAATAGAAAAATAAACATTTTCATAATTTTCCTACCGAAAAAATTTACAATAATTATTAAAAAAAATTTATAAATAATGGATTTTTTTTTATCGAAATCCAAAATAAAATTCTTAAATAAGTTTATTTGTAAATAAAGTAAGTTAATACTAGAAAAAAATTGAATCTCATTAAGGTATTGTGACACTATACACCTAACTATAATTTTTGATATTTCTATGATTTATGCAAATTGTTTGTATGCTTTCTGGTCCTCTCATTTTCTCATGGGTATGAAATCATCCTAATGTGTAATATACTCGTTAATTTGTATATTTGAAGATAACGCTCAACATTTGTGTATTATATATTTAAGTGTGTCTGTTAATAATACTCGTGATAAGCGAAACCATTCCCGATCATAAAATAAATTGTGTAAATAGTACTTAAAACATTATTTTAACATTTAAAATATCATGTCTTTCTATCAAGAAGTGGTAGTTAACACCTTAAAAGTGATATGTAATATTTCAATTAATTACGAAACTAGTTATCGATACAAATATTCAAGGAAAAAAATATTGTAGTATACAAGAAACATACAACGCTCATCATTTTTTTGTACATAATTTATGAAGGTTTCTATAGTCTCTGAAATAAATCGTAAACAATGTATTCTTTTTAAACTTGTGTTGTTGTCCTTTGATGTCTTATTTTTTTATCTGTGATACATTTGGATTTCCTATGTAGATACACAACAGGATGCCAATAGTTTAAGTGATCATATCTCACCCCATGGTGGAGAAAAATCTTTGAACATTTGTTTCGTTATATAAAAATGTATATATCTTCATACGTTTGAAATAAATTGGAAACTTTACGTCATAAATATCCCACACGGGGGTTGTTCTAAGATTTTAACTGGGAAGAGAGGACAACCGTATCGAGTTATTTGAGATTATATTGTATCATGTAGGTATCTGATTATGTAGTAAATCAGTGGTGTAACCATGTATTGTATATAGAATATTTTCATTTCTTATCAAAATAAATTGATAGACAATAGAATCTCACTAGAATATGAAATGATTTGACGTTAAGGACTTTGTTTATTACGATTCATTTAAAAAAAAATACACATTATTTTAACGACATAATGAAAATAAATAGAACTTAAGATTGTCCCACATTTAAAACGATGAAAAAGTCAAATTTTTAGTCGTATTACAACTGGTTTCAACATTTTGGACTTAAATATCTGTCGGCTTAAAATATTAAGCTTGAATCCTAAATAATGTTGTAATATAAATTATTTTGTTTGTGATTTGATTATATATACATAATATTTATCTCGCATTCACTCTTTGGTAAAATATACTGGAAATATATTTAAAAATATGTATATTTGAGTTAATTAATCAAGCATTAATTGTACAACAAATGATCAATTGTTAAAGGTAGCACTAAAAATAAATATTAGTTATAAATAAATTACGTCTACGTAATTAGTGGTTTTTAAGTAATTTTAGAAACAATTTAACTGGAAATGCTTTTTTTTAAATGTAAAATTTTCTACGTCACTGTCCTGTATGTTTTTCGTTTATAAATTCAAAGTTATATCCTCATATAGTATGCACATTTTTAAATATTATACGTCTGGCAATATATTTGTTCGGTTATTACAAGAAACGACATGTTATGCACACAACAATGGGGGCGGGGGGGGGGGGCTGGCAGAAGTGATAAAAGTAAGCATGTAAGATTTTATCATCCAAATCGAGACTTTGAATCAAATTAAGAAACGGATATATCGTTGCTTAACTTTGTTTTGAAGGGAGTATCCATTTTCGGCGGCGTCCACAATTTTCGAAGCGAATGTGGATATTTTAAAAGTTTTTACGACCGTCAGAGATTTGTTGTACCAAAACACTAGGTAACGCTAAAAAAACACGCGAGGGAAAAATAATAATCGATTTTGTGTCGGAAAAGGAAACCAACCTTTGCGGGAAACGAAGCTTTATTAATGTCGGTTACGTAAAGCATTTGTGCCTTAATTAAAAAAGTTTATTTTGTTTAAGATAATAAAGTAAACATCAAATTTGAACTCGCTCAAAACAAATACAAAAACTATTAAAAAAATGTTTAAAAATATTTTTAATAGAAAATTTTTACTAGCTTTATCATAAAACTTCTATTAATTCAAGAAACGTCTAAGAACGTAATCCTGAGAGAACAAACTGAGCAATACAAAAATAAATAAATATGTATATATATATATATATATATATATATATGTATATATACAATTACATATAGCCCTAATAAACGACAGAGAGACAAAAAGAAATGTTGTTCAATAAGTAAAATTTTTTTTTACAATTCTCGATATGTTAATTAGATGTCGTTACCAAGTGAATGTCAATATAAAAAATAATTTTCAAAGCTTCATATTTATTTTAAGAGATAATGATGATGTTGGTAGTAAATAACTACAAAATTTAACGACATAAAAAAAATCAGTTAATTTATGTAAAATAACCTGATGTTTGTAATTAACTTAAATTCCGGGTATGGATGTTAAAATAATAGCTTAATTTTATCCCATAAGGTGTTTGTCTTGTATCTATTTTATGTAGCGCCCCATTATTATAATTCTTTTTTTCAAAATTTTAAAACATGGTCGACTCGTGGAGGGGTATCAGAGGGCATTCAAAATGATTTCGGCAGTAAAACTCGTTTTCTTTGTCGGTGGCTTATAATGTATCACACATTTGCGAAAAATTTATGTCTACTGAAATTCAGACTGCCTTATTACAACAATGTTGCTTTAAAACATCTAAATTATCTTCATCAGCCAATGAAGGAAGGGTTAATTTTATTTTGGAAGATGGCATATATTAAAGGGTTTATTACGGCCAATGTCATCGAATGAAGTCGAATATTTTTTCCTCCATTTTGTTTTTGTTGTATAAGATAATAATTTGAAATGCCAATCGTTTATATACTGAATTAAAAAGCTCTCTAAAAATGAATACACACTGAGATTTGTAAATTGAAAATATCGGATAAAATAAATGTAAAAATCTACTGTGTATAGAAAACTCTAATAAAATGAATGAACAGCAATTTCATATACCAAAATATTTATGCATAGTCAATTGTGGATAAAATCAGTAATTCAAACATTGCATAATTTAAATAAATTTACTGTAGATAGTATACAAAATATATAAAAATTAACGTCTTTAAACAAAATGGTTCAACATGTCTTATGTAAGTACCATTATAGTAAGATGAAGGAGTCATTTATTGATATTATATATCCTAAAAAAAATTTTTTTTCTACGAAAACAATTTAATTAAACAATGCTCGATTACTCTTTTAAGTAGAACTTCTAATTTCTTTACATTAACAAAACCAAGCTAAAAAAAATGGAATGTATGAATAAGAAAAAAAAATATATAGTTTGGAGTGTAATTTTCAAGATTAAGAATATAAAGGCTTTTCTCATCCACAAAACAACGTTGCTTAACCCAAAACTATGTTTTAATTAAGATACAGTATTTACCGAATACAGTGAAGCGTTTGAGCCAACACAAAAATGTGTTTGAAACAAAAATTTAATTAAAAATGTTTAATTATATCAGAAAAAAAAGAAAAACGGCACCTTATCGCGTTCCCCTTGGCATATAAAAAAAACATTTACTCGTGAAATATGAAAGCCGTTGGGCGAGTTAATTTACAAAGCTGCGACGTTGACCCATTACGCCCCGAAACGCTGCGAGACGTTATGTACAGCGTATCTTCTACAAAAAGTTAATTAAATAAAAAAGAAACAAAAAAATGCAATCCAAAGACCGAACGAAGAAGTTGTATTAAAACATGGCAAATGCTTTTCCTTCTCTTCCTTCTCTTTTCGTTCGGGTGATATGATAGACTAGTACGCCAAATGGACGTAAATAACATTTAAATTTTAGTCAAAGATATTTTTTTTGAGTTTAACAAAGATATAAAATTGTCATGATACAATTAGAACATGAAAGTTTTTTCAATTATGATTTAAGTTCATTAAATTAATTGTTAATTAGACAATTTATTTTACATGCTAAAAAGATAGGGAATAAATACATAACAAAGATATAATTTTTTTTATAATGTATTATTTATGTGTTAAGGTACATTATTTTCATGATTAAATTTTGCAGTGACATATGGTAGTCGTTAAGTAAAAAAAAGTTTTAAATAAAGGCATATCTAATTTTTAACTAATGTAAATGAATTTCTTCTAAATATAATTTTGTCATATTTTACATCACATGATAGTCCAAGGTGTATATAAAAAAAACCACTCCTGGTTGAACGGGGGCAGCAGATTTTTTAAATAATATCAATTTGATTCTTATTTACAATGAATTGTAAATATATGGAAACTTTTTTCATCCTTACTATAACTATTGTTGATACAAATTATATATTATATAAAATCACCAATAAACTATGATATTTAAAACAATAGATCTGTTTTCTTTCAATTATCTAAATGCGCAATGATAGATATACCGTTTAGTAATACTCCAAAATTTTATTTATTGGTATGATCAGGGAGGTTTATGGGATATTGTAAAAAAAAACAGAGCCAACCTGCAAATAGAGATGCCAAAAATACATAATATTTTTTTATAATTTTACTGAAAGTAATAAATTGCACTTTTCTATTTAGTGGCATCTGTAAAAGCAAATTTTGTTTGAGTGTATTGTATTTTGTATAAAAAAAAATTGATGTCATCGAAAATAATACATAGTCAACGCTACAGATAAAACATTTCAATACGTTTTTGTTTTCCGTTAAATTTCATAACAATGTCAGTAATAAAAAAAAAAAAATTTCATGTATCTTACTTAGAAAAGTAAACAATAATTATCTGTCAAATTAGGAAGTTCAGATAAAAAATATTCATATAATCTTCGAATGTAAGAGTGAGCCGCAATGATGTGATTGGAAATAAATTGGTGATAGTTTACGTCCTTTTGGATAGCTGACAGGAATAGGTCCTCTCTCACTCGCAGCTTGCAGAGGCGGACGGGGAGGTCGTAAGAAGTCGGAGATACGACTCCGTGTGGTAGTTTGTTACGATGTTTATGGCAGCCTGGGAACGTGGAGACCGGTGCTGAGGAGGGCCGGGCCGAAGGGAGAGAGACGCAGTGCCCTTTCCGCTTCGGGCGCTCTGTACGCGGCCCGCATAAATAACATCTCTGACTGCCATGCAGGGCCGGAGCGAATCCCCGCCGGGATAATATTTTCTCTTTACAGTAATGAAAAACCCTGATTCATGATGGCGGCCATAAAAAACTATACTTTAACTCATTATAAACGACCAATGTGTATTTAGACTATTTAACACGAATCGTAGAGTTGCTACGCGGCTCTGACAATTAGGTCAGTCGAAAATTATGTTTTTTTATTTAATATTTATTAAATTTTGGAATCGTTTTTTTCATGTACGTTAATTTAATCTATAATTCAATATGGATGCGTCTGAGGAAGAAAATAATTTGAAGCATATTAGAGAAAATGATCATGATCCATAGTACCGTTAGAATGAAGTGTTTTTGTATTGACTTATTCATCACTAGTAAATTGCATTGAATATTGGTTTTAATCAAACAGAAAATTAAATATACAATTAATACGAAAGATATTTTCATGAAACTAATCAATGAAATGTTAAAATACCTTCACTAATGCAATTTGTATTAATTATAAAAAAAGTCTTTCAATATTTAACATCAGTTATAGAATATCCACTATTTCATCATTGCGAAAATCGATTCACCCCTGAAGAGCTTACAGAGTTTTGGCTAAGGGATACGTGCTATTTCTATCGCAGTTTGCTTAGAAATTTACACAGATACGAAGAAGCACACCATACAGCTGAGCAAATGCTAAAATCATCCAATTCCTACTAAATTTTATAAACATCCAAACGGCATTAAAAAAGGAATCATTTTTTCTATTATGATTTTTTTAATTCAATAAATCCATGCTGGTATACTTAATAGTGATTGAAGAACTTTAGTTGTTCCATTATTAAATTTCAATTAAAATCCAGAAAATTTCCACCGATTAATAATACTAAAATATATTCTTATTGAATTATAAATTAAAAACATAAAGAGATATTATCAAATTTAATCGTTAAAATTATTTCAAAGCTGAAAAATCTTTTAGTGACTTGGAACAATTTTATAGCAATAAAAAAAATGCATTCAAAAAATCTTTTCTATTATAACATTTGAACAATTATGCAATAGACAAAATTGTGTAACGTTGTTGATAATATTAATTAGATTTATGATATGTATTACGTGAAATTTTTAAAGTATTTCATTAATTTGCAGTCTACAAAAATTATCACCTACAATTCACCGCCATCAAATAATTGCTTGCAGCTTAACGCTGAGTCAATTGATCGTATAAACAATTTATAGTATCAAAAATGATCGATAGCATATTATATCTTCAGGCACTACGTAAAAAATAAAGAACTTTTTTGATAATTACACTCATATTATGCGATCATTTAAACTGCAAGAGCTTAAATGCTAGCTGTAAATTGCGAAAATAAAATGGATTTAGCATCTGTCATTGATTATTTTTGTATACAGCTAATTAAAGTTCGTTTCATGAACCCACCTGTCTATATAAACAAAAAAAGATAGTTTTTCAGTCATGTGTATTAAAATAAATAAGAATATCATAAACTATTTTTAGCCTATCATACAAAAAACATTAACGTAACATATGGAATGATTTTTCTGTTTGAAAATGTTTTAAAATTTCGTTCCGAACCCTTGTTGCATACACATTAGGTAAATAAAAATATACTGCAATAATAATAATAAAATATACCTACGACCCAACGGGAGTCAGTTGGAGGTTTATATTCTCAGAATATATCGAAAAAATATGATAATATAATGACTTTGATATTCTTTTCTTGTAAAAAAATACACATAAATAAGGGCGAAATCTGCCATACCTACAAATCTTTTCAAATGGTAGGGCATGTGATGGCTTTTTGTTTAGATAAGTGTTGATTTATTGTTGAATAAAGGATACAATGTGCATTTATACATACAAAATCGTAAATAAAACAACACATTTTAAGATTCCCATGATATTGATGAAAAAAAAACTGTAGATTTTTTCTAAATTGCTACTATTTGTAAATAAACAGTCATAAAATTTAAATCCATCTAGATATTTATCTTAATATAATATTTTTCGAATCGTCGTTTGGTTGATTTTTTTTCATAATGGTCAGGAGATTTTTTTATTAAATATGGCATAAATATACAATCAAAAAAGAAATAGTTACAGAGATGATTTTTTTTATTTGATAATCATCAAAAGATTCAAATACACGACATTTTCTCAATATTGAAGCTTATTTTATTATGTTTTATTTTAAATTTATATGATTGTATCGTTTCAAAATGTACTGCAGTTGACTATTCTCGATTCAAAATTAAACAATATTCGAATATAATAAATATGCCATGATATTAAATTCAAATTTTTCCATGATCCTTAAATTTGATAGCTTTAATTAACGATTTTCTTTCTGTTACAACAGTCCCTTCCTCGATACTAATAAGGATCAACATTCAATTATTTGTAAGGAGTGAGTTTTGTATTATAAATTATTTTTACGGCTACTTAATATGTACCATTATTATTTGATGTTTATTGTTATTACAAAAAGGTGTCGATGTTTTTAATTGGTCATCAAATTAATTAATCGCTTTATTTATACATGTCACGGTAAAAACAATTGAAGCCACTTGATGCGAAATTTCGCAGCAAAGAAACCAGTAAAAACGGCACATTGTCAACATACCAGAGGTTTATTGGTAACAAATAATAATAATATTGTATAATACGCACTTAAGTAATAGTAATGGTACATTTTATTGGCTATTAGATTTATTTTTATGTTCGGTGTTTGTTTATATGCTCCATCTACAGACATGCGAAGCGCTCACAAATAAGTAGGCACTAACCAAACGTTTGATGGATGACGGAAGCTGCTGCAGTGATTTGTGACCATCGTAATGTAACAAGAGGTAAAATTTTTACCTACTTATGAAATTAAGTCACAACAGTTACAAAATTATGGCTCGTCCAGCCATCAGAGATTCTCAATGAAACCGCTTAAAAATATAGTTGATTGAATAAAATAAAATGAAACCAACAAAGTTTTTTTTTGGAAATCTCAACCTCGACTAGTTCTGTAGTTAGTAGTAAGTTAATTTTTATTTTATATTTTTATTATTAACTGGCATCTTTTTTATAAGAAAACAGTTATTAATGACTATATCGGTTATCATTACGATATAAAATACTTCATAAAGGTTACTTATCAATATTATTCAACTCCTAAAAATTTATGAACTTATTTAAAACACATATATTCTTGTTCGTAGCATTATTTATCATGCTACAAAAATTGATAATATATTTAACGGCTTGTGTATTAAAAACTGCATTCATCAAATCGAAAAATTTTGAAAATATTGCAAGAAAAAAACAGAAAAAACAATCTTAGACAGGCAGTTGTTTTTTGGCTGTTGCGGTGTGTCTTGGATAAACATTTGAGCATCGCTGAATTGCACCAATAAATCTATCCTTATTTATGGGATATTTATTGTTGCACGGTACTCATTACTTAATATACTGCATTATTTTATTCGCACCTTTTTAAATTACGCGTTTATGTGAGAAAATTATGACCGCTTAGACGCGAGTAGCATGATAACTTTACGCAACCATTTTATTGATATTTGACGTATTGATTGATACTCAATCATGTTCTCTCGTTTAATGTACGTGTTGGTTTCTTTATGTATTATTTTTAAATTAAGACATATTGTTTTATAGATACTGTAATAATACACTCATTATCCACGAATTAAGTACGTAAATTAACACGTAAATAAATTATCAGCATAAATGAAAGTGAAATCTCTTGTATTTTATTTAATTCATAGAATGCGTTAAAATTATCACAAATATGGTTATTGAGATATATTTTTCGTCACAAAGAAAAATTTAAGGGCTTAACAAATTTTGTGCATTTATATTACATTTTTGCCAGAATTTTTCTATTTTTTTTTAATTGTTAGTTATGTTTCTATTCCATATTTATCAAAATATAAAACTACTAATGTTATGATAATTACTAAAAATATTAATATTCAAATATTTCATGGAATATTATTTCGAAAGTTTTTGTTTTTTTTTCTTCTCATCGGTTGATATCCCAAAGCTTAAAATAGTGACTATGTAATCGTTCTAGCGACGATGACTTTCCACCAATAAAATGTTTCTGCAGTAGTTTTCCTAAGAAAAAAAATAAGCGTTATTAATTGAAATACTTTGCCATTTTTAAGTCATTGTATAAAGTAGAATAATATATTCGATAAATAAGATAGATTTTATGACTACAATGAATGTATATATTCATCTATTAAACTTAGATCAAAGAATAAATCTCATAAATAAAATTTGAAGTCATAAGGAAATTCGACGGAAGGATAAGAAAGAGTTTAAATTTAGATCAAAATGAATGGGGTAAAAACAACCCTGATTCTCTCAGACTACGTCACCTCATAAATCAACTCCAACCAGATTTTATTACGCGTCACGTGTCATCGCTCTGCTGAAAAAGCATAAATATTATTTTGTGTCTCTATTTTTATACGTTATATACTTACCGATTTGAGTATACATTTTCTAGTTATATTGTCAGTGTCTATTTATTTTATTCAAAATAATGGCTAGGAATACACACCCCGAGGGCTGTAATCTTTGAAATTCTCCCCTTTTCTTTTATATTTGAATATAAATGCACTGTTGAAATTAGTCAGCCGAAATTAAATGAAGGGAGTTTTTTAATTTATAAAATATGCTTTATGTAAATTTAATTTAGTAAGCAAATGCCAGGATTAGGTACTACTTTAAATTAAAAAAATTCTAAGTGAATTTCTGCCTTCTATAATAAAAATGAAACATATTTTTACATTTCTTATTATGCCTTAGTTTTTATGTATTTTCTTCATCAAAACAAAGTTTACACATCTCTATTATTCAAGATTTTGCATATTTTTTCAAAGTCTTATTGATAATTTTACAGAAGTGATCCCACAACTTTTATCAAAATTTACAATGTTATAATGATAACATTTCTTCGATGATATAATGATTTTGATTTATTGGAATAATACATATTAATAAGTGTATATACCATAAAATACTCAGTTGCCACAATATTTTGCTTACAATTTTTCTAAGTGAATTATACAAATATTCATCTATCAAAAAGTAATTGTTGTTTGAAATATTAATAAATTATAAAATATATAATTATCTTAAATGTAATGATAAATGATCCTATTGAGCTTTTAAAATTTAGTGTTTAAGTGTATCTATTTTTGTTGCTTAGAAATATGAATCTCAAGTAAGAATTCTCAAATTTTTGTGGTTGGAAGTTATTTTTATGTAAATTAAAGCTTCAGGACGACTTAGAACAGAAATCTTAAACTTTTAAAAAAAAAGTTATATGTATTGGCAAAAATACGATGTTGATCAACTCAAACACAATCATCGTGCAAATGTTTAGTAAAAAAGAAATATTTTATTACCACTAATAATGTTTGTTGTAAATATTAATTAACAATCACGAATTATTGCTATCAACCGCATAAAAATATTTGTTTTAAAATACATAAATTCTAATTATTCTTTTAAATTTTGCATGAATTTAAAATTCGTCAGGCGGAATGTTTCATCGAAATGTAGTGTCTTTTTCTATGTAAAGTAATTCCGTCTATGTCAGCCATTAATTTTGATAAAGGAAAGCACCACACCCTCTCACGTCCTTGGTTTATGCCCTCGCGTGTCGCAGCCAGGCTTTAAGAATTCCGGGAATCCCAAGGGCGATTTTTTGCAGAGCAGAAGGAGGGTGGGCCAAATTTTATCCCTTCTGGAAACCATTGCATCATTGTCAGGGGTGAGATGAGATGAGATCGGTTTGTATTTGTGGGACCGAAGCCAAATGTGGAAACTTTTGTAGTAATTTGCACGCTGCTCTTCTGAAGATGGGTCGTAAAATCAGCTTTCGGTAATGACGTCTAAATAAGGAATGAAACTAATGATCGATGTTTTATACAAAACATGCGGTGAGAAAAGTATCAAATATCACTGTATACCACCAAATGTATAAATGTCGTTAAATATTAAATATCTCTCATATTCCAAATAAATATAAAAAGGCCAGAACGTCCAAAATTTACCTAATTAAGATTGATTTGAAGGCAGAAAGGATGCCATCTATAAAAGTAATAAAATCATTAAACTGAATAGCCAACAGAGTTGACATCATTCGTATGACTTAATTAATTGATAAAGCTAACAATGGTCGTGTTTGATTGATTTTTTGGAATATTTAGGAACACACGCTTTTTAATAAAAAAATCCTTCAATTGTACGCAAAAGATTGTCTTTCAATAAAAAATCGTTTTTTTTTTTCATGTAAAAATATTGGCGAATTGTTAAAAAATGCAATAATTTTAGAAATTTAAAAGAGAAACAAGACATTTTTTATGTGCACATATAAAAATGGTAACTAAAAAATGTCTGCGAAAACGTATTGGTTTCTGTAACAAATCGAATATAAATATGAATATATTGAAAATTGTCGTTCGCAATTCAAAACTCGCTACTAATCTTTAGCACCTTACCACCACGTTATTGGTCACAAAAGGATATAACAACCTGTAAATGCTTTTTAATATATTTTAACGTTCATTTGTACGTTTCCGCTTTTAGTTAAGATAAGAACATTTTTGTAAACTAAATGAGATAAAATTTTGATACATTAGGTTAAATCAAGTAGTTTATGACATCAAACTGATTTAAATACAAAAACAATTTAAAAGTGCTTAGTAAGCCTAGACCGTTATTTAACATGTACATATACTTTAATTTTCAAAGATCTGAGAAAAAGACAAAGATTTAAATTAAAATCTTTTTATGTCATTTTAATTTTGTACAAAAATATAGTTTTTAACATTGAGTGTAAGTTTTTATATGTATAAATAATACAACCGATTGAATATATATAACAAATTATTTTTTTTTAAGTTAGTATAATATATTATTTTGGAATGTGGCATAGTTTTGAAGAAAACTCACATATTTATTATAGAACTCACACATTGATAAAGAAGCTTAATACTTAAAAATTACTCCTGAATGTATTCATAAAAATTTTTCATTATGTATTCGATCTCAATTCAAGGGATATTCCTGCAGAGCAATGAAAAAATTAACGACTTTACCCTTTTCGTATAACAATTGCAAGGACAAATTAGTGTAACAATCTCATAATGCAGCATAGTTTCACTTTTGTGAAAATGAAACCGATTTGAAAAAATATTACAAGAAATTACCTTCTCGCATCGCTCAACAAAAGGGAACCTATTTACGAACAAATGACTTTATGGTTTTCCTTTAAGGCCATCCTTTTGTTAATATTTATTTGAATATCTTTTTTTGTGCGTAGGTTTGAAATGTTACGTAATTTGCATACCGCACTAAATCGTTGTTTGTTAAAAAAAACCATTGTATTTTAACTTTCAAAAAATCATGACTTAGGAATCTATTAACATAAAACTTTAAACTGAATTTATTCTTAAATTATAAATATCGATGTATTTTAGTGGATTTCAATTTGATTTTCTGGTTTAACTTTGAAATTTACTTAGTAACATTATATCACTTATTGAATATTTTTCATTAGTTTCATTTAAAAAATAGCAGTTAATAGAATTAATAAATAATGTTTGAATAAATAAAAAATATTTTTTTGTACGTTTTTCCGCAATATACATTTGATCAGGACCGGTTTCGCTCATCAACTGATCAGTCGATAATGCTCGCGATGAGAAAATCGGTCTTAATAAAAAATATATTGCGAAAATAAGAACTAAAATACGTATTTTTTTTATTTAGAATATCATGCTTTTCCATCAAGAAGTGACAGCAACACTTTCAAAGTAAAATAAATAATGTTAGACACTTCTAGCAATTTTGAAGGTAAACATTTGTACAATATTTATTACGTTTATGAACAGGCATACCGTATCGGATATAAATTTTCCGATTTCAATAAATATGTATATATATAATAGCAAAATTATTCAGTTTCCAATAAGGTTAATTGCAATTTGTAATTCATGCATATTTGAGCAGTCTTAATAATATTGATTTAGCATAAAATAAGGCTGTTTCCATTTTCCAATATTTTTTTATCTAATTGACCTTTGGGTGACGGCTTTTTATTAGCTCCATTAAATAAGTAAGTTTATTTGACATTTTTTCTTGCGGCCAAGTAAATTGATAATGAAAATTCATTTTGAATTTCTTGCAATAATAAAACTATTTCTTCAATGTGTGATAATCTTGGGCCTAAATTTAAAAAATATTAAAATTTCATAACTGGAAATCATTTCTTTCTATTTTGAAATGAAACATATATTTACATTTTACAAGATAATGAAGAATATGTTTAAATCTGTTTAATAAATATATAGTTTTTTTACAAGCACTGAAAAACTATATTTTATTTAATTTACAATATAAAACTTATATTGCCATTCAAATTGCATTCACACTTGAGTAGTCACCTTTGATGAAAAATGTCAAAATTTTTCTTTTGTATTAAATTATATTAAACTCAATATCCAACAATCGGTAAGGAAATTGTATTTTGCAATATATAGATAAAATACATAACTACACATTTATCTCAAAAAAAAAAAAAAAATTGAAAATAAATGCAATTCTGGAATTATTTATGTCTATTTAAAAACCTTACAAATATTTACGAATATATACAGTCATGCCGTACACTTCAGCTTATATTATAATTCGAATTTAATGAGTTTTTTTTTAATCAGTTGCGTACATTTATTGAACCGGTAAGAGCTAACGGAATTTTGGAAAAGCGCATATTTATTTTATGTGTTAGAGGAACGGGATAATAATTTAGATTGGTTCTCGTACCGTGAAATATGTCCGATGATATCGTAAACGCTGGCAAAGCGGTAATTAAGCTTTTGATAATGTCATCAAATGCTGACATTACGATCGTCTTACCGACAATTATATACGACTTTGAAATCCACCTTTAGCTACTATTATAGCTACACTTTATATTCATGTTGATTTGCTGAATGTAGCTTTGGAGCAATTTCATTGTCTTGGAGTTTTATTGCTCGCGAGAAAGAGCATTGGAGTTTGAGTTCGAGCAACGCACGATTTGGTTTAATGGCTCCTTACAACAATCTTGCTTTCAGAGCTCGCTGGAAACCTTTCTGTTCGTCGATCCAGAACGGAAAACGAGGAAGAAATTTTAATGAAAAAGTCCTATTTGAAACAAAGTTACACATAAAAATGAAGCTGGCGATTGAAATTTACTGCTATACTTTTCCATTTCCTGGTCCCGAGAATATACATTTAATATATGTATGAACCAACGTACTGTGTATTATATTAAGCTGGAATTTTTAAATAAATATTTGTGTATATTACAATATTTTAAGATTCAATAAATATTGTGAAAAAAATTAACTATTTTTTATATCAAAATTGAATTGTGAAAACTTTGTACGATTCCACATGTTTCGACTTTCGACATTTTTAGGAATCACACGGATGCAAAAGAACTGAATCGAAGATACCTAAAGGCGAAACCCGGTTTGATGGTGAAAAAGCATGTGGAGTCACACAAAGTTTTAACAATTAAAATTTGATATTGAAATTCCATCAAGCACTTTCAGTCGATATCATAAATTATTTTGGTTATATTTATTTTTAATTAATTATATCTAACATGTACAACGCTGGTCGTCGGTGTACAATTAAAACAATCATATTAAATCATGCAAAATGTAGTCATAAAACACTAACAAGTCAATACCATCTCGATACGTAGGTATATACAATAATTATGAAAAATGTGTCGAGCGTACTTTCGAATATAAAAAAGCTTAATTCTTTAGGATATTAAATAATACTTAAAAATTTTGATTGCTGTTTTACTGTTAAAAATTAAAAAAGTTTCAAAATCTTAGAATGTAGTGAAATAGTCTTACAAAACCGTGATAATTGCGATTAACCGACTATTATATTATGTTTGAAATCCAAATATAAATCAAACGATATTTAAAGTTTATTCTGTCTACTTTCACATAAATCTGTATTTACTTTAATGATTGAATGATTTGTATCACTTATGCAACATTCATTTAAGTGCTATTTTCCATGTTGTGGTTGCAGATAACTTGTATTCATAAATTAAATGAAACTACGTTAAATAAGATTAAGAAAGTGATGGAAACACACTTTATGGGATAATTAACAAATTTTATTCGCAGTGACTGTTTTAACTATTTTTATTTTAATGTATTAAATTAAAATACTAAAAAAGTTTTCATAAAAAAGCATATGTCTCACTTCTACAACAAAGAATATTTGCAAGCCGCAAAAAAGCTTTCAGTTAAATCATAATTGCGAAAGATTCTGCAGCTATTTAATAACAATGCATATGCTTTTTTAAAATTCTAATTTTCTCTGAGAAATGGTAAATGAATCTCAATAATTCTTTTGTAAATTTAACTGTATCATAATATGTAAAGTCGCACTGTTTTGCTAGAATCACATATTATTAGAGTCCATAGAATGAAATTCAGGTTCCAAAATTTTATCATTCATGTAAACATAACGTTCTCCATAAACAGTTGCCGTAGTACCTTATATGTCTTAAAAAATAAGAGATAATGATGACGAATATGCGACTGATGAATTATTCCAGGATTTGCTATCGCCCAAAACTGACTATTTTCTTTTTTTGTGGTAAGCATTTAAATGAAAATTGGCCTCATAGTATCGATTGAGGTCGATGAATTGTTTTGATTGTTTTCTAGAAGAACAGCATTTTTTTCAGCTGATCTTCTTGTAAACAGTGGCACAAGAGTTCTATTCTTTGGAATCATTTACTAAACGATAGTTAAAATATTGTGATGGCACATTATTTTTATGAAAAGAAAAAAAATACAGCTGTCTACCAATATTTGACGTAGTAGATATTTTTTGTAAAAAGAAAAACCAAAAACAAATGTTTATTTTATTTGATAATTATTACTATTTATCTAACAAATATTGTACACTCGTGTCTATCTGCGCATTATACGGAAATATTTAAATACATATTAGTAGAAATTCAAGGCTGAAACTTATCGAATAATGCTTATCTAAACGTAATTGAATACGGGTTCGTTATATAAGGATGTTGCTTTAATTAGGAGGCTTGTTAAAAAATCCAATCATTTAAAATATTCTTAGGCCGTGTGATTGTTACAGAAATCTTACAGATTATTAAATAATAATGATGAAAGCGAATTTTAAGACCGCTTGCGTGAAGTTCATGATCATTTTTAATTACATGCCCATTAAACTCTTTCATAAACACACATAAAATAAATTTCACTCAGGTTGGGTTTGGGCTATGCAGTATTTCGAGCTTCAGCAATGATATGAACTACTTAAAAACTACCAATTTGGAATTATCGATTTATATGGACGAATAAATTCAACAATATGTTTATAAATCAAAAATTTATAACATAAACAATTACCCATTTAAATTAAAACGCTTTAGTTAGGTGCAACACTCTTGGGCTTTATTTATTTTTTCATTTTGTTTCCGGGTCTATTCTTGATACTGAAAATCCCATATTTTTTTTCTTTTAACGATTCAAAGATTTGTGTTGACAAACATACATGATGCTTGAATTCTTTAATATCCGTTTATTTATAACAATAGGGCTTAGTAAAAATGATAGCGTATTGTAGTTTTTCTTAACTCAATCATTCTAGATTGAATGGCTAAATAACAAGATTCTGTAGAAAGAACTCAGTTGATTTTCTACAATCAATCCATGTACTCCACAATGGGAGTGGGTATGATTGTTTTTTTTTTTGTTCTATTTCATTGCCTATAATAAACAATAAATTACATAATGCATAATAAACGATAGATTTTTTTTATTGCAACCGCTAAATAAACTTTTTGTTTTTTGAATAATTTAATTTAATAATAATTCTGTTCTGGTATTAGAAATTAATTTTTGAAGATATGTACATATATTAAATAAGAGATTCAGATTTTTGGG
This sequence comes from Himalopsyche japonica, assembly GCA_028555115.1. Lineage (NCBI taxonomy): Eukaryota > Metazoa > Arthropoda > Insecta > Trichoptera > Rhyacophilidae > Himalopsyche > Himalopsyche japonica. The sequence goes on from JAHFWJ010000461.1 coordinate 1,392,407, forward strand.
AGATAATAAACCTAAAAGAATATACTATCCATATATTTTTCATTTACTACATATGGCTCCTATCCTGTAACGCCTATGTATCCATGAAGTGTTTCAATAAACCACTGACGAGAAGACGTACAATTTTAATGTTACAATAAATTAGCGATAATGTTTTCATTATGTCATTCTTAAATGTTTCAATAGAAGAGTCATAGACTTTACCGGTGCTCGATAAAGTGGACCAATCAAAACCAAAAACGATAAAGTATTATTTTATTTCATTTTTAAATACATATAAAACATGGCGCTAATATAATATCTTAAAATAAATAAAATTTATTTCGTAACAAGTTAATTCTATATTTTTAATGTTTGACCACGAAAACTTACATAATTATTTTCAAACTTATATGAATAAACAAACTAAAAAGTGTTGAATTTTATAACGAAGGATAAAGAAATTATTAGCAATGTACTGAACATTTATATTATATAATATTATATTATATCAGATCTATTATTACTAAAGAAAGGTATATACAATTTATTATCGCCCAAAAAATATTTATGGAGTTAAAAAATAAATAAATGTCAAGTGATGTAGAAATAATTAAATATAAATATGACTTTAAAGAAAATAGCTATAAATTTAACTGTCATTTCTCTTTAAAAAGAATTATTTAAAAAAAATAAGGTATTGCAGTATATTTCAAGAATATGTAAAAATTGGCCCATTTAATTTTTTTAAGCGAGGTCGTTTTATATTTATGAGCGAGTAATATGAACAATAATATTTCATTAAACTTATAGAATTTTATAGAATGATAGAAATCATATATACCTTTGTGCGACTTGAAGTATTTAATGAATCAAAGTGGTTTTTGACGACAAACGTAGGAATTTTAAACCTATTATGAGACCGAATGGAAAAAGCTCAAATATTTATTTTAATTTATTGAAACATTAATGAGAAGCAATGCAACACAACCAAAACCGAGTCATAATTTCCTAAAAGCTTTGCAGTCTGGCGATAAACTTGTTAAATTATGTGGTAATCGGACTGTCATACAAAGTTTCAGAGCTCTTTAAAATGCGGTGTAAATACGACCACTATCTTAATGGAAACAGATACACAAATATCCAGCCTTGGGAGCTGTTTTTCCTTCTTAATTGACTAATTTGAATGAAATTTAAATAACTTCGCGATAACGCCTCGTTCGAAAATGGTCTTTATTCAATAAATTAGCGAGTTTTTATCGAAAAATGTCTTTCGCGTTTCAAAATTATAAATGTATTAAATTCTTCTTTATTTTTTTATGTCTACCGTACGTCGTGTGAATACTCAGCCAGTTTTGTATAATAATGTATGAAAGTTACGTTTCCCCTATTGACATATTTATGTGACTTCATATACCGACGTTCTTTAAAAGCATTCTGAATTACGCTATCATATCTGCATCTCATTCACATTGACGACAACTCGCTGTACATGAGCGAGACAAATTGTATTATCTGAGATCCGCGTAGCGTTGAAAACGTTGTGGCAGCCATGTTGTTTTGCTAGCAAACGGGCGGGAACCATTTTATTCAGTTCGGCTGAGGTTTCCATACTCCTGATTCGTTGCCGCCGGGGAGGGTGAAACAAAATGTTAAAAGGTTTTCGTTTTGATGTTAATGAACTGACATCACGATAAAAAATATGCAGAATCTTTTTGTGGAGTCAGAAACATGTTAATTAAAAAAATAATTGTTGTTTATACTGTATATAATTTAGATCTACACCATTAGATATTTTGACAACCACTAATGAAGTTGATAATATATAGTAAATTTTTATTTTATTCTGTGATAATTACTTATTTTTAGAATTATGTAAGAAGCCAATATTATTTAATAATTTATTCAAGTACCTAAGAATACATTTTTTTATGAAAAAGTACGATTTAATCCAGGTTGTTGAATATATTCTTTCGTTTATACAGAAATATGGAAATTAAATTTTTTATTATTAATCAAGATTATTCAAAAAAAAAACTATTTAAGCGAAAGTTTCAATAAACTTTTGCAATATATAAAGCTTTCTTTCTAATACTCACGTGATGCGATAACACGATAATACTAATTCAAAAGTTTTTGTTTAAATCTATGTTGGGTCGACTTATAAGTATAGGTAAAATAATATGATTTTCGAAAATTACGATTATACTCCCCATTGTGTTTTTTTAATGAATCCATTACTAAAGGTACATTATTATGTATTTATTTATTTAAACAGCACTGTTTATTCATATCACATAAAAATATCAGTTTAAATTTTTTACATTAAAATTGTACTACTACGTTATTACTGGGTTTAATTAAAAACATCTTGCAATGGTGTATTGTCATAAAGATTTATAAAATCATGTATAACAAAAAGAACATTTTTGATGGATTTGGTGGTAATTTTGTCAAAATACATTATTTCGACGATGCGAAATCAAAATTAAATACACTGTTTTATGAAAATTTTATATCACCTTAATAGTGTTCAATCAATCATTTGACTTAATGAGAAATCATAACTTAACGATAATACACTTTCGTAAGCTTTTAATATCAAGAAAACACTTCGAAGAGTCTTGTTATTTATCTACTAAAGTGAGACGGTAGGGACTGACATAATATATGACCATATAAGCAAACATAATATATTTAGCGGTAATGTTACACGATCACGAACGAAACTGTTTCATATTTAGGCCAGATCAAATATTTTAAAAATATAAAAGTATCATTGTGCTTAATTTTATGTTGGCACGAATGTGTTGGAATTTTTCATTAATACTACTACCAGTATTGCGAGGATATACCTTTTATTGGATTATTAGTATTGTATATAACTACTAATATATACATATATTGTGGTTGTGTGCTATTTTATTCATCACTATGTATTCTATTTAATAAGAAAAATCAAATAAATTCTTAGTGTGGAGTAAAGTATTTTAAAAAATATAATGCATTTTCTTTATCAAATATGTAGAAAAGTAAAATTAAAAAACACTTAGATATATATTTTTATTCAATAAAATACTTCAAAATTCATTACGTCTTGTTGTGTAATATAATTGATAAAACTTTTTTTACATATCATTTCGCTTCGTGCTTGACGATATGGCAAAATTTTCTGCTACCTGCCATTCCTTTAATTTTATCAAAGGTAATCTTGACAACCCGTAGCTTCATATGATTGGCAGAAGAAACAATCATGGTTTTACCTTTCATAAGACATGGCAATTGTCAAAGCAAGCTCCAAAATTTCTTTTTTAGATAATTATTCATTGAAGTTAGAGATTATTCAATTTAATATTTGTAGAAAAATTTAGAAAAAAATATTCATACAATTTCAGTAAATTATTTTATTTAAGTACATCAAATTATTATCTGTGGGTAGAAACATGTCTAACATACTTTTATATCAAATTACAATAAATCAGGATTTTGATTGTATTGTCAATAATAAAATATTTATATTATCCAATGAAAATAAAATAAGCTCCTATTTTGTATTGAATATAATAAACTTAATGATACAATAATTTATTGATAATCACACAGGATATAAACATATAATATACAAAGTAAGCACAATTTATGTGTAAAATAAATTTGCATAAGTATTTGATAACTTTGCGTGCTAGTTTGTGTATTAAATCTTACACTTGCTTCGCAGCCTACACTTATCAATAAAAACCTGTAACCAACCATGAAATCTCATTGCGTTGAGCTAAAAAATAAATCTATTTGCGGTGCGTATTACAAAAAAGTGCGGATTGTAAAATCAAACAGTTGAAAAATTCTCTTGAAAGTAAACATTTCGTCATAGATGATTGTAAAAAGTAGAACAATATTTCTTGAAATTGTGATGTTCAGTTATATTTTGTATTTTTTTAAACTGAAAGCACATTTTACAGTATTATTTCAAAGACATATTTTATGATCAAGACCGGTTTCACTCATCGCGAGTATTATCAAATAAAAATCAGTTGACAATGCTCGTGATCAGGACCGGTTTGGTCATGATCATAAAATATATTGTGGAAATGGAACTAAAATTATGTTTTTATTATTGAAAATGTCATTCCTTTTCATCAAAGAGGGACAGATAATGCATAAACCGGTGTATTTTGTACATTAAATATACCAACTGAGAGTCTAAAAAAATCAACTGCCGAAATAATATTATATTGATGATATAAACTTGAAGTAAACGGAATAAAGTTCTAAAATTGAAGTAAATATTTAACATTTAAGGTTAAAGTGTCGTCTGAAACATCGTAGGTATATGTATAAATATATAAAAGTAAAAATTTACAATTATATATTAAAACAAGGAGGTAAATGTAAGCAGTAGGGTGTAAATTTGAAATTATGTAAAAATGGGGCAGAATTCAGAATGCAGAGCGAAATAAAATTCCTGAACAATACCAAAATAATAAACACGGTCTCTATCAGAGCTTTGTAAACTTTACTGGGTAAATTTTCGTGACCTTTTGCATTAAATTCAACTCTGGCAGCACAGTGGGTTGCCATTGCGAGTATGTCAACCAGAACAAATATTAAAATTCACAAAATGTGAGTAATATTCATAATTAATAGACTAAATAAAATTAAATACATTAACTTAAATTATACAATTTACGTGAGACACTGTATTTAAAAACATTTTTTTACAAATAAATGCAAGCTGTAATACAAGTCAATCTATAGATGTATCAAAAATAATGTTAAATTATTAAAATTGAATACAATGTCGATTGAGTGTGCTTGGTGTATTAAATTGATAAAAATATTTATAGATATTGGACTTATATAATTTTTAAAACTAGTTGATTTCGAGCAAGGATATAATATGAGTAGCTAAATAGTTGAAAATTTTTTATTGCAATTGATCATGAAAAATATATAGCCAAGCAGATTTTCATGAATAAAGATATTTCAGTTTGGTGACCCCAATAAGTTAATCGAATCGAGAAATAAATTTATTTTATCTCAACTTGTCTTGAGATCTGGAACACTTTTGCAATAACACTTCAATATTTTTTTCCTCAAGTTGATCCCGTTACACAATTTAATTCTCATTACGTTGTCATATATTGATCTGAAATGGAAATGCATCTGTATTCAATTTATTCACTTTCTTAGCTATTACGTAAATTTTGTGAAAAGGTTTATTGAAAAAGTGGGCTGTTGTTATTAATATATGTCTTGATGTAGCATATGAGCTTTTAAATTATTCGTTTATCTTATTTTTATTTAAAAATAATATATTGTATATAAATCGTGCAAAAGCAGCTCTCTTTGTGAAAATATACTACAGTTGGCCATTCGTTATTTCTGTTATATACATTTCCATATAGCTTTACATGCCAGTGGTAGTAGGCACCTCTGGCTAAAAAACTTAACGCGATACTAAGTATTTATAAACATGTTTGTAGTCAAATCGTACAAAAAATATAATCACTTTTAAAACAGCGCCGTGTATATATATATATACTTGTTATTAATATGATTTCTATTTTTAATAATTAATTTCTCGACTGAATAGTAAGAATTTTTAAGAAATGTTTGTTTTCATTTTATCAACAGACAATTTAGGCGATATATGTTGTAAGCATTACATAATTTTTTTTTTTGATATTTTAAATTTAAATATAGAATTTTTATGTTCTATAGGAAAGAATAAATCATGTTTGAAAAAACCACTTTCTTGATAGTTGAAATTTTGTTATAAAACATAGCACGGATTTTGTAATAATAATGAAATTGTTTTTTTAAATTTAGTAAAATCTCCTTTTTATTAAAAATGAATACTTGTTTTTACATAGTTTTGTCATATATATTGACTTTACGAAGGTATGTTTAAAATAAGCATACACCGTTCTCAATCACCTTTTTGAAGTCAAAAATAAAAATAGTTAGAAAAAATACAAATTCAGCAAAATCGTTTAGTATGAAAATGTAGAACGATTCATGGAATAAATACTTCATCTTTTTCCCTTAATTGATGTTTGACTACGTTATAACGATTGTATGAAAAAATATCAACAAAATTAAGCAGTGGCTTTGATTGGCGCCCAGAGAGCAAATACTTAACGCAAAGCTACTGTACCCAGAGGAGGCCGTCGTGGCGGAGTTAACCGGCATATAAACATACCTCCGTGTATATTGTTTTCGATGTATGCACGCTTATAGTAATCGCCACAAGTTTGTATGCCTATTAATATTCAACATGGCGGACTAGCGGCCGCGTTTACCAGGCTCGGCCAACATCTTAATTTCATATTAAGACAGTGAAAACATTTTGTTACCCATACGTCGACGTGGTGCGCGGTGAATTAAAATGGACAGCTAGACTTTGAGGTTAGGTTGACGCGAGTGGTTTCAGAACTATATTATGAAGATTTCAAAGTTATGCTGCGGTGAGAGATACCTCTATCAGTTAACAACTTGAGTGCGAGTTTTTGATGTGCAACCCTTGTTCGTCAACGCTACGGCAGGACTGGTTTCCTTATGAGTTTTCTCAACCCTTACATAGCGGTGGGACAGTTTATAAGACGTTAAATTTTAATGTTTTATTATTTTGAGTTGACTGAAAGCTGCCTGTGATGATTATTTAATCTATTTAAAGGGTTTTTAAGGGCAAGGATTTTTTGTGACCTTTTTGGTTTTTTTTTGGGTGAGTGATATATCGTAGATTTATTTTTATTTTGACACTTTTTATTTACAAAATTCTTTGATTGTTACACCAGATAACCAAATAAAAGCTATCTTGATCAATATAATTTAACAAAAAATATTTCTTAATAATGTATTTGAAAATTATCTTTTTGTAAGTAATACAATTATTGATGTATTTTAGCAGTTATGTTATGATAAAAAAAAAACACAAAGCCTTTGAGATTTAAATTGATATTTTTTCAAAAGAGCTTAGGATAGAATAGATTATAATTGAAGTCTTACTACAAAGCTCTATTTGCTGAATTAAAACAATCAATACATTTTTTCCCAAGTCTCAGTGAATATTTTGTATTTCAATACTAAATAAAAAATCATTTGTCATTAATTGATAAAAAAAAACAGAATAAGATATCCAATGACAAAACGATGCACACTAACGCAACTTGTCTTCTACGTAGACATTTAGGGTCGGATAGGCAAAAAATAAACCCTACAATAAAGCCATAATATTTATTGATGTATTTATTTATCTGTTTTGGAAAGATTTTGTATACACCACCACTTCATCTAAAACTATTTGCAATGTACAAAAACCTGATTTAAAAAAAACATTTTTTTACAAATTGTATAAGAATTCTGTTAATAATAGAATTAGTTATATTTTTTTATAGTCATACATAAAATATGAAAATATATATTAATATTCGTAGTAATGTTAACATTTTCGCTGCTTAGTCATCTAAGAGATTCTCTGAATATATAAAAAACTAATCCATTAGTTTTGGTGTTAACCAAACTTACGGAGGCTATTAGGAAAAATCAGGCTATATTTCAGTAAAAAAGTAAAAGCTACTGCGTAATTTTTAACTCTGTCACTTATAATTTGTCTACTATCAATGCACTGGAATCAGCCTTCTCAACAATTGAGATATTAGTAGTGAGAGGGTTAACCATAATCAACATAGAGTTGCCTTTTAATTTTTTTGACTCACTATACAGTATTTTTATCTTTGAGGAACTGGCGTACTGGAAATATGATTGATAATATTTGATAACTTCGAATACAGCGCACAATGATAAGCCGGTTGTTTTTGCGGTAGCCTACACAATTTGATAACGAATGAATGTCGTGAGCAACTTATCAGTTTTAGACGACGCTTTGAATAATAAATATTACAATTTACAAAACCACCCATCTGCGTAGTAAACTTTTCAAAATAGGTCACTTTTACCTATCGTAAAAAACAAATATATTTATTATTATCAAATGGATGTTGGTTCCATCACTTTTAACATCTTATCAATTAGTTTCAAGCAATGCCACAATTTTATATAATAAAAGAAACCAATTTCGATCAATTATATAAAATTGAGGAGTTGCTATAAAAGTTATATTTTTCATATTAATGTTATGCCACTCCATCATACAAAACCACGACTTTTTTTTTTACCAAAAAAATTTTAATTATAATACAAAAATATTTTTATCGATTATTCGTTATTGATATTGTGTCTATAAAAGTGAAAATTAGATGACTGATTTATACAGGAATATGACAGGGTATAAAAATAAAGAGAGGTCTTGGCATTGAATCTTTCAAGGAGAGAAAATAAGAGGCATCGTTCCGGATAAAAACAGGAAGAAAAAGCTTCTGTTGGAAGTGAAGTAGCAAGAAAGGTTTTCGCATTGGTAATTTTGATTTTGCCTATTTTTAATACAGTCTAAGGTTAGATTCTTAAATCAATATCTGTTCATATTCGCGCGAATCCCCAGATACGATTAAGATCACCATGACAAGTCTGTCCACTCTATTCAGTTAAACATACTCTTAGAATAAATTGCTTGGAGTATTGAGCAGTCGTTGTCATACTCATCGAAAATGTGGTCGGGCAGCAATATTTCTTATGAATATTCTAGAATTCTTGCTTTATGTTACATGGCTATTCATGCGGGTTACATGTCTAGCATGTTGGAGTTGTGTTGATTAGACATTTGAATTTTGTGGTAAAGTAAGCTTGCTTTTAGTATAACATGTAACGACGTTCATAACATATTTATGAAAACAATTGTTTAAGCTGTTAATTTTAGAAAAATGTTATACAATATTTTATTACATTTTTCCATTCAACTATTATTCTACTTAATCTTATAAGTATGTAATCAACTCCAGAAAAAAATAAGAGCATAAATCAAATATTTGAGGCATTATACTTAATTATTGCTCATGTAAGTACCACAACATAATTTATTCTCCACCATGCACGTCAGCGGTGAGTGATTGTACGGTGTAATTTTTATTATATGTTAAAATTTAGTGGTGTGTTGATGTTTCGAGTAGGTACATACCGACTCTACTAAATCTTTTTATTGGTTTGTTTCATTCACCGTTCCACAATAATTAAGTTGGTTCATATGTTTTATGCGATTGTAAAACTATTATTTAAGGTTAAAAGTTTAATAGTTTTATTGGTCACAAAAAAGCGAACAAGCCTATAAAATTATTTTAACAACATCGAATGAAATCAAAGAGTTCATTAGTGTTAAACGTTTTCACAGAAGAAAGCTTTTTTATGGATAGCCATAAAAGCATTTTTTACCGTTTATTCAGTATATTGATACCGAAGAGTTAGTTTTCCATTAGAGCTTTTGGTACACTTTTCTTTATACGACTACTTTAGAAAAAATATTTGGAATATACTTATTGATGTTATATACGATGACTTAATTTTAATATATTTCAAGAAAAATTATTTCAGCAGTGATGAATCACTTATTTATATTATGTTATTTAAATTGAAAACTTTCTTACAAGAATAAGAAGTATCATCAGACTAAGAATAAATAAGAAGCCTTTTGAACCTACTAACAAAGTATTCTGACATTTTCTACTTGAAACGTTTTTATACAAAAAACGCCTTTAGTTTGTGGCATATGATACTACCAATGTAAAATATTTACAAAACTTGCATCGTGATTTATTATCTTAAGATCTTTTATGATATAAATACTATGTTGGCACTAAAAAAAATACATACAAGATAACATAATTCCACCGTAAAATGTAAACTTCTACGAAGCGTATTATATCGAAGTTATGTAATTTAAAGAGAATTTTTCAATACAGCTTAGAAAAGTTCGTTTTAATTATTCATGATAAACAATTTAACGTCGTTACCCTAAAATTCACTTTCTAACCTAAAAGCTCAATTGTTAATACATGACGAAGAACAATCGTTCATAAATTACCATAGACACATTTGCATAATAGTTTTTCGGCAACGTTCAGTTATGAATAACCATTTTTTATAAACTTGGTTCCGTCCTCGTGGTATTACTTCGGTAATAACATTAAGCCTTTACAATCATTGTTAGGCAAATCTAAGCAACCATTGTTTACATAAACTGGGCAAGCGGCGATGTTTCAACCCTCATAAATATTCATTACTATTACTCTCAGTTTTTATGGATAGGTGACCAAAGCAGGACGAGACGTCCTTCGCAACAAGTGACAGTGAAACCCTATTTTTGTTGCGTCATATAATTTATGACTCTGGATATGGGATAAAAATTATCGCCAAAGAGTTTCCCACAATACGCAATAATAAATAAACACGATTTGTAAAGGTCATATAATAACCGCGTCAACCCGTTATAAAACCACCCCTATGATTCAGTTTAAATTAAATTTTAAATAAATAAAATAAATTGAAATTGATTTTACTCCAATAATTGAAAGGAAGTAAACCTCATATACCATATCAATAAAACAAAAAAATATCTTATTTCACAATGATGGAACTGATTTTTTTTAGAACTTGTACGATTATTCGATCATATGAATGCACTATAATATATTTCAGATACTATTTGATTTTTCAACTATTTAAATTGATATTCTGTTTTAGTTTCTTTTCTTGTCGCTCACACATAAACTATTATGGATAATACAAATATATAAACACTAAAATGAAAACTTTTTTATTTATTATACATACTATTATTATAGCGTATTGTGATGGCATATTTTTTTTTAATCAGTGGTTAAAGAAATGAAAATCTACAAGAAATAAAAAACTGTATTTCTTTATTAGTAAATTAAATAAAACATTTTCAATAAATATTTTTTATGCATGAAGAAAAATCGATTTTAAATTAATTTAGATTATTACATAGGCAACTTTTCAGCATCAAAACAAAACGAATTTTCAATAACGTCATTTCTAGTATATGGTACATGAAGATTAGGAAACATTCAAAAGATTTTTCACAATTAAATTTGAGTCAGAGACGTATTAAAACGAGTGCAAAAATATACGGCAGTCCATTTAAGGTTCAATTACTTTTACGATGTAAACCTTCCACTATATCACAAAGCTTTCTATCGCAGTAACAAAAAGCTTTCTTCTGTAAGAAGGGGCCGGTCAAACGTTTATCTTACTGGAAATAGAAAGGGTTCAATCAAAGAAACGAATATCTGAAATTACTTTCAATTCAGCAACGTCTCGGATATTTGGTATATTAATAACTTTTGCTTTCATAACACGGTGAAAAAATAGCGATGTATTTTAATTCTATAAATTTGTAGAACTAAAATACATTCCTATTTTTTCACCGTGTTATGATACGTTTCTACCAAGTTAATGCCAATTCAATCAACTAATGCTTTTAAATGCGTTATTGTATTCAAATTTTATTTAAAATCATAATATATATATATTAAGAGCGAGTATATTAAAAAAATGTCAACTTATCAAACTCTTATCACATTTGGATTGGTCCTTAATGCCAAAATGTAATTTTGACTACGAAATAATAATGTATGAATATGTACTTGAATATAAATTTTGGCAAGCTTTGAAGCCACAAAGCCATAGCCATGGCGCGTTGTTTTGAGAAACTGGTATGGATCAAAAAAATAAGCCGTTGTCTTATCTATACAATTATTAAACTATAGATAGTCATAATTAAACTACAATTATCTATCCGCACGCCAATGGTTTAATTAAACGAACCGCCTATTACGACCTGCATGGAAATACAATGCAGACACCTAAGCGAGATAATCAATATCAAAAAGGGTAACAATTGTTACATAGGTACTGGTAGACCTGGAATCAGAGTGTTTTCCCTGATTCTATCTACGTGTTTTGTCCAGCGGAAACACATTAAATATTTACCCTTCTAAACTTTAATTCATAGGGTGGCTCCAGTTGTATTCAGGCTGCAAATATAGTACTGCTTTGGGTGGCCTTTGTAAAATATAAGAATACGGGGTAGTTTCCCTCTAATACATCGGCTTTATATATCTAAATACGCTATCCAACGGGGGACAAAATCAAAATTATTCGTGAAGTTTATTGCAGTTGCGACATCACCATTCCGTTATAGTTATCCGTGATAGATACAATACGAATATTTTTGTGCTGATTTAAATGCAATAATTAAGTTACGACTAACTTTAATACGTATATATTTATAAAATCCACTAAATAGTATATTTCCGGTGATATATTGGGCTTAGTGGTATCTTTTTGTGTTCACCTATAAACAAATAATTGTGTAGTCTTCCAACTGTTAAGAAAGTGTGGTCATTCTCCTAATTGACATGAATTAAAATGTGAGTGTAAATAATTTTATTCTGATCGATGAGTATTTATTTTCAATCAAAATAATGACATTATTTTGTCTTCTCTAATAAATATGTATTTATGATTTTATGTTTTACGGCTAATTATTTCATTAAACTGATTGAACGATTTTCCCACTCAAGTATACATCTTTATAAATTATTATACGTACCTGCAAAAAAAAAACGCTGTGTTATATATAGACATATTATATTACATTGTTAGAAAGTGTTTGATATAAATATTACTACATAAAAGCAATCTTGTAAAGCTACATACAAATACACCTTATTAATATCATTAAATAACTAGAACTTAAACGCTATCCGCGGAAATACATTTTTTTATTTTAATAAAAGTTTATATGAGTTATATTTATGTTTAGTAATATAACAATATTAATAACTTATTAACAATATAAATGTGTTTACTTACCATAAAAAAGCTTATTCAAATTAGCCAAAAGCTTTCTATAGCGTTATCGTTGTGCAATAACTCAAGTCATGTTTAATATACATTTTTAACACTGTTTAGCAAAATTATTGATCAATATCAAGCGAGTTTACATAAGTGATTCAATTTTGGAGTATAGTGTAACTTAAAATTTTTCTTAGTAAGTAAAACCATTTTAATTGACTTCATCTGATTGCTTTGGCTTTGGGCGTAAACGTTTTTTTTTTATCGAAGTAACATTGAGTGGATATCTAAGAGTGGCGCAGGAGACGAGGTGTGGGAAAGACGTGTCACATCATTCCGTTATAGTATGTCGTTAAATGCTCTTTTAATGCAGTGCCTTCTCTGCTGACTGTGGGTCGTATACCAAGAACGAAGATGGGCGATTAACGGACGATTTTTCGCTTGCCTTGGAATTGTAAATTTCGAGACGCTTGTCTTGAACAGAATTTATAGACTACCGCAAGAAGCATTGTTAGTATGCATGTGTGCACATATGACTACTTACCTCTCCCTCGTTTGCATCTATTCGATTCCATATAATGTTTTATAGAGAATAAAGCGAGCTTGATTTAAACATCACAAAACACTCAATTCTGATCGCACTTCGATTAATGCTCTATTGGATACGTGAGAATTAAATGTTTGAAAATTCGTTAATGAGGACAGCAAATTATTTTGAGTTACATTTCTGTATGTTTCTGTTATTTGTCTCTACTATAATATATCAGCTTTGAAATTATCTAATATAATTGTATATTGTTTTTAATATAATGTAACTGTTAAGCACGACTATAATATAATTTTTCTTCAATAAGTCAAAAAATATTTTATTATTCGTTAAAACATAGGGTCGCTTGTCACGCTTATTAAAAATCCATATTTGTTGTTTCAGACTGCATAAATATTAAGATATATTTACCTGTAAACATTCATTATTTTCAAATTGTAAACATTATTCACTAATAATTGAAAATTGCTGCAGTTGTAAGAGTTTCAAAGGCAAAATGTAATAAATAAATTAAAGCATTTATTTTAGTATAATAATTGAAATGAATTTTCGTAGGACTCCATTATAGAAAAGTGTTTTTTTGATCAGTTCATTTTTCTACTAATGTTAATTCTTTTTATGGTGAATAGGTGTTGGTTGGTATACATTCGTATGTTATTAATAACAATTCAAAAGAATTGCCTATTTAAATGATTTTTATTTGTATCGGTAACATTTGTATAATAATAGTAATTGTTAACATTGTTATAAGAAATGAAAATTGTTTATTTTACTTTTACGCTATTGAGTTAAAGGTTAAGAAGCCATTACTTTTTACGAGTTATTCTTCTAATTGTTTGAAAATAAAGATATTTTAATTTTAAGTTCATGACGAAACGATGGCTATCTTGACTGACTACTTTATAATATTTAGATATTATATTACAATATTTGAATGCTGCTTTACTATTCAGTCGCGCAAACTCTCATTATTGGAAAGTAATGACGAAAGAATTGAGATAATATTAGATAGACTGGCGGTCAAGTAATCAGCTTTATTAAGTGATGCATGTGTTTGCAATATATATTGAAAATCATAATTTTTTGTTTTTTTCTCTATGATGTAAAGCGTGTCTATCACCAAAGATAATGTAAATTATAGATGGTATGAAATATCTATTTGTATCGGTAGCCCACCATGAAAGTAACAAGAATATAAAACAGTTATGACATTTATGTTGGCATTCACTCAAATAATACCCATTTATCCCTGTCATTCGATGTTGGAGTTCATAAAATGCATACTTTGCAATTTATAGAATTACTGTTGTCAGTAGAATTTATAGTTGGATCACCATCAGAGTTTATAGGATAAATAACAGGTCAGAACGAAGAAGTAAATGATCATTTAATTTTTATTTCTCTGGAATTTATCCGATTCACATTGATCATGATTTATAAATCTAATTTGGTACAAGGATCTCAATCCTTTTTCGTCGTATTGTAATATGTTCAAATCATTTTAAACAGTGCTGTGCAGTCCGACTTTTGCCAATAATGTGTATCGTAACGTGTATTATAAAAAAAATCTGTGAATAATAAATATTTAAAAATAGTCATATATTGTTTATTTTTACGACAGAGATATTTGCACATCATCGGTTAAACGTTTTGTTTGGTGAAATCATGAGTAAAATAATTAAAACGATTTGATGTTTTGATGTACATTAGTGCCTATGGAGAAAAATCAATGTTTTCGTTATTTGAGGCTTTAATTACTACTAGAATTGTAGGCATGTTTTTATTGATTAAAATTGTACAGTCCTAATATTTAATATATAACATATATATATCACACATCACTTTAATTTACGTCTGACTTTACTAACAATTTTTATAATCAAATATTTAAATCCTAAAATATCAGAGTAAAATCAAATTACTTGATAAATTTTAATTTTAATTAAATTATGAAGACTTTTCAATTTCCTTAGAATAATTGTATATTTATATACTTATCTTCGGATGACACATTTTTTCCTCGCTCTACTCTTTCCTCAATCTCTTTTTATTTTTATCATTTGATACTAATGTATTCAGGTTTATTATATGTGGCGTGAAGCGTTTATTTTTTTTTATCAATAATCGAAAAAGCCTTAATGAATAATTAGTTAAAATTTTATAAAAAAATATAGCGCTAAATAATGGATTGAAATAATAGCAAATTCTTGGTATACTTTTAAGATTCACTCAACCCTTAAATAAATAACTGCATTTTACCACTATCTGCAAAAAAAACAAATTTTAATCTGTTATTTGTAATACGAGCAGATCAGATGTAATAAAGCATTAACAACTGATGGAGATCACTTCCAAACCTCGGGTATCATAGTTCCAAACCTTAATACAAGTAAATTTATACATTCTCTAGAAATATCACACATCTTACTTGAATATTGAAATAAATTAAGGCTATCATTTATTTTTTGTTTTTACAGAATTTCCAATATATTATTTTAGTATCATCACAGTACACATGTAAAATTTATTTTAACAAAAATTCTTAGCCAGACTCAAGAAATCAAGCTTTTAGATAAATACGTGTAAATTTAGCATATTCTAGCCGATACATAAAAAATTTGCTTGATACACGTTTTTTCTTAGACAAAGATGATATCGCGGCAATTGAAATAAATTTCATTTACTCAACAAGACATAAATTTTCAGTTATGGAGCAATGGTAAATCACTTGCTTGTACAGGTAGTCTCGTAATTATTATTGCTGGCAGTAGGTATTGTTTTCCAAGTAAGTTTCTCACTATGTGCAGATTATTGTACAGACCGTTTATTTTAATGGGGATATTAAATCTTTTAACAGTTTTTTTATAGAGTCACAGCAAGCATCAACGCTATATGTAAGCGTTCTTCTTTTCGTGTACGGTGAGCTATACAGCTATTTATTTCTACGAGTGAACAATGGTTATTCAAATTTTACTATTCACATATCTCGTAAGCACAAGTATTTTCTCTGCATTACTAGATAAAATAAAAGTTTTGATTATGTACCTATCGTACATTATTTATTTGAATTAAGCATGTAAAACAGTTATTTAGACGTCTTATATTCTATATTACTATTGTATATTTATCACTTAACAATATGAATATTCATATTGAATTTTCTGTGACTAAAATTATCACTTTGAAAACAACATATATATGAATTATACACATGGAGATTAAAACATAATTCAATAACAGAATATATCATGTTTTTCAAACAGTTGTCGATATGCACTTTTTACATAATATTTTTCTATGTTTATCAAACAAAAATCTAAAGACGAGGGTTGTGTTGATATATCTAAAAGTATAAAAGCTGTGAGAAAAAGAAGAAAAGTGATGTTTTCAATAAAGCTTAACAATCGATAATTGCGGTTGAAAAGCTAACTCTCGGCATCAAATTAACATTTAAACAGGTTATGATTTTTTTATGTAAAATATCGCTTATCTTCTGCAAAATATAAGTTGAAGTGAATATTTCTTTATAGGTCTCATACACCAAACGCAGTTTCTCTGTATTTCTGTAGTAGTAGCGACCTACTGACTTTTATGGACCATTATAAAAAATAATATTTTTAATGCAAGCAACTGTGTACGATTTTCACAGCAAAATTTTCACTTTCGTTTAGTGTTTTATAAAAGAAGGATTATAAATAAAATTTATTTATTGGTTGAATGGATTTTAAAGACATATTTATTGAAACCAGGCGGATAGTTTTCAGTTAAAATATATAATCCAATAGTTTATTTTTTCAATAATTTTCTTACCACAAAATTATAACATATTCACAATTTTAAATAACAATTATATTGCATTTTTTACAGGTTTCTTCAAAATTTTGATCGTCTAGATTCATCCATGGATATACATTTACTGAAACGCAGAATCTGTAAGTAAAATGCTATTTTTTTAAATGATTTAACCAAATTTTAAATTGTTTTTAATTACTATAAAGATGAAAACGTTCGGTAATTTTCTCTTGAAATACCTCTGCATTTTGTAAATAAAAATATATATTTTTGAAATCTACATATTTATTCGTAAGATGTCAGAAATTAAGTGCGTTGTTAGGATATACATATCAGTTAGACAGTTTTCAATTAAGTATATTTTTTATTACAAATTTATTTAATTTGCTTAAAATCTGAAGTCTGAATAATCAGAACGACAAAACACAGTTAATCAGTGTTATAGCAACACAAATACAATGAGTGTAAAAATGTATAATTTTCAAAATAAAATTTGCTTAATATGGCAATTTATAAACAATTGTTTAAGAAAACTATCGGAGTAAGAATAGGCAATGTATTGTATATTCTTCACAAAATAAAGTGTTCATTTTATAATTTTATATGCAAAGTACATTAAAGCTTCTTTGGTCGTTGAAAATAACGGGTGTTTATCGAGGCCGCGCTTTTTTCAACCACTAGCTATAAAATTGCTTGTGAAGTTTAATGAAGATAATGGTTTTTTGCTTCTCAGTGGCACCGAAGGCCCGTCCCATTATATGAGTAGATTACAAACTCTACCTACCTATTCACGAAACCGATGGGAAGGCAACGTGCTATGCGATCGACTCGAAACCGCACCTGCCTTGTAATAATATTAATCAAACCTTATTTTTCGGCTCTTTCTGTAATTAACGGCTATTTCAGAGACGTATCATGGATATGTCTGCTACTGAAGTTTATAATAACTCTTAATTACCAATTTTCCATGTTTTCTTCATTACAGCAATTAGTTTTATAACTTTCGGAATCATTTTGAACTGTTCGACCATATGTTTTTTGCTCAGTATATATCTAGTATTGTTAAAATAAAACAAATATAGTTCATATTTAAATCGAATTTCTTCAACATAAATCTAAGAAAGTAAATGGCAGATAACCTAAGGAGGCAGTTAAAACCGAATATTTTAAACTCACAAAATAAAATTCTCATACAATTTTATCTCTTCTTTTGAATTTGAAATAGAACTTTGCTTTTCTTACCGAAGTTCAAAATGACACAAACATGAATCTCAGGAAAAAATGACTAAGGTAATGTAATTCTTACGCCAGCGATAAGATTGTCAAATTTTATCTCATGAATACTTTGAGCTTCGAATATAGGTATCGGGTTAATTTCAAATATACTAACACTACATTTTAAATTATTGTACTTATGTACCCAACGGAATGTATATCTGATAGTAGACAAATCCGATAACGATACATATTATATTTTGACAGTTAACATTTAAGGCCAATAAACATATTTTTGTCAAGGTTTACTGTGTGTTATGTACAAATTCATTTATCTTTATAAGATAAATGTACATTTTAATTTAAAGAGTAAAACTGATGTTACGTTTTCTAAATTGCCATTTATTTGGTATAACTGATATATTACAGTAAAAATAGCACTATTCGTGTAATTGGTGAACACAGGAATTATGTCACGTAGTTGTGAGTAACTTGTGTTTCAAATAGTAAATTAAATATTATTTATATAAAAAAGTATTATAAAATTGTCGAAAGCCTGTTTATAATCATATTATGGTACAATGGAATGGAACAAAATTAGTATTGTATGTGTTTAGTCAACATGTTTTTTGACTAAATATTGTATATACAACACTTGAAGCGTGGTGTAGAAATCGAACCTTTTTTATATTTCAAAAATATTATTCACATCGAAATCATTTCCCTTGGTTTGACATAGGTATGTGTCTATCTATGTGCCCACTATACCTGCGAGTGGAAGATGAAAACAGAACCCGAGTGACCACGCCCCCGGATCAATCGCAGGCTGGGATAGCTTTATTGATCCGCCGAGGCCCTCTCGGTCTCTCCTCTTGTTTATTTTCTAGCTGGAACGCAAGCAAAAGCTCTCTCGCGAAAGCTCTTTCAGGCTTTTGCCGGCGATGCGCGACGCCCGCAGGAAGCAGGCAGACGCGGCGCCGCACCGTAAACATGAATCACGGCCGATCAAACCTTCAAAGTAGGCGGGCTTCGCAACGGCAAACAGGATGAGGCTTTCGGTTCTAGTGTATATATATTAAATATATCAACCTAGTAAAAAAATATCGTATACATGCATGTACACATATATATTCGATTTTACCCGAAACAATAAAAATCAATTTATTCATGTTACCTAAACGTTCTAAACTATACCTCACGTGATGGTGTAAAGTATGATTTTTTTACAAAGTAGATATCATCTGATATTTAATTTACCAAAAAAATTCTACGTCGTAACAACTGCCGCTAAATATGTATAATTGCAGATAAAATGAACACATATGTATTAAAGCTTGTCGTTTGGTCTTTTGCTGTCTCTAGGGTTATACTAAATTAACTAAATACTCCAACAACTGTCTCTTCTTGCATGCCATGACCCAACCCTAAAACCGTTTCAGCTTTTTAGAAATAAAACGCCGAATATAATGGATTCTTTTCTAAATACGTTTTTACATAGTTGTCTGAAAAATTCGTATGTTTGACGGTTATTGGCATCACAGTTATTATTCTTTTTACCATAAAGCTTGCTACATTGATTTAAATAAAATTTATAAATAAATAAAGCTAATACACATTTAACATCGTCATCGTCTATATCTCTAACCTTACAACTTAACACGAAGATATTTCTATATATGAAACAATGTTTCTTTGTGTCTATCATAACTGTTAATAGAAAAACCTTTACAGTAATATGAAATGTTTCGTAGCAAGTAAAAATCATCTCAGCTGACATTCACTGATACCAATTAATACAAGAGTAAACAGCCTTGTTTCACACCTGTCTTCTGTAACGTAATGACGTTCAATAAAAACATACAAATCATAAATTAAGTGCACTATACAGAGCTGTATTGAACTTATACTATTGTGCTTGTAAAAAGAAAAAAATATATAGAATAAAATATAACTTCTTTGATCACTTTTTTCAAAGTGATATTATAGGTTCTTTAAATGCGCTGTTATGGTAAACATAAATGTGCTTTAAATGTGTTGAGTATGGAGAAAAACCAAGTAAAACTCGTTCCCAAATGTTGTTGAAAATTTATTGATTGCGTCAAAGCATAGCCTACTGGGTCCTAACGAAGATGAACTACAGCAAACAGCGCATCTTGAAGTAGTCCTGAAGTACAAAATGAGCGTCCCGTGTCTATAAGTCCATTCCTTTCTTTCGATTAAGCAGTTCATTCCAAAGAGTAAACTAAGCTAGTTATCAACTGGCAGGTCCAGATATCTTTATTTTGGTGGATGCAGACCACCTTAATTGTCATGGTAATATTGCTGTTTTAAGCGTCAATACAAATTAATGAAATGTGTGAACTTCATGTATATTTTGTGATATAGGTAGGGTACGAAAGAAGTCTTCAATATCTGTATCGACGTCTTTTAGAAGAAGATTTATTGAAACGATTACCTGAACGTGCAAGTTAAAAAGTAACACAACTGCAAGAATTGAAAGATTGTCCATTAACAATATCCTGTAAGCTTTTGTGAGTGAAATCACTAAAGCGTATACGGTACGCTGTCTGTTCAGCAAAGCAGCATGTCATACGCGAAACTGTATTGTTAATCGTCATAAACATGGCGCTATATGGTACTTTTTAACTAACCACAATTTTTTATTATTGGCGATCTGGATATGCCTTAAAAATTATATTTGTATATTATCAATATATAAACATTAATTAAGTTACGAAGTGATTCGAGTGGTAACGAATAAAAATGCATAAAGTCAGTCTGAACTACCTGCGATATCAAATTTAATATGCATGTCTGCTATATCGTGGGTGTTGTTTAATTTCAAAGATAAGTTCAAAATATATGCATCTTTAATCAGAATTTGTTTTTAAATATTTATAAGATAGATTCCAACATACTTGTGTAAATTTTTCCATTGGAATGACAGTATTTATCTGATGAAAAGATACGCCTCCACGACGAAGAATTGTAGATTGTCCGCTTTATTTTCACTCAAATTAATTGGGAAAATAAATATATACGTATTTTGTGTGCGTTGGTATTTATTTATCGAGTGGGCCGTTCTCACAGAAATATACCACGGGGAATGCTGCTTACTGCCTGTCTGGTTTAATTGATAAAACAGATAACATTCTACATGTGCGTACCTATTTACCAACTAAATAGCTTTTTAGACAGCTACCAAAAGATGGTTTTGGAAACGACCAATGGCAAGCTGCCATCGTCTTATCAAACCATTCCGAACGGGATACGGACGAAACGTAATGGAAAAAATTCTGAGATAAGGTACACAAATTATATTAAAGTGTATCTTAATGTATTCAATTTATTTTCGTCGCAGGAATGGAGGTCAGATAGAAGAAAGTATTTACTCTATCTTACGAATGCATCTAATGAGCAACGATTCGATTCTTTTGACACTTTTTTCTTTTGAAATTCAAAAAAAAAACTGAAATACATACATGACACTTTGGCAAACTCCAACAAAGCATATACTAACAAACAAATAAAAAAAAACATAGAACTTAATATTTATAAAAAACAATCTAATCAATGAAATAAGAGACACATTTTTTCTAGTATCAATACCGGTTTCCCTCACCGCAATAGATTATCAATTTATAACGCTCACAAGGAGCGACCCATTTGTGATCATTATATTGTAAATGCGACAGCAGTACTTAATCTGTAGACTGACTTCATTTAAAAAAATGGTTTTCTAAAAAATGTGATCAATTAAAAAAATTCTCAAAATTATAAATATCATAATAAAATATTTACATTTGTGTATTATGTTATCAAATTTCATTCCATATACTTTGAGAGTAAATTATAGCTTAGCATTATTTTATTCAAAATGGTGAACAATCTTCTTTCTGGAAATAAATTGAATGAGACAAATTTTAATGCAAGAATTCTCAAATTGTTTCCATTTAATTATTGATTTTAGTCCCGTATTTGCAGTAATGAAAGATATCATTTTTTTTCTATTTTAGAATTGCAGTGATGGAGTAGACCATTGATTTGGAGATAGCAATTACTCAAATCGATTCTTTTTCAAACGGAAGCCGTCAAAGGTAAGTTTTTGAAATAAATATATTTTTTAAACAAATATTATATTAATTGATTTTACGTTTCATAAGCGGTCATTACATTGACAAAATCTTGGCCACGTTAATATTTTTGTGATATGAAAGTCATCCGAGCATCATTCATGATCATTGTATTTATTATTATATTTTTTATTTTATTCAAATAACAATATTCCTGCTTTGTAAGATTTAGTTTATATTAGTTTAATCGTCGAATCGAAATCATAAAAAATATTTTGGGTATTAAATGAAACTAACATGTTGAAATATTGTTGATGACCTTAGTTTAAAAACCAACTCAGCGCTCACGCATATACTTTTCTACGTATCTAAAAAGTATAGCTCTGCGTGCATACGGAGAGCTCTATTTTAAACAAATATTAATTATTGTAGAAATAACCATACAAAAATAAATGTGTCTTAAAAAGAAATCCTGATAGAAAAGACTTTTCTTAAAAATGATTTCTATTGATGTAGTGCATTGAGATGTCGTATGCTTTACTTTGGGAGTGGTTAGGGTAAAAAAAATAACACAAAATTGTTGAATCTATAATGTTTATGGTAAATCAATTTAAAGTTGTAAAAAAATTTCTGTCATTTAATGATATAAGAAAAAATATATATAAAACTAAATTGGATTTAATATAAGCCTTAAAAGTATGAAAAGATTTTATTACAAAAACTAATCCAGCAATAATCTTATATTACTTCTTAATGTTAATATTATGGTATATTATGTGTTAAGATAAATAAATTTATGAATCGAACTTAAGTATTTTTTTGTATCAAGCCTTTTGAAATTACTCAATTTTTATCATCATTTTATTAGAAGTAAATCGTCGCTCTCCTATTTTACAGGCGGTCATAAATCCACCCCAAATTTAGTAGGACGCGCTCGTTTGAAGTAACTTTGATCTTAGTTGCATAGATGGCTATAGTTTAAAATTTCGAATTAAACATGAAGTTCTTACTCAATTATTGTTTTTATATTTTGTACGCTTATTAATAAGCAAATTTTGTTGAATATCAATGAAATCAACAAATATATTAACTAATTGAGTGTACAAAAAATCCACTCCAGATTTCAAAGAAAAACAGAAAAAGTTCATCGACATTTCAATAGATGGCATTAACAATTATACAGATTTATTATTTTATTTTAGTTATGTCTCATGACATAAATTGTTGACTTCTTTATCATATTAAAAATGATAATATTTTTAACAAAGATAAATATTAATTTGAAATAAAATTATCTACCGATCGCATTTTTTGACAAAAGATTTGAGGTAATAGAGAGGTTTGTGAATGTAGAAAGCCGAGTAGTAATGATTTTTTTTCGTATTTATTTTCATTTTATATGTATGTAAAAATATTTTATAAAGTAAAAACAAATTTTTAGTTATATTAATATGATCAGAGATACTTAAACATCAAAGTTCAAGTTCTCTAATGACTGAAATACATTTTTCATTCATATCACTATTATTACATACACAACATGTTTAATCATGGTGTATGACGTTATTATAACACGACGAATAATTCGTGTCAAAAAGCAACATAAATTTTTCATATTTATTGATAGCAATTTTGGCTTTAAGAAGTTATTTATTGTTGATAAGAGTCGTTTTTTACCTGCCTTTAATAAAATTCTACTGAATAAATTCTATATTTTTCACTCAGTTGGTAATGCTATTTTCATATTAATTGATGATGCTCGCGAAATCATATCTTAATAATATAAAATTGTTAAAAAAAAAACAAGATATTTTGTCTTTCATTTATTTTAAACAAAAAGAAAAAACAATTAACCCATCATTAAAAGTGGACAAGTATCAGTTAATAAAATTAAATAATCAATAATATTTTGTAGTTACCGGCTTTTTTAATTTAGCATAATTATTCTTTAATAATGGAATTCATTTCTTTTATGCAAGTGAAGTATAAACGGTAATTTACTTGTGATCAAAGTATATGCATTTCTCTGTACTATGTCCACTCACTCCCAAAGCAACTATACAATAAAAAAGCTCTAAAAGAAACGGTTGGGTGTGTTCGTTGTTTCACAATGGCTACCACTTTCCCGTGTAAAAAGTACAGAATTGAGTCATAAACTCAATGAGCCTGAAAGCCACGTGTACCCCAAGGCTTTGAGAATACCCGAGTCTTAGTAAATAGGATGGTCTCATCCAAGTTTTCCCTTAAAAATGTCTGTCGCTGGATTATTTTTAAAAGTTTCCTTGCCGGGGGAGGAAATTTTATGACAAGTTTACTGCTGATAGAAGGATAAGGGATGATAAGTGGATTTGTTCTGTATGTAAATTTTAAACATAACAGCAACAAAGCTTCCTTTTGTATTTCTATATAAATTGGCCAACTGAGACGAATGGAAATTTTTTAATTGGATATTTTTAGCCTTTTTTTTAATAGATTATTTCAAGACTCCTTGCTAAAATTTTGCATTTTTTAGAATTTATGTAGGTGAAATATTACAAATATATACGTATTTATTTTGGAAAAACATATAAAGCAATACTAAAAAGTAAAAGTCATAAAATATGTATGTAATTTATGATATCGACTGAATGTGCTTGATGGAATTTCAATATCAAATTTGAATTGTTACAACTTTATACGATTCCACATGTTTTGTCTCTAACGACCAGGGTTTCGCTTTTCGGCATCTTCAGGCGTTCTATCACACGGATGCAACAGAACTGCTTGAAGATGCCGAAAGGCGAAACCCGGGCCATTAGCGACAAAACATGTGGAATCGTACAAAGTTGTAATAATTCAAAAAAAAAAAATATGTATGTGTTAAAGTTTTGATTAGTGAGATTCGAACATTAATTAACCAGGAAGATAAATAGGGTAACAATATGAAAGCGTCTACTACACATTAATTTCGAGTTTGAATATACTTCAATAAGTAAGATTATTTACTTCATGTCATGATAGAAAAAAAACGGGCTATTTATATGAAAAATCCGATCGAGAAATACCTTGATATTCTTAATGAATAGCTGAACGATGTTTGTGTCTTGTTTTAACCGGAAATGTTGTTAGCTCTTGAATGAAACCGTCATTTAGTAATATTGTAATGAACTATGTTTAACTATAAATATTTAAATTTATTACCGTGACGTTGAAGAGATCATTGTAAGCTATAATTATCATTAGCGATATACAATTTATAATTTTCCAATACTCTCCGGAGAGATTGGTATAATATGTAGTAATACACTTAAGCAAGGATATGAAAGTATTTGTGTATTCTTTTCGATTTGTCTGCACTACTCTATCAAGTAAAGTGCATATTGTTATTAAAAATGCATTTTCTTTTAATTACACTATGATATGGATGGTATTGTTGAACAGTTTCACTTTTTTTTAAATTAATTATTTCTTTTACGATACATTGAAAATGATATTAACGGTAGAAGCACACTACAACATTTTTAAGTTTTGAGCATTCTAACAGCATACGAAGAATCAAAATAGCTTTAAATGTGCTAGTTTGAAAAAAACCATATAATTGCTTGCAGCCTTTTCGTATCGCTTGTATTTAACACTCATTGTTGAAGGAAATTACTTATAAAAATGTGAGAAAATACATTGTTATTTTACACCGGGTTACAATAGACTTCTTCCAATTAAATGCAAATTCAATCAATATGTTAAAAATTATTGTAAACTTATCACAATTTTTTAAAAATATTTTGCTCGATATCTTTTAATACGTTGAATAATCACTAGCCAATCAAAATGATAGTGCGACATACGTTATCCGATAAAAAAATCTTTTTTTTATAATGCCAAATCATTTATTGATACTGCATACATGCTAATTTATGTATGTACATAGATATAATTCAGAATAGTGGATGTCGTACAGGTATTTCAAGAGAAATACAATTAAAATGTCCTTTAATATTACAGTTACTCTCTTTTGAAGAACCCTATAAGCTGTAGTCTGGATACAATTCTAATATTAAAACTCTTTTTTAATGCTGTGTTTTTTATAATACTATTTCAAAGTCACCCGGTGGGAGCGTGCTATCAAACGATATTTTGAAGATGTTAACAAACGCTCGACAATTCGTAACAATGTTATGATTTTCCTTATTTGGAAAAAGGCGTAAGAGTGTAAAAATAATAAATAATTGAATATAATATATTTATGTGGAAAAAAAAATAGCCATGGAACGTTTTCCACTCTGTGAGCAAATAGCTACATTAATCACAAATGTAAATTGTATGAATATAAAATTGTTTGATAAATTCGTCGCTTGCATTGCTTGGATAAGAATTTTTCTTCAGTTTTCTGATCGCCTGATGCCGCCCGCCTTCTAGTGATGTAGGTGTTGCTTCTCTAATGACGTCATATCACTTTGAAAAAAAATACATAACTTTATACAGGCGCTTGGATATATCATTATTATCGGTTTACATACTTCTTTAAATTCAAATTATTTAGCATTTGAAATATTGTAGATAACTTAATGTTGGTTAATTTTATTCAGTAAAATTTTAACATATTATTTAACTTCCTGACAACTTTGTTAATAGTATAGATTTTTTCCTCGGAAATTCCAGAGGAATAGTCAAATGGTGAATAACTTTGTTATGGTATAGTATATGTATATACGCTAGGGGTTTATGTTGGATACAATGTAATAATTGTAGGTAAAAATCAAATAGAGACAATAAACAGTATATCAGCCTGTTTCTCTTGTTCATTGACATCAAATACATATTTTCAGCCATAAAACTTATTTTTAAGAAATTTTAAATTTTAAATATGATCAACGCTGATTAATTTCGAAAATCCTACAAGCATTAGCTTTATTGTAAAAACATAAAATAGTGTTAGTTCATTTCTATTAGTTATTCTAAAATAATATCAAATAAAATAGATAAGATGTCAATAATGACTTCACATCGCTAATGCGGCTTACGTTTTGTCTTTATTATTATTACTTAAAATTTATGATCAATTAATAATTCACAGGTAAGTTTCCTATTATATGGTACGAAGCATGTTTTTTTATCAAATAACGTCAGTTTAATGTTACGGTGGTCGGAAACGATTACGAACCACTGACAGCGGTTATCAGGCGGCTACTATCTAAAAACATGAGATCACGTGACCCGCTATATCCCTCCCACTCGCCAGAGCGCGGCAAACCGATAATTTGACCAGCCGAAGAACTAACTAGCTCTCATGCGCTCCTGGTACCGAATATATTCTGAATGCAATATATATATAATTTAAAATTGATTAAGTTCGTGATTTCCCGGCTAAACTTTCTGGGCGAAATTAATTATAGTTTCGCAGGCGAGACTCCTTGCTTATTTCAACTCGGCGCGTGTAAAATAAATGTTTAGCGAGCTAGCAAGCCAACTGGAATTATTCATATAATAAAAAACGGCTCGTGCGAATCAAATATTTCGATGGAATATTTATTTTTATTTGTAAAAACACTTATTTCTCGTGAACATAGGATAAATATTAAAATTAAAATAACAAATCCCAGTCGGAAAAAAATCATTTATTTTTTTGTGTATTTGAATAAAATTCACAAACAATAAATAGTTGATATTATTTATTTAGGTATTATATAGTTTGTGACATAATTATATTTCTACGCAAAAAGCTCAACCTGTAAAATTCAAATTGTTACGAAATTAAAATCATTTTAAAACAATAATTATTTACAAATTAAGGACAATGTTTTTTGCTGTTATGGGAATACCATTCATTATATATGATCCAGGAATAAAATTAGAAACTTCAATTACGGGTGCATTGTACTGAGACTTTCGATACAAAGTATGACCGAACACTACATACACCGTATTAGGAGAGCAAAACCATTCAAGAGATAACACTATCTATACTCAACGGGTTATATCGGAAGGCTCTCTCTTACTAGTGATGAAATTATATCGCTGGACTCTTTTAGACGTTTTTTGTTACTATTTGGATGAATTCATGTTTTGTTGTAATGGTGCAACGCTTTTTTAGTTTGTGAGCTCAGAGTCAAGTATCAAAACATTGGATCAGGCGTACAGAAAGTATAAGCGCAAGAATAACGTTCGGAAACAATATTGATTAACTTGTTAACGGTGATCGATAACATTGAGAATTGAATATTTTGCGATCACGCCGCGTCAGATAAACGTATGTTCTTTGTTATTTATTATAATTTCAAATAAAAATTAAATGAAACTTACGAATTCATTGACTACTATTATGTTTCTTGTACATCTATGAATTGTTTTTTTTTCACAAAATTTTTTATTGAATTATTTTGCAATGGAAAATAATTTACAAGTTAATTTTAAAGATTCATAATATAAACATTAATTTATGTTTATTTGAATGTTCAATAAGATAGCGGAAGATAAAAACAAATTTTATCATGCAATAATCCAATCGATTGGAAACTTTTTCATTTAATTGTAACATCATCCATTTACTTTTACGAAATTGTTTATTTCATTAAATAATCTTGTTATACAATGTCGTTCACCTTACACGGAAACAACTTGTCGGCGCTCACTCCACGGAAGGGGCGTAACGAAAGGCAGTTTGTTCGTTTTTTGAATAACAGGTTTGTTGTTAACATTTCTTGGCTTATAAGGACGTAGCATGATTCTCATTGGATTTCATTCGAAAATCATTTATAGAGTGCTCTTTGGCAAAATATAGATTCATTTCATTTATAACATTGAGAAAAGAATTTTTTTTATTTTTTGTGTAATCATTATTAATAATTAAACACGATTATATCTAAATCAAACAAGAATATTTTCATTGATATATTTGCTATATCAATGAGAGTTGTATAACTTAAAAAATATTTTCATAGATGCCCACATTTGTTTACTACTAAATTACGTCCACTATTACATACATATATCAGTTTTGCTAAATTAAAAAAAAAATATTTGATGCTTAAGTATATTTTGAGACAGAACTTAATCAATAAAATCTACTGATCCCTGTATAATATATCTATATTAGGAATTTTTAAAAAAATTAAGCACATTTTTCCCTCCCATGCGAAAAAAACAAAAATAAACATAATTGTTTTCTCGTTGCTTATAGAGCTATTCTCAGGTTTATCATTATAATTAAATGACACATATTAAAAAATATATATATATTTTGTTATAAATAAACTCACGAAGGCTTTAATAATATAATTTTTTTTCCTGTTTGAATGTGCAGTGAGTGATCGGTTAACGAACATAATCTGTTTCAAGACGATGTTCGCTAACCGATCATCGATTTACTACATACCGAATAAATGGATTAGAAATTTCTTTTTTTGTTATCCTGATATATGTTCGTTGTCCAAACTGTTCGTTTACTGATCATTCACTGTATCTCTACTCTATTTTCAGCTGTAAAAATCTACACAATTATCACTAGATAAGATATATTTTATAGCATATTATAATAATTATTATTGTATGTTATTAGTTTGTATGAGAACTCTTTGTTACTAAGTTTCTTAGTCTCGATCTTAGAAAAGGTGTAGGTATAGAAAGAATCGGACTGATGCAAAGCTCAATGTAATATTTACGCTTGTATAATCTCCTCAACGATACATTCATAATTCACATGATAAATTGAATCAACAATAATAAGGAAATAATTAAAGTAAGCAATAAATCTAATTTATTTATCTGTATAAAATGGGAATTAATTGATTAGTGATCGCTTAATGCTTTCGCTACGTCCCTTTTATTAAATTGCATGTAGTAAATTATATGTAATTTCAATGCATACCGATGCATTTAATTTATGTATAGTATTGACCATAGGAATTTGACAAAACCCTAATACTAAGTTTTACGCGAAAATTTTCTTTGGATTCTTTGTGGATTGACAATTAACATTTTCTAAAATTGTACATTTCTGGCTTCAATCGTCAACATGTTTCTATTCCATTGATAAATTCTATCAGACTTATATGAATGTAACTTAATTTGTCTATACGCCTTTGATGATAGCACTTGAGATAAAAAAGTATTTTTCTCGTTAGTGAGAAAGTTCAGGTGGAGAATTTTGTATTTCAAACGCAAGGTTTCTGATGGATTTAGAATGAAAAGGCGTGTTCTCTGATGGTTTACTGCGTATTGAATTGACATGCTGTCGTTTCTATCGCGTAAATCAAACCACACCAACAGTGACGTAGCGCGTTCAAACTAGACTAGTCAAATAACAGAAGTAGAGTCGAGTAAAGCCAAAAAGTATCTATATATTTCGCTTAAAGAAAAAAAATTAAAAAACTTATTAATTAATTTTATAATGCAAATGGTATGCACCAAGAGCAATGCAAAGCAAAACGAAAAGATATAATTACTTAGGGGATTTTTTTTATAGTATATAAATCGGGAATTAAAATAAAACATCGTCTTTTTTTGGTGGTGTATATATTTTTGCCTCCGAAAGATTTGTCTCCATTCGGTATTATCCGCTTTCATGTAGCTCCAAAAACCTAGCAGCATCAGATTTTCTACTAGCTTCATTCATTATATACTCTACCGGGTTTATATTACATATTACCTTATTTAATTTGACCCTCATTGTTTCATACAATAAATTTTAAGAAAATATGTATCTACTGCAATCAATTGAATGTCATTTTTAATCCGTTGTGTGTACCATTAATACATCTACTCTTGAATTATAAATCAGCATTCTTATTGTTTCACTAACACTTTGTGCATTTGAAAAACTAATCAAAATCGGGCTATTTATCGTTAGATTATTTGACCTCCTCAACTGTGGCGCATAATAACGTAAAATAAATAGAATATTTTTATAAATCAAAACAAATGAATCGCTACTGACACTATCACAAATTAGTAATAATTCTAATTTAAATTTAATTCTTCATTAATGTAATCAAAGCACTAAACAAAAAAAAATGATTCATTGTATTAACATACCTTATACAATCTTTAAAATTTCAAAGCTCCAAAAGGATATTGCATTTGAGCCCGCCAATGCTTTGAAAGCACATAGAGCAAAGCTACGAATGGAAACTTTGCACGACTGCACAAATAGGGAAAACTACTTGAGAATTTCTATTCAATTTATTTTTACGCCACCGTCGCATTTTTCATTTTCCAGTCACTCCTACGATCTCTTTGCCTCCTAACTCCTCCCACGCTATTTCTTTTGTCTGGTTACCGGATAGTTTTTATTTACTAGTATCATCTGACAATATAGTACTACGCTATGTCTATCTTTTTGATATTATTCAATACATTATATTAAAAAAAAGCTTAATGTTGGTAACGTGTAGAGTTGAAATTTACTTCATAATTACTTACACAATTACAAAGTATTGTACAAAAAAACTTCACATAAATAAATCAGATAGGATCTCAGAGACAAAAACATTACACTGATTATTTTGCTTGGTGAATCTGCATTCCGGTGACTATTGACAGCCCGCTGCGTTCGTCAGATGCAAAATTATGAGCCCTGTAAAATCAAAGTTTAGCAATTCTGCTTTTGTGGCTTCGTAAGTCTTATCACATAAATGATTCCAGTTGTAACAAAACTCGATAAAAATTCTAACTTGTTTTGTAATTACTTTTTTATTTGATTGTATTATTTAAATTCGAGTATGATAAAATCACGTTTGTTGTCAAGCATTTTTATTTTTGTTTATTTTCCATCGCAAACTAACAACCCAATTTAGAGGTATAGATTTAGTTTTCAAATAAAAGAATGCTCAATAGCTTACAGAATTAATTGTAGGAGATTAAACAGTTGTTTTATTTTCAATGTTGGTGTATAAATTTATTCAATAAGATAGTAAATAGTGCGAGGGTACAAATCTACTGCCCTCGTTTAATAGATTATTTTTCATGAGTTTTGTATATTACTTACAAAAGAACATATTGGATATGGCCACAGATGCGGTTGTAGGTACCTACCCAAGTAAATAGCCTATAGGTAACCGTGTTCTATCTATAGTAGGGTCCCTGATATACGGCAATCCATTTTCTTATAACTACGCAAAGAAGGCGATTTAGATAACCAATGTGAGGTAAACGTCCCTTTTGATATAAATGAACGTTTAACGATTTGCGTACCAATAAAGGTTTTTAAAATATAATGTGAATCGCAAAAAAGACGATAGTTTCACTGAAACAATCAAAATGAAATGTTTTAACTACTCTTATATAAAAAAATTTTGGTTTTAATTTTTCATATATCTTTTGTAATTTAGTATTGCCATTATATTTTTTTAACAAATTTTTGAGTATTATAATAACTACCTAAGCTGGAGCTTTGTAGTGTGCATTTATCAAAACATAATCATAACAAATATATATGCAGCGTAAAATACACCTAAATAAGTTCTTTTACGCTTCATCGTGGAATTTAGATTCAGTTTTTATAGTTGGTCAACTCGTTACCCAAAAGATAATAAGCGAGCTGAAAGTTATAACATTTGTCCAGATTTGATAATCTAAATAGACTTTCGTAATTAAAAATGTCATTGCTCGACATTTGACAGTTTAAAAAATTAAAGTTTTTTTTATTAATTGTTTACATATTTTTACAATCTACCTAAGTAATCATGAGTATTTCTACTATAAAATACATTTAAATTTGGATTTGACTAAAAAAATTAATAAATGAAACAGAAAATCAATTAAAAACGTTGAAAACACTTCGAGGTATTAATTTTGAAATTGGTTAATATGAAGATGGAAGTGAAACTCAATATCCTTTTTAATTGCAATATGAATAAGTTGGTAAACATAAAAAATAGTCACAGTTTTAATTAGCGATATGACCTCTGTTTAGCGTTAAGAAGATTTCATGTCAAATATTCTTAATCAATACTTAGGTATAAATAATAATTACCTACAATATTGCCGCGTTGACATAATCAAATGCTAAAAGATATTGCTATTCGAAGTATTGGTATTTAAATTAAATTTGAAATAAATTAAAAAAAGCATTATTTAATTATCCAACTTGAAATATTTTACCAGTCCTTGAAGTGTTGAATCGGTCACGTGCAGGGTATGAAAGCATAACTCGTAAAAGTCGCCACGTGGTTAAATGGATATATTTGGTCGTCACGTGTTACATTCACTATTTATAAGAAATAAAATCTATAATAGAAGCACCTACATATGTGCCTATCCGTATAAGTGAAAGATTGTTTCTCATTATTTAACTTCTTGCGGAGTACGAAAATAATGAGTCTAAAAATAAATGGCTCCCTTTCATACAATCAATACTTCTCTTTATAAGAGACATGAAATAACTAAATCATTATGTATTCACATATATTTGTTTAATGAGAATCACGTTTGTCAACATAAGGTACGGTTGAATACTACTTGAATTAAATTCTACTTCTACATAAACTTTCTGTTATAACAAATGTTATATATAGCAAATGAAGTTTCATTCAGTCATCTATTATATATGTTTATATATGTATTGTATTATTTTTATTACTGCAAATGAAAAACGTTGCCTGTTTAATTTTAGATAAAAAAAAATCAAATCTTCAATTAATTACAACTGAATTTTATATTAAACCAGAAATACATTTGCTCGCGCTCAACTGTCGAGAACATGTTTTTAACCGTTAGTATAATATAGGCGGGTAGATATTATGCTTTCACAATGTTTGTTAGAGCGCAATGCAAGTAATCATAGGGAATTATTTTAGCCTCAGAAGGAAAGAGCCGTCGTTAACATTTCCATCTATAAGAGTCTACAAAGGTTTAAAGTCTCTACAGTGACGTGGCAAAAAAGTAAACTGAAATATATTTCAATCCTATACTTCATTAGACTGTCTTTTGACTTCTTGATTTTCTATATCGCCCCATTTTTAAATCCACATTGAACTATTTTAGTCCAGGCTGCATATTAAATTTACATTAACGAACCAATTCAACAATTACTAATATGTATATAATCATACTACGAAATCATCTCTATTCATTTCTTTAATAAAATTGTTGCTTCTTCAAAACATTTTTTTTATGTTGAAGTTTCGGATGTCGATCAATAATGTTAATCAGTTATTTTTCAACGTCTATAAACTCAAATTCCATCAAACACCTTCAGTCGATATCATAAATTGTGCAAAAACTCATTTTTTGGCTAAAAAAAAAGTTAGAAACACATCTCTCCTTACATGTTTTTCAAACATATTACACGAGAAAAAATATGGGATACATTTTTATAGGATGAGTACTTTCAAAGGTTAACTTAAATGATATGAAAATTTTAAATTGAATTTTTCAGTTGAATATTTTTGTAGTTATTTAACATTGACAATCTATAGATTGCATGCATATAAGTATAATCAATTTACATTTAAAGCTTTTTAAAAACCTTTTTATATATTTAAATGTTGTTATGTATACCCATAAACATCGTTTTTGACACAAATGATACAATCAAACGTGCATACATAATATACTGAGTTTTCTATAAAGCATACATATAAATCAATATAATTGGGTTCCATACGTTTTTTTCGGGAATAATAATTATTTATTTTAGAGTAAAATTACTGTATGCCACTGTTTTTCATGCAAATTTACAATACCTACATATTGCAGATACCCATACAATATTGCTCCACCAAGCTTTCATAATTTGCAGTTCAAAGATAATTACAAGAATTTATCTATCTGCATAATTTACTGCAATAAAAATTAAGTGCTTCAGGCAAATTTAAAAATGAGATGATCGCTAGGGGAATGACTTTTTATAACAAAAAACTTTATTAGAATTAAACTAAGGTAGGATATATTAAGCTTCATTAGAAACTCGCTATTACTTTAAATATGAATAATAATTACAGATTAGCGGATCAATATATTAAAATTGTCAACTATTTTATTTTAAATAATTAATTATTCAACTTTGATATGATGGCAATTGGCAAGATTTTTGTCTGCATTAAAGATGTAGGTGATTTTTAATTATTAAGCCACCAAATAAAAAAATTGTAAATATGAATGACGCTAATTAATTTGTAACAGTTATTGATGTTTTGGAATACTCGCAAACGAGTGTTACATATAGACGCATAAAATAGGCATGTTTTTAAAGAGAGCGTGTCATTTTTTTGTGCAGAGTAAATTTGCATTAGTTGAGGTATCATATTACCAAGTAAATTCCTAATAGAGTCCTAAAATTCAAAGGGTTTTAGTTTAATAGTGACATTTATTTTGACTTTCTGTAACATGAATCATGTGGACTCATGATGCAGAATCTAATATCCTTTGCTTGTCGTTTAAATATTTTTCGTAGACGTAACCAGCAACCGTACAAATTATGTATAAAAAATGATAAATTCAGTTGATTAGACAATTTTTTTTACAAAAATATTTGAAATTCTCTCAACTTACCTGAATTATTATATTAAGTAATATGTTGGTTTATTTATTGATATATTTATTTTTATTACTTCATGTAGTGGTATATTTATATAATATAATGAAACTCAGAGTAAACGAACATATTTCATTCATATTGAACGAGGTCGATGTAGCAACAAACACGGTGAGTCGTATAATATTCAGAGGCATGTCTGTGTAGTGTTTGATAGAATGATATTTCATGGAATAAATTCCAATTGTAGTTTTCTGACAGCATCGATATGCCACCGTTCCAGCAAAAAAGGCCAACTCCATTCTAATATCACAAAAACAACTTCAAACAACACTACTCATCTTTTACATCATACAACATGGATAAGAAACATTTTGTATTTTCTAGTAACCCTGTATTGTGCTTCATTTCAATCCATGTGTTTTTTTATAGTTATTTTCGCCCCGTGTATGGAGCTTTCACGTTAGAACTAATTGTCACTCTAATATTAAACATTTTTTTATTTTTAAGAAAATGAAATACAAAGCTTAGATAGGGACAGAATTAAAACTAAGCTGATCGCATTAAATGTGCCAAATTTGTAAGAATGGGTAAACTTGAGAGAATTTCATACATTCATGCATTCCAACAGGAATCCATATAACAATTGAAAATTCAATTAATGAAACTTTTCAAGTATAGCAATCAAAGCCGACTACGTCAATTTATAGACCTTGGGACAAATCGACATACATTTCTAATAAAGAAAAACTAATTATCTAATGAATCATCACATCGAAACCGGTTGTAGGTCATTTTTTTAAACTCAATCTTTGACTAGAGTAAAAAAAAAATGGACATTATAAAATGAGTTTAGGTCAGTTTGTCGTTCGCCCTGAATATGTTTTTAGGATATTCGCTTTATGACTTAGAAAATGTAACAAAAATGCATGCCTTACATATAAATCCATAAGTTGATTAAAAGTATAAAACTGAAAAAAATATATTTTAAGGCCTTGCAATAATATGTAAAACATTCCAATAATCGTAATAATTAATACAACTTAAGCGTCTGAAATAATATGCACTTTGTATATCAGTGAGAAAATTAAACAATGATAAGTAATTTTTAAATCATTTTTATTCATGAAGAGAATATTATTTCTTATTTATTTATTCGTTCGTTAGCTGGGTAATAGCTAACCAATTTATTCGCCATGAGTGATTAATTACTTACATCGTTAATCGTGATTAATTAATCACGATTCCCATTGAAATAACACATTTGCTTACCATCATAGAATAAGGAGTCAGTTGAAGCTTCAATAAACTAAATAAAATATTTATTTTCCAGTATTTAGGTACTCATAAAATATAAATGTATTTTTATTAGCGATTTTTTAATGATTCATATGGTATTTTAAAAAAAGTCTGAAACATATTAAAATAAAACATATCTACCGTTTGAAGCAATACATGATGTACAAGCACATAATAAATTATTTATTACTATTAATATACAGTTACATTTACTAGATGAACAGTTCACTATCTCTTTTGATATGAGAATCACCCAGTCTCTCCCAAAAATTCAATTTCGTTAAACGAAATTCACTTCACTGAAGAGAGGATTGTTTCGCTACACCATTTGTTTCTATAATATATTCATTACTCTTTTTCCATGTCAGAATATGTATTGTTTTAAAAATATAGAAAATAAAATTTAGATAAATAATTTTATTTTTTGTTATTTTTCATTCCATGAATTCAACTCATGTTTATCTTCAATAAAACAATTTATTAGCCATCGTTTTGTTGTAGGTGAAAATATGGAAAACATTTAGTCTGATTATGTTTAATATTTGATATTTATAAACGGCAGGAGTTTAAAGTGTTAATACAAAAGCTCTGGTAATTGTTTCATGTTATTTGTTTTCGTATGTACATGCTACAAGTATAATATATGTATATATGTATTATATCAGATTAATATTCATTTTTGTGCTAATTCTTCAAGTCTGTCTTATAATCAAATGAACTCATCCTGATAGTAATATGAAATTGTTGAAATAAATAGTAAAAGTGTGTTTTGTAATATTTAAAAAAATATAATACATTTAAAATAAATAATAAAACAATAAAATTTATTAAGAATCGAAAGTAGTTTTTTACACTGTTTCAACTGAAAAAAAATTCGATACTAATTTGATTCTATCAATTTCCTTAATTTGCAACATATATATCGCAAAATCATTATATAATATAATATAAAAGCTCATCTTAGAATATATGGAAACGTAGAGTAAAATTAATCTTCAGTTTTATTTTCATATGTATTATGGGCGTACCAATAATATGTTGGGACGTATTCATTTATATGCTTCGATTTCTTTCCAAACTCGTCGTTTTATGGCCACCGAGATGAAGACTTGCTAGTTCCATAATCGCTCATATTATCGGGAGCGTAGAAGTGTTAGCGTATTCTGAAACATGTTATTAATTTTAAATTAAGTTTATATTTGATTAACATATAAGTCATATCATTTTTTCGGAAAGCTTCCAAGCCTCATTTTTATAACAGAACTATTGTCAGCGAATATATTAACTATAATAATTAATGTGTATAATTTTTGCATTTATTGTTTTAGATGTTTCTCTTCTTCTAATCTATATAATAATTGTTTTTGTCTACAAAACTTTAAGAAAGAATCTTACCAATTCCGTTAGGGTTATATCCTTAAATGTGATTTTTTATAGGCACTGGTTATTTAGGTTAGGTGACTTAAAGTGGGGACATACTGAGCTCTCGTGATCATATGCAACCTCAGATTTATTTATTCACAATCACTACAAAGCCACCTCGTTTTTTGATGATTGGAAAGATGGACATATTTATTTTATTTATCCTTAATCTCGTTTCGTTTGAACACGATGTTTAATGATTTTCAATAAATGCCTTTCAATGCGTATGAAATCTCAAGATATATTGTAATTCGAAATGAATGCAGAATATGTGTGTATATGAATATTTCAGTCATCTTTTCAAACTTTACCCTTTTCAGCGCTTTTTAAATACGACACAACTGAGAAGCTTTAATGTAAGTAATTCAATTTTTTCTATTTGAAATGAGCTGATTTTTAATTATAAATTGTTTTGATACATTATATATAACAATAGATTTCAAATTTCTGTTGGAATATAATTTCAAAGTCAAACTGAAGGTCATTCAATTTAATTATACAATAAAATGTAAATGGCTGTTCGCCACTGAGTGAATGCATTTCGTATTCCGTCTCGGCCCTTTTTCCCCCGATAAGATCTCGGAGCGAGCGATCGTTCCCCTCACCCATAAAGACGCCTCGTCCTCCCTTGCTCACTGCTGATAATTGACTCAATTAGGACTCCAATGATACAAACCAGATGTGGTCACATAGCATTTTTGTCTCTCGTCATTTACCTATACAATCCACTCGAGGTGTTGTTATTATCCGGCGTAATGACAAAACGTATCTGCGTATGTGTTAGGGGTCGATGAACGAAATAAGCAACGCAACCCAAATATCTGAATTCTTTTTTTAAGTGAGTTGTTTTTAAGCTGGAAGATTTTATTTCGGATGCCATTAATTCTGCATAAACGCAGTACAATCTTTCTCATAATATTCTTTTGCATAAAATAAAATTGTATATACTAAATATTCATACATTATCGAAATAAAAAGACAGATTCTTTCAATTTTTTTTTTACTATCGTTTGTTAAAAATAACGATACCTCCTGATAAAAACTACATTATTTTGGAAATAAAAAATGCATTTTTTAAAATGTTTTCAATGCGAAATTTAAATGACAACATCACATGCATTGTCAAAATAATCCCCATTGAAATTAAATAAAAATAAATCATTTTTATATTTCAATGTTATGTTTATATTTAAGTTTTTTTTCTCACCACAAAAAATACAGATAACATCAGTCAAAGCTTTCAACATTATCTTTTTAATCAAAAGATTTCGTCACTTAAGATGCGGTACGGCTTTAATTAGAACTAGAATACATACATTTATGAGGTTAATATCCTTCGCATAGCTGTATTACAAACTACTAAAAAAATATATGTTTGCCTGTATATTTTTTTTCAAATTAAAAATCTGATATTTTGTGAATCTATTTTCAGTACAAATCGCTGTTATGTAAAACGGAAATCAGTTAACTATGAGTTATCATTGTGAACACGTGTACACTCCATAAAAATTTATTGCTCGCCATAAAAATGTATCTCAGTAATAATTGAAACAATTGAAACTAGATTCAAATCAATATTGCTGCTGGGCTGTGTGTTGATTTGAGTTTAAAATGTGATATATCAATGAATGACATTTGTCATGATTTTCACTCAGCCATATTAGAACAGTCATTAATTCAACTGGGTAAATATCTTCCTATATTTGTTATATCCATATGGTGAGTAGATTATTTGGGTCATCTAACGCTTGATACATATAACGATTTATTATTAAAGCTAGTTTTATTAAAGTATTAGTCACAAACTAGATTAATAGAAATTCACAAAAAAAATGACTTTTTAATATTTCATTAAAGAAGTAGTAACGTGTGATGTTTACAATACAATATTACGTATTTGTAGGTATATACAAACAAAAGTTTCGATGAAAAAATAACAATGCAAAAGAACTATTTATTAATAACATATAATTAAAATTGAATTAATTTTTTTTGTGAAAAAAATTAAATACAAACTGCTATTGATTAAATTAGCATTTACTTGGTAATACTCCATTATAACACAGTGAAAACAAACTGGAAGCTGTTATCACTAATATTTCAATTTGGAAAAAAACAACCTTTATAAGTATAATTTGTAAATGAAACACTGTATCAATATTATTGTAATATTAATTAAGAAGTAAAATATTGTTGACTGAAAAATGTTTTGGGAGGTCTGATTTGGAATATTTATGAATTTAAATCACATACAAAGTTGCCAACTTATTAAGTTCGTTACCGAGTTCATTAAAATTTGACTTTTATTCGCGACAAGTTGATTCGCCAGTAACTTTTTAATTTATTGTTATTTAAATGATAGGTACTGGATGATTTATTTTTTACGATGCTAAATTCACCTTAGTGTGAGCACATATTTAAATATCAAACATGTTTATAGAATGTGACATTTATGATAAAGGTAAATAACAATTATTACGTTAAGCCTCTTCATTCTTGGTGTTTAGGTATTTTATTATTGAGGAATATTTAATATCATTTAAAATATAACGACTTTTTATAGTAGTTATCGTGATATAATTACAAAAATCATACCAACATTAAAAATTGTTATTATTGTCGAAAAGCTTTTACAAAAATATCATACGGTTATCCCAGTAGATAATAGCAAAAACACACATACATATAAGACCCCTCATTCAGTTGAGTTCATCTGAGGGAAGGGTGAGTGAGATATTGTAAAAACAAGTTTGTAAAAAATGTTATTTTTGTCATTTAAAAAATATTTATGTTTTTTTACATGTTGGAATTTTATTTTAAAACAATCATTTATAAAATACAAAAAAAAAATAACTACACTACGAACAGTTCAAATTTTTGCGGATATAGTAATTTTTAAATAAAAAAGTGCTTTCCTAAATTTCCGTATTGAAATAACTAGATTTGCAGACTAATTCTTACGTTATATAATTTAAATCGAAAATTACTCGATACTCAATGACACACGAATGGATTATTTATAATAAAACTTACATACATATACGTCTCAATACCTAGAGATACCTCATGTAATTATTGAAAAAAAAATGGATTTAAGGCAAAATCGTATGGCTTTTATTAGACTTTCTACTAGACTCAATGCAGAATACGTGTATTTTTAAGTTAGTTTATGTAATACTTTTTTATTGTGCTGCAAATATTAATATTTTATTTATACTTATTTTATTATTTATTTTATGAGGTCCTGTGAAAGAAGTGAAAATTAATTTCGCAATTATTACAATAATATTATTATATTTTTAAAAAAAGTTGATAATGCTCGCGATGAGCGAAACTGGTCAAATATGTTGTGCAAATAGTACTAAAAAATATTTTTATTTTTTAAAATACTTAATTAATTCATTAATTAAAATCATTAAAAAAAATAATGAATAACTCAGCTATAGAATGTTTATAGCTATAAAAGTTTTTGTTATTTTATGTTTTGTATCTTTGTACAAATTGAAAAATCGAATTTGATAATGGACATTTAATTACATCATTGTTTTGTTTCAAATCAGTATCGTTATAAAAGCCACAAAAGATTAATTCAGGTAGCTAGTTACGTTCTCACAAACATTATTACCTACTTGTGTAAAGCTCACTTGCTATTCAAGCATTGAAATCGTTAACTTTAAACCGAGCTTTAAGCGTGGTTTATGGTTTACGGACTTCAGCAGATCATAAAACATTTCATGGTTTCCTTATGAGGACATTTAGACGGATGGCACATACCACTCACTCTCGACGGAGACTTGCCCAACGGTAGCTGAATCTTTATCCGTTTCTTACAATGGTATTTTTATTTAGAATAAAAATCGACGAGTCGTCTCCGCATTTTTTTTTTCATCAATCTTATTTATGATCTTTCATAACGTGATTAAAAATCTTAAAAAATCTTTACCCGTTTTTACCGTTGTTTAATAATAAAAATTCAAAAAAAAATATTCAGCCGTATAATTATCATCTTAAGATTAATTACTAGAATATATGTTAAGTAAAACATATCTTTCTTGAATGATCCAATTTAATGAAAACAGCCAGATTCATTTTCACGTACTAAATTCGAAAGCTTTTGTACAGTTATTTATTAATACACAAAGAGACTATTTTGATAATGTATATAACTCACATGATGCATTAGTTACCATAGTTTGCTTTCGTGGTAGATCTCACGAGTTCTAATCCCAGTTAAAACAACATTTTTTTTTAAATCGACTAATCTATTCTTTTGGAACGCATGTGTAATCGTGATAGCTTAACTTTCTCTTTCGTCTATCCGATTATAAAAAACACTACCTATCTACTATTTTTGTCCTCACCTTATACTACTCACCTTACAATTTGGATTTCTAAAACATTACCCATTTAAGCTTTTGAGTTTAAGCATTTAAGTTTTTGTGTTTTTGGTGGCTACCCAATTTTAACTATGTACAAATTTACGCTACGATTTTAGATTTTGTAGATATTTTATAATTATAAATCATTTTATAAAATGAATGTAGTATGTTTTAATAAGTATTGTGTTAATATGAAATATAAGGATATTTTCTGAAAAACACTAGTATGCAAAAAAGTTGTTGTTGTTTGACTTATAAATAAGAACCACGTTCATTTCATAATATTTTTTCGTAAGTAAAACTACTTAAAATAAGCAAAAAGTTTCTCGAATGAAATGTGCTGTGGCTTTCACCCTTCCACACATCCAAAAGTTTACAAACATTCACCATATGACGTAAGTTTTGTCAAAGCCTGGGCGTCTGATTAAATCCGCCTTACCTAAGAATATCACCCTCACACACGAAGACTATGTACGGCAGGCATACCCAAAGAGAATACTCATCAAGTCTTTCAAAACTTTTGGTATAAACCATAAAGTAAAAGTTTGATCTATCTTTCGAGAATACTCAAACTTTCTACCCTAGAAATTCGCTCGGGGCGCAAAAGCCCATTTACTTTTGGGCCCCTGTAAGCCCAAGCACCTACTCTATCGTGATTAAACTTAATTAAAAATGTTATGTTTCATTAAGACTACAAGAACATTATTTCTTTTAAAATAAGATTAATATAGCTCGGCTTCTTAGCTTTTAGTTTACTGAATTTTTATAATGAATAAAGACGGAATTACTTTCAATTACACTAATAAAATAAATACTTGTTACTAATTACGAACCTTTCAGTTATGCCAGTAACATGAAGTATCATAAGAAAAACAAAATATAATTTCGTTAAATAATGATGAAATCACCATTATGCTTACTTAATTGTCGTAATTATTCTTTTAATTGAATATAATTTTTCTTTTTCATATATTTTATTACCAATATACTAAAATTAATTTTATGAAGAAGGACCGAGATGTTTTTTAAATATCTTATGTAACAATGTCTGTTAGCTTATAAACTTCCACGTTACTCTATTTTTGTGGAGAAAATTTTATTACAAAAGCCTTTTTTGTATTAGCTATCAGTAATCGGGAGTTAAAATTAATAATTTTATAGGGGCAGCTTAAATAAAAAAAAAATATTTGAGCGAAACGTATATGGTAAAATTAATTCTTAGATATAAATATTGTATGATATTAATGTAGATTAATTCTGTTAATATTACAAACTAATATTTAAAGTACAGAGAGTTTTTTTTTTTTCTAAGAATTATATAATAGTATTAATAAAAATAGTAAAATGTATTTTTTTTTAAGCCAGATAAATAAATAAATTCTCAACATTTTCCTAAATAACTTTGAATACATTCAATTCATATCAACTCCTAAAATATGTGTATACTATACCGTCAACGGATACATAAAACTTGTGATATATATAACACAATACTGTTCATAGCCTAATTTTTTGATAGCTCTCAAACTATTAAATTTTTTGAAATATAAAAAAAAAGAAACCACACTCTTACTTTTCCTTAAATCTAACTAAGCTAATCTAAAAGTAAATAGTCATATATTTTCTTGAGACACAGTTTGCTGTTGAATGAAAAATAAATATTTTTTTTTAAAATATTTCAAA
This sequence comes from Himalopsyche japonica, assembly GCA_028555115.1. Classification (NCBI taxonomy): domain Eukaryota; kingdom Metazoa; phylum Arthropoda; class Insecta; order Trichoptera; family Rhyacophilidae; genus Himalopsyche; species Himalopsyche japonica. The sequence goes on from JAHFWJ010000461.1 coordinate 1,437,017, forward strand.
TACTATTTTGTTTATCATATTCAATTGCTACGAATTATTAATTAATATTAAATCGTAAATAATATAATATTTAAATTTTATTTCTAGCCCACACCACTGATTTCAAATAAATTTGTACAGAGAAAACATTCGAGTACATCTCTTATGTTACGGACGAGATTCCGATCAACTCAAAATTAAATCATGCAACAAATTAACATAACTCACGTATAATTAAAAAGCCTCACAAAATATACAAGCGGTATCGTTTTCGTAGAACAATATTTAAGCTATACAACATGGAATGAAGATCTCCATTTAATATGTTTAGATTCCGTAGCAGTAGCAATGTTCTAGAACCCCGTTGCGTCGGCCATCTTGGCTACAAGCAATGTGAGCCCCCTGATTGGTCGGCTTGATATAAACATGGTTGCCATGCGTCGTTACAATGGAGATTTAAAAGAGAAACTGTCAACTTCTTTCACTCCCCTTTCGTTCCGGAACGCAACAACAGCCGACCGTTTTAAACGAATTTCACCTCTATGTATATAATACCAAAGATATAAATTTGCTTGTTGGGAGAGATGTTATTTCATTTTCTCAAAATGATCATTCTATTTTTAAAGATTCAAGTCCAGAACGTTTATTTGAACGCTTGGCTGGTTAAGAAGAGACGACGATAGGGAAGGTTGAGCTAACCATTTTTGCTTATGCAGCAAAATTCTTTGCTCTCACAATAATAAATTTGAATATATTTCGCAAAACATTACTTACTATAAGCTAGATAAATTTCTTAAGAAATCCACTTACCTATAAACTGAAAAATACTAAATAATATTACTATCCGATTGTTAACTGCTATTATCGGCATACTTATTAATTCAAAATGATACCTAATTAATTCACAAACCTAGCAATTTGTTCATATAATCTTCCATTGAGAATAATATGAACATGAAACTCAGAATTCAAGCATATAAAGTTTTTTATGAGTACTGATTGTAAGTATTATGTTGGCTATTTAATTTATTACTAATGAGTCTAATGATAGACTTTTCTGGTTATATTTGTATTTTAATTGTTTATAAGATTTCTGAAACGATAATCAGAGAAACTAACCCTTCTGATCGCTTAGTGGAGCTCTTGCGTCTTAGTTGTTAATTGTATATTAATAATATATTAGTTTCTTTGTAGTTCAACACTTTAAGTTCCTATAGATAGGTGTTGTTTATATCGCTTTTTAATAAAAAATCGATTCATATCTTTCCCTATTAACTTGGATCATTAAAAACACTTAATATTCGTTATTTTATAATTAAAGATTCTATCTAGTAGTAACCATGCACTTACGGAGACTCGTTTGTGGAAAAAGATTATATCTATTACGATTACGCACATCATGGGTGACAAACCATTACAAGGTAATATCTATTATTATAAAATAGCCAATTTATTAATGCTCAGATTAATTAATTGCATTCAAGGATATAATTAAAAATTCATAATGTGTTTTAAAATGTAAAAGGTACTTAAATATTTACTAAGCACTGTGTTGCAATATATTATATATATATATATTGTGAATGGTAATGTTATATTGTACATGGACACATATTTTCAATATTTAATTAAATTTGGTATATTCCGAATTGTAATACAATTTTTAAGGTGATAATTTACAAAAGTGTCAAGCATTTTTGAGGAATATTTTTATACTGTCAAGAGACATTGTATTTAAAAATGTTTTTAAAATATGATGATTTTTAGATCATTCTTCATTTTCCAAATTCGTCATTTTATGTAACAGTTGGACAAATATAATAGCAATGTTAATCTTTAATCTTTAAAAAAGAAGAAAAAAAACAAATATTGGAATGAGGTATTTACTATTCTGTAGTGCAATCATGCAGTTAAAGAAATTTATATGATATATTCCTAATTTATGGTATTAAAATTATATATAAAATATGTTAAAAAGTTGATAAAATGAAAACGTCATGGTTTATAATAATGAATACCGCAGGTTTCCCACTTCTATGGTGACTAGCTTTTTATGTTGAAATATTTTATTATAAATGGTCATACAATGATGTTTTATGTTTATATTTGTGATTTTTAATCTATCCAAAACTTATTACAGACTTAGAGACTAACTTCGATTAATCGGTATTGATCTGACTCAGGGTAAGAAGCAAATGACAATAGGTCGTATTTTAGCTCTTCAGTCCCGGGTGACTTGCGCCGGTTTTAATTAAGACATTACAACGTCAAGTCACCCGCGCGGCTTGTTCGCTGAGCATTAGAAGCGGGCGTATTCAAAGTGCGGTCCGAGGCCAAGAATAATAAAAATATGACCTTCAAATATAATAAATTCCATATAAAAAAATATACATTTTATACAAGATCTGAAATTTTAAATCGAATTGACCGCGATTTCTACTTTATTCATATATGTATGTGTTATTCATCTAGAGTCTATGAATCTCGTTGACAACTAAAAGGATTTATTCATATTTATAATAAAAAAATCGATGTCGTACCAATAACAATAAGTTAACTAAGTAACTAATTTGATTATTTGTAAAAGTAATCAAAGGTAAGTTAATGAGAACATTTGTGTAATTACTTTTTTTGTAAATAATTTCAAAATAAAGAGATACCAATTTGAAAAAAATAGTTATTTAATAACTTAAATTTATTAATCATGATATTTTAGCGTGTTATTTTGAAATGAATGTTCTGCCAACTAGCAACCGTTTCTGAAATTATTGAATGTGTTATTTTTTCTGGACGATTTTCTAATCATAAAATATTTAACATCATCAATACTTTGCAAATATGTTATAATATCAATTTATGTTTGTTTAAATTATAATTAAGTTATGACCTTTTGAATGTATCAGTCAAATAATAAGATGTCTTTTTACGGCTTGGTTTTTGTTAATAATCATAACATCGTTACCGTTTTAATTTTGCTAACTGATTGTCTTGTTATATTTGTTCCATCTTATTTTGTGAGAGAAATTCTGTAAATACACAAATAATCAATTTATAAATTGTGAAAGATTGGAAAAATAAGCGATGAAAATTATTTAAATTTCATAATGTTAAAATACAATTTCAATGCATACGCAAATTTTAGTGCCATAAATTAAAAGGCATCGTCTGGTATATTAAATAAAATTTTAGCCTCATTCGCTTGGGTGGTCCAAAGATCTTTTTTTTTATTTTCATATTTTTTTTAAATTGGAAATTAAAATTAACCGTCGTTATTTTATTTATCGTATTTTCTTACTGGAAATCTTGTGACATTCAAAGTTGAATATTTTCGGATATATTCAATAAAACAATTTTTAACCTACCATGTATTATATTTATAACAAACGATAGCTTTATTAATTCTTTCGGTAATGTAGTGGTCTTGTGCAGCTATTTTTCTTGCCAAAGTTAAATATTGTAAGGGAAACTTAGCAAGATGATTGTGATAAGATAATCTTCAACGTAAATAGGAATATATTAAACAAACTATGAATAAAAGAAATGGTCAGACAAGTAACTGTATCAACTTTCCTCACTTGACAGGTTCTCATAACAACAATGTAATCAATTTATACGTGCAGCTAAATTAATTTATTTATTATAGGATACGTGTATCAAGTAGTTTTTTTATTAATTAATGAATAAATTTTATATTATGTGGTAATTATGTGAACGTGTTTAAGTCTAAAGAAATAGAAAAATATGTCTAATAAAGACTCGCCAGAAAGGGAGTAATATGATTATCTTACGTTTTATGTCATTACACAGTAAATAATTATAATATAATTCATATTGATGATTAAAAAGTAATACGAAAGAATTACAACGTATAAAATTTGCATTTATGTGTAGGTATTTACTAGTTTTACTCTTTCAAAGTATGCTTATTTGTTTATTAACTTAAAATTGATTCAAATAATTTAAATGTATTTTACGGGGATAAAATAACATCGAAAATACATTTTAGCGTTAAAGTTTTATTATATTAAAGAGTCAAAAAGGTGTAACATTAACTAACATAGAAGTGAAAGCTGTCAGTAATGCATTCCATTTGAAAGTGAGTCAAGCAATTTCACTTAAATGTTTTTTGACTAGTAAAAACTAAATAGAAAGAAGAGAAACAGCCTCAATTTATTTTATACCCAGCGCATTTACCTATCACCCTTATGTTTATGTAGCTATCTACAACAGTTGAGCCCCGAGCTTTTTCAGTCTGTCGTTTCGATGGAAACAATTGCCCACCCCTGCCTGCTTCGTAGGAGATTGAACAGTGCGAGTAAGAGTAAATATCTACAACCCCCACGATCAAAAGGCGTCCCTTTATAGAATCTTATAACTAATTTAAAATTTGTTTTGAAAGAAAAACGATTTTCAAAGATGTATATAAAATGATATCAACGTTGAATACTGTTGATAAAATAAAAAACAATCAAGATTGGCTTGAATAAATTTAACTATCATATAATTGACGATCTTCACTTATTGATATCGTTTTTGTATATACCTAGGATCTATTTACTCTTGATTGTGAACCAAAAAAATCTGTTGTATTTTTATATTAATAAGCAATGCGTTCATAAAGCAAAGTTTTTTAGCTATAAGGATATATTAAAAAATCGCTTTTGGTTAAATTGTTGTAATTATGTGATTTCAATACTCACATCAAGAGTCATTATAGATTCTTAAAAAATATGTTGGCGTAACTATTATACTTTTAAGGAAATACTTATTGAATTATTGATTTGCCTTACTGCTTTATTATCAGGATTGGAATGCCAAAATTTTCTTGTCAAAAACTTAAAAATTAACGAAAAATACTTCAACAAATTAAACTATTATATCATTGTAGAAAAAACAACACATTCCGTTATTTTTTTGAAATATTTTTTTTCATTTATTATTTACTAAGGATTTTTTAAAATATAAGTTGTTTTGATTAAAAATAATTTAAGCAATAACTTTTATGAAAAAGTAATATTCGTCATGATGATAACTAAATTCTCACAGAAATATATTTCCATTTTGTTATTTTGAATCCCACCCAAGCACGCCATTAGTGTGGAGCATATACAAGTGAGAGTAAATACTACCCTCGTATTGAGGGATAGGCAATGCTAAGAGGCTAGTAATTTATTTATGACGTCAGTGGTTAGTGACGTTGCGTCACGTAGATAGTAATGATTGCGGTCGGTGCAGTGATTACGTTGGACACATGGTATGCGTCAGCTGCTAAGCAATGGACACTCCATGTTAATTAACCAGGGACGGATAAGCAGCCTTAATCCGCGATCGTCTTATAAGGCCACCATTCCACTGAAAAGAAACAAAAAATATATATTTATTAATATTGATAACAGAAAAAATATTTTGTGACAAAATTTAGGAAGAACATGTCCGTTATTGATATTATAATGCATTCAATAAATAAATTACTTCAAAATTCATTAACATAATGTGCCTAATTATGGTAATGTAAATTATAAATTATTATAAGCATATACAAGGCTTTGTAGTTTATTTATTTAATGCGTTTAGGATTTTTCTCTAAGCATGACTAAAATATTATTCATCTTTATATATTCAATAGTAAATTAATTTATAGTAATAGAATATTCATATTATGTACAATAAATAACACTAAATGTTTATTATGTAAATAAGTTCTTCCCACTAGAACGCATTGCTATGAATGGTTTAAAGCATTTCCTCAATAATTACGTACCTACTGCTTATAAAATATAAGTTATTAATAATCGCAACAAAATTGCTTACTTCGATCATATATGTAGTCAAATCGCAGTTTTAAAAGTCATAAGCGATACATTTATCAAGTCTAATGACATTAGTTTAAATTTCATAATTTTCTGATCAACTTATAAGTAGCCAATCAATACTTTGTACTTACTTTGTTGGTTTCGATCTTTTTGTCTGGTAAGTGCAGACAATCCATTTCAATACATTTGGAAACTGAAAATTTCTAAAATAACACACTCAATTCATGATTGTAGCTTAGCTGTGACATATTGTTATTATTGTACAAAGATATGCAATTTTTTTAAATATCTTGCTTTCGGCGCTATCAATGTTCTTCGATTGTTTTATTTTATCATAACACCTACTGTCCTATCCTGGAAAACGTGAATTTCAAAATTTAATTCTTTATAGTTTACTATGTTTTTTTGTAAATTAGTTAGAATAAAATAAAGAAGTCTGGTTTATTTGCTTCTATCTGACTTTTTTTTGAAAGGTATTTAAATTTCAAAAACAAGTATTTGACTAACCTTCTTACATTTCACCGGCGAAAAATGTGACTATTTACTTCATAGTTTAAATAACAAAACAACTAAAAAATATCTTTTCTTTTTTTAATTTTTTTTTTATGAATTATTAACATTTTTTTTTAAATTTGAGTTTAATTTTGATAAAATTGTTATGAATTCCTGTCTTTCTATTCAGAGTGAATTCGTATTTACTTACTGAATATTTCGTTGGACTTGTATATTTCCCAAAACATTATGATAAAAGGTTTCGGCCCGAGGTAGGATGGCGGGCGTTATTTGGTAGGAAGGTACATAGAAACGAGCAGTTAGTGAGAACAGTTGCGGGGCAAATGACCGAAAGAGATAAGCCACCTTTTTATCTGCCTAAAAGGGAGGATATTCAACCCTTTTGTTCAACATTATCGCCATAAAAAGGAACGATGTACTTTATGCTCATGTATTTTTTTACTTAAAATTATTTGCTTTTAAATTTCAGATTGTGTCAGTATCAAACAAATTCTGTCTAGATATTACAACGCATTTTTATGAAATAACTTACTTTCTTTTTATGAGGCGGCGAGAAAGATAATATTTTAATCCGTAGGCCGAGGTAATGTGTCCACCTTTCAACCTAAAATACGATTCACAGAAATGTGATAGGCAAGGACAATATCTTTGATATTTGATATGAATGAGTACATTCTAAATACCGGTGGGAGTGTACAAGTAGTTTTAAGCAACGCAGACGCATGTACTATAAATACTCAAAAAATATTTATCTTACCGATAATTCGACAATAAATAAAATATTGGCCTTTTTATATTTATTATAAATATAAAATATTATTATATATTAAAGTGACGAAATTTCAACTGTCCGAATGTACATTTTGATTTTTTTTACCACCAATTATATATCATAACTATAAAATATTTTTTTTTAATATAAACGTGGCAATGAAATAGTATGCCGAGTGAATCTTTGTCAATACAATAACTTCAAATGTAATGTAACGGGTCTAAAGTGACCGAAAAAACGGTGTGACGACCAATTGATAAAAAATCTTTTCAGAAAGGTTTCAAAATTAAGTAAATGAGTTTATTTATACTGTGTTTGTTGATACTTCTTCACAAAGATACTGTTATGTTAAACAGACTTTCTCTAACAGTTCTTTCAAACAACAGTAAAATCCACGATTTTTTATAAGCAACGGAAGCTTTGGAGAAAAAAACACTTTTGTTGGCAACTTAACCCATTTTTTTCAGCTAGATTTTACAAGCGTACAAAAATATTCATGTCTCTTCATAACAGTTTCCTTACAAGATGATTTTTTTTGAAATAAAGTTCTCGCAAAAAAAGTTAAGGACATTTTGGAACATTGTTGGAAATCTCAACTGAATTGGGTCACAAAAAATTAAGGGTTGCTTTCGACAACTTTCTACGTGATAACAATATAGAAGGCGACAACCGGGGGAGGTTTTTTCAGGCTTTATTTACCACCCCCACAACGTCTTACCTACCCCGCGGGGAGAAAGCTAAAATGGGTCGGGTTAAAGGGGCAATTTATATTCCTCATATTTTTCCATTGAGAATTTATTTTTTTCTTCACCAAGTTTATTTATGAGAAACGCACGCGCGTTCCTTCCCTATAGGTGGCGATTTCGTTTTATTGTTTGGGACGTGTTGTTTTTTCTGGTTATTTTCTCTATTTTTCGGAGACACTTTCTAAGCGAATAAATTATTGTAACGAAGATTTCTCCCGTATAAAAATTTTTTACTTATTTTTTTGAGACATACTTTTTTATTTATATAATTTTTTAAAAGAAACTTATTATTTACCTACTATGTATTAATAGAAAATAATAAAAAATTTTGTTCGTACTATATTGCTATATGCATATAAGTAATCATAAGTTCCTTTGAAACTAAATATTATCTCTGCTATTTTAGTATCTGTAAGTATGTAATTTATTTTTCTGAGAGTTGTTTTGAAAAAGAATCACATTTGACTGTCAGCATGGTATCATGTAACTTTTTAAGTGTATGTATAAATAAAATTTTTGTTCATCATTTCACTATGTAACATTAATAATAAAAGTAAAATATATGGATTAATTCAAGACAATAAGTTTTATTAAATATTTTAATAATATACAAAATTGTTCTCGTTATATTTTTATTGTAAGTAGCTGAAAAGGGTAACAGTGAAAATTCTCAAGCTTTATTTGAAATTATGCATCTCGTTAGAAGTGTCTTATTATGGAAAAGAACGAAAACGAGGCGTTTGTTAAATAACAAAATGAATATCCGCTTCTTCTGGCGGTAATTTGAATTCATGAGCTTTTGAAATGTTTTCGCACAATTTCTCGTCGTTTCATTGCTACAAAAGTACATTCAGCTTTAGTTCTTCTTCACAGCAAAGTTTGTTTAACGTTTCAAAACCACATGTTTTCTATAAATATTCGATATAATACATGCATTTAAACTAACTTTAGTACACGCATTGTCTTCAATACTTAGACGTAGGTACTATCAAGTATGATATAAAATGATTATTTTTATATTCTTTTACTCTTAACGTAAATATATTATTGATTGACTTGGCATTCACTTGGTAGAACTCCATTATAACACGATGAAAAAATAGCAATGTATTTTAGTTCTACAAAATTATTTTTAACAAATATAGTTGATAGCTCGGTTTAGATATTTCGGCTCACGCCATCGTCAGAACTACGATGGCGTGAGCCGAAATAGCTATCAATTATATTTAAAAAAAAAAAATTGTAGAACTAAAATACGGGATAATAATATAATACGGGATAATAAGGACGGAAGTGATCCTTCTGGATCACTTCCGTCCCACATATAATATTATTGTCATAGACACCTATTGTTTCATTTAGAATTTTGAAAATTTAGTGCCAGTGTGTTAAAGTAACAAGCTAGACCGTTGGAACAGGAGAGAGGATATGTTGTGTACCTTTTCTACACAGCTATATATAGATAAGCAAATGTTAGTTTAAGCATAGTTCTGACGATGGCGTGAGCCGAAATAGCTATCAACTATATTTGTTAAAAATAATTTTGTAGAACTAAAATACATTGCTATTTTTTCACCGTGTGGTAAATATATTATTTGATCAAAACTTTATTCCTAGATGTTATTTGTTTTACTGATAGATCAAATAAAAGCATTTTGTATTAACTAATAAACAAGAAGGCAGAAGAAAAAATGTCAACATCACAGAAATGAATGCCGTTGATTACGGAATCGATAAAATATTTGAATAATTAATGTATAGACGTTTCCATTTAGATAATAACTAAATTGTATGCCTTAGTAAGCTACACGCTATAAAATATGAATGCATAGATATAAATAACAACCTTCTTTTATTATGAAGCTATTACAGGATTAATGACTGATAAGACGATAATATGTTTGCAACCTTTGGTTTCCTTTCCTATTCTAAGCAACGTTTCAAATATTTTCGGCAGTGTGAATAAATTATTTTAACCTTAAAATGTTTAATTTAATTTGCATAAAAGGAAGAAAAAAAATGTAACCAATCATTTGGGAATTTTATATGTGTACAAGCGATGAAATTGAATTGACAATTCCTTGGTTTGTTAATCAATGATATATAGCTGTTAGAGTAATACGACATAACATAAAAGCTATTTATCAAATAACTGCTACTATGTCATTTGAAACATTAATATTTTTATTTTATTTTAAGTTTGTTTTTTATATTTTTTAACAATCATATTTAAGTCTATACGTCTATAAGCCAAAACCATTTAATAATGCTTCTTTTAGAGATTTTTTTAACCTATATAATACAACATATTCATATTACACATCCATATGATATAGCGAAACAGTGGTAGGAACATGTTATTCTCTCATTTGCCAAGCTGTATATTTGCTTTAATTTACATGATTATACGTATATATCCAAGTAAATAAGACTTATGTGAAAATACCTACATGTATCCTTGGCTTAATATGCATACAAACAGACGGAACGCGTCGCGGTACCTTGTTAGAATAGCTTTTGTGCTCATCAGTGGGCGGCTAGTAAAACTGGCAGGTGAATTATAGTAGATGCAACGAAGGGTGGAATGAATATTATTCAAACGATACGAGCCACTTGCAAACAAGCCCTTGAAGTGTCTATTGTTCACTGAAATTGAAAAAGCTTGTGTTTGTGGCCGTATCGATATCAAGCATCAAAAAATAGGCAATACTCAGTTACCAGTAATATATTATACGATAAATAAGTAGCAAAGATAGGAACGTTATAAATTGGTAACTCAACTTTCAACATTTTTTCTATTTATGCAGAGAAATATTTTCATAGCGTTTTAAATTTAAGGTTCTAAGATTTAAGTTATTCAGTTTTTGTATCTGTGTACAATGAAGAAATCATAATTATTTTTTAAACTAGTTTAAATCAGTCCGTTTTCTTGAACGAATCATGCAAAAAAGGAATCAGTGTACATCTTTATTCATATTATAATATATTTCGCGCACATTACATCTTATTTTAAAATGGTATTGTTTATTGATTGAATTGGAATTCACTTGGTAGAACTCCATTATAACACTGTGAAAAAAAATAATGTATTTTAGTTCTACAATTTTTTTTTTTTTAATATAATTGATAGCTATTTCGGCTCACGCCATCGTAGTTCTGACGATGGCGTGAGCCGAAATAGCTATCAACCATATTTAAAAAAATAATTTTGTAGAACTAAAATACATTGGTATTTTTTTTTTCACCGTGGTATTGTTTGTCTTCTATCATGCTATGGTATTCTTGAAGACATTTCTGGATCGTGTAGTTTTGTGTATCAAGCATTCACAAACATCGTTTAACTATAATATTGATATATACCAGGTTTTGTTGAGACGAAAGTATAAAACAAACAGCGGGCGGACTCTCAAACGAGATAACTTAGCTTTGCGCGGAACGGGGACCGATCCTCTTATCTCCCATACCTGAGTAGGATTTACTCGAAATGAGAAATTGCTGTTTGTAAGTAGGTACGTACTAGACGTTCTCAAACTATTGAACGAAGCTGTAAATATAAAGCCAAAGTTTTGAGGGTGGAAAGATGGATGGAAATCTTGTTTAATTAAATGCTTAACTGTATACGTACGTTCTACTTGATACAATCACATTTTTATTATATTATATTTTGAGAAAAGTTCTTCTATCGTACTATTTAAGGATTGATATCATAAATTTTATATTTATTTATTTATTGTAATTCAACTGTTTTTAAAGTTTGAATTAAGAGAAGGTTTGTTTTATTGTGTGATAGTATTGTTTTTTTGCCCAATTATTTCTTGAAATAAAACGAACAAAATAAAAAGTTAATAAACTACACTTTTTGAACGTGCTAAAACAATTCAATGCTAGAAAGGCTCATCATATAGTTTTTTTAGCACTAATTATAATGACATTTAAATAGGCGTATTCCATTAAATAAACTAATTGACACATTGAATACGTATTTGAATGAAAAACTTTTTTTAAGGATTGAGTGAAAGTAATAAGTTTATGTGTACGTCTTTCTATTAGATGCTCTATCATGAGTAGAGAGAATTTGAAAGCTCTCAGCCTTTGATGTTCAAAAATAATTTATACGCCAAGTGAAATATGTTGCCAGAAATTGCAACGATGCGTAGTACCCTTCCGCACAAAAGTAATTCAATTTTATTCCAAGGGGTTAAATAAATATATTGGGCAGAAATCCTATTTTATTTATTATTGCAAACATGTTTGTACTTTATCTTATGTGACGCGGCCATGTTATATTTTTGTATATTTATCGTCTTCGAGGGGGATTTAGAAAGGAGCTGAATCGGCAGTATGTAAACATGGAATGCATTCATATTTCTCAAACGAATTTCAAAAATAGATATTATTACGTAAGTATTAGTCGACGGCTGTATCTACTTTAGTATTATATTATATTATGAAATCGGTTATGTGAGTGACCTTGCAAGATATTCTTAAAATTACTGTAGTGCTCTAAATATATATGTTTTCTATGTAAAAATATAATATTTATACAGCGTCGAAATATATTTATTTGGCGAATTATGATCTTTGTAAGAACTACTTTTTAGTCAGAAGTAAAATGATTCATTGAATATAGTGTTACATTTTTTTATTAATTATAAAATACGCATTTTATAGATGCCTTCTCTTTTTTCTAAAATGTTTAATTATATACCACTTATTATGGTTATCGATTAAAAGTACACAATTAACGTTTAATTAAAACGTATTTTACATATTATAGATGAAAAATAAGGAAAATATTATAGGTTAAACATAGAATTTATAACTAATTATTCATGAATGTATTGTTACGCTTGAATAATTAATATTGTATTCTCAATTATAATGTATTTCATAATTCACTATTTAGTTTATGAATGTAGGTAAAAATATGAAAAAGAAATTTAATTTGTTAGTTTATGCCTTCCTGGATTTGGATAGATATATATTTGTAATTTGTCTATAAAGAATAAATAGAACTGTACATGTAATGTAATATTTTATTGTTCCTTCGAACATTATTGGTTCTTCGTATATTTCTTAAATCAAAGCACGTATCTTACGTTCCATATTTACAAGTTTTACTGTTGTTTGTTTTGCAAAAGCTTATGAAGTCGCGGTATAACGATGATGATACAGATGTTCTCCATATAAAATAAAGGAGGCAAGACGTGACGTTCTTTAGATCACAGTAAGAATAAATTGCTGATGTTTATTTGCTACATAAATCTAGAAATATTAAATTTTTTATTTAATAGAATAATTCAAAATACATCGGTTTGCCGTCATTGAACATTGTTTAAGTAACGTATTTGAATAATTTGAAGGTAAATATTATATTCTTATTATACAAATTATTGAATTAAAAATAAACACTTTTTGAAAATAGTCCTGTTTTTATTTCTACGAAAGTTATAACACTTTTGGCATAATTACATTATAAGAAAATTGATAGACTCGATACTTTTTGCCTGTAACTGATATTGGAAGAGTTACTATTACAAGTTGTATTAGAATTCTAAAAAAAAAACTTAGCTGTTATAAAGAAATCTTATCGTAGTTATTATAGATAGTATACGAATAGCTTATTAGTTGGATATTCTAGTTTACTGTATAGCAAACGGTTTATTTGAAAATTCTAACTGGATTTTCATATTTTTAATGAAAACTTTACAACCAATACTTACAGAGATAAAATATAACGTAGGTACCTAATCATAATAAGGCCAAAACGCGAACATACATTTTAAATGAAGGCTGTGTATTTTGCTGTAGGCAGTATGATAAAGAAAGCCTACGCGGTCTGGTGCTCGGGTAGGTATAATAATTCCATCGGATATTTCCTCTGTATCTATTACCCAAAATGAAACCGGCTCAGCAACGCCAGAATTTCCTCATTTTCTTCTATGTGCACATAAACTTTTGCCGCCGAAAGAGCTTACCCACTCCCTGCCACCCTACAGGGGCGGCAGTGAGCTTTCAATTACAATATAAATTGTAGCCACGGGAAAAATATGTCGGTTAAATATCAAGAAAGACAAATTTTTGAACTCTTTATTTTAATATCTTTTAAATTATTTTTTTTCAAAATTTAAATATGAAACTACTTTTGAGTTGATGATTTCGAAATTGAAATATTGAATCGATTATATTAAATATTACTATTTGCGTGGTGCAAAAAAAATAGCAATGTATTTTAGTTCGACACAATTTTGTAGAACTAAAACAAATTGCTTTTTTTACCGCGTTATAATAGAGTTCTACCAAGTGAATGCCAATTCAATAAATAGATTACTATTTACCTTAAAGCTAGCGCTGGTTCCGTCGGACACAATAAATATCAGAACTAAATGTAAAAAATGTGGAATGTTTTTATGGAGCTGTAAATTACTTATATAAATACTGTTTTTTTTTTAAATTATTAAACATTAAATTCATAACACGATTTTTCTGTACGTTTTATCGTTAAAGATTTAACTAATTTTTCATTCAGTACTCGATTTGCTATATTGTATGAAAGATGCATATCAAATAAGTTTGACATGTGTCACACATAGAAATGTAATCAGAAAAAATCTCTTTTCTTATTGAGTATTTTTAAAGTAAAGTTTATGCTTTGTTTGAAAACGAACGTTGAGAAAAATACGAAAGAGGGTCTTAAAATGAACAAAATAATCTCATCAAAAAAGCAATGAAGGCGTAGGTGGATATTAACTTCGAGTTTCTTGTACTGCAATATAACATAATATCCTGTATTAAGCTGTTCATTTCAGTACTATTAATCATTATTGGATACATAATAGTTATTTTTAGGACTCTGTGTATTTTCTGCCGAATAAAACGTAGTAAATATTCTATAAAGATGAAGAAAAAATTTATCAGTTTTTCACTATTTATAAAAGAAGTTTTAGATCAAAAGAATCAATACATCAATTTCTTATCAAAATTTTTCATATCGCAAGGTTTTTAAAAATTTATGACTCGAAGAAATGTCTGTATACTTTTAAGTGTCCTCCATATTGATAAACGCCACTGAACAACTGGTTGGTGCTTTTCCACTTTCCCTTCCACCGCTTGGCTCTAACACGAGAAAGCTTTCCACTACCGGGGAGTGTTTAATGAAAGGAAATTGAATGGAATATGTTTTCAAAGGCTCTCGTTGAGTTTTCACCCCGGCGTAGCGTGGATTGCGTTATTTTACAGTTTACATTCAAAGGGCCGAAAGGTTACAGATTAAAACGAGTTTTTTATAGCGCCCTTTTGTGTTTAATTCGGTCGGGAAAATTTTGTAATTGAGAAAATGAACATGACAAAACGAATAAAGGAAGACGTAGGTAGCCAGAATTTTTATAATAGAATGGATATTTTCCAACATTTCTAATTAAAATTAAATTGCTAAACCAAGTTAGTATGGATAAAGACGACACAAATCAAATTATGTTTTGAATCATTCAATTTTAGATCGGATGTGTTGCTAATATCAGTATTTTAATTAATATACGTTTTTTATTTTTATTTTATTCAAAATAATTGTTGCTTAAGACATGATTGTATTTTTGTATTTATTTTTATTAAAAAGAAATACTGAAATGTTTTATATTTTTTTTGTGAAACTTTGAAACTAACAAATAGTGAAATAACATTTTCAAAAAAAAATTATTGTAATAAAGATAGGCTATGTTTAGGAATTTATCAGTATTTCAACAGATAATTAGTTTGGTAACTTTTCCCCTCATTTGTAATATTTTAATACTTTTATCTAATTAAAATCATACTTTTAATGATCCTAATCGAAATTTTTAAATAAAAGCTCCTAGAACTCATTATAGTGAATATACCCATGTGTACAATAAAAGAAGTAACGTTTTTTAATTGAGTTGGTAATTGGTTACTAAGTTTTTTTCTTTAAATTACTGAATAATAATGTATTTTTTACGGTCTAAACCGGTTTATTTATTCAAGACTGTCAGTGTTAATCACTAATTTAAAATTCCAGGTAAATTTATACTTGATTAGCTAATAAATTACCTGAGTATCTGAGCATACTGAGTGTGATATATCGGAATACCTCCTACACGTATTTCACTTTTCCGGCGTTTCAATTTACCTTAGAATTAAAAAATATTTTCCCTTTACATCAGATAAGATGTTCTCTTACATAACACCTTCTTCGTTTCTCTGATATTTTTACGTGAAAAAATATATACCAGATGTTATGGTATACAGATTATTATATAAAACTTTATTATCATAAAAATATACAAAACTACTTCATACATTCACAAAAACATAATAAAACTTAATCACGAAACTCGATCAAATCAATTTGACGAACTTTTATTAAAACGCTATATGCATTATTTGAATATTCAAAAAAGCTATGTTTAATTTAAGTTTGCAACTGTCAAAATGTGTAAGCTGTATACTGATAGTGGGATATATTATTTAAAAAAAATCTTAAGTGTATATATAGATTTAAGTGAGAAAATAAGTGAACAATTTCCTTTGTTGTTTACTAGTTACGCACAAAAGACAGTGAAATGACGTCCAAGGAAGGTCGAAGGGTTTACGATCCAATTGATATATAAGGGCATTTACACCGGGTTGAGTTTGGAGCCAATTCCGGTCAAGGCTTTAAAGATTTCTGATGATAAAACACCCTTATTAAAGGCCGCATGTTTTGTTGTTGACCTTTTCAAGTTTGGGCTGCCTGAGTTAAATATCACACTTGTATTTTAGCGTTTTAATCAGAGGGACACGACGGCGGGCAGGGTGGGGGAACTTTTATGGTTCAGATACAAATGTACAATTTAAAAGCCGTTAAATTGTGTTAATTCAGATTTATGACGAAAGGGTTTCATCTCATCGGTCACAAGAAAACATCTGCTATTTTTTTTTGAATAAATTTTAAGCAGGTATTTTCCGTGTAAAGATTTTGAAATACCTAAATAGGCCTCGACAACAATACTCGGTTCGTTTAAATGGTAGTCCTAAAATAAGTTTGATGCCTTAGATACAAAAAAAAAAATTATTAAAAATTTTCGTTCCCAAATCATTATTATTACATTTTATAAAAAAATCAAAATATTATTAGTTCATAATTCATTAATATTAAGAAAATTCAACGCTGTAACACGAGGTTCTATTAAAATTGTTTAAATCCGTGTTCAGTAATCTAGTGCTTATAATTTTTACGATTTTTTTTTTTAAAAGTAATTTTTATAAATGGGGTATGTTGTATGTATGGAATGTACAAATATTTGTTTATTTTATGAGATTATTAGAGTATCCTTTTTTTTCAACTAAACCTACATTTTCTTGTAGCTATGTTCCCACAAAACTTTCTATATAAGTTCAAATATAATACAAATTATGTATAGCGTGAAAATGTAAATAATATATCTTGATTCATCTCTTGATACTTGCAACAAGATATTTTTGTTTTTTAAATCAAAATGGAAATATTTTTAGTTTATCAACGTTCATGATAACAATTAATATTAACTTAATTAAACAATAGATATTAATTAGCATATTACTCAAAAATTTGGAGCCGATAAAATTCATATTAAATATTGCATATTGCCAGATCAAAAAAAATCTTAATGTCCCGTTCACATTTTTTTCAAATTAAGCCTGGTATTTAAAAAAATACTGTTGTTTACATTCTTACAGTGATTTGAAAATTTCGATTTAATATTGTATTCTGACGAAGAATAATATATTTTGTTTTATTTTGTAGGCTGAGTCTTCAACCTGAAAGTAAAAAGTAATGCTCCAAGCTGTTCGGCCCATTGGAAATCCCGCTCCGTACGATTGAGCTATCCAACAGGTAATAACATACCCACTTCAACATAGGTATTCAAATTTATGCAAATATTACAGGTGAGCATCCTATTTTATATACATATCTATATCGTTAAAATACTAAGATTAACTAAAAACTATTTAACAGTGGCACAAGTATTATAAATGGTTCATTATGAAGTTCAGGTCACCACCAACATATATCTATATGTATGGATATTTAGAGATATTTACCTTTATAGATAACGCATACATAATGACAGATAATATTACAAGCTAGGAAAACAGTATTTTTTACCAATATAATATTTTATTTACTAATACTAAAAACGTAGTGGATAAGTCACCGATAGTATATTAGTAACACTAAATCATTAATATACGATCGCATTATATATTTAATTCGTGTTAATAATCTAATCATTCGGATATATCATAACGTCATTATAGATATATCTATAAGTGACATTTATCGTGTTTTGATTAGGGGTACTAATTATATTAATATCTCACCTAATGCATAAATATAGATAATTTAAAATCTGAATTAGCATTAATGACTGGGTATCAATTACTAATTACGTCTTATATGATTTATTTAAAGGAAAAGTATTTTCTAATGAATGAAACCAATAACAAATTCAAAAAAAGAAACAACTATAATGATTCACATTTATTGATACTCTTACGAAATAAATATTTTTTTATTACGGAAATTTTCTTTAGAGTCATTTATTATTAATAAAGACGTTAATACATACAATATTTGAAAGTGAAAAAAATAAATCATCTCATTATTATATTATTGTGCAAACATTTTTTTTACAAGCAAGAAATAAATAATGTAAATATACAAAAGCGCAAACCATATATACATATCAGTTATATATAGATGTATAGTATACAATGAGAGCGCACACAATTCTCCACTAAACAGATTGTTTTCTATTTTTGTATCTAGATAGCTTGTATTATAAAATATAATTATATCGCTATGAAAATACATATACAAAATAGAATTTTATGCCAAATATTAGGTTGAGATTGTATTTTTAAAAAGACAATTATATCGATATATGGAAGATTTATATTAAATGAATGATTTATTATTATAATTGTTTTAAGGTAAAAATATTTCATTCATTCTACAACGTCACGATACAGCATAAATTCACAACTCCAAAATATAGGCATAATATTTTAATTTGTGATAATTTATTACAGTATCAATTTAATCGTCAGTTCATATTTATTTACTATACTAGTCATAACCTCTACCGATCACAATATGGATATTATGAAAATATCTCTAATTAGAAGTCTAGTAGAAGAAAAAAAAACAAATTTAATTTTATGACTGTTACGACCGATATAGTTTATAGTACGCATCACACGAAAAATGACGAACTGTCAGCGTATTGATTCAAATAGCAATTATTGTTCACCGTACCTACGTGTGAAAATATAATAAAAGCTACCTCCATTCACGTTGTGATTTTTTCAAAATGGCCAAAGCTTTTACCTGGTATTGACCGGCCGCACCTACGAAGCATACAATGTCTGCTCATTTTTCAAATCTATTAATTTGATAATTTATTGCGAGTCGGGATATTTGAGCCGCTTTACCCGCCGACAAGAGAACCTGTCTTGGCAATTCTAAAATATGCACGCGTTTTAACATTTAAACATGTTCAAATGTTAATGGGGTGGCACAGGGTCTGAGGATTTTATTGGTGCTCAAATATGCTCCCATATATGTGCAGGTATTTAAGGTACGCACGTTTTCTATTAAACTCGTTTTATTGTACACACACGTGAAGTAAAATATTACACTTACTCTAGAAAACATAATTGATATTAAGACATTGCTTCACATAATATGAATCGAACATTTTTAAAAAAATGCGTATTTTGTCTATGACGTTTGGTAACTATAGCGAATTTAAAAAACTTAACATGTTGTTATTAAAAATAGCGAGTTAAGTCAATATATGAACGACAAGTATATAATTGGTTTAAGTACGACAATCGGCCCTAATTACTATTTTAAATTTGCATATCTATAGCGTGCTTAAAAGTATACAATGATGCCCGAAAAAACGATTCTCAACCTGAGGTACGCGCATATAGTTGTTACTCTGCGAAATACATTCTGTAAGTTGAGAATGATATCGTCGTGGGTACTGATGGGTGCTACTTTGATTACCGTAGGGAAATTAAAAATAAGTCATAATATCAATAATAAATTTTTAAATTGTCCCTGTTGATGTAGATGAAAGCACAAATTTTTAAAATTTTGCTGTATTGATTATTATAGCAAAAAAATTTAAAGTCATTGTGGTTAAATAAAAATAATCTTTTTTATATAGAAATAAACAATAGGCGATTTCTTTTTCGATGAAAATTCCTTGACCTAAAATTTTTTTTTGTATAATAATCACGGTAGTTCAATCGCATGCCAATCTTGCGTCTACAGCAGTGAATCACATGTAAACTTTTACTATGGCAACATTATAAACAGCGTGAAAGAACACATATTTTTAAATATAAATATTTACTTTGAAGCTTATAGTAGCCATAGCAAAATCCTCTGGTGGTCGCAAATGAAAGCCACTGATCTACACGTAAAGTCAAGCGCTTTCAGCAGAATTTGAAAATCATTCTCGATGAAGCACCAAAGGTCTAAAAATTCGAGAATTTTCAAGTCTTCATAAAGAAGCATCTACAGAAAAAACATGGCCATCGTTTGTCTCTTAAATTTTTTCAAATTTGCTTCCAAATAACACGATGACAATCAGCTATAAATGTTTGCATATTTTATTACAAATAAACAATCAAAATTTGACACAAAACATTCAATAATAATTAAGTTATTGGTTATGAAAATTGATTTTCTGAAAGTAATGAATAAAAATGAGTAACCTAAAACGTTTATGTACAAATATTTTTATCTCAAAACATTAGATTGAATCGAAAAAAAATATTATTACATAGAATTTCCTTATATCAAGTAACATTTCAATGTGTAATACATCTAGGGACAATTGTAAGAAAATCATTTCGACAACTTAATGATATTGGAATGTTATACCATTTTCAAATATTGACAATGATATTTTAATCAAATGTTTGGTATATGTTTTTTAAAGGCGTAGTAAAAAAACAATGATTAATTTTTGGTTACTTACAAGCAAATAGTATGTACAGCTTGTAATCTACAAAAACGAAGCTACATAGATTTTATCTATAGAGATTTCTCTCCGTAAAATTTTCATCGTTAGAACCTGATGTAACTAAAAAAGAACAGAAAGGTCTATTTTAAATATTTTTTGAATCTTTATACAACTCAATTTGATTATTTTTATACAACTTTAATGAGAATATACAATTTTTACCAAACAATTGTTTTAAAAATATTTTTTATCGAACCCTTTAAAAGAGAAATATTATAGCGAAATAGATTAAGCACCAAATAAATTAACTTTTTTACAAATGTTGACAATACATATTATGTAATGGTCTCTCCTGTTACAAGTACTTTAATATATTTCTTATAGTGCTGCAAACCTAGATTTGTAATAATTTATTATTCGCAATAAATATGCGGTCGAGTTTATAGTACAGTGACCAGCGTCTCCGGCTTCCATAACAAATTTATCGGGTTCGATTCCTGGTATAAACAAGGGTTTTCAATCGATCAATGGATTTCTGTTTGAAGACATAGGGGGTTTTTATTTCTGAAAATTCCGTCACCCATCCGATCATAATTGAAACGGGATGAAATGAGAGCGGCTAGCGAACTTTTAGTTCTATTCTAACCCTTTTCCTTTCAAATTATATTATATTCATAAACAAATTTTTTTAAGTAACTGAACAGCAGTTCTCTTTGAAAAAACTTTTTTTATGACACCTCTATTAGGAGCCTATATATTACGGATGGAAGTGGAAGTGGATTAAAAAATTGGGTATAAAATAGAAGTGAATTAATTTTATGATTATTAAAAAAAGCAGGTTAAAAACTTAAAAATAAAAATAAAAACATATATTGTTTTCTATTTTTAAAGTTTTACAATTGTAAGCTTTTTATGCAAAAAATATTCACATCGCACACGCTGATAGGACAACCTCTTCATTATTTCAAATTGTACTAAATTAATCAACACATACCATTCTCTTTAAGAACCAAACAGTTTTATGTTACAGTAAACGAGAATGTTTTTTTTATCGACGAAAGAAACTGTCACTATGGTAGTCTGTTATAAAAGTAAACTTGTATATTTTATCATAGAGTATTCTAGACATAATCCCAAGGTGTGAAGAATAATTTAATAGATTATAGAAAACGAAACGCACACACTATTAACGGGCCAAAAATCTACACCTATATACAATGTAATATGGTAACAAATTGAGCCATTAATGTCACAGCCAATAATTCACACGATACGTTTTGTTCCTCCAGTAAACAGGCGGCCTGTGTTTGACATAAAATTATTTAACATGATATGGGTGCCAGCAATAAAGTGGGTTCCGAATAAATTAAACGGTTCCCCCAAACACATATTATAAATAAATACCTACGCCAGATTTCAATAGCAAGCTATCGAGACCTTTTTCCTTGTATTGGGGAAGATACACGCAATTATGTGGGAATACTGCCAAACTTGAAGAATATATTATTATCCCCGATATTTTTTACTTATATGGGATAACATTTATTGTGCTGATAGGTCAATGTATGATAGTATATATTCACACATGAATTTAGTCACTTTTAAGTGTTAACTGCCACTTCTTGATGAGAAGGCATGATATTTAAAATAGTATATACACATTTTTTAATACTACTTCCACAATGCATTTTATGATCAGTCGATAATACTTGCGATAAGCGAAACCGGTTCTGATCAATGTGTAATTATAATTTAGAAAAATTGAATTAAATATTACATACAACTCAAGCCTATTTTTAATTTTTAAATAGACATAGGTTTTAATGATATTTTCAACCGTGCATTTAATTTACTCGCTTTTTTTTTGGTGGTGATATTGACGGTCGGGAGAAAGTTTTCCTAATAAGAATTTTTTTAAACCTTAAATATTTAGATTCTTTCTTTATATTCTTGAAAAATGGTATGGAACAAATTATCGAAACAGCATTATGGACACAATCTATCACTGACTTGCATTAAATTGAACTAGATATTGAATAATACTAAAAGAATTATAAAATTACGTTCATTACTATGAAGCTTTCACATAATCGGTAACTATCTAATATGTTAATAATGTCGTGATGCCGAAACAGCTTTCAATTATATTTCAAAATAATTCTGTAATAAATTAAAATAATTGAATTGTTACAATATTGTGCGACTCCACATGTTTTGTTACTAACGACCTGGGTCTTGCCTTTCGGCATCTTCAAACAGGCTTCTTTCTGTTGCATCCGTGTGTTAGAATCCCTGAAGATGTATATAGATGAAACCCGGGTCGTTAGTGACACAATATGTGGAGTCGTACAAAGTTGTAGCAATTCAATTTTTGTATTTATTACAGAATTATTTTGAAATTTGATATTGAAATTCTATTAAGCACCTTCAGTCGATATCAGAAATTTTATCTGTAATAAATATATTGCTAATTTCCTTATCTAATTGTAACGAACTATAGATTCAACCATTGTACAACATCTTCATGCGTAGTTTTTGTTTTGAAAAACAAGTCTCAGAAAAATCGATTGTGCCTTCTAAAATATATAAAACAACTCATTCTTCAAGCTGATTTTATTCTGGAATGTTTACGTTGCACGTATAAGCAAAGCGTTTTGTATTTGTACCATTTAAATCACATAAATTACCAGTTGATTATAATCAACAACACGATATTATGTAGCAGTTACACATATGCATCTTAATTAGTATAAATTACTTGATATGTATACAGGCAGTTACATATCTAGGAATGTGATATAACTGAATATTTAGCCTACTGTGTAACTATTTCATATATTGTACTTTAACAAAGAATAAAATTAACCTTCTATATTTACGATAGAATAATTCATTAAAATGCGGATTATAATTGTAGAATTTATTTAATTAAAAATGTTAAAGCTCTTACGGATATTATGAATACATTAAAAGTCTTTTTTACTCTAAAATCACTTCATTAACATTATTATTGACATATATTTGTTATAAATTTCAATTTATTGAATTGGATATATATAGTCAAGTTTTGATGGTCTTATATCTTATTGGTTTAAATTATACATTGTGCGTTATGTTTGTATAAATATTATGATTTATTCTAAAAAAAGACAGTTAAAAAAGTGAATAAATTATATAAAGAAATATTTACATGGAAGATATCGATTGGATTATCGATATATATATTAATACATATCGATAATCCAATATAATGCCGTCTGTGTGTGCATTTGTTGATAATTTATAAAACCGGTCAATTTGTTGCATGTCTTACGACAGCGCTTTTTAAAATGGCAGCGAAAGATAATCAAGAAGCCCATTTAATAAAAAGACGGAAAAATTGAAACTTAAATAAAATAAATGTTATTATCGGTGCATTGTACTTTGTTGCACGTCAACGACACTGTTGCATACCAATATGAGATGGAAATTTAATTTTTTCGATTCGAAAAGTTCAACGACCTCATTGAAAATCGAGTCGAATTCCTCCGCCCGGATATTGGGCGAAGATAAAAAACAAAACACTTACACATTCGACGCGTGCATTTCTCGCAGTGTGGCCAGCGCGCAAGATTAACCAATCATAATAAAGCAACACTAGAGAACATAAACAATTGGATTTTGTATGTTTCGGAACATAAATAATGGAATAAATGTTTATTTGGAGGCAGGGCGATGACGTCTCGATGTAGCGTGGCGTCGTTATTTTACGGCCCGGCAATTCGTGGCGAGAATCTTAAGTCAAGTGCATGCGTTGCATTGCATGACACTATTTGAAACGTCCTATTCCCATATTTACATTATGTCAACTTCTGGTTAGTAAATTTTCATCAAATCACTATCGTTTACGGCTTAAAAAATTATTAAAAAATTTGTATATATATGTGCAACAATAAACTTCTATGTTCGCTTTATAAAATTATATTTAGCTCTTAATTTACATATACATATGTCTTTAGTTTTTTTTTCACAAATTTGTATTTATATGTGCTAACTACACTGCAACCTTGATATATATTAAACGTATATGTGTACGCTTTCACAGAGTACACAAATAAACCTAAGTAGTACGTGCTTTCACATAGAAAACAGAAGCTTTAAGTGAATTACATTTGCCGCAGAAAGAAATCCCAACTTTATGCAGTTTCTTAGAAGCCGTTTTCTGTCTGATTGCTTTGAAAATAAAGTCTCTTGCGCATTATTTTCAGTATTTGAAATTCGAATGAATTGAATGATTGACGACCAACCCGCTAATTAAGAGTAAGATGTCAACAAGGAAATCACAAGACTTATTAAAATATAATTTTAAATATATCACTAAAATTTTTTCTGGTAAAATATTTCTTTGAAAAATGCACAGATCTATTCCTTTTTTAAAATTTTACAAATAAAGAAATGAGCACGATAAGCCGTTAATTTTAAATTAGAATTATTTTTAATTAAGTTTCATATATTATACATCGATTACAACTAAAACACATAATAAAACATAAAAATTCACATTTAATTCATTGATCGGTTATACTTATGTTTGTTTGTTTAATGGGATTATACGGTAAAATTTTTATCTTATCCAAATTTTAACTTAATTAATCAATTGATTGAGCCACATTTTCATAAGGGTCCAAAACAATTATGATCGCAAGATTTATTATATTAAAAGATCGATTTTTAATTATGTACGTAACTAATGAGGTACTTTTTTTATCAGAAATAAAAAAATACAGTCATTCCAAAAGTTAAAATTTAATGCAATTATAACTGATGCTTGTAAAATGAAATGTCACCACTAAAAATAATTGTGTTGCATTGCTTTTGAAAAAATCATAGGGAAAAAATAGTAGCCAAAAGAAGGGCTAGCAATACTTGTTTTACCGAAATTGAGAATCTCGAGAAAATTCGAGAAGACTTGATTGAACTAAAAAATGATCAATATCTACGAATTTGCCATTTGAAGGTGACACAAATTCAAATAAACGCTTTGTTTAAGATATTTGTGAAAATCAGTGTAATAGGTATTAACAAAATTACTTAAGGGTAATATATATAGTGGTCAAATGTATGGGTAGTTTGGTCGGTGGGCATAAGCTTATTCATGGAACTTTATTGATATCCATTGTTCATGTATATCGCGTATGTTGTTGTTCTTTTTTGTTTACGTCTTTTTTTTAATATCGATCATTATAATTTAAAAAATGTCAAATGCGTACAGTGATTATCATCCATGTTTTTTGCATAATTATACAAATCAGGCTTATTTATTTGTTAATTATTGAATCAAATTTTCTTATTATACAATACAATAAACAAAAATAATCATTGATGGCTACTGGATTATTTTTTTTAAAGATCAGTTCTGTCACAAATACAGCAAATAACTGTAGTACACGTTGTTTCGGGCGACATGTATTTAGAAACGGCTACAGATAACGTTTTTTTATTTTTGTTATAATTTTATCTTAGAATTTAACTACGGAGTGGCTCATCACTGAAGGGTGGACAACGAATGTATCTATTATTCTATTAGTTTTGTATTTTGATCCCGATTTTCCGTAACATTTTTTTTTATTTAATACCGGTATCAACATGTACATTCGTTCGGTGTAGCAAACCTATCCTGCAAGTATCTCCAAAGACACTTACCAAAACATGGGGGGCTATCATTCAAACCAAAGTGGGTGTATACATGTCACAGTAATTGCTCTCATGAATAACGCCGGGAAAATATTTAACGTCTTCGGAGTGAACCGCGAGATGTCAACCACTCGCGTGATGACGTACTCCACTTCAAAACATTCCGCCACATAAGTCACATCACTTACAATAGGCACGTTTTGAAAAAGTTCCCCTACCATTGGAAAGTAAAGGGTCGTTTTCAATATGTCGTACACTTTTCATTTTTTTAAATTGACTTATTTTTTTCTACAAATCTTCATCCCCACATCAAACAAATTTTATAACTGAAGAATTAATGTATACTATAAATCTTCCAAATATTTTTTACAGCCGACTGCAATGCAAGTAAAAAAAATTGCCCAGTGAAATTATTTTGAAGTCATTTATCAGTTTACATTTTTTTTATTAATTTTGATTATACTTTGGAGTGATACTCTGGTCACATTTTGATCGTATAAGAAATTAGTAGAATTGAATAAATCATACGTGCATCTTACTTCTTCTATCTAAATTCGTTAAAAATATAAATTTCATATACATACATAGCTTGAAGGCGTATTCATTAAATTCCATTGACTGTTGCTGCCTACATAACTTTTTAGTTGGTAGATAATATGACAATTATAATGAACATTCATTTTTCCATATACAAACGATATGTTATTTAATATTCTATGAAAAATAGCACTAAATGAATTAGCTCAAGAAAAACTACAAAATGGTTCTTATTTATTTAAGAGGACATATTTTGATAAACAGAATTGAGCACGCATGCGCAACATGACGTCAATTTTACGCATTGTGCCGCAAAATTAGCATAGAAATATAAATATGATATTTTTTATATTTTACAACATGGATACCTAAGATTTTTTATATAAATAAAAAGATAAGAATGCGACAATTATGTTTTTCCACTTCAAAACATAGATATGTCGATAATAAAGTACTAAAAACCACAATCGAAATGGTTAATCGACACCTTTACTGAGAAATTTTATATATACTACAGAAATTCCTTAACACTCATAAATACATATGTTATTTGAATACCTATTTTGTTAAATTTTTTTTAAGACCTGTAAAATTCATATTCATAGATATTTACTACGTTAAACAATATTTAAGTGTCAGGATATTCAAATTACTTCTCTATAATACACACGTCGATATCACATTTTCTGGCTGATGAATTAATTTATAAGTAGTCAAGAGTTGCATACCTTAGGTTAGTGTATTTAGGTTTATTTTTTATTGGTAAGATGCCAAGAAGCTTATGTGAAATTATGAGTGGGCGTTATTTTTTTTTATTTTTGCAATTGGTAAAAGCTCTTCTGAATAGCAAATCTTGAGAAATTTGTAGAGTAAAAATGTGGCATATAATTAACGTTTATTCTTCACAGAAGGCATCGATTAATTACTTTTACGTAAGCATCTTCATATTTCTATAAAAGCTTTCGCGCGTCGATTGTATCTAACAAAACTAATATTTTCTCCAATTCGAACAGTCGAAATATTATAAAGCAATAAACAATATATGCACTCCCATATCTTTACTGACTGATAAAAAATAAACTCGTTATTGCTACGAGCTAATTTTCATATTAATATAGAGGCTGATACGTAAAATAAAAGTAGGACGATGCTTCTTATGACAACAAAATATTTGACCATATTTTTTATCGTATTAGATCACATTGTATATAAAAAATAAGCGTTAGTTTCTTCACTAAAGTATGTTGAAATTCAAAATTAGAAAGATGGTGTTAATGTAATATTTAAAAAAATTACATATTTTGTGTTTCATGACTAGTTCAAAACCATCTTAAAAAGAATATTTCATTAAAAAAAACCTAAGAATTCAAAACTGTAATATGACATTTTCGACTAACGAAATCATTATTCGATTACGTGTTTATTTGTATTATTTTTAATTCTTATAATATGACTGATCTATAAAAAATCATTACTGTTCGTATATAAAATAGACTTATTAATCTGTTTGTGAGTCTTCAAGCAAACGAATTTTTTCCATTCAATCAGAAACAATCGCAAACTTTTACCCCTCCTCAGAAAAACACTTGAAAACTTCATACCACCATAAACAATATCCATTCGTTGGGGGTGTACCTATGTAGCTGGAGCACAAACAATAAATGATTTACCGTCTATTTACTTATCGGCTGACGCGTAAACATTTTCTGGCCTTATTTGTTTTATACATGTCCAGGGATCGTTAATGTCGGCAATACTGACTTTATGTGAGCACTCAAGAAATATTTATATTTTATTTATGAATATCACAGAGCCAAGGCTGTGTCGTCTTCAAATGAATTGATATAACGTTACTATTGTAGATGTTCAACCATTTCAAGTGAGCTATATGTATACATTACTATAATAAAACGCTATTATTCTAACGCAGCTCTGTGCCGAAAATATTTAATATTCTATTGTATCGTTTATCGTACATTTAAAATAAATTTACATTTGTTCAGTATACTATTGATAATTGATTATAAATGGACCTCTAACACTCAGCAAGTCTCTTTAAATGTTGTCTATTTAAATTTTGCAATCAGTACATAACTTCAATTCATTTTCATTTAAAATCTATCTTGCGTCAATTAATTACCAAATCAAGATGAATGAAAAAGGTTAAGGAGTTTTTAATACATTCGAACATAACTAACTATTTTATTAATGTTATCAAATGAGAGCTTTCAAAAATGAAAGAATATTTTCCTATATGATTTTTTTAGATTGTAGAACGTAAATATAATATACTGTATGGTTATATTTAATGCACGGAATTTTAATAAAAATATTTTATAGAATGCTTTTATATTTAGCAGCAGTATAGTGCACCTACGTAAATATTGTAATTTTTAGTATATTACAATTTCAATAAATTCAAGACGAATATGAAATCTGCTTTAAAAATGAGAAGCTTATTGAAACTGCAGCAGTTATCAACGTTTAAACAAATACTCATAAGGCACACAAATGCAATATGTATCACGGCTTGAATAGTAATAAAAATCAATTAAACTGATCGGAGACTATTTCGAAATTTGTATGCTATACTCACTTCTCCGAAATGTTATTTTTCAGCTATTAACCAATAGCTGGGATCACATCATTGTGATTGTGAGAGCATACGCTGCGAAGAAAAAATCCTTATGTTTAAGACACGAACGATTCCTCGGGCAGGCTCCATATCAGATATCTCAACCCGTAGAGAGAAAATAAGCAAAAATGGAAAGGGCGTCGTAGATATGTTTATGTAGGTTGTAATTTACTTATTATGAATCACTGTTAAACCCTTATCTGCTCTTACGGTATGATTTGACTCAATTATTCTTCAATCACCGAACTATTAAGCAATTGATCTTTCGTCTAGATTTTATATGTTATATATATTTATTTTAGTTTGTGTTAATTAACACTCATTTTTTGTATTATATGTATGTTATTATTATCTATACTACAGAACATGCTCAAATTATTTTTTAAATTATAAAAATTCTTGAAAGAAATTGTCCTTTTAAGGTTGTACGTAACTTCGTTTTGTTGTCAGAAAAAGAAAAAAACATACTTTTTTTAGAGTTAACCTGTGTGCTACTGGATGAAAAGTTTATGGAATATACGCGCGGACTGCGGTTTTTTTTTATAAATCTCATTTTTTATTTTTTTAAATAAATTTTAATATCAATTGGTACATATTAACCAAATATAAGGAAAGGAATCAACTGAGCTTAGTGTTTACTATGAAAATCGTAATAAATTCTATAAATACCCGATAGTAATTCCAGGGGTTCCGAACATATGAGTACGGTCATAGTCCTTTTGACATGGTTACTACCAACCGTACATGTACGGTCATAGTACCAGACAGGTTAAATTACTTAGAGCCTTGGACACCTAGAGTCTTACTGTGTGGCCTAATAATAAAAAAAAATTATATGTAGTCTTTTTTTGATGAAATTCATTTTAATGTTTTTTAAATAAATATCAAATCAAAGCTTTTTGAATTTTCAATGTGCTTTTTCAGAAAATGGTATCGACTTATTTATTATTAAATTTAAGCTCGTGCATCGGGCTTCAATTTTTTTTTTAAAAGCGATACTTTTAAAGCGCTGTAAATCATAATCGTAAATGCAGATAAGTGTTGCATGAACAAAAAATATTTTTCCTCAATGAAAAATCCTTCATTTTGATGTGTACCTGTGTGATTATTCATTTAGAAATGTTCTTTTTCAGGCTCCCTTGCCCGTTCGCTCAAAGTACACTAGCCAGCTTGCGTCAAGGTAAGAAGCAAAAAATATTACTTACAAAATATATTTTATTCATAAGAATCCCGATGAATCATTCAAGGCATTCCGCTTGATATATTATGGTCAGACAAGCCTCATATTTGCTGACTTTTGTAAAAAAAATGGTTTACAACTTTAGATGTTGATATTTCGAATATACATACTTATAGGTAATAACTATACCAAAACGCATACCAAATCTAAAGACACAAAAAACATTTTAAAAAATGTTTACTTTTTCAAAAGTTATTCTTCAAATATTCATATAATTAATTGTTCATTTAGTCTATTTTTGACGTTGTTAAAATTTGTAATTTTTATTTATTATGTGTTTTGGTAAAGTAGCTTAAAATATTCGTGAGTAAAAAAAACGATAAATAAAAAACGTTGGTACGAGCTTAGATGGAATTTGAGAAAAATTTTCTTGTGAGAAATGTACCGTTTTTTTCAATATTGAAAGTATACTAAAAATAACGTTTTACATTGAGTAATATATTTTTAAGGTAACTTTTATAGTAACTATTGATGTTCAATTTATGGATTATCTTTCAATAAATCAGTCTTAAATACAACTCAACCTTGTAATATTTCTTCTTACTGCGTCGATTTCACGATGCAATTTCACCAAGGATTCATTGCAAAATTATTAAATTTATTTTAATGTTTATGGTAAATAAAATACATAATACATTTTTAATTTTAGAACCTGCTTTTAAAAGTGTTTAATTCAGCGAATAAAAAAAAACAATTATCGTTTTTTTATCTCACGATTTTTTAACAAATTTACGAGAGGTGTATTGCTACTGCATTTTATATTTTACATACATATTTTTTATATGAAAAAATGTTTGAAGATGACTATAAATTTTTATGTTGTTATTTAAAAAAAAATGTTTTATTGTAGAATTAGTCAAATGTGTTGAGTTTTTAATATTCTACAAATCATTTTCAACATTGATTAAGACATAAATGCATGCTGCCACACTTTATTTTAAAATGTTTTATTCTGTTGTAAGAATACGTTAACATTGATTTATGGAGCTATAAAATATCTATTTACTTTTAATGGGTTTAAATAAAACCTCGCCAAATTTGATAAGCCGACGCACACACGCATATTGAACAGAAATATTGTTATTGCTTCATGTAAGAATATTCGTTTCGTCGCTTTGAACATTCGTGGATCAATTAAAACAATGTTTTGCATACCATAATAATTTTGATATATATTTGATCGGAAGCCAATAGTGTTAAGCACAACGATACATACAAATAAGCACACGTAAATCATATGAGTGAGAATGGGCGGGAAGTATTTCGAATTAAAAATTCTCGCCAGTCCTCGATTACTGTACTATATATATTTTATTTTGAGAATTTCTGCTCATAATTTGCAGCATAATAATTTAAAACTGAAATTATCTCAAAAGAAATATGTGTGAAAAAAACATATAATATTAGGTAATATAGTCGTTCAAACGATTTTTTTGTCAAGGATAGAAGAATATATCCAGAAAAGTTTATCTTATCCTTATAATTGCGTTCTATCTAAATGGTCGTTTAGTGTGGAGATAGTTTAGACATAATAACATTATACAAATCCTTCGTCTTTAACGTAAGTCCTAATATTGATTGAAGATTGAGGAATGAACTCATGAACAGTGCAGTGTGTGAAAGTGAACTGGATTATATAGCTATTTTATTGTATATGTCTCTCTGTGAGCTGCTAACTTACTTGAGCGTTATCTAAATGGCCATCAATTGTTTATTTCTATTCATTTGTTATTTTTTGATTTATGTAGTCGCTAACGTACTTTTTTCTGGGTAATATATAATCATGATAGAATTTCAAAACACTTCACACAAAAAATGTATAGACAGCTTATTTGGCCAAAATATATTAATTTGTATTTTTTTCCTTTACAACAACAAGAGTATTATAAAAATTAAGCAATATTTATGTCGGCTACAATTTTAAATGTAGAACAAGCAAATTTTTATTTTCACTTTTTCACAATCTTTTGTTAATCATTTACTAATATTTAATCTTGCCCAATTGATTTTTCTAAGCCATATTATTGAGTAATTATTGTTGTCTTCTTCATACTATATTTTCAATATTTATAGTTGGATGGAGACACATATAGCTTTACTTTTTGATTAAATATTAACTGCCATTTTTTAAGACAGTGTGTAGAAGGCTACTGAATATATTTATTTATAATTTACAGTCTGATTGATGGGAGGTATCACGGTACTACTTGTATCAATAAAAACTACTTTGTTGGCTTAAAGGGCAAAAAAGCTGTTAAATCCATACATGTAAGTCGTAATAATTTAACTTCATATTTATTTCAATGAAATGATTGCTTACATTGTTTTCAAAGTTACTGCATTGTTTTTCTTTTCAAAAGACTCTTAGTATATTTATAGTAAAATGAATTTTATATCTCAATGGCCTCTTCCCTTATTCAATTGTTTATTCGTCACTTTTGACATTTTAATACCTATATATTTTATTGAATATTCATATGAATATGATTTTTACAATGTTTATAAAAATGAATGCAATCATTGACAAACAATTATGACGAGAAGTAACTATTTTATATAAGATAGTATTTAGTGATGATTATATATTTATATATTTTGGAGAACGAAGAAATTCTTCTACTGATGATAGTTTTGTTTCATAGATGACGTTCATAATTTTTTAATACTGAATTTAATTTATTAAGTTGAAAGCTTTCGTTTTAGCACATGCTTGAGCAGGCATGACTATATGACTTGCTTATGTGTATGTATTTACATGAATAAGTTTTCTATCTTATGTGTCACGTTTTGTAGATGGCCGTCGCTCTGCCATGCCAAATTTAATAAAACGCTAACAGTTTTGGTAATCCACCCCCGCCTAAATCACCGACTTTATCCGGAGACACAACCAGAAATCACGCAGCGGGGATCTAAACCACCCTTCGGGGAGGCTTCCCTCAGCCGGGGAGTCAGAACTTGTCGGTTTTCTCATGTATTACGTTAGTTTAGAGAGCATTTTGCTGGATCCCGAATACGTGAGGTCTATCCACTGAAGGGACAGGATCACCCCTTTTCCACCCGCAAAGGCTTTATGTTTAATACCCTTTCAGGCGTGTGAGCTTCGCGCCAAATCGGGATGAGGCATTACTTCCTTTCGCTAAGATAGCTGAGCAAAGATATACATATATGCTTAGGTATAATATAATACATAGCGAGTTTAATGCAAATACTAATAAAGTTTACGTAAGATGTTTAAACAAATTAAATTAAGTCTTATTAGAGGGATTAAAGATATATCGTATTTTATTATTAATTTTAATTACTTAAATTCTAATATTCAGAATATTATTTATCATATTTTATATTCTTCAATATTATATAGAATAAGAATTATTTTAACTTATTCTTCAAGCGAGTTTTACATAACATTATGTAGTTTTTCATTCATTTTAATTTAATATAATGTTCTGTGTATCTTGTATAAAATCAACTAAAGTATATTATTTGTATGAATATAAGTATTAAAATCATGACGTAATTTCTCATGGTCAGTCTCAGTAAGTCAATAAGAAGCAACGATTAAATCATTATTACTTAATCCATTCTCTTCGTATTACACTTTAGGAAATATTATATAATGGACATTAAAAATAAGGGTACTATTTTTTTAACCCTTCTTAACTGGACCGTTTTAATCAATATTGGTCCTATTTAAGAGAACATAGTAATTGAAAACGCCATACTTTTTCTCATCGTAATCTAAGCCTTGGGTTGGTAATGGTTTCACACTTTGTCTTAGTATATATTTTTCTACATAAATACTGTGTATTGAAAAATCTTCTAAATGAAAACAACCTAGGAAACCCCTTTACGAATACCGACTACGTTTAATAGAATGCTTTGACTAACCCAATGCTTAACTGACTTTTGGTAGATAGTATCAAAAACACAGTAAGATTTAAAACGAAACTCATTATAATTTGTCAAAAACATCAGTTACCTGCTAACAATAGGAATTTTTATTACCTAGATAAAAAGGTGTCGTTATCGAAGGGGTCGCTGTTTGGAAAGAAAAGTAAAGTAAACACGCATGCCCTGCAACAAAAGGGTGTGAAAATTTGTTAAGTTTAGTCGGTTGCATTTGTGTTTCTTTATTACCGCCTCACAAAGGGTATTGCAAGTAAAATATTGAGAGACCCACAAAGGGACTAGATTTATCACGCAGACATATAGTTTGAAAAATTGTAAACATAAGAGATGTGTATATAATAAGGCTAGTTTTTGCATTGTCGCATTTTAATGCGGTTAAATGAGAGCGATCAATGTTAAATATAAAGAATTACATAGCATTAACTCATGATATGTAAATATATAAAAACTGGATTATTTTTTTACATTTCCGAATGGAAAATTCAATAGTATATACAAAGCGTCTCTGAACCTTGAATATTATTACCTGGGTGACAAAATTTCAAATCGATGATAATTTTTGACATTAGTATTTGAATCAATCTACGAACATTTCTTGCTGGCTTTGTTTATTCACTATAAATAAGGGTGTATTGAATGAAAGCTGGCACCCCTACGACTGACACTTCTCAGCCGCAATCCTTAAAAGATGTCAGATATCGCAGTTTACATATTCAGTCGATTCTGCCAAAATATCTCATTGTTTTGGTATGTTATAATAATTATCAAATATTTTTTTGATAGATTTATATTAATTTTTCGTTCGCGATATTACATTAAATGAAAATTTATGAGCTAATAACTTAATGGAGTGTTTTCTCAGAAATATAATGGAATATCCTTTCCAGTTATAGCGAAATTGTTATCAACGTTTCGGAACGTTGATATGTTTCATTATGATATTAAATTTACTTTTTGATGACTTTTTCAAAAAATCTTTGAATGGAACTTTTTTAATATACGTGTCGAACGTTTGTTTGTTATGTACGATATCGTGCTACATAGGATATACGGTTTCCTTTTTGATAGTAGATTCGGAGGCATCGTCTAGGCTCTAGGCTGTATAGTTGTGACAAGTGCCAAAGATTCGGAGTGCCAGAGTCATCGGCTTTGGCTCTCCGCCGGTAGATGTCAGTCGCGCATGCGCGGATAAGAGGGCACGGAAAGAGGGAAGGGATCGCAACCGAGGGGGGAAAGATTGCGGGGTCCCGGGCGACGGGAGATTTTAGTCTGTGCCCCACTACAGGCAAGAATAGCCGCGTCGTGCTAGATCGAGAACCCGGCCTCCGAATACGCGACGTGGTTACGAAAGCAAAATAAATAAACTGAAATAAAAACAAAATCAGATTTCACGCGATGTTTTAAATTCTTCAACTCGCCGATCGACTATGTGCATGAATCGTGTGTAACTAACCAAAAATAATAAAGAATCCTTCAATAAACAAATGTTATAAAAATAGACATTTAACGTGAATAAAACTCTCAGAAATCAATCTATATATCGAATGACTCACAATTTTCCTCCACCAAACGGTAATGGATAGTATAAAAAAACTAAAATGAACATTACGAAAGTTTTGTTTTCTTTTGTAAACATAAATAAAAGTGCGCTTAATTGACAGTTTTGAAAAAAAAACAAAATCACGGAGACTATTTATGGAAATTTCAAATCTGCAAAAAAAACATGCAGTGAATATTCATTACATTCGTATATTGCGTACTAAGAAAAATGTGTTTATAAAAAACGTGGGTAGAGACAGAAAAATATAATACTATGCATTTGAAACCATAGTGACAGTTGTGCTTAATTTTATTGGACTCAAAAAAAAAGCTTCTTAAGGAGCCATTTAGGCCCAGGACATTATTGTTACTGACATAAACAAAAAAAAGGGTTGCCTCATTTATAGGCAACTTTTGTAAATCGATTGTTTCTGCATTTGTAAGCCATCGTAAAGTTGTAAACTTGTGTATTAAATTAAATTTAAGAAAAAATCTATATACTCTAAAATTTACCAAAAATAAATGCAAAAAAAATACTGTGCTTTTCGTGAACAATACGGGGCTTGAATAAAAAAAACTTTATACGTTTATTTGCTACTATAGCAGTGATGCTACGCGTGTGTATGTTTGTGTGAACAGTCGGCCTGTCAAAGAATTTGCTTAACATTTTTGGTGCGTCTGTGTGGCTAGACGCTTATCGTAGTCGAGGACTAAAGTGTTTCGACGTCTTTCCACCTCCAGCATCGTCACAGATCGACGTCTCCGTGACTCCTCACGGGTCATCGACCTTTGAATGCGCCGGGTACTATCGTCGAAGTAAGCGGTCATTTACTAACTCGTGCTTTTCTTTTTCTTTCACCTTTCTTTACATGCGGCTGTGCGTCATCTGCGGCTGCTACCCTTCGACTGACGCCCCTTCGTCCCTCACCTCGCCCTCCACCACACGCGCCTTCGACGCCTGACAACCCTCTCCCTTTGCTCCTTCCTTCTCTTATTCTCTCTCTCTGACGCTTCCGGAACGTCACTTATTTATCCAAAAACTTGCATCACGAATTATTTCATTCGTCTGATCACATCTGATTTTTTTAAAACTTAATCCTTCATCAAATAAAATTTAAAAAAAAAATGATTAATTTGTACATTTAATGCTAATTTCATTTTGTTAAATATCTGATCAAAAAATTTTGGACTATTTTTTGAATCTGTCGTAATAATTAATCACTCCGTGTTTGGCAAAAACTCCCTTGGTCTTCTTTACATCGCGATCGACGTCGCGCACTCCCCTTCCCCGCGGGCCTCCGCCGCTCCACCATCACCATCCTCACCCCCGGCGACCCCGTGGCGTGCTCCACCGCCGCCCCGGCCCTGTACCCTGACAATGTCGGGGGCGCGGGGGGCGCCGGTTCGCTCTGCAATATGGCGGGATCCCCAGCGGCCGCATCCGGCAACTCCTCCGGGCCGGCCTGGTGGACGATGATGAACGGGGGCCTCTACGAGGAGAGCCCTCCGTCCGTGATGCCTCAGTCCGGAGCCTTGAGTCCGAGCGGACAGGGCGCGGGTGCCAGCCCCGCGGCCGCTCCTCCCGCTCCTGCTCCCGCTTCCACCGCCTCCACGTCCCCCGCCTCGGTCGGCTCCGCGGGAGCCTCCGGTCCCCTTCACATCCCCGCGAAGAGACTCTCGTCCTACGGCGACTGCGTAGAGCCCGGAGTCATCAGACACGCTCACCATGGATCCCAGCCCTGGAACTACTCCCCCGCCGAAACGCACCACACGGGAGCGGCCTTCGAGCCGGCCTCCCTCAATCACCACCAGTATTCGAATACACCCACATACTACAATCTGGCAGGAGACCCCTCCCGAGATCGAAAGTCCTCCTCCCTGTCGTTCTGGTCACCCGCTGCGAGTGCGGCAGCGGGTGGAACAGGAGACTACGGAAAATATTCAGGCTCCGGAGGCGCAGGCGGAGGTGACGCCGGTGCTGGTTGTCACCAAGGATTCGGCGCGCAAGCCTGTTGGAATTACCCGTATGGAGCGGCGCGGCACGAGCATCCTGGACAGGTGCCTTACCTGGCGGGCGAAGAACGCGGAAGGGTGGCGGGGATGGCCGCTGCGGCGATGGCGGCGGCCGAGTCTGCAGCGGCCGGCTTCGGACACGACGCCTACGGCCTGAGGAACTATGCACCCGAGCCTGTACCGGCAGCGCCCTACCCTCCTCCAGGTAACTGTTAAAGCTTAAGAACATTCCTAACACTATTGTGAAATTGGCATGCAGACACGAATGCGAAACTATTCTGGATGCTGCGATTTTAGCTGATGGTAAAGGGTGTGTTAGATACATTTTTGTAGAAAACTAGATTTTTGTTCAATAATTTTATACTTCACCATTAAAAGTCCTCAAAATTTTATATTATTTTTTACCCATACGGAATGCCAGGAAACATATATATAATATATATATTGCGTAGAATTGTAGATAAAACTTATTCAAGCTTTTATAAAATGGAATATTTATTTTTGATGAAATAAACTTATTGCTTCAATTTGATAAGTTTATTATCATTTAATAAAAGTTGACCTCTTGTAGTATTTATTTAGATAACAATTAAATAATTAAGCAATTTGATTGTCTTCTCACATTATTTTTTTTACTATATCATTTTATTAAATTAATTTGTTCTTCATTAATACCTGTTGCTTTATTCAAATTCCTATATTACAAGAATTCTAAAAAAATCCATTTAAAAAAAATACTTTCCTGACGAACATGTCGGAAAGTTACACTGCACAAATATATGCGATTTTTGATCAAGTACAAAATATCAAAATTTCGCTTTGCGAATTTTTCTTGATTGTCTATTTTATAAAATGCATGCGATATTTAATTAAATTATTGTAATGTGATTATTCGTAGATAATATTTTATTCGTTTGTATTATTGACACTTTTCAATGAAATCGTACAGTTATATATTTTCAGGTAAGTTA
Organism: Himalopsyche japonica; assembly: GCA_028555115.1. Taxonomy (NCBI): domain Eukaryota; kingdom Metazoa; phylum Arthropoda; class Insecta; order Trichoptera; family Rhyacophilidae; genus Himalopsyche; species Himalopsyche japonica. The sequence goes on from JAHFWJ010000461.1 coordinate 1,476,373, forward strand.
AATAATATACCCGCGTTGATTTCGAAATAAAATAAATACATCAGCTTTATTTAATCAATATTGACAAATAAATGATACTATTCAATATGTCTGTGTTTACTTTTGTTATGTGCTTAATTCAGAAGTAGAATAGCTATATAATTGTACTACCACAATAACGTCTATAGAGTCATATAATAATCGATTTAAGTAAGTATAATAGCAATAAAATGCCGCCATACCCAGCCGGTTCGTGTTGGAATTATGACTCTGTGACGGTAAACCTTTTTTACTTACAGCGTAGTTTCAAGAAGGAAAGCATTTGCCACAAAAATATTGATCGTCACGATTTTATTTTCAAATTATCTTCAACAAAATCTTTGAAAATAAAAATAATTAATGAAAAAAACTCTATTAATATTAAATATTAAAATTATGCTGAAACGAAATTTCATATAAAATTTTATTCTACAAAGATTTTTATTATTCAATACTAATATCGGCAAAATACAATGAAAATTTTAAATTTCGATAAACTTAATACCCATCAATTTACTACAAAATATGGATATCATGAATGGTATATTACTGACAATTTTATATCTAGGTAAAAAAACGTGACTACGTTTTTTAGTATCATTTTTGTTCATGTTCTCAGCATATTAAAAAAATGGCTAAATACATTACAGCTAATCAAGCTGAGCATGAATTTTAATTAAAACGTAATTCTATACAAAACCGACATTATCACAAAAAAAATGCAATTTGATTTTTACATTTTTTTAAATCGATGGCGATATTTAACATACATTGCATCTTTACTAAGTAAAAGTTTTTGACGTTTTTTATGGTAGAAAATTTAGAATTATCAATCGATCCTAATGAAACATGATTTACAAAAGTATTGTGTAATTATATAATGTTGCGTTTTATCAACTAGCTCTGACGTAAAAAATTTTCTAGTACGGCGATAAAACCCCCATACTATCACACAAAGGATTAACATATTAAATTGTACAAATATGATGAAAATAAAATGAAATTCTTTGTATTGTATCCCATCAGAGATCTCTCGATGAATAATTAGATTCGACAGATCCGGCCCGTGTCGGAATTGGTTGTCAGCTGGCAGAATTCATTTTTTTGTGTGCCGCTTGCAATAAAGCGCGCGCCGCAAAAGAGGCCGTAAAACGTCGTTACATTCGGGTTGTTCCGATCGCGACAAGTGCCATTTTACTGCCTGTCGCCATCTCTTTTTATTGCCTTTTAATTCGGTCGCGCCAGACAAGGACACAAGGCGTTCCGCGTGGCTTTCGCTAGCAAACTTTTGGCGGGAATTACCGATTGACACATAATATTATTATTATTCATACCACCTGATTAATATCATCACAAAAACAGAGTTTGTAATGTTTTTTTTTTTTTTTATAATAAAATTTCATTTTTTTTAAATCTTTTGAAAAGATTACTGTCCTATGATAATACGTAAGTGATGCAAAATAAAATACTCCTAAAAATATTTCATATCAAATCTCATCTTTGGTTTTATATATCGAAGATTCAATTTTAATTAGTTCTTGTAAAAAAATTGTTTTGTTTTTATCGTAGCAAAACGTATTAAATGAATTCAGGAAAACAACTTTTTTGCTTTATCTATATGAACCCAGTGTGGTAATGTTGCATCTTCGTTTGTCGGTATGTCGTTTGGCACCCAGCGTGGGATCATACAACTTTTTCAAAAAATAAAAATTGCCCACATTAACAGTGCTTTAAAACCTCATGGCCAAAAATCAAATTTCAAGAAAAATCTTCATGTAATTACAATCGATAAAAAGTTTATCGAAATATGATTTGCTAATTGGAAATATAACGACTAATAATTGAAAATGTAAACATAATTTATCCTTGATATGCAAAACCGGTTCAACTCCATGGGTAATTTTAATAGGTAATTCAAATTCAAAATCATTTAATATTAAAAATAATTACTATTTTCAATATAATACGTTATCATAAAAAATCCCCATGTAAATAAAAAAATATATTTTAGATGAGATTATTTTTCCCTCAAAAACTTACGTCATATCTAAAGAAAGGAACAATCAATAGATTTAAACTATTGTGGAGAGAATTTTTGTTTTATGTTTTGTATTCAGACAATATTAGATATCCGCAGCAGTAAGTTAAGGTTGTGGCATTTCTTGACACGAATAAAATAATCGACATCGCATTATAATAATTATTGATGAGAGACATTTGAGCAATGTTTGATTAGATAGAATAGCTAGATTACGCTAGTGGAGCTCCTACAGTTTAATTAATATACTTTATAAACAGCGTTCCCAAAAATAATTAGAAAGCGAAGTCGCATGGTTTCTTAATTAGCAAGCATTTGTATATAAATGATATCTAAAAATATATAATCACTCAATTCTTAGTGGGACCGGTATTAATAACGAATAATTAATTTGGCAGCAAAAAGCCAAAACGAATTACTTACGCATTTTCAACTCTCGAATATAAATCTATATTATTTACATATGCGGCATGAATAAAAATGAATTTACTCGCTAACGATCTTATTCGAGAAGAATACTTCAAAAGCCTCACGGGAACTTTATCAGTTTGGTGCTTTTAAAAATTCAATTATGTACTTCGATATCTCGGCAAGCGCACGACGTCATGCATTTATTTAGAATGATTAGTGTCTAAATTTATTTATATTGTTATTGTTTTGAATAAAATATGCAATCCCAGTCACATTCATAGTTGATATCCCGGGATTTTTTAAACTTTTAGTGGTATAGTTATTAATGATTCTAAAACTTTATTTTCAGTAGAATCTAAGAGTATGTCATCATTCAAATATTTTATACAATTATTTTTTAACGTCTTAATATTCAATTCAGTCTTTACAGAAGACTCTATAAAGATTGTCAAATTGCACATTAGTAAAATTGGTAATTTTAATTAAACGAAACGATAAAGTTGGCTTTGATTAACTTTGGCTTAATTTCCCGACTTTAAGATTTTTTTTTTTACTGACTTCGATCTATTATTAGAAGTATTCGTTCGGAATTTTCAAAGGGTCACAACAGATCTTTTTTTTTTGATTTAGCAGAAAAGAATTCAAAAATATTTAATTAATTTATTGATTGAATTGGCATTCACTTGGTAGAACTCCATTATAACACGGTGAAAAAAATAGCAATGTATTTTAGTTCTACAAAATAATTTTTAAAAAATATTTTGTAGAACTAAAATACATTGCTATTTTTTTCACCGTGATATTTAATTTACTTTATTAACCTTTTTTATTTCGATTTCTTTTTCAAGTAGTTTTTAATTTTTAATTTTTTATCAACACATTTTTTTGTATGTTCTTACGTATGGAACACACATTTCAAAAATATTTATTTTAAAATTTTTAAATATGTCTTCATTCAAAAGAAGTAACATTTTTTTAAGAGTTTACATAGATAGTATCAAATAATGCTGATAGTGCGTTCGACTTAGAATGCAGTTTTACCATAGTCTGTGTAGCACTTGCAGTACATTACTAGGATAATCGATAACCGGCGATCCCTGCATAGAATCTCGCTCCAGACTAGTATAATGCAACACCGACCCTTTTTTCTAAGCGGTAGCTAGGAGAAAAATCAAGTGGCTAGGGTAGCCGGGCAGATTAGTACGGACAGCTAGGCGCTGTGTCACTCTATTATTCGATGAATATATTTTACTACGTTTGTATTTTAGAGAGACATATGATAGAATTTTTATGGAAAAAAAATAAGTCCATTAAATATTCATAACTCAAATGCAGATTGTCGATATGTCGACTAATAATTTTTAATCACCATATAAATAACGTATTAATTATTAAATGATAATAAATGAATTCAAGAAATAGAACATTATTACTGCTAATATTAAAAATTATACCACTCATTTTCATATGAATTATGGAATTAAAGTTTCCAAAACGATGTCGTGTTGTAAAAGAAACTAGTTTTTGCGTTTAATTGATTATTAGTGATTTTAACAACAACAATTAAGAAAGGCTATATAAATTAGTTTTTCAATATTTTAAACAATTTTTATCAGAAATATTTAATTAAATCACTACTTGTATATGTTGTTGTCGTTTAATTTATTTAAAAATATTCATAAAAAAAAACTAATTCAAACTTTCTATAAGTGCCAGAAATGTTTCGCAAAAAATAGTATATACTCAATAATAGGGAACCATATGATATAGGCATTTTAAAATAATATTAAATAAATACCAAGTGAATCAATCATTCATATGAATTATATTAAATCTTTTGTACAATATACAGAAATAGTTTTTATTCTATTTCTAATATGCCCCGCTAGATGTCGACTCTAGCCCGTTGTGAACACGGAAGCAATTCAACCAGCTCCCCGCTCTCCAACAAACAAACGCGTGGATAAAGATTATACCAATAAGTAATAAATGAAGACTGGCGGTGCGGTGCGCTGTTTCTGCTGCCTCGCTGTCGAGCGACTACGCGTTTCTTTTAAGCGAACGCGATAAATTTACAAATGCTGTATTATTTGGTGACGGCTGATGACGTGATCGTGACATATTCTCAAATCGTACATTAGTGGTCGTAACTTACATTATATAATTAGAATGATTTTTTTTCAACCTTTTAGATTGAAACATCGATTCCACTTTTTTCAAGAGAAAAAATAAAAAAATAAAATTACGGGAAATATTAAAATAATAAAAAAGTAAAAGCTTGACAAAAACCCCCTAATAATTTCCATATGGTAGATATCAGAGGTTTTTGTAAAAGTTATATTGACATAATTGAATAGTGTTTTAAACTTCTTATGAAATTCTTTATTAAAGAAAATCTCAAGATATTTGAGCGAATTACATATATATATTGTCATTATTTTTTGCGGTCAAATTATAAGATTTAATATGATAAAACTCACAAGATAGAAAGATTTATCAAACAAAACCGGTCAATCAAGATAATATTGGAGACGTGACCATTATATTTAGACGATAGATCGAAGAAATCAATAAATCGGGGAACGGTTAATACGGGATTATTTAACATTGTTCTTATGGGTGTTTGATGGAACTGTAAAAAATAAACGATCGATCCGGGAAAACGTATTATGCGAGAATGGTTGATTGGGGTTCCACTGTATTATAAATCTTCTAGTGTATATCTATGAGAAAAATGTTGAACAGTGACGTATTATATATAGATCTCACCAATCATATTAAAGAAATATAAACGTATAAATTTATTCCATATTTTTTTACTAATTCTACTCATTGATAAATAAAATGTTGTCAAAAGTAAAGGCATACGTTGTTTATACCTTTTATTACAGTTTGATTTGATTAAATGACGTTTAAAAGCAAAGGCGCAAACAAGAGATGAATTTTTTTGTTAACTTCTTATGACACGACAAATATTTATGATTACCATCTTTTGGTGGCTGAAAATTAAAAGCATTATCGCAAAAAATGGCATAATTGTGTACTTCGGGGGCTGTATAAAAAATATTTTCAACATCTTTTTTCTTCAGAAGGCTGATGGCTATTTTAGAGTATGTCATGAAAAAAATTGGACATCACTGGTATAGAGAGTGACAAAATATTGAATTATCTATTTTTTAAATTGAATTGAAAATAATTATTTTTGTCGAAAAAATATAAACAATAAAAGATAAAAAAGATGCTAATTAAATTTCAAAAAAAGGTTAGTATGTCTTTAAACTCGTTGCTTATTTGTGCGAGTGGACCCCATTTGATAACATTCCCATAGTCTGTATATTATATTTGTTTCTAGCGCATTTGACACATTTTACAGAGGGCAGGTTATCGTATATTCTCAAATGCAACCAAATAAATAACTGTTCACTTTAGAGCCCGAGGAAACCGGGAATGCATGGAATATATTATAAGCTAATGACTGCGTTGGTTTGTAACACATTCGTCTTAAATGAAATAATCTCCTATTGTTTTGAGGGCGTTCATGGCCCATGGCAGCAGCGTGTTAAAATGACATTATTAGTTCGTTGGACTCAAAACTGACGCGAGTAACCTTTATAACGAAAACCAGTGTATGCGACTAAAAAATAATTTACGGTGCTGCATTAAGAAATGTACTTTTTTATACAGTACTGGGTTATTTGCTTCTAATTTTAAATTAAAATATTAAAATACATGAACGAGTTAACTTTCTTTAGCATATTTATCAGTAAAGTTTTGTTGGATTTCAGTTAATGGACTTAATATTAATTTCTTTGATATTGAAATCATTATCTTTCCAATTATGTGCTTCCGATAATTTCAAATATAAGATACAGTAATCGATTGTAATCAAAAATGATTTTTTTTCAAATGTCTATACACAATCAGTTTGGTGTCTTCTGATGTAATAATATTTATTCCATACATTGTGACGAAGTTGATCTACCAAAACACTTTGATATTTTATCACACGGTAAAAAAGTTCTACAAAACTTATAAGATATATAGTTGACAGCTAATTTGACTCACGCCTTCATTAGAACTATGTTTAAACGTACATTTACCTATGTATGTATAGCTGTGCAGAAAATGTGAACAATACACCTTTTATTCTGTTTTATCACTTCTATCGTATTGTACTATAAGTGCGAGTTAATATGGATTGATATTTTATAATAATTATCTCAAATGGTAGCACAAAATTTTTGATAATAGTTTTATTGTAATTAATCCAAAATTTTATAGGATTATCAGAAGCGGTTGGATCTGGGAAGGATAACGTTCAACGGTTCATATCCTAAAATTTAGAAATGTTTTTTTTTGACGGGCGTAGTAGTTTCACGTTAGAGATGTTCTATTGAAACCTTGCAAAATCAAAACTAGAAAATTGGCCGCTTGGTATATTGATGACTAAAACTAGGCGATCATAATAATGGTTTACCTTGACCTGCATTTAATTCGTCGAGCGCTAGAAACGCGTTGCATCGTCATATTATCATCATAAAAGATTGCACCAGCTCCGTAGAGCTTATTACCGTTTTATGGACCCGAGTCGCGTGCGTTGACTGAAGACCTGGCCATTTTATGAATGAACTTGAGGTATTTTTATGGTCGACGTATCGGTTTATAACTCCGGCACTGTCTCGTACAAACATACAGAACGGCCAAGCGATTTCAGCCCATAACGCACTCTTTACAGCGCCGATAATCGCGCGACTCGGAATTACGCGTCAAACGTTTAACGTTCAAAATACGTAGGAAGATTTTTTTAGAGAGTTTTTTATTGCGTGTGGATTTTTTGTTTTTGTTTTCGTCAATTTGGTGTTAAATCATTTAGGATGTTTGATCGATATACGGAAGTATTATATTTATTTGATAGTAAAATAAATATTCCATAACATATGTATTCAAAAAACAAACTTGATGTTGGCGTTTCTATACCCATTTTTGACTCTATTGCATTAATGTATTTTTCTTTTTGTTGATTATCTCTTAATTCAAATCATTAAGGACAGCAATAGTTGAGTGGCTGCCTAAATACTCGTATATTTAAATATATTTGGCAATAAAATACTGGTTTTTTTGTGCAATTTTATGTTTTTCTGTTTCATAAAATAAACAATTATTGATATTTCTTGTCTCACAATAAAGGCGATGAGCACCATTAATATGAATGCCCAACTTATATATAATTATTTATTTATTATATATATTATAATATTTTTAATATTATAAACAGTGAAGAAAAAACATTGCTTATTTGATTTGACTTAGATTAGAGTATGACATTTTAAAATAATATATATTTGTAAAAAAAAAATAATATTATTGACAAATTTTAACTACATAATGAAAAAAATTGTCGTTGGTTTAAATGAAAATTCAGAACGCTGAACGCAGAACTCGGAACGCATAACTCTCTTAGTATGCACATGGCTTTAAGCCTGATACACTTATCGTAAATATCATTTCTTGAGCACCATCAGTACAAACTATTTTTGATAATCGCAAAATAAAATTAAAAAAAGCTGATTCGCTAGCTTGTAGATGGCGCAAAAATTATAGAACGCCTCTCTAAAGTGAAACTAAATTGAGTGATCAATGAACTAAAATATGCGAGATAAATAGATTTATGTGAAATTAGGCGTCCGTACCGTTAGAATGGAAGCCCTAACGTGAAACCGTAATAACTTTACAAGGCAATATTATATGCCTTTAACGGCTGATACATAACTGGGTCGTTCCACATTTTGTGTATTGTACGTTATACGGTCGATCGGTGCCTTCGGTTTCAGCTCGCTAACACCAAAAGTATTGCATCATAAAACTTTAAACACATTTACAACTCTATGTGCGGTGATTTTTTTATGGACTGTATAATCCGTCTAGACTACAAACTACTTCTTAATTGATTACCTCATAATAAACGAATAAAATAACGCTAACCGCCAATAAAAAAGGAAAACGTGTTATACTTTTACAGCGCCATTTAGCAGTCTTTTTAAGTTTAACGCCGATTCGAAGTTTCGTCTGTGTGACGTCACGTTACGTCATAGCAATCGCGTGTGTGTCACAGAGCTTTTTAAAGTTTTACAGTCGTTTGAAATAATAACTTTTCTTTCATGAAGCCGATTAATTTACATTCGTCATCACGCATGCTAATCGCGTACGTTTACTGTTTTGAATTATATATATTTGCAACAGTGATTCTCAAGGTTTTAATAAATCATACAAATTGCATTTACTGGATTCTGATCACTATATATCGACCACTAGATATCGTTAAATATTTTTATAAAATGTAACGTTTAATGATATGTTATATTAAAACTTTAATGATAAAATCGTTTATATATGTAGGGCAATCAAAAACAGAGGCTTACATTAATGTGGCTTTGAAGTTATATATTACACATCACAGCGTTTGCTAAGTTGTATTAAACCTTTCTATAAATGGGGATAATAAAGAAAAAAGTAGATAAACGATGTGTTCGTTTAAATTATTTTTAATTTTATTAAAAAAATGAATATTTTACTAAAAAAATGGAGAACTGAACACGCATTAAAAAAATGTCAATTATGAGGAAAAAAGTTCACTTTTCTTAAAAAAGAATTATTTATTCAAACTTCTATCTACGTAATATAATTATATAGAAAATAATTACTATTAAACGCGTTACTCATAAGGGTACATACTATAATTAACAGTTGAGAAACACTGTTATATGAATACAATATTTCGCTCATATTGTAGTGACATTTTTATAGTACTATTCGTTCACTAATATGGCGGTTTTATGACCGTCTTGACATTGTTTAGAATTTTATTGAGTAATACTTGTCATAGGTCAGTTTGATGTGCAGCTTATGTAATAATATTAGGTACATATACCTACACACATACCTATTCATTTTTTTAGAACAATGTTTGTAAACATCATAAATGTTTATGGATACGCTAATTCGCAACTTAAACATTAATTGTGCTGTAAAAGATTTATGTTTCTGTAATAAATTATATATTCAGATGGCTACCAGTATGGAATAATCATCAATTTTTATTTATAATCATAATAATAAAAGCTAATTATAATTTTGACATATCGTTTAGTTATAGTTTTATATTCGGAATAAAAGCGACGTTTTGAGGGAACATTTTATAGTTATTTGGCATAGTAAAAATTTTTTTCATCTCATAGAAATAATACAAAAAAAATTTTTTGTTGATTTTATTTGCATGAAATCGATTCAAACGTTGATCCGCTATATTAATTTTCTTTCTTTGTTTCCATATTTAATCAATTCAAGTCTTGAAAACCTTACCAAAGAGAAACTGATATTTCATGAACCTCCCGTTTGTTTGTTTTGCAGGATTTTATTCCCATATTTTTAGTGATTAAACAATTCTACATAGTATTTTTAAAATTTTGTTAGTTCTTATAAAAATTGTGGTATTTATGTTAACTGCTGTTACAAGATCTTTAAGTGAACAAATTGAGAAGTATAACAATAACTCTAAAACACATAATAAGAAGATTGTAATCATTTATAATAATCAAGGTAATTACTTACAAAAATACCATTTATTACCGACTGACATCTTTAAAATTGACAGATCGTATAACAGCAGTGAACATAGCCAACATCTTTAACGGAAATAAATAATTACCAGGGTTAAAAAATGCAGAAGAAAAGGGCAAAAATGTAATACTCATTCGACATTTACTACCCGGGTTCTAAATGTATCTAGCCTATTATAAAAATGTTAACCGTCGGTCAACTTAAACGACGATTATTGTTTGCCAAATAAAATTAGATGTATCTCTTAAATGTTGCTTTCAGAATCTGTCAAATGAGCAATGGTACAGAATAGTAAACAAAGATTTCATTATAACTGATTTAGCAGTCTAAAAGCGTCTCAGTTTATTGTTTAGTTATATAACATGATTGTTATCAAATTATCAAATTTATTCAACATAGTTAGTCAACGCAATGCTGACAGCGATAGGTCAGTTTTATGGCATCATTATGTTGGGTTTATTAGAGTAGATTTTATGTGCTGTTCGTAAGTGCATAAAAAACAACCGTTTTGCTACACACATAGGTATTCGTGCTGCATACTAGGTTATGTATCACACACATTTTTCGCATGTATTTCATTGTTTATGTTATATTTGTATATTATTTCATTTGATTTTGTTGCTTGTTTTTATGTTAGGTGTAAAAATGTACGCACACTATTTATCAGTGATAAAATTTGCATTTGATTATTTTTAAAGTATTAACTACAATTATAAACACATACTATTTTCCCTATTTCAAATATGCAGATTCTGCCGATATTTCTTTGTAACAGGTCTATACATCTTATATATAAAGTTATTTTAATTTCAATAATTATTTATAGAATTTGAAGTTGTTTTTACTTTTTTTACACTTTATGACGCAAAGCAATTTCGTTTAAATAAAGACTTAACTTTTTGCAGAATTTATTACGAAAAAGTTTTATAAAGTTAAAAATTATCTATTCTTTAAAAATTTCAACGAAAGTCCTTGTTTGATAAAATGATATGAAACCCAGTAATGCATACTAACTTTTAAAAGTGATGTGGGGTTCCTCCCCATCTGCTATTTTCCCCGCAGGATCTCTGGCGTCCATGTCGGTGGGCGTCGGCGTCGGCTGCGGGTCCACGAACCCCCTGGAATGGGCGGGCCAAGTCACAGTCAGGAAGAAGCGCAAACCTTACTCCAAGTATCAGACTCTCGAGCTGGAGAAGGAGTTCCTTTTCAACGCATATGTCAGCAAACAAAAACGGTGGGAGCTGGCACGCAATCTCAATCTGACTGAAAGACAGGTGAAGATATGGTTTCAGAACAGGCGGATGAAGAACAAGAAGAATTCACAGAGGCAGGCCGCACAGGCACAGAACAACAATAATAATAATTCGAACGCAAATAACCACAATCATCATTCCGCTCATCATCACGGGCATGCGCAGCACCATGGAATTAACCACCATGCGGCAAACGGTACCGCTGTCAAACACCATCAGTGACCCACGCCCTTCTCTGGGGCCTTTCCGCATCACTATAATCACCAAGGAACTGTCAGTTAAACGCCCAAAGTGAGAGAATAAACATTAATCGCAATGCCACTTTGCTGATCTCGTTCACGTAGAAACTTTATTACCAATCATGCGCTCAATATGTCAAGTGACACGTCTCTTAACGTCTGTTTTTAAAGTACAAAATAACGAGTTCATTTGAATATCATTCCCATCATTTCTTAGATAATAGTTGATTGTAACTTTTAAATATTTATCACTCAGTTTATAATTTATTTAACGGCTTTGTAGTAAACAAATTTCATAATCTAAAATATCAATGGGTAACTCGTTTTGCTAAATCATTTCATTGCTGTCCTTTTTTGAGATTTAAATCAAAATTGTTTTGAATATATTGCTTTCCATATGTTATTTTAACTGTCGCTATCGCGGATGAATTTGCATTATCATTCCCTGTGAACGAAAATAAGCAAAATCGCATTGCCCTTTTTGGTTACTGTCCAGTGGTATATGATTCTTAGCAGTCTAATATACAACTGAATCGGTGAAAACGTCACTCTGCTGTTTTTATTGATAGTGTCGGTTGCTTCTCGATCGATGGAAAAGTCCAGTTGTTCCAGCTGTTGAATGAAATTCTCTCTTACTCTCATACGATTTTTACGTGGTGCGTTCTGACACTTACATCAAGTTTGACCCCAGGGAATTATCGATATAATATTAGAAACTTAAATTAAAACTATTCATGACATGTATGTTATATAAGTAGGTGCATAAGCGTTAAGTACCTTTGTTTAAGGTTAGTTTACTTACCTAATTGTTTAAATATCATAGATAGTTCTTTTAAATACCTAGAGAATATAATTCAATGTGAAATTTTATTATGTGAGACTGCTTATTGTAATGCCGATAACGCAATTTTTGATTTAAAATTTAGGATTAAGTCAAAGTATAAAGGTACCCTGTGACTTAGTTAACGTTTAATTTTTACGTTCGACCGCCAAAAATAAGTATTTTTGAAAAAAAATATGATAATTTTTTTCAAGTTTTTGTTACGTTATATGTTAAGGGCAGGTGCATTAAATTTTGTTATAGATTCAAATTGAGTTATACACGTCAGAAAAATGCCATTCTTGAATCAACATTGAATATTTAGTGAGGCGTTGAATATTGTTTTTTAATAATAGATTTTAGTTTTTTTTGTTACAGTTTTTATTGATATATTTTGTAAATGAATCAAATATTTCTTTGAAAATGCAACGGTTCATTTTGTTTGCAATCTACCGATAGAAAAACTTTTAGATCATCGTAGACTCGACTTCAATATTTAATCAATCTTTTGTATCTAATTGTATTTATATTTACTCGAACAACTTCGTCATTTTTTTTTTTGATATATGAATTACAAAATTAAATTATTTACCAAAAAAGAATCAGTTATACCGTACTTAATTATTCCCTTAATATTTTTATTGAATCAATTAAGAAAATACATAATTATTTTCTTATTTATAGTCCTTATAATTATTGTAATATACTTAAACGTATTGTCCAATTGAGTTGTGTAAAAAATCACAGCTATTTTTTGTTTGATATGCAATCACTCGTCTATATATTTATCTTCATAAAATTTCATACAGTCGCCCTAATTTAAATAACTTTAGCGTTGAGTTATTTTGTGTAAAACCGCATTAAATACGAGCCCTCCAATATAAGGTAATTAACTTGGTGTACAACAGTTGTTAATAAATAAGATTTATTTAAGTGAATATACCCTACGTACTAAGAAATTACTGTCAACAAAACTGTACTTTGCATATTAGATGTGTATTAGAATTGTAAATTGAGTGTCATTAAGGCTATTAATTGTAAAGAAAATACATCTGTAAAAGAAAAGAAAACTTCTCTAGACAACCGAATTTGAAAATAATGTAGAATTTTTGAAAAAAAATATATAGATTAGTAATTCTTTTGTTAATAACAGTAAACATATTTGCATAAATTACTATACCTAAGGTTTTATATTCTTTGTTTTATTTTTTGAAATAAAAGTCTTGTAAATGTGTCAAAATGAATATATGAAAATTCATGGCTTAAAAAAATATATTTACCTATATCGAAGAAAACGTATTCAATTAAATATAATTTCAAAATTTAGGCGACTAACGTATATGCTCATGTTGAACCAAATAAAATTACAATTTCACGGTATTTTTTTTTACTCTCACATCGATTTTTGTGTAAAAATACACACTTTCATTACAACTCTAAATATTCCTATTGTAATTTCGTGCGACGTTGTTATTTTTTATTTAACCAAGTATTTACTATTATTTTATTTAAATAAGAAAGGTTATCGTATTAATAATAAAATAAATATTTCATAAACTGTATAAAGTTACTACTTAAATAAATCGATGTTTGTATTTTGAAGCTTACAATTAGAAATGATTAAAGTAAATAATTGTAAGAATTTGATTAGTCTAAAAAATTAGAAAGTTCTCAGATCTTTGACTCATCCATGATGGGAAGTGAGTATCAATGTTCAATAAAGAATTCAAAGTTTTAAGAAAATACTTAAGGTATGAATAATGTTTTTTATAAAGGCATATTTATCTACATACTTTTTGTTATATTATAAAATATTTATTGACTTATTTGTTGCTAATCTGAAACATAAACCCTATTATGATAAAAAATTAAATGAACCAATATTTTTATACACATTATACTCTCAAATACTTGCGCTAGAATCATCAATTTAAATTCAAAATGTTTATTTGGACTGTCAAAAGGAAAATCAGTCTTCATTTGAGTGATATGTTGTGTTTTGTGAATTTAATTTTTTATCGTATTGTTCTGATTATTATTTGTGAAAATGTTATTTTTATTTTACTTGTAATAATATAGATAAGAAGAAACAAATAGACGTATACACGGACATGAAAATCATCAATGTATTCAATTCCCCTGTTCTGGAACCACATCTTGACTTGTCAGTAGGGCAGTACAATTTGCCTGATCAGAACCTTGACCATGGAGGTCCATGGAACTCTTTCTCCAGCTTTAGAACTGATAACTTGGCGCCGACAAACTGAAATGTTTGATCGGCACGTACGATTAATACTTTGCTGTATCGAAAGGTAAATGGATTGGTTTTGTTTTGCAAATATATTATTAAGATATCATGTTTGTATTTTGTTCGTTTCGAGCACAAAATTAAAATTATTAATTCTTAAGTATACACCGATATATTCAACAATACAAAATAACATATTTTGATTTTATATTTGTAAAATTTTAAAAATTGATTTGCCTCACAAAAACTATAACTGTTACATTTTAATTTTACGATTGATTATTTTCCCAAACTTGTATATTGTTAAACAAACGCTGTTAAACTTTAACTTGTCATCTTTCAATATGCATAAATCATTTTATATGAACAATTATTTATTGAAAATACATATTCAATTTAAATCATATTTTACTGCAAACGTTATGATGAAGAATAATGCTTATAAAATTTAAATGCATTATCGATCTAATAACAGTCGGAGAATGATTACTTAGAAGGTTCTTTCCAATGAAATAAGTAATATTCAAATTTATGTTTTCAAATTAGGTTTTCATGTCATTTCACTGAATTGGATAGTAAACTCTCTTTTCGATACACCATTATTCCAATTTAAAAAGTTATAATCGATTTTTTTTTATAATTTATTGTTAAAGCTGTATAAAAAAGTATTATCCACATTGTGATTGCTTTACTTTAGCGTCAGTAAAATGATTAAATATTTTAATGAAAATGTTCCTTATTAATTCGAATTAATACATTTTGATAGGAATAGGTCAGAAATTCATATTTTTTGTCGCATCAAACATGTATATTTGTATCTAATGCTTGTTTTGTTTTTATAATAACTTCTCAAAATCTTGTTTTGTGTCAATTTGTTTCGAAATTATTAATTTTTCTATTTTTTATAACTGTTCAAATCTCTTTGATGTATAGAAAAAAACTTGTTTTAGAATGTTAAAATCATCCTATTTATATTATTGTGAGTCGAGTTTTTATATAAAATTAAATGTAATATGTTTTTTTAATAGTTTGTATCTACACTGTGTATGAACATGTATTAGAAATAGTCATTGATATTTAGGATACACTTCATAGAGTTATTGTATGATTGAGTTACTTCTAGATAATAAAATGTACAGCTGTAATCTAAGTATGTTAATGTGCTCTATGATACAAAACTACAAAAGAAAATTTGTATGAAACAATAATAAAATTACTTTGAGACGTGTGTTCCTATTATTAATTTCTTTATATCATTAAAAACATCAAAATATCCATTTGTAACCGACATCGTCTTCTAAGAAAAAAGTAAGTACATTATAGAAGTAAAGAATTAAGTTATTTTTCGAAAGTTCGATGATATACAATTGTTATCGAAGGTATGAAAATTTTGATTTTTAATACGTTTATGATTTTAATTATTCCAGTTAGGATTCTACCCAAAAAATCACTGAATCAAAAACGCTTTTTTTTAATTTTCACATGGTCCATATTAACATTTTCATATAGAATTAAGGTAGCAAAAAGTATCAAAAATTCATTAATTTAGTATAATTATCATCGCTTGCTACAGTTATTGCTATATATTAATTAATTTACGTTTGAAAGTTAAAACGAAAAAAATCACGACACAATTGCATATCTCAATAAAGATAAGCTTACTGTTTTAAGATTGCAAATGCAAATTAAGCCAAAAAAAAATCAAGACAACCGCTTTTGTTTGATATAAAAGCAACATAAATAATGACTAACTCTTTATAATCTTTTGATAAAGAGTGACTTAAGAATTCTTTTTTATGAATAAATATTTGTTGAGTGGAAAAATTTCAAGATTTTAACAGTTCAATTTTTTTTTGTGGAGAATAATGCCATCTTTTTTAATAATTAATTGGTAATTAATATATTCAATATCATAATATTTCAAAATTACAACACTTATTGTTTAATTAATGTACTTAGATATGATATCATATTTCAGCTCACAAAAAAGCTTTACTGAAAAAAATAAACAAAGATTTATTAAAAATATATCGAGCACATTGCTTCTGGTTGAATATTATTTGATATATGATTATTATTATTATTATGATTATTATTATAATTTTTGAATGTTGATACATTCAAAAATTATAAATATTGCTGTATTCAAATTCATTTAAAATCATTAAAATTTCATAAGAAAGAAAATGTTACAGCTAATGCAGCGTCCAGAGATCTCAATAGGTAAGGTAACGAAGCTTAGCTTCAAATATGAAATATTTTTTCATTAGCTCCAAATATTTCTATATAAAGAATATATTATGTTCACATACATTTTGGATACTTTTAATGTAAATAATACTAACTATAACTTGAAATAAAACTTTCAATATGTCAATTATTGGTTGAAGGAAATTTATAATAAAAAAGAAATGCATTTTAAATATATTTTTTTTATTTACAAAATTTTTTTTTTGTTATTGCAAAAAAATATTAAAATAAAAACGCTTATACGTTTTTGATAGGAAAGTGAATGTATATTTAAAGTATCATCTAATATTTATAATTTTCAGTCATTTATAATGAAAATAAGCCGTAACTACAAATCCACATTTTCAATTTTTTCATTTTATGGGAGCTCTAATATGTGAATAATCAAAGACTTTTATATTCCTGTGTAAATGATTTGTTAAATTTCAATGACACAGAAAAAAATCAAAAATATGAACAAGAAAACATCACATTTATAAATATTTTTTTAACGCCAGTTGGTTCAATGAAATGCGTAAAATTGGTTTTGTAAAGCACCCCACTCAGAAATCTAATGTTGTATCACTGTTTTAAATGCACCGAAAACACTCACTATGGGATATTTTCCAACTCATACAAATGGAGTTTTGATTAAAAACTTGTTTGGGTCCGTTTTAGACTGAAAATAAATTTATTCGTACCGAGAATTAAAATAAAATCTAGCGAAGATAAATAAATGATATACTTACACAATACACTATTACCGACTTGCGTATGATTTTGATGAAATAACCTAAATTGGTTCATACCATAAAGGTATCCAATGCTGGATCTTTTTTACTATTCCGGGATTAACATTTTTTTTGTCCTAGGATTTTCGAATTGGTCATTAGTGCTATTCAAAATAATTCGATTTGGATTCATTATAGATTAAGATGAAATAAATACATACAGTAGAACCTCGATTAACCGGGATAATTGGTGATGAAGATAAATGTCATGAATTGCACTATTCTTGAATATTATCTCAAACCACTTCTTGGCAACATATAAATACTGAAATGCGTCAGAATTTGTACGACCAATATATCTTCCCCTTACAAATCTCTCTTTCGTCTTCTTATTCTTGTTCCTCTGGGGCAGATATTTCTCTAATTATCTTCTTATCATTAAAAATCATCACAATTTTACCATTTGGTTACATCTTTTTTGTCGCATTCAGCAAATATTGAAAAATGTCTTCTATATCATTTTCTACTTCGTTACTGGAACTTACTAACGGTCTTTTCAAAATTTCCTTTCATGTTTTTGTTAGCCCTTCAAAGTTGGCCCGTTTATAGAATTGCAACTATCTGCTGCGATGTAGTAAAATTCTTTTGAATTTATTTTCTTGTGGTAATGAAGAAGCAAATATCTGTTTTTCATTAGTATTTACATCTACTAGCAATAATCATCGAAGTCTGCTTTCTATATAAGCGTTTGAATGTTTCTATTACACCCTGATCCATCGGCTGGATTATCGATGTGACATTTGGTGGAAGAAATTTCACCGTAAATATTTCAATATGAAAAATAAATAATTAAAACGTGATCAACTTCAAGAAACAAACGTTCGATGCGTATAGAATTTGGACAATTATTGACCCATTTTTTAAACGGAACTTGTCGTTGGAATAAATGCAATGATCAAAATTTTATGATAGCATTCAATCGCATACGCAAACAGTAGAATCGCGTCTACGTCTACGTCACGTGCATATCTGGCAAATTCGTAATATTTTTGTTTATATGACCAATCCAGATAATCATGGTCCGGATAATCGAGGTTCTACTGTATTTTTTATTTAATTATCAAAAACCAGTTAGTCAGATCAATTAAAGAAATAAAAAATAAAAACAAATAAGAGTTTCAAATTGAGGTGTTTTTAACGCAGCTGTGTTAAGATAGGTTTTACCAGATGGTTTCTTAAAAGAAGATAATGTCCGCCATATATTTAAAAAAGTAGTTTTACATTATCTTTAACTCATATTGGGTAAAATACTTATCATAACAGTAATAAATTAGTAATTTCCATACAATGATATCACTAATTTCAACATCTGAAAATTAAACTGGTTTCTTTATTGTGTGTATGTGAAATAAGACCACTTTATTTAAAATACAATTAATTTGTCATAGATTTTATTTGACTTACATAGTAAAAAGATGTCAGACAAAAAAATCACTGTATATGCTTAAAACTGGTCCAAATATGACTGAGTCATAAATGTAAAATAAAATTTTAATTACACAATGATTTCATAATCTAATATTAAGTAAGATTAAACACACAAAAATAATTGTCTTTTTATGTACAATATGGCCTCAATAATAAAATAACTACAAAGAAATCTTTTCCAAATCTTTTTCCAAATTATGAGATGACGACATACCACAATTATGTAAGTATTTTTAATATATTTAAATATAAAAATTGAGATATAAATTAAAGTTCGATCAAGAAGTACCACCAACACTGAAACCTTAAATTCCCGAGGTTTACAAGGAAAAAATATCATCGCTATAGATTTCAATTAAATTATTGGTCGAGTGTCATGAAAACTGGATACCGTTGTTTTTTTAAGCTTTCGATGGTAAATAAATAGAATGCGCATAGTGTCCACGTAAATTACACTGATTAACTGTGGATTACTCAGCAACGACAAAAGAATGATGCAGCAAATAAATCAATGCAAAAGATATGAAGGATGCTTGACGAACTCTGACGCTATTGCGTCATAGATAGCTCCATCAATTTTATATGTCATTATATTATATTATATAAAAAATCGTCGGTATACATAAACATACAATATAAGTTTAATAAAATTTTGATGATAAAATAATTTATTTATGATATTGACAAAGTGTTTAATGGAATTTCTATAACAAATTTGAATTGTTGAAACTTTGCGCGATTCTCTTTCGATATCTTCAAGCATTCACATGTTGCAACATTTCTTAGTGACAAATAGGTGCCGATTACGAGTTTTAACAAATTAAAATTGATAAAATAATTGTTTTGTATAATTGTATAAGACTGTTGAAAAAATCTGCCCCTTCCCGAATAACGATGAATCGTTAGATTATTCCAACCCTTTTTTAACGTATTGCCTGCCACTTCTGATATTAGGAAACTTTTTCAAAAAATTAATTTTGAAATCAAAATTACTTAGAGTCCCTATTTCGAATCTTAAAAACGTTGAGAATCAACTGTAAAAAATAACAAAAACACAAACCGTTAATTTCAGCACAGGAAGCTTGATTGTTTTTTTTTTGCTAGTATCAAAAAGGTTGGGAAAGCTCTCGTGGAGAAATAAAAAAAATCTATCCAAATAATCATTTTATAATAAGACGTTTTAGTCGATGGCAAACCAATGTTATGTATGTACACATGTACAGTTTCGAAATTGAATGACTGTCCGCAAGTTTATGCTGGGGGATGTTTGTTTATCAACTTGTGTGCGGGAAAGTATTCTTACTAATTAGTGCAGGTTGTATTATTACATGCGGTATGCGCACGACACCTACTCATACTTATCGTAAAAGCTTTTGCATAAAAAACAAAATATTTCTCTCAATTAAAAGTTGTTGGTGCGTGTAGTGAGCTTTTTAGGTAAGGCGTGTTTTTTCTGTAACATTTTTTTACTTTCAAAATGAAGAATATTTATTGAAATACTTCTAATACTAATTTTAAACAAAACGAGATCAAATTTCTTAAATCAAATGTATAGAATTTAAAATACAAAAAAATAA
This sequence comes from Himalopsyche japonica, assembly GCA_028555115.1. NCBI lineage: Eukaryota > Metazoa > Arthropoda > Insecta > Trichoptera > Rhyacophilidae > Himalopsyche > Himalopsyche japonica. The sequence continues at coordinate 1,497,042 of JAHFWJ010000461.1, forward strand.
ATATATATAATTATTTTCGTAAATATGACCCGCACCAAAGACAGTACTTTAGGATGAAATAGTAGTAGATAGAACTTAGTTTTATTCGTATGGTCTTTATCTTGTTAAAAAAATACAGTTATATTGGCAGTCGTGATGTATGGACCGGGAAAATTCATGATTATGATATTATCAAAGTCAATTATAAATTTTTAGTAATAATAATGAGTAATAATTATTTAATAGGCTCTGTTGCAGATATAAAACGGCGTTATGGAATGATGGATAAAGATTTGTTTCAAGTTCAATAGATGAGAAGATTCTTTCACGCGACCATTAACAACTCGGTATATATGCCAATAAGTCATATTAACTCTTTCTTTTCATGAAAAAATCATAATGAGTGCTGAAGTAAATTTCCATTTAAACACACACGTTAATAAAGAAATTAGATAGTACTAGGCAATAGAAAATCCTCAAACTATTTACCAGGCACTTTAGCGTTCGTTAAAAATGACACTATGATGCGCCATATGGTCAGGAAAAATCATTGGCTTTTACTTTTGAAATGTGGCATTACGAAGATTCTTACTAGAGAATGATTGATGGACTGAAACTAGAGTTTGATGCTTTAGAAATGAATAACATTTGGTTCGAACACGACTGTGCAACTTTAGATACAGCTGAAGTTACGAAGGAATTCCTGAGAGATCTGTATCTACATTAAATTATCTATATCAAAAAATAGTGATGTCCCCCACGGTCAAGGATTCGAAAACCTCATACTTTTTTTGTGGTTAAGGTTTATGCCAACAAAACAAAAACGGTTGATGGTGAAAGAATGTGTGAAAATGTGATTGAAAATGTTTTAAAAAGAGAGCACATTTGTGAAGCTAACAGAAGCGGACATTTAGTTGGCATTATCTTCCGTACATAATTTCTAACACTTACCAGCATTGCACCAATTGGTTCTCGCTTAACATTAAATTGTACAAGAAAAAGTAGTGAGCCTTCTTCAGGAACACTCTGTATTTTAGAATCATGTCATCGTTACGTTATTTAATTTCACAAAATAAATAAAAGTTTCAATAAGCCAAATAAGATTCAAGAAGTAATGCCAGACCTAATGGTTGCCCAATGCTCAAGCACACAAAAATAACACTCACTTTACATCTGGACAAAATAATGATTTTCTTTTATGATTTAGTTTCAATCTTAATTGTTTTTTTTAGCCTATACATACAGATAAGCTATTTTGCCAATTTTGACGTCAACATTTTATAAAGATTATTCTTGATTGTTATAATTTGATGTTTTTCAATATATATATATTTTTAGAAATTATTACATTAAATTCCTAAATAAATTCAAATATAATAACATAAGATTTATTAAATTTATCTATGTCATTACTTATGCAGACTTGTGTAATCACATAAATGTGTATCATATAATAATAATCATGTAATAGAAAGTTGAACAATATGGCTTATATTTGAGTCGTCCAGAAAAATATTTCATATTACTTACTATCTATTAATTTTTTTATGAATTCTTACATCTCAAAAGAAACTGTTTTACGACGATATGTATTGTAATTCAGCTGCCTCACTATTTATTCTGGGGAGTATTACTAAGGAAGAAGAAACTTTAATATAATCATAACCATAACATAATCATTCCGTTTGTTTCATCAGATAGCAGGCGAGTGGAATGATTATTAACAACATGTTTGTGCATTGATGACTGTTGTAAATCGATTAAATGACAAACGAAAATTTAGCGTACGATTTCAGGTCCTAGAATAATTTAGACAATAATAATTATTGGCATTTTCCATGCTAATATAAAAGCTGCATTACATCCGTAAACATTAAGTCAATGCACGTTATACGCCAAAAGAGAGAGATTATTAATATGTCAGTTTTTTTTTTAATTTTTGTTTTGTTATGTACAGAAAAATTGATCAGTTAGAATATTTACTTGATGCCGTACCTCTATAAAGTTAATACAATACTAAATGCAATATAATATATGCAATTGAGAGCGGAAGATGTAAGGGATTTATCCCAACAAACAGTTTATAACGTTATCACTTCATGAATAATGTGCAATACGTAGAAAATATCCGCTATTTCTAGGGTCAGATTTTATTGGAATGCAGCAGGAATATCAATTCTTTCAACATCTAGAGTATTTTTAGGGCGGCTCTATCAAGTTATATTCCCCTAAAATTTGTACAGTAAATTATTGTATTTATTTAAAATCATGCATTGTGCAGTATTGACATTGGAAGAAAAGTGGATTTAAATTAAATTAGGCATTATTCAATATCGCATCATTATTTTATGAATCAAAATATAATAGCAACAAAAAGAAAATCACCAATCGTATCACTACATTACAGATCTACAAAGAAAAATCAATTCTTTAAACTACAATATAAATTTATCCATATTGTCTATTATGTGTTTTTTTTTGAATTCTTTGTTTTTATTCCTATAGAATTTTTTTTGTTTCAAATTCGTAAAAATTATAAAAAATAACAATCATTATAAATTACACGAAAATGTAGGCTTTATGTGTTTTTTTATGCTCTTACCCCTGATAGAGACGATGTTATCAAACAGTGGCGGTGTCTTTGATCAACGCGAAGAAATGATCATTAATGTAAAATATTTGTTTAAATTATTTATTACTTTTGATTAAACATTTATGCATTGGACAGGAAAATATCTGCTCAACGTGTGATCACACATGAAGGATTCCCAGTCGCTTTTTTAACGTTTCATATACGTTTAAAGTGTGGCTTAAATTTTTATTAATAGTGATATTGGAGACATTTAAAAAAAATGAACACTTCATTGATTTATACACTCATTCATAGGTGGCAAAGCGTAGCTCAAGGGGGTCAATTTATAACCCGCGGAGATGATTTTTTTTAGCTTTTATTGTATATTTTTATGCTTATGATTTACATAAAGATTGGTTTGTATTTTTGACAAAAAACTCAATCTGCTGACATTACTGGCTAGAGCTAATGAAGAACAGCCCAATTTTTACTTATTTTTTTGCATTAAAACAAATGAAATATTTTTTTTAGCTTTGAATATAGCTCGATAAAAAATTACAACTCTAAATTCTGGGTTTGTTGTTGAAATAGTTGGCCAAATATGCTTTACTTAATTGCTGTCCAAGCAAAAAGTATATTTTAGACGTAATCATAATTCGCGATGAAAAAATAACAATACATTTTAGTTTTACAACATTTATAAAATATATAGTTGATAGCTGTTTCGGTTTACCGATAGATTTCCGAAATAGATATCAAATATAATCATAAGATATGAACCGTTTCTTCATCCTTCTTTTCTTCTTTCATTATCTTTAACTATGAAGATATATGCATACGAAGAGAAATTGCATATATTTTTAATATACTTTGTTTCCTGATATATCAAATCCTTTTGCACTCCAAATCCTTGACAAGTAACAAAATTTACAAATTTGTACTGGCTATTCGTTACTTGAGTAACATTGAATGTATAATTTCATTAAGATTGATTTGAGGTATTTGATATTTTTTAACATATTTTAAAATACATAATTCAAATTATTTAATACAATATCAATTTATTAAATATATTTGTGTTTTTCTACCAATCTCGTTTATTTTGGATATGAAAAATTTTGTCTTCAACAATTTAAGAATGATAAGTATTTAAAAAATAGGTTCTGCGTAAACTTTTTATAAATAATTTACTTTCTTCTGTTATAAAAGGCTTCTTTTTCAAAGAGCTTTCGCCAACAAGATTTTGAGGGGATGCTACAACATAGAAGTAAATTTAAGTTCCGACGGGAATCTAGATAAGCTTCGAGTTATTTGCATTTCAAATGAAGGTATTTTGATATAAAGTATATATTCAAAATGTATCTGGTACATGAAATTTTTATCTTTACACAATATCACATATAACTTTTCCTATATTTTCCCAAAATGTATACAAAATAAATTACAATATCCATAGTAAAAAATCTAGAAGATATCCTAAAATGCCCATTGAATTTATAATCCAGTAAGATGTATAACTGAATAAAATTCACGTATGTAATAAAGATTCATATATACATACATTAAATAATATTACATCAGCAAGTACATACAAGAAATTCAAAATATTAAATATTTACATAATTTGATGATCTTTCGAGAGAGAGCTCTTTTGATTTGTCAAAGACGAGCAGAATATCGCGAGCATTATCATTAGTGGTTGAGTGACACCGGTCCTGACTTTTATTTTATTAAATTTAAAACATAGAGATAAAAATCTAAATATAAAACTTTATTTATTAAAATATTTTACCATTCCACCGAGAAGTGATTCAACCTTCCTTGTTAGGAATTTACAAAGAAGTTAATAATAACTAAATATAAATAAGTATATTTTGTAAAGTCTAATTTATTATTATATTTTAATTGTAATAAAAGTGGTTTCGTTGAAGACGAAACGTCGAATATTTATAGAATAAAAAATATCCGTGTCGGATACATTAACTAGCAATAAAAACAAGTTATCTTCATGTAATAAATGATAGTCAGATACGTACATATGTTCATTTTATCAATAATGTATAAAATATTTGTTATTATTAAACGAAACAAGATATCTCCTGAAAAGTTATGCCGCAATCAAAGCAGCTTAAGTTACTATGTTAGTGTAGTTGTATTATATATACTCATTTATTTGTATGACTGTAAATATGTATAGCAAGTTGAATAAAGTAGTTAGATAGTTGGTATATATTTATGTATGAGAATGGTCATTTAAAATTTCATCTTATGGGAGTGTGATATCAAGTATAGGTACAAGTATTTCCATTTCAGATGCAGCGGTTACATTGTAAGAAAATGTCAGCCGTCTTACATTAAATGACAATTTTATGATTTTAAGTACGATGATTCTGTTATAATTTATTCGTACCCCACCGCATATTGATATTCAACATGGCAACGGATTTTCAAATTTGAATAAGTTGAGGTGGACTGCCATTTAAACTTTCACGTAGGATAAACGGTGTAAAATAATATGTTAATCGTACGTACATGTTCGATAAGAAGAACACTTATATATTTATAATAAGCTCAGAAAGTAACTCAATTTGAGTAACATTAATTAATATATTAACCTGATTCTTTATTGTGAATACTTTTTCATAATTACACGTTCATTTTTTTTCGTTGAATCCAAAGACTTTTTAATATTTATTTTAATGCTGAATTGCCTTTATATAAAGTGATAAAAATTTCCATTGCATAAAATTGAAATTTTGTATCTTGTGGTCGTAGCTTTACACTAGCAAGTCAATCAGACTCGAGCTTTACTAAGAACAATGTTAATTTTAAACATTTTAACTATGGATGATCTCTTGATGATTATTTTATGTGATATCTAGTTTCTTCGAGTTATTCTTGATTGATTTATTTGTCATTTGAAATAAATTTCTCATTGAAAATTATTAGCTGATATGTCAAAATATTTTTATGCAAAAATAAAGACATCTTTTCGTGGTCAGTTATATTTTTAAAATAGTAATTTACTCAAAATATTTAAACTCTTTAGAAGATTGAATTTTGGCCATTAAGACTTACAAATATATATATATTTAAAATGAGTGTTCAATTGTTAGTTAATTAGTGTCTTTTTTAGTTATAGCTAATTTTGGAAGACACCATAATATGATATGACGTTATTGTTTGGTGTTCAAAACTATTTCCAGCGCCTTTTTCTATGATTGTTATTAAGGTGACAAGGATAATTTTTGATCTCTTAATTATTATTTGAAAATTGTTTATTTGTGAAAATTTTCAGGTAGAATAATGTGAACATAATACATTCACAAAGAATGTCAGTAACTATCAAATGTCATATTTCAGAATGAAAACTAAAACTCCACTAAATCCTTATTGGAAATTACTGTAAATCTGTTCTTCTTCTTTTTTTTCTCTCGTTTTTCAATGACACGTAAACTCATCTATTCAAAAATTTTATCGATCTTTGTATTTCTAACATTTAAAACCATTTTTTTATATTTTATTGTAAAAATTATTAACATGCAAACTCTGGGTAAAAATCCTTATTTATTTCTGGTGTGTATGTAATGAATGAATTTAAAATTTTGGTATGCAAATAAATGTTGATGAAATTTATATTTTAATAAAATAATCATAGGTATAATACATAGTGGGTTGAATCATAGTTGTCTATTAGTCTCATACATTCTTGTCTAGTGATTGTGATATTAGTACGACTGAATATGTGATTCCGCTATTTTAAGTATATCTTCAATAATTATTTGCAACCAAATCTTTAAAATTTTAAGTACTGAAAATTACGCAAGCAATTTTTGACTCATCTGTTTTCCAGTCATATTTCTATTTCAGATTTTATTTCAATATTGTTAATTAAAAAAGTTGTAAGATGTGTATTTCTTTTACAATAATTATTCTATTATATTTTCAATAAAAATTTGGAGTTTGGACCTCATTTTATTTACTTGCCGTATACATACTATGCAGCATAAAAGTAACCACCCACCTAATTCTCAACTTGACAACTTCACTAGTTAACAATGAAATGGTACCACTTTTACTTCTAAGAAATTTAAGAAAGTACCCACTGAGGAAACATCAGTTTTACATTACCTATGCACCTATGTATATTTAACCTCTCTCTCTTTCATGACAGCTTAACAAAATATTTGACCACAATTTGTGTATTTAAAACGATCATTTATATAATTAGTTTAGTTCCATGGCAGGTTGTTAATTAAGCCAAACCTTCTTATTCGCCAATCGCCTGACACTAACTGAAATTCAATAATAAAGCGATTTGATTCGCTGAAAAATTCTCAATTAAAACCTTAGCAGCCGCATTTGAAAAAAATGCTGTAAAGTTGCAAATATATTGATAAAATAACAATAAATATTTATTTTCATATCTTTGCTCGGAATCACATTCCATATTAGTTGACATTTAAAAATCTTAATTAGCGTGCTCGTTATATTATGTTCATTAAAACCTAAATGATTGTTTTTTTATCTTTTCAATTAAGAATGAATTTGGATTTACAATATGTATCAAAATTTAAATTTTATGAAGGAAATATCAGGAAAAAAAAATATTGTTCAAGAATGTGATTAGTAGGTTGACGAAAATCTGGCAGCGATATGACAGATGAGATTTTATTATTAACAAATAACTGTACTATCGAAATATACAATTGTATGGAGTATTAGTTCAAACATGAATTGGTAAATAAATACATTTTTTTTATTTACGTTTTTGGTAAATCACGCCACTGAATTAAAATAATTATGTCAAAAGTTCCAGAGCTATGCCGTGACAACTAATATAGCTTCTGTTGTTACTTTACCTAGTATTCGAAGAAGTTTGTCAAAATGTTTTTTTACATAAAAAAAATCACGTGACATATTAAAATTTCGTGAGCAAAATATTTTGTTTCAATTCGAAAAATCATTTGAAAGACATCGATTTCGAAACAGGTGCAATATCATAAATAAATTAACTGGGGTAATTGTGGGAGTAATTGGGGAGTGACGGTTAAGAAAAGAATAAGACATTATTGTAAAATACAAAAAAAAGTATATGGGATTGTTAAAAACATTGAATAATATATTTCTTAATTTTTTTTTATATTTCAATTTAAAAAAAAAACAATACATATTTTATTTGAATGTAAATTGTTTTGAAACTATAAATATTTGTATATTTAGAAAATTATAATACTACAATTAGATTTATATTGCAAGATTATTCAAAGACTAGGATTTATTAACATTTAATAAAAGGCTGACCTCTGAAAAAGATTAATTAAAAATCTATGGCTCGTGGAATAACAAGATGAGGTTGTGTTTGAAAATGGTTTGAGTCGAAAAAACTTAATCTGTATTTGTCGCCTCTAATTGAAAGCAATTAAATTCTTGCAGCGTTGCCTAAATCCCGTCCGCGATTATGCCATTAATTGCGTTGAATTAACATCAAACACTTAACACATCCGAGCACACCCCATCGAGACCCAACGCAACCCCCGAATCAAATCTCCCTTTCTCTCGCCGCAGCGCTAATGACAAACATCAGAGAATGAAGAAAAAAAACAAAATCGGGCCGGTAATGAGCGCAACGCACACGGTGGGGCGGCGTGCAATATCATCCCTCCGTATTCGCCCCTAAGGGTACAAAACTACGGCCCGCAGTTAAAAGTTTTACAACCGAAAAATAGTATCCTCGGCGTACAAGCGCCGACGTGGATTTGTGTGATGTTCTCTTTTTGTCTCGCTGGGAGGTGTATATGCGTCTCGCTCAAGCGGCGCTGGCTTGTGCGGACACGTCCCGGCGGTTTGATGGTCTGTCTTCCAATGCGCACGGGGATGGAGCCCCGGCAGCCGACTGCCGTAGCCGTCAGGGTAACGCCTCTGTTCGCGCGACGCAGGAAAGTCGCCGGGTATGTGGGATGTAACTTTTGAAATGCGTCAACTAAAATGGCGACTGGCATCTTCTGTCAAATTAATATCTCATATTGTACACTTCCACAATACACCGAAAGTTGAAGAATAATTGTACTTTCATGAATGTCGCACGAATATCTCTTCTATAAACCAAAATAATATGAAATATTTGTTTTGTAATTTTTTTTTTTTTATTGTAAGGGCAAAAATATAAGTCCCTAAACAAACACAATTTGTATTATTTTTTTGACAATTATATATATTTAAAATGTAGTTCACACTTATACTGTTGTTTTTTTTTTTACTTATATTATTTTTTAGTATCACGATGCGATGATGCGATCAGATAATATACATACAAAATATATCGACGAAATAAATAATTATCATCAAATATATTTTCTCTCATCAAGAAAAATTTCATGATTTATTTAAAAATACCAATATAAAATAATATAATAAATTTCCTAAAAATAGCATCAACATGACTTAGCATTACCTCACAGAGTGAATATGAAGGTACAATATAAAAGTATGGTATTTGAGCAAAGAAAATAATTGATTACGGTATTATTTTTTGTACGCTTTATTAAATTAAGATACTCTAGTAAATAATCAATATTTTATTGTATTAGTGAGATTTGTAAGTGAACATATCTCATTGTTAGAAGAAAAATAATAAAATATTCATAGGAAAATATAATTGTCAAGTTGAATAAAGATTCATTATCATGATATACTTCAAGAGTTAGTTTATTACATGACGAAATTATTTACCGGCAGTATTAAAATCATTTAACGTACAAAACATGAATAATATATTAATTGAACTTGCACACTGTTTATTCATTAATAATATTTTATTGTGCATTTAGAAATAGGGCATGAGCTTTATTAATTAGTTTAGCGCTGTTATATCATACGTTAAGATTATATGCTTGTATCATTTCATAAAATTAAAGTTAGGCGCATATCATGCATACAAAAATAAAATGATGCATGAACTTATACTAGATGTGAATCATCAAATTTGCATTTTTATAACAATCGATATCAATGTGTACATTGATATACTGATGTTTTAGTTAGTAACCGTTGTCATTTCAGTCAGACATGGTCTAGCAGCGTTTCGTTTAAGAAATATAATCTGAAAAATAAACTGTTTCTGCAAAATGCAGAGCAATGTTGTGTGAAACGTAAGACAGAACGCAATTCAAAAGATTAATGTAATAAAAATGTGCAGCAAGGCAAAACCTGAAGCCCGCTCGAATACCGATTCTACCAACGACCCATAAACCGTATCCCCTCTTTGTCTGCCGCTGGCGTTCGACGACGCCGCCGAGAGGGACGGACGCCCAAACTCTAATGGTCTATTTGAAAAAATTTCACTCAGTTTTATATCTGTGAGCGCAAGCATGGTGACGGTTGATACACGGGATATATTATGTCCGGGCACTCGCAGACTTGACAGATCTTATCGGACAATTAGCATTCGATCCGCGGTTTCGGAATGTCGGTCACGTCTCGGTGCGCAATCGGACTTTTCAGTTTCAACATTCAAATTTGTATGTCAGTGCTACACGGGACGGGGTGGGTGGTCCGGGCGGCGTAGCGACCTCTAATTGGTAAGCTCATCTCTGTTATTTACCTGCCGCATTTTTCGAATGCCCTTGTTTTAACTAACATACTTACATGTGCATGACTGTGTGCGGATATCAAAGTACTCACATACTCGCTCGCTTACGTAAACGTGCGTGTTTGGCGGGCGCTTTCAGCTGTCACCACGCAGACGTTAATAAGCGCACTGGCGATGTGTAGGAGTTTTCAAGTTAACTGATATATATGAAAGTATGAAATATGTACATGTATACAACAGTACCTATGCCTTTTACACGATATTGTTATGGAAATACCAGTGATAAATGTTGATTCTTGTTTTCATATGTTGACATGAGCTAAAAGTATATCATATGTTATTTTGGGAGAGGTGACATTTCAATAGCAATCAAATATTTACAAATAATTGTTTTTATGTATCTAATTATGATTAATTCACAATATCTTCTTCAAGTTGATGTTAACATCGATCTTAAGACGAGTATCAACACTCAATGAAAATAGGAACTACAAAATATAATATATAGAAAATTAGAGACTGAGTTTTGTATAGATGTTCACAAAATTGATCATGAAATAGATTGATTTTTATTGCAAAATTCTAAATAGTAATAAAAGATATTTTTTGGGAATTGATCATATTATCTTTGAAGCATCATTCTTTTATTTTATATGCAACCCTTTTTGTGCACTATCACATTCATCAATTAAATTATAAACAATTTACAATACCCCTAATCATATAATGTTATAAATAGCCGGTTAAATAATTTTAATTTGAATTTCCTTCGTTACACAATGTAACATATTACAAATATAAAAATAAAACTTTATTTTGTGTATATGTATATCAACATGTCAAATATAAACAAAAAAAAAATCAGATTTTAGAGTTTCTAAAGATACATAGAATTTTATTTATTGATAATTTGATGCTTGTATATTGAAAGAAAAAACCACGCGTTATATCCTCAAAATAAAAATATTTATCAAATATATTCATAGAGTTGCCATTTTTATATTGTATATCAATGATGCAATTTAAATAAATATTCTATTTGATTGGATACCGGAATTCTTGCATTTACTTCTGTTCAAATAACAGAGTACATTCAATCAACTTCATACATAAAAAATCAATTATTGATAAAACAAAAACACAAGGTATGTTTACACAAAAGTTGAGTAAATCTTCATGAATAAAATAGACATTGAAAGCTTTTCTGTCAAAAATGTACTTTGGCATACTGCCAAGCGGGGAGTTATCGTATTTATCGAATATTTAGTTATTTCGTAATGCAATATATTATTGGCAGATAGTTTGGGGACAAGAGAATGATTGAAATATATAATGTATTTTCCGAATACATAATTTGCTGTAGGCACAAAAAACGTATTATTTGTAGGTACCTATGTAAAAATATTGCCGCTTACTTCAAAAATATCACCATCAGATATGATGTTTTTGTTTATCTATGCTATGAGACTTAGTATTTGAACTGAATACAATAAAATGTAGAACTGTTTCAAAACTTCTTTTGGGAATCGAATTGAATTATTGAACGCAATAATCAAAATGGTGTCTACCTAACGTAGGGCATTTGGTTGCACGATATTTGTCCTTGCCCGTCGCTACTGTAAACATTCCATTTCTTTTACCTTATAGCCATACTAGTTTTTTTAGATAAAATGTATGGGAAAAAATAATGATATTATTCAATTAAGCTCTTACGATAAATTTTGTTTCGTTAGTTTTACTAATCTTACTATTTCCAATAGACATTTCTGTTTTGCGAATTGAATAAAAGTGATTAATTTAAGCGTTTTCACTGTTCAATAATGTACTCAATGGTTTTATTTTTCGGCATATATGTATGCAATAATAATATGTGACCTTTATATCAAACTGTACATCTTATTTTAATAACTCACTTTAATCATTCATGTACATACTTCATATCTCTAAAGCAACAAAACTACAACAAAGAGAAAGAAATAAGGAATTTTTTTCATTCTTAAAAATCTATATTTTCTAAATATATTCCCTAAGAAAATCTATTTATATATCTTCCTCACTTATTTGATTCAAATTCATAAAATATTTCATGAAAGAAGCACAAGTGAGCTTTCACCTGCCTACACTATTTATAACATCCAAATACGTTACTCTGTTTCAAATTAATATTATGGAGTTCTGACAAGTATCAATATGATGCATGAGTTGATTTTAAGTATCAAATACTTTTATAGAAACTTACATTGAAATCGTCTAGAGTAAATAAATGTTTACGGAAAAATAAATAAATTAGACAATCATTTCTTACAATAATTTAATTGTTTATAGAGTACAATTGTAAAATTATCAAGAATCTTTAAGTTTGATATCATTTAGTGTCATCCGATAAAATCATAAGCGTAAATTTCATACAAAATAAAAAATAAAGACTTCAAGTCTCTAGCACAAAAACGTTGATAGATTTACGTTTTATAATAAAGATTTCATATTATTATTATATTTAAGTTTTTTATTTATTATTGTTATATTTATTATATAAAAGTTTCATATAATTGGACCAGTAGGTATTTAATATGACAAATTAATTGACACATACAGATAAAGTTTACTTATTGTAGTGTATAAATATGATAAACATTTTAATGTGATCAGAATTAAAAATAAAATAAAAACAGATGTCCATGAAATTACTTATGTTCACAATTTTTTCAGCAAAATAATAAAAATACGTTGCAACTTAGCATAAAGCTTGTGCAGATGATAAATAAATCATTTAGTTGAGAAACACCAACAACCTGTTAAGATACGCTTGTTGTATAAATTTGGAAGATATATATATTTTTAAGGGTGGGGATGTAAATATAATAGTTTTAACGACGGTGTGAAGCCGAGACATCTCTCAACAATCTATTAATATTCTTGCTATAATGAAGTTGAACCAAAAAATGTAAATTCAATTAAAAAATATGGACCTTAAAAATGACACAAAGATCACAAAGTTTTTACGAATGTTCAAGAAAATTAATGGTTTGCATAGTATAATATAGGACAAAGAACTATAAAATTCCTAAAGATGAAACCGTTCTGGCGACACGCTAGATCTAAACTATGAATAATCAGTTAGCATAGTAGAATTATGCCGATACAAGAATATATTAAATGAATTGATTTTATTTTATCTTCATACATCATTTGCTTCTATTCAGAAAATAAAATACCAATCCAAACAATGCACAAAACTACCCCCTAAGATGAAGATGTTGATTACACGACTCTAAAATTTTAAACGTATAAAGGATTTTTATTTTTAAAATGATCAAGAAACTTAGCGTGAAATACGCACATGATTTCCCCTCAATTACCTCAAAAATCATATTCTCACGTTCCTGGATAAAATCTCTCACTGAAATTCCAACATTGCACAAGAATGTCTAGAGTCTAGACGAATAATTCCGTCTCGTTTATTTTTCAGCCGTCGAAGTGAGAGAATAATTTTATCAAGATCACGTCAGTAATGCTGTGTAAAAATACTCAATATGGTATAGAGTTTTCGTGTAGGGTCGCTTTGCCCTTCCAAGGGAGTGCCCAGAGGTCACTGCCCTTTCTACGAGTAATTCCGTTGCCTACAAATGATTCGATTTAGTAATTTAAAAATAAATTAAATATATTTTTATAGATCGGTGAAAAAGTAGCAATGTATTTTAGTTCTACAAAATACATTGCTGTTTTTTCACCGTGTTATAATGGAGTTCTACCAAGTGAATGCCAATTCAATCAATAAATTTTTATAGATTTTTTCATAGAAAATTATTTCATATAATCGATATAGTCGACCTACATATCTGCACTCGCAATTAATATTTTCATAAAATTAAATGTATTCAAATGTAATATATCTTACAAGCTTATATATTGTTACAGTAATTAAGTCACATTATATAATTCAGTATGTAAAAAATTATACGGAAATATTATCTTAGCAAAAACTTGATTGAAAACGTCTTAAAATATTTTGTAGAAATTGTTCTTTTCACATTGATTTTAAATTTTTTTTAGGCGTATTTACTTTTATATTATAATATAATTTAATAAAGTTTATTTTGTAGTCATGTTCTGCCCATTTTATGGATTCCATATGAATATTTTGTATTCAATTTTAATTTACGATACATATATATATTGCACAAAAAACAAATGATGTAATTATAACGAAACGATGTTTAAAATAGTAAGTTATTTGACAAGCTTAAGAACAAGCTTATGGTTCACATCATAATTAAATAAGCAGTTGATAAAGCTCGCGATCAGCAAAACTGGTTCTGATCATAAAATAAATTGTTGAAGTAAGTATTAAAATATTAGTTTATTATTTAAAATATCACCCCGTTTCCATTAAAAAGTGATATTTAGCACATTGAAATTTATTAAATAAGCATGAATACTCTAGTAATTCGATACAAAAAAATCTGAATTTAAGAGACTTCAATGCTAATAAAACTTCTGGGAAATTCAAAAAATATTTTTTTAAATTCCTTGATTGAAAATAAAGTCGTGCGAAACTAAAAAAAATGTTGTCTTTTATAATAATAAAAATTTGCTTAATAAATCAATAAATTTTCGTTTTTCAATGCACATGTATTCATATCAGTAATTTACTTGAAAATTATGAGATAATTATTTACATATTATAATATCTATGTTGGTGGACTCATGAGTATAACTCAAGTGTTGGCTGTTTAACATTATGTAGGAAAAAATGTTCCTAATATGAGAAAGTTTTGTTGGGATTGACGATATTCACCGCAGATACGTATAAAGTATTTATTTACACATTTCTAAACGTCGCCGATGACAGTAGTAAAAATGATTGAATAAACGAAAAAAGGGTATGTACAATCATTGCTACTGAAAAAATATGATTAAAAAATTCTTTAGTCTATTGTATATTGTTTTACTGGACAAAAGTTTTGTTAGAGATAAAAATATGTTACCAGTATAGATATATTGTGTATTGTAACATATATACTTTTAAATAAAATAAAAACATCAACAAAATTTCTTGATCTTTGACAATGGCGGGTAGTAATATATATATATATTTTTTTTAATAGTGAATTCAGAAATCCTTTATTTTGTTTCCATGATTAACAAAAATAATGGCTATGACTTTAAGTACAAATAAACATGAAATAATTAATAAGAATATAACAATTTTACGCCACAATAAATAATTTTAAATAAAGTTTTTTTCAGAGTCGCATCTGATTTAAATACCAGTTTCGTTTATTAACTAATGATCGCATACAGTTTATTTTCAATAATTTTTTCATCATCATTTAATATCAGACGTAATAAATATAGTGACCAAACGTACTAAATTTTCTGGTGTAGACCAGCATTATACGCAGCATATAACGAAAACGTCTATATTACCTACATAGCAAAGCAAGGACAGGCACAGAACAGTGAGTTCTTTGAAGAGATTTGTCCAACATCGTTTGAGATAAGATGGGATTACCTCCTCGGGCCGTTTTTTATCACGTCTTTTTTCTATTTAGGGTATTTTTTCGATATTTAGGGAGCTCAGAGAACACAAAGCAATTTTTGCGAGACTTTTTTATCAGCATTATATTTGCGAGTAAATGACGCGAATGGAAAATAAAAGCGAATGGACGGGTTTAGAGACAGATACAAATTTACTGATTTTTTTTATACTAATTGAAAATATTGACTGGTAAATTGAAGAGAGTTTTTAAAATTCAAATTAAAACACCATAATCAAATGAAAACATGATTTCTAAATTAATCTTCCACATTAGTGAGTTTATAGCCGGCAAATTAATATTTGATGCGTACTTTAAAATTTAACAAAAAAGAAAAACAGGTTTCGAATTGTCATTTTTATATATATAATAATATATACCTACACCTTAATATCAAGATAAAAAATCACATCCATGAAATAAATCTGGCATTTAAAATATTATACAACTAACATATTTCAAGGTGTATCTAACCCTTAGCTGTCGTAAAAACGTTTACACAAATTTTTATTTAAAAAAATAATATGGATTTAATCTAAGTAAATGCATCTTTCAATCAAGCAACAAAAAATTACATATGTTTTAATTTAAATTATTACTTAAAAATACAAAGCTAAAAATCGTTAATATTTTATTTTCATTCATTAACTACGTTTATACACCATAATGCAATAAATGTAAACAATTCACACGTAGCCTATCAAATAGTCCGTATAAATCCACAAAAATACATTTGTATGATATATTTCATTCACAAATAATATATTTCGCTTTTTAATACTTTATACGTACATACATATTTTATTTAATATCTAAAAAAGTATAATCTTACCTTTAAAAAACGTACAGAGAATCGTCACTGGATTTTGTTGTAAAATCGTTTTATCACATGTGTCACTTTTGTCCATCTTAATCAAATTCAGTATTTATTTAATTTAAAATAAAATTATATTAACAAGTTGTAATTAATTATGTGTATGATTAAAATATTTAATAAAATTATTAAAGACCCTTTTGTCACTCGGTTGCTTGATGAATGATTATTATTTAAACTAGACTCTCTTTTCACTTAGTTTTAATTAATACTATTGCTCCGCAAATTAAAGTAAGGGTAATTTTTATTCCCTCGTCACTGTATTAATTTAGATTGCCTAATTTAATAAAGCAAATACTTCCTATTACAACCAAAACCAAAGTAAAACTACCCAGTTAAATTATTTCGTGCGTGGTCAGCATTAAAAGGGCCAAACGAAAAAAAATTAACGACCCTTCCTAATTGTGTATGCAGCTATACCATCAATCTCTTACAAAAGATCCAACACGCATACTGCAAGAGAAAGTGGGTCAGTTTTGTTGGCTGCTTTGAATATTTTTGAATATCTCAAAGATTTCGAGCTTTTTTTTTTGTAACCAATTTCGAAAGTTTTGTTTACTTTGAATGAGATGAAAGGGTTTTTACAAAAAATGGTCACTTTATGGCTAGTATGCAAATGCATACCCCGAATGGTTTTCAATTACTTAAATGACTTTTTTTTTGTTTTTCTGTAGAAAGCTTTAGATTTCACATTTTGAAAAAAGAATATGAAAAAAGGAGTGAGTCTATATTATGCAACAGGCAAAGTATTCAATTTAAAAGTGTATGTAAATTTTTAACCTTATTATATTATGAAAATGTAACACATTTCATCAACGTATATCGATCGGTATTAGACCATTTCTTTCATATTTTGTTTTTGAATTTTAAATATTTAAGATTATGTTTATTTAAAAATATTTACGTAACTATAGTAACAGTTTTTTAAAATAGTCTCGAACGTAAGAATAAATGCAATTTATTGTTTGTTGAATAATTCATTATTATTAGTTATTTTATTCACCAGACAATACAATGACCTGCTAAAATTTCTGCTCTTTCGCATGCACAAGTTTAGTGTTGTGTTGTGTGTTACAAGTAGGCACAAATACAAATACAAAAGATATAGAAATATTGCAATTTATTCTTTATCATTTTCTGACAAAGCTTCTGATAATTATTAAGTAATTAACTAAAATTTAATTATATATATATATACGTATATTTTTGTAAATAAAAATTACAATGAGTTAAATTTATAAGAATATATTTTTATTTTCAAATTTATTTATAACAAACGTTGATGCTCACGGGATTAGAATTCACAATTATTTGACAATACACACCCAGTCCTTTTTTTACTCGATACATTGGTTCCAGAAAAAGGCGCGTAAAAAAAATCGCGTAAAAAAATGATTTCACGCATTTGCATTATATTTCTTTACACACCCTAAAACATAAATTTGCATAATATCCGATACACTTGTTTACATTTAGCAATTGAATGGGTATTTAAAAAAATGGAATGCTATACAAAAATAAGTTTCAAAAATAAACTATCGTTTCAATATTTATATTTCAATATTTACATATTCAATATTTTTTTTAATTAAAAAAATAATGAAACCTACATGCCTAGCATCATATATAAATGTATTATTTAAAACAAATTCGGGGAAAAATTATCTAAAAACGAATGAAGCATGTAAAGAAATGTAGCGGTGCCATCCAAAAAAATCGCGTATAATCGAATTCGCGTAAAAAAAGGACTGGGTGTATAACTGTTATATTGAGACCATTCTGTTCCACACGTGAAGCATATGGATTCCTAGTCTCAATCTTTTTTTATTCAATCTCTCTTTTGTAAGCTAAAATAAAATCACTCCCACATATGGAAGGGAATTTTCACTGATTTTAATATATTCAAAGTAAAATTCATGAATTGATTAAGCAATCAATTTACGAAACGATCCTTATTGGGATTAGATCCCAACAGCCCCGTACCTAGAGCCAAAGATTTTAAAGTCTTTAATGACCCCAAAACTATTTCTATAATATACCTTACAAGACCAGAAAAAATATTAAAAATTTTAACCGTATATATTTTGTCAGTATGTGTATATGTAAAATAGTAAGTTCTTGAATGAAAGAAGTATCTTCAATGTGTACGTATCAATTTTCTTACCGACCGCCCATTAAATACTACTAAATGGCAAATTGGAATGAGTTGACTGTAGATCTTGCCAACAAAATATATACCGAGAATGAAGTAGGTATTTCTCATACTAAAGAGTCAATCAAGTATAATACTTTACTACCTATAACTGTTCATGGAAATAAAGCTGCAGATTTGATTAAAAATAAAATTACGGCTATTTTGATACCGGTAAACTCGTTGAAAAATAAGAATACAGGAGTGATTTGAATAATCCAGGCCTGTAGCCGAGTGATCACGCGTCGTTGTTTTTGGTTACAGCATCAAAATCGCAGAAGGTACAATTTTATTAATTACTTGGTCTAAAAATGTTGGTTACAAGAAGACAAAGGGTACCACACCTTTTGCAAAAATAAATTGGTCATACTTCCGATGGATTTGGCAGTAACTTTGCGGAAATTATTTTACCTATTTCAGAAGTATTTTCAGACTAACTATCACAAAGGTTACTTAAGCCTAAATGATCTTAAACAACCTTTTGCAATAGTTAGTCTGAAGACGCTTCTGAAAGAGGCGAAACACGTGTCACAATAAGTAACACAATACGTGGAATACTTGAAGTAATTTTAAATTTTATATTATGTTAAATTTATCAACATAATTTTACTAAAAGGCATATTTTTCTAGCATGTAGCCGGGCCAACTTGCTATCAGGTAACATGATATGTATGACAAACTTGCCACTAACGCGCCATTCAAAACAATTTGTAAGAAATAAATGCAACTGGTTCTCGTAAAAAAAGTTGAAACAATTCCATTAGCATTCCACGTATATTATTAATAATGGATTTCTTAAAAACATTACTGACATCATAAAACGTCTTGAATGCCGTGAAAAAACCAGTATTATGGTCTAATGAATATATTATATTTGTATATTTTCCCTTAAAAAACCTTAATTATAGATAATCAAACTCTACTATACTCACAACGTTATTTTCTTTACATCATAATTTATATAAACATGCATCAAATACTCGTTTTCAATACAAACAATTTATAAAATGTTACTAGTCAACCAGTTTCAAATGTTATATCTGATAAACCAACGTTATTTTTTTTCATTTAATTAAGATCGTAAATATACTGTCGTAAACGTGTACATATTTACGTCTGATATTTACCTAATGTACATTGTACGTATAACTTTTCCCTAATAGTCTGCTTGCATTCAACGCAACATTGTATGCAATTTCTAGAACATGCTCATCAATTCTAAGCTTTATTGGGTACATTCATTCGTGCTGCACTCCAATAAAGTATTTTCAATTCAAGAAGACTGCAAGGCGCTATTTTTGGTACGCACGCTCGACTATTTTAACCATTTAACCAACCAAAACAATCATTCAGTTAAAAAAATCTTTATCAATAAACATCACATATTTCTATACAACAACTATATGGGCTTAATAATTTGATATTTAAGCTTAATGGTTGGTAAAATTAAGCATTCACGGTATTCTAAATATATGATACATAAGTTGGTACGCATTTATTTTTTATATTATGTCATACAAATAATAGATATTTCTGATAGATACTTATGATGAAACGGAATTATTTATGACGTCATTCATGGCATAATGTTATAACATGAGTTGGTCCGTATTAAAAGTAAATTTTCTTAATTATTTTTACGTGTATCATATTTTTTACTGGCATCACTATGGTATAATGAATTTGATTTTCTACGTAAAATTGTGTGTACATAAGAAATATGTAGTTTTGCCTACTGATTTATTTTGTCAAATGTATGAAGTTTGCTTAATAATGTTTCACTCTATTTAAAGGTTTTTGTGTCAAGAAAAAAACTTTTCAAATCAATAATTTTTAAATTGAAACTAATTTTTAAAAAACCTCAATGAACGCACGATGAAAAGATAGCAATGTATATTAGTTCTACGAAATTTAAAACATATATTGTTGATAGCTATTTCGGCTTCCGCTTTCATTAGAACTACCAATGAGTTCTACCATGTAAATGCCAATTCAATCAATAAACTAAATTTTCGATTATAAATGAAGCTATTGAGCGTTTACACGATTATTATTACAATGATATTTTTGGATAAAAGTTACACAATTATGATTTCAAGGCTATGCGTTAGTACATACAATGCTATGCTATAGTATAATGTTCGAACATCAAGTCGCGTCTATCTGAATACTAAAATATTTATAACATAGAGACTGCTGTATTTATATACAACTCTAAAAACTCAGTGCGATTCGATACTGACACAAGATTAGTTTTGTTTACGAGAGTTTACATTACGCGGTGGTCGTGGGAGAGGATCTAAGCATGACAGTTACTTGATGCGTTTGTTGTTGAGAAGAGGTAATAAATCAATGTAAACGTTCGCTCTCTGATTATCTTGAAGAAATATTATATCTTCACTTGAATAGTAAACTGTAAGCGAGAGTGTCAACTATCATTACAGCACAGGTATATGAAATATTTATTGTGTTAGTTATAGTATTATAGTGTTTTTTATAGGCTTAAATAAAAGAAGAAAAAAAAGCTGCAGTAAGGAAAGAAGAGAGTAGTATTGTAAAAAAATGCTCTATATTAAAAAGAAGTAATTCTATGTGTTTCAAAAATATTGAGTCCTGAAATTGTTATTTTTTTTTTATTATGATATTTTCAATAACAGCTTAAAATTAAACGTTTTATTTTAAAGAGTAAAAAAGATGCTTTAAAATGATAATAATTATCAGGTGAATTGTTATGAATTAAAATCAAAATACATATAATTTCAAAGTGTTGAAAACAGTGTCTTTAATTTCTGAAATTATGTTCGTATATTTAAATTATTTTTTTAATTACTTGGTTATTCTTCAATAAATATGTTCTGATATAATATACCAAATTTAAGTAAAACAATAATAATAATCATACTTTTTAATTGAGTGACTACATAAAGGTACTTGTATATAGGCACTAATGAAGAGTATAAATTATTTTTATACAGTAAGAATTAATTAAATAAAGCCGCTTATACTGTATTCTTCGATGTAAGCTCACAAATAATAGCTGCAGAGTGCTTTAAGGTTTAAGTTATAAGGTATGCAATAATGTGAATAAATTATCATAAATGTCCAGGTAATAGAGCTTACGGGATATAAACATGTTACTATATTATACAGGTAAACGTATGTTTGCTTATGTACAATAACGGTAGATATGTGTCGAGGTCTGGTCATGCGCACACATTGACGCCTCGATCCAGTCGTAAAACTGCTGGAGCTACGCCGTAGATGTCTAGGTACTACGCTTGCCGATAGCTACGACGATGAAAGCTTAATAAAAGTTTCTTTACTGGATATATCCACATCCACCCTTTTGCGTGTGTGCACTGGCACGTTTATTTGAATGATAGCCAGTGACTGCGAATAATAATATTCATATTAAATTATACATCTATATTTGATTCGTCATAAAATAATATAAAGTGTCTCGAAGATAATTACAATATGTTTTTAGACTATTTTCTTAAAAAACATTTGAAAGGCATTCAATAAACATATGTTTATTATGTACTGTAAATTGTAAAAAGACAACAACGGTGGCGTTCATATACATAATTGTTTATTTCCATCATTTCCAAAGAGTATGTGAGATAAAAAATAAATAATGTATTCTATTAATTTAAAATACCATTCTTAAGACAATTTAATTTCCTTAACAGTTGGAGAAAGAGTAAAAAGTTTTTTTATTGAAGAAAAGATTTCATACTTTCAATGTGGTATTATGGGTAATGAAATAATATATTTAATTACAAATAACCTTAACAACTATGTAACAAATACTAAAAAATTAACTGAATCCAAATTAATTTATGGCTGCCCGATAATATATCATTGTTGTTGAAAATTACTAAGAAATTTAAATTTTACGCTCATTTTTAAAAAAATACGTTACTTTAACCACAACGTTTATACAGCGTCAATTCAATTTAAATATATGGTTTAATTATAACTAGGAATATGATTTTTTCACAAGCAATCTCTATGTCGGTGAAATATTTATATTTCTTAATCCTAACACATCAGTTTTATTACGATAGGCAAACATAATGATATTGTGAAGTAACTACATTGAATTGAATTTTTATAACCATGAATATATTTAAATCTCTCTTGGTATGAATTTAAAGGGTTAAATTAAAGTTTATGAAGCATTTATTATATCTAAATTTCATAATACGCGAGATAGTATTTAGATTTCATGGTATTTTTCGATTAATGATCCAAAGTAAACAATATTAAAATATCTTTACAGCAACTTGTGCCTACATAATTATATTTTTCAACCGGTCACCACTGTTTACGATAAAGCTTCGTGAGCGGAAAAATAACAATAAAGGATAATTTCCCTTTATTCCCGTTCATGAATAATAAAATATATGCTTTTTATCGATAGAATTGATTTCCTCTATGGCTTCCGTAAAAATGAGGCAAATTTTTCAGCCGACCGCCGAGTTTCCACCCGTCTCAGCCTAATTTGTTTATTCCGAGTGTGTCCTCCGCGTATCCATGGCAACGCACATAGTTCTCGTATTGCGCACCCCAAAATTTTATATGCCTACACGGAAAAAAATATGTCTCCTCTCCCAATCGTAAGCGAAGACACAGGTAAAATTTCACCTAGAGGGCGAATCTCTCACCCCGCGCGGGTCTTATTCCCGGGTTAAGGACAATTCTTCCCCAGACACAACGTCTGCAGACAATTTGCAAGAATATCACTTATTTTTAAAATGTCATCAATAACTAAAATTTGCAAATATTATATAGTATTCCTTGCCTACAAAACATGTGGAACTTTGTAAAAATTTCATAGTTAGTTCAAAATTCACCATTCACCACTTTTCCATTGACAAGTGATGTGAATGGAAAATCATCATCATAAAAATAAAATTTAAGCTGTTAATATTTTTGAATGTAGTAGTTTAAGTGGTCTTTGTTGGAAGAAGAAATTTTATCTTTTAGTTCAATATCAGGAATCATTTTCATTACTGTATCATCGTTTTTTCTAGTAAAAAAATCGTAGTTGTATTTAGTTTTTTATTACAGTTAATGACACACATTTATATAATATTGCAGAGAATATCTCGAAAAAAAACGCAGACAGATTTTCTTACGCTATCAAAAAATAATTCAATTTAGGTAATCTGCATAATTAGCAAGCAGGTAATCTGCATTTGCGCATTTTAAATGTTTATATACTTAAAGCGTTTTTGTTTCTCAAATACATTATTATAAAATTCATCGACACCTTGTACAGCGATGTCCAACAGAAATTGTATTATGGGTTGCACACGTAATAACAAACAAAAATATTGAACATTTTAATATTTTTTTTTAAATATATAAAGAGTAATTAACACTTATAAGTAAATATTTTTAATTCATCGACAGGTAATTTAGCAGATACGCCAGTTGGTGGGTCATGTTTTATATTCCAGCCTTTTGAGACACTTCAATTTGACTACGTTTGATGTCCAAAAGCCTAACTTTGAGTGAAATGTAGTATTTATGCTTGTCGATGGTTATCTTTTTTTAAATTTTATGAACAACTGAATAAAAACTTATAGAAGTTTAAAACTCTTATATTTCATATAAAATCTTCTATCTGACTGCATATTGGACACCGCTGGACTAGAATCTTGATGAAATGTTAATGTATAATTATTCATTTATTTTATGCCACCAACGTTGAACAACTTTGCGCATAATAATTTAAATTCGAATTTTAAGTCATATTAACTACACAAACAGTTTACAAACTGTTCATAATAAGCATCATAATATTGCTCCTATGAATTTAATTTTAACATAATAAATGTAATATTTAAACAAATAAAAATGCATAAAATATGTAATGTTTTAAGCAAAGAAATTTTTATCATTGGTTTTGTTACGAACCATTTTCAATTTGAAATGTGCTGGTGAATTCATGAAAATATCTAGTGAGAAATTTCTCTTCTTGTGTATTGCTCCTATATATCAGTGACAAATAAACAATGGTCAATTCATTAGTACTCTCTTAACAGTACAATTTTCTTCTGGAGGACAATTCGATCAAAGACACTCTGCATAGATACTGAGATTTTGACCGAATTCAAATTTATCAGACGAGATTTATGCTTGGTAAATATTATCAATTGATAGTTGCCACTGGTCGATATGCAACTAATGTTATTTAAATGCAAAACTTGCTCTACCAAGGTATTATAAAAAAATGATCTTTTATTTCGGAGTTTCTTATTTGCCTTTCTTCTTTTTTATCTAAATGCTGCCACGATACACGCATGTATTTGATATATATATATATATTTATTTTATTATCTGCCCCTCGTGACCCTGAAAAAATCCTATTAGTTCTTACTTTGTTATAATGTGAAAAAATAAATTCAATATTGAAATATTTAAAAAGTTCATATCACAAACTTCTCGAAAATATGTCTTACTCATAGTCATTCAATTAGTAAAATAACAATCATTAAAATTGATTTTATATTTTGTGCTTTTCTTTTTGTCTTTTGCTTTTTTTTCGTGATTTTAAATCGCTGTTGGTTACATTACTACTTGATTGTGTACTTTGTGCAGTTTTTTTGTATTGAGAAAAAAATGAGTTGGTATAAGCTTCGGCGTCGAATTGTCTAGGAAGCTTTGCCGTCCATGGACAGATGTGAGTACATACGTACTGGCCTCGGAGGGAAGTATTGGGTAATCACGTTACATCCGTAGTACTACAGTGATACAGCCGTTTCCATCGGGGTACGAACATACATAGTAAGGACGGCGCGGAGATGTAACGTGAGCGAAGACGTATCTATAGTCAACTGACATAAAAGAAGGTACTTAGATACGCTATGCTTTGGCATCTCTTCCCGGTGCCCGCGGTTTATTGGTTACAGTTCCAGTCGCAACGCCTCTGTGGACCAAACACGGTGACTGCCTTTTGACACTGCGTCATTATCATCTGACAGCTGTTAATTGCCGCAATCAGTGACACGTGATTTTATACTAATTGATATTAACCGAAGGTCGAGTTTTTTTTAAATCTTAATTGATAGTGGGTTGTTCAATATACTGTCAACAGAATCAGCTGTCCCTTCAACGAAGCGCAACATTTATTTATTCAGGTAAATATATAATTTTCTTTAGAGTTTTATTTATTACCATAACTTTAAGCCACACCTTTGATAATGCGGCACGGTTGTGTCAACTGTTTATTGTATTCATTCATAAAATAGATATTATTATACGAAAATACCATTTGGTTCATAACAATTTTCTCAGTGGCTACATTGCGGTATGATCATTTGACAGCTGTTCAATAACAATTACGTGTATATCAATATAAGTTTTCAACAATTGTGAAGTACATCTTATGATTTTATTATCAAAAGTGAGTTGTCATTTTTTTACCGTTTAAATTCTTATTGTGTATAATATAATTATTTATTTTTAGATAGTTTGTTATATTAGAAATATTGATCATTTCTTTTGTTTATTCGTTTGTTAAGACGTTCATACTGTCTTTATACATTTAAATCTTAGTAAACATATGTTTTTGTCGTTTAGATAATGTATTTAAAAAAGGGCCACGAATTTATAGCATTGTTTTCTGTATCAGTTACTGTTTTTGTTGATGTTCAATTAAAAATAAATAGTTCAATAAATCAAACGTTTAACGATTTTTACTTGATAACTAAATATTTATCAATCAATATAAAATATTTTTAAAATATAAATGGCGATTAATTATTATGCTTTAGAAATAATTCTTTAAAAAAGATTCAATTCAATTATTATACAATTGTTTTTAATATTTTTTTCACTATTATGACATCTCTTCTATAGATATTGAGCAAAGTAAATGATTATTTTTTGGCGTTGTCGATACTTTTCTCTTCTAAATGACCGATAAGAATAAATTTTGTTATAAAAATATTAAATCATATTTTCACTCAAGCGTACCATCGTTTTTCCTGTTAGTTTACAGTTACATTTTACTTTTCTTGTTACTTACATTGATAACTGTGTTTTCATATATTATTTTGGTTATTTAATTTTCATAAACAAATACTTTTTTAAATAATTATATTTGAGCAATAGAGTTGTCTACACATTCTTCAAAAATGCAAAATATATTATTTTAAATTTATTCCGAAAAAATAATTATACATATAACCAAATTTGCATTTAAAATTTTCTTTATAGTAATAACGAACATTTAAATCGATGTTCAAAATCAATCTTTTAATTGAACAAATAAAATGTTATTTGTGATTGGTGGGCCGCATGCATAAAAAATAGCAAAAACAGTTTAATTAGTTATTTTTATTATTTAATAATGAACGAGACCTATTTCATATCGACTGGTAATTATGTCGACACGCCTCACAGTTCATCGGGCAACCATTTGCTGTCACACTCCAGTAGTACCGCAGAAAATTTTCAATTGGGCCACGTGTTGGACGCAGTCTATTGTGGTGAATGAATGTCTATATTAAGTCATCAAAATATTGCTAGTTTTACATTTCTAATGTTTTTTAAAAGTATTAAAAGTGTGTTTATCTTATGATATTTTTAAATATTCCTAAGTTTGAGCGTCTGTTAAATAAAAATTGATTTAAATGATAAATTGGATGAAGTACTTGCATTATATATTCAAACGTTATTGTTTAATGTGTAAATATATTTAATAAATTGAACATTACTAGTGGAGCTTCAGATTCATTAGGCAAGTAGATATGTCTGGTGTAAAGAATATTTTGCTTTTGAAGTAGATTTGATCAAATTTATGAAGTTTGAATTCTCACAACTTTGTACGATTCCACATGTTTTGTCACTAACGACCCGGGTTTCGCCTTTCGGCATCTTCAGGCATCCTATCACATGGGTGCAATAGAACTGAACATTCAAATTTATGAAGCTTTGAAAGTGTTGACTTTATGCTTTTGTACATTGAATATTTTCGAGAAAAATATAAGTATTTTAAATAATAATTTTGAAGCAAATTCTGTATTATTATACCTTTTTTATGTGTACACTATACATTCATTATATTATGAAAAGATACAGCGACAAGTTAGAGAATTATACTGTAAATTAAAACTATACTCTCCAATTCATTTTAGAATTGCACATATTAGAACCATATATGGTTATAACCTGTCTGTAAATTCAGTCTTTCTAGAGAGGGGTCTGAGATGTGCTTTAAAAAAGCATTTGAAGCAAATGAAATATATTATGATTTAAAAAAATTATATACTTCGATTTATATTGCCGAGTTATAATATGTTTACTTTGAATTGTGTACATCTTGTATCAATGTGATAAAACATCTTTTTGAACGTATGGATATTTATTTACAATACAGTATATACATACACATAATACTCTACTCACTATGGAAAACTAGTAGACAAGGTAAAGTAGGCGTGTCATATGATCACAAATCTCTTGAAGTGCTTCTTACACACATCAAAAATGTTTTTACGATACTTTCTTACTACAGTACCATTTATTTTTATGGTATGTGAAAATTTTCTCATCGATTAGAAACATATCCTACTTGTAAGTACATACCTACATACCTAAGTGTCATAAATTTATTCACACTTATTGCACTGTATAAATATAAATACATATATAAAAAAACCACAAATGGAAAGCTTAACGCGTGTTTCCCTCGATATTTTTTTAAATACCAGCATCGATGAATTTACTACTTTTTTTCACATCAATATTACTAATATATTTTTAATAAATTATTTTTATAATTATTAACTTTCAAATTATTAGCTTGTAGTGACAAATAAATTCAATGATGGATTAATACTTCGTATTTCATTTGAAGGCAGTAAAGGTTATTTTAACATAATTACTCTCCGATTTCATATTAAATATTACATTAGCTTCATAATGCGTCAAAAATAAGTGTTAAACTACAAGTTTCTTACTCTACGAAATATGTTTATTTTCAAGCTAAAGAACTAGCGACTTTCATGTAAAAAAATACAATAAAAGGTATACCAGACTTACTTCTCTCTACTTTAAGGAAATTATTGATTTAACACCGACAGCCCATCTTCGTAAACTACTTGTGAGAGGGAAACAATCGCATCATAAGTCAGATTATAATATTTACTTTTAACATGAAACTACTTGCCTACGAGATAGCTGGACGTTAAATTGGAATGGTATTAAATTAGACTAATCGAATTATGATCGTAGTAAAACAAGATTTTTTTTGGTAAACATAATTTGGTAAGTTGATATACTTAATTAATAAGATATGCCGCACAATTAATCACCTTTTATGACATAACAATTAACCTTTTCAATTACACGTAAAAATCGAGAAAATAAATATCATCGCACGATTTTTTCGATATTAAATATTCATTTGAGGATCAGATTATTATCTGTAATTATTTTGAGTTTTTAATTCTATTAAATATTTGCTGAGTAATCGTCTGTTATTGCATCAAAAAATTTTTGAAAAATATGTAAATATATACATTTTGATAGAATTACTTTCCAAATTAATGCAGGATTTGAATTGTGATTTTATCGGATCAATCCCAAATGCTTCATATAAATATTAACATTTTTTTATTCACTAATCAAGAAAAAACGGTAAGATTTTAATTTCGCCATTCGTGATCTTTTGTGTAACGAACTTCCTTATTTTTATGACATATTTTCAATCTCTAGGAATCTCAGTTTTTGTACAAGGAAGATTCATTTTATTGATTGAATTGGCATTTACTTGGTAGAACTCCATAATAACACGGTGAAAAAATAGCAATGTATTTTAGAACTATAATTCTGACG
This sequence comes from Himalopsyche japonica, assembly GCA_028555115.1. NCBI lineage: Eukaryota > Metazoa > Arthropoda > Insecta > Trichoptera > Rhyacophilidae > Himalopsyche > Himalopsyche japonica. The sequence goes on from JAHFWJ010000461.1 coordinate 1,526,643, forward strand.
ATGCGTGAACCGAAATAGCTATCAACTATATCTTATAAAAAAAAAATTGTAGAACTAAAATACATTGCTAATTTTTCACCGTATTAAGAATCATTTTATTTTTAATTAACTAAAAAATAATTAATAAAATATATCACCATTACACTCCCATTTATGGCCTCCCAACTCCCAACTCCCTTTTTATGACCTTTGCTGAATTTGGTAACTGTAATTTGGTAAATCATTACACTGACTTAGCATTTTCAGTTATTTCAATAATTTGATATAATAATTTTATATTCCCCACGCTTTGGTTTGGATTGTCTATTACTCTCAACGATTTATTCATGCCGATCCATTCATTCAATTCGTATCACTGCGTAGCAAAAAAATAAATCGCGTTTCTAAATTTTTTTTCTCATTTCAACCGCAATAGCCAAAACATTTTAAGAGAAAAAAATATTTATGGTTAGAGCCACATCGAATTTTCAATCATAAAATACATTACTCATACTATACTACTTACAAAATAGTGTTAGAGTAGGAAGTCAAGTGTTCGTGACATCATTAGGGAAGGAGTTCGATTTTTTTTTTATCTAGTGTAATAAACTTAATTATGAATTATTTAAGTAGATGAATATATAGTGCAACAAGAGAAGAAATATCTTGTAACGATATTTATATTTTTTTGCTTTTCAACAATTAAATTATTAATTTTATACACTAATACATTCGACACACGTTGATGTGATTTAATATTTTACAAAATTTTATTACTGAACAATTTTCATAATATTTTTAAACAACAGAGTCCAACAGCTCTTTCAATTTCCAAAGTCTCATATGAGAAATGTCAAATTATAGTTATGTATTATGTGAAATGATTCAAATTTTAGTTACGCCACTGGTTGCGTAGTGTTATATTATAAGTCATTCTTAGTCCTTATTTCATTTCTATATTCCTTTTAAAGCTTTTTGTGTTAACTGCATAATATGTAAATAGAAATTATTTAACGTAAAATTATCTTCCTGAAATTTAAACAAATTATCCCGCTAACACCATCTACCCGACAAACAGCAAACTCTGAAATACTAAAATCCTGGGTAAATATTTTACTGTTTAGTATCCAATAAGACATTTTTCTTCCCTCGCTTTCCCACTTGGATTGTAGGTAGCTATGTCTCTCTCTACCTCGAAATAACTCAGTTATACCTAAGATAATATTTTGTTTCACTTTGGCAAACACAAATATTGGTGCATCGTCTAAGGCGCTATCTCTTTCTACCGCGTGCAGCTTATCAGATGTTTTATCTCAATTTTGCAAACGTTTTGCGGGTCGCTCTTCTTTCGCCTGCAGTTCAAAAGCTTTTGATAATCTTTGTACAGAGTGACTCGTATTACTCCGGCCTATTGTTCTTTTAACAAAAGTTTCCATACTTGACTCAATTTACAAATAGAATGGTAAACATTTTTCTATGGAAATTTATTTATTGTTAAATTTTGTTAAACATTTTATGCAATTAAAGTAAAAGATAATACATTAAATATTCGTACGTACGACATAATCCACATACTAGAAATAATATTAAAAATTCTTTTTCATGTTTATGATTCTTCCAAAAACATCAAAAAAATATGTCACTGTGGTTGTTATTTTTAAAAAAAATTAATATAAGAATAATTTTATAATATTTTCAAACACAAATATACTAATACACACGAGATATTTAAATTAATTCATCAGTGTGATTATAAAATATTCTAAAATAAATTTGTAAGCTAATTTCAAATTAAAATAAGGTTTTACTTATTCATATTTGTCTGGTTATAATTAATTCATAAAATCTGATACACTCTGTATATGTATGATCAATTCCTTTGCTGACTGACACAATAAAATGTAGTTGTTCTGGCCTAGCCACCATAGCATTGTGGGCGGGGCTTGCAAGGGTCGAAGTCACTTGATTGGTTGACGGGTCGAGACACGTGACCTCAGCTAGATTATGGCCGACATCATCCGGCCAAGAAAGATACTCTGTAGCACTTTGCCCTGAAGCAGTAGCGAACTAAGAGATTGATCAGATACAGATGTGTACTAAGAATATATGCATAAATGAAAGAATTATTGAAGAAAATCGCTCGACTGGTGTAAATAGATTCACCGTTGTACGAGTCCTAAGCATGAAACACTATTAGTGCCACCGTTCCTAAGTATATTCGCAAAACATAAAGTGATTGAAAAATACTGAAGAACGTCACAATGCATGATTTTTTTTTTAATACCTTTTATACCAGCCATCAAGATTCAAATACGAGAAACGTGTTCAACTTGAATATAAGCTATTTTGAATGACCGTGATAGGTTTTATTAGGATAAGAGCGCGGAAGTAACAGTTAAATCTTCATATTGATCTGTATTTTAAACATTTCTGACTGATGTGCATAAGAATAAAAAAGACGTTTCAGCTCAGAAAAATATACTCTTCTTTTTCGTTTTTTTTGATAGTTTCCATATTTTTTTATATAAAAATGAAGACACCTTTAATTTGTATTTGTATTTTACACATTTGAAAAATATCTTTTTTTATTATTCTTTCAAAGCATTTTAGATAAAATAAAATCATATAAGCTAAAAGGGGTATTATAAATATGTAAAAATTATTTTTTTTAAATTTTTTCTAAAATTTGTAATACAATTATTTAGTGTTTAAATTATCCGAAATACGAGTGACCCTAATTTTCTTTATAAAATGTATTCATTTAGTTTAAAAAAATACAGTACTTTTTGGTCTAACACAGAATTGGCTGTGTCTATATGGAGAAAGTTACTATTACACGAAATTCCCTGCCAAATCCACGGAAAATATCAAGATTAACATTTTTATTCGATCGAAGTAGATCAGTTTCTTATGTGGTTTAATGATGCAAGTCATACCAAGTGCAATATAAAAAAAAGTTTGATCATCAATATATATATAATACTTTTTTTCTGGGGTCACTTGACTTAAGAAGTCTCATAGTAATTATCTCATTTTTAAAAATTGCTCCTAATTAAATATGAAAAATTCTTTCAGCAATATCGCAGTGGCAATTCAAACTAACACATAAGGTCAAATATTATTCTATTTGTTTCTTGATAATATTATAAGACGCTATTGAGTTTGAGTATTGTATTGGAACAAAACATAAAATGAAGTCAATATTCGCTATTATTATTCTGTTTTTTTTTCTTCAGAATCAACCCTGTACACTATATCTTACGGTCTTTATGATCTTCTTTATTCCATCCATGTACCGGGTGAAACTATGTCAACCCTTCAGTAAAAAATGTTTTCTCTCAAAATGCTTTGAATATTAAATAGACAAAACCATTTCTTTCAATCCCTGTCGCAAAAACAGATGAAACCCTACGAACAATGTGCTTTTCATAGCGATACTATTTTTTCAGAGCTCAATAACAAAACCTTGCCTTGTTTGAATATATTATGGAACTCCTCTATAATATCACCTCCAACCGTGTATCTCTCCTTACTATCGCTTGTGCTCTCACTCTCGCTGGATTGATAAACAGAAGAGAAAGACGGAAACATTTAAAATTGAAATTTCCCAACTTTGCATGTGCATTGTATTCATGGACCGGGAGTTCTAGATAGGAACTATTTCATCACATTCGAGTGTGCGGTTAAGTGAAGACTCTCTCGGGAGGTGGATTTAGAATGTGATTCAGTTGGGATTCGTTAGCTGTCGGTATGTTTTTGAATTGTTTCTTCTCCGTGAGTTTCTCAGTGGTGTATCTCACAAAAAATTGTATTCTTAATAATTGTAAGAATAAAATATATAGCCTATTTCTTCGTTTTATGAAGGCAGTGTTGGACATCATCATATATTTTGGTAAAACTCAAAACCTATTTTCATTACTTATAAAAACAAATATTTCTCTGATTTATTGAACTGTTACAGTACAATGGTAAGTAAATCTACGCCATAATGCCGTGATGTAGTTTTTTAAACGTTTTTCAGAAACCAATCGTGTTGAAAGCAGAGCCTAACAAAAATATGCGTTGTACAGACATACATACATGTACTTAATACCAATAACCCCACTCCCGCCTCGCCCCATTTCCCATTTATAAATCCATGTAAAAACCTTTCGGGCATAGTTAGGTAAAGTAACGGTAAACATATTTCTTTTTGTCGTTATTTGGAGTATTTTATATTACAAGAAAAGTGGCATCGAACGTCATTCTAATCAAAGAAGATACTTTAATATACAATTACATGATATTCAGAGAAACTGAAAAAACTAAATACTTTTATAACTGAATTTTGCTATTGAATTCTAGTATATGTAGTATATTGCATATTTGCCTGATGCTCTGACGTATTTGGGATTTTTTTTTAATTTTTGTATTATATTTATTATCAAATTGCAATTTATAACATATTTTGAATTTCTGTATGTACCCTAATAATTTTCATTTAGAAGTAGTAGTAGGTAATTGGAACCACACTTTGTTTCAATTAGAAGATAACGAAATATATTCTCAATAAACCGATAAATTAAATAGAGAAATAGTTATAGAGTAATATTGACAAAATTTCAATCATGTTACATTATGTAATATATGCTCTAGTTTTAATAGTTTTGTAAAAAGATTTATGTTGAAAATATAATAACGATAGCTTAATGGATTCACAAAGTGTTTTTTGTTATAACATTTTCAATTGCTAAAAACTTCCATTAAAATTGCCATAATAATAATCTTTATTGATTTTATATAATCACTAGACATTATTTCTTTAATAAAAATTTTTACTGATTGAATTGACATTTACTTGGTAGAACTTTAATATAACACGGTGGAAAAATAAAAATGTGTTTTAGTTCTACAAAATTTACAATATGTTAATAGTTATTTCGACTCACGCTTTCATCAATATTATCTATATAAACTATTATATATACGAAGCTTTCCTTCCGAATTATTTTAGACTCAAATAGTTAGTAGATGCGCCACTGGTTGCCCTCTAAAAGCGATGCGGTAGAGATGTTGATTGAATAAGGAATGCGGGATTCGTTTTTCAATTTGAATTTGGAATATAAATGGATTTGAAAAGCGCGCTCTTTTGTGATTCTATTTTCGATTGCGAAATGAAAAAGAATCAAATAAAATTGAAACGGAATCGAAAATCGATTATCACGCTCAGAATTCATTTCCAGAAAATAAAATCATCGCAAACTTTTTAAATTCAAAATTATTTTCTTTTTCTGTCTTCGCCATCATCAGTAAATACGAATTTGATGGAGGTATAATATATATTTTCGAATACATAAAATATTTTTATAATAATGTAACTATACCGAAAAATAGTCCTCAAATTGTATGTCACACAGTGAATATGATTTTCATACTTACAATATTATAATTTATAGCTATAAAATATTTTGAAAAAGCATCTAGTTGTAACCAATATACCTTAACCTCTTGAAGAGAAAGTTGTATATTCTAGTTCTAAAGGAAAGGTTTAGTATGAATTGTAATTCACGCATTACATTATTCTTATATTTTGTTTAAATTACGTAGAAAATTGGATCATATTATCTATATTTTTTATAAGGACGACTTAAATTAATATTTATTCTGGCGTTTTGTTTATGTATGAGTAACATTTTTTCGTATAGTTGGGTTTAATCAAATATAAATTCGTTTTTAGCACGTATGTGTGATGCGCGAAATTGAATTGTCTTCCTTGATCATATTTAAGCCAGCAGAAGTACACAATTAAAAAAAATATAACCGTGTTTTTTTATTATTTTTATTTTAAATTCCAGCACCAAGCAGAACGACTTTTACACTCTTCATATACATATATTTAACGTTGTATTTATGTTGAAATATTGTAGACATAGTTACACCAAACTTTATTATTCAATGAACCAATTATGGTGTTATTTAATGAACTTTCACTAATGATCATTGTGTGAGATTTAATTAGTACGAATTATCAAATTATGCTTAAAGAAAATATTTTTTTCATGTATGTAATATTTTGGAATCGTTGAAAAAACTAAACGCCCAAACAAACATTTTTTTCTTAACTTGTTCAGCATTTTCTTCATGAAGGCGTGGTTCATTACGAACTAACAGAAATATGATCAGATTATCTGAGTATACTTACAATATAATATACACATGACATTTTTGATTGAAATTTTGAATTAATGTTCTGAATAGATATAAAAACATCTAAATTATAAATTACTCAAACCAATTTTACGTATGTAGTTAATTTCGATCCATGGTCCATAATGAAATGAGAAAAATACAAATTTTACGATGGATTGCTGTTCAGTATGTTTCGGCCGACCTCTAAGCATCGCGTTTTTTTCGTTCGTGCCTCGATGCTCTCGTTAACGATCAGCTGTTCAAACATATGATATAAGTAGGTAGTTACCGTGACGTCATTCCCAGACTGGGTTCCACCTGACTCCAGAATACCCCGGCAAAGGCGGTGGAAAATGCCAAAAGAGAGTAAGTGCCTCCACCGTTATTCACAAACGCGGCATAGCGAATTAAGACCAAGCCTCCGAGAAGCTGTGCTAAGGCGATATTACAAGCTTCAAACTGGACGCCAGTGGGAATCGGGACTTGGAATCTTGCTTCAGTAAAATCGTATTTATCAATTTATTTAAAAGATTTATCAGTTTTAAGTATTCATAAATTTTATATTCATTTCTATAGCTGTTTCATTAATTTTCACAAGAAATTATTTATAGTCTCTGTTTATAAAATTATCTGAAATGATAACAAATATAAACTAAAAAATCTGTGAAGTGTAAATTTTAAAATTTCTTAAAAAATTGACAAAACTTAAACCATTTCCATGTTCAAAATGACTAAAAACGAAGCATTGTTCATGATTGACAAAAATGTGGAAATGTCAAGATTGAATGATACTTATTTGAATATTATGTTTTTCATAAGGGACCGTTTAATTACCAATTGATAATATTATCTTCTTTTACCTAAAGTTAATGTTTATACAAATGGTTTTCTTAGGTTTAGTTTAAGCAGCGGTCAACTATATAATGCCTTTTCAAACCAACTACCAATAGACCATAATATATAAGTTTTACAGCATGGCTTGTTTATGGATATGTTTTATAGTACCAATATAACGTATAAATTGGTTGTACTTGCAGACTTTTAGAAATAAACATATTGTATGCTTTTCTTGCGATTATAATAAGCAACAATCAAATCAGTAAAATGTGTATCTTTTACTCAAAAACTTAATTAATATTTCATTTCTCGTTCTAAATTTATTTATCCGATTATCCTTATTCTTTTATATCAGATAATTGTGGAAATATATCATTTATCCAAATTTATAATGAATTGAAATCTTTCGATGAAAAACCGGATAATTATACCGAATATATATAAAAGTTTCTTATCATGTAATATGGGCTTAAAAATATTTAAAGTCAACAAAATATGAGTGAAAGTTTTACTCAGATATCGATTTTTCTTTTACCGTTACTATTTTTTCTTTTTGTGCTGATGGCTTGTTCTTTCTATTCAAAAAATTTTAGAAATATTTTTTGCGAAAAATATAATCATTGATGTAATTTAATCGTTGTGGCTAAAACGATGTATGTCATAAATACATTAAATACTTAAACCTGGATAAAGCTAATTCTCGTTTTAACGCATTGTTCCTGAAACTAGACGTGGCAGAAAAGCAATTTATGGCGGTCATAAAATATGTGAATGCAACCCAAAACACATTAAACTTGGCTCCAGTTCCGTAATGTCATAACTTCCTCTCTAAACGGCAAACCATTACGACGCATAATGGCGTTTGCCTTGTATGTCAAAATTGAATATAGACGACTTTTAACGTTTCGCTATTAGATTAACTGATATTTGAGATAGTTCAGCGTTTCACCGCTACGTTTTTCATGGCAGCACTTTGTAGATCGTTTGGAAAATTATTTGGGTTCGCGTCCACGATGAATTAAATGTTATAAAAAAAATATTTTGCTCAAATTATGAACGAAGTCAAACGGTCAACTTTTATGAATATTTTCTCTTTTTTTCTTACGCAAACTTATCTTCTTATCCGTTTTTGATAACTTTCGGTAAAAGCGTCACAAAATTTCTGATAAGAAATTCTTGTTTAATCACTTACATTATACCTGAATACTTTTCACATCGCCTACACTGGCGTATATTTAACCAAGCATAAACATAATTTTTTGAAACAACCTTTAAATTTAATCTTTTTAATTCACTAATAAAACTTAATGTAACAGAATTTTCCCGTTTAAAATAAGTTCTGTAAATTAATTAAGATCCATTAGGTACCCACATTTAATAACCAAAAAAATGTTTTATATTAGCACCGCTTTGAATTCAAGCAAGTGATAAGTACTCGTGTAATTCACTCGATAAATAACACCCAGCTAGTGACCGACCTAATAAAACGTCCATAAATTTTGATCCTTGTCTTGTATTTAGGAACATCACATATGTAGTACAAGTCTATTACATAGCGATGATTTAATTTATATTTATATCTCTGAAACTGCTTTAAATTGGCGTTGATACGAGCAAAAGTACATATTGATCAAAGCATTTAATAAGACTTGAGAATATAATTATTATTAAACTGAACCATAGAAAGCGATGCTCCTCTGAACCGTTTATATGGCATGCTTTCCTAAAATTCTATTTTAACCTCCTCACATTCTGCTATACATTGGTGGAATATTTTGATTGGGCCGTCGGAACCGTAAGGTTTGTAGATGGTCTACACAATTCTAATAAATTAATGTACACAGTTTATCTATTATATAAGATCATTTTTATTTTGCAATATTTTTTTTTCTTTAAATCAAATTGATGCATGGAAGATTATTAATGTTATCAGTTTGATTTATGAGTTTCTGACAATAAAAGCAACTAATACAAACAACCTCTACTTTCTTTAGGTTAAATTCCAATTTTTTGATACATTTTTTATAATATAACTATTTTATATTCAAGAAAATAAAAACCATGTATATATAGCTATTTATGCAATGCGTACGTTATCATGAGGATATGATATTTACTGAGTATTTATAAAACACAAATTAGCTTGGAGATTTTTTAGCATTATACTGATAATTTGTTATTGAGCAAGCATTTTGATCAATTCATTTTATTTAGTTAAAACCGATTCAAAATATTTATTTTGACGTTATGTACTATTTATTTTGCTATTATTCCAGGTATTTTATGATATATGTACTTATTTTAATTGTGAAAATATTGTTAAAAACAATATAAAGACAATTTTTAAGACATTCAGAATACCATGTTATACCATATAAAATTGTTAATGCGAAACGGTAGTTTTAATAACAAAAGGTATTTTCATACTATTTGAAACCATAATTTGATTAATTTATAGTGCTGTATAAAATTGTATTTTATTTATTTTTTTCTTGATACAGGATGATATCAAATGTGTTTGTATTTAAAATATTTTATGACATTTTTTTTAGTTAGAGATTCCAAAATTTTATTGAAAGAAATGTAATCAATTTATTTAGAAGTTCTCTTTCATGTTAAGGTAAAAGGAAGCAAAGAATTCATTTCATTAATATATCGCTACATTAATAATTATATAGAATTAATATAAAGATAAGATTAGAAGAAATTAATATAATGATAAGAAGAGAATTAATATAAAGATAGAAAGAATAGAAATAAAAGAAGATAGAAGAGATTAATAGAATCCATCAACAAATTTCTTAAATATTTTCCGTAAAAATTTTAATAGAAATTGTAATGCGTAAGTTTTTTGTTTTAATTAGGTGACAAAAATTTTTAAAAAAGTATCGAGGGACCAAAGTCGTCAGAAAATCATGTCGTATATGGGTGACTATTAGAGAAACTGGGTTACGGAGCGGATAAAGTGGCTTGCCTACAGAGTTGTCTCTCTGATGAGATGATTCTACCCACCATGACGGGAATTGATGAAAACACACGTCTGCACACAGTTGGTTTCCATTTTGGTGAAAGAAATCGATTATAAAATATATTTTATTTGCTTCTCACAGCTTGCGCTTTCTTTCAGTGATTGATTTATTATACAATACTTTTAACATACAAAAAAAAACATATTAAAATCATTCTAAATTTTCGCTGATCAATTTATATTTGTAGCATGCACAGGCGTGAATACATTTACAAATATTCAACAATGATTAACAATCAATTTTATCAAATGATTGTCACGTATTTTCTTTTGATAAATATAAAAACATAAATATTTTCTTTTAGCTAATTGTGTAGTTGATCTAAACATTATAAAATATACTTTGAAATACGGTTAATAATTTGAAAGCAAAAATCCTTTTCAAATAAAATATCGGCACAAGTTTTATGAATAGAGTTTTTCATGTGTAAAGACGACGACGAAGTGTAAAGGAACGTCTACTTTCGTGTAAAATGAACCATTTAGACCCACTTTGACAAAGGCCATGCTTTACTAATTGCTTTTCCAAAATACAACATGTCTAGAAACTCTTGGATTTGAATAAATTAGAGGGTGTTCAGTAAAATTTATATAGTATCAAGTGTATTTAGTACCGAGTTATCAAAGCCAACGGCATTTACCTTGGTATATAATCGATAATTCAAAACATACAAATACATGAATTCTATTTATTTTATGATAGGCATTATTAAACAATAATTAAACAATTAACCGTTCTTTATTTGGACAGTATAAAGTATTTGAATGGAAATCAATTATAAAGTTATTCCTTCACTATTAAAACATTATATCATATTATTGTTTACGATGAAATTGAGAAGAAAATGTTGACACAAATTTACAAAACTTAAATATCAATGTTTTGTTCAGACATTTGTTGGTGTTTTATTAAACCTTCACATTTAATTATTATTCAGTTACGACGAAATTAGTCTTTCGAATATCCTAAAAATGGTTGAATTATGTATGTATTATTGCATCTTACCTATTGCGTCATTACAATTTACATGAAAATAATATTGAGTGAAATATATAAGTTACATATGAATATTATTTCGTTGGAAGATATTTATTTATTTACGCTGATCGTTCGAGTACTACGATGATTGCTAGTGTAAATGAAATATGCGATTACGCAGCGAAGAATCGTATTTGCTTGATTATTTTTTCGTGCTCGAGAATACTCATGGTTGATTATTCTTCAGAAGCATTTGAAACAAATGTGACAGCATTGCGCATTTCGTCTGTTATCAATTCGGTACGAACAGAACAATGTTATTGATTTTGCAATGTTGGAAGGAAATATTCTCTCGCCAAAGTAGCCGTAGGCATGCGCAAAACGAAATGTCAGACAATTTACTTTTACTCCACCCAGGTTTATGCAGATATGTTGTATGAATATTTCGTGAAATGCAGTACTCATATCTTTGCTCCAGTTATTTTACTCAATTTCTTTTTGACATGAGCATTTCTACATTGAATAATTTATATACTTTCCATCTTATAAAATAAGTCACATATTTGTACAGTTTCCCTTATTTTTCATAAAAATAAATAGGTACTCGCTTTTCATGAAATTAAAATGAATAAATCAATCGTTAGACCTTCGATACATTCTTACATTTATATTGTTATCAAAAATACCTGAAATCATTTTATTCTTTGTTAAGATTGTAATCTTCATACATTGTTATAATATAACTTCTTATTTCACCCAATTTATCTACTAAATATCTTCAATTTTGACAGATATTTTGCTTATTTCATATCGTGTTTGTTTTTTTTTTTGATTTAATAAATAAACTAAAGTTCCATATTCCATGATTTATCATGGAATACGGATAGTGCTACATTTTTTGTATGTAAAAAATTGCTCATTTTCTAGATACTTTCTAGAATTTCATTCCCATCGCAGTAAATAAATTGTATATTTTTAAATAACTATATCAAGACATATGTATGATTCGACAAAATTAATCAAAAAAATATTGTATTGATTAACGGTGACAAAAAGAAAATTGAATTGTCTTAAATGTATTGTATTATATAAAAGAATACAGAAAAATCCGAATGGAATAATTGTATAATAATTTCAGGCAGGTCTTTAATATATTTTTTGTTACGCATTAGCGCAGTCTCCAAAATATATAGAAATCAATTGATGTGACCTTTTTTTAGCTATTTTATTCAAGATTTAAAAAAATTAAAAAGCTACAATTTGCTTAAATACAATATTTCGTGAACCAAAGTAAAAATTTTATTTAGATAAAGTAATTTAAAAATTAAAATTATTTTGCTTCTTCGATGGGAATTTGTTTTTATTAAATAAATTAAATTCCATAAATACATTCGATAAAATATTTTTTAACTAGATTATTCATTTCAGCTAAAAGGTAATTTTGTGGGATGTTATATGCGATATATGTTTTCCTAAAATATTCGTCTTTGTGTAGGCGTGTCAATGTCAGGTGAATGAGTTCTATGTGTCTTACGCCCGTCGGCTTCGTTTCTCAATACATATTATAAGCATTAAGTAAGCTAAATATAATTGCGTAAATTTTATTGCCACTAAATATATATAATTTATAAAATTTTAGAACAGCTATTGCATATAATTGATTAATTATTTTATTTAATTCTTATCGAAATTCAATGATTTATTTGATGTATTTTTCGGTCAAAAATAATGTAATATAACATACTAATTATTACCGTTACAAGTAACCAATGTTTGAACGGTTATGCAAAAAATCATTGTGTCTAAACTATTGTAAAACAATAATTTTACATTTCCTTATTGCCCGGTCAACAATATAAGTAATAATGAAAATAACGATCTCCTGCAATGGACATTTAATTTTTTTCAAGCCATCTCCGTTATGTTTATACCGCACATAATGCCCCAAGGAAACAAAGAGTGCAAAAAAATCAACCCTTAAAAATAATTCGAAATAAAGGGTCGTTATGAGATAATAAAGGTTTACCGTTACAGTAATGTTTGCTTTTTTGCTGCCTAGTTTTTGCTGGACCAAGAGATTGTTGGTTTGTAAGTAAGTTTAATATTTTAGTAAGAACCGAGTCGCGATTAATCACGAAAGAGTTCTTTTTAGTTGCTACAAATATATTCAGTTTTTAAGTGATATATTTACCGGGAGATTTATATACTATTTTTCAGTAATGTATAGCATTTTACATGTGAATTATTGATAAAGTTTTATAAAAAAAAGTTTGTTTATCTTATATTATAAAAGCAGTTACCAACTCACAGATTTAATAAAGTGGTTTTGAAACCATTTAACTGTGTATATAATGTAGTGAGTGACAACTGTTGTTAAATATAAGTTCATGTAAACATATCCATTATCGTTTAGAGTGTCCACATATTTGTAAATCAAAGTGTTTTTTGTCATTAAAATATTTAAGTATTTACTCTAACAATATTTTTTACAAAATCTTCTCTTTTTTCTTTTTGTAGCGTTAAAAATTTAACAAATATTCTTAATATATCTTTACGTTTGTCACAAACGAAATCACATACAAAAAGATATCCACATTCATTTAATTACATATTGAAATATTTGATTTTAAAAATACTTTTCTCCTCAGTTTTTATTAGAATGCATACGATTGGATACCTGATATCCTGATTTAATATGACAACTTATTAAGTAAAAACTTGCATACTTGCCGCAGATAGGAATAAAGATACCGATGTTATATCTTAATTTCATATATATTTTTTGTATCGCATATTATTCGACTACAATATTGCTGAATAACTTGTTTTAAATTATATCGTCAATTTTAAATTAAAACTCGTTCATATAGATCTGAAGTTAAGTTTAATTAAACAATCAATATATATAAGGGAATGACGTCCTCTGAATTGCAAATAAAGGCTTAATACTTATTTCCAAAATGGTAATGATTTTAGAGGTTTTCAAATCCAAATTAATTTAAAATACGAATCAAGTATTTATAAATTATCCACATTTGAAATGCGTGGATGTATACAAAGACGGATTCTTTGAAAATATCATTTTTAATAACTAAATGTAATTGGAGACACGTTTCAAACATTCTTTTACAAATCAAATTTCTTGTTCTTACGTGGGTAAGAAAATATTGAATTTTATTTAATTGATTTTTTAATTTGAGTATAAAATAAATTCAATAATTTATTTTTATTACTAACCATAAATAAGAAACAGTATTGTCATCTTATTGACATCTACCAAACGCATGAAACATTATAATACACAAATAATTACTTGATATACGTACGTCATCGTAACGCATAAAATTAAACTCTTGAAATATTAATTTTAGGACAACTAATGTTAATTTACTGTTAGCTTTTCGTAATTATAATCAATTTGTATTTGAATTAATTTTATAAATTCTATATTCGATCAAGCAAAATCTATATTCTTAAAAAATATGCAGCAATGAATGTTCGTTTATTTTTTGGCAAATTCGTTACTTATATATATGTTTATTTATATAAGTAAAAAATAGCCAGCAAAGCTAGATTTCCAATTACTTAGATTGAAATAATTCGCACCAACCGCAATCTCATAAATGTAAGAATCGTAAAAAGTGCGTCTTAACATGCGTAAATATATGTACCTTCTATGTGGGTTTATACTTATATATATAAAAAAACATTCTGAATAAGTAATGAATTTTGAACATTTTGACCCTCCCACAGCGTATGCTGATTGGGTTTTCTTTGCGTAAACGTTTGCAGAAAGGTTTCCGTTTTATTTTCGGATTTTCTTTGTGCAAAAAGTTCAGAGACTTGTAAAATAAAACTGCACGAACGAAGTTGATAAAATTGATGAAAGGGAATGAAATCGTATGAACTTGATTTTTTGCGACCCCAAACATTACATTTAATCGCGCTTTTTTTATTTCCCTGATCTTAATTTTTCTTATAATTTTAATTAAATTAAATAGCTTAAATATTTATAAAAGAACGCACAATTGATTAACTCACTTTATAAACTAGTTTATATAATTCACGAATTTTTGTTTCAAATGTAGAAAAAATATTAAAGTTTAATTAAAATTACTAGTAATTATTTCATTTTTCCGTAACAGATATATTTTAATTATTGAGAGATAATATGATTTTCGAATAAGGGGAATAACCTAATAAAACAGAAGTCACTCTTTTATTTCTACTATATTATGTGACTAATATTTAACTTAAAATATCGTACTAATGTTACACTACAGTAACCAAATTTAATGATCATATCATTTAGGCATATTTTATATTATATTCGATTTACATGCATAATAAAACTCATAACATTATAAACGTCTTCGCTAAATTTGTTTATTATGTATGTCAGTCGTGCAAAGCAAGGACGATGATTCTATAATGTACGTAAATGTTATTTTCTCTATCATTTGTTATGTATCAATGCGAAATAAATAGAAAAAATCATTAAGCACTGTACGGTCAATAAGAATTTTATGTGTTTACTTGAAAATCCTAGAAAATCTCGGCTCTAAGAGAATTTGGTCGTACCCATGCACTATTAAGGGTTATAGGTACTCAGTAGAAAGCTACAGACCTTTCTGACCCTCTGGCAACCTTCCAACCTTTCATACGTTTGCATAAATAAGTGGGGGGTATAAAAAAACGGAAGTAAACTCGCCAGGAAAGATAGTGAGCGAGTGGATGAATCTCCCCTAATATCGTATTTAAGACTTTCCTCAGAGAGGTGTTATTTCGGACAAGTCTTGGTGGTCATTTACATAAAACATTGCATCGAAAATAAAATCTAACGCTTTATGAAAATATTCAAATAAACAGTACGTATTTTTACCAAAGTAGGAAGGAAATCATTGTACAGATGCATATCAGAACGAAATGTTATCATAAGGCTCATAAACTATGTTAATTGAATAGCCTGGGGTAAAGATTTTAAAACTACTTAAACGATTTGAAACCGAGATTATATCTCAAGTTTTTTAAAAGTTATAGATACTTAAACGTAGGATTTATTTAAGAAAACCAATTATAAACGGATAACTCTTATGAGATTATTATATTATCAACCGCAACCCTTAATAATTATTTAAAAAATGAAAACTCATTTAATTGAGCTTAAAAAAATCACTCGAAGTTAAGAAATAAATATTTTAATATCGAAAGAGATCTGGCTAAGTGCCAAATTATTGCCATCTATTATTTATACAGATAATTAACATAACTAATTTACAACACTGACACCGTATAATTTAATTATCTGAGCGTGTGTAGGTTTGTATAATAATATATGATTATTTATATCTGAAAGTTCAATTTCCTAAGCAAATAACTGAATAACAAAAATGTCATGTACACTAAAGTACCCGCCATTGATATTTTTCATTGAAGGGTGACCTTTTTTATGACTCGCTTCGTGTCGTTTATCCTTGACACGAATATTTTTGAAACGCCTGATGTTTCTGTCTTTCATATTATCTATAACTGATAACGTAATTAAAATATTTATGGATATATCCAATAAATGCAGTGTTAGTATATATTGTTAACACTTTCAATCAAAACTTTAAAAAATTTAAGCTTAACTCAATACTATCAAATTATTTTATAACCTATACAGTAAATACAAAAGGCAGCCATCCGTTGAAATTCGAACAAATTCATTAACACTTGGACTTTATTTATTATATATGAATAAAGTCCAAAAAACGAGAAATATAAATTCCTATTCGACTCTCTATAACTTAAATAATACATATATTATACATTTACACATTTCTAGAAAATTTATTGGTGTGTGTGTATTGATATTTAAAAATGCCGTTGATAAACACCAATAAAGCTTTCCTTGCATCCAATCACAAATAATCCATCAAATTTTTTTTGGATCTTTTATTTAGTTACATAAAAGGTTCATAGATGAATATTCTAAATCTCTTCAATCCTAGTACGATATAACATAGACCCGAATTGTAATCAGTGACTTCTGGTGAGATAATACTGAACGAAGTTGGTAAGTCATAGCTTTATTAATATAAAACTTTTTTAGGTATCTCCCTATTTAAATCAAGTACCAACCATTACATAAAATTTTAAATAGTCCAAATTATGAAACTTACATACTAACTTTTGAGAATTGCACAGTGCCGTTACGTGAGGTGGGTCTCAATGATATTGTACATATAAAAATAGAAAATTTGAATTTTTGAAAATATGTACGATTCTACATGCAAAAATTTACAATAATTCAAAATTTATATTAAAATTCCATTAAGCGTTAAGTCGATATCATAAATTATGTAAGTATAGTGCCAAAAAATTGGCGGCGAATTTTATGCCGTACGTTTTTGGATGTAACTATAATATAAGAATATTACAGTTTTTCCTACGAAACATCTGGTTTGTTTAATTAGGTAAAACAGGTTGAATTTTATAGAGACTTTTATGTTGGAATGTAACATATCATAATACAATATGGCTGTTAAGATATGGTTTGGAAAAGTTACTTACCGTAGGCGCGAAAACTAATGATAAAGTAATGACAGGGGACATAAAAAAAGCTGGTCACGACGTGCGACATTGTAGATTGTTCTTAACTCCGGAGATGGGCTAAATCATGAAAGGAAGAGTTAGTTTATAGTTTGCTGCCGAATAATTGAGTCGCCAGAACTATTTCGTGCCGTCGCGCTGCGCCCGGGCAAATGGCGTCCAGGTCGAGGCGAGGCAGCGCCGCAATCCACGTCGCCCCGCCGTCACCCCCGGCCGTCGTTATTTCGCCTTCGTGAAGAGCCGGCCGCCTCCTTCCCGGCGTTCTCCACAGACGTGCTCCGCTACTGAAATCGCCGAGGTGAGTGAATAATTTCACATTTATATGTTTATAGTACAGCCGGGGGCGGGGACGCACAATACGAACAAGTCCAATGCTTTGGAGTCGTGCTCGAATGAATTTTTTCTTCGATGTAAGAATTTGTTCCAGTGGAATAGAATCGTAACTGAAAAAAAGACGACTCTCTTAGAGAATATTTCGTTTGAATGATTTTCATGTCTTACGCACAATTACAACATGATACAAAAATAAAATTAATAACTTTGCTATTCCAACTTGTAAAACAACAAGTGGCATAATAAATATATAAATTTTAATACAAAAACAAGACTTCCAACTAAGCTACCGACGAACCTAAGGAAAACTAAAAATTATTTTTACCCCATATTTCTAGATATCTATCCATAGTTTGATCTAGTTTCATTTGAGATATGTTGTTGCTTAGCATTGGAAAATACTAAAAATCAATAAAAAAATCTACCCTTAGAGTTGTATTTAACACAAGTTATGCAATATAAAAAAAAACCTGAAAGTAAAATACACCGAAAAAAGTTAACATATCCGGAGTTTTCAAATTAAATTCTATTATTACAATGATTTCATAGATACATGATTGCATTGTGACATAACTTCCAATTGATAACCAATTATTGAAATGAGCCTTTGCGTGCCTTCTAATCATCAAATAAGTAAAGTTGCAACCAGGCGTCAAATTATTTTGTATATCATAATACCATAACATATGATATTTACACAAATAAATTCCATACTTTATCAATGCTTTTATAGTTCAACCTTAGGCCCTGTGATATTGCTGTGGCAATTTTGTTATTTGGACAGTGGGGCGTCCATTATGATACTTGTGCGCATGTTTTTTTTTCAATGTGCAAATTTAAGATTGGGAAAAAGCCATTTGGTTTTTATCGTAACTAGCAGTTTAGAAATTTCATCAAGATAAGTGGTATTCAAATGCCGGCTATTTACTTTCAAACTGCAGCTGAGGTATTTTTTTGTTGACCACGCATTTTCTTGTTTGTGTCCATACAAAAGTTTTCTTGTCCTCTGCATTTTGCATCTTTTCGTAATCGTTTTTCTTACATAAATTTTTACTTGCAATTACATTAATGAATTATCTGTGCTATATAATTTGCTATTTTTCCCTTATCATTTATAAACAACATTTTTATTCGACCAAAATTGTTATTAAAATTTAGATATTCAAATACGTACTATTAAAAATATGATCAATAACTTTTAAGCGTCCATCAGTTGATTTTTTTTTAATGCATGAATGCTATAATTTAAGTTTTATGTATTACTTAAACCAATTATATTTTATGTTTATTATTAGCTTGAACACAAATACATTTCACATAAGATTTTAATATATGTAAATGGTCTATACATTGTTTAATTTTAAAATTGATATTTTTTGACAGTTTTAAAAAATTTAACGAGTTCCGATCTCGATGATCTAAAAATCAAACATTTACTATCTATAGAAACATAATTACAAAGTAGCAATTTCACTTTTGCTATAAATAATTATTCTTCTGAAATATTTTTTTACTTAAGAAGTGGCAAGTAAATTGAAGATGAAATATCACTTTTTTTTGCGGCTCTTATATTTACATATGTAAAGTATATCTAATATTAAATATATTCAAATAACTCACTACCTATTTTTTTACGTTGCAACATAGATGGCTTACGATATCTACGAGTATACAGAAGTGAATATACTTACTCGTACATTTTATTCTGGGAAGAAATTTTCCTTTTATTTACAGAAGTATTTCACGTATATTTACTATGTTTTCATTTGTAGAGGCAGGGTTTTCCCAACGCCCAAACAACCGCGAGTAGTCGAATAAAATATTTACAATTTCTTTCATCATGTTGGCAGCGATAAACTGAGCTCCGAGCTTACAAGTGAACTTGCTCGGGTATTCCATGCCTCAACTGTCACGGTGGTCATAGAGAAGAAACGTGAGAGAAATTCGTGAGCATAGCCTTCCGTAGTGAAACGTGCTGAAAGTATGAAAAATCTGAAGCTCTAATGATATAGACAGCGAGCCTTTTCGAGGGTTAAGTGTTTCAAGTTTGTTTTTCCGTTTTGAGACGTTGCGTAGAAAAATATACCTACATAAATATCGTTCTTTTATACTTACATGTGAATTTACTTAATGGATAGGACAATTTTGTTTTATATGCCACGTGTTTCACCACAAACTTCTAAGAATATGATTACATGGAAATTTGAATTGAGACATATTAGTCAAAAATCTATTATGAATGTGTCATGATTCTAACGATATACAGTTAAAAAACTTTTAAATAAATCGCCGTTTCGTCCCTTTTTTAAGCTAAGTGTACGAAGATGTTGACTAAAAACTGAAGTATTAAGCTTTGTTAATTTAAAGGTAAAATTTTACTTATATTAAACACAATAACATATGAAATTCAATATTTTACTTAATTAAATACGCATAAATATAACAAATAGTTTTTTTATTTGAAGCATACGCATGTTATGAAGTTTTGTCATCAAGAATTTATATATCTGTTTAATTAAAATAAATTAAATTGCTTATTACATGGATGATCGAAATATGAAAATTCTACCATATATCTCTAACAGTTTTTACTGGTATTTAATAACGAACTTAAAAATCACTAAACATAAATATACACAAATTTACATAGCAAATAAATAATATTGTATATTGATACACCGCTGTATTATATGTTTTAGATATTAAATGTTTGAAATTTTAAATATTTAACGTACTTAAGCTGAGTCTATGAAGCATGGAATATACAAATATCATAAAAATTCTTGCTTGTGTAATCGAGGCTTCTCATAAAATGCATTCGATGGGTATCCAAGAATAGTTTACAAAACAATGAAATATTAAACTTCGAAGTGTAGGTTGCAGAATCATTTCCCTCGGCTCATAGGTCATGCATAAAAATGTACAGAAGGTAAAGGAGAAAAAGCAATGTACGCAAGATAAGGTTAGACACGCCTGCTTATACATCTAGGTTATACAATAAAACTACACGGTGACTTCAAATGCCAAAAGTATTTATGCATGCACGAAAAAGCTTTTTATTAAATTCTTGTTAGTTCTTATATGAAATGCCATTTTTATAACAATAATCCGCCCTCCCCAATTGTAAAGAATATTTAGAATCGTTATACATCTAATCTTAAGTTGTTGTTTCCAGGAAACTTTCACATATTTTTATTTCGATACTATTATCAGATTTATTAGTACATGGACCCAACAGTGTCCGGTCAGTATGCCTCAATATCTCTTATTAATATTATATTATCAATGATAATAATTATTTCGTTTTTATCTAAAAAAAATGGTTACTTACCTAGACACTGTTTCTGTATTGATAGAGCGTTGTTGGTGATTTAGAATATGTTTAAGTACAACAAGAAACAATATGTCATTATTAAAACAATTTTATTAGCGAAGCGACATATTGTTTTTTGTCGATTTACCTATATTTCACATGTTGGTACATACTCCATGCTTGGTATATTTATTTTTATATTTATATTATTCAAGCGTTGAATAGATTTGGTCATTTTTGACACGTGGCTTTCTAGTGGACGTATTTCCTCAAAATTAGTTGCATTACGAGATCTGAACATTATTTGAAGGCATATTCTTTTTACAGATGAAATGAGGTTGTAAGGATGTAGATAAGACAATAATCAAAGCCATCTTATATCAAGCATCAAAAGTATATCAAGTAGTAAAATTCGAACTCCTTTGTATGACATTAAGATTTAATACTTACTATCAGACCCGATAAAATAATTTACATATAAAAAATAAAACTTTTAAGATCCCAACTATTTTTCAATTTACAATAAGTAAGAATAACAAAACTAAAAATATATGACGTAATGGGTACAGACATATTTTAGTCACACTATAATGTGGAAATATAGAACACATATATGTGCTATCTTAGGTTACGCCAATACGGCAAGAGTGTGTAAAAGCAAAACATAAAATAAGTAACCAACTCCGCCAGAAGCGTTGGTTGGTGGCTTTATAATTTTTCTCATCAAAAGGTTATACGAAGAAAAAACATGAGACCGAAATTTATGCTAAATTAAATGCAGTGATAAGATGTGGGCTTTTGCATCACGGCTTCTATGCGAGAGGATGTCTAGATAAAATTTTTAAAAATATTCTTAATTTTGTAATGTCTCGTTGTAAATATTAATAAAAAAGTACATTTTCAGATGTTGTTTTTTTACGGAACAGATTGAAATAATAAACATTCTTAAAATCATATCTTTATTTTATATGAAATACACCCAGTCCTTTTTTTACGCGATTTTTTTTTACACGAATTCGAATATACGCTATTTTTTTGGACGGCACCGCTACATTTTTTTACTCGCTTCACTCGTTTTTACGCATTTTTCCCCCAAATTTGTTTTAAAGAAGACATTTATATATGATGCTAGACATGTACGTTTCATTATTTTTTTAAATAAAATAAATATGTTTGTTTTTAAAAGTTAATTTTGTAAGACATTCCATTTTTTTAAATAGACATACAATTGCCAAATGTTGACAATTGTATCGAATATTATGCGAATTTATGCTTAAGGGTATGAAAAGAAATATAATGCAATTGCGTGAAATCATTTTTTTACGCGATTTTTTTGCGCGCCGTTTTCTGGAACCAATGTATCTCGTAAATAAAGGACTGGGTGTAAATATGAAATATAATTTGAAAGTTTATTTAGATATGAAGTCTTGTAAATGCAGTAATTTCCGTTGTTGTTTTTTGTAATTCACTATATTTTAGTATTATGAAGTTCTGCTATATATTTTAGATATTTTCAGGTATTACATGTACAAATCAATTTATGCCTAATCAAAAATAATAAATTTTTGATATAAGAACATCTATTATACATTATTCATTATTGTTCCGATTTAAATAAGTAAACCATAATTAAGCATTACAATACGATTTCAGTTAAATCGTTTTCTGTGTAAACAGAATATATATGTACTATAAAAATATACATTTAAAGCATACTTACATATGAACGGAATGTAAAGTTTTCTTTTTTGAATCAATAAAATGGTGTTTGTGAATTTTTCCGAGACTTTATATCCTTACCGTTTACTATAGGAGCAAAGAATGCTACAATAGTACCCAATGCGAGTGTTTTATATCTGAAATAGATTAAGTTTTCCTTTTTGAATGACTACGCCCCTGACTAGACAAAGTGCCAAAGCTTGCGAGCTTTCCAGAAAGAAATACCTCCATGTCGTTTGCGAGCTTTCCAAACTTTTTGGTTCTTGCAGAGAGATTGGATTAGTTTTCAAAAGTTTCTACTCGGTCTAGTCAGTGGCGTCAAATGTAGAGGGACAGTATCTTTCAAAAAAATGGAGACGACTTGAAGAAAGGGTATATCGGTAAAATAACTTAAATTTGGTGTATTTTTCAGGTCTTTACATTAAGCACTCTTAAGTTTAGAGGTATTCGAGATATTTGAGATGCGTAAAAAATGATACTTGAGCTAAATTTTCAATATTATTCGAGAAAGTAAAGTCTTAGATATCTCTTTCACTAACATAATGAATGTATAGAGAAAATATAATAATTAAAATTTTACACCTAGCTTATTAGAATTTTTATTTCTTGTTTGGTATTTTAAGCAACACAGATAATTCTATTCTTCTCATTGTATGCATTATTTCTGTCAAAATTGAGCGTTTATTATTGTCATACCGAAATCGACTAAGTATTGTTTAAAAAAATTGTTCATGTGAGTTATCATTGGGAATAACCTGTATTAGATTGTATTTAAAGAGGATATTAACTAGCGAATAACTTTGTTTTCATACTTTTATTTTTTTATTCGTTTACTTTAATAATATAGTTATATATCACATGACAACACTGTATTTTTTCATTGAGTGAACTATATTAGGAACTTTATGGTTCATTATTATTGACACATTTCCCGCCCTTTTATTTTCCCGTCCCTGGTTTCGGTTAACTAAAGCTTCTGGGAACTTTGATATAATTTTGCTTCTCCTTGAGCTTATCAAAGATTTCAGCTAGCTTGATGTGTTAACTCGTGGTCATAATCCAAAGTTTGGAAGGTACTGGCATGTAATGAGAAATAATCATTTTCGTAGTAAAAAACTATTTATTTACTGCAAAAGTTTGGATTATGCTATCCGCAAGTACACCATTGCAAAATATACGAACAAATATATAAATACACTGTCAGAGCCAATCATAAGAAAGGGTTTTTACGAACATGCAACATTCTTTCCTAGTGTATCTGTAAATTATTTGGAGAATTATTTATATAAACATCCAGACTGGTCCGGCAATGCGCTAAACTTTTTCCAATCGAACTTCTAAACAGATGCCAGCCCAATGGCTCATAAGCATCGATGCTCAATGAAATAAAAGGTATTGTCTGGTAAGAGTGATACATTTTTGCAAATTTAATTAGAAGCGCTTTGCATACGAAGGATGTTCTTTAGATGTTAATTTATAATGATTAATATCGATTTTTTATAATTGTAAAATAGTGAAAAATAGCAATATACATAAATGGATATTCGATAGTATCCCAAATTATTTATATAAATATTTAAACTTTCATCGCGTACATTGAAATTAAAGTCACAATCTAATATCGTATACATTTCATAGTAAATTCGGTGTTATCTGTATAACTAAATATTAACTATAATACAAACACTAGGCTAGTTTATTTATTATACGTATTAAGAAATAAACAATGTTTAATAAACATTTACTTTATTACGGTTTGTGAATCTATAGAATTCACTACAAGTGTCTGAATAAATATTGCCATATTTACAAGTGATGATGGGTAGTTTACTCAATATAAACTGTCACATTTAAACATAATGCCAATCAACATAAATGGCGTGACGTCTTTGGTCTCCTCATTGGCCAAGTCTGAAATAACATTAGGTAGGTATATAATATTATTAAGTTGATAAAATTGCGCCAGAATTTCAGCACGAGAATCACATTTACATATAAATAATCGGTTAATGTCGAGGAGAGCTCACCGAGCGACGACTTCTACTTAACATGTAAATTGTTATGTTCTTGATCCTAACTTATTTCGCTTATAAAGTAAGATGTATATAACCCGGTCGCGGAAAAGTGAAACACAACGAAATTTTAAGCTTCCAAATTTTATTTTATATCTACACTAGCATAAAATTTACATACAAACTTAATGTACAATTTTTCTTATTTATGGTAACGAAAATAACAAAAAAAAATTACTTTTTATACTAAAATAACATTGTCTGATATTTAAATAAATATAAATATATCCATACGTAAACAAAGCACGTATATTTATATTCTTATCGTTGTATACTTATTATATTTCAATTGATGACTTATTATAATTCAATTATTAATTACATTCTCTATATTTTCTATATAAATTTTGGTGAGTAATTTTCCACTTATTTATTGCTGATGGTCGCAAACTACTTATTCATCATCAAATATGATTTATTCGTTGGTATAAATTACCTATAGTATGAAGATATTTATTTGATTCAAACGTATTAAAGTATTATTTAAAAAAAAAAACAAAAGATTGTCATAAGCTAAGCGCGTATACGTAAATACATTCTTTCATGTGCCCTTTGAACGTAATTGAATAGATATTATATGTAAATGAATAATGAGACTTTTTATGTAATGAAAGAAATGACATTACATTAACTTCGAATAAAAGTGGTTTCGACTAACTAATTCTGTAATGTTATCGCTTTCCTCGTGTGATTTAATCTTTAAACATTATTAGAAACATGTTTGGTTCACGGTGCAAAAACGTCATAAAAACTCTCCGGTCACTTATTTAACAATCTAATTAATCTTAATTAAAACACTTTTGACACCAAACTGATTTTTAATAAATTGATTAAGTCAGGCGTCGAATTGCAATGGCATTCAGTAATGAAATATTTCATTACCAATTTCATGAATCAATAATTGAAAGATATATGACAATGTTTGAATGTAAACTTTATTTTATTTACGGTAAGATTGAAAATTTGCTTCCTTTGTGCAAAAGTTGGATAATTTTTCAATGTAAGGTTTCGATTTCCATTTCATAAAGGAGAGGTATTATATTTTAAGTAAGTAAAAAACAATTAAGTTTTACTTTATAAACATTACAAGAAACAGATCAGGACCGGTTTCGCTCATCGCAAGCATTATCAGTTATCATCTGCTTATTCTAATATTATTAAATATGTTTTATAAAAATAAATTATTTATTTAAATTTTCACATATTTTTTTTATATTTTGTCAACATAATTGGCAGTAAATTTTATTATTTAACATGAATAAAAAGATTATACATTTTTTTGCGCTACATAACTGACAAGTACCATATACATAACTTGACTTGAAGCATTTGATTTTTCATTTGTGAAATACAAGTCAATTTATAAAATATCAGTTGTATATATTCTTCGCAGTAGCGAATTCGTGCATTATATTCCGACAATTGAATGGAAACGGTCTAAGAAGATAACATTTTTTTGATAGCACGAATTTTTATTTACATTATATTATATTACCGCTATTGTTTGAAATTTATGGTTTTTTGGTGTGAAAGACTTAATTACAGTCAAATATCTGCTCTATAAGCGTATTAATCTGTCACATTCATTTAATGGTATTGTTTTGACAATAAATATCTGTATGTCAATTAGGAAAAATCATTTAAACGGGTTCTAGAAAACACGCTAGCTAAATGAATCAAGTTATTTTTTTTCATCATATCATTGATATTCATCAGTGCTATTATTAGCGACTTTAAAAGTATGGAATATCGTATAAATTAAAATAACATGTAATTTTCCAAAACATTTTTTTATGCAGTAAACAAAAATATTTTATTATTGATTATTATTTTATTGATTTATTATCAACTTATATAAAATTTGTTATAGTCTTATGCCTATAGGTTTTATAATATATTGAATCTCGAGGAATTGAGAGTTTCTTCTATTCGTAAATTTTCACAATCTTTCACAATTTTTGCGTGCCAATATTACCTTACCCTATGTAGGTAATGCTAGTTATAGAGTTCAACTCTTTTTATCAATTATTAACCTCATATGACGCTACCTTAAATCAGTCATGATTATTGGACATATTTTAAACTATTATTCAGTGCCGAGCTAAGTTATAACTAATAGATGTAAATATTTAACAAACATACTTATTTGCTCAACATAATATTATATTGCTTACTAAAAATCTGCAAAAACACATTCGAAAAAATGTAAGCTACAATTTAATATTTTTTAAATCATTATCATTTTTTTTGCTATACTTTGTCATTTTTCCGAGAATCCGGCGACTATATTTTATCGAAATTCTTGCTTTATATTAAAAAAAACTTGATATAATTGTTTTTTCACAGAGATCATTACAAGGTCAATTCAATTTAAATATAGTTAATTCTTTCGATTTGTTAATCGGTTATTTGTCGTTACATTGAAGTTTTGATGGTTTTATTTCTATAAATACCATTTATAAAATAAATTTTACGTAAATTATATTTATAAATATAATATAAATATTCACTTGGATATTCCATAATTTTATAAAATTACGTATTATATTAAAACGCTCGACCGCAACTGTCGAATGTTTTTGAGATAAAATGAACCAGTTCTGAATATTTTTGTGGAGCAAGTAAGTACAAAAGAAATTCAAAAGAAATTCAAAAGAAATTCAAAAGAAATTCAAAAGTTAAGATACTAACGGAAATGAATAATATGACATTATTTTTATCAAATGCAAGGTATTTCGATATTAACAAAATATATTGTAGTTATCTGTCATAGTCTTTCATTAATGTTAGTTAACTTTATAAAAAGAACAGTAAAAAAAAAATTCTTATTTTTTAATAATAATGAACATGAAATGTATTGATTGAATTAGCCGAAACAACTTTTAACTATATATCTTATAAATTTTGTAGAACTAAAATATATTGCTATTTTTTACCGTGTTTATATAAGATGTGTTAATTTTCTTCTCTCTATAGTAAGTTTTAAAAAATATCTTGCAAATAACAGCTAACTTGTTTTCCCGAATGTAGCTTTTTACCATGTAGAGAGATTCGCAGTGCATATCTCTAAATCTTCTTGCTAAATTGCCGTCTTGGGTGGTCTGCGGTATGAAAGTATTCTTTGAAAGTAAAAATGGTTTTAATTGATCGCATCGCGATAAAATATCATAAGTATTGTATTTTTATTGACATGTTTTGTATTTTAATTTTTAACATGGCGTATCGTTGTAGACAAAACATTTTTTGACAACCATTTTGTAATTTGATATTCCTTTTGGTGTAATGAACCCGCATTTTTTTAATAAATAGTAATTATTGTAAATTGATCCTGATGTTTTTTTTTTATTCATTTTTATAAAAAATACGTATTAAATAATTTTCTCACTGAAATTGAATTAGAAACACTTTTCAACGCGGATTATATCAGATATAAGATAATGCATGTTTTATCAAACTTATCCTAAAAATCACCTTAACTAATTCATCAATGTTTAATAAATCCTAAAATAATTTCAAAATATTTCTATAAGCAAAGAAAGAAAAAAATGAGCCGTAAAAAGAATTTTTGATGATAGCACAGTTAATCAATATTTTGAAATGAATTTATTTTACTATCAACCCACTTGTAATAATATTTCATTAAAAAATATTTTCTTCGGTACATAAAACACGCTTGTGTGTTATACCAGTGAATATAATTTCAGTAAGTATATGAAAGATTCATATTGGGACTTCAGTAGTCAAAATATATGTGAGGGTCCATAATAACTGGGCTTAGCCGCATACACTTACTGTCTACTTGTATCTATGTAAATTCTTATGTATGCGCGGATACATCAGGGATGCATAACAAGTAAATTGGATATAATCTTTGAAATTTATTTACGATTTAAAAACAGTGTTAGTTTAACAACGCATGCTTTCACATATTTCACATTTACTATAATTAAGAATGATATTAAAAAAAATCATATATTAAAATAAGAATGATTGTTTTATTAACAGTATAAACTCAAAATTTTTAATAAAATTTACTTATTTTACGTGTGTCATGGAATTTTTACGATACAAATATGCTTC
This sequence comes from Himalopsyche japonica, assembly GCA_028555115.1. Lineage (NCBI taxonomy): Eukaryota > Metazoa > Arthropoda > Insecta > Trichoptera > Rhyacophilidae > Himalopsyche > Himalopsyche japonica. The sequence continues at coordinate 1,555,745 of JAHFWJ010000461.1, forward strand.
AAAATTTTTAATTTGGTGTCGTTTTAATTTTTTAATTTCGAATTTATATTATATAGTTAAGAAGCTTATATTCTTCATACGTACATCATTAAGAGAAATATTTTTTTCCATATATACAAAAACGTTTGATTCCATAAATTGATTAACGACGAAATCTTAGGAATTCGATAAATAATCTAAAACGTTTGCTCATTTATTATTATCAGTTTTACGACAAACTTATGATGTATTTCGGTATTGGGTATAGAAAAATATATCATGATAAAATATTACTCTCAATTTGTGTCGATGAAACTTCTAAGTTATTCACTTATAGTGAGCAATTAAGAAGACTTTATATCCGTACTAACTATGACTATGAATAGAATTTTTTTTTCTGTCTTTATTATAGACAATATTGATTCCCTAACCTAACCTTTCTAAAAAAGCAAAAATCAAGTCAATATCATAAAGTACATAATTATCCTAAAATATTTTGCCCAATCCTCTATGCAAAAACCACCTGTTATATAACATTAAATTAATCCATTAGAACAATATGCTGTGCAAGAGTTCCGAAATGTTTGAAAAAAAATTCATTAGAATTAGAATGTAGAGGCATTGAAGTGTGCGTCTAAAATTAGCGTCAGTTACTGTTGGAGAAATATCTTTCTATTTGAAGTGTCAACAATAAACTACACTCTCATTTTTCTCTTACACCGATTTTTGCCGCCCTTAAAAACGGCCGCTCCTACTAAATGCTAAGATTTCCTTCTCAAGTTATAGACCTATATTCGTATTATTTTGTCAGTAAAAGAATGTAATAATTTATCATTATGTATAAAATTATAATTGATAGATGATTAACGATTTTTAGATTTTTCGTTAAATTTAAATGTTGATCATACCTGCTAATATACCGTAAAATGTATTCGGCGAAGGAGGCGGACTGAGTTTAAAATGGGTTGATGCCCAAGGTTTCATTAATCCTAGATTGCCTGGTCTAACATACCCGCAGTCTTTTGTACAGAAGCTCTCAAAAATAATCAATTAAACATATTACTCTACCTTTTGGTATAATTGCAAAGGTAGCTATACCAACGCACCTTAATTTATTTGATCCGTACAATTGCAATATTTGACGAAAGTGGGATTGCGGGCCTAGAAATATATTCAGAATATTCCAGCTATTGAATAATTATTTTTTTTAGATAATAATAGAGCTATGACGTGATGTTTCATAAATATTCGTATGTTTATAAATATTGATTAAACATTTTGAGATAATATGCAAAATGTGTCTTCCATTAATGTCGATAACACAAAAAAAAATGATTTACAAATTGTGTGCAAATATTACCTACAAGACAGACAGTCAGTCACATAGGATTGATGATGATGATGCCACAAAGAATAAATTTCATTTCGATTTCATTTCATGACCGTAATGGCGTTTTATAATTGAGATAACACAGACGATGGAGAAAAAATGCACCTCTCATATTTCATGCTTGATTGTCTTAAATGAAATTGTACCACTTAATCTATCAATTTAATATTGAAAAATATTTATCGCAGAATAGGAGTTTTATTGAAGAAATTAACACATTTTTTAAGAACAATATATAAAAACTGTACATAAAATAAATACGTGTAAAATTTTGGAGTTAATTTATCAAAACAATAAATCATTTTTTACAATACATATCCTTTAAATGTATATATCACTTAGTTATCTATAAACATTTACTAGTTCTATTCTAGCATTATAATATGACGTGAATTTATCTGAAATTTAGTTAAAAGGAGAAGAAAAAACTGAAGCGATTTTTTCAACCTGAAAGCCCATATTTTTTCCAATTTCGCGGCCGAAAAGTTTTAGAAGTTCAAAAATTTACTGCCTTCAATATGGAAGGAGATGATAAAGCTCAAAAAACATAGCAGGATTATTCTTGAGTGTGTTGTGAGAAGTGGAATAAAAACAATATGCCGTGTCCAATTTACATGAATGATTTATCGATCCACTGGCTCAAGTTTTGAGAGCGAATCAACATGAAAGAATATTACCGCATTCCTCACGGCTCACTTATTGGCAGCTTGGGAAAACTCATTTATTTTTCACATATTTGTAAAATTGATACAAGGACCCTGTACCTATATTATTATTTACTGTGGTTCTCCCCAGAGCATCAATTATTTGATGCAGTTTCTTCGGTTTCGTGAGAGCTTTTTTTAAATCTCGTGATTTATTACTATTGAGAGAAAAAATACTCAAATAACCTAAGAGGCAGGAAGTAACGCAGATTATATTAACACTAATTTTCATTAGTCAATATTGACTTATTTTATGCTTTAAAATGCTTTTATAGTATTTAATACAATCATTTTGCGTTTGCGTTCTTCTTTCAAGGTGATTTTTAAATGATAATTTTTAGTTTATTTTTGGTTTAATTTTTTAAGTTGTTGTAAGTTTATCATATTTTTATAAAGATAGGAGTTGTTTCGTTCGAAATGAATGTTATAAAAACAAGTCTTCACAAAAAATGTGTTAATTATCATCATAATTATGAGGATGTAGTTTTAATTTCAATGATCGTCTAGAATTAATTTAGAATTATTTCAGCGCAAAAAACCTTTATGAAAAACATTGCCAGAAAAAGTATGCAATTAAGTTTATGCATGGAATATCTACCTACCTGATCAAGTATTCACAAGTATACATCTTATCTGAATAAGTAAATAAAAAGAAAACAGGTCTCTCTCGCAAAGCAAAACATTTTCTACGGAAAAACGCAATTTTCGTAAATCGAAAAAATCAAGCCAATTTATCTCTGAAAAGTGGAGAAGATTCTTTCATTATCTCGCTAGTCGCTTTGTAAGTAGTTTTTTGCTCTGCCTCGGTGCAAACTTTGCTCATAAAATGATAGGATCTTTTCAAGTAAAATTCAGCATAAATCCAACTTGCTCAGATACTTTTAAGACTTTTTTACGTAGAAAATATAGAGAATATTATCATTCCGTGTGAAAATAATATGGCTAGGTATATACTTTATATATCTGAGTTGGTATATTATAAAAAAGTTTTTATCCAACTCTTCTTATAGGTAGATAGATAACTAAGTCGGTCCTTCGTGGTAAATTTGATATTCAGTTACAGAAGTAAATTATTTTTTGGGGAAAAATGCTTTCAGAGCAAAAATTTTGCGCGTAGAATTATTCCTTTCTACAGCGAAATTGATGGCGTTGTGATTTAAAAAAATGGATAAAATATTTAATTGTTTTACGCATTCTCAGAAAAGAATTTTGTCAATGTGTTGTATTACAAACTTTAATAATAAATGTTAAATGAAAAATAAAGAATTTTTAGAGACAGGTTTTATTGTCTTAACAACCTTGAGTGCTATATTATATGACATATAGCACAGTGTTCGCATTTGTGTTTACTTCATAATCTATAGTTTGAGGAAAATTATGAAGTCACGTGAACGAATTCGAAAGTTTATTGTTAATGTTTAAATGATCCATAAAAGGTATTCATGGTTATATGGTGAATGTATTTGGCTGAACTAGGATACTAGATGGTTTTAGGAAGTCATATATAGTCAAGTATATCATGAGATATACAATAAGGTTTTCAATTAAAAAGAAAATAGACTGTTTCATTTCTTCAACTGAAATATCGTGCTATATAATTAAACATTTTTTTATTTTTTTGAATCAAAATTTTTAAAAAAATAATTAAGTTTAATTTTGGTAGAGTGACTATCAAATACTTACGATACATAAACTGTAGAAAAAATACGGTAATAAGCAGATAATCTCCCAATAAGCGAAACCGATCCTGATCATAAATATATTGAGTTGTCAAAATAATACTGATTTTATTGTTTTTTTTCTTTTTTACTTTAATGCTTTTCCACCGAGAAATAACAGTTAACAAATTAAAAGTGAGCCAAATAAACATTGATATTTTTGACACGTGAAATACAAATATAACAATACTGGTATTTGTTTGTGAAACACGTAATTAGCAATTTCTATATCGGGATGTAAAATAAATGTCTTTTTTCAAATACTTCGATGGTTTTTTTTCGTATCTTTGGAATACAGGCAATAAAATAATCATGTTTCATAATAAGCATGATAATATCTTCATTTAAAATTTTTAAAGGCATCGTACTAAAGGTAGTCTAACATTATTAACTGATCGGATATTTAACAAAAAAACAATAATTATGTAATAGCTGTTTTCAATAAAAAGAAGATTTCGATGACTGGATGTAGTGGTAACGCATTTAATTAATCTGAGAATAAAGCATCAAAAGTTCATTTCGACTGGCCAATCACGATATATCTCACTTGCACACTTTAATTCGGTCTGTTTCTACTGTTTATTTTACATATTCATGAATTTGTATTCAAGTACATGTCGCACTGTTGCAAATGGCGAGTTTTCCATCATCGCAACAATGTTGCAGAATCGCGGGTCGCTTTAGCATTCTGTTAACACGCAGAACGTGCATTGAGCCAGCACTGGACTGTATTATATTATTTGCCACCGATCAATCACATCGCAAACAATTCATATCAGGATCATTCGATCGCAACGTTTGCCGATATACTCTGCATTTTAATGTTGATTTCTACAATAGATTGTGTATTGAATAGATTAACCACAATGCACTTTATTTTTAATGTGACGATACGAAATAATAAAAAAAAAACAAATTAAATCAGCAGTCTTATTTATCATAAGCCACAAAACCAACTGGTCACTGCTTATTAATGTTCTTGCTGTAGATTTATGGTGACCACGGTTTCAAACCACCAGACAAAACTCTTTTAGATATAGATTTGTGTTTCACATTATGAATGTCCCTAGTATTAACATTCCCAGTCACTCGTCATAGAAACAATGCTTAACTTAGGGAAAACGATTATCTTATATGATCATCGTGTCACTCAACAACAACCAGTACTCGTAACAAAACTGTTGAAGTTATATATAGATCGCATGGGGAAAGTAGTTTGTTATTAGAACATGATCATTTTTAATGTGATATTTATGTTATTCTGAGTGATTAAAACTGAAGTATAAATTTCATTTCGAGCCTTTTTTGTTATTCAACTTATCAACATTTAAAAGAGCTCATGGCTTGGACAAAAATCGATTTTTTTTTCCAGCGTTTTGTATCTGTTTAAACTAAATCTGTAGCGATGGAAGCGAGTTGTTAGTGCCACGCAATAAAGCAGGCACGTATTATAAATTAAGGGATTGCATTTGTCATTGTGAGATCTTAATCGTAGTGCCGGCTTGAATTATTATACGTCCTTTTAGTTTCAGCACATTCTGACTATTTACAACGCGTTTATATGCTCGCCTACGTTAAGATACATAGATGCACAAAACATGTCGTTCACTAAACAAGTGTATTAATTGTGATCAATTATTTTAAGCTAAAAATTGTGATAACTTTGTCACGAAATCCAATCTTGTCATTCAAGTAATTTTAAGAGAGATTATCTTGTATAACAGTATATTTATTAGAAATAATTTCTGCTGATAGTAATTTAAAAATGGTATAAACTTGATTAAAGTTAGATTCACAATAAGAACTTTTTCAGTATCTAAGGTTATTAGGTTCTACAAAAAATAGGATACCTTGCTGCTTATAATATTGCATATGTAAAATAAAGAGTTTTTAATTGTTGCCTCTTTCTTTTTTATCAGATCTTCACTATAAGTAAAATTAGCGTATTTTTTGAGATTTTTTCTTTGAATAAATTAATTATTTTCCATCTGAACACACCTGCATTATTACAAAAAAGAGACAAGTCATTTAAAAATATGTTCGGCAGATATCTCGCGAAAATCTGCCTGTGTGTGTGTGTATATGTAAGTAGAAACGTACACCCACCCATTACATACCTCCAAAGAAGGTAAGCTTTAAACATATATTTTTTATGAAAGCTTTCTTGGAGCTTTTTGCCAGTGGCGCTTGTAGCGGATCATCATTTGTTTTGATCTATCTATTTAGAGATTTACGAGCCCTTAAACGATTTCCGTTTCTTTATGTAATATGGAAAGCGATTGTACACAGTATAAGGCCAAAGTACTGTATAGACAGTTTTTCAGCGAAATATTTGTGACGTTTATCAGGCCTAAATTTCGCCTAAAAATTATAAATTTTAATTATTTTTTTTCAAATAAAAAGAAGATTATAACAAACATCAATATAATTTACAAGTACACATAATTCTCCGGTCGCATAATCAACTGCAATTAAATGTAATAAAAAAATTCCCACCATGTGTGTCTCATTTATATTTGACCATTGTGCTTAACGTTAAAATTTGGTCAAAATTGAATAACACGGATGTGAAATAATAATACTAGACTATTTTTACTTTAAGAAAAGATTTATTTCACAACTTACTTATAAAAAAAAATATTTGCATGTTTCTAAATTATTTTAACTTACTATAGTGAAATCTGCAATATGAATACGCGCCCTCATATATTTTGAATATATTTGCAGGTGATAATTATTTTTGAATCCATTTAAACGTCATATAATTGTGTCATTCTCGGGTAATGTTAACCACCGGCAGTGTATTTTTAAAAAATAAGTGCACTTAAAAAATCTATTTTGATAAGAAATAAAGGCGTTATCACTCAAACATTCTGTCTTCATATTTAAAAGTGTTCGGTTGTATGACTATGCATTATAGTGCAGTGTCAATGCCCGATAAAATCTACGTCACTGAAGCTGACAACTTGGGTTCATCCCAAATCCCGACATGTTGTTTTTCATATCGTCTTACATTATTATTCTTATTACGATTCCCAAACCAAATGGTCTCAATTTCGTCAGAGCGACGGCCCATACTTGTATACAATGTAACGAGCTGCGGTTAGGATGTTACTCTCAAAATTGAATCTAGTATCTTTGCTTACGTCGACGAATAAAACGGTCACAGTCTCAACGGTGGCACTCCACCGAGGTGGATTGGACGAGTCCGCCGAAGACAAGTTAGGAATAAAAATGGCCCCCGCTTTAGTAACTTGTACTACTGTATCGGATGCGGAATAAGACATCTGTAATTTTATTATTTTTATGTAATGAGATCAATAAATGGCCTATATATTTCGCTAAAAGCGGCCCGCTTGACCATACTAAGTCCCAACTTATCTTATAAGCAGTGTACTTACTTTTTCGTATAAATTTTATTGTTATTGGTATCTTTTTTATTTAGAATTTGCCCTTATGAGTCAAATTTATGCAATATTCTTTTGAAACTAATGCATTTAAAACACAAACAGAAATAATGTCTACATTATTTACATTCCACTATTAAAAATTATATGGCACACATGATTTCAAAGAATCGAAAAATTATAAAAAAAAACTTCAACATTGTGCATACTTTATTTTAATAGTCTAAAAATATAAAAATAGAATAGTATTCCATTTCGATTTTGACTGAGTGTGCTGTTTTTACCTTATTTTTAATGTTTTCATTGGTCATATAAATTCATTATATCTATTTATATATAAATGTATATAAAGAAAAAAATGATTTACAAAATACTACTTTTTTCTAAAGTGAAATATAGAATATTTTATCATATTCCTTATTTTCGAAATCTGATTTATAAAAACTCAGTGAAAAAAATGCTGAAAGAAAATATTTGAAATAATATTTTTAATCATTATTAATTCTAAATGCAAAACATATTTATATCATATCTCTAAAATTGATCAGCGTGGTGTGTATTTGGTCAACATTTCTTATTTTTGAAGATAGAATGTATACAAACGAAAGAATTTGCAATAGTTCAGAACTAATTTATTTATCACGTTTGCTTCTCTCGTTTTCAAATACCTAATAGATGCTACGGAATATTCAGATATCACAGACAGCCTTCAAACAGAAATCTAATATTGAATTGGATCATACCCGTAATTTAAACAACGATATCCTACAATGGAGAATAAATGAGGTCACCGGCTACCACCATAAATGAAATATGCGTTCAAATAAAGATGCTGATTCGATCGATCATAAATCGATTTTATCGTGATCATTTGATGCATCCATTTGCCTTTCGTATGACTACATGATGATGCAGTCATAGAGTTTCTTTTGAATTTGAAATTATACAATCCAGCAAGCAGGATGTCAGGCATCTAAATTTAACCTATATCAGCAGAAGAAAATGAACCAGCCTTGTAAAAACCAGCAAAGTGGGAGCAAAGCAAAAAACGTAGGCACACTACATGTAAAAATAATGTCGTAAGTCATTCTTTTAAGAGAAAAATACTTACATAAATAAAATGTAAAATATTTTGATTATATTCATTGAATTCAATCAATTCGTTTCTATTTGATCAAATTATGTATCTTTCAAAGGAGTTTTCCTTAATAAAATGTTATTTTAAACTAACTAACATTTACTTTAATCTCTCTTCCATCAAACAATTCCCAATTTATTGTTAATTTAAAAATACTGTTAATTAATTTATTTAAAAAAATAATAACTAGTATGTGGTTATAAAACTATAGAATTAATTTAATGGAAAGTGTTTTGTTTACAGTATAATTTTAAATTAAGCGAATAAGTTCTCTTAAAGACATGATTCTATAAAAGTTAATAACATAATGACCACATCTTATTATACTAAAAAAAGTTTTCGCTTCGTTGATTAAAATTAAACAAACCCCAGATGAGTGTTTCAAAGTTCTCCCCTATTTCATGGTAATAAAATTAAAAAGTTTGTTAGCAGCTGTACGTAATTATATTAAATAGTTTATAGGTATTAATTAAAATGTATTCATTTTAGCGTATACAAACACTGAAAGAATTTCCTTTTAGATGATAAATTTATCAGCAAAATTTTATTCGTTAATTATTTACTTATCAATATACAATAATATGTTAATATGAAGTTGTATATGAATGTTATTTAAAAATGACACACATCCCTTGATCAATATTTTTTAAATAAAATATTTTAAATATAAAACAAAATATACAAAAATACTAAAAGCTTACAGTCAATTTTACAGAGGTATGTAACTAGTCTATATCTCGTATGACAATTTCTTTTTTTCGATGAACGGCTGTGTACATGTTATACTTTTATATTTACCTTCCCATTATTCTTTCTGTGTAACATAAATAAATATGTTCGTTTAACAAAGATACACGTGCCACACAAATGGCTTTATATTTTATTTGAGTTTGTTTTGTTTTATTTCGGTAAATAAGTACTTACGCTTTGAAGCATTTTTTTTCATACGTATGTCTTTATTTTTATATTATGTATCATCATTTTATCGATACGAATTTCAAATAAATAACAAAAAATACAATTCATTGTCGTATTATTTTTATTCTATGATCTTTTTTATATACATTTGTTATGTTACTTTACACCGTTCTCAATAACTCGTAAGTAAAATGTCGTAAGAATTAAAAATGTATTATGAATTAAAAAACATTTATCTTAATCTAAACAATTTTATTCTAGACTTCTAACACTGCGGAAAAACAGAGAAATATTCACATCCGTCTTAATATTTGATCTTTTTTACAGTTTGAAGCTTATGAAAACTCTCTAGCACATTTTACCGTGAAAAAACAATGTTTGATCAAATTAAGCTATGCTTTAAGATGTGATAAATACATTTTTGAAAATCTATTATATTAAATTAGTTAAAATTAAAAAATCTTTAATATTTATAACATTACTAGAGTAGTTACTGCATTAATTAAACATCAATAGCAATACATTTTCCAAAATTTCGATTTATTTCGTTATTTTTTATTCAATATCTCTTCTTTTTTACACTTAAATTCATTTCAAATACTTATATTAAGGAACGAAAATATATACATTCATATAAAATATTATTGAAATTAATAATTTTTTGACTAAAGACATGAAAAATAAAAGTTGTAGATAACATTTTTCTATTAATGATAACACGCCAACTCTACGAAGGTGTTATAATTATTGATACAATATATATTGTTGTAAGCATACTTAATATTCCAGCGAGTAAAATCCACATTTTTTATTGACAGATATGACAAGAGCTGTAAAACTTTTGTCGATCATATATTTTTTTTTACAATCAAGACGTTCTTGGCAGAAAATATTTGATACAAAGTTTTCTCTCCCGAATAAATATCACAGAGCAACGGTTGAAGCCCGAGTTATCAAAGTTAGTATGTTCCTCGTGTAGTATGACTATTTTTATGATTCGACGTAAAGGCGGACGGATCACTGGCTCCGCACCACACACGGGGTAAACATTTTCATTTCACGTCTGAATTGGACTTTTTGCAAACAGAGCTTTTGCCAAACAGGATTCGTAGTTTGTTTGAGAACGCTCTCATTGCACGAATTCTTACACAGCGGGATCGCTTGATCAAGTAACTTGCATGTATATTATCATTTTAATACGAAACAATTAATTTATGATATCGACTGAATGATGAAATTTTAATATCAAATTTGAATTGTTACAATTTTATACGTTCAGTTCTGTTCCATCCGTGTGATAGAACGCCTAAAATACCGAAAGGCGAAGCCCAGGTCATCAGTGACAAAACACGTGGAATCGTACAAACAATAACAATTGTTTCTTTTATTCATTCAGACTTTGACTTGAAAAATACTTTTGTCATCTTTAAAATTTTTTTTTAAAAATGTATTAAAAAACATTGTTAGTGCTATTTATATCAATAAATTATACATTAATTGTGTAAAAATGTGTTAAATGTGTTAACAATATTTAAAATGTCATGTTTTTCCATCAAGAAGACAGTAAACACATTGTAAGTGATAAAGCTTCATAAAAAAATGTTTTGTGAATGGATTATAGATATTGGGCATTTTTATTTTAAATGGTTTTCAATAATGTGCCTGTAAAGAGTCAACGATTAATTTCATATAAAATAGAAATAGCAATGAACTGATCGCTCTCAATACTAGTTCATAGTGGAAAATACACTACTTTCATGAAAATGTGAAACTAGAAAGCTTTGTGTACATGCGCAATTAGATAAGTTAAATCCTACGTTTTATCGTTCATTTGATTTTTTTATTTACTCTGTACAAATAACATACAAAAATAAAAGAATTGTTTCTACTCAGTAAAATTTAAAGCTTCATTTATAAAATGTATGAAATTAGGTAAAACAAGAGTAATCCAAAAATATACAACATTAAAATCATCACTCGTCGCTTCGAATCAACGAAGTATTATTATCGAGTATGATAATTTTTAATATTATATATCTTAATAACATCACTGAATGTTTATAATACTTGCGATCGCATTGTCATTATGGTTTTTTCTTTGATATTTTTAAATAATCCAGAAATAAGTATATGTTATTTTTCTTGTACATAATCGATAAAAACTCTTTTTTGTGTGTCAGTTCTATTAAGTCCGTATGGTAGAATGCCTAAAGATTGCGAAAGGTGAAACCCGGCCGCGAAACCAAAACAAAATATAAAATAGACAAAGTTTCAACGATTCAAAAGTCAATCTATAACGTAAATTAAAAAACATAATTTTTAACCTCCTTATTTTTTTTCGACGTATAAATATTCTATCGTCGTTTATTTGATTTTGTTTTGATTTGAGTATAGATGATGCTATGGTAATTCGATCGTCCGATTTCATACTATTATTTTATTACAATCTTTGTAACATCTCTTAAACATTAATTTCTGAAAAATGTAATAGTATATTTCTATTTATTTTCTGAAAATTTTCACTGAGAAAATTTCTACGTGACGTCATAAAATATGTATTTATGTTGCATATTTTTAGTCTTGATTGTTATATCAAAATATGATATAAAGGTAAAATACTGTGATATTTATCTATGCAGGCAAGGCATTTGTATGATAAGTTCGCGCTAGATATATATCTAGCCTTTGACAAATTTGTTCGAACAATATACAGAGAAGTAAAATAATTCCATTCTCTGCAAAATGTAGAGTATGACATTTTACACTCCCTTTTGTTAGAGAGTCATTTCATTTTTCGCCATTTTCTCCAACAAAGGCGCCTGCCTCTCTACTGTAAGTCATTTATTTAAACGAAAGCTCCAAACGACGACATTTTCTTTGCCTGGAAACACGTAGGCTCTCGGGGAGAAATCGTTTGTCAAGAAAGGAACTTTTGAGGAAATTTTAAGAGATTCCTGGTATTTCTGGATCATTTAAGCACGGGCGTAAGACTCGGGGGGATTATAAAAACAAGACTGTGACGCTCTTGTTGAAGGAAGCAATTTGGGAAACGGTTTTCCCTCTCTTTTGTTTCAAAATAAAGGTTAGTGCTTTCTTATGCAATACTCTCTCGAAAGAGCTTCGAGCGAAATTGTTCCTGTAAGAATGTTATGCTAAAACAGACTTTAAAGAGACTTTAGCTGTTTCATTGAACGGAACGTTTCATTTATAAATTAAATAGAATACATCTACCAAATGTAACATAATAAAAGAAGAGAATATAATATAATATATATTCTCTGTAAATATATATTAAACCCTACCTTAAATTTACAATGTAGGCGAAGGTTTTTGTTATGTTACGCGATTTTAAATTGGGTTGGTGAAATTTTATGTTGGAAAATTGTTTCATTTATGTAAAAGCGTTTGTACAAAAGGGCATATTGACCGTTGTTGGATTGTTGTTAAATTGTAGGCAATTTTCAAAATTTCCGTTTTTAAATTTGAAATTTATATCGTAAATAAATAAATTCATTCACTGAAGAGATATGTACTTTTGGATTTTTTAAATGAAAAGAAACCACATTGATTTATTTCATGATAAAATTGATGTAATTATGATATTGTATTTGCAATTTTCTACATGTGGTTAGACTCTATTCTCTATTTTTAAGTTTTATCAATTTTCTTGCTTGTGGTATTTTAAGTTTTTTTCAAATTAAATATCAATTCAATTCAATGTACCTACGTATATGTTTTCTTTTTGATAAACAATCGTCTATTTCGTAAATTACAGAATGCTTACGTATATACATCGTGGTTCTAATGTAGGTAAACTATATGAGTCTTTATGTCATGTTTGATATGTGCGACGACTCGCTTGCTTGTTGAATCCACAAAGTAAATATTTGTAAGCAATAAGCTATGAACGACAGTCTCCATAGGCTGTAAGAAGAGTTATGGCTGACAATGGTAAATATACACTCATGGGTGTTATTTGTTTCTATAAATGACGAGACGGCAAATTAGCTTTAATTATAAGTTGTGTTCATAAAATATATTTTACTTTGATCTATATAAAATCTTATGATATTTTGTTATACATGACATAAGAATAGAAAATACATATTTAATATTTAACGTCGACAAACTTTGATAAATTTTGACTTTGGAAAAATCAAGTAGTATAGGTCTATCAAAATATATTTAAATATCGGTAATATGAATATAGACTAAGTGATCAACTTACAACCAACTATATTCGATAAATTTTATTTTGAAATAGTCCATATTGAATCATAAATCAATATTGGATCCAAATAAACATTTTTATCTTGTTAACTATAACTTCTTGATGGAAAGGCATGATATTTTAAATAATAAACACCCTTTTTTTAGTTCTTATTCCGAAACATATTTTACGATCAGGACCGGTTTCCGCTCATTGCGAGCATTAGCTTATAATTTTCGCGAAACGGTCCTGAACATAAGACATATTGTGGAAGTAAATACTAAAAAATGTGTTTTTATTATTTAAAATATCCAAATAAACAATTCAAAAAAACATCAATTATTTCTATGTCGAATCTATAAATTTAACGCACACTTAAAGTATGGTTATGCAACGCTGTTAAGATAATAATAAATATTTAAAAAATCTTAAAAATTAATCATCATTTCTACAGGCGCCATGTTTTTATTTTAGTAAGGTCTGACTCGACTTATTCGCAGACATTTTTTCGTACATTAAAATCACACTGGAGCGTGCGCAATGTTCGGGAAAAGTTTCCGTGCTTTATCGAGAGAAGAAAATTCATAAATGTTTCGTGTACAGAGAATTATAATAAAATAATATCAGCATTTATCTCACTTCGATGAACAGTGACGGAATACAATTATCATCATTCACTTCATATTAATTCAAGTGCGAAGTTTTAAACTAACAGTTTAAAATGAAAATACCGTTATGGTAAATTTTATTTATGTTTCATAAATATTTGTTTGTATATTTTACTAGGCATTTAGTCGAGTGATTGACGTTGTTGACTTTGATTAATCCTAGCAAAGATAGTTACATTAATTAACTTTTAAAAGGATTTGTGTAATCTTTTTTGAAAACGTAGCTATCTGTAATGCCTAAATCTTTCTTCCACTCAATTGAACCAAAAAATGGCGGTCAGCAGATAGATACAAGATAACATTTTTTTCTTTCTCTATTTCAAAATAAGAAAGGATGATCAACGTAGCAGTTTACGCATAAAAAAATATTTGAAATAAGAACCACTAGGAATCCACATCGTAAATATATTTATAATTTATGATATCGACTGAAGGTGCTTGATGGAACTTCAATATTAAATTTGAATTGTTACAGTCAGTCAACTGATAGTCAGTTTTGTTGCATCCGTGCGATGGAATACCTGAAGATGCCGAAGGAAGAAACCCGGGTCGTTTGTGATAAAACATATGGAATCGTACAAAGTTGTAACAATTCAAATTTAGTAAATATATTTGCTTAAAATTGTAAATTGATTTAAATTTAATTGCTAATTTTTGAAACGTCTAAATATTTGAATGAACTTCAAAAAAAGCTTACATAAATAAAGGAGGTAATATATTTAACTGTTTCAGTTGTGGTTGAATGAATGTATATTTGTGATTTAATTTAATTTTCAATATGACTAAATTTGAGATCAATATGATTTTACTATACTTATCAAATAAGTTATTTTATTTATATGTATTTAGCTACTTATGAATGCTAAGACACGAGTAAGCCTCTTCGCTTGTTTTTCTAGATCGATAATTTCTCTTGTTAATACTTTTTAATGATCGAGTATAAGTTTTTGAAGATGTTCAATAATTATTAAATCTGTTATGAATATATATTATTTCATAATTTATTGTATCAATGTTATGGCAGTTGTCAGCTTGCGTCATAGTTTTATGTAAGTAAGTATGCCAATTTATTTTAATCGGTTATTGATGATTTTTATTGCATCCGATTTATTGAGTAAGTATTAATCATGGCCGTGTCAACATCCTAAAATAACTACTTTGTTTCTATCGAAGAAAATCTATATAAATTAATGATAGTGTACTTGTCACAGTACATAGGTACACTTAATCGTTGTATTTTATATAACAAAGGTAATTAATAGAAATATGTTTATTTAATAGTCATATGATTGCTGGAAACTAATAATAGATAAAACTTCAATACAAACATTAACCTTTTAAGATTCACATACTATTACATTAACAACATTAACAGCATTATTTGTCTTTTTTTATATATTTGTTGTCCTAAGGGAAATATACTTTATTTATTGATGTCAACATTGCCGTTGTATTTTTTTACGGATGTATACATATATGACTGGTGTAATTCAATATTTTTAAGATATTTTTGATAATAATGTTTTATTTGAATTTTAGAATATTTATTTATCCCAGTGTTAATTTTATATTGTAATTATACACAAGCTTCTCTTTTTTCATTCAATATTATATGTAATAGAGTAATTTTATCAAATAGGTCACAATATTTGAATATTATACCGATTTATCCATAACACAATTAATTTAAAGACATTTTAATTACAACATTTATTTTAAAAGAGTTAAATCAATAATTATGATGAATATGTTTGAACTAGTTTTTCGATTGGTAAAAATCCCCCTAGTCGGTTTGCGAGCGGGTGTAAATAATAATTTTCATCCCCTTCTAGAGATCACAAGGGCGAGAGAGCGTGTGAAGATGAAATAGGAGGGGAAACATTAAAAATGGCTGCCATGTACACAATTCGTCATGACTGACTTCACAATAATTAACGCGCCTGATAGCTGTGTAAATGTTTAATTATCATATTCGTATCCATATACGCGGAAATTTTTAACAACCAGAAACAATTATTTAAAATGAGTAAGGATTTTTATGAAAAGAAGTTTTAGAGAAGCTATAATTTAACATAATATATATGTGCTTCATTGCAGAAAATACAAATGAGAATTAAGTCAATAATATATCGAAAAATAATCTTTCTTAGCAATATTTTTAATAGACCTTTCACGCTAAATTGTGTTTGCGTTAATCGGGAATTAGCAGATATCAAACCTATTCAATTCAATTCGGAGCTCTTGTTATTGTGCTTCAATTATTTTGATCGAAATTTTTCCATATTAAAAAATACAGTTACTGAAATACGAACATATTACTCTTTTATTCGAGATATTTTCCAGGAAATCCAAGGGTATATCGTTTAATATTTTAAATAATAAAAACGCATTACTTAGTACTTATTTCCACATAATATTTTTTGATCAGAACCGGTTTCATGATGACCGGATGACAATAGTCGCGATGAGCGAAACCGGTCCTGATCAAAAATATATTGTAGAGATAAGTACTAAAAATGTGTTTTTATTATTTTAAATACCATGCATTCAGAAGTGACAGTTAACACCTTAAAAGTGATATATCGCTTAAAGTTCAAAATTATAAAGCACTTAATGTAATACTGCAATGTATTTTAATTTAAATAAAAAACAAGCCTAATTTAGATATATAGTAAATCTTGACATTGAATGTTTTTGAATCGAATACATTTATTATTTTAGTGAACATGATTGAAACACATTAAGCATTTTTATGACTTAACTAAAAAATACAAGATAACACAAGTATGACGTTGAGAATACCACGTATCGATGAATTGGTCAACACTAAAATTAGTTTTGAATCAAAAATAAATTTAAGTGAAAATTAAAATAGTGTTTTATAAGTAATATTTATTTTATGAATTTCGTGCAAAAAAATTTGTACTGTTATTGAGTTATTTAATCAGAAAGAATTGATTTTAACACAGTCATACATTAAAAGTCAGTCATGGGTCAGTCATCAATGTTTTCTATATAATTTTCTTCTAACGTCAATAACATCATCACCATTTGATCAATTATGCAGATTGGTATCTGCAATAATGACGGAATACTGGAATTACAAATAGAAAATGATGACTTGTTTAGATATTATCTGCGCTTGGTATAACAATAATAATGAGGAATAATTCGAAAAATACGTTCAATAATTCAATGGGGGGGGTGATTTCATTTCCATGAAAAATGCAATTTGTTCGACATTTATGTCCAACTTCTTGTTATTACGTGCGTTTGAATTTTATTATCACTTTACCTCTGGAGCGATGATGGTGTTTTGTTTCATCTCGATTGACCAATTTAAGGAAACGGGGTGTTACAATTACTGTTACATCACTCATAAAACGGTCGTAAAACCAACTTCAGCGAACATAAAAATGGGTACACACAAAACAGTAGGTGCTATTCCGTGACTTTATATTGTTTTCATCCACACTAAGGTAGATATAGGAATACTATCATACCCAGGATATATTTTTATTAATTCGATTTATTAACAACCAGTAGCTTTACTAATTCAAAGCTATTTGTGTGAGTGGGTGTTTTTAAAACAACTAAATTGCCAGCTAGCTAGTTTTGTTTCTGACGCGAAGGAGTATTCTATTTTGGAGAACATGTTTTTTTATTAACTATTTATTTGTCATGCATTTAGATTGAATATATTACTTTTATCAATGTTTTTTTTGACGACGATTGAGTGTATTTTTGATTTTCTTTAAAAAGTAATTTAATAGTGCTGAGAGAGTATTTATTTTAGTTATGTTGTTTATGGAAATTCTGTGCATTTATTAATTTTAATTTAAAAAAAAATTCAATTAACTGGTAAGAATTTGTATCAGTTAAAATATATAAGCCATTCCAAGAATACTTTTATGAATTAATTCAAAACTTTTGCATGATTTATTATCTCGAACGATTTTAAATTAATGCCAAATAATATAAAAAATCGGAATATTTTATTACTTAAACGTAAACGAACATATCATCTTTTCATTAAAATAACTATGTAAATTTATTTTTTGATTAATCAATCAGAAAGCTACGTAATGAAGTATGTAACAATAAAAATAAATCAACAGCATGCTTTCAAACTTTCTCAAAAATCAAAAACCTGTGATAATAATCACATTATTCGTTTTTGATTAGATAGCCAAAATGAAATGAAAACGATTTTTAAGAGCTCTGTTTATTTCTCTGTCTCAAACAAAACCACTGACCTTTATATTCTCAATATGTGGTTATAATATCGGTATCCAAGGTTAAATAAAATAAACCCTTTTCAAACATTCACATCGGATAAATAAAAACTTTCAAACGTATCCATTGATTTATGATGCGGAACTTTTCTTTCGATATTTTATGTTCTTGATCACAAAAAATCTTTTCAACTTGCTGCTTTAAAATGCAAAAAAACATCTGCATACAAATAAAATTCTCAGTTGAACGAACCGTTACTATAATGACCGAACGGGACTGTGTTTTTTTTTGCCTTTTGCTTACCCTTTAGAAGAATTTCGTAAAAAAAAATCGGGGCGTAATTATTCTTAATGATATTTTAAGCCGGACTTGTTTTTTCTCATTGCGAGAAAAAGTCAACCAATTTTTTCTGTATAACGGAAAGGATTTTATTATCCGTGGCAGTATTGCCTCATAAAAGATGCAAACGAAATCTTACCGACGTTAAAAGTAGGCATTTTTTTAATGAATTTTTTTGGAGATTTTTTTTTTCTTCTTGGAAATGAGCAGTTAATTTATACTATAATGAAAACAATCTAAAATTTTAACAACTCGACTTTTTTCTGCCCAGTAAACAGCATTGAGGAAAATATATATCTTTTTATTCTTCATCTAGTTTATTTAAGTTAACACCATAATGAAATTTTAAAATACCTTCAATTAAAACAAACTACAATTTTTCTAGCGCGCTTACGTTTTTTAAGCCACGTTTTTTTTAAATCAAAGTGTAACACACCTACAAATTTCAAATTATTTCTACGTAACCATCAACAGTATTTAAATTATCTCATTGTAAAAATCAAAAGAACATTCACTTCATGGTGTATAATTTAAATTATATAAACGGCTACAATCCGTTATATATTTATGTCTCAAATCAGCACTAAGTTTTCATTTTTTATATCGTATTTTAGCACAATTATTGACGATCGATAAAGATTGTTAAATTAAGCTTTTCTAAAATATTGACAGATATTCTTAATGTATAATTTGTTGAGATAGGAAAGCTAATACCGACAGTTATGTGAGTTATACGCGACAAGAATATAAATTATCAATATTCATTATTGTCCAATATTAGTCAAGATAATTTCAGTTGAAAAAGATTTTTTATCTTTTCCGTTTGTATATATAATATGAGTACATTGATAATGATTAATGTAACTTAGAATAACTGTATGTATACAAATCTGAGCTGGCTGAGTAGATTCATTGATACATAAAAAATGATTTGTGATTTAAATTAATAGTATATAAAATATTTTCAATTTCCATTTCAGATATATTTGATAGTTGTATTTTTAGTGCTTACACAAAATTATGTATATTGAATTATTAACGATACTAAAATATATATACATCAAAATACAAATAAATGGTATTATGTGTTGGAATAAATTCAATCTAGCATTGTTTTAATATTGTTTTACGACAAAAATGATTGAAAATAACAATTTTGACGCCTTGACTCAATTGTTTTTTCGATAAGAAGGTATTGTTAAAGTAACTTTGACCCAAGTCATCTAGAGCCTAGTTTCCCAACCGGTGGTTCGCGGAGATGTTTGAGTGCTCCGCGATATGATATTATTTCGATAAACAATCTAATTTTATGTGGTATTTTATGGATTTTTGAATTATAATTTCTTGTTACTGTCTGTTTTGATATATTATACTTAAATATTGTTATATCAGCATACGGTGTTGCGAAATCAATTATTTTTAATAAAAATAAATTATATGAATATTTATTCTTTTATTCCAATGTTGATGGTGTGGAAAATATTTTTGAATTTTTTGGTGGTCCGCGGATGTAGACAGATTTAGAAACTATGATCTAGAGTGTTTCAACTGCAACACGTTTTGAAAAAAGAGCACGTACTTTTTAAGGCTTATTGTTTTTAATCGAAACACTATAGTTGGTAGAACTTGTTCAGTTTTTTAATCGAATAGCGCAACTAAAGTTATAGGTCTTCATGCAAACTTACTAAAACTATTATACAATGAATCGTTAAAAATCGTTGAAAAACAAATATATTTCAGGTGTATATAGTTGGGGCTCTGAAAGTCTCGCGCGAACTCCTAGTTAAATGAGAAAAATAGCAATGTACTCAAATTAGACAGGTGACAAACTTAGATTTTAAGCAAATATTTAATATGAATTTTGTTTATAACAGGCTTTAGTGATCCGAAAATACATTTATTTTGAAAGCTTGATGGAAGAAACGAATATCTGAACAATAATTTGAAATGCCGATGTTTGATATATAATATATACCTTCTAGAGTTCTAAGATTTCCAACGCAAAATTTTTGTAGGCAATACAAATTCAATATGTAATATTTAATTATTCAATCATTATTTTTAGATTGAATACATGGAAGTTTTAGTAATATATAACTGTTTTGAATATATAGTTGGATATAATTATTTTTATAATCTTACAAAAGGAATATATAATAAAAACAATTAAGAGTGTTATATGCCTTTATTCTTTTGTATGACATATTTCGACAAAATCCATTTTAGCATATTACAAAAAAATATCGTCAGTGATTTAATTTAAGGAAAATGTGATCGGTTTCTCTCTCAGATACGAAAACGCTGCATCAATAATTTAACATTTTTTATCATCCACTTTTCCTCAATCTAATAAGTTTTATTGTCAGTGCCTTATTGATTATTGATATAAAATTAGCTGTCCTGCTTTTTATAAAGATCATATCTAACAAAAATTCGTGCTTAAAAATTATATTTTTGTATGTGTACAGTTAGAAGTAAGAAAAATTGAGAAAGAAGTTTTCTAGATAAAAGCAGTATATTTATTGATTGAATTGGCATTCACTTGGTAGAACTCCATTATAACACGGTGAAAAAATAGCAATGTATTTTAGTTCTACAAAATTTTGTAGAACTAAAATACATTGCTATTT
Source organism: Himalopsyche japonica (assembly GCA_028555115.1). Taxonomy (NCBI): domain Eukaryota; kingdom Metazoa; phylum Arthropoda; class Insecta; order Trichoptera; family Rhyacophilidae; genus Himalopsyche; species Himalopsyche japonica. Next base: position 1,577,082 of record JAHFWJ010000461.1, read on the forward strand.
TTTCACCGTGTCAGTATATTTATTATTGTGCATACAATGTCTTTTTATAAAAAATTATCTGTTGACACTACACAAGTGATATAAGTGTTCACGGCGGTGGAAATATGTGCATTTTTTTCAATTTTTGCTAAAATTTGATTACAGTTAATTTATAGTAATAAATTGGAACTACTGCGTTTTATATATTACTTCGTGAGATAAGACTGAGAAATATCAAGGCGCACTGAAAATAAGACATATTTCACTTACATTTCTTGCTTTCATAATTATGATATTTTGGTAAATATCTGATTGGTATAAGCACATACTATACTGTTATTATATACTGTTTAGTTGTGAGAGACGCCGTTCATTTACTCCCCGATCGATCCTCGGGCGCGCTCTGATTTAAGGAATTGATTTACCTGTCGACATCAAAACAGAACTTCAATGCATTCATATAAAAGAACACGTCGTGGAAAATGTATTTTTTACGCATACATGCCGATGCTGATAACACTATACTCGAAGAAGTTTTATAGCAATTCACTATAAAATGAAGCCAGGGTGTATAAATTGGCAAACGAAACAACAAGAGCGCTCAGTCTCATTTCAGTTTTTACGTGCATTCATTCCTGTCATGAGATAACTTTGCAAATACAGGAATATATCATCAGTTGTCCCGGCTCCGTATTAAAGCAAACAACAATGTGGCACGTTTCGAAATATTCGTCCTGCCCATACGACATACTAAAAACAGTAAAATACTCACGCGTAACCATCGGAAACACGCGGGAGTGATTAAAAACATCAAATTCTTCAATCGTTGTCTTACAGAACATTGACGTGAGTTTTCCGACTTGTTAAAGTACACTATCAAAATAATATTTTCATTAGATTCGACAGTCACTTTGTGCGAATTTTTTCACAGTATAAAATAAAATTTAAAACTTTGTCATTCCATTTGTTACATAAGAGGCGCACATGTTCGTACTCTACATAAATAGGAAACACGTGATACACAAAAATTGGAATGAACACGTTTTTTCACAGTAAAAAAAAATAAATTGTTTAGTTTCACAGGGGACACGTTGTAAAATTGAAAGCTATTTCGGCATCATGCCATCGTCAAAAAAAAAAGTAATTTAATACAAACATAATTTTTTTTTTGCCTTTATATTTCCAACTCAATATTACATATTTGACAGTTTTTAACATATATTTTTGCACATTTACAATCAAAAATAATTACGTAATTTTTTAACGATATAATATCATTAACTAAATTTCTCAATCAAGTAATCAAAATAATGTTTCAATACCAGCCGTAATAATTAACTTATTACGATAAATATTTTTTTCGTCTTCAAATTTTAATGTTTTCCTTTTTGTTACTATCATCAAAAATGTGTTTTTATTTAAATCGTATTGGTAAAAAAAGATTCATATCGAGCTTTTAGTGTTATTAATTTTATTATTTAAAATGTCGAGCAGATGGCGCAATATTCGTTATTGGCGGGCTTCATTAAGCGTGTATGAAAATTTCTTTTAATTTATCAGTAAACGGTTTTATTTGATATTAAAAACAGCGATGTATGTACATCTGACAAATTTAATTAATGTCTATTTTAGTCAAAAATACTCGTCCAATTCTATTAAGTGAACCGGTTCTTAATTTATATGTATTTATACTAACAACTGCAATATGTATTTCGCTCACTTCATTGCAAGCCTTGGTAGAATTTGTGTGATAGTTATTTTCCAATATGTATTAAAAATCTTCTCTCCACCTAAGGCGGAAGAGGTAAGTGTTTTTTGAATTCAACTACCTTATATATATATATTTATATATATATGTATCTCGATGTTAACTTAATCCTAACAGGTCAAACCGCCTCTTTATAGGTAGATCTATATGGGTATCTGCAGGGTTGTCAGACGTCCTGAGCACGTCAGACAAATCCCGTATTGCCTCTGAAATCTCGATTTGGCAATTGCATTCGAAGCAGTTGAACTGGTCGTTTATTCAGTTCTTGTATGTAGTATATCATAAAATTTCCAATCAATACTGGTAAATCTGTTATTATTTAAAATATACACATATGATATACTAGCAATTTAATGTGATCATTTGTGATTCTGCAAAAGATTTTCATCTGATTTCTGTGTATATTACAATTTAATTTCATCATTCCATGTATTAGTTACTTACTTATTTACTTAACTCTTTTGTATATGAAGATATTAATTTTTGTATATTAATCGTTGTATCAGTGTCAGTTTTATTTTGGCATCCCTGGTATTTAGATACTTACTAAAACGGGTTTTTAGGCCGCTGCTTTTGGGTGTGTGCGTATGTATACGAATAAAGCTCGCCGGAAAACCACTACAAGCGTGTCGCGCATTAAAAGCTTTGAGCGTTTGACGCTAGGCTTCGTTTTTCTCAGAATGGTTCGTGTCTCGGATATAATTCTGTCGGTTTGCGTACAGGGTTAGCTTATTTTAATGACGTAATAGATATATGTATCATTTGATTTATTTAATAAAACTGAAGTTTTTGAGAAAGCAAAAGCTAAATATAAACATTAATATTTTTTTTATTTAAATTCAAAATTAAAAAAAAAAAACAATTTCATTAAAAATACTTGTACTATTGATATTTTAAATAAATGTAAATGAAATTGTTTGATTTCTTTTTCTCATCTTCATACCGTTAAATAAACTTAAAAGTAAGATATTTTAATAAATTACTAAGACGTTAAATTTAATTTGGATCCAGCCTGCATGCATATAAGTCGATTACTTTCACGTAAATCTCTATTAACTAACTCGATTACAATGTCATTGGTGTTTATGTCTCTCCCCTCTGAAGAATGGGATAGAAACCTCACGTAAATAGCCATTTGAAACATAGCAGACCTTCAATAATAAACGTTGCGAGCTCAATAATTTATTGTAATGTATAATTTCCTGCTTATCAGTGAATCCACATTTACATACATACTGTAAAAATATTTCACACGATTAATGATGTTTATCATAATTAAAATAATGAAATGATTACAAGTGGGGATTCATCATCATAAATATTTTAATGACGTTAGTTTTTTATTTATTTTAAAAATATTTAATGCTAACATTTTTAACTTTATTCATTATCCATATTGAACATTATTAAGTATTATATGAATTAAATTCATTTAGTATGAACTCGATGTAATCCAGTCACTCATTCACACATTCTCTCTATTCTTCTCAATTCTTTCACTCGTTCTCTCTATAAATATTAGTCACTCCAAAAAGAGAGAGCTAGCGAGTGGTTAGATACTCAGGATAGTATAAAATGCCATAAGGAAGAAGTGAAAGCATCACCAAAATAATTATTTAAAAATTATATCACTCGACTACAGAATAAAATATAACTTTATGAAAATACGTCTGTGGGTACAAAAAGTATATAAATATTAAAATAATACAAATATATCAATGATATAATTTATGATATCGACTGAAGTTGCTTGATGGAATTTCAATACGAAATTTGAATTGTTAAGACTTTGTACTATTCCAGATATTTTGTCACTAATAACTCGGGTTTCGCCTTTCGGCAGCTTAAGTTCTGTTACATCCGTGTGATAGAATGCCTAAAAAAGCCTAACTGCAAACCTAGAGACTTAAGAGACAAAACAAATATAATATATATAAATAGTTCACTTAATAATATCGCTGTTTTATTTTATAAAATTATTTCTGTTAGTTAATATTGACTCCGTTGTCTCAGTGGACTCAGCGGTAAATTATTGTTATCATAAAATAAAATAGGTAAATTTACTATTTGACTCATTTGTGCATTACTTAATATACCACATAGAATAAATATCAATATTAGCAATTTTACCTTTTTTACTATTCTCATTGTAGTCATTTACTTGTTCAGTGTTTTATAATGATACTAGTATGTATTATAATGGATACCAGGTGGGATAAACCAAACAACTCGAAGGGCATACACAGCTGTAAATATACGGTTAGAAACATCTGATTGACAAAACGACTACCTTAAGTAAAAAAGGCCATGCCCTTTACCATTGAATATCGAACAGTGAGACCCTCAAACATTTACGCATGACTTCTTAATAAATTTATTCTTGATGCTATTTTTCACATTTGCAATAATTGCTTGAACTTTTTGTTTTTAAAAATATATTAGAATTATACAAAACATGTAGTTATGCGTATCTAAAACACCATTAAAACTAAAATAGTTTCCAATATATTTGATTACTTATATATAAATTTATTATAAATAGTATACGAGCATGTCTTGAAATAATATATTTCTTTAAATAGTAAAATTGGGTTAAACGCCCCAACAACAATATATATTAAAAATGTCATTTTTTATCTTTAAATAAAATATATACTTTGCGTAGATCTCTTCGATATAGTCGTTTACTTTAGTAGAAAAAGATTTTTTATTTACCAAGAGTAAATAGCACGATCATATAATTGGTGAACAACTTGAATAGGTTTTAGCTAAGGTATCGAATTTTTTATTTAACAATTTAATTATTTTGAATTATGGACTAAGCTATGATACTTTTATTTTATTTAGCAATAATTATTGTCCTACGCTTCAGCCTTTGGGAACCTGCGTATTGGAGGATCAGTCGTCGGTCTCTAGGGGTAACGCCCTCTCGTATTGTCGGTCGACACGGGGGGTCTGTCCCTGGAATACGCAGCGGTAATGGCCTTCCCACCAGGCGCCCGCAGTCCGCTCCTGCCTCCGAATCGTTCTTCATTAAACCAGCGTCACTCAACTTTTGCTAAATCAAGCCTGGTCATTTTGTTACAAAGTTTGCAAAAATGTGAACTTAATTCAACTTAGTAATTATCATATTTATTACGATTTTTTTCGACTCGCTGAATGGTAGATATGCATTGTATGAGATCGAACAAATCCAAGTGACTTAATCTCTGTAATAAACAAGAATCAGTTGTTTAATGAAATAATAACTGAGAACATTTGAATTGGCGTAAATCACCGTTTTGTCTATAGTGTAGACAGTAACAAACTTCACGAAAAATCTGATTGGAATCATACGATGAATTGTTTGCTTTCGTTATTCAGCATTGTGACTCAAATAAAAGAATCGTATACGAAAATAGACTCAAAGAGCGAATCGACGATTTTTCTATAGCAAATATGAACGTTGTAAAAAATTTGCATGAATATTTCGTTTGAAAAATTGTAGCATTGCAATAAATGTGTTTTTATTTCGTTCTTGAGTATATATATTATAACGTAGCTAGTACAGCGTTCAATTGCATTCACGAAAAACATTTTCAAAATAATTATTTACTTTTACATTTCAATTCATTGTTTGAGTTACAGTCATAAATCAATTAAAATAAATAAACGCTTTTTTACAATACAATGTTGATCGAAATAAGTTCATATCGGAACGCAATATTATTTTATTTCATAATCTTTCAATTTCATATTCGATTAACCTAGTTAACAAAACGAAAACAGAAAACTTATTGTTATTTGTTTTTCAAATACCAACAAAAAGAAGCGAATTATCCTAAGCAAGTTATTTTAGTTTGTTGGGCGAAAAAGTTATTTTTTTGAAAATATGTTTCATATTATTGGTTTGTAATTTTGCCAATTAATTAAGCATAAATTGTGCTCATATCGTTTTTCTTAAACTTAATGTGCTTTTTTAGTATGATACCTCTCTAACACAAATTGACAGCTAACGGCTTTCAATAGCAGCTTTTATATAAAATAAATAAAATATAGTATTTTCTGATTCTTGCATACAGCTATTCGTTAATTTTACAGTGTACCTGTTATACCCAATTATATTATAACTATGAGTAGAAATATTTTTTGTATTCTTTATGATACTCATAGAAAATATTAAAAATTGGATGTGCATATCTCTGCCATTTTTTGGTCAAATGTGTTATTTTCAATATTCTACTCTAATTATTATTATAAATTCATGGACTATAGTTGTAAGTTGTAAGTATGACATAATATACGACTCTTCTTTCACATTAGTATCAAATGAAGGGTAAGTTTGAATCTAGCCCGGGTGAAACCGAGTAATAAATACTAGCTAAATTTCAATTTTATAAATTACAAAAATGTACTACAGTTATATTTTTTATATATTCTTGATAAGGCAAAAAAATAATGGTATACTAACAGACGTTATAGGCTATAATTGGACAAACAAAACCGTTAGGCCAAAAAAATTAAAGAAGGGTCAAAGATAAACAAATAATAATAAATGCTGGGAAAAAATGTGTCGATAAGTTGAATAAATTTGAAACACTTTTCATATAACTATTACTGCAATTTTTTTTTGTTAATTTGAAATTAAATTAAAAAAATAACGAGTAATATTTTTTCCGTGTAGATAAATATTGATTATGATAATATTGTAGCGTCTAGGTAATGTGGAACAATAGACTAAAGTACTTTCATAATTTTTCTGTTTTATAATTGTATGTTATTTACCTACCTAGTTAGTAACCACTGCACCATGTGTAAGCAGGCATTGGTCGTGAACAAAGCAGAGGCGAGCCGAGAATTTAAATTGGCTTAGCGATCCAGTCGCATGTTCAAAATTTCAATTAGCTCCGTGGAAACAATTTCGAAAATATGTTAGACCGTTTTTTGTTTCGCTTTTTTTGTTATTTTTGTTTTGATGAGAGAAAATCCTGTCGCGTAAGTGGCCCAGAGCCGAGGTGCATACTTTATAAGCACGGTTACGTTATCCTCGGAACCGGGTGGCCAGTGACATAAATTGCCCCCTTTTTCACTCTATTGCATTACCCTTTCAATTGCGTAGTGATTGCGCCATTTTGTAATGAGTTTTATTATTTTTTGTGTAATAGGGTGCCATCTTTCCATAAAGCACAAAGTTGCTCGAATATTTTTTACTGTTAAAATATTCGGGATTAATTACTGTGCAATAAATATAAACTATTCAATTTAATTTTATACAGAAACATATTTGCTATATTTGTTCAAATTATTCAATATGAAAAAAATGAGGAATTTTTTTATTTGAATACATTTATCAACATATTTTTCTATGTTATTCAAATTTCATCACCGTAAAACAATAATTTTACTATCTTCTATAAAAATAAAAAATATTTGGCTACCAAACAGGTAAAATTGTCATCATAATAATTATATATATTCATAGATATAAGCATATTGCCTGGTACGGTGTTAAATAATGTAAAATTGTATGATAGAAAATGAATATCTTTACCATTGAAATTAGGCACTAAAACTATTCTTATATGTTTTTTGATTGTAAATTTAAGTCACTAAATGCATTTAATAGAAGAAACAAAAATATATTTTTCCTATTTGTGCGGTTAATATTAAAAAACTTTTAGAAAATATATCTCAAAGAGATGATACAGGTGTCACATGAGATAACACAACCGATATAATAACATTCGTATCTATTTTATATTTTCCAGACAATTCGAGACATAATAGTAAAGTTATTTTTTTCCATATAACTTTTTTTAATTCAAATATACTGAAATTGCCAGGATAACTACGGTAATCGATAAAAAAAACAATATGATATTCTGTTAGGTTCACTGTTTTTCAAGTATTTATTAATGGTATTAATTATAATTATGGAAGATTTTTAGATTTAAACTTTTAGTAGACTGCTTTCTTCAAAAAATCATTATGATTGAAATATACGAGTAAATCGATTTAATCAATGAGTAATTCATATGTCGATAAAAATAAAATTTTTGAAAAATTCAACTGTTTTTTTATGCGAAATAAAGACCGTTAAGGCGAATTGTTAGATGATCACGATAATCCGACGAGGGAAACGGAAGTGCATGGTGCATGCAACAATGTTGCAAAGTGATACGGCGAATGCGTCGTGAAATTTATACAGGATACCTTCTTAAATAGTTTTATCGCATCTCCCTTGATCGTTAGTTAAATACTAGGAATATTTTCAGAAGTGCGTGGAATTACACACACCAGAAGTCAACTCGTTTTCATCTTGGTCATTTTCAAATAATTTTCGAGTTTCTAAAAGTTCAAATGCCCAGACGGTTCGAGCTAATCCTGAGATTAAAATAAGTTATTTATTTCTCGTCATTATCACATCACTCACGATTTTCGCTGCATTAATTTACTTATACCAAAAATATTCCAGGTTATTAAAAATCACTATTTTTTATGACAAATAAATTGTTAGTGATTCAAAATTAACTTATTTATACATATTAAACTACAATTTTTTATATATATATCTTATTTATAAATAAATTAATAAATCAAAGCAGTGCTATATTTTTATTCACACGATGGGATTTCTAAATTGTCATCTGCACATGGGATATTCGATGCAAAAAAATCCAATGACTACTGTTTACCATAAATAGAAACCATTTCATCTTGCATCTATACAAAGTCATATTTCTCCAGCCAGCAAAGAGGAATGGCAAAGAAGGACGAACATTCAATATCCATTGAAATTGACTGGACGAATTTTTGTAGTTTCGGTCAAGAAGAGTGACGGATGTATTGAAATGAAAAACTATATTGACAAAAAACATCTTGATTTTATAAAAAAAAAAAAAATCTGATTTGATTTTTTTGTTTCAAAACTCTCCTAATTTTTGAAAGACAACAATCTCTCGTAGAATCAATTCCTGATATAAATTGAGATAATTCATACGAAAGTAATATGCTAATATTGTGATCGGGCATAGCTTGAGAAACTATGTGTGACAAATATTGATATGAATATAAAACATAAAAATACGCCTAGCACAACAAACAAACGTTTTTTAATAATATAAAGTGTAAGAATATTAGTACTGACTGAAAATATTTGCTAATAAATTCGACGGCGTTTCAATGTGTCGTGTAATACAGATATTATCGAATTGCTCTTTGTATCACATTTATCGTATCTTCAAATTTAAAGAATAGAAATATAAAATATTTCATTATCAGGTTTTAGAATTTTATTCAAATTGCAGAAAAAATGTTTTTGAACAATACAACGTTCTTCTAAATGCTTTATTTTGTCAGTTAATAATTAAAATTTCAATCTTCAAATAATGCTATAAAAAACCTCCCTATGTATATAAACTTATATTTTGATTTTGGTTATTTTCTATTTGAATTACAGTGGTGAGAAGCGTCTCGATGTAATACACGATTTCTTATTGAACTATATAATTTTGTATGTAAAAAATACATTATCCTCCTTGATGACCATCTTATTGAATTTATTTCAACTCCAACCGTTGAGATGTGCGTTTGCACTAGTTTTTTAACTCACAACTGACAGTAAAATTGCTTCAGTGTGAAAGAGAATTTTGATTATCATGTACACAGTTGAAATTTTCGAGACTAGAAAAACCGATCCTGATCATGAACATATTATGGAAATGGTACTAATAATATGTTTAATTTATTAAAACAACAGAAGAATGTCGTGCATTATTTGTATTTTAATCACAACTCAGCTTATATAAATTAGACTATGACGTAAACACATAAAGGCAACGTGCTTTTGAAAGTAGAATCATATTTTCGAACAAAATTGTCTACAGCAGAAGCTTTTTTGGCAAAAATCTCTCATCTCATCAACTTTTAGATGAAGTTCGTTATTTTTGGACATTGTAGTAGTGATTTTGTATAAATATATTAAGCCAAACTTCTTATTATATTATAATATATTCCATAAATAATACAACCCTACTTAGTAGTAACTCTCATAAAACTTTGTTGTGTATTTCATTTTATCATATTTTTACATGACTCAACATATAAATTGATTTAGTAGTTGGTTCATTATAATCATTAACATTAGTAATTTATGTTCCGTTAAAGTAGTAGTTAAATTCAACGCGAATAGAAGAATAATTCTCAAAGTTATTTCGACATCAACTCACTGTGAACTGTATGCATTAACACGCAATCACAAATTTTTAAACGATACACTTATTAGTGTCAAATATTAGGCCATAATCAAATATAAATTAAATGTCTACCGATAATAATTGTTTATTCGTTTAAACTCTTAAGGTGTTGACTGTCGCTTCTTGGTGGAAAGGTCTTATATTAAAAAAACAAAAACGCGATGTTTAGTACTATTTCTCCAATGTTATATTATTTTGGGAGATCTGGATCGGTTTCATTTTATCGCGAGCATTATTAACTGATGAATTGTACAAAAATTCAAAAAAATTGGAATCTACATAGGGTTGTGTTTTTTCATATTTTTTTTAATTTTCAACGACAACATTTTTTTATTTGTCATGCTGACACCTTTAGCTTTTAGCTGCAAGAAAATTCAAAAAATAATTACTTCTTCTCACCTTTGTTAAAATCATATAAAAGTAGAATAATGAACATTTCTATATTTTAAGTGAATTTAATTCTTACATACAAATTATTTCTTTATTAATTAATTGGTTTTAAATAATAATTGTTATAGAATTTTTGCATATATTAATTTATGACATATAATTAAAAAAGATTATTTTGACTTAGACGCTTAAGTTCGTCTTGAAGAAGTGAGACATGAGTAACTGTAGGAGCCCACAATTATTAGAAAACCAATAGTATCAGTTTTAATTTTATATAACATAAAAATGTTACATAATATTCATTTTGTATTTCGGTGCTTAACAAAACCAAGCATTCTTTTTGGTCGCAAAAGTTTCTTGACATGCAAAGTTCACCTACCCTTGCAACTTGCAACACTTTGCAGACAATATAGTTGAAAACTAGAATAGTAAACTTAGGTTTTTCGACAAAAATAAAAGATAATCAAGCCAGGGGATTATTTGAGAAGTTTTTCATACTTTTCATGGAAGAACAGGATGTGTACTAAGGATTACTCGGAATAATGTTTGCTCGTTCTAGAAACTCTTTGTAAATTGTCAATTTCTTAGTCTGGGAATCTCCATCGTTCGGAACACCGTATGCGGGAACTGAAAAATGAGAGAAAACTTTTGTCATAGTAACTGGTGTATTAGGAAATGAAAAAAAGTATATTTTATTTGTTGTGAAAATAAATGTTTTTAGGGAAAAAATAATTTTATGAAACAGATAGTGAAATAACAAAAAAAGTACTCAAATATAAAGGTAAATGAAAAGTTTAATACATTCAATCAGAAAAAATAGCCTTAATTACTTTTCTTGCAAGAAAAACTTTTTAAATGTACTTCATGATTCCAACTTTTAAAAAAATATGCAAATCGTAAAAAAAACCTTTAATAACCAGCGTACTTACGTCGTGGTAAAAAATTGGCTCAAAATTTTTTCGTATCAATTATCTGAATATTGTCATTAAGAGCGCTGCGCCCTTTCTGTTATCTTGATTACAAACTTTTCAAGCAAGTTAAACTTTTTCCATTGCAACGAGAGGACATGATATCTTCTTATAAACTTTCTTCATTTGAGAAATAATAGCAAGTTCATAAGTACGTACCGTCACCAACTCACTGAAACAAATGAGTCATGCACGCAAACTGAAATGAAAAAAAACAGCTATACTTATGCTAGTTCTAGCAATTTAATATCCGGTGGCCTTCTGTCACAAAATATTTTTTTTCGTCCTACCGTTTTGATTTTGATAATACGATTGCTTGTCTATTGATAAAAGCTCAAAAGTTTTAACTTAACTATGAAATGAGCCGAATATTTAATACGACATATTTTCAATGAAAACTGATATAAGAAATCTCTTTTTTAAATTTAAATTTTGTTTTCAATGTATTTAAGATATTGAATAATAAGCTTATCAATTTTTTTGAAATTTGATGCGTTACTAAATACATACAATGTAGTTTAAGTATTGCGAATATTTACTTCCATACAATAATGCAATAAATTCTCAAGAAATATAAAAAATAACAGGAATTATCATGGTATACAATGCAAAATTTTAAGACGCTTAATTTATTAAAGCACAGACTTATAAAAAAATGGTTATTTCATATTTTTTCTGCAATGGTTTTATAAGCAAACATTTGGAATAATTATTAATCACATATTCTACATTTTATCATACACACAAGTGACAAACATTATAAAACAATTTTAGTAGATAATTTGCAATATGTATTATATATTTAAACTAATTATTTTATAATCACAGCATTTTAAATTTTCCCTTGAAAGACAGCTGGTAATATAACTGTTAAAATTTTTACCTGGCTTTTATCATACTAACAGTATTGCTAAATTAACCCATTGAGTACCGGTGTCGTATCTACACCTTACAGGTCATCTGAATGATGAATCTTAGAAAAATTTTGTTACAGTCGTGTTGATGAAATTTAGAGGCATAATAATTTTTATAAATAGAAGGTGAATTAAAGTGTTTTTATTTATTGATTCTAAATATTCTAATATAAATCGTTTGATTTACCCATTTATCATTTTGAAGAACGTCATGGTATTGTTACCGGTTTCATTTGGAATAGGGTTTGTGTATAATTTATCGAGTAGGTTGTCAAAGCACTAAAAATATAGTAACCTATAGTAACTAATAAAAAATAAACCTACTAGAATATAAATATTCCATTTTTGCCATATTATCCACATTTGGTGAAATTTTAAAGAATAATATTTTTTATATGTGTAAAATTTATCCGGACGTTCTATGGGTATGTATATCTGCGGTCGTAATGAAACATTCAGTCCCGAGAACAGACATGTATTTCCCGCTAAGTTGACTTGTGTTTTGTTCTTCTTGTTATTCGAAAGCTAAAAATGTTGCAATGTTGGTTTCAATAATCCTCAAATTATTTGCGACACGTTCAGATTTAAAATCTGATAAACCGGTTAAATATCCTTCGATAAAAGTGGCGCAAATAAGACGGAATAATTTTTTGAATCCCTATATTGATGTTAATAACTTCTTTCGAAACGCAATGATCAGACTTACCAAATTTAATGTTGTTTTCTTTTTATCAGATTTTTTTTTTGTGTAATAAATGAATTCATTTTATTTTAAACATCTTCAATACGTAGTAATATAAAAGTGATTTAAAGAATCGTCGTGGCAAATGTGTATTTCTAAGTAATTTGTCAAAATTTTGCATAGTATACGCGCCACCTTTTTGAAGATATAAAAAAAGAACTCCTGATTGAAACAGTGAATAATTTATGCTTTTAGAAACTCGAGGTGTGTTTTTATCATAAAAAATGCTTAACACATTCGCAAGAATTGTTCCGTAGCCCTCTAAAAAGGTTAATACATTTAAAAATTTCATACAAAATTAAATTATTAATGTATTTAAAACAATTAACAAAAGCTTCATTTTATTTGAATTAATGGTTTCATAGTCGTGATAGTTTCAAAAACAAATTAATAAAAAAGCATTATTTGAAAATAAATCTGCATACTTGGCATGGGTTCAACTGATTGAGGGAGGCCTTAAAGTGTTATATTAACAGCCAAATCCAGAATCTAGTTGCAGAGCAAGCTTGTTTAAATGTTGTAAACATAGTTAATGTTTTCAATTAGAGTTCCGGTTTATTTTGATAATAGTGTTGTTCACAAATTCACATATCTAGTTAACCTTAACCCGCAACTTGACGGAATATCAAAAGCATCTTGAGTCATATAAAGACTAGTATTATACACATATGTATCTAAGTGTCTAGTGGCTACACCAGAGTCAGTCAGTTATGTGTACATATATACCTACTAGAACGTATTGCGGATGTATAGTGTGGTATATGTCCATAATAACGTATGATTGAGGCAGGGTTGTCAAAATAAATTCCTTGAGGATATATTTTTGAGCATTGAAATATAGTAACTACAAGTGGTTCATCAAGTCTCTGGAGATGGACATTACCTAAAAAAATATATTATATAAAGTTGTACTTTAGAATCCTATCGAATCATCAGGATAGTTTTCGATTAGTTGATGATTCTATAACTTAGCTCATTTTAAAAAGGAAAAAAAACTACATACATGAGCTGAAGTAAACTCACTTACACCCAAATTTTTTGAATTGAGATTTCAATATTTTTATTATGAATTGCCGTTGAATACTTTCATTTCGAGGTGTATTTGTAAAGCGAACAAATAATTTTATATTCAATTCATTTGATAAATCGATATTTTCTTTTTAAATTAAATATTTTATAATTTGAACCATTGTATTGGATAATGTGAATTCACATATTTTTTTTTGTATAGTCCGTATCGTATTTAGTTTGTAAATGTTGTATAGTAATATGAAAATAGGTATTACATGGTGAAAAAATAGCAATGTATTTTAGTTCTACAAAATTATTTTTAACAAATATAGTTGATAGCTATTTCGGCTCACGCCATCGTCAGAACTATTTCTACTAGTTCTGACGATGGCGTGAGCCGAAATAGCTATCAACTATATTTGTTAAAAATAATTTTGTAGAACTAAAATACATTGCTATTTTTTCACCGTGTTATAATGGAGTTATTATTAGAGTTACGATTATTAATATATCTCGATACAAACCGATTTTTTTAAACGCAATTCCACATTTGAATTTAAGCATCACTATAGTATCATTCTATTTACATGAAAACGGCTTTGGTCTAGATTTTGCTGTTTGTATTCTTTTTAATAAACCATGTAAATGGCAAAACTAAAATAACACAATTAACTGATTATCTATTTAGTACATCTTTTAACCTCCCTCTTTTGTTTTGGCACCCTGCGTCCTAAAAAGGAAAACGTGGAGCCTGCAGCCGCCCAACCCCGCTCGGGAATAATATTTCGCCGCTTGTACCATGAAAGTTTCATGCGAAGGCATCAGGCGGGATGCGGGAGGTTAGGAGCTGGAGGGATGAGTCGGAAAGAAGCGGGTCTTCGCGACTAAGGGATGGAAAGTACGGAAAGCAAAACAACACCCTGGGTGCTTGTTACATCACTGCGCGACGTGTTTACCCATTGCCCGAATGTTTGCTATCGCATGCAAACCAGATCAGTTTTGAAATGTAACAAAACACCAAGCCAATCAATCACATCAAGTTGTTTTTTTATACATTATTATACAATGCGATTTTTACACAAATATTTTTTTCTTTTAATCGTATAAAATTACATATATTTATGTGTATACATTGAAGAAAGCAAAATATAACGCTGATTTCAGAAAATACGGTCCTGAAGCTTAGCAGGCATCGGTCATGGACACTTATCTGAGTTGGTTTCAGAGTTACAATAAAATTCAAATACAGCCAATTTGACGAATTGGTTTTTCAATTTAGTAAAGAAATACAAAAACATTTGTGATACTTGAAGTCAATTACCATCTATCAAATCATAAAAATGTTGTGTTGCAAGAATACGAATAAAAGATATTCTTGCTAGACTAATTTTTCTATATCCTATTTATTATATTCAAAATTAAAGGTTTAGTGAATAAACAAACCAAGAAATTCAAACAAGATATTTTTAAATGCTTCTATTGGAATTAGAGTTTTATATTAAAGAATCAAATCGAGACGATAACGTTAAAGCGTTTCGTAAGCTAACACTATTTAAAATCATTTATTCTTTTAAAATGTACTTGGGTTTATCTTATTTGGAAATTATTTCATTCTAATATATTTTTGTGTGAGCTTAATAATAGTTGTGAGAAGACACTGATAATGTTTCGAATGAATGAAACGAAATTTGAAATGAAAGAACGATACTACATTTTTCTTTTGTAAAAAAACGTTAAAATTGCAAAGTAAAATATTTCCTAAATTGTAACATGCAAACGTTTATAAAAAAAAAATGCGTTAGCTTCTAAGCGCTTTCTATTGCATGCATATAATCATGTCTGTTTTATATTGGTAAAAGCTATGTTTTCTTTCTTATTTGACAGGTATTTTTGAGGAATAAGACAAAAACCTTTCCAATCTTAAACCACATATCAGGAAAAGACGAACTCTTCCCACTCGAAGTGTTTCGACTTTTGCCAATGTATTGATAAAATGTAAATTTGGCACGCTTGTGTTGAACATTCGCATATCTAAAAATATGCTTTTGAAAACAAGCCGAAACTATTTTTTTGACAAAACAAAGTTATTTTAAATAATAAAAACACATTTTTTAGTACTTATTTCCACAATATATTTTTTGATCAGGACCGGTTTCGCTCATCGCGAGCATTATCAACTGAGCGATGCGCGAATGAGCGATGAGCGATACCGGTCCTGATCAAAAAATATATTGTGGAAATAAGTACTAAAAAATGTGTTTTTATTATTTAAAATATCATGCCTTTCCATCAAGAAGTGACAGTTAACACCTTAAAAGTGAAAATAAAGTTAATTGAATATTGAGAAACATTTATTTATGACACCAGTATTATAAGTTTATTTATTTATTTATAACCACACGGTACAACACTTACAAACTATCAATTCATTGGTTTTGCAGCGTTAACATATTTAAATATAAAGTATTGGAAATTCAACTAATACACAATAAAACAATCAACAAGGATTGCAATAAAAGTCAACTAAGTAAGCTCATGAAATATCTACTTTAACTGAAAAGATAGCATTCGTCTGAACTCACTTTCGTCCACATGAAATATGTCAACATCCGAAGCAATACTGTTGAACATTGCTAATGCTCTTACTTTTGGCATCCCCATTGGCAAACTGGTTCTACACTTTGGAAGAACAACCAAATTATGTCCACAATTTCTTAAAAAACTATCCGGAACATACAAATTGATATTATTTAGGATGGCAGAATTCTCATTTTGGCCTCGAATTAGTCGAAAGAAATACGTGACTAAATACATTAGTATCTAGTTATTAGCACATAGTTATTTTATCAATGTTTAAAAAAATCGACACGGGATTTTAAAATAAGGTTTTCAATTCCCAGTCAAATACATATTATATGTGTCTGCAAAGTCGTTTAATTTGTTTCCAAAATTTTATAAAAATGACTCAAAATATGGGCCTGTATTTCTAAGAATTTCAAATTGACACTATTAAATTTTTTTTTTTTAAATGTATACGTGTCAATTAATCTTTGTTTATTACTGTGCTTATTAAACACTACTGATTAAATTACTTAGTTTGAAACCCATCAGAATTTTTAGTAAAAATGAAGTTTTGATTGACCTTATTTGAAAATTAGTAATAGAGCAAAGGGGCAGTTCTCCCAATTCCTATCAATTTGATATTTTTCACAATTTTAAATAAAAATGAAAGCTGAGGTCTTCTAATAGAGATTTTTATGCACCTTTTTGTGACAAAATATATTTTTGAATACAAACTCTTTTGGGATTAATCAATTTTTGTATATTTTCTTCATCAAATCAGTTCTCATAGAAACTTATGCAAATCAACGCAGACTATATAAAATAAGGAGAGCTTTATTTCACAAAAGATTAAGTCAGCCTGGCTCTCTTGGAGGGTGTTTGTGGCATAACGATACGAGCAAATCTTCTATCCGAAAGGTACGGAGTTTGCCTGGTTTGATATTAAAGTTTTCACTTGTTCTGTGTTTGAGTAGACAATAGGTGTGAAATTGCTCGTGAAAATAAATTTCTGTGAAGCTACTCCTTTGAAATAGAGCCCGGGAAGCTTTAACCTCACTTGAAGAATCCAAATGGAAAATTTAAGACTTTAAAACTTTTGGAATGCATAATTTAGCACATTGTTTTGTTTTTCAAATTTTCCATTTCATATAAATTATTTTTATCAATATAATTAAACAATGAGGAAAGAACCATTTAATATTTTAATCCTTATAAAGTTTATCTTAATACAAGACTTGAGTATAAAATGAATCCGTAATCAATAAAACGGCATTTGTATTAGATTTATTTTATATTATATATACCCTTCGTAGTACCTTTTTAGTACTTATTTCCACAACGTGTTTCTTGATCAGGATAAGTTTCGCGTATCGTGAGCATTATAAACTAATGAGCGAAGCCGGTCCTGAACATGAAATATATTGTGGAAACAAGTAAAACAAAAATGTTTTTATTATTCAAAATATCATGCTTTTTCATCAAGAAGTGACAGTTAACACATTCAAAGTAACTAAATTAACATGATTGCAACTGTTAAAATTGATATTTGAAAAAATCTATTTTTGAATTTATATAAAAAAATTTGAAACAGCAAACTTAAGTGGCTTTGCTGCTGCTATATTTATGAAACATATTATACTTTCCATAATTAAATTAGCATTATTCATCAAAGGTATTCAGTAGCCAAAAAATAGTATTACTTAAAAAAAACTATTCGCATTAATCACCGGCATTAATTTTTAATATCAAATGCGGTTTCTTTGATTTTAGATTTTTTTTCAATTGCCATTAACGATGTAACTCAATACTTTTATAAAGACGTTCAGGTATGCAAATTCGATAAGTGCAGTTGTGAAAGTTATTCGTGCATAAATTAGTATGATTTTAATTATTTTTTAAATATCATTTATTTTCTTTCGGTTAAGAATATTTCTATTAAATTTGAATTTAAATTTTGCTTACATATTTTTAAGTCTTCCTGTGAATCAGTTAATTTGGACAACCATGCTTGTAACGTTTTACCATAAAATCATAATCTAATTGTATTAAATCATTATATGTACTACTACCGTTTCCCATTAAAAATAAATCACATTATAATATAATATAAAATAATATTTTTATCGAATACCTCATTTAGTAAAACAAAATCTGTATCAACATAATGAAACCATAGGTTATTTTTTGTTCTACTTAGTTACAGGATATAATCTAAGTTTCGTGTATTTTCCGGTAATTTGAGGAAGTAAGCAAGGAGATTTACTATTCTGGATACAATTGCCACGATTCCCCTCCTTTTGTGTCATTAAGTATCCATGCCTGTTAGATAGATATCTAAAAATTACGGTAATCATGTTTATATGTATAACCAATGCTTTGCCAAAGGTTATTGGTATAATATATACCAATGGTTGATATGTGACCATTATATTGTGAAAAATATTATTTGTGACTGTGTGACACCACCATATAAAAATAGCAAAAATTCTTTTTTTTTTACATCAAAATATTTTAATGAAAGTTTATTTTTTTGCTTTTTTTTTCGATTTTGAAAGAAAATATAAATGTTGCGTTACTAACAGATGTATTTTGTGAAGTAGGTAAAATGCTGTCCCGATAGCAAATTCACCGTAAACCAAGTGATATTTTCTTTCCAAAAGACGGTTCTACACATCTTTACATCAGCCTGAAAGTATGCGAACATTGTTTTTTTAATTATCGTCATTGCATTATGGAAGATGGCCGTTAAGTAAACGTCGCATATAGGTGCAGAATTGCTAGTGGAAAGAAAACAAAATTATATTGACGACAGACTTTATATTAATTCGTGATATCAAAAAGAATTCAAAAATTTCTACGCACTTCTCAAATGGCATTTACCGAAACCAATAATGGAAATGTAGTGGGAAGATTACATTAGCATCTTAATAAAAGTCATTTATTTTCAGTAAATACCATATAGGTGTTAAAAATAACATTATTTATTGTTTATTATGGTTAATTATGGAAAACCGGATTATATATTACACAAATATAAACTAATTTGACTTAACGACATATTTATCACACGATCAAATTCGCTCATTTACAGCTGGGTGAGGAATTATTTATAGAAAATATATAAATAAGAATATTGTGCAAATGAGTCAACAAATGCAAAAATATAATATGTATATGCATTTTATGCAGTGACACATTTAAAATATTTATGTTATTAATTGAGAGCTTAATTTATTTTACAAATATTCAACTATTCACTATAACGAGCAAGACAACATAATTGACCATTGTATTTCATCACAAAAAAAATATCTTGCATATATTTAAAACAAACATCTATTTCAGTAATAAGAAACTAGCAAAACGAATTGTTTCAATTTACTAAACGCATATAAACGCTGTTTTTAATCGTAGGAGGTACGTAATATTTAATAAAGAGGGCTTTTGTATAATAAACGTTAAATCTACATCATTTTTATGTAGACTACAAAAAATAATTAAAAAAAGAATACCTATTTCTACCTATATTGTCATGTAATTATTGTTGTACGCTACTGTCTGTTTTTAAGTAAAAATTTAATTAAAGCCCTTCATTTGTTTCTCCTTATTTTGATGAACTGACAGATATATTTAAAAAATACCCCAGAAAATTTAATCAAACGGAACCTACTTCTTGGAATTTAAATTTTACTTTCCTTTAACGATTAAATCTTTGATAGCAAAAGTGCTGACACAATTAAACGAAGAACGCCTCAGACAAAACGAGATATTTTTATACTACTAAAGCCTTTTCGTAATTAGTGATGATAAATTTACTTTTATAAAATAATCGAATGAAAGAAAAAATATTTTTGAAATAATCATGATTACTGTTATTTTTAAAGCTGGCAAAGAACAATAACAAATTAAGATATTTCTGCAAAAAATAATTCTTGCCTCGATAATTGCTTTCTGCAATTTGATATTTTCGTCATCAATTTATATCCATTAGACGCATTGATTGATGAGTGCAACCGGTTTGCTCGCATATATTATACGTATTTTATATAAGATAAAACAACTGATTAGTGTATTATTATTTTTTTTAATTTATCGTATAAAAAAATCGATTTGAAAAACCAAAAAAAAATTAAAAATCCTTGTTTATGTAATAAGAAAATGAATCTAACCAAATTATCAAAAAAAATGGTTTCATAATATGATAATTTTGGTATAAATTTAACTTTTATTAGAAATTTTTTTATGTAGTGGGCTTAATCACAGGTATATTGTCATCTTTAAATGTTACAATATAATATATCCGCTTCTAAAGTCGCTCAGGAGCACGTGGACTCTTAATGAAACATTTCAACGGGAGGTTTTAACGAACTCTTTTCTTCGATTTTAAATTGAATCAATTTAGCTTTGCCTTTGAATCAAAATCTTATAAGCGAAATGAAATTCAAGCATTACAGTTCCACATGCAGTCGATTATAAATCCGCGAATGAATAAAAAAAAATATTTTCTCCGTACAATAAACATTTATGTAAATACTAGCGTGTACCCTGCATGCGTTGCAATGCCACTCAAAATAAAGAAACCGCGACTTTATGGAGTCGCCTCGTCGGGAGCCTCTCGCCTTCCGATTGGATAAGTCAGACTTGAGGCGAGGCCGGAGCCAATTAGAAACGATAAGCTTAGGTTATGTTTTTCTTACCGAAATTTGACAGTCGCGGCCGTATGTGTTTTTATTTATTGGAGTGCTTTTGGATACACAAAGTTTTTTTTTTTCTATCTGGTGCGTACACAAATAAATCAGAAGGTTTTCCAACACGTGAGCAGGCCATATACTTTTGTCCATGTGAGAAGCATGGATTTTCGAAATTTAGTCCACACACTTGTAACGACTGTTCTTGTGCCTTATTGATTGTCATTGCAAAGGCGAATCGCACTGGAAACTACAGACGTTTAAATTCAAATGACATATCTGTCGGAATCATTGGGATGCGTGGCAACATTACTTCTTTTCCTTTTAATTTTCCATTTAAAATTGTTGCTTCAATAATTCATCATTTTTCTTACTGAAACCCTGGTACCGTTGCAAAGTCGTGAGGAATTTATGTTTCGGAGAAGAATGATAGGGAAGCCAATTTTCAATGCTAAAACATGCGGCAGCATGCCTGACAAATCAAATGAATTCAAGAATTCTGTTGGATAATTGACGGCTTTGTCTTGATCCGTTATAGTATCGATGGACTTATACGTTATTTTCCTGGTAATTCATTTAGTATGCTGAAATTGATTGCATTGATATCTTTATTTTTGGCTGCTAATATAGCATGTTCACTGAGCCGTGCATGACTTTTATGATTGTGTGCAATATTTGGAAAAAACTTTGTGAATCAATTCGTCTATGGTTGCAGTTATTTTACAGAAATGCGCTGGCAATGTGATACATTGTGTGGATTCCTCTATTGCCATTTTCCCATTTCCTATATCCAACAATTGTTTTACGAAACATTCAATGGGTGCATCATGTTGTAGTTGTACACGCATATTGGTCTTCAAAGTGAATCTATGTACGTATCGCCATAAAACGGATGATTTGAGACATGCATTAAGTTCATCGGCCATTGTTGAACGTGATATAACAGGTAGAGTTTGTCGAAAATCACCAGATAATAAAATGAGTGCGCCACCGAAAAGTTGCCCGTTTCCTTTCAAATCTTTTAGTGTGCAATGAAGTACTTCCGATGATTTTTTGTGTGCCATAGTACATTCATCGCATACAATGATTTTACATGATGTAAGAAGTTAACCCGTTTTATAATTTTTGTTGATATGGCATGTTGGTTTCTCAATTATTTACATATTCAATGACAGTTTCAATGCTGAATGCGCTGTTCGGCCCTTTCCAAAAGGATTGCTGCAGTTCCAGATGATGCGATGATGCGATTGCTAGTGCAATGTTTTTTCGTGATCGTGTGACTGCCAAAATGAGTGAAATGAGGAAGGTTTTACCTGTGCCTCCGGGTGCGACTATGAAATAAAATCTACCACTTTGACTTGTAATTGCATCCATAATTGTGTCATCTATATTAAACCAATTTCGGAAGATTCGTTTGAACAAACTTACCCAATTCATTCACATCAAAGTGTGTTTCTCGTTGGAAATCACGATCACGTCAGTCGTTTTCAGATGGATTCAGCGCAGCCATTCCCAATTGTACCAATGATTTGTTAGCGATTACTAAACATATGTCCTCAATCAATAGCAATGCCTCATTATACACGTTTGGTGTGAATTGAACGTATGGATTTTGAATTGTTCCACGCAAACTATGTAAAATATCTTCACTCATGTAGCCTTTGTATTTTTTCCAAAGATCTTTTGGATTGAATGGAAAGCAAATTTTTAATATTACTGCAAATAACGCATGTATTTGTTGTGGGTCAGCAGTATTCGATGAATCCGCGAGTGAAGTGTCCCAATGTGCATCATTTTCTAGAAGATTTAATTCGAGGCAAGCTTCACTATAAATGAAACATATTCGACCGTTTACTGTTCTCAATTCTTGGAAGGATGTCGGTCCACGTATGTTGATTAACAGTAATCGCAAGTAAACGCATTCTACATTATTTGGTTGAATGGCCTAATGCGTCGGTTGAATATACATTGTGATGTCCTTCAACTGCTTTACCTTGTTTGCGACATTGAATTTTTTTCTGATGCATTCCATCTGTAGAATGTTGGCACTTCAGAGTAAGGTAGCTTCTTTGCAAACATATTATCGCTACACAATAAGAAAAATGCAGTTTACGTTCTTGGCTGTGGTGACAATGCTCTTACACGTGAATTTTCTGTTGTGAAGTACACTCGCTGTCCATTGTCAAGGTGAACTGCCAAATGAGTAACTGGTGGATGCCGTTCATGAATTGGAAATGATAAAATGCGCCCTATTGCTTCATTGCTACTAATGTAGCGTCCCAGTTGATATTGGTTGATTTCATCGATAGATGCAGTTGAATTTCCCACTCCAAAAACTGCCATATCGCTTCCTTTGTTGACATATTTACAAATGTATTTGATGGATTTCACTCAATTACAATACTCGACGTTGATGTGTGCTTTGTACGTTTTCGAGAGAAGCTGTGAATACGGTACAATCCAACGATTATCAACTTCCACCTCATTGTTTCACCATTTTCTTTCGTGCTTGAGTTGTACTCTGACCTATTCCTTATCGTTTGGGTGGCATAATTGATTTCACAATGAATGTTACGTTTTGAAATTCACTTTTGAAAAAAAAAAATGATATATTGAATAAATTATTTCTATATCACACACGATTTATACGTAATATTTATTTCAATTCGTATTCGTAACATAAAACCATAACAAAAAAGTCAGTAATAAATATAATATTGAAATACTTTTTTCGAAAATCGAACTTTGTTTCAAAATATTCAGTACCTTACGTAAGTACCTACAGGTGATGAATGTGACAGATTTGCGTCGTTCTTGTTTTCGGCGTTGCTATGGATACAATGTGTCATAAATGGCCATTCTGTATTACAATAGTCTTGTATGAAAACATGTTTTTCGTAAATATTCAATTAATTTTTGTAATCAAATCAAATTCTCAGTATTCTATCTTTTGCACGGTAGTCTAAGCAATAATTCGAGAAAGTTTTATCCCAATTGGATTAATGGTGTAGGAGTTTATAAAGGACAGACAGACATTCATTTATATATATATAGATAAACATTTGCATACCACATGCGTATATGAAAAATGTTTTAATTTAACTTACTCAATAAGAGGACCTTTTTTATTCCAGGTATGGAATAAATCAGCGTGGGAAGATATGGTTATTGCACATTCCTAATTATGTAATGTAATGAAAACACAAAGCTTAAAAAATGTTATTCTAGCTTGTTTTTCAAATTACTCGGGTGAAGTTGCGTATTTTCTGTACCAACAAAAATAAAATATTTCAATGCTCATTGCTTACTCGGGGCAATTTTATTTTGAAATGAAACTTTGTAAGAAGGATTTTAAAAGAAAATTCGAGAACTCTTTTTTAATTTATGTAAATCATTTTCTCCTGGAAAAATAACTCAGACCTTATTACAAATTGAAACTGTAATACTACCTCTTACTTAAGATGAATATAGTTACAACTTTTGTAAAAAAAAATGAATCAAGGGAGGTATTTGAAAATTAATATCGGTATCTTATTTCGATAAAAGCTATGAAACAATTACTTTTTTTTGGAAACACAGCGAAACTATTTTTAAATTAAATACAGTATTTTACCCGTTAAAATTTCACCTCCAGACCTGTTTTCTGCTGAGACGCATTAAAGATATTTCAGCAACGAATATTTCAAAAATAAATTGAGACGTGTTCGTGTTAAACGAAATTATCATAATTATTAGGAAAGATTATGGATCAATTTTGACACAAAAATTAGCTTGTCCATAGACGTTTTCATTCTGTTTTTTTTTTACATTTTGATTTTCAACTATGCCATTAATACACGGTTATTTATCGTCTCAACAATTGAATTGGTGAACATCTGTTGGTTAATTTATGATGCAACAAATCTCTTTTCTTAAATCTTTTTATTGTTAATACATTCGAGCCCTAAAATGAAGGGTATGTGTAATTTAATTGTGAAATAATATTTCCTTTTTTAAGCCCAATATATATGTACGTATATTAATTCTAACTGTTTATAATTTTAGTCACTTTTCAAAAGTTCCAAAAAACGGCTAACAATTCATTGAAAAAACACAATGAAAAGGCTTCATTCAATTTTTATGTAAATATTTTATAATAATTTCAATGCGAATTATGCTGTATTATGATTATATTTTATATAGGTTTATTTAAGATAGTTCAATGACACTATAGTATATTTATATACATTCTCAATTTTTATTCCAGTTAAGCAAGTTGCTCTATATGTCTCTAATCTATTCATTTTTATATTTGTGTATTTGAAGTGCGGGAAGACCTAGTAGTATATAATCACTCCATCTATACACTATTTATTGATTTGAATCGTTAAACCCATAACCGAATGAATAGGAAAGTCGAAACCATTGTTAAAAGTTGCAATGTATAATATTTATGAAAAATTTCTTTTCATTTTTTTTTATATTAACACAGTGCACGCGTGCGTAAAATTGCCTGCAACTGTTTCAAAACCCTTCATTTCGGGGAGCACTAACATCCTGATATTTTGAAAATGAGCTTTTGTGAATCCGCAAAACATGCAATTACAAAATATACACTTGGAAATCGCAATGCACGACTGGAAATTCTGGAATAAACTTTCGCAGTTGTAATGAGGCGCCCCTGAAACGGGCTGAACAATTTAATCAGGCTTGTTTTCTGGGCGCCCGGTAGTATGTTGTACCCAGTCAGCGCATATCAAATGTTTGCAACTTTCAGCCCCGCGACACACTATAAATAAAAATTAATAAGTGCGTTATATTTCTTAATTGAAATAAAAAAAACCAACAAAAAAAACTTTTCGGGATAGAACTTTTAACTTTCCCATAAAACCGAATTCCATCTATTCTCAATGTTCCTTGATTTTCGTATAGTTATTAATGAACCGTAGGGACCTTCACTCTAATTAACATAAAAAAATGATTCGATGCGTTTAGTTATGTAAATAGTTAATTTACTTCTAAAATATTTTATTGAATGCTTAGACAGTATTATGTATTTCTTTGATTTTACAATATAAAATCTTTTAATCAAATTGCTTTTGATTTATGGTCACAAATAAAATATGTAGTCACAAATAAATATGTAGTCAAATTATGATCACAAATAAAATACGTATTTTATAAAAAATATATCACTTTATCAAAATTAATACTATAGATATTCCTTAACATTGATTGGAAAAAAAGGTTCAGTAATGTTTTTTGTATTTATTTATGAAGAGTTGTTTTTAAATGCATACATAAAACTGTGAATGTCTATAGGTCGGTACTATATCATCTAAACTGTTTTGGTTTTCAAGTAGTCCTATAATGGCGAATGTTGGCTATATTTTTATGTCAAATTATTATTGTTTAGTAATCTCAAAAACTTACTTTATTAAATAAATATCTGTTCACCTATTTACACTCTTGAACTCGGTATCATAAAGATTGACAAACACTGATCTTGAGCAATTATATCAGAATATAAATGCGGAGCGGCAATCAGTTACTGGTTCTGCTTTCTGCCTTCAGAATAATAAGGTTGCACGGAACTGTTTTCACCCTTGGCACAGCTCCACCCGGATTGTATTCTTTCGTGATTGAACCTGTTTTCTTAAATAAAATAAGATAATTAATATGTTATAGGCCAGCTAAACGCGAGTTTTACTCATTCAAAATAGGCATGCTACATTCCGATTATACGTTTACATGCAAAAATCGCTGCAGAGAATATATATATTAATAAAAGTATCATATTTATGCACTCAAATAAATAGTAAATAAATATATCTACAAAAATAGGAGGATCAAAAATGAATTAGGTTGCATGTAAAGATTATATTTAGTAGAATTGAATATATATAACGGTATTATCAATTCAAGATGTGTACGGTTACATATATTTTTAGTGACATGTTAATTTAATTAATACTAGATCTAGTTCAATTAAACTGTATAATTATACTTAGTATAAATAAATGTAACGATAAAGTTTGTGGTAAGTAATATTTTTGCCATTTGTTTTCAACGCATAATTTTCACATTATTATACTCGATTTAATGAGTTTAAGAAATTTACAGATATGCTTTACAATATATCATAATTTACAGTTTTGATTTGCTTACTTGATATAATTTTAAATTCAAATTTTCATTCTCACTCACAATCTGGGTTATGCCTTTCGGCACCTACAGGCTCTTTATCATACGGATGCAATAAAACTGACTTACAATATTACTGATAAAAACTATAAATCGTGTGTCAGTTAAAACAGTGATAAAATGCTTTAAGATGCCGAAAGGCAAAATACGGGTTATCAAAGACAACACATGTAGGAATTTACAAAGTTTCAACAATTGAAATCATATCATAAGTTAAAATGGAGCTACATTTTTTATGTTTTATATTAAAACAAAAATTCATTACATTTTTAGATAGTTATGTTTTTTTTTATCAAAAATTTATTCTTCGAAAACATTTATAATTTTTGGTTAACTAACCAAAACTGTTTTATTATACAATCATTCAATCGTGGTAATTGCTTAACAAGAAGCAGTTTTAACGGGAAAAAAACGCTAAGATAAATTATGTAGCATTTAGAGATACGCAAATTTACATCGCCGAAAAAAACTTTCTTATAATTTGAGAGGTATTTTAAACTGCTGGCTTCGAGAAAAACTTTTTACATTGCAACGCTATGAAAAATAACAATTCCAATTTACTTATTTCAGACTTGATTAAGAAAGTTTTTGTTGAACCTTTTAAATTCTGATGATGATGAATAGGAAAGTTTCCCTGACTGCAGAGCTTCTTAATGGCTGGATGAATGAAAGGGAAATTTACTCAATATTTTTGAGTGAATTACTTTTGTCTTTTTATTCATTTTCTTACCGCCCAATTTCGCGAATCGTCATATATTATAATGAAATTTTGGCCAGCGGTAATACTGACTGTCTGTTTTCGCCTAAATGTGACCCATTTTTCTCATACTCCGACGGATATTTGCATTTTATAGTTGCATATTATGATTTGTTGGAGTGTTGCCCAATGTGCCTTGTCAGGGGTAGACATATATCAAAATGAGGCGTTATGGAAATATTTACTACATAAAAGATCATTTGTAGTGATAAAATCATTTACCGTGTATAATTTTTGACTGTGAAGATGCGTAGCAATGAGATTTTATGCAATAATAATAAGACATTTTACTTTTATAGATAAGTTTAATTATTCGATTACTTTAACTGTCTCAATATATCTGTCTGTAACACATATCATAATACTGCACTTGATTATGATAAATTACAGAGATAAAATATTTTGCGGCTTTTTTCAAATGTTTCCTACTGTTTCTCCAAATGTTTTAACAATATTAATACTGTATTGATACACACAGTGAACCAACAGAGCTCTACCAAGTGAAGTGAATATATTTTATTAGATTTTTTAAAGAAAATCTTGTTTATTATTATTATTTATAATTTAGATTAAAATCAAATACGCCTCATTAAATTATTAATTATATTTGTAGATGGTTTTATAAGCTTACTGGAACACAAATAAAAGTTTCAAAAGTTGATCACACTAATTCACGTTTTCACTAATCAGTTATTAAATTCATATTGAATAACCTCACTTAACTAAAGTCAATTATAATATTTTTTATTTTATACCTCAATTAATCAAAGTAACCGGCAAAAATTGTGTCAATACAGATTCATAGTGAAAACTATAGATTTGTAAATTTTACCAATTAAGAAACGGTACTACAGGCTCTCGCCAATCTTCTATCAAGAAACTCAATATTAATGTAACCGATTTTTTAGCACTTTTGAAAGTGGGGAACGGCTAAGAGATTTTACTCTAGTATATCAAATTTATGTGAAATAATTTTTAATTTTAATAAAATATTATGTATATTCGATAAAAAATCTTCCGACCTATGCATTACAATGTAATAAGAAGTATTGAAACATCATCTTAGGTTGCAAATTTAATTTACGACAGAGAAATTATATGATTAAAAAATAGATGCACATAAAAATATATATAACTGCATTCAGGAACACGACGAAGTTTTTGAATGGGTCATGTTTTTTTTTTGCAAATGAACAAAGTAATCTCTACATCAATACCAGATAAAGCTAATAACTGCTTTATAATAAATAACATTAAAGATTGAGTTATTTACCAGTATGCATCGATTCATATCAATTATATATCGTTTTATTATTGATCTTAAATCAACCTTTGATCAAAATATATAAAACAATTCGCTTACTGTACTTAATAAAAAAAGTCAACAATTTATTGATGAAAAATTCCAATACAAAAAAAACAATAGTCGATTTAACAGCGGTGTCTTTACTACATTTAGAAGACTACATTTTTTAGTCAGTACTAGTTTTCTACATTTTCATTTTCAATTGAAGGTTTTCGTGATAACCGAAACCCTTATTGATCAGTATATAGTAAAATTGTTCTGCAAATATCATTAATTGAATTAGGATTTACTTGGTGGAGCTCCATTATAGCATGGTAAAAAATGGCAATGTATTTTAGTTCCATAAAAATTATTGATAGTTATTTCGGCTTACACCCTTGTCAGAACCATAGTTTTGCATAAACTACTAAAATACATTGCTATTTTTAGACCTTATACAAATATCATGTGTTTTTATAAAGATATCGTTCTTCTACTTTTATCACAATGCTTTCAACCTGGCAGTTATTTTGAAAGTTAAATACAGAAGATTTAAGATGATCTGAGATGAATTGAGAAGATCCTTAAATTTTTCTTTCTATTGAAGAAATAAATAAAAAATATTTTTTTACCATAACAATTAGTTGAGGCCGGATTCAATGTGTAGTAATCTATAATAATCACCCATGTTACTGTGCTAAAATAGTATGTATATGTTTACATTTATCAAAATTGTTCTATTTAATCTTAGACTATTGTTAGTGTTAGTAAACTAAAATATATAACAGACAATTATAAGCGCTAATGCTCCGAGACAGTGAAATATGTAAAACAATTAAAATTATCAAAGTACATAGCATTTACCGTAGGAAATACTTAGTCAGATTGCGGTATCTCCCCGACATTCCAATGGAGTGAAGAATTCGTCAGACAATTTGTTTCAAATAGTTTAAGTGATGCTGGCCATTGCTGCGCCCGACGGCAGGTTTAACTGATAATCCTATTGCGCATGCTCCGGAATGTTTGTATGCCTTTCCTTTTCCATCAGCCGGAAAACTACTCGTCCCGTCTCCCTCACATAAGTGGTTTCTCAATGGACATGCGGCGATGCGACTGCGTACAGAGTCAATGCCAAATCAATTCTCGAATGAAATGTATCTCTCCTCGAAAGAAATACTTCGTGCTTTTGGTGGAAATCTTGAGATTACCAATATTTTAAGCTAACCTATTACAACTCTCACATGAGATATATAAAGAAAGAAGCTAAAAGAACAAGTTCATTTCCATAAACTAGAATCATTTCTTAAATAACATAGTATGTCGTCTATTCTTAAATGAAAAACAGTCGTAATTGAAATTATGCTTAAAAAAATAAGATAAAACAATTAACTTTTCATTTTTAACAAATACACAAAAAACACCAGCATAATTTTTGTTACCGATGACCGTTATTTTGAATTTTGATACTCAAATAATATTGATTTTACAGTCACTCAAATTTTAATTTGTATTTGTTAAAATAAAAACTAAGCAAATATTATCATAACTTTTTTGTCTAGAAACTGTAATAATGTTAAATTCGGGCACGCGAGAAATTCTATGTAGGGTTTTTTATTGAAATATCACTAGCATTCCCATATGATATCTTCAATTATTTTAACTCAATAATTTTTGTCGACGAAAATCATCTTCAAACAGTGTTTATTAAATAAAAGAATGTTGTAAAAAAATAGTCAGCAACCTAATTTTCCTAGAGGACATGTTATATTTATACTTTGATCGTGTAATTTTATTTATATATTCAATAATATGTGTTAGTTCCGTTTATTTTATTATAAAGAATTATTTTATTGGTGCATTGAGTTTTTAATGAAAATTTGCCGTCGGTAAATTAAGCACAGCTTAAATTGTCACGATTGAAATATTTTTTCGAAAGCTTTTGAATGTTCAAATAAGATGTTGAAAATTTTTTCAATCTTTTATATTCAGTAAGTATTTATATATCAAACGATTATATTATATATTTAGAGAATTTGGTAAGAAGATTTTTTTCAGAATGAGGGTACTTTTTTTAGATTTATTTTGAATGTATCTGTACCAAAATCGATGCACTGAATAAGTTTTAAATTCAATAAATAACAACCAGACGTATTTTCCAATAATGTATATTTTTTTATTTCCTGTAAAGAAAATCACGTCTGTGATTTGACAAAATTACATGGTTTATCGTAATCAATTTAGTGGTACTTCTCTTCTTGAATATACGTACGTTTAAAGTCAGATAATTTATTTCGATATATTAAAATTTATTTTATAAATAGTTCTTTTAAGAAAGATTTAGAAATATGCTTAATTCATTTTATTTAAGCTTTTTTCCAATTTGCAATTTTCCCTTGTATTTCTAAGGATAAAATCTCCTAGGGGAATATAATATGATAGCTTTCGCGATGCAGAATGAATGAGACGGTGTAAAATGAAAAGAGTTTATTCTCTATATCGAATTCCATGACTGGAATTCCTGGAGGAATTGGAACACTCCAAAGAGAAGATATCAAGAAAACACCACTACCTCCAGGAATATACGAATTACCTACTCTGAAAAAATTTGCATATTTTATGAAAACACGTTCGTACTTTTTCTGTTCAAGAAAAGCGTTCACAGCAGAATTGCACGCAAACTTCAAAGTATAAGATAACCGGCAAGAGATGAGCCTTTTTACTATCTTGAATCAAACTTTTATGTTGATATAGATATGTAGGGACTGAAAAAATAATATTTATGCTAAGAGCTAACACATTTTTTGATATGGTTAAATGACAATTAAAAAATATTTAAAAATGATCAGTGTGTATATTATGAAATTTCATTTTCTAATTTAGTCAATCCAAAAATCAAAATACTAATATAATTTTATGTATACTATAATTCGTTCATTATTTTAAGCTTACCGCTTTTTTACCAGTTGCAAAAAATTTTCAAGCTATTATAGAAGCATAATGTCACTGTAAACATTCAGCTAATAAATTAATAGTTAAGTAAAACTTACAATTTATTTAGAAGAAACGCAGAAGTATCTTGATTCTTTTAGAATAGTTTATTTTATTATAGTTTATTCTAGTCTGTTTCTTTTAAATTCATACTGAAAGCACTACAAAAAGATCAAATATTATTAACATTATCTTAAATTAATATCGCATGTATCTTTTTTATTTGAAATTCTGAAAAAACATATGCTGCTTAGAGATCGCCTTTTGTGAGACTTTCAATTCCTATTGTTTGACTTCATTTTGTTGACACATACAAAAAAATAAAATAAACAAGTTCTTCTTGGTATGTAGCCTTATCTGCTATTATTGACTTTACCTCATATTGTATTTTTGAACCCAATAAGATCTTTTATCAAAAATTGGTAGTTCAGTATATAATTTAAAAATTCAGTGAACACATAAGATACTGTATTCTGATGATGATTCGTTCTTGAATTTTATTATAATAACGTCCGAAATTTTCTGTAGAAGAATTCTTTGCTATTAAGTAAAACAAAATGTTAGTATATTAATAAATAAACAATTTTATTATTATAATTGTGTGTCTCTCCTGACTGAAAATATATTCATTCCTATTTAAGCTTTTTAGTTTTCCGATAGCGTCTATTTATCAAATGTGTTAATTATTAAAATTATTCATGTGGTTTACCATTCAATCGCAAATATTCAACAAATATATCTTATCTTAGTATACTTTTTCACTGTTCCTTAATATATTATTTGTAATGTAATGAATTTCAATATGGAATTTGTTAAATAAAAAACCGTTAAAATCTTGTTATTCTTATTGAATCATTTGTTTTGTATTATACATGCCTAATAATTATTATTACGAAATTTACACAAATAACTTCATTATAATTTGTATTTTATTAGTTGATAATAAACGTTATGAGAAAAACCAGTCTTGGCTCTGATATTATAAAACATAAAAATATTATGCTTAAATTCATATGCATGTATGACAGTAAAAATGCTTTTTATAATGAATTCGCGTTTAAAACCTTAAATGCGAAAAAAGATAATATTTTTTATAAAAAAAAGAAATAATTAATCAGCAATCGAAGTTAAATTATTTCACGTCGTAATTAATGGTGCTTATATTTAATTGGACGGCTTAGTAATTATTTTTCAAGGAAGTGTGAGTACATAAGATTGTTGAATAATTTGAATTTATATTAAAATGCGGATCACAAGGAATTTTCTAAATGTATAAAATGGTTGGTATGCAGACTTTTTCATTAATATGCATGCTCGAGTACTGGTATGTTCTTGCTTTCGCAGCATAATAATATATAATTATCACAATTTAACCTTTATGTGCAAAGACAGCGCAAGTCTTTATTTGGTTTAGTTTTTGTAAACATTAATCAATAAGAATTGTTCGTTAAATGAATTACATTCTCTATAAAATACTTGAGTCATCTTTATTCATTAAGTTCAACAAAAAAAAATCGATTAAGGGTATCCCACCGTAAACTTACACTTTTTTCACCGTTTTTTATCATTTGGGCTATTTTAAGAAAACCTGAGGAATGAGTTATTTTTGCTATAAAGGAATATTAAAAAAAAACTGAAAACAGATTATCAGATATCAGATCCCTTACCAAAATTAATCAAAATGAAAGAGTTTTACTCTTGATTTTTATAATTTTTAAGATAAAAATCGAAACCGACATATATCTTAGAAGAAAATGTCTATGCAATAGTGAAATGTAAAACGATGTACTTCAAAAATGCAAAATAATTTCTTTTAACATAGCTCGTTCCTAATTTAAATAAGTTAAGCCAATAAAAAGGTTCATCACATTTAAATGTATTAAAGTCAATTCACCGTTGGTAATTTGCCTTCTAATAAAATAGTCCTGATGTTCAGTCATTGAATATTCAAAAAATAATCATTGAAGCGAATACATGTGTATTATTGATTCTATTCAATTATATTCCACATAGCAATGAACAGTTCCTATCTTCGACGTTAATGAGCGAATATTCAAACAAGAAAACGATATCGTCATATATGCCAAAAGGTAATACGCAATCAGCGTTCAGTCAGGACGCAAATGTCAAAAAGTATCATAACTTTGACGTTTTATATACTACCTGCGAGCTGGGCGTCCCGTCTCATCTGAATATTGTTATGGTACCTAAGCACCAATGGGCTGACATTTCGCACTATCAAATATGTGCTCGTATACTAATAACAAAAAAAATCTGACGAAAATTATCGCCGCAGATTTGATGCTATATTCCAAGATGGACAATTTGAAAGTTGTATCATTTCAACGTCAGTTTTGGGCAAAGAGATGTGGTGGCAGTCACCTCGTTCTAATAATTTAATCACTCAAGACCTTCATATATATATATATATTCAAATGGTCACTTAAGTGCACTTCTGTGAATTAACAATCAATTTATGTGAACATTTGGATGCATTAGATTTGGTACGTTCAAGTTCAAATTGCGCCGTATACAACCAGCGTTTGTCTTAAAAATTGTCCTGAATATAAATATCTTTCGTATACAAAGAATTTTAATAATGATTGCAGTTTTTTTGATGGTGCAATATTTAAAAATATATTCACTTACTTTGACTGAGTTTTAATTATAACGTTTTATGGAACTAATTCTTGAGTTAAAAAATATTTTTCTTCGCAGGCTAAAATTTTTCTAATGTTTTAAAATGTAAAACTATTTTTCTTAAATAGATGAACAATTTCTACCGTATTATTAAACCGATAGCCATTGTTTTCTTCAACATTTTTGTATTTATATAAAATATTAGTACTACAATTTTTTTCTTTCATATTTTTGCAGAAAATGACTCGCGTGTTGCAGACAAATTTAGTGAATGTATTCTTCGAACCGCCGTGAATCATAAAATCAGGTAAGCATTTTTTTATTTATATTTATTGAACTCTTACATATTTCCTGTACTCAAGCAATCTGACATGTGAATATTTGAGCCTAGTTGGTGGTTTTTCGTTTATATAATATATTGGTGACAGCTTTCACGTGGCGCACGACTACGTGTCTTGCATTCATAATTGTAATAACATATTTCGTCAGCTATCTCTTATCTAACTTTTATGCAAGTAACCTCATTATATATAATAGTTTTTTTATACGTAACATTTATGAAATTTTGATGATGATGAATAAAATGAGAGTGTCAATAGTTTTGTGACGAAATAATAGGAGTAAAATAATTTTTCGAATCGTGTGACCATGATCATTCGGCCATTTATTGCTTGCGGTCAAGTAAAAATAGTTCCAATTAACAAATATTATCAAAATTTGTATTTTTTCACTTGTTTGTTTATATCAAAATATACGCCTTCAAGATTCGAATAATGAAACTTCATTATTGTTTTCTGAATAATTTTGAATTTCAAGATAAAGTAAGATTACTATTTACTTGATACTTAAAATATTTCTTTTTTATACACGGCATAAAATATGTTTATTAATTGAAGGTATATCAAAGCGATTTCATTGGTTTATTATTTTAATAACTTGTAAGATATCATTAATCATGGCTGATCAGAAGTACACCCACGTATTTAACAAGGCTCACATACTTGCAAGAAAACGTACCTTCGCATCTTCCCCCTTTCCTCGGATCTCATCCGACTTACCACGAGTTTGAAGGCGCTATTTTATCCCCTTTATCTGTTTAAGGGCATCCGGTAGATACAGACTTCGGTGTTGTTAAAGGTTTTTATATGAAGGTCAGCACGCGTAGTTCATTTGTCCCCATAGGATTCATAGGTAGTTGCTTATATGCACGAGCTCAACTTCTTCAGATATTCTGCGAAACCATATATTTCTTACGTGACTAGATGCTCAAATGTTGTCTGGAAATAACATTAATTTTTGATCAAATCATTGCCTGAAGCATCGCTGTGTTAGTTATACAAAATGAACTGAGGAAATAACCTATTTATAAAAATACTAACTTAATAAGTATCGTCAAATTATCTTGCTTTTTAAAATTATCATAAGTACAAGTATTAGTAAATAAAATAATCAATTAATAACAAATATATGTTTGATATATCAAATAAACTTAAACAATATCGTATCATTAAAAATCATTTTTTTTTCTTTAATCTTGAAGATAATTAAATTTTTGATTATAATATTAATTTCGTTAAATTGATGACACTTCCATTTAAGTTTTAATCGTATGAAATTTCAGCTATATATTCTTATTGGAATCTTTAAGCCGATACGTTTTTCGGGATATTAATAAAATTCTGTGAATATGAATGTTTGTATTTTAATTTGAAACCATAATTTTGGTTCTTTCATTATTCAATATTTTTTATGTTTTGCTACGAAACAGTTATGTATTTTTGAAATATTGTCAAATCATAACTGTTTCACTTCATCTTTTGGCGTATTTATTTAACTAAGACATAAATTTATAAAGTTCAGTTGGTATACATATTATAGAAGATGAAACAGCAAAATTATTTACCTGTCCGCCCTGTATCAATAAAGTAGGTAGCGCGAAATGCAGTCGCAAACAAATAGGCTACATAAATTTCTCTATCTATTCCGAGTGTCTAGCTTAGGGTGGGTACAAGGGTGAGTCGCAGGCGCCATTTTGATATCAATATGTAGTATTAGGAGACCAAAGGTGATTTCTTGTTCACATGAAACGGGATTATGGTAGGAGAGGTAATCATGAAAGATAGGTTGACCATATGTGCTTCAATCAAAATAATACTACTCCTCTCAAATTTGAGCTTTGGGTAGCACAATTACTTTTCCTTTGTAACTTTAGGCGAACATCTTGATATCTGCATGTGGTTTTCATTGTTAAAACAAGGATGTTTTTAACCAAAATCAAGATTTGGGGCAGTCATTTTTGGTAGGATTCTACGTACAAATGCGACATTATCAAAGTTTGGTGTTATATGTTAACCGTTCGTTTCAGGCGAATGATTTCACGCAATGAAAATAATCGCTCTATATCTTTAGAAATTAGTTGAACTTTAATCAACTTTGTTTATACAATTAAATTTAATCATTTTTTTAATTAATCTTATAAAAATTGATAGTTTAAAAACTGTCAGCCGTTGGAATACTTTGAAATTTATTATAGTAAATTTGTCTGTTTACTATATATAATTGCTAGAGACTCTGAACTCTAATCTTTGCGATAATTATATATTAATATACCATTAAGCAATTAAAAATAAATTAAAAAAACTTCTGTATGTACCCAGTTATTAAATATCAAGGTTCTATGTGTGAAGTGGGTGATTCATAGGTTGCTAAGTAACATTTATTAAATAATTATCCCTTTTAACAAATGTAATATATTATTCAAACTTCAAATGCTAAGCATAATTAAATTGTATGCATGACTTATGAAGGTTAACTAGTGCCTCAATCGTCTGTCATAATATTTACATAAATATATCTTAGTAAATTAATTTAATAGGAATAGTTGAAACCCACATATGTAGTAAATTATGTAATTAAAATTATATTCAGATATTCATAACTTAGCACACTTGAAAAAATATTACAATATGTTCTGAGGTATTTTTATGATTGAATGATTTACATTGATTAAATAAATACTTATATTTTTTATGGAATAACTTATTTAAAAGCATTAAAAATGCTTAACATTGATTGTAATATACATCTATATTACTTGGTTCTGAGAGTTGTAATTGAAGTAGATATGTGACTCCATTTTAATTACAATATGATTTTTATTCAGTCACATAATCAAAATGGTGGTGCACCATGTAGAAGTGTTCTTAAATAATTGGATGAAAAATTTTCCCCAATATCTAATACTCGTTGCAGTAAATTGCGGAAAGCTTTTGAAGGCTTCAAAATCCCTACTTATCCTTCTTATACTAAAAAGAAATATATGAAAAATTAGATATTGAAGCGGATATAACCTGTTTATTACTACTTCTATAATATTGCAAAGGGTGGGAAACAAAAACTATTTAAAGATGGTTGATCAAGAACTTTTTACACAAATATCAAAATTACTGTCATATTTACATAATTTACATCAATTAACATATTTCGTATATAACATATTTCTTTCTTCGTTAATCGTTAAAAATGATGAAATCAAAAATAAGTCTTAAATCATATTTTGTTATAACTTAACATACTCTACATATATACGTAAATATTATACGTATTCTATATTAGTATATGGCTACAACTTATTTAGTATTTTAGTATATATTTTTACCACGAGTTAATAAATAAGGATACCCATACATATGTGATACACAAAAATAGACGTGATGTATCTGAGCCTCTGCTACAAACCAAAATAAACTAAGAAATGTATTTGCTCACAAGCTTTTAGTATATAGGTAGTAAGATAATCTCGTTCTCCTGGAAGATTGTTGCCGGACCTAGAGGGAATCTTTACTTTATATATGAAATGGCTTGACTCTCTGGGGAAATGTGGATATTATATGGAGGCAAACATACGGAATTTCTTCCGAGCACATATCTTAGAAGCAACGCAATGTTTTCTCTTTGCCGTCCACTCGAAATATTTCTACTAATTAAATTTTGACGTCATAATATTTGATTAAACACTTTTAATATACATATATATATTGTTTTCAATCAAATATTTACACTTTAATAATTGACTAGTCGATCACTTTTAAATTCATAACTGTCACTTATTGGTGGAAAAGCATTATACTTTAAATAATAAAAATCAAATTTTAGTCATGTTTTCATAATATATTTTATGATGTTCGAGATGAGTGAAACCGGTCCTGATAAAAAAAAAATATTATGGAAATAGTACAAAAAAAATTTTTTAGAACTGATTTCAGAAAACTTTTATAAGCCACTTAAATAACGAAATCAATCTACTGAACTATTATGTGAA
Source organism: Himalopsyche japonica (assembly GCA_028555115.1). Lineage (NCBI taxonomy): Eukaryota > Metazoa > Arthropoda > Insecta > Trichoptera > Rhyacophilidae > Himalopsyche > Himalopsyche japonica. Next base: position 1,616,512 of record JAHFWJ010000461.1, read on the forward strand.
TAAATATATACAGAGTTATCATGTGAATTGTGCATACATTATAAACGTAGGTTAATAATATATTGATTGAATTGGCATTCACTTGGTAGAACTCCATTATAACACGGTGAAAAAAATAGCAATCTATTTTAGTTCTACAAAATTATTTTTAACAAATATAGTTGATAGCTATTTCGGCTCACGCCATCGTCAGAACTATCTATATAGTTCTATATTTGTTAAAAATATTTTTGTAGAACTAAAATACATTGCTATTTTTTTCACCGTGTTAATAATATATATACTTGATTAAGAAATTATTTTTTTTTATCTACGAAAATTCTCAGGCCTAATTTCTCATACCTAATAATCAAAGCAATTTACACATATTTGTTTTAGGGTGATACAATATCAAAATACTGACATATATTGTACAATGTGTGCAACAGTGGAATTCTGTTTCTATGCGTCGACAGAGTTTTATTTAAATGCTATAAAATTAATAATTTCTTAGAAGTTAATATTCTTTTATTATTAAAACTATATCAATCTTAACCATTTTCAAATGTAATATTCACAAAACGTTATCGTTCATTATTGTTCAAACGAGAAAAATTAAATATGACATTACAAATTCAAATTCTTTGAAACACTAAATATATATTTTCCCGTCAATTAATTTAATTATATTTTAAACGGATTTTATAGGTATAGTTGGTTGAATATATCATATAGGTATTTTCTGTGAATATAATATACCTATTCAACTGGTTCTTTGATATTTTTTTATCTAAAAGCCCCTCGTTAGCCTGAATACATACGAATGGCTAAAAATAAATTTTTATCTTTTAATACAGATAAATATGTTTTCAGGCCCAAATCATCTATCGGTGTAGTCATCAACTTGTACAGTATCACATTTGCATGAGGCGATTGGATTTTTAATCATAGTGAGACTGCAGCACGTAACGCTGTAATGTTTTCCTTTCTGAAATAGAAATAATCAATCAATACGTCTTACGTGACTGACGAGCATAAAAAATGTCGTCAAATTTGATAATTTATATTCCAAGTGGCGTCAGTCGTCAGTCAAAAGAGGAAAATGTTTTCCGTCTTAGCTTGTTTAGAATATCCGGCTCAGATTCGTAATCTTGGCTCTAAGTGAGTTCAAAATATACTATTAGACAGGCTATAACTTAGAAGAAATCTTTATGAATAAAAAAGAGTTCATTGTTCTCTAAAACGCCGTTTACACGTTGAGAAGGGCTTCGAATTTAGGCAGCCATAATTAAGCTCATATTTATTTCTTACGTAAAAATATTCATTACAATTTATTCAATACTTACATGTAGATGCTAACTTTTAGAATGTTGATAAAATTTGTACTTCGAAAATTTACAAAAAAATGTTTTAATTAATTCATTGTGAAGGTTTACTTTATATATTCTAAATTAAACTCGGTAACTTTACATGAGCTGGTAAACAGAAACATAAATAAAATTAGAAAAAAAAGATAAAATCACACGTCATCAAGAATATTGAACCAATTTACATATGTCTGGTATACATAGTTCCATCGTGTCATGGTGAAAATAGGAATCTACCTAGTTCTACGTCAATTGTATGTATTGATTATATTATTTGGGACGGTGGTATAACTATAATGCTTATTATAAAATAATTCGTATGGATTCATTGTGTTTTTTTATGAAACTACAAACTATGCCTTATTCAAGTCGAGAATATAAAATCATTAATGGAAGGATATTGTCCGAAAATCTCTTATATTTTTTTAAATTTACTATTTTTTTAGAATTACGTTCATTTTTTTGATAAATATGGTACAGAAATAATTTACTGTAAATTATTTTTTTGTAATCGAATGGTTGATTTTTGTTTCAATGATACACGCTGTATAGATAAAATGCATTTAAAAATGTTTGTAAATGCCTAATATTTTCAAAAATTAACTCATTTTAGTACTACTTCCACAATATGTTTAATTATTAGGACTAGCTTCGCTCATAGTGAGCATTGTCGACTGAAATTGTGGTATTATATAGTACAAAAATGTATGTATGTTTTCATTATTCAAAATAGCATGCCTTTCCATCAATAAGTGACAGTTATCATCTTAAAAGCGATGAATATTAGTAAGTGCAGTTGGTTCACAGAGTGTTAAGTATTTGTGTGACTGCTACCATCCAGTGTTCAGTTATAAATCTATGTACTTCAAATGTAGATAAATATTTTTTGACAAAATCACTTATCGACCACTTTCATAATATTTTATCGCTACTTAATAACCATAAATGAACTTTCTAAGAAATGTGTTCACATATCTATATAGTTGCGAGTAAATTTTTATATAGCTATTTGTGTTTAAAATACATATCCCAAACCATCTAAGTAAATTATAATTTTTCTTTCATTGTGTATGTTATTTTAATTCAATTCATATTATAATTTTTATTGATTAAAAATTTCAGTTGTTCTCGTTAAAAAAATTAAAAAAATCCTGAATGAAAAATTGAATAAATTGTCCTGTTTCAGCAAGTAAATGATGAAATTTAATTTAATTTTCTGAATAAATTATTAATAATGTACCTCATAACGTCTTATTTATGTTCAATTAATGTTACTAACATAAGCATTTTTGTATGTATGTATATACATGTTTTGAATTTTGAAGAAGATAGGTATTGTTATGCAACATGGCTTACGACAAATATATTAAAATATCATCGTTTATCTGATGAAGCAATCGCATGTGTTATTTTGTCTCCACCATTAGCAAACAACACTTAATTCGAGTTAATTGTGATATTTTAATTAAATTTAAAATAATCCAAACACGTATTTATTCAGTATATGTTAAAAAAGGTGTACGTGATTTAGTTTGACTCGGTTAAAATTTATAGCTTGTTTCTTATAGAATTCTTCTCTGAATAGATAAACTGCTTTGTTGTTAAGTATGTTTTTTTCTGTAAATATCTTCTCATCCCTTTCATTTGTCGAAAATTGGCTCACAAAAAAAGAGAAAGCTAGCCAAATGTATGGCGGCCCTCCTAGTACGATTCAATACAAACGGGAAAAAAATATGGAAGAGAAACTGGTTAAAATGTATTGTTATTATTTTGTCCAATGGCAATGCCTAATATGTGCGGCCATCTTATTTTTTTCATCATCCGAGAAGTTTTGTTATTTCGCCAAACGAGCTAAAGCTACATTTTTTTTACCTCGGTGAAAGTATCTGTGATGATTATTCGAAACGATACCTTAATTTATTGTAAATAGTGAATGCTTTTAACAACGTCTTATGAAATGTTTTATTTTAAACTTCAAAACATCTTTATCTTCAATATGTTTTAAAATATTTTAGATTTTGATTGACTGTTTTTGTCGAAAAACATCGAATTTTAATTCAAAGCAAACCTTTTTCAAATTTGAATTCGTCAGTAACTGTGAAAAAATCATTTCAAAATTGAAATTAAAATACCACTCGCTTCTTTAAAAGCGTATTTTCCTACAAAATTTAATTTAAATATAATAGATTACGTGGACATTTTTAAAAACAAAATATTTTTTTACTCTATTAAGTGGTATTATATAGTATTAATCATGTGGGTAAGGAAGCGTTTTATTATGAAATAGTGCTATATTTTAATTTAATATATCTTCATTACATGATTTTACTATGAGTAAATGTTAAATTGTCTTTAGTTATTCCACCTTCAAAATTACTATAATATAAATATGGAAAATCACATTACAGAAATATCGCATATGTATAATAGTATTCAATAATTGGTTTGAAACTATACAATGTTAATTAGTATTATATATACATATTATTCAATTTGTAAGAAATGCGTATTTTTCAACTAAGAAATATTATTTTCCTGGCGCTATTCTTTGCAAATACTATTTGATACAAAGAATTCGTCAGATTTTCCTCAGAACAAAGACTCCAATGGGTAATCCTTAAAGCTTTTAATGAAGGTGGATGATCAACCCCTACTGTGACTCAAACATAATTCAGGTAGAAAAGCTCTTCTCTTCTACGAAAGTTACAAAGTATTATCGATCGAGCCTCTAGTGGGAGGGTAGTTTGGCAAACAGCCTTATTTTCAGAACGATGCTGTCAGCGACATCTCTAGTTAGTGTTTAAAAGCTGCACAAGTAAATATAAAAAAATCCAAAAATTATATACACTGTTATAATATATAAACGCTTTGTAAAATTCAATACAACAATTTATTTGTTTTTGATTTTGTTACTATCACTTTGAACATTGATCTGAGGTCGAAACAAAATCTTATTATCTACTGTATGTTCAAATACGTTGCTTTCGTAGTATAGGTTACGGCTGGAAGTCACTCTATAAGTAGACTTTGTGTATACACACAAACACTGGTTTTCAGTGTTTTGAGTGTGTATTTAATCGAGGGCGTGATGGCTGAATTCAGCGTATGCTTTCACGCGATGCATATTTCCTAAAAAAAAGTTGCAATATATTTACGACATACAAAGTATCAATAATTTTTAACCATTCGTAATCGGACCGTTTTTTTTAAATTATGTTGATTTTGAACATAATTTATTTCGGTATTCTTATTCATAATCAATTGAATATGTTTGACTCATGAGTAAACGTAGTGAATAAAGCGAACAAACTTAGAGATATATAAAGGTATTTTTTGAAATTGAGTTATTGAGCCTCAAATAACTAATTGTTCAAAGAGAAAATGTAAATTAAAAGTTTAAATTTTCTGATTGTTTCAATATTTCAATAATGAATAACTAAAATAGCGCAACCTTCAAGTTTTGGGGTTTAACGCAGATGGCATTTTATCTCACCGTTGGTGGTTAAAAATCACACATTTATCCGGTTATATTGTGGAACATATACACGAAACAAAAATCAACATTTGCCCCTTTTAATATAACTGACATGAGGCACTTGCTTTAAGTTAATATCTATTATTTATTACATAAATATTACAATTGACTATGCTGTACAAATATTTATTTAAACAAATTTAAGTTTTAATTGTAAAAAACGTTATGTTTTATATTATTTATAAATATATACTATTGAAACAAAAAATATCGCTGATATACACTTTTATAGTATAGCAAGTTATTCTCACAAAAAAGTCAATATACTTCCGAATGGAAAGAAAAAATCTTTATTCATAACTTCTGTTTCTTATGGTTTATTAAAATATGTTTTGATTTTTTTTCATATTGTGTTATAGTGTTAATATTCTGATGAATATGTTTCGAGTGCTTGGTTGAATTTAATAATTAGTTAGGAAAGTTTTACGTTGCAGCAAATTTTAATTATTTTTATAGACATATAAATTTACATATTATATTATAGACGCCAAATTAGTGTATGCAAATTAAATCAATTCGGATTTATTGATTGTGTTCATATTTTTTTGCATGAAACCTACTAGTATACTATGAAAAATGCTACCGCGGCGAGATATTTTCATCTTCACCTAAACAAGGAGGTTCAAGTGACCTCCAGATATTGGTAGACTTCAAAGTATTCTTGGTTCGATATATTCATAAACCTTCTATCTCATTCAAACATCTCGAAACTAAATATGCTAAAAAGAGAGAAGTTTTCAAAACCGATACCACTTTTAAGGCTTCAGCTGTGTTATTTACTACTTGAAGAAAGAGAATGCTGCACGGTGTGCTCAATTTATTGGTTTGTATATTTTGGCTATAGAAAACGGTTTCAGCTTTCAGAGAAGATGCAATAGACCTAAATATGTTGTTTTCTTAACTTGATTTGTTTTTAATTGAAAATATCCTCGACGAAATGGTTTTCTGATTAAGAATTTTATTCTGCGCACCGCGCAACATTTGCGTGAAAATTAAAGAAGTTCACATCTCTACCGTGGGATGTCGCTAACGTACAAAAGTCAAATATCAAAATGGAAACAATTTCCGACTGGATATCCGAACGCTAGGATAGCTAGCGAACTCTTGCAAACGTATACCATATGAAATTTGTTGGGAAAGCTCTCTAGCAATGTAAGAAATTTCATTTCTAGGAATAATAACACGAAAAAGCATTATTTGGTGAAAATATATTTTTATTTTTAGTATTTTATAAAATACACTTATGAATGTTATCGTTTCTCTCAGTTGCTTAAATGTCTTAAATCATTATTTATTTAGTAAAGCAATGAAGTTCTGATATAAATATACACACATGAAAAAATTTCACTACAAACCAAATATGACGTTGTACAAAACGTTACTAAGAATAAAAAAATTTGTTATCTAGTTATTTGTTGTTAACCTTCGGGCCGAAAATATTTGTTCATGAAATATTGCAACTTCAATCCACGACATTGTTTTTAATACAATTATTAATATACATTTTGGTATAATTTGGATGGCTCCCAATTCATATTAGCGCATGGAATATAAAGTGACAGTGAGTCATTGCATTTCTTAGCGTATACCGCCCCAGTATTATATAACATGGTTTCACAAATATATTATAAAATACACATACGTAATGTGTCTGTAACTTGAATTATATAGCATGACATGGTTTAATTTAAAAACATCATAAAGATAAAACCAGTAAAAGAAAACTAAAAATAAACACACTTTTAAAAATTTTTTTTCGTTCAAAATGAACGGTATTTCAAAACGTAATTTTTGTAAATTGTTTTTGTACTTTATTAAGTGAATACAAACTATCTTATACAAATATTTTTATGCTCATTCTTATTTTAATAAATTTATTTTTAAGATTGCAGTCGTTATATTTCTCGACTCAAATATTCAATGTAATTACTTTGAAGACTTCATTCTATCAAATGGAACAAAAACAATACATATATCTAATTGATTTTTTTTAAATTTCATTGATTGTATCAGAATCTTAGATTTATTTAAAATGCTTTGATATTTATGTGAATACTAAATAATAAAAAATGTTTTGAAAATAATGACGTTCTTATAAGAGTCTTCCTGGAATAAATTACTCTTTGTCCAATTATTAAAAAAAAAACACTTAAATTTCAATTAAATTATTTTATCAAATGATCGGAGCCGTTAAATAATATAATGATTATTCAAACCGACATACCAATGAACATTATATCATATTTTGTACTTTCTGAACAGGGTAGTAAGCTAAATACAATAAATTTGTATGTTTATTAAAGCGTTGATAATTGAATGCAAAATAATTGATAATCTTATTTAAATAAGAGCAACGTCATTAACTTATAAATTTAATATTAGCAGTTATATATACATATATTCAATTGAGTTATTAAGGGTAGCCAAAATAGAATCTTCCACTACCATCAAAAGCTTCACTTTCACACCCTTCTCAAAGTTTTCATATCATTGTTAGCAGAAAAGCAGAAGCATAAAAAACTGAAATGTTTAGATTGTGCAGATTCAATAAGTCTTCAAAAATCTGATTACTAAATAAAATAATTTACAATTAAAATACCTATTTCGTTTTCTATCTGAATATTTTCATGAATAGGTCACTATTTGTTGGCTTTTTATCTAATACTTCAGTTGAACAAGTACATCAATTTTTATTGAACATAAATAAACATGTTTTTAAATTGAGTTATGACGGATTAATAGAAAATTTATAATTTGTCACCGGTAGTGACAGAATGATGGTGATTTTTTGCATTAATATGGTCATTTTTTATTTGAAACCTGATATCTTTTCAATAAATCATTCAACAAAATATTCCTTTTTTATTTGATATGATAATTATTTTTTTTTTTTTTGTATCTAATAACACATTTATTTATTTAATGAACTGTCGTTTTTAAATAAGGAATGTTGCTACGTATCGTGTTCATTTTCAGAATTCCGTTTGGCAAGAAAGTTTTTCGTATTATGAAATGTTCCTGTTTACCAAAAATGGGTCTTTTTTGCCTTGTTTGTGCGTGCAAAACATTGTTACTTTTGAATTTTATATCAGTCACAGTTTACAGTGTGGTAAGAAAGCAGCGCTTTCAAACAAATGTGTTTATTCCAAACTGAAATACTATGATAAATTTTCGCACAAACAATGAAATATTCTTGTTGTGAATTTTGAATAAAATAATAATAATAAATTTCGGATAAAAATAAATAAAAACTGTAAATTTTCATCTCATAATATATAACATGTTATTTTAGCGACAACCTTATTAACTCACTAGTTTTTGATAATTTTTCACCTTCACTGGGACTAATAATCAGTCATTGAACATATTCATAATGTTATTTGATTTTTAGATACGTAAAGGAATAAACAAAATATGTTTTGTAATCAACAGTAAAAGTATCAAAGGAAGTTTAACGTCTCGGGTTATTTAATACATTTGAATATGTATGTATGTATATATTTATACCACAGTAAGCTAAATAATATGATAGCACTCTTCTTATACGATATTTTGAACCGCATGTATGTAGATTGGATTAGTAGTTATGTATTGTTACAAAGTGTACCTAGCATTTTTCATTAAATAACAACAAAAAACAATCAGTGAAAAGTCTCTTTGCAAAAAGCTTCCATACAAAGTTGTTCATTCTTATAAAAGCACTGCTGTTACCCAAACTACAGTCAACCGATCCAGTCCGTTGAATATGATAGCGCCACAATTCGTCGCATGCCATATATTTATTTTAATTTTAATTTATATATCAGCTCTAAATGTGATTATCTTGTTAACATTGACTTGAGATTTATTTTATGATAAAGGCTAACTGAAAATATGTGCACATAAAGTTTCTCAAGAGTGATGAAAAAAATAGCTAGAATTCCTTCTTTGAAAAAGGGATCGTTTTAAAACTGGCCTGTTAATTGGTTTGTTGTCAATATATCAATTATTGCGGAATGATCTCAATAAACTACAGGCTCAATACTGTACATAATGTGCTATGATGGAATTGTGATAGACAATCATGTTGTATTTTATACAAAATATGACAAAAAAGAAACTTTATTATTTAACTGGTCTAATGAGCATAATAAACACAAAGTTGGAGGTATCTAAATACTAATAACAATATTTTTAAAAAAACGAGAATTATAAATTAACCTGTACACAAATAATTTAGATTGTAAATTAAAAATAACCTTTATTAGAACGAGTTGAGTTGAGGGTAGAAAGTAAAAAGAACGATTTCATTGTTGATAAAGAGGGTTAAAAAACCAGTAGCTCTTGTCGCGATAATGAATTTCTTAACATATAAAATAACATAGATAATTTAAAGGCAAACAGAGAAATATTTTTTTTTTATTATAGCTTTTTAGTTTTCCTTTGTTATTACCTCTTCATAAGGCTTTCTTCTAACACTTTATTGTTAAGAAAAAATTGCGAAAATTACCTAAATTTGAAAGAGAAATTAGTGAAAGATTTGATAAACGCATAGCACAGCTGTAAATTGGTGGAGGTGGTGAATATAGAAGTTACGGTAAACAATAATTCAGGTGCAATCATTTTGTTTTTTAATATGAATGTTTGAATACGGGGACGATCGGCTTGCAGCCCTGCATATGTTCAACTCTCTGAATACTCTTCCGAAGCCAAACTTAGATTCGCTGTGCAAGTAAGCTAACTTTAGAATAGGTATTCATCTTCGAGCGAGCTCACTCTACTGTAATATATCTTCTACGTTTTCTGAAAACAAATGACTGAAAACAAAACGGAACCGGGCGGGATTTCTCGAGTGTTTTGTTGGTATGGCGTTATTATTTGCCCTGCAAGTTTTCTTGTTTTTGTGGCTTACTGCGTGCTTTTATATCAAAACTTCAAATATTTTTCTCGAGGGTTACATATTTATACTCATTAAAACTTGGTATTCTCTACCATATTGAAAAAGCTGTAGGCAAATAGCTCAATTTTCTACGCGGTGTATTTCTTCTTATTTTTCAGATTTCTAAGATAATGTTTTGGTATTAAATGTTATAAGTTTACAATGAGCTCTATCTTAAATATCTCATCTAACTTTGAGGTGGACGTAAGATACTTATTTATGTTAACTATATTTAATTTATTGGTTCTTTACACAAGCGTACAATGATGTTGGGCATTTGTTCACTCCATTATGGGATCACAGGTTTTAGTCTCGCAGAAGAGAACGTTCATAAATATTTATATCTATGCATCTTATCCTTAAAGCAGAAGGTAGATAAAGTAACACATGATTTCTTCTTCAATAATATGGACTTATTTATAAATCGTTGCCTTATAACAAAAACTGTGTTCAAATACTATTTATATTTAAAATTCCTGCAAATAGCTTCTTACATACAATTAGCTCATAGTTCAAAAATAAAATCTATTTATCAATGGAAAAAAAACACTTTTTTAAATCACTGAAATATTACGTATCAAAAATGAATTATATCTCGCTCATTGATAAGCAAGAAGCAGACTAATTTGAATAAATGTTTTAGGAATCAATTGAAGTAACAGACAGTACTAGTAATGTGCAAAACTGATCCTGATTGTAAAAATATTAAATTGATGAAACAATACGAAACATTGTGTTTTAACTATTTAAATATATTGCCTTTCTACATAGAAGTGACAATTCACACCTCAAAAGTGATCTCACTGAACTATCACTATGTAATGTATACGCTAAATAAACAGATCACAAAGATTATAATTTGAGAACAATTTTCTTAAATATCGCCGCGTTACCACAGTAATGGCTTTGAAAATGTCGCGGATGCCTTTAAGGAGGAAGTTTGAAGAAGCAAACGGCCGCCCGAAGGTAATTGTCAGAACAATGCAAGGAGGTGATGCGAGGATTCACGAAAGATAAGCGCTATTAATGAAAATATATCTTAACATCGTTTTAATATCATTCACCTTATGCAGAGTGTGTTAGATTATTTATAATTTGGACGTCTTCTGTTAATTAAACAAAAAATTGTGAAAAACCGTAACGGAAAAAAAAAAATACATATCTTATTCGTCTTATGATAGAGCATTGTTATCTTATCAACAATCTTCGGATAGATTCAGGTCTTTTGCAATAAATATTTCAAAAATAATAAGTGCTGTTTTTTTGTACTAATTTAAGTTTGAGAATCTTGTGAAAAAGGTGCTGAAATGAATTGTCAACACGAAGTTGAATTTGATAACTTGTTAATTCACTGACACCGCTACTTTTTGATAGAAAACAAACGCTGAAATAAAAATGTTATCTTTTTTTAATTATAACTGATAAAGTCTTGAAAATGCCGCTATATATAATTATGTGCATACTAAAATTACCCCATTTAAAAAATAGTTTAGTAGAGATTAAAAACAAAAAATTCTTTGAATTGCAAAAGTCTTATGTTACATGTTTTCGTGTGATTATTGAATAAATCCTTTATTATAACAAAACTTGTTTTTCAAATTGAACTGTGAATAAGCGTGAAATAATGATATCAGCGCTCACAATTCGCAGAGCCACTTCAGCGAGCAGGAACTTGCCGCAAACAAAGCTCGGAGGGTAGATTGCCACCCCCAGAGGGCGTCCGTTGGGGAGGCGGAGGTTGAATTAGGTTGCAACCCAACCGGCTGGCGCATGAAATGCATTGCCATTCATTTTGCATGCAAGGCTTGTTACGCGAGACTTAAAAGCTCGCATTATGTTATTCGACTAGCGCAGTCTGCGGTTGCAGTTGTGTTTTTGAGATAGACTCGGGCTATCCTACAGCTATGTTTTTACCTGCTGCATACCACAATATAATGGGAGTTCATTGTGATTTATTGCCACAATATTTTATTTTTACCCGTGGAATTTCGAGTGCAACAATAGTTTATAATGAAAAGTTATGTCACACAGCATTTTTATTATTATCATATGTGTATTTAAAAAAAATACAGCATTCATGATCAATATCAATATTAATTCATAGATTTCGTTCGGTAAATTTATGTTTTTATAGTTATATCTTACCGATCAATTACATTGGTTTTGGTTCAATTCTTATGATGGTAATAAAAAAATAAAAAAACAAAAAAAATTGTGAATTTTTACTTATTTGTTATGTAATTCAAAAATATTTGGCGCATTAGAAATAACTTACTGGATCTATTAGAAACGGATGTTTGTGATGTCTCCTTCTTTTTTCATCACAAAAGACTTTATTTCAACGCAACGCTTATAACAAACCACCTAATTAATCGATATCAGTGTATCGCCACTTCAATTGATCGCATAAACAATGTGTAGGCTACAGATTATTGCATGCATATTTTACCGCATAGAAACACTAAGATATTTTGGGTTAAATCATAAAAAGAGCTTTCTAATTGAAGCTTTTAACTGAAGCTATAATATCTTTTTTTTCGATAACGTTAGAATATTGAAATGTATCGCTTGCGATAAATTATGATTGCATACATTCATTTGCGATCAAATTGATGCGGCAATATACGGTTCGCGAATAATTCCTGACGCTTGATTGTGGACCGTGATTTGCATTCCTTTAAATTATACAGAAACTAATACGTATTTTACTTGAATTTAATTTTATATTGATTCGTATTTTTTGTATTTACTAAAGAAAAATCAGAAATTCTCATAGATAATAAAACGACAGGTATTATTTTCAGTCAAATTTCTAAAATATAAATAAACTTATATTACTTAGACTATACCTAGAGGAGATAATTAAATTAATTATACACACTGTTTAAATGAAGATTTTTATTCAGCATTTTTTTGCTTCACTGGAATGAAATATTTGTATTGATTTATTTAAAAATACCTTTATTGTTATCTAGATAAAATCAATTATATAATTTGTATTTGGCCTTATCTTGATAATTTAATCAAACACATCAAAGAAATTTTGTGTGGAGTATAAAGTATGATTTTTATTATTTGTTATATTCAAAGCTTTTAGATATGAAAGATTGTTGCTTTTAAATGCGTTGAAAATGTTTCAACTTGTCTGATTTATCTGTATCCATCTTTCACGATGTAGCAACCAAACGATTCATCTAATCAAAAACTCAAACGCGACGCTGAAAGTTGTACTTCAACACTAGTCAGGATTTGTTTGCATGCCTATCAAGCACTCTGCTTCGTGTCGTATTTCTTTCAAGCCCGAGTCTCAAACATTCTTTCTCTGAGTGTATTATGGAACATAGAATCTGTAGAATCACCCACCAGACAGAACAAAATGTTGCCAATGTAGAGAAAATGAGAATCCATTTAGAATGAAAGTGGAAATGCGTCCATTCGTGTAGTTCGACCTGCAATTCATAGAGCTCGCTGGCAGTCTGGGTTTTTTAATCAACGATTCAGAGAACGTTCTCGCGTACAGATTAAAGGTATTATTAATTTGTCTCTTGGGCACACAAATCAGCTTATGCTTACTCATGAATAGTCAAATAAATCAGTCAAAGATAAATTAGCATACGTATCACGTATTTATAGAGTTTCTTCAACCATCCACAAAAAAAACGAACGTATCGACGATATCGTTGCGAAGAAAATATTAAATAATATTACATCTATCGAATAAAGTCTTTTTCCTCTGTTTGTTTTCTAAATAAATATGGTTTATAAATATAGTGTTATTGTATAATTTCTAACTTATCGAAATTATGCTTAGGCAAAAACATCCTCTTAGTATATTCTACGGCTTAAAAATTATAATTTTTATTTTATAATATTTTAACAAGTCTCCAAATTTAAAAATATATTTAAAGAATTCATTGTACATACAGTAATTGTTAATTATTTTGACACTTAATTTCACGTACTATTCACTGTCTACTTTATATGTTTCTGCACTTATATTACATGATTGATTTAAAAATTGTTGTACATATAAAGTATTCTATTAAAGTGGACTTAGTTCCGTTCATAATATTTATAGGCATCTGAGCGTTCTAAAATAATAATTTGTATTTTACAAAATTCTTTTCATTATACATGAAAAATTCATTATGTGTACATACTTACATGCACGTGGTTTTTGTACAACAGAAGCAATGTTAGTAATACCTAATATAAAAATTCTAAGTGTGTAAATAAATATAGGTATGAGCGCATTATTCGATTCACGTATTGTTTTCATTGTACCAATAAAAAGGATGTAATTTTACTTGTATTCGGTGAAAACGTTTATTGGAAACACGCACGAAATACATTTCCCTGGAAAACTTTACTTTACGTGATGATAGGTGTAATTTTCAAAAGACTCATATTTTTATGAAAAATCTTCGTCTGCCAAACCCTGGGACCTGATCACTGCCAATGGCGCTACTTCATATGGGACGTGTCTTATTTTATAAAATGTTCCAATGTACACACTCACATACCTGTATACTGTGTACTATTTGAATAGATTTTATTATTGTTTGCGTAGGTATACGATGGCTTTTTTATTATTATATAATCATATAGGTATGTGTAAAAAACATTCCAACATTGATTTCAACTGGCCAGTAATTTATTCACTATCAATATGTTAACTGTCACTTCCTGGTGGAAAAGTACTACATTTTAAACAATAAAAACACTTTTTTAGTACTATTTCTACAATATATTTTACTATCACGACAGATTGCGTTCATCGCGTGCATTACCAACTGATTTGTTGTTATCATATAAAATATCATGCATTTAGACGAAGAAGTGACAGGAAACATCTTAAGTAAAAGATCATCATAATATGTGAAAGATATTGTTTGCTTGGAAACAAAATAAATATTTGACTCAACATCACCTTTTGTCAAATGAAATATTACTCTATTTGTCTCATTACAATAATTTAAATTGTTGGTCATCATGTAAGATTATTTATTTAATACTACGCCCGTTTCAAAATGTTAATGAAAACAAATTATTGGAACCATTTTGGCTGTACTGAGTTATTTGCACTCAGTTTAGTACAATCTAAATCATGGACTTTTCGATTGTTGTATTTACAAAAAATAAAGACGGACAAAAACGAAGGTTTATTTAAAAATTGATATTCAATCTAAACACACTTTGAGATAAAAAAAAACCTCTCTACCTTAATGAAATTCGGTATTTTTCGTGAAATGGAGAGAAATTTGTAAAAGGTTTATTTTTGCATTTTGCATACAAAATTTAATTCAAATCATTCGTATTTTTGGAGCACTGTCAACATCTATCGTTCTAGCCGCTAGACTTTCAACCCTGCATTACAAAGCTGAAAGCTGTTGCATACAAATGACGTATTTCATAAATTAGGTGCACACTGCACACGCTTATGAAGTTTCATGCATGGATGAAGAAAGTGGCGTACTTACCACGTAATTGAGATCCATCGTCAATAAATTTTAGAAAAAAAATATTTCAGAAGATCTATTACTATATTTTTTTATAAATACTAGGTAATAGTGTCAACTGTCATCATTAGTTCAATAAACATATAAATATATCGGTCAAGATCTGTGTTTTGGAAAAACCAGATTAATTTATTGAAAAGCTCAAATTATTGAATATGATATTACTTGGCTTTCATTAGCAGTATTGCATGCTTGATTGATTAAAAATCTCTAAATGAATCAAGAGACAAAGTTGATTGCAATGATACTGAATAAGGGACCTTTTATAATATTCATATATTTATATAATCTATTCATAATTAAATTTTTTAAATAACAAAAACACATTTTTTAGTACTTATTTCCACAATATATTTTTTGATCAGGACCGGTTTCGCTCATCGCGAGCATTATCAACTGATCATCTGATCATCAGTTGATAATGCTGGCGATCAAAAAATATATTGTGGAAATAAGTACTAAAAAATGTGTTTTTATTATTTAAAATATCATGCCTTTCCATCAAGAAGTGACAGTTAACACCTTTAAAGTCATAATTAAATATTGCAATTATTTTGTATGGCACAATTCAATATCTTAATAACCGAAACGCTTCAGTCTCCTAAATAACATCTATATAACAATAATAATAAATCTTTTATAATAAAATACGGAGTGCCTTAATTCCGTTGTCGATACGGCACTAAATGTGATTCTCAGTTTAAAATTCAAAATTTCAAAAAAAAAAATCAATTTAGTATGTAATTTTATAATATAAAAAAGTATTTGTCTACACCAGTGCTTGCGGGCCAAGAAAAGCTCCTTGTATAAAATAAATGCGGTCTGGATAACGTATCAAAAGTAATCTTCGTATTTATGCTTCGCGCCAAGATTATTCAGTTTGGTATCATCGTTTCGTAAACAGAGCTTTTAGAAAAATAACATCTGAAGCTTTCATATTATCATGAATTTACAAAGGATAAGAAAGTCACCAAATTGATATTACGTTTTGTTTGTTGGTATCTTTAGTAATGATTGCTTGAAAATTATAAAAATTCATACATGACCTTGGTATTTAATTTATGTCTTGTATTCAACACATGTATTCATAAACTAAACCTGAATCGTTTTTAATAGAATGCATTTTTTTTAATTCTTAAGTCTTTAGAAGTATACCGTTTCTTAAATTTATTGGTATTCTTCTAAAAAGTGTTATTCGAATGCGACTTATTAATTTGGTTTTTCATTATTATTTAAATATTATTTGTATTTATTTTATAAGTATTTCGTGCTAAACATAATCCACTGTATTTAATACTAAGGGATATTGTTGAAAAAATGTATAAAAATGTCAAAGAGTTATATTGGACTGCCTGATTTTAAGTATTAATGCACAATAAGTTTATGAAAATACAAGAAATAACACATACATATTTTCTTATTATATTCATTTTGAAAGGTGTCAATGATAATGTATATAAATACAATTTGGTTATGGTATGTATATAAAGCAAATAACATGAAGGGTTTATTCAACATTCTGTTCGAGATGTTCGTATTTCGACCATTTTCGCAGCCAAATTCTCCAAGGATATTTCTTTTGTACGGTATATATTTACCACCTTAGCAGTGGCGTGCTGTTTTATTTAAACTGGATATGTATTAAACTATATTACATTCAGCTCGCGGGTATCGTCATTTTGATATTGGTGTTTTATTTTTATCTTTATGAAATAAGTTTATTTGGGCAAGCAAATCTCATATAATTATATAGATAGTGGCCATAAATATTTTTTTTCATAGTTACTTTAAAAAACATTATAATTAACTGTTTCCGTCCCATATTTTAACATTCTACAAAGAGAGTAAAAAATATTCGGTATTAAACCAATGAATTTCTATAAATTGAAGGAAAACACTTTTATAAATAAACACAAATTTCAAATGAAATGGATTGGATATAATATTTTCATGTAAATTATGCATATAAACGAAAATTACGAGAGCTGAAGACTTATCAGAATGGCGCTACTGAAAAAAATATTTGTCTTGCCTACGGTTAATAGTTATTGCTATATCTCATGCAGCGTTCAGTTTGAATGAATCTTGTTCTTATAAATATTTAATTATTTTTCGTGACTTCAAAAAAACAATTTTGCGATTTATTTTATATTTATACAAGAGTTAGGGTTATCCCAAATAAATACATAAATAAATTGTATTCTTTTTTTTTGATAATTTTTATGTTGGAATACATCGATATTATCAAAGGAATATTTAGCGTTATTAAAAAAGTGTACTTATTAAGGGAGAATATATTTTCTCTTCAAACACAAAAAAAATGATTGTTAAGTCTGGTATCAAATGATGTATGCTAAAATTTTTAATTCTATTAAAAAAATCAGTAATTGTTTTTTAGACTTCTTCACTTATACTGTTGATAAAATTATAACATATATTTATGAAAAATTACTACAAATTAATACTAAATTACTTTTACAGAAAATGTCATAGTCAATTGCAAAAAAAATAATAAACAATTTTAATGTTTATGTTTAACATAATTTAATAGGAATAAATAATGTTTATGATTGATTTAATTTAATATGGAATTCATTATGCTTGAAAGATCTTTCTAAATATCATTTGTGTTTGAAATTTATCATAATACATAATAATTTTATTTATCGAGGAGACATCGGTTTTTAAGACATCATAATTGCTATTTTTATTTTTCCAGGTTAATATATAAAATTTAATAAAACACTTAGTACGTTAGTTTCTTACGTTATCACATTGGTGACATAAATTACCTTTATATATTTTTAGTGTTGATATAATGTTCCAGTTATTTAAAACAAAATAAATGTTATTTGCAACCCTGGCAGTGTGCCAAGAATGTAATAAAATTAAATTGTTTATTGATATAAAGCGAGGCATCTTCCATGGTTGCATGCGAGAAAATCATTTGGAGGGTTGTTTCAATCATACATTTTATTGGTCGAAGGTACGTTATGTATAAATGAAGCTCATCTTATTTGGCGGGCCTCTTTGTTGTCGATAATGGAACATCACATCTAATTTCACATATAAAATTATTATACATTTTTTGCGGTATTTTTATTTATTGGCATAACTGTACAATAATGTGCAGTAAAGAATTCGTAAAAGCATGTTTTATAGTAAGTATATATCTTTTACAATTATTTCATGGCGGAACAAAATATTTTTTTTTCGATGCGGCAAATGGAACGATGTACTTACATAGTTCAAACAGGGCTTCAGTCATTAATGTTATAAATCATATACAAGTATTGTTTGTAGAACAATTTATTACCCAATATTTTTGATAAAATTTTTTAAAATAATACATATACTTTTTAACCATATCTGCTCTTTTTGTTAATCATACGGCTTTCTAAAGAAATGAATCGATTTTTACACGAGAACTGCTTTGCGTCATTTTTAAGACATGGTAAGTAGGAAGAAATTTTAATACATCATATTATAGATATAAATTCTTTCGTACAGACATCTATATTTGAACTGTGCGTACCGGGATTCAAACCAGTGAGCGCCGCAATTTAAGCCATTGCCGAAAAAGTTAATATATAAACACAAAAAATATATACCCCATCTTTATCCCAAGTAAGCCTTGAGTAAACTAATCACGTATTTTTAATTTTGTGAGTATTGAAAATTAACCGTCTTATATTTCTAAAACTGTATGTTTCGATTAAGAGAATTTCTATAATTTTTGAAATAAAAAAATATTTTCACAGATTTACTTGTTTTCTTTTTGTAACATAGCAAACACACAAACTATCTCTTTCTTTCCTCTCGGTATGCGAAATATTTTATCTAAGCGTATTTAGTGAATTCTTACTGTTGGTATTACCATTTACTAATACAATAATATCAAAAAAATCAAAACACTTTGCAATTTTTCTCATACCCGAATGAAGTGGTCTGTGCATAGATTTCTGTCAAAAATGTTTAAGCGAAAAAAAAGCTTAGCTTATTTACGAAATTATTTTCGATAAAAATGGTAGACCCCAATTTGTATTCAAAAAATGTTTTCTATAATAAAGAATAAACTAGTGGAGCTTTTTCTTTTATCAGTAATATATTCAAGACCGCAGGTATCCTATCATTTTTTCCTGCTTATCGCAAGTAACTTATTCCCGATAACCCAATCAAAGTTTGCCAATCTTCAATCAGGGTAAATCGGTATTTTGATATTCGGGGAGGCAAACTCACTGATTGGATATCATTCCAGGTATGATCAGTTAGGGTCTTATCGGGTCTAGGTCCAAAACTCGATTTGTTTAGAAACTGCTTAAGGCTCGGCAGTCGGACCTCAGAGGGTCGCAGCGGACTCCCGACCCCTTTCGGTTAAGTTAAACCGCCAATTCCGCGCCAGACGGATTTACGAGCGGGCATGCCTTCCCTGTTGAGCAGGAGATTTTCGCGGGTAACTGTTGAAATAAAGGCAAAACATGCGCGCGCAACTAAACGATCGAGATAAGCAATGTTTTGTTTGTAACGAGGTTTCCATTGAAAAGAATAAAGGTTCCAAGGCAAAAATCCGCGACACGAGAAAGGGTTGTAAGGAATGACTGTATTCCCGTTGTTTTAATGCCAGGTCTATTTTTACAGATTATACACTAAAATTAGTACCCGAGGATACTGTAATAATTATTCTATTAATATCGGTGAAGTAACGACTCGACAAAGTGAAAAAAACAAACACCTTTTTTAAAATATTCTTTACAAATCGTGTTGTATATGTAATTAATTAATAAACCACTCAAATAAAAAAAATCCATTTTTTATTATCCCCAATTGTTTTGTTTTTTTTGTGTTCTTCGTCTCCTCTTCTCTAATTATCATCTTTAAGAATGATGGATTTGCAATGTTTTTTTGCGAATAATACCATTTAATATCATTCAATAATTGATAAAAAATAATAATAACTTATTCATAAACTCAAAGTATGTTTGGTTGATACAAGCAAAACACGCCGCATTTAAAGTCAACAATTTTAAAATGACACGATTTTTTTTGCATATTAGATGATCTTTTAATAAAACCGGTATCTAAGAATGAAGCGATGTTTTTTGTTTGCCACTAAATTTAGCAAATAATTATTGTCTCGTCATTCTTATCGTAGATTAAATAAATTCTCGAAAATATTTACATTAATTTTAAAGTCAATTTTTCGATTTTTTTTTTGCGCTATATATATACATATATAGGCACATCAGGAATACAAATTGTATGATGTATGCACTAATACAATAACTTGATCATATTACATTAGCACTGCGTGCTTCTTAATAATCCACAATTAAATAGCAACTATGTAATGCATTGAAAACGATTGAAAATATAAAATAATTAATATATTTTGGTTCGTGTTGCTTCGCACGCAATCTTGTTGTATTGCACATTGCTAGGTAAACCTATTAGATATTTGTCACGTGTCTTGGATAAGAAAGAAAGCCTATAAGGCACAAACGAAGGCATAGCTAAGGCCAATATTTGCGCTTCTTTTTCCCCTGTTGGTCATTTGTCCATGTAAACAGACACAATATGTGTTTATTACGAATACGAAACCGTCTTATTGTCTTTGTAGAGCCAACCTCCGAATAATACCGTAGAAAAGAGTACGAAAATCCATGGATCGCTCTATATTATATAATATTATATATCATTGTATAATGTCCAATTACATTTCATATAAGATTAAAACAACTGCTAGATTCTTTAAATCTTTGATTGTGTGGTTGTATTTAAAAATGGTTTGCATATATTAGATTATTTCGATAACAGCTCATTCATGGGATTGTTAACCTAATTGAGAGTAAAGGAGTGGTTTAATTACTATAATGGCTTAACAAAAAGTTTGACATATACTATTTTACCCTTCAGATGTGTTGACTGAAGCATTTTTAATTATCGGTGAAATAAAATTACTAATCGAAGTAGCCTTTTTTTTAATCATACACAATTTTTTAATCTTTTTGACTTAACTTTTAAAAATCGTAGTATGAAAAGAACGTATTCAATTTTGAAGATGTCGTTTACAATTGAACTTACTTTATTAACTTAAAAAAATAACTCGTTTATCATTAATGATAACTTTATACTGATTTATTTTATACTGATTACTGGCATTTCAAATGGTCATAAGGTGACTAGGTAAATTTTTGTTGTATTAACTGGTGTAAACATAATACAGCAGACAGATTTTTTCACATTTATTTATAGCCTTTCATGTCTGTGAAATTATCTTAAAAGAGTGATCAAAAATATGTATATTTTATCGCGAAATACACAATTTGTTATAATATTCGAAAAATCTAAAATATATTCTTGCATACAAAATAAAAAATATTGAATGATAGATTACGATGTTTTTGATGAATAAAATTATTGAAAAGTTTACAGCGCCTGTATCTAAAGCTTTACTTCCACGCACCAGTCTGGCCGTTAGCGAGACGGCCTCACACGTTATTCGAAACATCCACATCGCGACTGTTCGGACATTATTTTCCCGGTGACACGTTCCGCAAATATTGTCGACCAATATACAAGAAACGACGCTGGGCGTCTAAGTCGACCGGCCAGCGTCCCCACGCACATTCACATATACATTACGTTGTGAATAGAGAAGTGGAATAAAGAAACAAATAATGTTATTTATCCTTGTATATACATAACATGACCATCTTATATTATTACACGGAAATCAAATACATTTGAATCGCAAGATGAATATTAGAAAGAACAATAATCAATAATTAAATCTAAAGCAAACTATATTTATACATCAAATGTAATTATCCAAAAATATTTCGTCGAAGTATTGATGTATTTTTTTTTCAATTTAAAAATAAATACTGATGATAAAAATACTACTATTCATTTTTTTTTTTTTTAATAAAAACACATTTTTTTAGTACTTATTTCGACAATATATTTTTTGATCAGGACCGGTTTCGCTCATCGCGAGCATTATCAACTGATATCATTGATAATCACCAGTTGATAATGCTCGCGATGAGCGAAACCGGTCCTGATCAAAAAATATATTGTGGAAATGAGTACTAAAAAAATGTGTTTTTATTATTTAAAATATCATGCCTTTCCATCAAGAAGTGACAGTTAACACCTTAAAAGTGATTGATTTCTCTACTAAAATTTTATTACAAAAATCACCGAAAAAAATATTTACATGTACCTTCATTTCATCGATTTTACGCAGAATCAAATTTTGTGCGAGATAATTAATAGATTATTCATGAAATATTTTCGTTATACATAAATATCTATATTTCGATATTGAAATATTATTTCATATATAAACAGTTTATTCAAAAAAATATTGTATGCTATGATTTATTTTCTAACATTGACGTAATACTTTGATAATTCATTCTTAGAGCGTACTTGAAGTTTGAAGAAATATCGATTTATTGAAAACAGACTTGCAAAAATATGAATACATTTATACAAATAGAATATATTTATTCAGCAGTTTATTGTTGTTTAAAAAGAAATCAGAATATTTTATCATAATTAAATTCATGTCATTTTCTGTGACAAGTTCGCAGAACTTGAAATTAATAACGCTATTATATTAATAATATTTTAATTTATAGTTGATTAAACAAACAAGTTAAATTAATAATCAGCTGATTATGATAATTTAAAATATCTCAAAAGTCGTTGCAATACTTAATGATTTCTAGCCAATAATATATTTTTGTTTTATAATATAGAGTGGAAAACAGTTTTTGTGTAAAAGGATTTTTATGTTGAGATGTGTAGTTACCTTATTTTGTAGACGGTGTTTATTTCCAAGTAAATTATTTCAAAACCACATAAATCTACCATTGCAATTACTAATGGTCAACGTTAATGCAAGGCCTTAGAAGAATAGATAGAGATTAATCACTAATGGTCTTCAAACCTTGAAAACCAACTCTTTACTTTACCACCTGTAATTACCAACTGAAGCGCACCTTGATGTTCATAATACACCTGAAAGAATAGAAAGTATTTTTAAAAAGTGAAATTGACAAATTTTTCGAGGTCGATTTTTTATAAACATTTTTACCACAGTACAACTCTCAGTTTCTTTATTAAAAAATACTTTGTTCAAATGGTACAATAGATTTCGTCAGGTATGTGCCCTAGTACGTAACATTATATTTTTCTTTTTTTCTATGGCCGTATTTACAAAAGGGTTTGGTCTAGGTTGTATTTTTTTATTATCATGGCGGAACGCGGAAGTTCTAGTAGACTGCTGCGTGCAAAATAACACGATAATAAATGAAAAGGAGAGTGTCGTGAAAACAAAGCGCTTTTTTTGTAAACATGTCTAAATAAAGATCGGCTTTTTCTAAGACCAAGAACACCGCCGTACGAGGCTTCCATAGAACCATAAATCATAAAGCGCTTAAGTTATTTCAAACAGTATTATTTAAAAAATGTTATAAAAAAATAAAACCTTTTTCAATTCTAGCTTCAGTTGAAACACAACTTCTTTAATATATTATACAGTAATTCACAAGTTGGGGTTTTTTAAATCCATATTATTATTAATAATCTAGCAATTTAAGGGACGATTATTTATTAATAAATTGATATATTATTTCCAAAAATTAATCCTTAGATTGTCATAGATTTGATTGTACACAAAAGTTAAGACGATATAGCAGTATGATTTAATTACGTTTTGAAACAGAAATAATGCGGTTATAATGAAATTATTGATTGTTTAAAGTAAACTCTCATGAATCATGTTTTTCAATAAACTAAAGTGATGAATGAAATTCTGATTACTAGAATTCGTTACAAGTTTACAACTCAATTTGTTTTTTTTTGAAAAATAATGTGAGTGATGATAATCCGTAGGAACAGGGTATGAAAATATTTTCGTTTTATATATAAATATATATATTGGCTATGCGTTTGCGATTAAACTTTTAACTATTAAAAAAAATATTTAACTTTCTTTGACTTAGAACTCACTGAAGACTTTTTAATTCAAAATATTTCACGTTTATTTTTATCACATCTTACGATTCCATTCAAGATACATTTGTTCTCAAATTATGTGATAATTTACAGCACTCCATTTTATCAAACTAAAATATATTTTCACCCCAATGCACTTAGCTATCCCGCTGGTCCAATAATTTAAAGATGGCATCATATTACGCCGCTGAAAGTTTAATGTCATACTCCCCTAAAACAAAAGGGTCGTTATTTATCCCTTCACCTTCAAAATATGCAAGACTTACCTACTCATTAATGGTGCTTACGTATAATAATAGCTATTGCATCGAAACGGTATATCTTACAATTATTATAATATTTAAAAATGCTTATTTTTTGCCTTCATTCTTCGATATGAAATGACGTCAAAAATTTTACAAAAATAAAAAATCCGGAAGTTAAAATAATAACATTTGTATATACAATGTTCCTTATTTTGTTTCAAGTAACATTCGTGTTACAATGTATTGCGTTTTCGATTTGATATACGTTGAAATTCAACGAAACTCTACTACTACACTATAACAACTAACAAAATGGCAATACCATCAAAGATTCTTTATACATATCCATCACACTCATAAGAAGATGAAACGCTTAAATGATGCTTCAATATTTCCAATCTTCATAATTGCCAAACAAAAAAAAAACTTTGATACGTTAGAAATTTTACGATAGGAGTGACATATGAAGTTTGCTATTACTAACACTGGATTGTATTAAATCTTAGTTATATTTTCTAGACCGTTTATAAGGAAGCAAAATTAATCACATATAATAGAAAAATATTTTTTTTAGCTTATAGCTTGATTAAAATAAACAATCAAAACAAAAAATTGACAAAACGCTTTTTGGTAGATTCGTAAGCACTGTATATGTATTACACATTAAAAAGAAGTATTATTGAATACAAATGTATAATTTTACTTTCTTTATTTTATTAAAGCTATTTTTATTCTCTTAAATAATTTTTAAATATATACGACTAAGTCAACTGAGAAGATTAAAAAAATATCAAAAAAAAATACAATTAGTCTTATTATAAATAGTTACTTAATTATATTTTTTAAATTACTCTCCCCTTAAGGATTCCTTTCAACCCTTTCATTTTTAAGGTGCACTAGAATATTATTAAAAATAATAAATCCTGAGCAAATCGGTAATTACAAGTCGCAGAAATATATTCCCTCAAGAAAGGAGAAACTGTCATTAAAACTAATGATGCGAATAGCTTTTGCACGTTTTTTAATATAAACTCATGGCAGCTTAATTATAAATAGAAATGTATTATTTTTATACAGATGTATCATCATAAGAATTTTATATTATGTATTTCAAAAAATAAATTTATACAAAAAAGGACATTCTCTTATGTATATATTATAAGAATTTAATCGTATAATCTAAACGTCATTTTAGTTTTCAAACAGAAGTTTAATGGATTTATATAAAATTTACGCTCATAAATATATGAAGATTATTAAATTTCATGTACGAATTTATTTGATCATTTTTTCTTTCGATATCTTATATCGCTTAATTACTCATACTTAATTCAATGATACAAACGGCTCGTTACATCCATAATGATTTTAAATTGAACAAAATTACGGCTTAAGTTGTAAATATTATTAATGATTTATTTATATAAAGAATATAATATTTGTAAATTTTTAAATAAACTTATAGAATAAATGGGTTAAATAAAATTCTTTCATAGTCGCCGCTCTTTATTTAAAATATACGAGCTTTTTTTCAGTCTACTTTAACAGACAATTGTGCATTTTTTATGGATACAGTGAGAAATGTTTATAATTTATTGTTAAATCTCTTTTTACACCACGTTTCTACAGATTGAAGGACAGGGTTAAATGGTTGTCTCAATACTTCTACTACTCCTGGTTTTTAATATTGAATGATTGTCAGAAAAATGTAAGCAGTTAAAACATCCATGTCCTAAAAAATTCATAAATGTATATATAAATAACACGTAAAAAATATAATGTTTGACCTGAAGGCCCGGCAGCTTATAACTTATTGGAAATGAAATGAATCAAAGTTAATTTTTAAATGCTTTTAAATGCTACCACACCGATACATGTACGTATGACGATAATTTTTTAGTTTCTAAAATGTAGTTATATCAAGCTAAGTTAAAAATACAAAATGATCATGCTTATTTTTGTACGTGACTTGCAAGCAACAAAGGGTTAATAATCTTGTGGCAAAGCTTATATGTAACGATTTCGGATAGGTGATTGATATTATTTTATTTAACCAAAAATGATTTAGTAAAATAATTAAAATAGTATTTTTGTCTGTTATATGCATATATCAATTATTTATTATATATGACGTAACTAAAAAGTAATTCAATTATGGTTTTATAAAACTAGTGTTTAATTAAAACGGTATGTCGATGACTTTTGGTAGAATATAATTATACATGAAATAAATGGGTTGGTAATTTTTAAATTCTTGCCCAGCAAAACCAGCTTTCTTTTTAATTTGTAAAATATACACTTATTTAATAAAATCTATGTAGAATAGATATTTCGTCTATGAAATAATGATTATAATATATGATCTTTATGCTAAAACCAGTATGCGATGAACTCGTTATATAATAATAATTATTTACTTTCACAGTCAATTTATGATCGTATTTACAGAAATACTTTGAGTAATAATAAATAATATTAGCCGTTATTGGTATTGTAAAATTTTATTTAATTTTAATATACTGTTTATCATAGACGTAGTAAGATTCTACAAAAACAATCTTCTTGCTTGATACATATACGAATGTTGAAAAACATTTATTACCCGTTATGTAAAATAAAAATGCAATTTATCATCTTATATAAAGGGTTTTAAGACTTGTTTATAGAAACAGTTTAATTATTGGTTCACAGTAATCTTGGAATTCTTAGCTAGAATTTTACTTTGTAAACTTGACAGTGGCAAGCTTTCGTAAGTTAGCCCGTAGAGCTTTCAGTCTAGTAGAAATGTCTCGAGCGAGCTTTTTCGTTTATTAAAAGTGTGAGCGTATTATTATTTTGTTGTTTTCTTGTTTTGTACCTTAGACAGTCATTTGTGTTCAGAATTCTCAAAATATTGATTGATGTTTTCGAATGGCAGTATTTTTGCGTTTGGCTTCATGATACAAATAAAAGCAAATTTTATATTCATGAACATGCATTTCTATAGTTAACCATTAAAAAAATGTTGAAATGAATAACTAAGTTATCTTAAATATGATTTTCAATCACCGTTAATAATTGAAAGTTTACCTACCCAGAATGAAATAATTTAAAAAAATAACATATTTAAATTAACTTTTAAAAATTGTATTTAAATATTATACGGTTTTATATTTTATATAATACGTATATCAATTTTTAAATCGAAATAGGTAATAATATTTGGGATTTTCGTATGTTCTCAATATTTTTTTAAGCCATATATGATGGCAATGGGGAACATGTGACCATGTCTAATCAAGCTTATATCAATAGAAGCTGATTCACGAAAGCTTTATTTTATTACAACACTCGATCTTTCTTCTTCAAAGAAATACTGATTGTAAAATCAGTATTGAATCATCGTGATTTAAGGATACTATGAGGTCAATAAAATTTTCTGATAGAATCATCTACGCCATAAATCGATTGATCTATAAATAAATCGATTTGTCAAACAGTACGTTGGAATTCAAACCTATTCAAAATACTAAAAAGACGTCTAGCCACGATTTATTTATTTATAATTTTACGGTAAAAAATTAAGATATTATAAATTCATTGCTTTTGCAACGTTAACATATTTGAACATAAAGTGTTGGAAATTTATCGAATACACAGCAAAACAATAAACAAGCATTGCAAAAAAGTCTCCGAAGTAAGCTCATGAAACATCTACTTTAACTGAAAAATGGTATTCTCATTATACAATACACAGGAACGTACAGTGTAAAATAGGCACGAAACACCATGGGAAGCAATTTAACTACAATATATCAAAAATTCAATTGTCATTTTAAGCATACAAGAATTTCCAAAAAATACTTTATTATAATATTCCAGCGAGCCCTTTACCGGTTCTGTTGTCAATATATACTTATCTAATGCCCAATCTCAGCGTCCGGCTAATGTCTGAAATACGAGGCTTCGGTAATGTGTATAAAAAGATAAATGACTGTTTAAATATTGTGAGAACAAATCAAACTACAGTCTGTAGTGCCGATCTAGGTATATGTTTTTAGTAGTCGTCACCGAACTCAACACGTGTGTAGGAGAGCTACCTACTTCGATATATCTAATATGCTTGGTTGTTACACATATTAATCAACCAAATAAAATATGGGCAGAGAACCAGTGAATGAATACATAACGTATCCACATAAAAGTATTCAAATTGATTATAACTGTTCACTTTAGTTTTGAAACTTCTTTACATAAATATGCTATATATTTGTTTTGTAATTTTATGATTGGATTTACTACATATCTAATTAAGAAATCTTTATATCGCTTACATGAATCGTGAGTAAAGATTATTTCAGGTAAATGATTGTAACATAGTTAATAGAAAAATGTATACTTTTAAACCTAGATTACCATATTAATGACCGCTTCTAAAACACAAGTCAATACAGTTCAATGCACATAAATTAAAAGTGTTTAAACCTTATAAAATCGAAAGGTTATTAAGTAGTTTTACGACAATTGTCTAGAATAATTTATATTGATAGCTTTATTTTTTAATTGATCAATAAACTGTTATGATAAATATCGTTTAAACGACAATGTTACAGTGATAAAATAATTATGTATTAGTTTTTTTTAATGGTTATTAAGTGTTGTATTTATCTGCAATGTGATGGGCGTAATGGCAATATATTTAGAATAATACCGATACACCTCTTTGCTATCCAAAATCTTAAAGTACTGAAAAATCCATTAGGCTTAAAAACCTGATTATCATTATACCTTGTAAATATTTATTGGAAGGGAAAATAAACAGCGTCCTACGATGCGGCCTGGTTCTTTCCCACGTCTCCTGAGGATCAGGAAAGCATTGCAATCGTCTCGTCTCCCTCCCTGGAGGTGATAATATGATATCCTCGAGAAAAGTTTCAGTTGAAAGCGTCAGGGGTGTCTCTGTCTCATTCTCTTGACGTAATCGACCAGTGCTTCTAAAACTGTGAAGAGTATAAATAAAAAGACGTTATTAGTTGCCTTGCTTACGGTGGTTGTTGCTATTTTACAAAACTATCGAACAAATAAAACAATCGTTTAATTGGCATTTTTTTTAAATAAAAAAATTTACTTAAAACGATTTATATTGATATTAATCCGAAATAATGAGCGATATAAATATTCACAACCTTATAGATCGTTCGCTTTATATATTATAAATTACTTACATAATAAATAAGAGGAATATTTTCAAGACCAATGAAATTTCAACCTTGTATTATAGTGAATAAATCAAAATACAATCATAAAATCTAATTCGAGTTTTATAAAGAGGTATTTGACGTGTTTGCTTACAATATTTGAATCTAAAATTGCAACCGTATCCAATCCAAAGTTCCACGTATAAAGATAAGATGTATTTTTGTTTAAATATCTACTGAAGCTCATATTTTTAGTCGACGATAATATTATGTCAATATAAATATGTATTTAATTTCTGGAACACTTTTATGTTGCTAGTGATTTCAGTTTTTTTCAACATTTCTCATAACTTTTACATACAGTTATTCTCATTTATCGATACATATTAATATGCTTGAAAATAAACATTCTTAAAGGTTTGAGTAAATGGTAAAACTTCTAAGTCAGAAAAATGGTAGTTTGCCGGGTTTGTTCTGTTCTTGTCAACACCGTTGTCTCTAACTGTAAATCTCACACGCTTTTGTAGGACACTCACGTACTGAAAATTTCAGAAATTGTTTTTAATCTAATCCTGGTTGAATGCGTATATTCATATGTAAATGTTTGCATGGACAATCCTCAAAATATTTCATAAAGAGAGCTATAAGCTAGCTACTAGTCATTTCCTAAATATATTCTTCTATGCCTACTCTACTCGACAAAGAGTAACAAGTTTTTCTATCGAAAAAAACTTATTTTTGTATAAATGATGTGTAATATGTCATGCAAACATTTCATACATTTGATTAAAACAAATATCGCATCAAATCGCCTCAATTTGAGAAGTCGCGGAGGTTTGTTTCATCCCACTGTGCGAGAAGGACGATCACCTGGCGACGTGAACCCCTCAAGTGTCATGTTTCCCTCCTAGGGGCACCTCTCCAGCGATTGGGCCGATTTTATGGGTATGAGGAATTATATGCGCGCGCATCGAGTCAATACTAAAGTGCAATACGAGGTTGCATTATAGAGGGAAAATGCACCGCGCATGCGTTTTAATCTTAGTTGAGCATTTGCAGATGGCGGATGTCGGAGAAAAGAGCTCGATTACTAAAATGGTCAGCTATGGTACTTACACCAAAATCTTTCAATTATTAAGAATAACTTAAACATAAAATTTACTTGAATCATTTATTTGTTCGTTATATTACCTATTAAAACATTAATATTCAATAATATTTGAGCTGCTGTTCACAGTCTGATTCCGTTCTTTATAAGTTATATTCAATTATAACATATGTTTTTTTTAATCGTGTCAAACTGTAATGAAAACATTCTCAAAAACTATCATTAAAAGTGTCCTAAATTAAGAATGTTTATTAAACTTATTTAAAGTCTCATTTATTTAGCAATCAATTTATTTTCTTCAGAACTAACACGGTGAAAAAATGAACTTTTTTGAAATGTTTTCACCGTGTTATAATGGAGTTCTACCAAGTTAATGCCAATTCAATCAATTCTTCAGAACTATTTATGAAAAATTATTAGTGTCGTTCCTATTTGTTTAAATTATTGACAGCAGTCTTTATAAATAATAAACATAAATAAAATTACACTTCACATTATAATCTGAATACATCGGGAAATCAGGAAAAAAATATTTCTGTTTACAAATCTCTGTAAAAATACGATTGTTTATTCCAATTCACTGTAATTTTATTTATTTTTGTTTTATAATTTAATCCATGCTTTCCATATGTATGTTCGTAATATATATATATGTTATATACAATCTATAGCAAAATAAGTATTAGGAAATGATGGTAATATTTTTATAGTAGACGAGCTAAACATAGTAATTATTTTGATTGAAAGGGGGACCTTTAACTATTGAATGTAATTGGATAATTATCGAAGCTTTTTGCGGCGCAGTATTATTGAGGGCATAAGGATAGTCAAGGGTTTCTGAGTACGAGATAAAAAAAGGTTTTTCTTAGAATAACAACATTCTAATAAACTTAATCTGTGTCGAAATACAAGGTTCGATATTTTGTAATGAAAATTGAAAAGAATTCTATATAAATATTTTATATAACTGTATAATGTATTTATTTATTGAAAATTATTTCGGCATTTGATTTTAGTTAAATAATTCAAAGGACAATAATAGGCTTAAATAGTCATGTAGTTTAAATACAAAAAAATATTTTGAGCAAATTAAAAATGAATTTTTTAATGTCTTTTGTACTTTTTTAAGCCGCACTGACATTTTAAGCTAATTTATGCATTCAGTTGCTTGAAGATTTCAAAAAGTAAAACACTGGTCGAAATCGGTTGTGAGTAAAATTTTAACGATTACTTTTTCGTTTTAACAAGCACCTCAGTCTATATCTTAAATAACGAATAAACTGCAGCTGTATCAATTACAAAACATTTAAAAATTTCGTTGAATCACAAATAAATCAATTATCAAATAAAGCAGTAAGTGTGACATTATATTTAAGAATTGAATGAATACGCATTTATCTACTGTCCACACATTTCTGGTGTTGTTGAAATTTAACAAAGTATTTTCGCTGAACACATTGAAGAAAATGTTAAAAACATTTTTTTTACGTATTATTTGTAAATATTACATATAACTCTTAATCCTATTTATAATAATATTGAATGGATGCCAGTTAGAGTTAAAAGCTTTGGTTGGTTGATTAAATCATATTTGATTGAAGAGCGGTGCTTTCTATCGAATTGAATCAGCCCAAGGATTTAAAATGTAAGCAGGCATATGTAATAACAAAATAAAGGTATTTTATCTTTGCGATTCTATTCGGGTTAGAGCTATTGATAAGAAAACATAGCGGACGTGAGCTCCTCGATTTTGTAAGAGAATTATTTATGGCAGAAACAAAAAGGTTTCGCCTGGCAGGTAACAACCGAACAACCACATTGCGAGGGTATCAAGAGAATCATATTTTATCCAAAATAATGTCAAGAATACCCGGAAAATTGCCCTGGAGGGAAAAAATTGATAAAATATGTATAGACAAAGACGCCAAGTATTTTGATGCGAAATATGGGGATGCTTTCTTCCTTCTTTCTTTTGCGCACCTTTTCTATTATTCTCGTACCTGTTTGTTTTTATAAAAAGCGAAATACGATGCGGTATTTTATTATTTATTATGTAAAGAGAAAGTAAAACACTTCTGAGCTTCTCCTTTATTTAATCACAATTAACTGACCCCTGGATAGAATTATCCTTCACTAGTGCATACCTACATTTATGTATTATACACTGCGGTATTGAAAATCTTTTAAATAAAAGTCTCGTAAAGTAACATAATATTATGACGATCACAGATTTAATTGATAAAAACAAAACCAACGTTTTATTTCAATTTTATGTTTAAATGAAGCTGGTTTTATTGTTTGCAGCATATATAAGGTGTAATGTATAATATACGTGAAATTAAATATTTAAAACCACTATAGTCATTTAATTTACGACTGCTAAAGGTATTCTTGATTAATAATCGCTTACGAAAATTTCATTCGATACTTTTTAATACTGAATAAACCCACTTCTTTAATTCAGTACATACCATATTATATATATGTATAGGGCCTGTTTTTTTTTAATTTTCCCTCCTGTTAACGAGAATGAAAAAAAATCATATTGCCTACTCATACAGCAGGGTAGTACTTTAGTACTTAGCTATAAGATTTGCTTTTGTTCTGTATTTGGCGCACATAAAAATGAGTGACAGTCGTATTATGTATACTTCATCTTTAAAAATAGCTGGTACAGTTTTGCTTTAATTCTTGGAAGATAAATCACCAAAACAAACGTTTAACTAATATTAAACGTTTTGAAATACTCAGAGACGTTTTGACTCTTACTTACCTGCTAAGATGTCGTAATATTTCCAATTTTTTATACAAAATGTTTCCATTATCCAATCATTATTGATAGTCGAATTCGTAATAGACATTACGTCACACAAAAAAAATATAAGTGTGTCGATTTGAAATTTAGTAACTGATGTTATTTTTGCATACATGTTTTGAATAATTCATAAATGTCATAAATATAACAAAGTATAACCAAAAATTATAAAAATGCTCCGATAAAAATGATTTTCACATTCCACGGATATGAAATCATATGATCTTTACAATAAATATAACTGAAGAAAACACTAACTATTACTTTAAATGCCATGTGTTTGTTTAGTGTAACATAAATGATTTTACACAATGGTATAAGAATATATATTATATACCTATCTTAAAATTTGCTAGCAAACATTTTGTTAGCGGTTGATAAATAATCGACTTAAAGATATAGATAGAAATCTTCCTTGAATATAACCAATAAAACGAATTCAATTCGTATCTTTATGTGCCAGTAAGAAAACAGTTTATATTCATTTCTGAACATTTCAAGCATTACGAACGACTGCTAAAGTGTGCACTTTATAATCCTGTTTTGGACATAAATGAGCATACCTCCGAAAGGGAATCTTCATTTCACACAAAGCTCTGTAAAGCAAAAATTTTACTAGCTTTTTTGCCAAGTCCAGTTTTTTTTTAAATTTAATTAATAAAATATGAAATATATCGCAACAAAATTTTTCCTGCTATTTTAACCCACCTGTTTTATATACTGGGGAGACTTAATTTCGACAAGGTGCAGAATTTTTATAATGTTTTTTTTTTTCATTTAAAGTGCAGTCATTTCTACCCTCTGCTATCCCATTATTATAGAGAAAATCTTTGTATATATAATACAAAAAAACAGGTCTGTATTTGACAGTCTAAAATATGTACAAAAGATTTTTCATTCACTATTAAAAAACTTTCGTATAATCCATTTTATCTTATCTAATCGAAATTTAGACGATTAGAAATAATATTTTTATGCCGAATAATTAAAACATTAACAAATAATATGTCTTGAAGATTGAGTAAATATTAATTTTATTTTTGTTTGTTGTTTAATTTCAATTGTTATAAGTTGAAAAAGGCCTTTTCTTCTAAACAGTACATTTTTATTTTATCTATTGTTCTTCTGTTCTAACAATGGAATGCTGCCGAAGTCTACTATAGTTTGTAATAATTAGTGGACTAACTTCTTTTTATTAAGAGGTGTGTTAAATTAAAATATTACTTCAAATATGTATATGTAAGTATGTGAATATTGTGTAAAAATCTTTCTTAACAAAACATATAGAAAGATATACATGTATTCCTTTTAAAATGATTTGCACTGTATAAATTCCACAAATATTAATTCCAAAGGTTCAACCATTAATGAACGTGTTCAATTATGTTTAAAGGGAAAGTTTTTATTAACACTATAGTTATATATTACATCTTTCCTAAAGAACCGGTTCTTTAATACAGATTGGTGCGGTAAAGGAGAAAGTTATACTTCGTCTCTTTTTACAGTATAAAATAAGTTCTGTTAAGCCTTACTTTGATTCTATTTAATTCTATTTCCTTTATTCCTTACTCGCATTTTAAAGAGACAAGTTTCTGCGTCTCAATTGGTTTAATCGTCCTTGGATTAAAGATGCCTGTCGGTAAAATATTTTTTTAATATAACATACAAATCAAACAAGAATTAATTTTATCGGTTTCATCTTTCATTATAAATTAACAATATCATTGCTACTTACATAGTTAACGATTTCCAATAAAATTTTATACAAACGTGCATTTATGTGCTTAGAAATAATATTAAGCATATATATTATAATATTGGATTGAATGCATCAATGCTAAGAGAAAAGTCTTCAAAATATCTTAACTACTTTCCAACATTTACTTCCAATGTCAATTTTGTAATGAACGTCTTCATTCAAATTTATAAAACTTTTTTCCCCTCTACTTTTTATATGTAAGTATTTACTCCAGCATCTATGTTTTCCATTGCCATTGAGACTACTATTTTCTAAATCACGTACGCTGAAAAAGAATATTTGAAGAGTTCGTTTTGAAGTTTGAATCTATTTACAAGACGAGGTAACTTTATGCGGTATTTTGTTCGGATAAGAATTTTTCTACTGTGGGGAATCTTGAGAGCTTTTTGCAATTCGGAGCGAAGTATGAAAAGTTTTGATTAAAACCGTTTTGCGCTAATGCCCTTATACACAATGGATCCATTTTTGAACATCGTCGATGGCACGATGCATTCAGGAAAAAACTGCGCAAAGAGCTTTTACAGCATAGGGTGTGCGCTTCAATGATTAAGTTTTTAGCTTTACGACAGATAGAAAAAATATTTTTGCTGTGTATACACTATAATATGTACTTTCTTCGGGCATGATGCTATCAAATTGATAATTCTCTGATAACTCTGTTCAATATGCCCCAAATACGTAACATCACACCCAATTCGTACTTTTATGTATCACTTTTTTCGTCCCTTTAATATTGCTATATTCAATAACTGTATTTATTGATATTGTATAACGGTACCTTGGTTTTGAATTGAAGTATTGGGGCCATTATTGATCTTATTCGGGCTTGTTTTTCCATATATTGTCTCTCATTAAAATTTTAAATAAATGACGATTTTAAATGGCATATCAATGTTGTCAACTTCTTGATTTTCGAGCAAAATTAAACGCCTTTTTTAAAACATTTCTTTTGTCAATTTTTCAGAAGATGAATATCGGCTTATTATTTTCCTGTAATTTATTATTAATTATACAGTAATTAACATATTTATTTTCTAAATATGTAAATGACCGTGTAAAAACTAATATATTGTATCTTTATACATATAAATCTCTACGAACAATGCATTGTCATTTAAAATTAGGTATTTTAAAGCTCCTCAAATTATTTTTATTATTATTTTAATACAATGAAATGGGTTGTTTTATGCTAAAACAATCTAAATATACAATTTAGATGAGAAAAGTTTCTTTTGCTAATTTAAATTATTAAAACTTTGATAATTAAACTCCAAAAAACCCCCAGTTGATATCGTAAATAATATCTTCTGAATTTGAATTGTTGAAATTTTGTACGGTTGAACATGTTTTGACCTTTTCAAGCATTCTATCACACGGATTCAACAAAAAATATTTGTATCGTCAGTGTTGTTCCATGTGTGTGATAGTATGTCTGAAGATGTCGAATGGCGAAACTCGGATCGCACAAAGCTTCAACAATTCAAATATGATATTGAAATTCCATCAATCATCTTCAGTCGATATAATAAATATGTAATATCTTTTGACTGATGATTTTTTTTAAATGATTTAAACTGACACTGCAAGTGTTGTATTAGTTGATTTCTAAGTATAGCTAACCGCACTGAAATCTACTAATACAATATTTAATTATAGCTTATAGTGATTCGTATAGTGCACTTCAGGATTTTATTTGAAGTTTTTAGTAAGTCGGTAAGTAGTTACATTAAACCCCTTCAGAATAATCTCTCTAACGTATCTCGTTCATAAGCTTTCATTACTCGAAAAATAAACGGCTATCGTTATGTGCATTAAAACGGCCATATTTCAGTACAAACGCGCCACTCACCGCCCCCTTGAGATTTGGATATGTAAATAAATTATGCTTAATTATCGTGAAAACAAAAGAAAAACAGGCGCTGTGCAAAGGTGAAGTTAAAATTAAATTAAATTAAATTGAAGTAAGCAGAGCACTCTAGCCCCATCTGGGCAGTTTCAGAATAATTATAGAGAAACAAAATTCGCTGTGCGTTAGAAAATGGCCGTCATGGAATATAAAACAGTTCTACAACGTTATGTCGTAGTTATTCAGCTTCGCTCAAACAATTATTATTTTAATTTTATCAGGCAACATTATTTGCAAGTACCGTCCATCGTTTTCGGCAACCTAAGGCAATAAATGTGAAGCACTAATATGCTATTATGTAACAGGTTTAAAAATCTAAATTTAATCAAAAATTATTTACTTTTAAGCACATTATACAATTAGAAATTCCTCATTATTTTGATGGATTCTCTTTACCTCTGTTAAAAATTATTTTTTATATTAAATTAAAATTAATAATTTTGTTTTTTCATTCGTACGTATTGGCCTTTGAAACACGTGTCACATTAATAATGAACCTAATGTAT
Source organism: Himalopsyche japonica (assembly GCA_028555115.1). NCBI lineage: Eukaryota > Metazoa > Arthropoda > Insecta > Trichoptera > Rhyacophilidae > Himalopsyche > Himalopsyche japonica. The sequence goes on from JAHFWJ010000461.1 coordinate 1,654,373, forward strand.
TTATTTTAATTATTTATTTGGGAAATACACGTTACAAAAAATTACAAATTATAAGTTTATTGATTATGCTAAGTCAAAATATTTAAAAATACAATGTTGAAAATTTAAGAAATTAACAACAAAATGCAAAAAGACTAACAAAAAGTCAACCAAGCAAGTTTATGTAAAATCTATATTTTGAACATTAAACATTAAAAATATTATTCGCCTGAACTCACTCTCGTCCACATGGAATATGTTGACATCTGAAGCAATACTGTTGAAATTTTACCAATGGCATCCCCATTGGAAGACTGGTTCTACACTTTATAAGAACAGACCATACATCTTAATGATAATATCATACAATACATACAATATGATATTATCAAGGATGGCAGAGGTTGGAAATATTTTTGCTACATCATTGCCAATCAGTATAATTTTATAAGCGGCTTTTACAAATAAAAATCACACCTTAAGTAATGATTTTTTTATCAATTACCTTAAATGGCCATATTATCGTGTATTGGGCACACTAGAGGCTCAGAGTCCGAGTGTTTCCATTCCTTAACATTTAAAACATTGGCGGTGTTTTGCGATATGTTTATTTAATGATGCGATTCAAGCACGGATAAGATAAAATTCTCTCTCATCCGAGGCTTTATGCTTTTATTTTTTTTATTACAATTGATACGGTTGCCATTATCGAAAGGCAAAAGTTAATTGATTTATGTTAAACTACGCACTACATTCAATGGCCAGATATTGAAGGATACATTAATGAAAAGCACTGATTTTAAAATCATTTTTTCATCACAATCTGTGTAATGGTTGTAAGTGCTGAACGAATAAACAATCAATCTTTTTTTTATTTAACTAACTTTTCTTAATAGAGAGGTTATATACGTATAACAATATATTTATTTACAATAATTTTATTAAATGCAGATTTTTTTATTTGGTATTTTAGTTTATATTTGTAATTGAAGTAATACGTGGCATTAAAGCCAATTTTAATGGAAAAATATTTAAACGAAAAATGTCTGATTTCATTGTTGAAAATGATGTAACCAATGCACATGACTGACAATAGGTTTTAAGAAAAAGTTTTTGTATCATTTTAGTCCTGAAATCCAAAAATTGGAGACACGAGAGTTATTATTCTTGAGAACTACAGAGTTTTAAACTTTATCATGAAGATGAACAGATAAATTCTAAATGAAACTTTAATAAAGTAAAACAATTGTATTAACAAAATAACGTATAGTCTGAAAATTGAGTCGATTATATGAGAAAAATTGGAATTTTTTATTATATTTTTAATCAAATCTAATGTATCAAAAAATTGACCTTATTAATTGGCGCTCAATTACTTGAAACTATAACTCTTGTATGCCAGATATTTTTTTTTAATCAATTCAGAGATAAAGTCGATAAAAACATTTACGACGTCACTCGAGATCAATCCAAAGAAAATGAGCACCATTAAAAACTTAGCCATTAATGTCAAGTGTTGAATTAAAACAACAAAATTTGAAGACGACATAGCGTGGACTTGAATCCGAAACCATATGACCTCTCGCTTAATGTTTTAGAAATAGGCCACAGTGACTGATAAAAGTGGTATATTATTATATACTCAATTTTCACATTTGCCAATAATAATTAAAGGTAAAATGTCGCCTAGTCATAAATAGCAGTCTTAACATTTTAGCCAATGTAAACGATTCACAAAATGTAAATGGTGAGTAGGTGGACAAGTGCTTACGCATTGTAAATAGCAAACTGCTCACTTACGCAAGTGTATAAAACGTCGACAAAACGAGACGATCGTTCAAATGGAGCCATTTTCCTCTCCGTCGTCCTTCCTAATCCACCTCTGTGGGAATAATAACCCTTAAAAAACAAAGGACTTTATTGCTAAATTATTCCAAACTTTCTGTCTGTAAGCGTTCGTGTGTTTAAAGGGTTGCTTTTCTTGACCGTGTTAATTTTATTTGCCGTCTTATGAATCATCCACACGGACGAAATTTGTCAGATATTTGATGAATACATAATTTTAAAATTCTATTAATTAATTCATTGAATTGGCATTCACTTGGTAGAACTCCATTATAACACGGTGAAAAAATAGCAATGTATTTTAGTTCTACAAAATTATTTTTAACAAATATAGTTGATAGCTATTTCGGCTCACGCCATCGTTAGAACTATTAGTTCTGACGATGGCGTGAGCCGAAATAGCTATCAACTATATTTGTTAAAAATAATTTTGTAGAACTAAAATACATTGCTATTTTTTCACCGTGTCTATGAATTAAATTATTTAATTTATTTAAAAGAACTAACCTTGCTATTTAGATAAATCATAAAAGTATTATCGTTACTAAGCGAAGATTAATATTTTCGGTTTCATATATTCAATAAATATTTTCCTATATATTTCTGTCAGAACCATGTTTTTTGTTTTGTTTACTGTGTAAAATAAAAAAACTCATGGGTCTGTTTATCTGTCTGACTCAATAACTACTTCAAACGATCAACTGTAATGACATCAAATTAGCTTATGTCGTTGATGCAGCCGTTTATAGTTTACCAAAGAAAGAATTCTAACAGACCTTTACGCTTAAAACATAATTTTATTATTTAATGATTTAATTATAGATTTAAAAGAATGCTTTAAAAATATTTCCTCTGCTTTATAATTCCAATACGCTTTTCTCGATCTTGAAATTATTAAATGATGCAGCGAGAATATTTTTAATAAAGCATTTTGGCAGGAACGAACGATTCGACCGTATATATGTACGATAATGTTATATAATAATAGTAGGCCACATTGATATATATTTTTACTCTTTTTCTATTATATTATAGATTTAAGGGAAATATTTCACAGTATTTGTCTTGACCACCATGAAATTTCATCAGTTTGGCGAGCTCAAATTCCCTATGTGGTATGAGTTTGTTGGTGCATATTTAAACACATATACGAAACAAAAATACAAAACTCATAGAACTTAAAATGTTATTTCAAAAGAGCGGAAAAGGTGGATTTTTAAAGTTATCATTAGTAACGACAAAAAATAAATCGTTTGATTGATCTGATTACTATATCACATATATATTTACTATCTTGCAAATTATTTCTTTGTCTGAATTATCTTCCTTATAAAGATTGTATATTTATGATTTTCTTAATATAATATTATATGAGAAGCAATAAATTGAAGAGGTTTAGTTCATATAAATATTTTGTATACAATGGAGTGAAGGACCTTATTTTTAGAATGTGACAACTGCAAGCCCATAGCTTAGTAGAAAAGATAAGATGTTTCCGGAAAAATACATTCTTAAATCCCTCAGTTTTTCCTGCAAAGCATAGGGACAAAGAAAATCCCTACCAAAGGAGAATTTGATATCTAGATCTTGATTAAATCGACATTTTGTGCTCTGCCGACCGGCTCAAGGATGTCGCTAGGTAGGCAGGCCTACCCACGGACTACCTACCTAATCGAGTTTCGTAAACTGCGGCATTTTGTTATTCTTTCATATCTTCTCCCCGAAGAATATACTGCGTGAGATGAATACATACTCATAATAATATATATATCTTCCTACCAACACGATGAAAAGCCAAACATAATAAGGAAAGTAAATTGATTAGGTTCTTTTTATAATATAACAAAGCAATTCTGGTGATAATTAATCTATATAACTATGTTTACCATTTATTTGTAAAATTTAAATTGTATTTAATGTTGTCAGAGAATTACTACATATATCATTAAATATGTTCATTTTATTCACACATATGATTGTAAAAGTATTATTTACTTACCTAAACTTACTTTAATTATTTATATACCAAAGTGTTAATTTTTTGAAATCTTATAACATTAACGAAATCTTATATATATATATATATACCAGTAGGTAAAAATATTCCACTAATTCTATATCGCTTTGTAATCTTTATTTGATGTATTTTTTTAGATTGAAATCATTTTTTCGAATACATTGATTGAATTGTCATTCACTTGGTAGAACTCCATTGTAAATATTATTGCTATTTTTTTCACCGTGTTGTTATTTCAAATATTCTTCAATATTTAATTGTTTTCAGCTAAAATCTGATGTAATTTATTAATTACAATATTATAGCTTCTATTATTTACTAATATGTCCCGAAAAGATTTTTTATTTATGTTGGATTGTATTGGGTATATCCTTTTGTTCATAGGATTTATTTGAAAACGTGTTTTCTATCTCACCTGGGTATTTGGGACGTATAAGAAGATTTTTTGAAAGAAATTCGTTTAGTTCATTTTTGTTATTACCATTTATCTTGCAATAATTCTTGTATTTACAAGTTAAATAAAAACATACATTTGATTAAACATACTTATGATATGATATCATATATTACATTTATTATATATACAATCAGATTTAAGTGCCAATTTAACTTATGTGTAATAAATTTTTGGCAACAAAGCCAAATTTACTTACATAAAAATGTAATTTTTTACAGTAGTAACTGTAGCCATATAAACAATAAAATATTCCTAGCCAATGTGAATAAGCTGTGAACATGAGAATTTGACTAAAATAATGTGACACACTTCACTTTATATTGCTTTATTAATAAACTCTGACCTTAAATATTTCACCTAGTGTCCTGTGATGGTAGACTGACGGCAGACAGTTTTATAGTCAAAACCTCGGCACTGGTCCATAAACAATAAAAAAACAATAAAAATCCCAAGCTTGCGTAACAAGCCCATGAAAATGCAAGTGTTTTCTGACGTCACGTTTGTCATAAAACACGTCAGAGATTCTCAACAATTTAATGCACATTGAGGTGCGAAAGCACATGCTCGACGCTAAAGACAAGAAATAGAATTTACAACACAAGGTTAACCCGTAATGACACTAAAAGAACAGTATAACGGCATCGTAAAATCGTGTTGTCATAAAACCACTGTTGAACCACGCGTTTTATAAGGAAGTCGGTAATACATAAGTTGAGAATGAGATACCCATCAATCTTTTATGCCTAAGTTTTTAGTGGTTTTTGATGGACGGTCAGTAGCATTTTATATGCGGCTTTATTTAGTGGTGATTGCAGTCATCAACACCTATTGTTGAAGCATCTACATTTACACCTGTTGTAAATCTTGCCAACATTCACATATGAGTCTTGCATTTTTAAAACATTTGCTTCTCATTTAAATTAATGACTTTTTAATAATATGCAATTAGAATATTTTATCATTTTTATGAACATTTAATACACAGTTTTGGTTATTCAATACGTTTTTTTATTACATATCTGACACTTTAATTAATATAATATATATTTAATAGTTATCGATAATAATAATTAAAAGGTAAAGACTCATAAAATATTTGAGTGTATGCTTATATATTGATATACAACACACAAGGTTTCACTTCAATTCTCTACAAAATTTTTTTAAAAGATTAGTATTAATGTGTCGTTTTAAGTCACATAATTAAATAATAGCAACAATTTCTAATGCAATAGTTTGATAATACTTTCAAAACATACGAGAAAAATAATTATTATTTTTACTTACCTTTTTCTTTGTTATTAGACTGTTTCTATATATATATATTATTTATTATTATCTGTGTTGCATTTGGTTTCTAGATTATATTATTTTTAAGAAAAAATGTCAGCTAATTAGAATATTTTTTTTAAAATCTTATAACATTTTGATCAAATTTAAAAGATATCTCGATGTTGATTTTCATTAGGTGATATGTATATTTTGAAAATTTAAATGAATAATTTATTAACAATTTCCTCGAATAACGCATGTTTTAAAAAGTGATCCTTGTATATTTCATTGCCAAGGTCGAGTAGCTCTATTCACGGCCCAATAAAACTCGAAACGCTTTCCCGGAGAAAACTCGTGGGAAATTAATGTCATTTTAACGACTAACCAGATTGATAATAAATAAAATCGGCTACCTGGCGCTTGCGGGAAGCGGAAGATCGATCTCTCCGCTGCCAGCTTTTGGCGGCATGAACACCATAAACGAGCAGCGTGATAAACGCCAACTTTTATGCCCCACATAAAGTTTTAAGGACCGATAGAATAGCCGTGTAAGTAGTGAAGGGTCAGATAATCGCTCGGAGGTGTTCGTGATCGAGAATCGGTTTAAAAATATACCGCGATTTATTGCTCAAACCTTCTGGTTTGACTTATCGTTTGCATGATTGATGCGCCTGCCAATAGTAAGACAGTAATGGTTGTTCTTTCATCTTTTATCAACATAGAAGGCCAAAAAATAGACGTCTTATTACGACGGACGTTTTACGATCGACAGCTATTTTAATGTTAAAAACAAATTAGCTTTAAGAGAAAATAATTGAAAATTTCAAATTAATAACATTCTATATTCATTTCGTCGATAAAATTTACTGTAAATGTTGTTTTGTAAAGAATTTCCCGCAATAAGATTTTCAAAAAAAAAATGTTTTTTACCCTCAAAACGCATTTCTAAAACGAATATGAATGATGGTGGGAAAAGATCATTCTATAGCCACGAGAACTGGGTTAAAACAATGATATATTTTACAAGAAGTAATCTTACAAAATTATAACTTATTATCTTCCATACTATCGGCTGATAGATTATCTCCAGGTAAAAGCATAATCATTTTTCTTAAGCCTGCCACGTCTTGAACCATTACAAAAAAAAGATACACAAACATTTTGTTAATAATTAATTAATGGAAAATATTTTTTAAATTTTGGCATTATATTACAATATTCTTCAGTGAGTGACATTTTTTAAAATTTAATATTAAAGAAAAAAGATCAATACAAGAATAATATCAAAAATTAGTCATATGTGACATCATTTTTTTTTTCTTTTAGTTGGTTCATATCACATGAAAGTTTTAGTTCGTGTTTCAAACTTATCATATATTGTATAAAGCAATTGAAGGAGTATTTACATGTAATATGTCTTTTATTTAAATATCTACATATTTTGTTATTGACCAATACATTTTTGATTCAAATTCCATTTTAATTATACATAAATTTGCTGTTGAGATAATTGCAATTTGTAGCCTTGCGAAAGAGTAACTTTTGAAGATATGCGTCAAAATACGATTGAACGTATATTAGTTTCATTGGAAATATGTAACGTGCCAAAGTTGTGTATTGCTTTTTCCATCGTCATAAAGATATACTATGTTGATATTATTAATTATTCTGATTAACATTATTGATAACTATATCATGTTAGTACCGTCGCTATCTTTGCTTTCCATTAGTTGAATCATTTGTAAAGATTATAAATGATACATTACAGTGAATTTTCATGATTGTATTCCACAAAAAGAAAAAATATAGTTAATTAAAAAAAAATATTCTTAAGAATGTTAAATACATCCTAGAACTGTAATGTCTCGTAGTATTTTTAAATTGAATTTAATTTTGTACTATTAACTCAATCCAAAGATATTTAACAAAGGCTCAATCCGAAACGGTCAATCCTTGATTTAACTACCCTATGTCGATTTATTCTAGTTAAAATACTTACCCTTTTAAGCAGTTATAAAAAATATTATTCGTCGTTATATTACAATATAAAGAGAATAAATGTCTTATTAAACGAATAATACTTTGATGACAAAATACACGACAATATTTCCAAAAAGAGTTCATATGAAATTTTAATTAAATTATACTGTGTTTTATAATAATGTTCTCAAAATGTTGTTCAATACGCTCTAAAATTCATAAGCAGCTGTTTTTAAAGCGACCTGTATAAACTCACATACCTACATAACAACTAAGTTATGGAGGATTTTTTTATTTTACGATCATGTTCAGAGAAGTCTGCGGGTATCTCTGTGTACTTGTGCTGTGTAAAACCTTGCACCTTTCATGAGCATGAAAACACTGGAGGGAAATAAGTCATCATGTCAAGTGTTTGCTCGTAAAAGCTACGAGGTAAAGGATTCCGCCATATAAAAGCGGTTAAATATTTGAACAGGCATTTTGCAACTTATTGATTTAGATTTACCACCGGGGTTGTTAGAAGGCAGCTTTATTATTCATACCAGCTAAGCGAGTGATTGTGCTTTGGTAAATTAGCAGTGGACATTCCTAAATGTACCAATTTTATGAACGTGATAAAGCGATGACATCAAATAAATTTGTCCACACTTTATTTTAATATTCATGATAGATTTTACATTCTTACTAGTTTTCTTTGATAAACGTGAACTTAATATTCCATAGTATTATAGCGATTGACCAATATGCATTTATACATATGTTAGTGACGAGATTATTCAATACAAATTTACATTATAATTGTTTTTTTTTGTTAGCACATAACGAATAACTTTATCGCTATTATGTACGTATTGTTATTCAAGCAACCTAATAAATACTGAGCTGTAACTTTTCCATTTAAACTCTCAGTCCACGAATCAAGGCTGAATATTTATTCAATTTTAATTACCACTTCGTATAGTAATTAGACATATTTTTATATACGGATATAAATTATATTTTACAGACATTAAAAACAACCCATAGTTTATTACTAAATTGATTTCATGAAGAAGGGTTCTGAAAAATGCCAAAGACTATTTAATCAAGCTTGAATATTTAAAATGCCAATTAGTTGTGTTCATTATACTATTCAATAAATTCTAGGATATAATTATAACAGTAATTCAAAATCTAGACCAGGGATAAATAGTCTTTCAGACTTTAAACAACGAAGTCACATTTCTTACCACTTCTTATTAAAAAGAAAAAAACAAATATTCATTTCTAAAAAGGCTTCTTTCGTAAAATGAATTGATAAAAGTGATGTTTGTCGCTGCATGTTTAAAATAAAAAATCAACGTTTCCAATACGGTTACTGTAACAACACCACGGGCTGCAAATTTTTATTCACAAGGCAGTTCAAAGCAGTTATATATTATATATTTTAATAGTATTTAAAGATACTAAAAAATAAAATATTCATCATTGTATGATACACTTCTGCAACTCTTCAATGCATAAATTAACCGTATTTTTTTTCACCGTGTTCTAATGGAATTCTACCAATTAAATGCCAATTCAATCAATACTTATTATACGTTACTAAATGCATGTACCAAGGATATATATTTTAGTACATCCAGTAAAATCAATTCAAGTACGGGCTTAAGTCATCTCAAAGATCTTCCAATCATTAAATTCTGTTCAAGGTATTTGGACCTCAGCTGCGATGTAATATCTCTATATACTAACAAATGTAAAGATCAGGAAATAATTACATCTTTCGACAAGATGCCATTTTTACCATATTGATTAATGTGTAATATGTATATAACCTAGTTATATATTATTACCAGTTTGCTGTTCTCTCAATACGCACAATATGTGAACTCTCTCTAAACATTTTGTATGATTTTAGATTTACCCTTCCATTGGCTTCATACAGTTTTTGTTGAATAGTTTGTACGTATTTCTAAAAAATATATTCATACGTCAGATATCCATATATGTCAACTCATCATTTGACACTAAATCAACATGAATTATTTACTCATTTCCAATACCATTTCTCTGTTTATAAAGGATCTCACACATAAGAAGTCATGTATGCCAATAAATGTCTTGTAATAAATTTAAATTCAGATTGCAATAAGCTTTAAAACTTCTGATGTTGTATCAATAATATTTTGATCGATAATAATTTTTCAAGCTATTATTTCGGTTTCATTATGTAAATCAACCCATAGAGAGTAACTGCTCTGTTCGATTAGCTTTCAAACCAAAGTTAAAACTTCTATATTTATCACAAATACAATATTGTTTGAGAAAAGTCGTTTGGGGATTTTTTGACAATAGGTATTTTTTATCTATAGAATTGAAGATTTATCATATTTCAATAAAGAGCTTCATAAAACTTCGTGTAAATTTCATTGATAACATACTTACAATTAAGAAACGATTCTTTAACATTTACTATTCACTGAATAATATTTTCATTTCAAAAAAAAAAATATGATAAAGAAATTATGCACTATTTATAAAACGATATTTACAGTAACACAACTTTAACATATCTACCCATTCCTCTATACCTACATTATCTATTTTGTAACACGAATAAAAATCTTTGAAATGGTGGAAGAAGAGATTCCCTTTTGTCAGCTGTCTGTCTGAAGTGAAACAATTTATCTATTTAAGCTCCTCCTCGTTCATAATGGCCGCTCAATTATGCTCCGCCTTCGGTTTATGATTGGCCAACGGAGAGTGCTGAATATGGTAATTTTTGAAAAACATCATGGCTGCCAATAGATGAGCCAATAGACGTTCTCTGATTTAATCCTTCTTCCAGAGATATAAAATTGTATTCCTTGGACCTTTTATCTTCTTATTCTGTCATACTCATAATTTTTGTACGAAACAAAACTAAAAATTATCATGAAACACTTCACATGTTTTCTAAGGCGGTGTCTCTTTTTAACGTAATCAAAATGCATTATTACAAAAGAGATAGCAAAATGAGTGTTTTCTTGTGAATTTAGTTTGAAGAAATTCCGCTAGGATGTGGGTTTTAGGGGTTCTCTGTATTTAAATATTATGGAAAATAAAAAAATATTTTTTATCTAAAAAATGTTGGACAAATATCTATATTTATTACAAGAAATTTGTTTGTTTTTTTTTTTAAATTCAATTATTTAATATATTCATCCGTATCTTATCTGAAGCAATTAATTTCAATTATAAAATAAACATTATAAAAAATAATTAATTAATTGATATCACTGAACAATAAAAATATGATTATATTTAAATATCATAATAATTAACTCTTGAAATTTTTTTATACTAAAATTAATTTAGATAAATACTTTTCTTATTCTAATGGAATTTAAAATTACAAAGCATCAAAATCAGTAACCATTGATGTTCGAATTAAACTTCGTACATGGTTGAACTATTCTCGATGGCATAATCTATAAATCACTATCGAAATTTAGAACAATTAATGAAAATGAATATTTTTTGTTGATTTAATAAGTTTTTTATGCATCTCAAAAGATGACCGCTTATTTACATTTTTTTGTGATCCACGATATATTTATTTGTATATTTGGTTATACTGACTTTTTAACGTTTAAATCGGGATTTAAAGTCATCACACTTATAAAATAAGTATTTTTTCACTTATTTAACTTTTTTGCTTATAATTCCTAACGAGTTCAAACGAGTCCTTTTAACAAAGGTAAAATAAGGTAAAAACATATTTTTTTTTAAATCATTATTACCAATCTTATTAGTTCTAACGAAATCGAAAGTCGAAATAGCTATCATCAACCATATATTACATTATGTTGAGCTTAATACTTTCATTTACTTACTTTACTATATTGTAGTCATACCAAGTAAAATAAAATTCAATTTAAAATGTTTTTCATTTGACTACTTAAAACCGTGAAATGGTTGTCAATCAAGAATCGTTAACCAAATTTACAACCATATGGACTGTTTTAGGGTCAACGACATAAAATGATGAACCTATTAAGGAGTAAGAATGCTATGTGAAGTATCTAGGTAAACACCTTCTATATTAGTTATTTTAGCTGACGGCTTTTGCGTTTCATTGATATAATATTTATTTAAAGTCTACAATCGATGTAAATGATATCGGGTTCTTTTTTTAATTTAAATGCACATACGGGTATAAACTTAGATATGTATAGCCGCTTAATTTTAAAAAGTTATTAATTTGAAAACAGTAATTATGCAAGACAAACAAAAAACATTATATCAGGATTTAAGAGCTTTTTAATTGGGCGGCGTTTCTTGAGAAATGGTGATTAAATTAATTTTATGCTGCCGTTTTTACAGCCAGCAAGCTCTACGACGTCAGTCCTATTTGGTAGCGGGGTCGTGGATTCGAGTCCAGGAGCGGATGCATTAAATAAACTGAACTTTATAATCGATGAAGATTTGTCCTCGAAGACAAAGAATAACTGTCATGTTTTCTTCTTTTATTACTCGTCCAAAGCGATCTACTAACTGAAAGTTAAAATACTTATGCTTTTAAATATAAGATATAGCTGAGATATTTAATTGCAATCATTTGTCTTTAACAAAATTATCACTATAGGTATATATATGATGTGCAGCTGAAAATTGTATATATTAAATGAACATATATTAAATAATAACTTAATACAGCTTTCTCTTCTTCATCCTGAATATAAAGGTACACAAAACACTAAGCAATTCTTTTTCAACATTTATTAAAAATGAGTAGACGTTTATTGAATTGTATATGTGTGTACTTGCAAAAATAGTTTTTCGTTTTTCATTTCAAAATATTGATAAAAAATTAATTGTATAGATTTAATTAAATATTTTATGATATATAGGTAAGAATTAATATAATACTTATGTAATAATTTATATAATACTTATGTAAATTATAAACAGTTTATTACTTCAAAGAAGTCATTTTTGGCTGTTGGCTTAATCTTTTATTTATAAATAAACTCTATACTATTTATTAATATATACAGAATATTTGCCGTTGCCACAATTCACCATCAAGCCGAGTAGAAGGTATTGTTTAATTCTTGTTGAACGTGAACATTAACGAATAAACATTTTTCTCTAATGATTACAACAGTTAAAATGAATTTATTACTCTTGAGTAAAACACAATCATAATTAAACTTCTTTTATTATAAAACAATTGGTTTTCTCTCCCACCAAGTGGCGTATATGTTTTAATAATCAATAATGCTTTTGGATTTTTTATTTTTTTATTTATTAATAATTTTATGTCATGTTTGCGTATGTAAACATATATTCAAGAATTCGAAATGCCGTCGGTAGTAGATTGTAACGTCTAAACAACAACCAAGCTCTTCGAGTAAAAAAAAAACAATTTCGTTATTTGAAATAGTATGTAATACTACAAGCAAATCTGTTTTTATTTAAGATTCTCTGAACACCACTAAAAACCAATTAAACCGTTTAAGAACTCTTATTTAATAATTCTCTATTAATAATCATGAAAGAATCTAATATTGCTTCAATAAAAACGGTTTTTTAACAATATAGCTGCAGTAATACTAAATTATTATGTATCTAGAAAAACAGGTTTTGTTAATTTTATCGCATTTTAATAAACTATATAAGCCAAACTTTTTAATTTATTGCGATAAAGATTCATAGAAAATATATTTTCGAAAGAAAGGAACACACTGTTTTGTTTATCCATATTATGTGGTAATCTCTTTAATTCGTAATAGAAAAATAATTCTAGCATAATCAATATTTTTTCTTTAACCATATTTCCTTAGGACTACATATTTTCCGAAATCGAAATATAATTAAGACTTTTTTATTTATAATACTTCATCTTTGACTATGATTAATAGAAATGTGTACCCTTTTTTATTAAAAATCCAAAAATAGCTACCATAAGAAAATATAAAAGCACATAATGTCGATTTTCGATATGATGCAAGATAATAACATCCAATTAAAAAAATATATATTATCTTATTTATAGCATTGTGTTACTTATTGTTTAAAGTTGAATGCTGTAATTTTAAATAAGCCACTATATATTTAGATATACATTAAAATAGTTAGCCTAATGTTTATTAATGTAAATGTTTCATCATTCACAATAAACTGTGAAAAGTATAATCCACGTGTAGTTATGTTATTCAAACAGACTACTTTACGTTCATCTCTTTCTACCATTTTACATTATGAGCCTTAAGAACAGTTTTTATAAGTTTGCTAGTTGGCGTGACGCGGGTTTGTTTGGGCGCGGCTAACATAAAGATTAAATCTTATATCTTGTTTGAGAATGAAAATAATTGGAAGAGGTTTTTTAAGTATCTTATATAAGCAATAGTGAAGGTGAAAGAAAACTGTGTCGGCATTTTTACATTATATCATGAATACTCAACTGGTGATTTTTCAAACACATTGAATTTAGTATAAAATGCATAGTTGTAAAACATGTCTTGTGAATTGCTTAAATAAATATATATTGCATACAAAAACCTCACATTTTTTTAACTTTAAATAACTTTATTTTCTTACGTACAATTTATACCCAGGTTGCAGTATTGAAAAAAAACATATTTTAATACTTAACTATACGTGATTGTCGTTTATACTATCAATAATCATATCATACCGTCAAAAAATATGCGTAATACAATCAATTTGTAGTGCGAATTCACGTCTTCTAAGTTTATAGTAGGAGCTAATAAGTAAAAAATGAATCTTGTTATGAGACCACATAATTTGATTTTTGCTTTTTTATTTGTTATATTTAATTTCCTATTTCATCCTTTTTACTGTATTTTTTGGTTTAATTGCTTGCTTTCCTGGTTATATGTCAACTGTTAAGACAACTATTTATAATGTAAACGTTTAAAATTTGTTTATAAGCTAATTTTTGTCAAAAAATTATGCCTAATCTTCATAACACTGTTTAACACCAGCATTGTTCCAAACTTTTGAAGTATTTAGAGTTGTTGAATCTGTTACACAGCTCACTAGGGAATAGGTTAATTGTTCAATATATTTTCGTAGTATTTTGTTACGCACGAAAAGAAATGACTTGGTTGAGCACACCTTATTTTGATGTTTTAAATAAAAGCAGAATGCTCAAAGCAATTTTAATCCATTAGTGAGGCGTTATTAATTTACGATCGTGTTTCAAATTTAACTTGTGACGTCACGTCGTAAATCTGACACATGTTATTAGATTTAATAAATTTTGAAAGCTGACTACTGGAAGACATTTTTTTATATACTAAAGATAATTAATATTTTTCCTTTATCATCTTTAATATCAAATTTCAGGATCTGCAAAACAATAAAAATATATAATAAACAAAATATAAAGTTCATATCGTAAAACATACATCTTCTACTCTAAGCAATGTTAACAACTAAATAGCTCTTATAATTGGTGTCTCTTTTGACCAAAAAATATAAAAAAAGACAATTATTCATAGTTTATTTAAACTACTGAAAAAACAGTTTATTTATATTTCCGTCTTTCGTAGATCAACATCTGTTTAAATAAATGTATACCCTTTCACTAGATGAACTAAATTAAAAATATTCCAACACAGAATGGTTAAAAAAAAATTGAACAATCGTATGGAAATCAAATAGAACTTCATTGGGGGAAAATCTTGATATTGATGTCATTGTTATATAATATTTTTAGTATCCTTTACCAATATACTGCAATTAACCGTCATAACTGGTGAGGTTGTCGTCAGTGGGTTGATTGAAATTCATATTGTTTTCAGCGGGAGCGGGCATGGATAAATAAAGCATGTAATACCTATTATATTAATACAACTATCACAACATTTATTTATTATTTGAAATATAATCATTTGTTGGATAATGATTCATAGACATTTAGATATATAGGAACAAATTCGTAAATCAAATTTAATAAAATAATTGACGCATCAACCATACCATCGTTGATACCGACAAATTAAATATCTGAAGGACAAAAATAAATTTACTAATAACATAACAGGTTTATTTTAATTAACCACTCAATCTTAACTGATAAGCTAGAAATTGTTATCCTACCACGAGCTTCAAAATGGCAATGAGAAAGGATGTGTTCAGTAAAAACATTTTTCGTTGAAATCATTCTACACTTATTAATTAATTTCTTAGCTATCTAAAAACTGTTTTTAAATCATCGTGATTTATTGAGTTTTATACAGCAAAATAACGATAACAGGAGCTGAATTTTTTAAAAATGTATATTTGTTTACTGTTTTTGTAAAACAGTTAATTCCGTATGTACATCATTTTTTTTTAATTTTTAAAAAATGTATACTGATAGAAGGTTAAAATATGTATACATTTAGTGTATTCAGTATTTTATTATGTACTGTAATAATTAACATCATCAAAAATGATAAACATTTTTCAAGTGAAATACTCGTACCTGTTAAATTAAACAAAAGAATTTATTTTAATTAAGTCATTATTCAACAAGAAAGCGGAAGAATATAAGTCAACAACTAACAGTAAATACTATTAAAACACATATATTAACAGCAAGTAAGTCTATTACGATTTCAGTCGAATGTACAACAGAAAAAAATTAGACAAAATACAGATACATAATCGAAAATATAGGAATTACCAATGAATGAAAACAAAGTTTTAACCGAGCGTTCACTTCGACATGGAATCTTGGCGCAGACCGGTAAACTTTTAGGTGGTGATGATGATGATGATACTTTGAGTTGAATATTTTTATATATATACTTGCAAAACAAAGCATCAAAATATGCACTTGATTAACAATAAATAATTTAAACGTAAAACATATCTACATAGTATATAATCACGCAATATCGTGACTCCGAAACAAGTTGCTACAAACATAACAAGGGCCGGTTCAGTCGATAACGGTTGTCGTAAATTTTCTCCCCGTCACCTGGTAGCGGAGTAGGGATAGAGAGTATAACGGCCAGAAGGGGGCTTCTTTTTTCAGAAACAACTTGGTGAGATTGACCCATGAGATACCTTAAAATGTACGAGGGTTCGTATTGTAAGGCAATATTGTCTTTTTGAAATTGCCTATGATCATCATTCCGCAATAACACTAACGTACACGTGTTCTGAGGCTCGCAAAGTGGATTTTTCCGAATAACTAATTCCTTTGTAAACAAATAGACATTTTCCACTGAGGTCGCTTTTTAGTAGATATCTCTCAGGGGTTTTGGTTTACGAAAACAATGCGGCATGAAGGATAAAAATTGAGAAAACAAAAGCATGAGAAACCGATAGCATACTCATTTTCCTTGCGGTCTCCCCCTGTTAATTAAGTTACACTGCTTGTAAATTTACACAAAATATAGTAACCAAACTTTTCATTATTTACTATGGAAATACTTTAAAAGGTTTTTTCGTCTATATACCTCCATCCTGTTTCGAAAAGGCGTAATAGAGATGACTGAAGTGGACTTGTCGATAATGCTTCATAACTTTATACAGCATATTTTTTAAATCTATTTACGTTCATCATTACCTATGATATTTAATTTTTCTCAAACAACATCGATCACATGTATTTGAAAAAAAGATCAATTATCTTTGTAAAGATAATGAAATTTCATTAAAACAGCAAAATTTAAAAATGCTATTTAAGTAAACAATATTTAAGAAGTCATCATCATCATCATCAGCCGGGGGTCGATCCACTGCTGGATGAAGGCCTCCCCCTGTTTTTTTTTTTCAGGGGGGGGGTTTGGACATAGCAACACCACGCTGCCCAGACGGGTTGGTGTTCGGTTTTCTGTCTGGGTTTTCCTTCCCATAGCCAAGAGAACACGGCACGCGGTGTTCCCGAGCGGTCACCCATCCAAGCACTATCCGCGCTCAATGTTGCTTAACTTCGGTGATCGCACGAGAGCCGGTGCTTTCAACGTGGTATGGTCGTTAGCATTTAAGAAGTAATGACATAAAAACATTAGCCTAAATCGTGGCAAGGTGCCACACGTCACCTAGCCTAATTCTGACCAATAAGAGCTTTTAGAGGTTCAAAAAAATGTAAATTTAAATAAAAAAAATATTGTTAACTTTACATAACAAAAAACGTTTTATTTCACGTCAATTATCAGTAAATAAATAACGAATATTTATGTACTTTCTAATTATATGGGTTTTCTGGATATAAATGGTTTCCGCATGTATGTGAATCGTCGTCGTATATGGAGTTTGATTAAAAGGGTTTTCAAAAACACCTGCGAATTTCAAAAACTCTTTACCCCAAGTACATTTTCAATTTCATGCAACGTTTATTCACGTAAAGACAAATTGCTGTCTTAGAAAACAAAAATCACAAAACACTTATGTCGAAGGGAGAAGCATGGATGTAGGTAGAACATATAATACGAAGTTTGTTTTAAGCTACAGGATTATTAAAGTATGTTTTTCTCTTTGCAATACATAAGAAATAAAAATCGACAGTCGATTAAAAAAAAAAATTATATCTACAAAATTTTTTTTTTTTTTAGTCAGAACTGACAATTCGTTCTGTTGCATCCGTGCGATAGAATGCATAGATGCCGAAAGGCGAAACCCGGGTCGTTAGTGACAAAACATGTGAAATCGTACAAAGTTTTAATAATTCAAATTTGATATTAAAATTCCTCCAAGCACCTTCAGTGGATATCATGAATTATATTTTAAGACGTTGATTTTTTAATAATTTAAATAGGCAAGCGAAAGTTTATGTTCATTTTATATCACAATCGTTTGCGACGATTATTAATTCAGTAAAATCCTCAAATTTAATATGAAATTTTAAAACGAAAAAGTCAAGTGTAAACTATTGCTGACGGTGAATTATGGAGAATATTTTTTTGTATCGTCGTGTAAAAAAATTCGATTCATAATATTAACTTACAATCAATACTTAATTGACGCACCAGTGAATTTATTAAATAAAAACTATTTCGAAGTTTTTGCTTTATAATTCAATGGGATGAATTCGACTTGCGTATATTTTTACCATAAATATTCTATTCAGCATTTTTTTATAAGTCTGTACTTTAAGTTGGCATATAATGCCGTTCGACTACTAGCAAAGTCTTGCACAATTTAGCAAAGTGGTTTTGATTCCCGAAATCATCTTAGTTTGCATTATACAAGATCGCGGCGGGTACTCGAGAGGCTAAAGGGGGAGGGGGGCATTACGCATGCGATCGAATAGCCACTGCATTCTAGTTTAAATTAGATTGTTTACCTCCCAGATGCGATCCGCCAAATTAACTACTTACAACTTGTACTCTTATCTAGTGAGAGCCATCTAGTAGTCTGGCGAACGAGACACGATGTGTGACGTTGAACGTTAAGCCCTGTTTAGACCGAGTCGCCGTAAACGATAAACATCAGACATCGAGTTGGCGAAGATGTTAGCGCTGAGAGAAAAGGTTACGAGAATCCGTGGAGATCCTGGATTTTCAAAACAAAATGTATTTCAGTATTACTAACCCTAAATACACTTCTACTAGTATATCAGTCAATCTATCACCTTATTTCAAGCTGTTTTATTAGAATGCATAAGAGGAGAGCGACCTTATGTAAGGGCAAATTCTATTTTTAATATCAAATTCAATTTTGATAGAATCGCCATTATGTTTTTAAACGGATGATACCTTTGTGATCTATGACATAAAAGTTTTAGGAAGTATTCAAAAAAATATTGAATCTAAATATATCGTCAAAATGGTGCACAAATAGATTCATTTTTTTACGATTATATGAGACAAATACTCTTTACAATAACGAAAAGCTTCACAATTCTGATATACCTACAAAATTATAGTAGAATGAAAAGACGGCTACTATTATTTTTATAGTACATAACTTCCATGTTATTATGTCAAGTTATTTGTGAAAATAGAAAAAAAATATGTTGTGATTTAACGCTTAATACCGACCACTAAATAGACTACTATCAATAAATTTACAAATAAATGCTATCACAATTATGATACTAGAAATACTTTAAGTGTAAACACACCTTTATGTTAGCTACACATTGAGTCATGTAAATGGAATTTATTGTGACTTCTTGGGATTGTCTGAATATGCAATCCCAGCGGGGGTTTAAGATAGAATCACTTTTGCACGGTTGATATCTGACACATATCATTTCAAAAACACGTCTGAGTACTCCAAAAACACCTCCGATTTTTGTTTAACTCACGGAATGCGTCAAAATTTCCTTCGCTTTAGTCGGAGACTCTTTGAAAAATGATCGATATATTTTAAGAGGGCTGTCTTTATATTATATATTATTTGACTTTTTCTCCGCTTTCTTACTGTGAATTATGAATTGTGTTTTAATAAATTGACATCATTTTTGATCGAACTAAATAGTTTTGTATGCAATCCTTTTTTGAGTGAAATAATGTCAATGCTATTAAAAATAAGAATACACTATAATATTATGATCATTGCAAAACAGCTATTAGCATTTCTTTTGAACCATATTTAACTCTTTGAACACCACCATTTTCAACTTTTATTTTTCTATGAAATTGCAACAATACCCAAAATCATTTCATACTTTGTAACATCGAAAAATTAAATATGAAAATCACATAACATTTCATACATGGTTCTGATTAACTTTTTTTAAATCCATAAATTTTTTGTGGCATTAATGTGCCTACATTGGTGTGTAAGTGGTGAATTTTGGTTTAATTACCGGAAAGTATCGCGTTCTAATATTAAAAACAATTTAGAGCCAAGATATTTATGAATGTGTAAAAAATAATTGAAATGTGTGAAAAATCATTGCTAAGCAATTATTTCGATAATTTAAAAAAGTATTACTTTTTTATACTAAATAGACTCTAAAAAAAATGAAAACATATATTTGTGTGTAGAATTATCAATATAAAATAATTCCTCGATATGTAAAATAAAATTTTGCTGTAAATTAAGAAACACCAACGATTTGCAGTTTGATTTCTTACTATTAAAAACCAATTATCATAAAACATGCATATATTTAAAAATAGACAAAGAAATTATAATAAATTAATTTTGCCATAAAACTACAGTTGTTATGTGTTTAGGTCTCTTCAATGCCTATATATTTATGTAGCAACTAAATTATTTGTACATTGTTCTTTTTCCATTGCCTACCCATTTATTAATGTAGTGCATGCACAAACAAATTGCTCGAGCACGCAATCCAATTCCAGTAAACGAATCCTCGCAAATTCAGAGGAGCAGAACTTCTTAATGACAAAGTATTGGTTTCCTTTGCAATAGTTTACATTTATATGGGAGAGTCCTGTCCTTATTTATATCTCGGTCGCCTCACCCCCTCGCCCTCGCTCATCCGGCCGATGTGCCGTCTCACACCTTATCCAAGAACGACGAGTTCAGCAAGATGGAGAATCCTGGCCGAAAAGGCGACTTGGGAATAGGGGTGTTTAGATATCAACCTACGCAGGGGTAGATTTCCCGCTTTCTCGCGCTGTGAAAATACGGAGGTTTCTGTTAGGGTGGAAGGCCGCCAATGCTTTCTTACGTATTTTTGCAAGGAGATTTTATACGAGGGCAGAAATTCGTGTACATACCTTAATACTTGTCATGGTGGAAAGTTTAGGAAGTTGGAAAAGTTATTTTGCAGTCAGAAAACTGGTGTCTTATATTTTTTCTGAAAATGATGAGACATAATATCCACCAACTTTGATTATTTATTCTGATGAGATTTTCTAACAAGCCTATTTCTTTGGAAACTTAACGAAACTCACTTACAGGTTTTTAAGTGTTGAATATTAATTAACGGGTTTTCAAAATAATTCTTCTTTAATTTTTCACTATATTTAATATAACAAAAACTCTATAATTTCTCTATGGAAAGTTTTCGTGGTGGAATCGCTATATTCGAGAGCTTATAAATACTTCTTAGTAGAAAACGTTATGAAAAATCACTTTAATATTTTATCGTTAAACTGATTTATAACAGAAGTTTGATGCGATTGCCTAAATATGCTATTTTATAACAAGTATTACAGACTAGAGAAGACTTATACTAGTGTATTTTTGTAAGCCTTTAAAACACATTTATAAAATAGTCGGATTATATTTAAGCGGCTCTTTTTCACAGTAAATAAATTTATCGTATATTACATAAATCGTTTTTTAATTATTGAATGAAACCATTGCCTTATTTTAAAAAAATACTGTATGAAAAAACTTGTAAGGCCAAGACATAATTTCTCAAGGATGATGCAAGTAAGGAAGTATGGAATTCATTTAGTCCCTGCAATAAAAACTTTTTAAATGACGTGTAGTTAAAAGTAGCAGAAGGATCACATATTCAAACTTTCACTTTTGATGTTGTAAAGGGTAGCAAAGGTTTTGACAATAATACGGATAATAAAATTCTCCTATGTTCTTTTGTCTGAATATTCCATTGTTTGTTTTAGAAATCGCTTCCTATTCTTTTTCGAAAATGCTCCATTGAGTTTTATCCAATAAACTCATATTCTGTTTAGTAGAATAATTATTACATTGGTATTTAATAATTCGTCTTCTCCGCATATTATATAAATATTCCTTTCTTGTGCTCGGTTTTCTGAAATCAAACAAAAAATATCATACGGTTACTTTAAATTTTTAATAACATCAATACTAACGCCAATCTTTATGAAACTAAAAATGTAAAATACAAGTCGTTCATGTCAAATCAAAACCTTTGTGTAAAAACAATTCAACTAAAAAAAACTATCTTGTGATCATTAATAAATGATACTTCAATTTCATATTTAATGTGTGTGTATTTTTGATGTGAACACTCATTTGATGAACAGCAATCAGATGTTTTTTTTTTTAAACACATTTTTAAACATAAATATTGTTCATTAAGCATTATATAACAATTTTTAGATATATTATTTCAAAAGAGAAATAATTTGTACAACTGTGTATTTTTAGATTATTTAAATATATATTTAAAGTTCATTTGATTTTGAGTTCAATAATCCTTTATTTTGTAGCGTTTATAAATAAAAACGAAAATAAAAGCAAAGTTGCTTTCCACTTGCACGGGTTCGCAAGGTAAGCAAGCAAGCAACTACTACTACTACAACCAAACATTTCGATACTTACTCCTATAAAATGGGAAGTTTATGCTTAGAATTCAGAATATCTAAGACGCAACTCCCACTGCCATAGAAAAGGTTATTTCGTACCTATTTGTTCATTTATCTACCTGCCGTTTCTACATTTATTTTTTGGCATTTTAAATATTATACCTACTTGCGTATTAATAAATGCATTCCTAAAATAAACAAAATAAGATTATGTAAGTGGTAACTCCTTCCTTTAACAAGTACATAAAAGTTCTCATTAAACGGAAAAAATATTTTTATTATACTTTTAACATTCAAGTTATTTTGGATTTATTTTATCTTGAAATAAATGTTGGATTATATAGTATTTATCACCAGTTTCAGTGAAACTAATGTAGCTACAGATAAGTAAAACTCGATGCCTTTTATAAGTATTTTACTCTTGTAATAACCCTGAATTTATTTACTTTTATCACATTACTTCCAAAGATTTTATTTCAATTGTCTATATCTATATTTATCACTACAAAACAATATCTAAAGATAAATATTTATCTTATCAATAAAATACATATTTAATTCCAAATCTCCTGAGCTTTTAATTTCAATATGTATATTTTTAAAATTATTACTTTTGAGGTATAATACGAAGTTTGATTGGTAAATAAAAATAGGCTTTCAATCTATGTTCCAAATCTTCTCTTATAAATCACACGTTTTCGATATTTGTATTATATATATTTCTCCGGCATGAATACCAGACACTTGTTTATTTTAGTATATAGTATATACTAAATATGCATATCAATCGACTCTAGGACATGAACCTGTCAGAGTTACGTAGGGAAATAAAAATATATTTACATCCCACATACAACACGTCACGTTTCTATTTATGTTATTTTCATATTTTTGACATTTGATCTGCATATTAGATGGTATCTCTTTTCTTTTATTTACAAGGGCAAAGGTAAAAGCCATTCTCTCTCGATTCGTTTAATATTTGCTTAGAGGGGAAAGTGGCCACTGCTTTTCAATGAAAATGCTAAAGGAGCGAAAACTCGAAGAATGGAAATAGGGGAAGATATGCCACTTCAGATTTTCAAGCCCCTGAGTATTTTTATGCAACTCTACCTTCGATAAAGCGCAAATAGATGCCCATACAAAAAGTATTCTTTTCATCTCCATAAAATCGCATTCCTCAATGTACTGTAAAACCATTTTCCGTTTTCTAAACTTCATTCAAAAATATTGTTACTTTATAACTTCAAATAAAATTGGAAACTTTATTACCTTGCAATATATGTATGTAGAAAAAGTGAAGAAGATAGTTTGTTCCCAAAAGTTTTCTTACAAATATATCGGAGGTGTTTTTTTTTTGTATATATATTGAAAGAAAACAACGCTATGACTTATTATTGTTTTGTAAAATGTGATAACTTACTTTTTATTATCGAAGAAATGCTTTAAATAATATTTAACCATTACTTTTTATGCGTAGAATAAATAAATCACTAAGCACGAAAGAAAATAATTAAAGCACATTTAAAAAAGACACTTTCCTATCACTAATGTTAGATGACGCTTGTCTCTTTATTGTGTTACTGTTTTGATATTCAAATACTTCTATATTTACTTTTTAATACGATCATTTTCACAGCATGGTTATCTATATATGATATTAAATAAAACAGAACATTTCTATAATTAAAACGATCATCATATATCGCTAGATATATAGTGTATAATAAATAACTGATGTCAGTACACAAATAGACAATAAATTATCGGTCATTGCTTTATTTGATTGTAATTTATATATTTATTTCAAAATATAGTTACTCACGATATATCATATGAAATTGGTTGAAGTTTTGAAAATAAACCGACAGAAAACGTGAATTTTACGGGTGAATTGTCTCGAGCAAAAAAAATGGTATTTCCTACAAATTGTGTGGTTGTAGAAAGTCAAGGAAAGAAGAAGAACAAAGTTATATTGTTGTTAAATTTTCGCTCGAGTACCCTTAGAAAAGCCTTTTTGAACCCAGATGCCTTCAATTTCATCTAATCTGCAGCGTGGATTTGCTCCTCTTATTTTTACCTGCGCGGCAGTGGCTCGCATAGTAGGAATAAAAAGCTTCGAAATTGAATTATTATTTATTTTAGACAAACATAACGTATTTTTAATAAAAAAAAACACATTTTTAAAACTTATTTTCACCGACCACCAGTTGATAATGCTCACGATGAGGGCAACTGTAATGGGTACAATTATATGTTCAACATTTTTGTAACAAGTAATTGAAAATGTTAAAAATTTCTAAGATTCCACATGTTTCGTCACAAACAACTCGGGTTTCGCCTTTCGGCATCTTCAGGCATTCCATCACACGGATACAAATAACTGACACACAATTATATACTAAAGCAGTTAACAAAAGGAAAAACACAGACTCCAAGGTAAGAACTAAATGACAACTAAAATAAATTTCAATAATATGTACATATTTCATCTCATAATAATAACAGATGATTGACTGTGAAATTCCATCAAGCACCTTCAGGCGATATTATAAATTAAAAAGAAATATGTAGGAAAGTTCACAGGAAATTTCATAATGACTTCAAAAATATCTTAACATAATATGTTGATTTTTGTGGCATAATTATGAATATTAAAAATATATAAGGTACACAAAAGCGTTTCTAAGTAATTCTTTCTCAACTCTAGTGGCATTTGCTTGATAAGATCCTTTTATGGTATTAGTATTCACTTAATATTGCTCCATGATAAGGCTGAAATATCAATTCACTGACTTTTACTCGAGGCCGAAATCGCTGTCAACCAACTGATTTATATTTTTTGAATTTATTCTTAGGGTTATATTTTCTATGCTAAAATATACGCCAATGCCGTAGAGGTGGGTACCCAAATACTTACATTTGCCAAAATTTACGCAACTTCTTCACTCGCTTCCCATTCTTTATCTCCTCCCTCTCACTGATCTTATTTGTTCCGCTAAATTGAATTTGATTTTTTTGCTTTTTACGTTTTTAGTCTTATATTATATAAAAGAAATAAAACGCACACCAATTTGTGACATCTATATTTCGATTACGTGTATGTTTGTTTTTAATATTTACATTTACGAAATATTTAAAACCAATACAAGTAATAATCAAAAGTGTAAAAATGAAAATAAAATTCATTGGAATGTTTTCCTGGATATACAAAGAATACACTGAAGAGAAAAGTTGCGGTCATTGGACCAATGCTTCCATTAGACTTTCTTAAAATATCATTAACGAATGACTGTAAACCAAAGTTTTCTAAATACAAAACGGAATAGACATGACTCTTTTGATAAGATTTGATAGTAATTTTTTACAGCTCAATATTGTTTCAAAATATGGTGAGGGGTGTATAAATAAAAGGTACAAACCAAATATGGAAAAACAAGTATTTGTTTTTCATCTTGGAATGTTGAAGACGTAAAATTATTGTTATTGGAATGAAATCAGCAATTGATTTTAAAATACAATCGCTAAGAAAAAATACATGTACTATAATATAATGTGACGACGCATAACAGAATTGTCATCGGTACATTAAAAAATACTCAAGATGCCAAAAATGCTACCTTAATTAGACTACAGGTAAAAACAAAAGCATAATTACTTGAAATTATGGAAAGCACGTGGTCAATTTAATAACAGTAACTCAATAAAGACAATTTGGAAAAATGAATACATAATAAATTTTCAAGAACAATAAAATTTTGACATCGTTTTATTACTGAATAATGATCTTATCGACTTTTCTAATCCCTACTCCCTTTTCAGATCGTAGAATGCGATATTAAATAAAATTATTTTACTTTTTCTCTTTGCTATGAGATGTTTTTCGTTTCAAAGCATCATATAAATATTTTGTCATCTAAGTATTTAAACATATTTAAAATGTGCATACATAACGTTTATTCTTTGTCTGGAGAAAACATATATTGTATATAAATATATAAAGCTTGCAATTTTTAGATGTGTGAAATTTCTGACGTAGTAATTCTTAGAAAATCACAAACAACCGTTGTATGTATTGAATGAAATTTGATACTGTCATGTTTACTAAGCTTGATGTTTTGTTAGCCAGTTAGTATTGGGTTTCACCGTTGCTTGAATGATAAAATATTTTCCTCAATGTATGGTATAATAATGAATTTAACAAAATTAAAAATGCGCTCAACGGAATTATCTCGGAATTTTCATCACTATTAGCAAAAAAAATGTAAGGTACTTACAAATATCATTTGCTTTAGAGGAAACATGTCGCAGGTACCATTATGAAATAAAAGTTTTTTTGGCTTTTCGTTTTTATTTTTAATTAAATATCCATTCCCATTTAAATTACTGCAGACAAATATTCTTCGTTCAACGTGTTGTTTTATCCGAACATCGAGGATTAAAAACAAATAAGAATTCGTTGAAGTATTTTCGCAAGCATTTAAGACCCAATTCGCTTCTTGCATGAGAACCAAACCTTTTTTGGAACGGCAGAACAACCGTGTGTTTTTTTTAAATTTCATGCTACTTCATGAGAATATTTTTTTCAATTTAAGATAATAACTGAATAATGTGTGTCTGTTTTATCATCAATTGAATTTAAATAGAGATTTACTGATTTTTATAATGAGTCTGAATTGTACACGATTTTAATCGATTATTTCTCTTCAAAACAACTTTAATTACAAATCAATTGTTAGAATAAAAAAATTGTGGACGGTGATTCTCTGATTATGAATTTAATTATATTAATTACACTTATATTCTTATGTAGTACACGCTCCAATGATACTGAAAATATATTATACGCATTTTATGAAAAAAATTTACTTTTAATAGAAAATTTTGAAATAGTTTTCCTCCACTGGATTCCGATCTTTCAGATAGGGTTCGTGAAAATATACGTTTAGGTGTATATAATACGTAGATACATCTTGATAAATACATATTGGCGAGCTATGTAGGGCTACGATTGCACACCATTGCCTCAAAAAACATCGGAGATTCGACAATAAAATGTATGGAGTAATAACCATCCTTGAGTACGGGGAAATATTCAAGATAACATTTCCAATTTATGACTTGACAACAGTTCTGCATTAATGCGCAATCGGCGATTATTTGTAATTTTTATGTGCATTTAAGGCTGTGCTCGTTCTTATGGCAGATGTGAATGACTTTTACTACCGATCCGTAATTTATTGAACATCGATTGAAGTTAAAATTTATAAGCTATAGTACATTTAATTGGTAAGTTTATAAATAATCAGGCAAATAACTAACTTCTGGAATAACTAATTGGCTATGTGCCATTAGTGAAATCAGCTGTGTAATTATAACTTACGCACAGCTTCATGTCGGTTATAGAAGCAATTATACAGATGATGTCATTGTTTGTCGTAAATCCGCTAACTTTGTAGAAAACTGGAGCATTTCAACGGAAAATATTTCCTTTTGCATGAGTTTGATTAATTAAAACTTAATCGATTCTAATACACAGTCAGCATTTTTTTCATTATTTTAATTAATTTAAGAA
The DNA here is from genome assembly GCA_028555115.1 of Himalopsyche japonica. NCBI lineage: Eukaryota > Metazoa > Arthropoda > Insecta > Trichoptera > Rhyacophilidae > Himalopsyche > Himalopsyche japonica. The sequence continues at coordinate 1,682,644 of JAHFWJ010000461.1, forward strand.
ATTAGATATGCAGCTGAAAGCATCCTAACTCTAAATATAAATTAATTATTTATTTGTTTTTTGTTTACAGAATTAACATTCGGTTAAATAAATAAAAGAGAAAGTTACTAACACTTGTATTGTGTTAAATGTGTTCATTAACAGTTAAATTTTAAGTTCATTTAAATCATATGAACACAATTAATATTTAAAAGAGTGTTTGTAATGCATTAGTATATAATTAAATACATTCTTCATTTATTCTGAATTTTTTACCAATGTAATTAATTATATTATAATAAAACCGAAATAGGTATACATTATATTATTTATATTAAATGTGTATTAAACAAAATATCTTAAAATTGTGCAACGTTTTTCTGTAAAGATACAATCTACATCTGACTACATGATTAATTCGAGATGTCGAAACTTCGGACATAATTTCTCATTACTTCAAATGAAAACATTTCTCCGGAAAATTGAATAAGTTTGTGACGAACTTATCAAAAGAAAAATCAGTGTCACAGCTTTCGTGAAGAAATTTATTGTCTTAAGCTTTTTACGACCGAAAGAATAATTCCTTTTTCCTGTTTAAGACAGAAAATTTATATTAAAGTTTGTTTGAATTGAAAAATAAAAATGTAAAATAATTCTTTGCCATATATGTGTGTAAAAAAGAAGAACTCTTTGGAACTACTTTTAATCATTTACAATATAAATGGTTTTATTCGGACCAGTTTCCCTTTGTGGGAGGTTTTCAACAGAGCTAAAAATGTTACGTTCTTCCTACAAGAAATGATAAATTAAAACGAAACCATTTATATATTTCATAGTTTCATAATTTTTCCATCTATGGTCAACTTTATACCTAATAATTACGAACCCTGTGCATTAGTGAATATTCGTCACCTTGGAAAACCTTTTTAAGCGCGGTTGACTTTTACGGAGAAGTCATAATCAATTTTAACATAATAATTATTTATTATATTATTTATAAAATAATAACATGAAATATTTGGAAGACGCATCTGAAACTTGGCCTCCCGTTGTAAATGATGGCAATAGAAATATATTACTGACATGTGAAATGGGAAAGTGATTTTTTAAATTCTTATTCTAGCCTTACATCAAAAAAGGGGATGTTATTGTAAATTTACGAAAAAAAATACTTAGATCCGTGAGAAACCAATAAGTCAAGGAAACAAATAAGTTTTCATTCAAAGTGAGGTCGAAGACTTAGAAGCCTATCGATTTATTGGTCACAAACAATATGTCATGTTAAAAAATTAATACTGTTATCAAGGAAATACCTAAGCATTCAACAAATTAATAACACTATACGACCAAAACTAGATAAAAACATTGTTATCTGTGCGATTGTAATACTAACAATATAAGAACGGGTGACGTATATTATCTTAGAAAGTTTTTTAAAAATCGAAAAAAAATGTTTTGTGACGAAAAATTACGATGCTGATGATGTAAAAGTATTAAACATTAACATACTACGTTTAGCTACACAAATCCGGTCGAAAAGTCTTATTTTTATCCTATCTTTTAAAATGGCGATATTTAAGTCTCATAGCAAAAAAGTAAATAAAAAAATAAATTCACATTTACAAATAATCAATGACGTGTTCGAGTTCTATAGTTAAAAACTTTACCAACAGACCATACCGCTGCTAATAATTGTAATTATTATTTATGAGATTGTGTGCATTGGTTTTAAAATATACTAACTCAAAATTTTAATTGTAACTAATAATACTTTTAAAATAGTTTGTACATCTTAAAGATTTTATTATATGTGTAATGGTGATGTTCACATTTTCTTTTTTTTTTGTTGATAGTTCTCGATATCGTTAGGCCAGGCTAGACCGGGGATCGACCGGTTTTCGTCGGCAGTGTACAGACGGGCGAGGGGAAATGGCGTGGGAGGAGTCAATGTCAGACCTCGCCATAGAAAATGTGTTTTCAAATAATAATGCGTGGTACTTTGCAGCATTTTTTACATTTTTGTATGTTTTATATCACAAATGACTCTCTTGATTATACACAATATATAATATAATCTAATGGAGTGAGACTCGATTTATATCGCCGTAGAAGTCAGTTTATATTATTTATATTGCTAATTTATAATGATAGCTTTTGACGTTTTAAATTGTGATTTTTTGTTTTCGTCAATTCGTATCCATTATACTAAGAAAATAATAAAAATCAATGCCATTGTTAAAAATATTTTTATAAGAACATTGACATATTTCTAGTACACGATGTCTTTGCTTAATGTTTTTCAAAATGGAGTTTTTTTTAATGTAGAAATAAAATAGTATTTCGTTAAAACCGTGGCATGATAATAATTGTTCTTATATTCAGTCATTCTATACTTACTTTCAAACATCTTTAGATATAGGTTATATGTATATAATGTCGTTACGGTCAAAACGTTTGTTTGAATTTCGATATTCACCTTTTTGATCGTGTCTACCCTCAAAATGCTACAAGAACTGCTTGCTAGTCAGATGCTTAAACTATCTGTTTCATAGTTATTAACGTTATAAAGAAGATAGGAGTAAGACAAGAATATTTTATAATAAGGTAGCTAATCACAATTGCTAGGCCTCGTTGTTTGAGATCCGATATTATATTCGAGTCTTCGAAATAAAATCCGTTTGAAAAGTGATTTTTTTGTAGCGGGATTAGTTATAAGTGAATACCGAAAATAAAAAAGATGACTGAGCTAGAAGTCTTCCAGAAAATTATATTATAAAGTTTATCAAAATTATAAAATGACATATTTTCACCAGAGAGTAAAAGTAAACAAAAATGATTTTCTCTGTTTAATTTGACTAGCCCTGTTATTTAACCGCACAGTCTTTCTATCTAGTTAGGTACGACAGTTACCACCACACGTTTACATGAAAATGCGTGTTCTAGTGTCTCTTGTGAGCATATCTGGCGATGAATTTGTGCCTCAAATGGCCGAAAACAAACGATTTCTTTTGGGTGTCTTCTATTGTTTCACTAGAAGTACCTCATTTTATTCAAATAAATAACACAATAATATGTTAAAAATGGTAACCAATGTATATTATACTATTATCTTTTGTCAATATTCAAATATAAATAAATATTCGACTCGTTTTTATTTATTTTATAATATAGTGTCAAAGACAAATTGAATATTTTGCATGCATAAATAAAAAAAATATCGCACAGACAAGCGTTTCTAAAACTCACAGCATTACTGTTACCTTTTAGTTGTTAGTATTAAAAAGTTTTAAATTCAACATTTGACAAATATTAAATGATAAATATTTTTTGTATAAAAATATCCTACACGAATTTGTTGTGTATTAACGTACTAAAGCTTGGAAATATTGGGTCGACAAAGGATGGTGTAATCCACCACGTTTTAATGTTGACATTTCTCTGGTCTCTGGTCCTGACGTAGAAAGAATATTTGTTCTTTTGTTTTCATAGGCCAACTAATACAAAGCATACTAATAATATTTTACGTATAAAAATAAAGATATTGTCGAAATATTTTTCTAAAATGTGTCAAAAGGAATGTTGAGTTCTTCAATTGATTTGTCTATTAAATTAAAATATGATATTTTTCAATTTCTCAAATTCACTAAAATAATTTACGTTAATATTTTACTTATACAGGCATAAGCTGTAAGCTGAGATATAGTTTTATCTCGCAGTCGTATAATATTATATTATACAATATGATCCAGGATAATTTCCATCATGCTCAAGAAATACTTTTCATCTAGAAAATTATTATGTCTTCCATCCCATTTAAAATTATATATTTTCTTATTTACATAAATTATGCTAACATAATATCAAAAGTCGACATTATTTACACGTGGAGCCACGACTTATAGTGAGGGCGTGGTGAATTATTTTAAGCGTCTAAGAGTTTATGTAAATTGTACTGTCTTCTTATTTGTTCAAGTCCCCTTGTTGCATGTTGCACACTACACGTCCTTTTATATTAGGATTTGATCCTGTTAAAGCCACTTGAAATATTTTATCATCACAATTATAATGAGTCTATTAACGGTTATAACATTTTCTTTTCGAATGATCACAATAGGTATTAAAAAAATATCATATATTCTAAATAGTAATAATATATATCATCAAGTTTTATTTCAGTTGAGATTTTAATTCAGTTGTATTGATAAATGAATTTAATTCTTAAAATTCGTTCATAATCAAGTATTTCGTATAGTTTCAAGAATTTAAAAATCATTTCATCTTTCATATTTTTTTCTATCATTGTCAAAAAACGTCAATTATGTATTGAATTATTTCCTTGCTGAAATATTACGTTCTTGATTTTAACTATCTTTTCACTTTAACAACACTCAATAACTAACAAACCATTAATTAATCAACTAACAAAATCAAAACAATCCATGTGAAAATAATCTTATAACTAGCATCAATTTTATTTTGGTTTTACTATACGAAAAGCCTGACTGATTTGCAGATTCGTACAGTTATAACAATTTAAATTGTATATAGAAATTCTATCAAGCACCTTCAGTTGATATCATAAAAACCATATGAGTTTATTGTGAATGAAATTTCATTGATATCAAATATTTTTTAGTCAAAATATACTGCGGTAATGAAATAGTTATTTGTTTCACTAATCGTTTTTAATTTAAATTCTTTGTAGTTACAAAAGAATTAAAATGGTGACATTTTCATTATAAACGTAAGCGGAAGCATAAATTTTTCCCATTTTGGCGATCGTGCAGTACATGCTCGGCAATATTATTCAAATTTGATGGCACGTAAATCATACTTGTATTACGGAGGCATGCCACCCCGATGCAGAAGACCGCTGAGCAATTCGATAGACTGGGAGAGAACCGCTCGTATCAGCTGATGGTATTCAGAACAGGTTCTTATAATGGATCGTTGCGGACACATGCCGTCTGCATTGCAAAATATTTTATTTATAAAAATATCTACGAAAGATAAGCAATTCCGGGCGGCTCGATGAATTTTGATTTTGCATTATGTAACAGACATTTTGAGAAGAATTCAGGCCGAATGTCAACATCGAGTATTTTTTTTTTATTTAAAACCTCTACAGACAGTAAGAATTTTAAAGAAAATATTAATGGTCAGAAAAACATTGATTGAATTGGCATTCACTTGGTAGAACTCCATTATAACACGGTGAAAAAAATAACAATGTATTTTATTTCTAAAAAAAATTATGAGATGTAGTGATAGCTATTTCGGCTCACACCTTCGTCAGAACTATAAGGATAGATATAGAAATAGTTCTGACGAAGGAGCGAATTTTGTAGAACTAAAATACATTGCTATTATTTTCACCGTGTCAGAAAAACAGTCATGTGAAATCAATATGGAGTTTTCTTAAAACTATACAAATTTAACTTCTCGTTAAATTTGTATAGTTTAAATCTTCTTTCTTTACTGTTGACAACTATGTTAGATACTTCACAACATCTATAAATATCTTCAAATAATAAAACAATTTTATCATTGTTCTGTCTTCGAAAGAATAATTAGTACTCATCAACTTGTATAGGTTATTAATTACTAAATTAATCACGGTGAAAAAAAAGCAATGTTTTTTAATTCTACAAAACTTTATAAGATATAGTGATAGCTTTTTCGGCTCACGCCTACGTCAGAACTATATGGATAGATATAGAGATTCTAACGAAGGCGTGAGCCGAAATAGCTATCAACTATATTTTGTAAATTTTATAGAACTAAAATACATTGCTATTTTTTCACCGTGTTCTGATGGAGTTGTATCAAGTAAATGCCAATTCAGTCAATAGAAAACTAAAGAATGAGTCGAATTGGTAAAATGCATATTGTTGGGAATTACGATTAAAAAATAATGATATCTTGCGATGGTACTTTTATATAGTTGAATATATTACATAATGTTGATTGTTATGAAACAAACCCATTTAAAAATCTCACGCTTTGTATCTGATAACATCCACTTTTAGATAAAAGAAAATGTCTACGTAGAAATTCTATCGACTAAAAAGTTTGTAGTGAGTTTGAAGCAGCTTCTTGTGTGGCGCCAGAACATGCTTAGAATTTTAAACACCCGAACAGTCTTTCTTGATAAATACTCAGTGAACTTTTGATGTTCTCGTGTGAACGATTTAACAAAGCTGTCCGTAGATGGTTGCCATTGAATTTAAATTAAAACAAGATCAATAAAGCCTTAAATAACGATCGTCAATATGTATTTAAAATGCAGTTAAATAAATGTTTAACTATATGAGATACGCATTGAATATGTATAGGTGATAATTATTCAGTTGCCTGCATTTAATATTTTGCATTGGCGTTTCATCGGAAAGATACATAAACTATATTATAAATTTATTTAATATTGGAATTCGATTATTTATAATATATTCATTCTATATATAAATCGAATGGGTATTTGATATAACACCGGTCTTCCTATGTTTATCATTATTTAGATGAACACAAAAAATTATATTGATAACTTTTTATTCTACGTAGAAATGATAAGGTTAGGTTTCACCAAGTGACTATAACAAAGTTATCAATTTAAATTCATAAAAATCATGACTTTCCTTTAAATTACAGAAAAATATTAAAAATTCAATTTTTTTTAAATAAATACAAGACCTTGTATTCCCTTTACAATCGAACGTTTAAATTTTAGTTAGATGGTCGTTTTTGGCGTAAAAAATCGTTAAATCCAATTCGATATAATTTTTTTATTGTCATTTAATTGTACGCATCAGGATATATTCCGAAAATCACATCTTGTTCCTTGATATCCATATTCATGTTCTTGGGTATACATTTGCTTATCTTTGATTGCATATTAATTTTATCACTATAAGTAAAATATTTCTTTTGCATATTGTCGGTGATTTATTAATATTTTTTAATTTCTTGTTTAATAAGGTTTGTATTTATTCCGTATTTAGTTAAATGTAACTCATTCTTCACCGTAGCATATATTAAAATAACACCTACAGTAGATAGGCATATACACCACTGATAAGGATCAATTTAACTACAATATATAGGTGGCAGCCTAAATTGGCGGTAGGGTATCTACATTTACATAGGTATTACATGAACGCGCCACCTATCTCTAAAGTCTGGGGCGTGATGCCATTTGAATAAAATAATTTGCCGTGAAATGCCAGGTAAATGTGAAATTTTTGATAAGCCAATCTCTCTGAGATTGAAAGGGGGAAAATCTGCATTGCGTAAATGGAAAAGCGTAGGAAATTCACGACAAAAAATTGTTTAAGGCAAATTGGAAGGCTTATCAGTATGTTTGCTTTATAAAGCTTTGAATAATATCTATGTATAGGTAGGTATACACACGTCTCTATAACTCTTAAAGAAATATTTTTTTTGCAATATACATGCATACCATTTATATATTCTAGTGATTTTTTTTCTTAACATAAATTAATGTTGTTTACATATGATTTAATAGGTACATATTTGTAAATCGAATAAGCCAAAACCGTGATGGTAATATTTTGCCAGAAAATCTTTATTAAACGAATAAATAATCTCCAAATAAATATTAAAATCATGTAATTTTAAGAATAAAAATTATTTACGCGGTAATTTAAAAAAGAATTCAATCGTTTTCGATACTAATAATTGTTGAATCCGTTGATAGCGGAATGAAATCCTTTAAAAATTAAACATCATTAACTCCTGACGCGCTAGGATCAAAAGCGCATCAATAGCTTTCCGATCAATATCTGCTTGTAGGCTTTGGGCGCGTTTTCCGCACCCGATGTGTTAACGTAACAGTTCAGTTGTATAATAACACGGTTTTTTATATCTTAAAAACTTTGATTTGCAGGATATCCTTTTGATTTTGGACGAGTCCGATTTAAAAAAGACAACATACGATGCAAAAAATACATTTGGCATAAATTATAAATAAAAAACCCCATTTATATTTTGATGTCAGGTAATTAATATTTGTTGTAAAACCCTTTTAAGAATGACTCATTGACAAGATCATTAATGCAAATTATATCAGGCAATTAGTTAATTATTATTAGGTTAATATTATTAAATTTGTTTTAGCTGCCATTTACTGCTTGCCTTGGGGTGTATGTTTTCCTGTAATTAATAACTTTGGTATATAAACGATGCTAACTGTTTATTGTACGTCAGCTCTGTTACATCCGTGTGATGGAAAGCCTGAAGATGCCGAAAGGCGAAACCCGTTTCGTTAGCGACAAAACGTGTGGAATCTTACAAAGCTGTTGCAATTCCAATTTGATATACATTTGGATTTAATGTAAAGATATTTCGGTTGAAAAATCAATGAAAAATATAGTAGTAACAACGAAGAGTTTTATATTAAGAAAAAATTCAAAACTAAATGAAAGCTAAAGTAGAAAAATCAGATAAAGCATTAATTTTGTTTGAGAATATCATCATGGATCTAATGAAAGAAGTTACGTGCATACCAATGACCGTATTACAAAAGCATACATATGAACATGTGTGGTAAAGGTAGATAATGAAACATAGATAAGTATACTGGGCAGGTAGTATTTGTTTGCGGTCCCTGTTTTAAGACACCCTAGACCCGAACTGAAAGCCAATTTCCGGTTTCCCCTGTCCCTAAAAATGGTTCTTTGCCCCCTTGGTAGTACGAGATTGCACAGCGTCTTTTCGTCTTTTGTAAAGAAATATCTGCGATCATTTCACGAGACAAGCGCGCTCAACATAGGGCGGGAATTTTCAAGCTAACTTATATCGCGTGTTTACAAGCTTATTCGATTATTACTGTTTTCAACAGTTGCAACAACCTCTCACAGGATTCAAAACATGTAACAATATTTAACATTGAATATAAAAGCTCGAAAACTATCAGTCAACCATACAATTTTAATGAAAAATTCGCTTTATAATTTATTTTATGCACAATTTAAACCTTCCACAATCACGTTCATAAAAGTTAAATACTACATATAGTATATTCAACATAAACAGTCTAATATCAATATAAAACTGCATATTTAATAAAATTTCGGCAAAAAATACATCAGCAGAGCTGTACCAACTGTCGTTTTCTATTTATTATTTGAAATTATAATACAATACTAATAACAAGCTTAATAACTTGTTGACAAATGATTCAAGCCAACACGAAAAGTGGAACGCTGGGCTTATCAAAGCGATACACATTGAAAAATTTAATGCATAATTGATCGCTTTTGGTGTAAAACAACAAAATATTTTCCACGAGCGAACTTTTTTTAGCATCCACTTTAAAGCGGAATCGCGGCATAAGGTAGCAATACAGCGGTAATTTTAGTATCAATAAAATGAGCCAGTTAAAACCTATTACTCTTTCTTAACGATCGTAAAGAAAATTGTTTATATGACGAGGCAAAGTCGATGTCTTGGGCCGCTTGTAGGAAGTGTAACGTGAAATAAATTTGTATTATCTCGGAATGGGGAATGTCGCCGGCAGTATATTATATGTTGATATGTAAATACATTGTAAACAAGTGTTGAGGACGCATGATTTATGTGTTTGTTGACTCCGTTGAGCGTTCTTATATTGGTTTCAAGTTATTCCTGTCTGGTAACACGTAAAATCTCCGCTGGTCTCTGGACTCATAAATTACCATTTTTAATACACTATGATAGAATTTAATTTAATTGTTATTGTTTGAATATTCAATAAGAATAGATAAAACATACAACGCAATTTCTCATTATGATCGAATTCTGTAAAGCAAATAACCATAATGGAGACTAATTATTTAATATACAATTAATTTTATATGTAGGTAAGGAACTATTGAACTTATCATCACTTCTATTTTATATTTTCTTTCTAAAAACATATGTGTATCAACAAAAAAACCTTTGTGCCTGATTGAGTTAAATTCTCAAAAGTGTAATTAAAGGAAAGTTATTTAATCTTAAAATATTTGATAGACGGTAGATTGATCTCATTCGATTATTGTGTTAAAAATTACTTTGTAAATTTTAATTGTAATTATAGTTTTAAAAAAATCAAAATATTTCAACATTTATTAAACAAATACTTTTATAGATGTGTCTTAACGTTATCGATAAATGGTATCGAAAAACGATCATTTTTTTTCAGAACTTTCTAACACAGACTGTATTATATAATTCGTGAAGTGATAGAGGAATAAAGTAATAAAAGAAAAAAATTACCATTTATAATAGCTCTTTAATTGTATGCAAAACAACATTTTATCTATTGTTAATTGTATAATTAAAAGAGTAATGAAAACATTTTCAATTAGTATGTTAGCATAATAAAAATAATTATGTTCCCCGGATGTGAGCCGCGGAATTTCGACTCTTACCTTACTTCGCACATTAATACCACCATAAAATTAAAAACATTCATTTTACTTCAGCGTTAGAAAATAATTTAGCTGTAAAAGAAGACAATTATTCAAAATTTTATGAATATCATCCATAAGTTTTTCCGAAATGCTGTTTATGTTTGTTTTGTCATAAATTACAGTCCATCGTTAAGCACAACGTAAATATCAAGAATAACGTATTTATTCTGTTACAAACCACATTTTATTAACGTTAACCTTCTTAAAAATATCTACATAGAAGATGTTTTGCACCGATGTATCGGTATCGAAATCCAAGTATTGTCGAATCCTGAAAATATTTCAAGTAATAATACAATCCTAATTACACATAATTATAATTTATATATGTAGAAGTGTTTTATGGTGAGAATTAATATTGCTATTACCACCCGCACCTCATTATTCTGCCGGAATATATTTTGCATTTCTTTTAATTGGGTTGCAAATTCTAAGAATATTTTAATGAATAAATATTTATTGAATGTGCCTACTTATTTACTAGTTTAATGGTTCGATTGTATGAAAAATCAGTGTTCAATATAAATTTTAAGATATTATAAAAAATTGCATGGATCTTCGTCCGATATCCGGATGAATTGTTATCCGGGCAGGCTTTCCGGTATGTATTTACGAGTAATCACAATTTTACGATTGGTATCTGCCTCTAGTAAGACAATAAAATGACGCGAATGACGCAGAATGCGCTTGAAGGCGTTTGTCGTAGGAAAGGTCAGTTTTTTACAGTGCCCGATACCTTCTTTTTTCAGCAATAAAACCAAGTCTCCGGTTTTACGGCGCAATTTGGTTGTTAATGTGGCGATGCTTTTGTTGTTAAATTACATTATAAAACGATGATAAAAACGGTTTATGAGCTCGCGTGGGAGGCAAATTTAATAGCTCCCATTAGATGTACCGCTTCATTATAGTGCGTGATTCATTTTTTTCTTTTTTTATTACGCTATTGACACTTAAAATCTAAACTGTGGTTTTATTTACACATAAACAATCCATTCGGGATATATATTGGCAATGAATTGGATGTTTACTGCTCATTTACGATACCATTGTTGAATGATTTAGGTACTTATCATATTCCACGTGATTTTTTGCGTGCAATTTAACTGCTTTGCGAGGGCATGAACATTTTATTTTATTCATATTTTATTTATGATCGCCCAAAGTAAACAGACACGAGACAAATTAAAGCGGAAAAAAATGTAGAACTGAATAATTATTTTTATAACGAATTTAAATTATCAACAATCTATTTCATTTTATGTTCATTATTAAAACATAATGAGGGCGTAAGCAGAAATATCTATCAACAATAGATTTTAAAAATATTGTATAACTAAAATACATTGCTATTTTTCACCGTATCATAATGGCGCTACCAAATAAATGCCAATTCAAAATTCAATCAATAAATTAAAGCATGTTTTCATGCAAAATTAACGGTCGGGTATTATTGAAATTATGTACTTTTTTACAAATATTCGCACATCAAATTCAATTCATAAGGTCAAATATAAAGTTTTCAGATCGTAATAAAAGTGTTTTTTTTATGTAAAAATTAGAACCGTTATCAAGTATATTGATCTGAAGCTCATTTACAAATACAACGTTTTAATCGTTTTTTTTTTATTATTATTTCAGGAACCTTATATGAAAATATAAAATTACCGACTACTAGGTCTTCATCATGGATAAAGCGAAATTCAAAAGATCATTTTGAGGTAAGTTTTTTTTTAATATTAAATTAGAACGGAATTAAATACGGGTAAATATTTATCATATTTGATATTAAAGGGAGCTTAAGAAATGGAGTTCCACCAATATATTTCCAATTATTTGTATCACGAATGTCTCTCGAATGTGAAGGAATAATTTGGTTTTTTTTTTATGTTACGAAAAAGCTGTAAAATAGTTGTAATAAGGCCCAATCTGAAAATTCCCGAAATAAGTAAAAAGTGCCTCAATTTGATTATGTAACGACACAAAATTTTGTAAGAAAAACAGTCATTGAAGTTAAGACACGAAATGCCTTATAATATGCCAATGAACTCTGTGAAAATAAGTTGAGATTCAGAGTTACCGGGCGTGGCTGCCAGACTTCCTCCCCTCGGTGTTCCAACATGGCTCCCGTATTCTAGCCCCCCCTCTCCCAAAAACGAGAGGCCTAAAATATGCACCCCAAAATACATGTACCTCGGTACCATAGCAACCACAGAGATGCATAATAATTACAAAGCCTCACGTTCAAAAGCTTGTTATCTCTTTCTGTTGCGTTGTAAGTATGCGAGAAAGCATATCTAGCGCCCGACTACGAATGTATTATTGTTGTCTCGTTTTTTCGCATAAGAGAAATGCCCCCGGCGAGTTTCTCTTGAAAATCGTTTTGTGAGATATAGAAAGGTCGAACCGGAAGAACGAGTTTTTTTGGTGCTGGTCCACGATTGTGATAAAAAAGTATACGGTGACCAAAAAATAAATTTGAATCAAAAACACACTTGAAAGATAAATGCTTTATGAATAAAATATTTTTTGTATTTTATGGACAATAAAGGCGTTAAATGAATGTTAAAATTTTTAATTCACAAAAATATTATTAAAAACCCGAATAATATACTTAATTGCCGAATAAATTCGACTTTTAAATGGATTCGACTTCTAGTATTGGATATAATAATATATTAAAAATTCTTATGATTAACGGCTAAGGGAATTATTAAATAGCAAAATACTACCAGGATTATTAATGTAATAACAAAAATCCTTCATTTTTAAATTTCATTAACACTTTTTTTTATTCACATTAATGAACTTATTTAATTTAAGAAGTACTTATATAAATTTAATTATAAATATAATCTACACCTGGTTTGTTCTAGTGAGATTGCGATCTTATATTCCAGTATGAATTTAAACAAGTAAGTATCGTACTAGAATGTGTAATGGAAAATAATTAAACATAAATAATACTATAAATCTTTCGCCTTAAATCGTCGATACATATAAATTTTATATTTAAAATTAAGATAATTGAAATCGAAAAGTTAATGCATATACAATATATATAAGAGATACTAAATGGGTATACAAAACATTCAATACAACATATGATTATTTAACAAAGATTTATTTTATTTTATTAAAGCTTGTCATATTTTCAATTTAAATTATATGTTTTTAAATATAAATATATTATAGTACATAAAAAAAAATATTATAATATGTTGCAAATTTATTTTGCAAAGTTTCAGCTCATTGTCGCTAGAGCGTGCATTTTTGAGACAAATAATCGTAAATAAATTCATAGAAAAACTCATAATTACACTGTACTATGATAGAATTATGAAATGAAAAAATAATAAGATTTACTCACCGATTATTCAATCAAGTATAAGTAATTGATTGATATCTTGTAATAGTACAGATACTCGTTTGGTTTTTATGATGTAATTGTGTGGTGTAGATATTTGACTGTCACTTCACATTTTAAATGGCTATATAGTTATTTGATACGCATAACTAAATTAATCCCTGTGTTATTGGTCACATGTAATTCTTTAAGGAGTGTTTAATAACCTTCACTGATAGCAGCGTTAAACTAAATGATCTAAAAATGCAGTCATACCCAGGATATGTTTTGTTAAAAATTAGAAAGTTGGTAAAAAAGAAATAACGATAGGCTAAAATCGAAGGGCTAAGATTTAAGCTCATTGAATATGAAAAATCGCTTTCTCTTTTATTGCTACCTTTGGTGGAAACGCAAACTCAACTTTTTAAAGTGCGTTCTTATATGCGTGGCAGTTTCAATCGAAATAGTTCTTACAAATAATTTTAATATTTTCGAAATTACGCTTCTAACAATAAATTATCGACACACAAAATCGAATGTACATTCATTAATTCCAAAACTCTTTCAAGATAAAAAAAATATGTTTAAAAAAAAAACTTATCGTTTTGGAGGAATCTAGTGCTTAAATATTGTTTTTATATTTTGAAATATTAATTCATATAATCTGATAAAAAAATATGTACTCTTAAGCTTATTCAAAAAAATACCTTTTACATGCTATTCATCTGCTAGACATATATTTTTTTTAAATTTGAATTGTTACAACTTTGTACGATTCCATATGTCTTATCACAAACGACCCGGGTTTCGCCCTTCGGCATCTTCAGGTATTCCATCGCACGGATGCAACAGAACTGACTAATATATTTTTTTATTTCATAAGCTGAATCGTGGATTATTTCTTCGCTATTTGGTAACGTAATGAGTCAATAACAATTATTTGTATATGTATACCATTAATCACAATCAATCAATTTATAGCTAACACTTACAATTTTTAAATTTGCTTGACATTCTTTTGATACGGCATTTAACCAAGGTGATATCTTATATTTATAATTGCAAAAAAATGTTATATTTAATGTTATATAAACTGTATGAAAACAATATCCAGTAAATGTTTATTGCTTCGCTTAAAACTATTCTTTTTATTGCGTGTAATAAGATATTTTTTTGTTGACTTTGATAGTATATTTTTATTGGTTGCCAATGCTTTTTTCATTTGTTGCAGGCATTTTATTGGAATCATGAAATCTTTGCCATGATCATGCGAATGCTTTGCAGCCCATTAATTGTATTGTGTAACACAAGGAAGTAAATTGAAAAACTTTCCCTTCCTTATGTCACCAAAACAGTTTAACCCTTTTCGAATAACAAAAGCATCGAACTTCAAAGTTTGTTGCCTTATGAACAAAGTTTTACGATTCAAAATTTTACTATGGGAGCAATATACAGACAATATTTCTAATTTCAAATTCATGCATTTGTTGTATGGTATAATTCTTTTAATATTGTTTTCCTTACAACTAATTTTTAAGTGACATCGGTATAAAACTTTAAATTAACATCGCATATTTAAAACTCATTTTACTAACTACTTGTCTGTTAACACCAATTTTTTCATTGATTAAAAGTGGATTCAATGTGAAATTTAATTAAAAATATTATATTAAATTGTGATATAATTTAACACTATTTTACTGAAAATTTATGTTTAATTATAATGTTTTTTGAAAATTCACTAATTCCTTTTTTTATTGTTTAATATTTTTAAAGCAGATCTTAAAAGTGTTAACTGTGTTATACATATTTTTTTTCAGAACAAAATAATATATTAACTCTGAATCAATGAAACACAAAAAGAAGTGCAAAACGTTTATTTTTTTCAAATATTATAAAACATTACTAATTCATTAATAGCTACTGTGTCATAAAATTAAACAGTATTTATTATTATATGTTAATTACATATACACTCAAATAAAAAAACACATTATAATTTATTGTAGCTTATTGCATCATTCATTTTTAAATTTTCACATTACAATTTTAATAGTGATACTAAAATCCTTTATAGTAAATTTATGCAAATTTAACAGTTTAAAATTAATATAAAGTTCCAAGTGATTATGTTTTATTACAGTTGATTTATTCAATATGCTTATGATTGTTTTCATTATATACATGTGTGTAAATACTATACAATGGTAAAAGTATAAACAAAATATCGATAGGTAGAGATGTGAAGTGCTGTGAAAGTGTCTCTCGCTGTATAGTGCCATATTCTGTTACGTATACTGAAGGTATACCGGAAAGATAAGCACTCAGGATACATTCAGTATACGTACAGAAAGTGGAACGCAATCTTCTTATCTTCATCTCCATTGAATCGACGCACCGTGTCGCGTGCTTTTGAGAATGTCACACCTGAAAATATAACGACAGACTTCAATGAAGGCAATCTCCCGAAAAAACGCCATAACAGAAACGCTCCGAACTTCTACTCTGCTCGCCTGATACATTGTGAATTCTGAAATCAAAAGAAACAAAAAATATTAGTTTGTCACTTATTTTTGTTATTAAAAACACTGTTATAATTTATTGTTTAATATTTATTCACAATAAAATATTTTATTTTTAAGATTTGCGAAACTATAAAAACAATATTTCTTTAGAGTTAGTTCATAAAATTGTTTATTTGTTTTAGTATACAATGTGGAAATTGGTAGTGATTTTTTTTTGTTTAGAAAGAGTATGAAAACGATTCGGGGTAGATGACTCCCAAAGGTACAATTGGTTCGGAGTTATAAAATAAAACATTCGATTTACGGCGCACTCGGGAGCTATACTGAAACACTGGATGCGACGAGAAGCGCCTATCTCTCCTATGAAGCTTTTTGCCGACTAGCGCTGAGTCGAGACTCGAAGCTTTTCGTGCGAGGGTGAAAGCTCGCAGTGCGCAGAAGCCACCTGTAATGGTATAGTACAGAGTAGTGTAAACATAGGTGCATTGCTGACTTTTTTAAGTTGCGCGCTCGCTACCCCTCTGTTTTCTAGACAAAATACTCGATTAGGAAAAATCCTGCCCGTGCATCATTATTTATCATTAACTCGAATGATATCAAGAGGATATAATAGGGGAAATATTGGCATATCTTTGTTAGCTAAATAGGGTACCAAACAAAATGAATGCTGAATTAAAATATTAAATATTTATTTATTAGTTATTGTATTTTGCAGATATTTGCAAATATCATTATATTTATATAATCAAGTTTCTTAATGCGTATTTGAATGTATAGAAATAATTGATTTTTGATGAATTAACATGATTTTTTTTGTATTTGTTAAATAAATTGTTTAACATTTTAAAATATATTCAAAACATTTTTAGAATCGATTCAAGGACTAAATTCGTGTTTAAATACCATTATCTTCATTATGCTTACTTAATTTATATTTTGTACGCGAGATATTATGGGCGATAGTATTTTGCGGCAGCGGTATTATATTTCCGCTACACTTTGTGCGTTGGGAGGGTTGTTCCCAATTTTTGCATCAATTGCAAATCGGTTTCTGTCCGACCTTTTGTATAGTTTGGCGTGCGTTAGCTAGCGGGCGGGTGTGCGTGAATGGCGAAAACCCGATACGGCACGTAGTGGTAAGATTGTGAGCTCCCCGGGTGCCGGAAGGGTCGGCGCAGGAATCAGATATCTTGCAGAGAAAGTGCGGGAATAATGCGAATGGCGCCGGGTGCCAGGGCCAGATTGCAGACGTCGATAGGGGTTTCTAATTTAAATTTTGATGCTATCGTCCGACAACGCGAAAAAATCGTTATTGCCCAAGTGGAAAAGTTTAAATTAGCCAACTTTGTTTCGCGCCGAAATAGGAAATGATGCGGAGAAAACTTTTAGCTTTGGGTTTGAGACTTATTTTGAACTGAAAGACGAGAGCGAACGAAAGATAATCTTCTAAAAACAAAATGAAATACAGTTTCCATGTAAATTACGCCGTATCTTTGAATACGGAGTAATTTGAGTAAAAATTGTCAACTGAATTTGTAATTATAATAGTGTTTATTGAAAATCATTTAATTGTTTTCTTTTTATTTTTAATTTTCATTATAATAGATTTATATAGATAGAGAAATTGATAGGTATGATAATTTCTGATGCATAATTTCTAGAGATAACTAATTCAAATATATTTTTATCAATACGTTAATCTTAATCATCGAAACACACATACAGCAAATCATTTTACATTAATGGCTCTTACATTATATCAGTCTATCATGTAAATCAAATATATACAGAAAATTGAATATTCATTTAAATATCTTTCAAAATGTAATATAAAAACTATTATGAACAGTGAAGCTCATATACGCAGCACCTTAGGGCTGTTGTCCTCTTTATGGCGTATCTTTTCATTTGCAATTCTCACCCCTGTGTTAGGTGCATAAATTTGCGAATCTTGTTCAAGAAGGGGTTTGCCAATTTTATTTTTGACCAATCCAGTAACACAGATTCGCAAAATGAAAAAAATATAACATTTCTATTGGATTTTACGAAATTACAAAACATAAAGTATTTCAGCTGTATTGTTTTGTTTGTGATTTATTGTCAGAAGTTTTTTTACTTCGTTTTTAATGTATAGAGACAAATGATGGTAGAGGTATGCACAAATGAATCACGAACCTTTTTCGGTTAAAAAAGGACAAAAGTACAACAATGAAGCTTTGGTTTAAGTCCGTGTGAAAGCACACCGTGAATGTACTAGTGTGCATTACACAGAAGTACCTACAAGGCGAGGGATATTAAAACAGTTATTTATGACGTTGACAGTTTCTGTTTACAGCGCAGGGTCAAATTGGAATCGTTTTCAATAAAGTTTATTAAGAATTATTGATATTGTTAACGAATGTCGAATTGGATATATTTTATCAATACATAAAGTTTAACAATAAAAGATCTTTCGTGGTGGCTTTAATGAAACATTATGACGTTTTTTATCATTGGAAACCGTTATTTTATGTAATTATTTCCTTGAGTGAAAGTCATACTATATTTTACCTTTAAACTCACAGATGAACGTTGAAGATTTTTTTTGTCAAAGATTAAGAAATGTTTTTGTAACAAGATATATTGGATCGTTGAGTGTTTCCATGTTTAATTATAAAGATAAATACAGCAAAGCATATTCATAGCATTACCATTGAAGATAGAAAAATGTTTAAATTCACTGATAATGCATGGAGCGGAAAAGTGATGGGTTTCGATTTGGAAGCTCCGCAGCTATTAATTTCATTTTTTGACGTTTACGAGTGCAACGTAAGCACCGCCGAGGGGAAAAGAGTGCGGTAGTGGGAGGGGGGAGGAAATGAATCGAAAGAGGGGGATATCCTAACGCACAAGTGCAGAGAAAGCACCCATTCAGCTTAGTCATTCGCACGTGTGTGCGTAAAACGAAATCACATAGCAAATTACATAAAATTATTACCTTACTGGAAAAGAGTTGAATCTCGGCATTCATCTAGATACACTCGAACACAAACTCTATCATTTGTTACCTGAAACAGAGTAAAATGGTCATGTAAATATCTCTCGGAGTAAGATAATACCGGTGAATTAAAACGACATGGGCAAAAAAACATTTCAGTCTATATGACAATTTCTTGTAATTTTCTGTAGCCGGGACGAACAGCGGATATGTATCTTAATGATTTAGATTTTTTACACTTGCTTTCAAAATATAAAAGAATTTACCTATGATGGATATCAATAGCTACTGAAATAGACATTTAAATGTATGGTTAGTACAAATAGACACTTACCTGAGAAGAGGAAAAACATCTTTAGTTGGATTTGTAATACGAGATATTTCGCCGGTAAATGTGGAATCCTATGTAACACAAAGATGTGGTTAACTTTTGTACATCATGTAAAGCGTTTGTGCCAGAAATTGTGTGAAATGAATTCTCGTTTGAGTTGTGTTGTTAGTATTGTGAACATGAGCTTAGTTGCGCTAGAGGCGTCTATTCTGAGAGGACGTGTTATCGTGCAAGGCGTCCAGGGGCGTCTGTCGGTCTCCCGCGCTCGCCAAACTCGACGGCGTCGCGGCGCCTCCCCCTCCCTCTCCCCCGCCGCACCACCCTACGGGAGGAAAAGGGAAAGCTTCACGATCTCGCTTCCAGTCCCCAAATTTTATATCTCGCGCTATTCCCACAGTAAAGGCTTTGATATCAAACCGCCACGCGACCACTTTCTCTTCACACTCTATACTAATTCTCCGGCCAGAAAAGAGACAGAAGTTTTCTATTCAAATTAGGCACTTATCAAAACTTTACCATGAAAAATATTTATATTAAAATTTTGTATATGCAGCGAGCGGCTGCAGAATTTTTAGGTTGCGTAGTGTTGGTGAGATATTTAATTTAGGGATTTTTTCCCCATCTTGTCTGCTTCTTATCTTTCGTTTTGTATTTTCGTTAATAAACAAGTCGGTCCTAACCTGATAAAGATTGGTGGCTGTGCATTTGACAGGTCACGCCGCTGTCGACTCGAAGGCGATGAGAAAATACAACGTGTCTTCAAAAAAGCGCGTTTTCGAATGAGTTCGCGCCCCGAAACGTGCGACTCGGTCCTGAAATCATCATAAATCATTAATAAATACTAAATTACATTTCACGAATGCTACGAAAAGACTGCTTCGCAATTCGTTAGCCTTTTTATGCAAGGTGAGCTCAATCTCAGCTGGGACTTTGGTTGTCAATCATTTCGAAACAAAAACGTTTGACGAAGTGGCGACAGATGTCACTAGCAAACGAGACCTCTGCTAAATAACCAGAATTATTTTGGACTTCATGAATGCAGTCAGAAGTTTCACGACATGATTTAACGTATCTTTTTAACCATTTACAAGCTATAGTAAATAATCATAAGTAGATTAAAATTCACTCATTAACAAATATTCAACTAAAACAAATTTTGTTTTAGATATTGCTTTCTTATAATTTAAACAGGAATGAAAAATAACGGCAGAGAAAACAAGATTTATATTTGTGAGCGAGTTCTTTTGAGTTCAATAATTAATTCTTAAAAGAAAATATTTTTAACAATTTATTAATTGTATTATAAAAAATTACATACCGTTATGGGATGTTAATTAACAATTTGATTAAGAATATCATTTCATTTTTTTGGAATAAATGAATTAATCCCCCTTGAAATTTAAAAAAATATATTTTGCAATCTTTTTAAATGGATACTACTAGTCTTCTAATATATTTTATAAATTTAATTTGGATAGGTATATAACCCTTTTTTAATTACGTGTTGAATGTAATAGAACAATTTTATTCACGTAAGACTTCTGTTGGATTTTTATATTCCAATTGGAATAATTCGTGATGATAAACATCATTATAGTTTGATTTACAGAATGGGCGTTGAAATTTCAATGATTTTTTTCTTTCACAAAACGTATTATTGTATTATATTTCTTTAATTTACTTAATGACTTAATGGTTACATAGGTAAAGAGTAGGTATTTAGAGAGAAAACAACTTTCCGACGGTAACTAAGAGATCACCGTACTCACTCAGTACTAAACTGTGAACATTATTTACTTATATATAGACATAGTAAATGAATCAATTTGGCTTAAATGTCTTTTATTTATAAATTTTAAAATAATTTACAAAAATAAAGCAGGTATTTGGTACATCTTATTATTAATATGAGCTTTGTATTCTTGTATTGAAATGGAAAGTACGGTACATACATAATTATCAAGCCAATTTAATTCTGTTATATTTGGGAAACTATATTTTATTTCTATCGTCTCATTAACTGCTTCCAAATAAATGTTTTGCTAAGACAATACATAATAATCTAAGAATATAATGTCAGAGCTATATATCTAAATGTTACTATACCTTCATTTTTTCCATGTGAATATTATCAAATTACAAAAATCAAAACAAAATATATGCAGAAAATACGGTGTTGACAAATGATGAGAGCTTTTGTAATTGAAAATAGCTTAATTTTCTTCATTTTATTATATCAAAATAATTAAGAATATTTTATTATATATTCTAAAAGATAACTAATATTGGTGATTTGACTATTTTTTATTTCAATGAAAAATAAATCATACATGTTGTTTAATGTTACACGTGAAGTTATTTACATATTTAAAAGTCTAATTAATTAGGTATTAAAAAAAATATATGCTTTATTTTCTTAAAAAAAATATTGTTTATATTTATATATTTTTAATTAATGATGAATCAATAAATTGAACACGATATTTAATATACGATATGAATAGTTCGTTAAATAAAGACGTACCAGCTATAATTTACTTACAGGAAGTTGTTATATGGAAGGTTAATTTTCACATTGAAAAACAATATAGTCAAACACTTCACTTTGAATTTTCTTTTACTTATATCACGTGGTAAGAGGAGTGAGGCCTAATTTTCCGGCGCGGCCGTCGCGTGGAAGGTAATGTGGAGCCACGATGGCCGCTTTGAAATCAACTAACAAAAAATAATGCCGAAAGCGTCGTGGCGGCTTTGTGTCGGAATCATTCATTGGTGGACAGATGATCAGAATGGCCGCGAGTGTCTCCCCTCGACTATTGAGCTTTTAAAAAGCTAAACAGCTGGGACATATTGTATTCATGTAGGGTACTCGTTTTTACGCTGTCGATCCGTGGGACGCGTGTGGGACTGTGTATTCACGCACAACTACAAGGACAAAATTCAAATCGAATTCTTTAAAAATTCCATGCTTCACGTACGTAATCGTTTGCGTTTGTATTATATGAACAGAATTATTAGGGGTTTCCAAAGTGTTTAGAAATTATTTGTTATTAACATATTGAATTTGACAAATACACGCGAATAATACGTTTCTTCTAAGAAGTATCAATTAATTTTTTTTTTAATGTTAACAGGAGATATAATATTCATCATATTTGTTTAAAAACATCGTTATTGGTACCTAACCTAAGCAATTCAGTCCAATGTCTATAATAATTTTAATGTATTATTTATTGTACTTCATGTACATTAATATATAATAATTAGAACAACATAACCGATTACCAAATATTAAAATTCATTCCACGTTTCTTTCCTATAATATTATTCTACCAATATGGAACATTTAACAGAGCTATATTTTTACAGCTAATGTTTTTCGAATTAAAAAAATACAATGAAGCTTCTGTAAAAAATATTAATACAAAAGACTGCAATTTGCTCAGTATTTTTAAAGGAGTTTACACTTAAATTGAATAATCTGATCAAATTTGCATCTATTTGATATAATGTATTTCAAAACGTGATGTCGAAAAAAAACAATTTGCATGGTCATTAAAGCAATAGTTTTGTAAAATTGTTATTGACACTTAGGTTACAAATCGCTGAAAAAAAGTGATTTTTCCGTTAGTTAAAGATTATTTTTTATACATGAGATTTAGGAAATTTCTTCTAAATAAATTAATTTTAATGTGCCTACAATGAGCCGTGTCAATTATTTATTCTTTAAAATATTTACTATCAGCTGTTTTTACTAAGTAATACAACTCAATTTTATATTACAAATTTTGTCCCAGTGTTATACAGATCAGATATTTAATATTAACACCATATCTTCAACCAATGGTATTGTGCGATTATAATCTAAAAACATCATTGGGTATCTGCTGATTTATTCAACCTAACATAATCATATACTGTATGTGTATGTGTTAATATTTGATGATGAAAGTCATATGCCAGGATCTAAACGGGATTTTGATTGTTGAAAGTGTCACTTCTCCCGTCATCCTATTGAAATTCGATACGCCAAGGATCAAACCCACATAATATGTTTGGCTCAATTCTTTTTGAAATATCATATATTACACACCTAGATCATAGAGACAAAATTATGCGGAGAATTTTCACGAAAAATGTGTGTTCGAAACAAGTCTCCTTGTGTGAAAAAAAGTGAGAAAATAGTCTCAAAAACAAAAACTATAAAATCCTTTTAAACTCCTTTAATATTTCAAAATGAAATGGATTGTTTTTAATCAGCCAATAAAATTATTTTACTTAGTCTCCTAAATTCTATAATAAAAATTCAGTAGGAACCGTAATGTTCTATGAAGAGAAATAGAAAGGACAATATACATTTTTTTTTAATAATATATATTATTTTTTAAAGCTATCTTTTGTTATCTATACGTCTACGTATATCTTTAAATAAGCTAAAAAAATTATAAAATATTCAACATGTGTTATCAGTATTTTTTTTTTTGCTGTTACGAATTACTAGTATCACTAAAATTGTCATTAATTGCCTAGATTCAAATATGCACGAGTTCATTTTTTTTTTAAATATAATTGTTGAATAGAAAATATCTAAAATAATTTAAATATTTAAACTCTTTCAAATTGAAAAAACAATCATGGAGTGCTACACTCCCCAAGTTTGTATATTATGACGCAAGCGTAAGATTTTTAAATCAATGCTTCACCGGTGACGAACTATTGTACAATTTGTTTTTTTTATGCCTTATCGAGTGTTTGCATGCAGTAATATTTCATTGCGTAGACGCAAAACCGGGCGGTTCTTCTACCGCAGTCATCATTTTTATTGTTTGACAACTAACCGTTATTTTTATGTTAAGTTTTATAATCTTGTTTGTCAAATTGTGAGGTCGTAAAATGTTTAAAAGGTGAAACGAAATGGTTTCGATTATAAAGCGGTAGACCGCGAGGAATTCTTTTTCCGGATACTATAATATTATTTTATGGCCGAAATGGCAAAGTTTTAATTATAACCAATAGTTGCTTTTTTAATACATGAGACCCACAATCAGTTTCCTAATAAATATTTATAAAACCTGTATACAATTTTAAGTCTTATAACTAGGTATCGAAATCATGAACATGTTCTGAAATCGATTTAATTTTATATGTTTATGTGTTATTTGTGTATCTTTCAACAACTGGTCCCAATTCTTTCATAAAATTATATCAGAAATAACTTAGTCATTAATTAATTTAAGAAGGCTTTGTCGCTGCAAAGAATTTTAAAGTAACGTGTAAATGTATTTTAAACTTTATTCATGTCTATGTGCTCTTATTGACTTGAACAACTGCACGACTCAAGCTGAAAGTTGTATTTACTATTGCCTTCATAACTAAATTAATTTTATTTGTACCAAGCACAGCTTATGATATTTCAACTGTAATCTATTGTCCAAATAAGATGGACATTCAATGTTTTTTTTTGTTTCGATTTGATATATATGAAAACTTTTTGGTAAAAAAGGGACGAAAGAAAACGCAGTCGTTTTAGTCATGATATAATAAGTTTTGGTACGAGACTAAGTGCCCAAAGCACGACATTCGAATAAATTTGAATGTCTACTATGCCGAGACGCGTTTTGGGATCAAGTATGGAGTTGACTATATTATTCTGTTTCTGTTTTCCGCTAAGCATCCGTCTGTGGACGAAAAGGATGAACAGAAGGGTAGTCCGATTGATGGATGGGTGACGGGTATATGGTGGTCGATATGTTTATAGGACTACGTGAGGATGTGTGTAGAGCTGTTACCATTTAGTGAAATGATAGTGTTTGTGTACAGAACACGTTTGTACAAAAGTAAGAGAACTGCTTCGGAATGAAACTGGTTTTTCTACAATATATTTTTATAGGCTGTAAAGTTTTTATGGATGACGTAACAATTATCAGCGATTGATGACATTTAATGTATTTTTTTCAAACTTTACTCATAGCTGCTTTTTAATTTATTTTTACTTGTTTTCACAGATTTTTTTGTTGAAAATTCCCTTAATTACTATCATGTATATATGAATAAATATATCCCACAAGATGGTTACTTTCACATGATATTTCTAATAACAATGCTTGATTTCCGCGTTTATTATTTTAATTAAAAGTTACATTTATTAAATAAAAGTCTTCTATAATATATCTCTATAGTCAGTTCTGTTGCATCCGTGTGATAAAATGTCTGAAGATGCCGAAAGGCGAAACCCGGGTCGTTAGTGACAAAATATGTGGAATCGTACAACGTTATAACAATTTAAATTTAAAAGCCTTTAATTCATTATTTTTCTTTCCACAAAAATGCGTTCGAAAAATGTGACAAGACAGGTAATGTACAAAAAAAATATATATAGTATTAATTCATGATTTCATTAACTTTTATGAAATAGTAGAATATTTGTAATGAAATAGCAATACAAATGAAATTTCAACAAAGCTTTCTTAAGAAGTAATTTAAAAAACTAAATATTTATGTAATAAAATTCGTATTGAAATAAATTATCAATTAATAAATTATATTATCATAACACTCTTGAAAATAAATATACATATAAAAAAGAATAATATTTTGTATCATTTATTTTTAGGCCATCCTTTTAAAGATACCATATGTTTCAGTGTCCTTGGCCTTGCCTCTGGTGACTTGTGGCTACTGTAATCATGTCAATGACCTCTAAGTGATAACGCTTTCACCGACAGGCTATCTTCATAAACAAAATATTTTCTTCTACACCTCAGCGGCGTCGTAATTGATTTTTGAAAAAACAAACAGAATTATTTTACATAGCTGCAGCTTCAAAACCAATTATAAACTAAATTTAGTTTTAAAGGAAACCAGAATATATTAAAAAAAAAATCTTTTTACATATTCATTGATAATTTTAATTTATCATACTTAAATTTAAGTTAAAATAAATTTTATCACTAAAAATACGTATGCTACATTATTTTCGGTGGCAATAGTGACCTCATTATAAAAACCTATTATATTGCCATAAATAAGCTGAATTACGATGTTTGAGATGCCGAAGATTCTGTCCCATCAATCCGATCGTAAAAATTTAGAGTTAAGCTAATCTCTTGTCCGATGTAACCCAATTGTCATTTTAATATCCCTTTCTAAAAAGCTGTTATTAGCAACAGCGTAAAAAGCTTCTATTCAGAAAAAAATTATT
Source organism: Himalopsyche japonica (assembly GCA_028555115.1). Taxonomy (NCBI): domain Eukaryota; kingdom Metazoa; phylum Arthropoda; class Insecta; order Trichoptera; family Rhyacophilidae; genus Himalopsyche; species Himalopsyche japonica. Next base: position 1,709,451 of record JAHFWJ010000461.1, read on the forward strand.
AAGAGTTTATATAATTTTCATTGTGCGCGGACATTGTAATGCATAGTTAAATGCATAAGAACGATTTCGATTTATTTATTTTTCATTCAATTTACTTTCTCATGACAAACTCATATAGCAATACATAATAGCCGTTTGTGTGGCTAGTTATTTCAGTAAATATTTATTTAAAAATAAGCTTTCAGCGTGCCTAGTCGTTCTCCCATAAAAACTTATATTTATTACTGCAAAGAGAAATCCAAAGAATTTTAAATTTACTGGTAATTTCACAGAATGTTATGTGCGATAACCACGAGGTAAATGTACAGTATGATAAATGTATGTAAACATTGAACAATGTACCACCAGTTCATCCAACTTTTTAGCGGTGGACAACCACACGCTTTTTAAGTAGTTATACAAATCATTATAAGGATAAAATTGCAATATTTAACAGAACGCTTTATCGTAACATATTTGACGTATCTCTTTCGTATCGATTAAGCTGCGTATTAACTTTACTGTCTTTCTTTGAATAAAATGAAAGCATAATGTGTAAAAAATGTATTTATCACACTAGAGTCTAGTGTTAAAACAATTACAGTTATAGTTTTCATGAAAATTATAATGGTTAAAATATTATTTAATTTAAAATTAAATATTTATAAGATTAAGTTAAAAAATATTTCGGCTTCACGCCATCTATTTATATTTATAGCTATACAATAATTTAAGTAATGTTCCTTAATTTCATTTTCGCCTTTTCGATAATACTCTCTTCACATTTACCCAAACGCAAAAGTTTATTGCTTTGAAAATTTATAGTCTATTAGACATTGTTCATAAACTCACAAAATAATGTTTTTTTTTTGTAAACGGGAAGATGGACACAACAGATTGATGTGATTATAGACTTTTTTTTTATATTTAACTTCTAGCAATATTTCATGACTTATTCATTTATTTTTTTTCTTTAAATACCTTGCTAAAATACAATTAAAATCTCACGAGATAAAATAAACCATTTTCTGAAAAAATATTTTTTTTTTCAACGCACAAAAATTTTATTTAAAAAAATTCCCAATCACTTGTTGTTAAAATAGTGCTAACTCATTAAATAAAGCAATTTTTTACTGTATGTAATATCTATCTATCTATTAATGGTTTGTAAATATCAAGGAATTTACGTCTTCGTTATTTATCAATAAAACATATTGATTTCTAGCCATCTTTAATCACTAGAAACCATAAGTTAAAATAAATGATGAGATTCGAGGATACAATTTACGGTTAGATTGAATAGTTATAGTAAGTCCAAATTATTGAAAAGCTCCGAACCGATCGTAAATATGCCTACAGAGATAGGCTGCCTCGCGTAGTATTTTTTAGTTTGATCAGGGGCTATTCCTTTATACCTCAGACATATTTAGATACAACGTCATACGTAAATATTGTTTCCATATAATGACGGAAAAAAGTGTTTCTTAATGATGAAAAAAGTAAGTTCTTTAATATCTTCAATATAAAATTCCACTTAACCTACAGCACATCGATGCAATACAACTTAAAATATTCAGAAGACTCTCGTGTAACTATTTTATACATTTTTATTAAATGTATCAGACTATTAAATTACCTACAAAAAATAAGTATATATACGTATTGGTAATAAGATATATTGTAATCAAAGTATTGAAATAATATTAATGAATATGACGATAAAATGTGAAAATATTTTTGGAGCGAATTCTTTTCATTCCGTGATGGCAAATTATTTTTTATGAATGCCATTCCACCGATAGAAAAAAACTTCACCTATAAATTAATTGAAAATACCGTAAATACCACGACTTCTTATCATAAAATAAATTTTCCGCTTCATTTTATCCAGCACATTTGTTTTATTTTTTATCGGTTTAACTTTGACACGCCCCTACATATCGGATAAGTCGACGGCAAACAAAACTTAGGGCAATTAGATAGCCCATTTTATGGGTCTTGTTGACTTTCAAACGCCCCGCCCTCAGCCTTCCTGCCTCTCTTCCTCCGTGAGGGTACACGCTCCTTCGAGAGGGTCCTACTTGCCTATCTTACTAGGTCTCCCTCCGAATGTGAAATGCTTCAGTCTCATTGAGCGATGAACCGTCAATCAGTTTTTGTGTCATTTTTTTTTTATTATTCTTCAAAGTTTTTATCCAAACTTTTAGGTTTGGCGCAATGAATAATATGCTAAATATGAATACATCGATATCAATGATTTAAGAATGTTAAATATTAACACGGTGAAAAAAAATAGCAATGTATTTTAGTTCTACAAAATTATTTTTTTAAATATAGTTTATAGCTATTTCGGCTCACGCCATCGTCAGGACTATTATAGTTATTATTATTAGTTATTATTATTATAGTCATAGTTCTGACGATGGTTTGAGCCGAAATAGATATCAACTATATTTAAATAAATAATTTTGTAGAACTAAAATACATTGCTATTTTTTTCACCGTGTTATAATGGAGTTTTACCAAGTGAATGCCAATTCAATCAATATATTAAATATTTTTTATAGAATTTGGCGCCATGTAAAACCATATGGAGAAGAATCTTTAGAAAATGTATACTTATAAATTGATTTCGATATATATTGTAAGTGTATAACTTAACTTTCCTTTGCCACAATTCTTTGATTCAATTTATTGAGAAAAAAAGACCCAGGTAAAAAAATATCATCAGGAATCCAAACATTCAGAATCAATTGTTATTAAATTAATTAAACTAACATACTTTTTGGTAGTCAATGTTGACTATATTTTAAAAATTTCACACAAATTATTCACATCATCTGTCATCTTTCTCGGCGTTTTCTCCGGTTTTCCCTATATAGGTAGAAGAGTATATACTGGCATGTAACAATTTATCGCGATACCATTCACGTTTATGTGAATAACATATGGGGTGCTAAAATGTGAGTCGCGGTTCTGATTTTTATATGCGTTCAATCCTTTCGCACAATACACAAGCGGAGCATTTATAATAGGTATATTGACTGGCGATGAAACTATGAATTCATTTTCGCCACAGTTTTTACGAACTTTACAGCTGTACGTGTGACCGTTTTGAGATATTTTAAGTGCCCCCTTAAGCTTTCATTCAAATATATTTGATTTTTATATACAAACTGAAATATTTATTTTCGAATTGATCAAAATACTTATGTATGACACAGTAATTTATTAGCCAATCTTTTTGAATAGTTTCAGTTTATGTTTTATCAATAAAAAGTGGTCATAACACTTAAAAACATATATTCTAATTTATTATTAAAAATAGACCACCTAAGATCTGTATTTAAATAAATATAAATATGCATATAGGATAAAGTTGTCATGCGGAATAATGAGTAACCTATAAAGAATATCCAAAGAAATAAGAATCAAACTACTGTATCTTATATATTTATGCAATAATTATTGTTTTTATATAAACTGTTGTAAGTAACTTCGCTATGAATACCATCTTATATAAAACGTACTAACCTATAAAAGGTAACTATATCGTTGTGTGCAATAACGAATATATAAATACAATTCAAATAAATACTTATCGCTTATATCATGTTATATTATTTGTATAATTGGTTTTTATTGTATTGTGAAGACGGATCTTGTGTGTAGACATGTTTTTGAGGTAATAATTTTACTTTCTTATCATTGATCATGACAATTTTCACACAAAAAGGAATTGATCACCATGTTACTATCTCCATTAAATAAAATATTTAATATGCTTAATTTTCAATTCAGATCCGCAATTTCTAGGTTAGCTGATTTATACGGTGATAGCTGCGCCAAAAATAAAGTATTTTTGCAAATAGCCGAAAGTAAAAATTGGAAACATCCTCAGCGAGATAACACTTTGGTTAGTCTTTTCCATTGAGAAGTGGAAATAAAACACTTCTTTTATCTCAGTTTATTTGCAATTCAAAACAAAAGGAGAAAGGAGACCGGCGCAAAGGGCAGATGGCTTCCAGAAATCACATCCAAACTGACGTAAGCTATGCAGTAAAGTCTACCATTCTACGATTTCATTCTATCTCCATTTTATTTCCCAGAAATAAAACCTATTATACTCTCAGATACCTATATATTTGTGTTTCCACTATGAATACATATATGTCTGCAGTAAAGTTAATGCCATCTAAAAACATGGCAACGACTCAATTGAATAAAACCATCAACCATATAAAGATACAAGAGTACATAAAATTTTATTGATCGGTGAACACTTCTTTTGATGTGTTTTTCATACTTTACTTAAAATGTATATTAGTAACCATATATTTCACCGTTTTGGCGTATAATTGGGTCAATAAAGCTCAATGAAATACCATTTCCGGAAAATAGTGTAGCTTCATAATATATTTTTAAAAATAATGATTTTATAGTGCAATAATACAATTCATTATAATAATAATTTATTTTATTTCAACTTAAAATTCATTAGGATCAATATGCTTAAATGGCTGATTATACTATATTTTCTCTTTTAGATGAGAATAAAATTTATACAATTTGTATATTTCTTTTTTTTTATTTAGGCGGTATGGGAAAGCATTTATATCACATTTTATGTTACAGGAACGAAACAGATAAACATTGAGATGCATAATCCCTATATATTCAAAACTTAAAACGCCAAAATTTTTAAAATATAAAAGTGAAGTCCATTTCTTTGTAATCTTTATCATAGCCACTTATTAGAATAGCATATCGCTTAGGTACTTATGTGTAAACGATTGCTAGAAAATAGTATGTTTTTGATTAACATATAGTTGAGAAGAAACCTAATGAAGAGAGCTTGTTACATTTTCTGCCTTAAATTAGTCTTTATTACAAATCAATCGAGTAGATCTATTTCACGGCTTTAGTAATTTTTATATAAATAAAAAGTCTTGGCTTATTTAAGATACATATAATTTTTAGAAACGTCGTCTTAAGAGCGTGTATTTTATAAATTATTGAATCATGTTTATTATAATATACTGCAGATACATTTAATTTAATTTATTGCTCAATGTTCGCAATATGATAATATATAAAATAAAGATCCAAATGACCATTATTATTTTGGGGTTTGAATATTATTGTCTGGCAATGTTAAAAGGATATCTCTCGATAAAACATTAGCAAATATTCTTTAGGTACTTAATTAAATCCAACACGGCTTTATTGTTCGATATTTTTTTCATTTTTAAACCTAACAACGATCAATTTTGGAAACAATTTTGCCCCAGAGCAATATCGCGATACGCTATCGCTCTTCTATACCTACCTATGAGTGTAAGTTTGCCTACCTACCTATGTGCGTCATTTTACAGTAGGCTACAAAAGTTTGTTATGTAAAAAAATATACAAGATATATTTTTTACTGCCCTTAATTGTTATATTAATTAATTGTAATATTTTGATTTTAATGAACTACCCTGTTATACTAACGGATAATTTCAGATATATTTTTTTAACAAACTAAAATAATGTATGAATACAAATTATAAAAAGTCTTGCTTTTTATTTCAGAAATTAAATAAGAAATTTTGGTGTTTACCGAACATATGAAGATTATCGGGACAAATCAGGCTAAATTTTAATAGAATAATTAGTTCGGACAGTTTTTACGCTGTTATCCATGTAATGAAATATGTATATATTTTTTTTACAGACTGCATTAGCTATCTGAACAGTTTAGACGTTTGTATTCAGAGGGCTAAATAGTTTTACGAACTAAATTCAATAAAAACGAATTAATTGACACCTAAAATATCTAGTTGAAGAATCAAACCTTCCGTCTTTGGATTGGTTTTTAGTATTCGTATAAAGATTAGGAATGGTAACTGTACAAAGCTTAAATTATAAATATCAGTCTGTGAAATGGCTAAAATATTTCAGAAAATAATATATTAGGATTAATCATTTATCAAAGAAAATTATTAACTGTTGAATTAAATCCTGCATTACAACTAAATTTCAATATTTTTTTCATACAATTTTGGGCATGTCTTTGTTAACATTATGCGCTCCATATAACACAAAGCTCTTCTGGTAACACTCCATTCATATTATTGGATTAAATGAAAATTTAATATGTAAGTCTACAACAATATAAACTGGTTCAATATTTTTAAGTCTATGATTAAATACAACAAAAAAGTGCAACTACTTTATCACACACCAAGTTGCCAAAAATCGATATATCTGCATTAGTTAGTTTAGCGAGAATTACCGGTTAGATTTAACGTCATAATTGAAAATTATCCGGTAAAATTTCGATAGTCTGTATATTTCTGCTTCAGAAGAACATAAGGCTCAAAATTAAAGAATACAGTTTCTTGATTAATTAGTTATATCTATACATTGTATATTTATTTCATTTTAATCCCATAAGAACCGACATTCAAAGGATAACATTATTATATCAACACGCAAGCAATAATTTATCCATTCGTTTTTTTTATAATTATTGAAATTTGAACTTACTATTATGAATACTTTACAATAAACTTACACATTATATTATAGAAATGTATATTTTTTGTTATATAATATTCATTTATTATGATAAGTACATGATTCAGAACCCTTTAGTAGTATTGAATAAAAGGTATAGAAACAGACAGCAAATACAAAAGAAAAAAGCGTGAAATATTACTATCCTTAGTTTGTAAATTTCACTATATTAATCTTACATATTAGTTGAAGAATTTAATATGATTAGTTAAATAGAATTAAGGAACGCTTTGCGAAATTTTTCAGATGACTGTACGTGTATCCAGTTGTTTCACATAGAAATTTTACGAAGTCCGCAGTATTGCCTGAAGATGTCGCCATATCACCCTTCTACCTTTTTTAATCAAAAACGCAATTCAATTTAGTTTACAAAAAGATATCAAATTGTATTACAAAATGATAAGTGTGCTTCACATATTGAAATGGTATTATTAGTTAGAAATAATATATTATATTCTACCTTAACGACTATATTTTGTAACATAACCAAATGTTTATTTAATTTTTTTTTGTAACTTTGAATTGTCAGAATGATACATTGATAGTGTTTACTGAGAATTATTTCAAAGTTCTGTGTTCAACTATTATAGATATTTTTATAGTGGACTCTAGAAAAAATACACTCACTTTGAAAATGAAAATGAATTATATTTTTAAAAATAAAACGTTCCACAAAATAATGTAGTCGTCAGGACCGGTTTCGTGACCATCGCGAAGCTGTATCTTATTTATAGAAAACATCTCTATTTACTAAAAATATTATAAAGGTTATTTAAATTATTAAAACGAATGCTTTTTTCTTTATACAATATTAAATAATGTAACATAAGAATATGTATGCCAAATGCCAGTTATTAAAATTATGTGTCTTCAAGAATAATACTTTGTTTTTATGTTTAAAAAATATATTAGTATAAGATTTATTTTGGCTGTAATTAATAATCACTTATAGCTGAAAAGCGTTTACATTTAATGATCATAATGGTTGCTATTTAAATAACTCCGTAAATTCCTTAATCGAAATATTCACAATAAAAGATGTTACTTTTTTTTGTGAATAAAGCACTGAAGATATATAAATAAATGATTTTAGTAAACAATAGTATTATTTTTGGAAATGGTTTGGTTTTTAATATTTCAAAATAAAGGTCGCACAATATGAAAACGTTTAAGTGTTTTTAATATAATACTCTTGCTAACTTTCTAAATATTATAGGTATTTTATTATATTATATTTGTATGAATTAGAATTCTCATAAGTAATATAAAATCTGTTAAGATGTGTCGAAAACAAAGTTTAGGAAATATTATTCTTCTCACAGAATATTTTCTCGACTTCCATCATTTATAATTATAGAGGAAATGTTGTTTGTTTTTCTTGAAAGGTTTGGTTTTTACTCTCAGTACAAGCCTGACTTTTACGATGCCAGTTGCTGGAAATTATGCACGTTCATTCAATAATTTTATTTCTACGTACCAACGTCTGTATTAACATGTGCACTCTTCATGCGCAAAGTTATATTTTTATTTGTATATCCGCAGTGGAAAATCCAAATAAAAATGCAAATTTCTTTGCCAGTTTTTCCGGCGAACCTATCTCTACACACACAACGGTCTATAATATAAAACAGCGTCTCCCAACATTGATTCTGTCTGTGATTCAATGTCAAATTAATAAAACTGTATATAATTAATTATACTTTTATTTTGCAGATATTCATTTCTTACTTATATTGTTTTCTTTGATGTTATTTATATTGTGCCACTAGATGTGATCTGCGCTTCGTATCGTATACATCTTATAAAAAATCTGATATTTTAATTTTTAAAGTAATAAAATAATTACATATTACGAATGCATTAACATCATTTCTTTTCAATAATCACTTATCATATACAATTAACACATAAACATCAGGTTTTTTTCTTCAAAAAAATCATATAAATCATATTTCATCATACAGATACTAGTAACAAATCACTTACTTTATACTACACATTTATCATAGTATATAAATCTCCAGATCTATATTTTCTTCAAAATCTGACCAATTAAACATGTTAACTGGCTGCAAAATAATTTTAGCAACAAAATTCCCGTAAAATAACGATTCTTCGAAAATTTATAACTAATTACACAAGCTGTAAGTAAACAGAAAGCTAATTACGTACGCAAGTGTAGTCAATAAGTTATCCAGGTTGATTAATAATAATAAACAAAATTATTCAATGAGAATCAAAAAACCATTAGCATTATAAATGATCACTATTTTGAAATAAGATTTCTTTACCAGATTGACTGAATTATTAAAAAAAAAATAGAAAATAGAATCAATCCAATTCAATTAATTAAGATTTCAATCTACTCAAAATCCTTTGTTTCATAGTACTTACGACATTATGTATAATATATTATGAAAAATTTACCTGATCACTTGTGTTTGAAAGTCGCTGGTTTTCACAACACTTCTCTACATAACAAACTCAATATGCGTACTTTTTAAATGACTATGCACACATACACACCTATTTGATCACATAGCTCCCAACAGAATTCAAAGGGCAGAAATTATATCTTCAAATTCGTAATGCCAGAGACAGCAAAGATTTTTACTTTGTAGAAATTGCGTTCATTCTTTTATATGTTTATGAAATGTTATTTAATTTTCATTTCTAGACAACTGTCTTTTAGAATGCCTCCTTATTATTAAATATGTCTGTACTAAAACTGATTTATATTGGAACGGGTCTATTTATTTATGGCTAAATTACTAAATCTATTGACAAAAATAAGCCGATATATTCTTTTAATATCTTCATGTTTGATTAACATCTCATAATATTTCAGGCGCTCTTTAAATTACAATAAGTTTTTCGAACCTGGAATTTCACTTATTACAATTCAAGAATGCCAATATAGACGTGAGATGACGTCGGAAATTTTCTCGAACCGAAGTTCTTAGCGATCGAGATTTGATCGTTACACATTATTAATAAATATACGATTTGCTTTCATTGTAATTCTTCCAATAGCTATTATAATAAATATTTATTACTGAATTCAAGACACGATCACGATTGTTTTTTTTTTATTATTTTTTAAAGCTTAGTACTTTTGAGTTTTTTAATAATAAAAATTCTATCATGTATTTCAATTGATTAGCAAATCTGATTCGGAACTGCAATCTCACTTACAAAACAACATAAAAATTTATAAGATTGTTGTCCCTAGGGAAAATTTGCTGTAATAATTTCCAACCTAAAGGAGAGCAAGTGGAAGATGATTAAAGGGGATCCGAACCTGGTTTTATATTTTAAATTCTTTCCATAAGTTTTATTATTGTCACATTTTTCTCGGCTCGTGACTTCTTGAAAATGCAGATGTTTTCAAAATATTTCGGACGAATACACGTGTCCGTCAGGTAAATAAATACATCATTTTTTTATTCAAATATATGTAATATCAATCATTTTCAGTTGCTTGTGGTTGTGAAATAAAATTTCAATTTATTAGATCTAGAAAGGTTCTAAAATAAAAAAATATTTGTATTCATTTTTTTTATCATTCATAAATTTAATAGCCATAAAATTGAATTCTTCATTAATCACATAAGATAAGGGTCATAAATATTTCTCTATTGTTAAATACATATTTCCAAATTAAATCATCGCTAACATGGAAATATTATATAATACGTATATCAAATCCATTTAATAACACCGACATATAACGATAATTTAGCGAGCGCCGATTTTCCGGGAAACTTTGTTAGTTTGCATGCAAGGAAGGCTTAAATGTCAATTTTAGGAAATGATTTACATATCAAGCAGATGTTTCACAGAAATGAGGGCTGAAGCACCGGTGTCACGTGACGTTAACGTTTTCGTGCCTCTTATTTTCTCACATCACGTATCTACGTACCTATCGGGTGCTTTCCAGACATATATTTTTGAGAACTTTCTAATAACATGCTAAAGTAAATAAACAACGCACCATTATAGATATGAGAATTGGATTAAAAAAAGATTGCGAAATACCGCAAGCTATAGAATTATGTAGCCAGACAAAAGTATGGATTAAAAGAATATTTCCCGAATGTTTCAGATGCTATTTCGGTTGTATTTTTACTTTATAGAAAAAATATTTTTTTATTAGAGATCAAAATATTGTTTTTAATATTTTTAAGAATGTAAAATCATTTGTACGGTATATCATCGTTGGCTTTGGTTAAGTGGTACTCACGGGTTTGAATCCTAGTTTAAATATTTTCATTAAACTTACAATTGATTTGCCGATTTCCGTTTCATTGCATGGATGTTTAACATTCCCTCTAATATATTTTATTACTAATCATTATTTGTTCAAGTCATATTGCCAAAAATAATGTGCTTAGGTGTAAAAAGTGTCCACATATTCCACTTTAGAAGTAGACATGACTTAAAAATATATATAAACAAATACATATAAAAAAAGATATGTATATTTTTTGGTGTTTCAATATTTACAATTGATTTATACTGACAATAGATGTCTCTTTAAAGGTAAATTAAGGACATTGCCATGCTTGCGACCTTAATGTCTAGTATTGATAATTACCTGTTTAAATTTAAATAATTAATCTTTACATTTTTTTATTTCTTTATTGAGCATCTTATCAAGATTAAAATATTACAACTAGTAAACATATGCAATTTATAAAATTTACTTGAGTAAAGGTGTTCATATTTTAATTATTTTTTTAGAAATATAATAGCTATTATTCTTTCGATTTCTAAATAGATATTTTAGTTGATTTTTTACTTGTTTGAGTGCATAAAATCCTTTGTGCTAAATATTATCTGAAATGAATCTTCTTTACTTGCAAATTCAAATGCAGTACTTGCCAAGGGTTTCGATTTAAAGTTATTCCGTTATATGCATTGAATCCTTTCATGTATTCTGCAAGTTTCTGGTATTGTATTAACTGTAAAGGAAAATTACAAAGGTTCTCAAAAGTTAATTATTAAAATCATATTGTTTTGTTTATTGAACAAGGTAATGTCCGCTTCCAATGTAAAGCTTATGTAGTCCCACTCAAGATATTAGGAGTAGAAGGCTCCATCGCGCATGGAGCTTTTCATATCCGTCTCACTATGCCTATGTCAACAAGGAATTTAAAAATCACAGAAATATATGACTTTGTTCACAATTATTGTTTGATTTGACACTTTGTAGAACCATATTATTAAAATATAAAAATATCTAAATATTTGGTCTCACACAATTTTAGATATTTATTTTAAACTTCGTCTATTTTCACATGTCTTGTCACTCATAACCAAGGTTTCACTTTTAGGCATCGTCAGGCATTGGATCACATGTATGCAATAGAATTATCATGAAATAAACTGAAATGCACAAAGTTTCAACAATTCAATTATATTATAGTATGTTATGTATAGTTTAAACATTGAAGATTTTGTGGAGCAAAGAATTGTTCTAATAAATAAAATACGCTCAGTTAGTCATTTTAAAATGTCGTCAAAGTTAATCCTTTGCCATTAAGTAATTATCTATAATTACGATACGGCTTTGCAATAACTGTCAACAACCATATCTAAAATATGATGAGCTAAATATGTTTATATTTTTACCTTATTATTTGAATACAAATCGACTTTTCAAATAAAAAACACAATTTTACAACTAATTGTGCCAGTATTAGAAACAGAATAAACAGAATGAAGGTACACCAGGCTATATTGTAAAGATATTATTTATTTGTATTTTAAAAAATATAACGATCTTTTGAGGCCTTGATTTTGACTTTAGATTGAGAAATAATATCTTCTGTATATTTGGCATGTTAAAATAGATTATGCATATAACAAAGTAAGTTATATAGTATTTTTGGCTTGATATCCATAATTTAAATATTATTTGTTATGAAACACAAATTAAGACTTTTTAAGTGTGTAAAATAAGTGGAACTTAAATTAAGTCAGCGTTAGCTTCACACAAATATTATAATGTAATTTTAGAGCTAAAACGAAAATTTCCCTCACCCTTTGAAAACCTTCTGGTTTGTATCGGAGCTTTCGTATCAGGGGCGTCTCCCCGCGCGGCTGTAACCCTGATAGGACGTACGTGACCACGTTACCGAAGCTCCCACTCGGCGCTCGGAATTAAGAGCCGCACGATCGTCCGCACAGAGAATACGCAATTAGGCCCTGATCTCAGGTGGTCCCGCGGCGGAAGCAGTTCCGGTTCATACCGAGAAATGGCCATTTCGACCCCTGCGTCCGTCTGATGCGCCTCACAAATTAATTGTATTATCCCCTGCAAACGATATATATGATTGTCTTAATATTATTTACTATCTATTCTTGGCTAGATGATTCTTTTTAATTTGATTTGTGTAATAATTTTAATCGTTTTTTTATGTCTTTTGGTTTTAAAGTTTATGTACTTTTTTTCATGTAAAATATTTATTGAATAAAAATGAATTATTTATAATTTTCACCTAAAAAAAATTCAGACCAGTGTGAAAGGTTCTAAATAACGTGAATCAGGTTTATTTTTGTGAATAACCAATCAAGTTTTTTTAATTATTATGGGTAATCAATTTATTGAATAAATTAATTGTGTTCATAACTAGTTAAACCCAAAAAATATTTATTTTAGTTGACAAATGCACACTGCTTTGCTTTACAAATTTTTGCAAGGGTATTTATTATGTATCTATCGGAATTACAATCTCCATAGATTTATAGAATGTTTATGCAAGCAATACAATGCATTCAAATCATAGAAGTATAATATTTTTTAATCAAAAAACTTTTAAATAACGTAATTAATTTCTTGTAACTATCTCGGAAATTACATGAACGTGTTGTTAAAAATATTTTGTTACGTCGTATTAAAACTGATCCTAATAGTATCACTTCATTAATCAGTTAAATAGCTATAAAGGTATTAATTCTCCAACACAAATACGTTATGTTTTTATAGAATCTTTTATAGAATATTTTAGCGCCATCAGGCGTACTTATATCGATAAATTATGTTCAAATTTTAAATCCTATTACAGAAATTCATCTGAAATAACGAAAAAAACTTATCAGCAAAAGCCAGTATCACACGGAGTGGGGGCACAAAGTGCTCTCGCAATAAATAATAAATTTAATTAAAATTCCTGTCATGAAACCTTATAACAGTCGCTTCTCAAGATAAGAACAGGTACGTATAACCCTGGTTGGACCGAATGTCTGTAATCGCTTACCTCGCTTTTTCCGTAGCCTCTAACCGTGTCGGGTGACCGGGGACTTTCAGGCCGAAAATATTCGAGAAATATCGTAAGTATAAACTTGCAATCTACCTTCTCATACCTTTATAGCTTTTTCCCGTGAGTTACAGGAAGTCAAATAAATAAAAAAATAATTCATGAGATGGAAAATACGATTTTGTGAAGAAAAAAACATATTCTAATATTCATACGCAATATACAGAAAACTTGTGTTTTATCAGCATAAATTTGAATTTTATTTGATGCAAATATCTAAATGCCATGTTGAAAATATTCTAGTATCTGATTTCCATACACTACAGCAATAATTTCAATAAAATATAAGTGATTTAATAGAATGTCTTTTGTCTCGTTTTGGAATTGACTATGGAGCTTATCCAAAAATAGCAAATAAACGATGAAGCAACACATATTTTTATACAAACCATTCTTACTTATAATTTTTAAACATTTTTTTAGATCCCTTATTGAAATATCGATATTTTACAATATTTCTGCTTGGTTGAAAAAGTGAGTATTTATAATAGTTAAGTCTAAGATGAAGTCATTTATGATATCGACTGAAGGTGCTTGATGGAATTTAAATATTGATGTTTTAAATTCAAATTCAAGATAAAGTAAATTGCATTATTTTAAACTATGATCAGAGCTCAGTTTTTGCTCAATCCAAAAGTATTAACAATTGACAATCAGTAGAAAAAACTAAGCCATTATTGGTCATTCATTATTCACGGGCGAATTTATTACTGTTTATTTTAATACACAAAATAAATTTTTCACCAAGACCGCTGACAAGTGACTCGGGAGTTTTAATTATATTGTCAGTTAAAGAAGTTTTACAAAAAAGTAAAATGAGACACTGCAAAAAATCTCGCTTTCGTTCACTGTCGTATAATCGTTGAATAATAAACTATGAAACAAGTTCGTTACTAATTTAAAATGAACCATAACTGTATACAGTATTAGAATTATAGATCAAAGTCTAATTACTCAAAGAGTTCATTTAGAATGATTCGGTATTATTTTAAATTGTGTTAATTTTTGTTCAAGCGTCCATACCAAATACCTGATAACAAAAACAAGCTTCGTTGGATTGCATCGTTGGGTTGAAAGATAAAATGTATAGAAAAACTAGTTTATTTGAATAACATGTGATTTATAATATATATGTGTATTTTGTATAACACCTCCTTACACAAATGTGGAGTATAATGCCCCTTAATGAAGCGTCTATAAATTTTCCACAAAAAATTTCCGTAGTTTATGACTGATGTTTTTAAGTAAATAAAAATTTGATCTTAAACTATTTTATAATTAAAACATATATTTTAGTGAGATCTTAACAGAAAACACCATCAATTTCAATTAATCTTTTTTTCTATTAGAAAATAGATTGAAAGAATTGGTTATGTTTTTTTTATATTCAACATAAAACAATTTCAAGAATAGAACGATCAACAATAAAAACTGACTTAAGTGTTAAATATATGTTCGCTCTTTTGTTACTTGAATAACAAAACAGCCTCTTTAATTATTATGTTTAGAGTAATCAATCTAAATACAACGAAACAAATAGGCTAGTAAAAAAAATAAGTATTTTTATTTTAGAAACTATAAAATTTACATATTGGATAGCATTTTAGAATTAGGTGTTTTAGTTTGTATATCAACAGTGTATTCATAAACATAATTTGATGAAAATTATTTTAGGCTTCAATATTTATTAGTGGGAGGTACATTTTTATAAATGTACGAAACATAATTATGTACGAAACAATATGTCCAACAGTGACAAATTAATAATTTTGTTGCGTTTATCTATCATAATATTAGTACATATATTCTCCAAGTCAACAATTGTTCACAAATTTTCGTAAAGCTATAGTGAAAAATTTTAGTATTCAAATTCAAAAAATTCAAAATCTATAATATGTAATTTTGCATCAGGTGGAATGATGACATTTGATGGTTTTGCTACTGGAAATGCTAATATTATAGAATATATATAATTTAACACCAACGAAAAATTAAATTATTTATGAGCAGTAGATAATTTAAATAATATGACATATTTTCGAGTTAGTAAATAAACATTGTATGTTCGTTTCATCACAACATTCCTAGATAAATATTTCAACTATTTCTTATTTGAATAGTCATGCAAAGTTATGTATACGTTCTTGTTTTAGAATTTTATCATACACAGTACATCGACCGGCATACCAAATAATAATAAGCATACAACGATAAGATATTTATAATTTATACATATAATATATATATCAATAAGTCTGAACTTTCTTTAATAGAAACATCCGATCCTCTTTTACATATCATATATTAGTGTTGTATAATATTTATACAATATCATCGATTACCTGTCCTTTGTAAATATTATTAACCAATCTGTCAATTGAAATACACATCATCATATTTCTAATAATATGAAATAGAAAAATTAAGCATTGAATTATTTAATTCAAATGTTACGAATATTTTTTTTTCTAAAAATCTATCATGCATTCTGCTGAAAATTGCAAGTTTTTTTTTTTAAGCATAACATGACAAAAGTGACGTTTTTTTATTTTTAGAAGGTTAAATATTTCAATAAAACTATCAAATATCACTATAATACAAAAACAACCTGTGTAGTATTAATTGACATCTAACCTCAATCACATTGAAAATATTAGTAAATTTTCCATTTTTTTTTAAACGAATAATTCACCGAATAGTGCTGATTCTTTGATAGAGTGTGTGGCATTGACAAAAAAATTTTTTTTTTACAAACACTTTTTTTGAGTATTTATGATTATGTATACATATATGAATAAATATTAAAATTTCTATATATTTATAAAAGGCAATCATAAAAATAGTGTGAAGTAAAGATTTAGAACACACGAGAGAAAAATGGATTAGCTTCTCAAAGGAATAGTATAGAAAGTCATTTTCCGTAATAAAATGCTTCCATTTCACGATCAATTTCGTTATATTTTATAGCTCCATTTTTTCATCGATTTTCATGGCAGGCTTTTCGTATTCTAATCTCGTCTTAGAAGAAATCCTTACAAAGATAACAAAGGTTAGTTTTCAAAAAAAAAAAAAAAACGATCGTACCATAAAAAAAATCATGCAAATTTTCAAATTCTGATTCGCAAAGTATCAGCTTTAAACGAAACGTGAGTTTCACATTACGTAACCGCGAATCCCCACTCGTAAAACGGTATCCATTTTACCGCTCTTCAAATCCTCTTGTCACCCTCGAATACATTATCTTTAGCTTTTGAAAAGCGAGATGAAAAAAATCGACTGCATTTAAAATGATACTTTGCGCGACGTTCCGGGTATTACACGCGAAACACTTTTGAACACAGATGGTCTCATAAAGGTGGGAATACAAACCGGAATAGACATTTTCGATATACAAATATGTAGCAAACGGCAGGATCAATACCATCGTAATAATATAGGAGGTCTTTCAATGCGATAGCCATCCAAATTTATTTCAGATATAATTTACGAAGTGTATTTCTTGAGGATACTGTGCGAATTTGATAAAGTTAAATGTACGGAGTATGTATACCTATATTGATGTAAGGCCCTATCCAATCAGTTAGTTTTTTATGGGAGGTACCTTAAAGAATAAAGATTATTCTTAAGTTAAAAGTTCGTGTCATTTTGATTAGGCATGCAGTGCGGGATACACGACGTGTAAACCTGTGGGCTGTATCATATTCAGTATTTAACACGGCAGTACAACATATTAAAACGGTAAGTTACCCAATCAAGATGATATTATTATAACCTTACAAATTGGTAAAAACGACATTTTAGAACATTATTTAAGACAAACTAAAATGTTGGAAAAAATTATTTTGGTAAAAAAAATTGTTCTTACAACAAATTCAGTATGATTTTGCTTACTTTATTTATTAACCGCCATAATTAATAATATTGAATAATATTTAAATCACTTACGGTGAAATACCGTAAGTCCTGCGGGATTTTATATAAATTCAAAAATAATAAGTCCACAGGTAAAATATACCTACTTTATAATTTGATAAGACGGTTTTCGGCAAACGGTTTTATAATTTTCCTCAAGTTGAGAAAATAAATGTGCTTGTTTACGGCAGTATTACGCAGAATACCTAATTTAATTTCGAAATTAAATTTGTTTAGCTTACATTCAACGTTGAGAAACGGGAGGAAATTTTACTACATAAGGCAGCAGTGGCGTAGACAAAATAATACTTCCCCTTCACTGAAAAAATCATTCCTTATCTGAATAAAAGTTGTTAATTCCGTATAAACTAATTCTAAGAAGACTTACAGCTAGTCATTCATTAATTTTCCGTTTTTCTTTAAATTGATATTTCAAATAAAAGACTTGCATAATCTTTTTATAACTAACAACTAATATATATTTAAATAGCTCGTCGGTGTGACTAAAAATTCAATTTATATAATTCTTTTACGTAACTCGCAAAAAATTTGATAGAATATCCTTAAAAGTATTATTAAAATATCACTTATGTAACTGAAAGATAATTAAGCGCAAATTGAAATATTTTTACCGGAAGGGTATTTACTATTATTGGACCACTTAATTTTATTTCAGTGTTATTCATCAATTGTTGTTTAAAATTACCATATAATACATATTTTTTTAAGTGTATAATTTACCCAATTATTTCTAGCTTTTGAAATATTTCAAATAAACACCAATTTTTTTTCTGATAGCTTTCATTGGTCCACTGCCGCCATGATTATACCACTCAGTTTCCACCGCTGCCTTATTGATTGACACTTTATTTTTTCTTCATAATCGATGTCAATTTTGTTGTGTTGACCCAGTTATTCCGATGTATTTTTCTCTTAAGGTCAATAAAGTATTGATTTTATTATTATATATTTATAGTACTTTTTCGTCATTGTGAGATAAGATATATTGAATAAGATTTCATTTTCATATTTAGACTTTTCTATTAAAAGGGGTTACATAGTCCATTGATTAGAGTCTGACACTATTTAACATTTTAAAAAATCATAAAAAGAAAATGTATTCTTGGTTAAGCTATTACAATTAGAAATGAAATAGAATGTCCTTTTTTTATAATAATTTCAATCAAATCGTGTTGATAAAATCCCTCAATCCATTTTTGAATAACTTATTATTTTAGTTTACTATCATCAATGTACTAACTTAAATCACTTTTTTATCATATACTTCATCAAAATTAAAGCTTAGCGAGGAGGAAGAAAGTATAGTAAGAAAGTATATCTTCTAAAGAAAACACTAGTTTAACGATCGCAATTTTATTCTGTATACTTCCCCCGATAAAAAATCACAGAAAACTGTGCTCTAAATAATATATATTGGACGCCACTGATTACTATACGCTGTGCGTATTACAATTAAGATGTTTATTTTTATATAATTAAGATTTAAATAATTGCTTGAGCTCTGTTAGTGAGATAAAGTCGAATGAAAATGGTTTTTAAGAACCGGAGGTACATAGCGGAATGTCCAATTAAATGCCTAGCATTATATTATGTCCATAGTATACCTTCATAATTACTTTTGTAGTATCCGGTAGGTACACTGAGCATTACATGCATGAGTACTTTTAAGAAATATTTATAGTAAATTATTGGTAGAGATACGTACTGTATAATCATTTCTATGTGCATAAATGTAACGATAATGTGATAATTTTGAAAAACACTTTCTTTAATGCTACAACATTTTCAGAGTATATTTTAGATATAGTGCATGTAAAACATGCCAGTATATATAAATGTATTATTGAAATTAAAACATTGAATTATTGTATACGATCAAAGCGTTACGAAAGAAGTAACTCAGTTTTATTGTCATAAAAAAAAAATTACAACATACATTATTTGTTTTGCTTTATGTTCAATATGATAAATATAGAGTCAATAATACCTGAAAGCTTCTCCCATAACCTATTCCATAGTTTTCAATGATTTCGTTTACTAACTGATCAATAATATCTGAATATTTGGAACTGATAGAAAATGAATTAATATTATTTATGTCTACTATATATACACCTGAATCGTGTATGCTTATATTTCCAGACTATGTTTTATTTTGTTATTTATTTGACAAATTATATTTTTTTCGCCGATTAATACACCCACAGAATAATTATCGGACATAAAAATGTCTCCATATGTATTTTACATAAATTTAGTATTATAATATCGTCTAGGTCTTCGTTTTCATTTAATATCTTTTCAAATAATATACTTGTATGACAAATATTTTTTTGGTTAAATCCTCAGTGACCTTCTTTAAAACCAAAAAATCCACCTCATAAATCGTCGAGCTTAATTAGGTTTAAGCTCTTGTCCGAGTAGAAGCTTTTTGCGTCTAGTTTGTATTAAAGTAATAACTTAAACTTAAATTAAGCCTACCCTACCTTTTTATTCATTTTTTAATTAATACCTACACCGCGAGAAAAATAAATTTCTTTTTATAATATTTTTCATTTAAGTAATATATATTGCTTAAAGCCGCGTACATAAAAAGATATCAAAAGACAATTCACCAATAGGAATCTTTTTTTAAAAATTAGTGCATAAGTAAGGTAAGAAAGAGGACATAACATATAACAGTAAGATGAAATATTCAAAAAACTATACCACAACTCAAAAACAAACTGTAAAAAATATTTAAATCAAAAATTATTTCGTATTAGCTATTTTGTTATAAATGGATAGTGGGTTCATTTCTGATAAATTCCTTGTTTAATAAAATATTATAACATAAGAGGACAATATTTATCTATAAGTATACGTTAAAAAATAGTAAACGAAACAGTCTTCCGATTGAACAACTTTTAGGATCGAATAGATTCTATGAAAACAAAAATCCTGTAACATTCAATAAATTAGCGTAAATGTTGTCTAATTAGCTACCTAATACAATACCTAAAAAATACTAAATAGGTGGGCCACATACACATATAATCACAAATTCTCATTTGATTGTTTTTATTCATCAGATATTCTTATGGTATGCTAATTAATTTATGTACTTATATAGCTACTTGTTGACGGGGCACGCTCATAAATAAATACAATGCGTAATTTACAGTGTGTACAAATTGTTTTATTGGTGGTATGCCACACAAAGAAAAACATGTAAATTGGTCAATCTTCATAAATATGCATGCCCAATATAAGTAACACAGTGAGACCTGGACGACAAAAGCTGAGCAATCTCCTATATTAATTGAATTTTAATGAAGTTATTGTGAAAAAAAAAAAATAGTTTCAGAAAATTTTAACTTTATCTTTCTTAATCTTCCCAACTCCCCCTTTTTGTACCCTTTACGTGAGATCGGTTCAATGAATCGACAATCTCATGACGATAATTCTTATGTCTCATCACTAGATGTTTGATATTAGGTATCCTTTAAATAAAAGAAAACACATTTATTATTTGATTACTTGATTTAAATTTGTTGAAAACGCCATTTCAATAACGACAACTCATTAGCATGATCGTTAATGAAAGTTTTCATAGCTAATTATTATTGGATTAAAATTGTTACACTCTTTTCAGCTGCAATCTTTTGCTTGCCTATTTTAAGTACATCGCTGTTAATAATAATTTTAATATATTATATATACGATGCTAACTGTTTGTTTTACGTCAGTTCTGTTGCATCCGTGCGATGGAATACCTGAAGATGCCGAAGGGCTAAACCCGGGTCGTTTGTGATAAGACATATGGAATCGTAAAAAGTTGTAACAATTCAAATTTAATATTGAAGTTCCATCAAGCACCTTCAGTCGATATCATAAATTATAGCAATATATACTATTTTCAAGCCTAAGTCGTCATTCATTTCTGAAGAATGACGACAATGCAGTGTTTCAGTGAATTTATGTATAGTCGATTGATAGCATGGTAATTGGTTAAATATCAATGAAGCCATTGTAAAAAAAATATTCATCACTGAATCGCTCACGCCTTCAAAAAAGCGTTAAGCTTACAATTTTTATACATATTAACAAGTATTTTTATATTAGCGAGTAGTAGTACTTGAGCCATAACAAACATTTTGTAGGCATGCTTAGAATAAAATCATATTTAGATTTTGAATCGCACACTAGTAAAGAATTTCGCTATATTGATCATGTTTAAGACAATATATTGTGATATGTATCATGGACCAGTCTTTGACATTGTCTTTCCATCCAATAATTAGACGTCTTAATTAATATACAAAACACTATCCTGTTTGTGCCTGTCTTAATATATTATGTTAAAATGTTTTGAAAAACACTGTCACAGTAATCTTAACGTTATAGTTAGTTATCTATTGTCTATTGTAATATATGACTACCAGTGTTATTATTAAAAGTTACTTTAATTTATTATGGCAATTATTTTACCTGATACAGCTTCTGAATGTGTAATTGGAAATAGCTACACATCATAAATATGTCCAAAACAAAACATTTAGATTAGATCTAGGATATCTGTATTTTACCTTTACTATATATTTGAATTAAAATCACAAAATATAGTTTCTATTGTAATATTTTCAGTCTAGTCTACGTTATGGCTACTGAATAGAATTTGGAGTCTATTTTATGAAGTTTTATTGTTTTCATTTTAATATCTTTACTTGTGAGCAATTTGATGGGTTCGAGGTACGAATGAATGGAAGGTTTATTTTGTAAAATTTGTTTTATAATGACGGTTGAAGGCAAACGTTTTTTTTTAACTAATACCAGAATCGTGTCATAAAAAAACAGTTAAATCATAATAAAGACACTGTCATACGTAAAATCAATTAACAATATTCGACAATTCATATTAACGATACCATATAAGTGCCCATCCAATCAATGGATTTATCATAGTGTTCTCAAAAGTTTTACTACTGTAAATGTATAATGGCATTCAAAGCTTATTCTATTATACGCTCCTTAGAATGAGAAGTATATGTAAGATATTCTTATTGTACAAATCATAGTTTGCCGTGGATTTTTTCTATCAAATTATTGAATATTTGTATTGATTTATCTATTGATGTGTAATGATTACATATCAACTCACTCCGTCCGCGCATTGTTCATATAAAGGGTATTGAGTGAATGTTGGCAGGTGTTACTGACACCAAGTAATCTTTATTTATCATAACCATTTTTTTTATATGCCCTAACATCGTGAATTCAATCATTAATATGCATTAATTTAAGCTCTCATCTATTAATATAATTACTGTGATTTACATTACAATAATTTATATACAAAGTATATTATTAATTTTATCATTAATATAATTTGAGTTTTAATTTGAAACCATTATTCTTAGTTCATTATATAAGAGCTTAAATATTTAATATTGATTTTAGTCTACGTGTGTATTACACATGCATATATAACTATATTTAAAAGCAAAACAGTATTAGAGACAATTACAGGAGTGCAACATTTATTATACGAGTGCAATGTCTTTCGGTTGGCAACTACAATTTCAATACAAAGGATACAGTACAAGCCTTTTAATCTACATAGATACTTATATACCTATTGCACAGCAATCGTTACTTCAAGCGAGGTTTGGTTGACTGCCCTTTGTGAATGTCTGAAAACTTGGCTATTTAATATTATTGTGTATGAGAGCTATGTAAATGTACCTTTGGAGAGGTACATTGTATTTTCATATTACATTTAGAACGTAGAGATTTCAAATATTTGGATGGACTAAAGTGGAAAACTTCGTCCCCCATTTCAAATAGGTTTCAAGCGACCAAATAAATCCTTCAAATTCACTTCGACAACAATATTTATTTCTGGTTAATTTTTCAATATATTGTTATGCTAAGGCATAATTTTCATTATGAAGTTTTATAATAAACGCGATTGATCCAGCGATGTTTTATAGTTTTCATCGAGCCTGAATTAAACGCTTTATATATAATATTATGGAACATATATCGAGATTTGTTACTTTATTCGGTAAATACACATTTTTCATGAGTCATAATTAAGTCTAGTTGAGTGACAGTGGTGAATGAAAAACTAATCAAAATGTGTCAATACAGACTTAAGTTAATTACGCTAAGATGAATTCATCCTGAGTCAGCGACATATCAATAAGTATGGAATGGGTCCTTATGTTATACAAAAAAAACACAATAGACCGTGAAGTATGCTGTCTGGTCGAATGCAATTAACAAAGGTTATCAATGGTCACTTTCACATACCAAATTGATGCAATAGCGGGGTCCCGGTAATGTCACATTGCGCACCGAGTCTCGGCGGACACGACTAATGGCATTCCATTTCTCGCATCCTGCACTCACTGCCTAACGATCGACGCCGGGGTAACCCCTGTAAAAACACCCCAAATCGACCTCTGAACTTGCCCCCACTTTGAAAAGGCACAAAAAACACATAGGTGGCGAATTTACCCCATCTCTGATTTTTATCACTGAAAATACACTTCACGTGCCTAGGATCTGCCAGAATGTTTGGCCAAATCCCTATTTGCATCATATGACAAGATGATTTTATTCAATTTGTATTTTTTATACATAGCAGAACAGTCTTTTTCACCTATTTAAATAATTTGAAATGTGTCCTCTAATGTCTTATAAGTTTAATGCACCAATTTGAATTGTTTACACTTATGCAAGTTTAGACGAATGATGGACCGGTGATTTAAGTATTTATTTACATTTTTATTTTTCTATATTGCCTTCAATCAACTATTTGTTCATTTCAGTCGTGATTCAGTAATTCGTTACTCGCGTTTAAATATTTTCATTCAACACAGAATTTTAAAATTTTATCGAATTTTGACTTCATTTGTGCTATTTTGAATATTTTCCATCGGGCGTGTCTACCATTTTACCCTTATTTCCGAAAAAAATAAATGTTTTCAATTTCTGAAAATTTGGCAAAAACAACCTCCAAACTCAACCCCTGGTGCGTTCATTGTTGATAATATGCATGTGAGAACACGATGCGGGGTTTTCCACCCCGTAGAGAATGTTCATTCATTCGCGCTGGGTTGGGAATAATGGCCGCCGACAGTGGCATTCGTGATAATAGGATTCGCAAAAAAATGATAAATCTAATTTATTTATTTATTCATAAAACATGGAATAATTATTTTCACATATAATCTATTTTTGTCTAAAAATTAATTGATTAGTTCACCTTTCCTTACTTACACAAGCCCAATATTAGCGTTAATAGCTTTTTTATCTAAAGACTACACGGTGGTGGACAGTGTTTTACTAACATATGGATAATAATGGCCAAATCAATTTTTTTAGTGTTCAAAAGATATCTGGAATACCATTGAATTATGCTATTTTTGTGTTTTTTATAATATCTGTCAACGGAATTATTGATTTTAATTTATATTTATAGTTCAAGCGGGTCGGTCTTCTTAAAACACATGAAATATAATATTTTGTAATATGATCCTATAGCCTGTTTTCAATTATTTCATTCCTTATTTAAATTGTCGTTAGAAATAAATGCTTTAGTGTTTATTTTTATAATAAGATTCTGTGATATACAACGATTTTATCAAATAGAAGTACGCCATTGATTTTAAGGAGTGGGAAATTACTTGGATGATGGACGATAATCTTTTAAGCATAATAGCCTTTAATTTCCACTTCTATATCGATAATCTGCAATGGCGTGACGTGGTAAACGCGTGGTCTTAGGGTGTTTTGTATATAACAAGCTATATTTATTTTCAAGTATGTAACTTGGTGCTGATTATAAATTATAGAGAGACATCTCGGATACGCACTGTTTTCCGTTGAAAAAATAATAGAGAAATATTATGTGACCGATAAATTTCATTTCAGGTATATTGCAAATGTTTTATTCATATGAATCAGATGAAATAATTTACTCTATATATTTACCTAAAAGCTTAACATCATATTTTATAACGGCTATATAGATATATAGAATAAGTGTCGCTATTTAATCATGATTGTTGATGAGCATTATTTTTAAATATTATATGTATTATGACTTCATCCGCTCACTTAACCATATTTAAATATCAATATCTAATGCATTCTGCATGTTCCTACATCAATCGCTCAACTTCTTCTTCGGATACGCTAAGAGTATATATATATGAGGCTAACGGTTAGTTACTTTATTTAAATTTTTGTAAATTTAGATGCGATCTATAAATTTTGTGTGTTTGAACAAACTTATATCTTGTATTTAAAGTTTTAATACGCCAGGAGAGCACAATGTTTTGGGGCTTTGCGCAAAAATAATATGTTTGTATTAAATGTGCGTAAATAATTGTGAAAGCAGTAGACAAAGCACTTAGTTGGTTTTATAAACTTTGAACATAATCTTAACATAATATTCGAGAAATTTCTCTCTCCTCCGAGGAAAAGTTTTCGCTGTGAACCTCTTCAAGAGCAAATAATCTAGCGTGCACACAAAAGCTTTTACCTACAATGTTTGCGAAACAAAACAAAACGAAAAAAGGTTTTTTGATAAAAGTTTTCAGTGAAATTTCAAACAAACATACGAACCCTATAGGAGAGCTTTGAATCTACTCGCTGTACTTTATTTGCCGCCCTTAGAAAAGCTTCTACTTAAGAATACAGAGTAGTATTATGCTTTTATATTTAAAACTTTTCCAGAATTCCATTTAATTTTTTTAAGATTCACTTTTATGATAAAAGAGTTAACATTTTGACAAAGCAGGAACTATACAAGTAGATACTAGAACATAATTTTGTAGCTTTATTGAAGCCATTTTCCTTTCACTATAATAATACATTCGACGCCCCTTTGAAAATATCTAATAATAACGAAATTTAACTGGGTACTTACGTTGTCTGGCTTAATGTAAAAATATTTTTATTTTTATTTCAATCAGAGAACACGGTTGCTTGTGAGTCTTTCGATTTGACCTGACAATTTTGTAATTCAAAAATTTACAATTATTGACGCACTAGCAATTATTATCAAGTATTTGCTGCAATGAAATTCTTTAAATTGTCAAATTATATATTCACTAACTTTAATGCAGAGTAATTCGGATGAACTGACGCAAACAAATAAAGAAATCAATAACTCAAGTATTGATGGAGAAAACAAAATATATTATCACAATATGAAACGATGCAATCACCGACTTGGAATTTAGCAGCGTCCCCAAATATTAAAAACATTCACAAACGGCTTTAAAATTATATTACAGTATTATCAATTTTTCTTTATAGTCATTTGGAAAACACTATAAATCCATTAAAAATAATTGTCAATATTACATGTTAATTTAACCGAATTTTTTTCTTTATAAAATATTTAAGAATTTCATTTTACTCGCTTTGTAAAATGTCATCAATTTTTCATTCTGCTCGAATTAACAAGTTAGACTGTTTTCTCTGTTCAATGAAAGGCGTTAAAAATACCAAATAATATTGTGAGATTCGTCCCTGCTTATACCCAATACAAGGTTCTGTACGAAACAAGAAAACAAGTAGCGAGTGAGAAGGAAATGAGTCAGTAGGGATGGCAGTATCCGCATCTCTGTATCCGGCAGCCCGTGAACGAAATCTTCAGTCTGCTGAATTAGAAATAACTTCACCTTTACGTCGGACAACTTTGTTAATTAGTTCTCTTTTACATTTGGAACGAACGAACGAGCGAATTGCCTGCCGGGAGACATTGAACGCTCATTACACCACGTTGATATTAGATTTCACCTGAAACGTGTCTGGACTTATTAATTGTCTCTCTTTGGATTTATTGAATTTAGTGGATGCGTACTTAAATTGTTTCTTTCTTTAAAAGCCGATTGTGCAAACAATGGTGTATAATTGCAATCTCAAAATACCCACCCTCGCTGACTTCCACACTAATACTAGACTAGTGGTATGAATGAGATAAAGCTTGTTTGAACACACCTCCATGCGGGACGGGCCGTTAAACTATTTTTCATAATAATGTAGCAGAGGTTTAATGGGGTATACAACGCCGTATACCCTCCCCGACGACCCTGATACGTTTACTATATTAAAATTCATATTCATGAGTTTAATGGCAGATTTTCAAAAATTTATTTTTCATATTTATTACATAATTTGATATCGTAATTTATAATCACAATTATATTTAAAATTTAACGCAGTATAGTTTTTTTCTTTCTTTTTGGTTATAATATATTTTAGTATTTTATTGAGAAATATAATTGTGTATGATGTGGAATTATTAAAAGTAATAAGAAGATATGTTTTGAAAAAGGAATTTATTTTTTTATTTTATTCGACTTTGTTTTTATTTAGAGTAAGTTAAAATCTTGACAAGTATGCAATTTTTATTATCTGTAGCTAGATTTTATGACATTTCACTTCAATTAATAACATTTTTATGTGACAAAATCTCATAAATCTGAATACGCTAAGCGACTCGATAGAAACAAAAAGAGTTCGGGCTTTTGCCTAAGCCTGCCGCAGTATGAATCCAGCGCGATGGTGTTTTCACTCGAGTTTTATTGCCTCGTAAATAACATTCAAAATCACAAAGACTGATTTAGGAGCCATTAAAAAGTTTTTTCCCGGGGGATCATTTTGCTATTTTGTCATATTATTTATCTTATCAGATTTTAGTTTTATTCATCTTTCGAGAATCAGATTACAAACGCTTTAACAAACTTGCGTAAGGAAATTTGCATATGGCTATAATTTACCGGGATCTTACGACGCATGTTCGTTTCTCTTGTTAGTTATTTTATGTATATAATAAACCAAGTGTTTCCTGATAAATATTGTGTGCAAAAATACATGCATTTTATATAATAGTTAATTATCTTTGAATAATTTGATACTTATAACTAACATTGAATGATAATTAATGCTCGGTTCCGAGCGTGTAAGCATTTAATTATTTTTCAGAATTTCGTTCTTCTTTTATATATATTATCTTAACTGACACTTAACTTGTCGTTGAAAGGCTTGTTTTTTTTTAATTAAACAAATGAAACAGCATTTTAAGTACTCTTTCATAAAGCCATATATATAAAGATTATATTTCATTTATTCAAACATCTTTTAATGTTTAATTATATATGATTCCAATTAGGATTATACAATGTGGAAAAAGTCAGATTATTCAAAAAATAAACATAAATATGATTGAACTGTATCTAACGTAGCCTCAATTAGATTAAGTACCACCTTACAATAATGATGTCCATTGTATTTGAATAGTGAAATTTAATTAAAGACTTATAATATAGGGAGCATTTGGAAAAAATATGGTTCCAAAGGTCTCAGCTGTTCAAATTGTATATGTTTAGAAAACATTTACTATTATTGGTATAAATTTCATAAAATTCTTAAATAAAGATATGAGTATCCTATAACAATCAATTTTGCTGAAACAGTATACTCTAGCAAATAAACAGGCCTTTATATTTAACCCCAACGTTAAAAATATTTATTATGCTATTCAATAGATAAGTACCAATATCAATGACAACATTATATGAGCTTGCTTTAAATAATATTTGATTACGTTCACAATAATAATACAGTAAGTATATACTATCATTATATACAACTGCGGTATGTGTAGAAGAAGGTTGTTTATTTCGCATAAATTATTATTGATATTTGAAAAAGGTATGCCATATGGTTGATCTCCTAACAGATAACAGTGGAGGTGTTGTGTAGATTATATCAAAAGTAGATAATATTTATTAACTTAATATTTATGTACGAACTGCAAAATCGAACAGACCCGATGCCGTGATTTGGTAGTATTATTATGGTTTTTATTGCGCTATCAGGAATTACTTGACACATTTTCGAAACGGTAAATGCAGGGCTAAGTATCGGTTTTATGTTCATTCCCATATTTATCATTCCATTTGGGTGGCGATATTTTTCAGTATTTTCCACTGACTTTTTAACCCGTAAACGCCAGAACTGTAAACTAGCGAATACTAAAGTATTGCCACGATTCTAAGGGATAAAAAGGTCTGTTCTACAAACTTTTATCTGTTATACAGTATATCACAACGTTAAGTGACAGGTTTTTCCCTGACCCATTTGATATTTGACTTAAAAACCAACACTTCTACGCCAAAAATATGAATTTTTCTCTTACTAATATGCACTTCTTAGTTAAAACGTATTATTATTATTATAAATAAATAAAACACAATTTTTGAATTTACTATTTCCAGATTTTATATTATAATGATAGGCTTCACTCATCATAAACAATATCAACTGATAAATATACTTTTTAAGTCTTATCAGTCTTGACCATTCAAATATAAAATGAGGAAATTGTCCTAAGCAAATTTTATATATTATATAAGTTTTATATATTCAATCATTACGCCAAATATTGGTGAAGTTGTAAAATATTAAGGGATAACCTCGATGAGAATTTTTATTGAATATATAAGACACACGAAATAACTTCAAGAATGTATTACCTTCATTTTTAATACTACATTATATCACTAATAGTTAAAGGGAAGAACAAACATTTTATTACACACATTTATATATAGATACATATATATAACTTAACCCAAACCTCAAGCGAAGCTTTTACCACTACACCACATAGACCGATATTTTACAATACGATAATAGAGTTTAACTTTTAAAAAATATCGAAATCATATATTGTTAAATGATTATGAACGTTGGTAATTTTGTCCACATATAAACGTTAAGAAAACACGACACCATTTTAAAGCTGACGCCAATGCGAGATAAAACAAGAAAATCAATTTATTATTAAATAATTTGATATTAGAACAGATTATTGGCAATCCTATTTACTTGTTTAAAATAATAATTATCATCTATTGATGATGCTTGCGATGAGCGAAATCGGTCCTGAATATAAAATATATGGTGGAAATAGTACTAAAAAAAAGTGTGTTTATTATTTAAAATATGATGCCTTTCCATCAAGAAGTGACAGTTAACATCAAAAAAGTGAAAAACATTTTTTTCCGTTATCATTTAATAAAGAAAGAAGTGTTTAATATTGCCATATTTAATATTTTACAAAATGTGTAGAAATGATGTTATTCAAAAACATCACGATCCTTCAGGGTTATGTTACATCTACAGCAAGGAGTCTCTTTTGTAGTATTTTTCTGAATTTCTCGGTGTAGTAAGAATGCTCCCCTGTAAGGAGAATAGATCAGGGGAGATAAAAGCCTTACAAACATAAATCGAGGACTTAATTATTAAATTATACATTAGCAGTTCATTGTAATAGTACCTGGCAGAAGAAAAACTCTGGAGAAACTTCCAGATGATAATGTATACATCGTGTATTTGATAACGTTCAATAAACTCACTAAAATATGATTGAAGGTTTTCTAAAAAAATATTTTTTAATTATTTAACAACATTCTATCATCTACTTCAACTAAATAAAAATAAAATATTTGAAATATAAAAAAATATATACTCAATTATTATATCACAGTTAAAAACTCTGTCAACGCTCATATCAGTCAAAATATACAAATGATGTTTCATTACTTTAATATATTTCAATATGGGATCGAAACCAAATAATAATAAGATAAGTTGTTTTAAAATCAATATTTAATGAGCAGTTATTTTTTCGGAAATTAAATAAATAATTAGCGCTGAAAGTGGACTCAATGCGTGCTTTATAATAAAAGAATCCAACTATTGTACTTAAGGGATAATAAAATTATATCTATATATTGTTTCAAAATTCAAAAAAATGAAGGTCACTGTAAACGTTAAATTTGTTAAGGCATCACTGCAAAGTAAAAAGTCTTTTTAACCCTTTTCTTGAAAAAACTGTACCCTTTCTTTGTTCATGACAATTATTGAAAGGTCTTTTGTGCCATATCTTTCCGTAAACACAAGGACTGTCAACTAACTTACTTCCTTATTGCACAAGCCTTTTTAAAAAATGTTTTTTATGGGATGTCTTTTATTGCATATTTTCAATATCTACTTTACAATGTCGATGGCATTGTGCTCCTTACATCCCCAAATATTTATTCTACGAAAAATATTTCTTGACTGAAAGTATTATTTTTATTGTTTTTTTCTCAAAGTCAGAAAAAATAAAATAGGTAGATTTGTAAGTATCTGACACATGTTGCATCAATGATTAAATAATTTAGACGTAATAGTGTATTTTTTGCCTTTACCTCTACAGTAATAGTTTTACCTTTTTTACTGTTGAATGCTATAATATTTCGACGTACGCTATCTTCAGCTGACTACATATGTAAACAAAGAATAAGCCGAAATAACTGTCAAAACCTTATAAAGGAACATAGCAGATTTTTTTTACCCAATGATGATTGAGGTATATATTTCTGTTAAGTATCACCCAATCCCATCAATTTAATACCACCATTTAATTAAAACTGTTATGGTTAAATCTACTATAAATGTGTGTTGATAAATCATTTATTATAGAATGGAACGTTGCATACTTTATAACGCGCATAATAAAGTGAAATAAATCCAGTAATAATTTTATAATATTCTCAAACTAACATGTACAATATATTTATATATCGGGTGGCAATTACTTACCTGCATGACATTTATTTTCTTTTTATTGACAAATTGTGAATGAATCTGAATTATATATATAGCTAATAAAATGCATTGAATACCCACCTTCTTATTAAACACAAAATACGAAAACAACAATAAGTATGCGAGAAATTTCTAGATAAAATCATAGTTATGTATATGATTATCAAGTTTTTTGCTTTTTTTAAATGACTGGACGTGAAATACGCTTGTCAAAACCAAGATCACATGACTTGAGAAATTTTAATAATTTATTATATTTAAAATAAATTTGTGGCGGTAATTTCACATAAATTATCACAAATTCGTAATCAAACAAGCCAAGGGCATTTAAAACAAAGTGAACTTTTTATAAGCTTTATAATGTGTCGTTTTTTTATTCACGATGGACGCATCACAAATATCATCAGCCAATAATCCAACTTTATATTATTTGTTCATCGTGTAGCCATAAAAATAATTACTTTAATGGCGGTGTCGCCATTTAAGAACAGACTTTATTAACATCCCAAGCAATGGCCGTCCAGGTAAATTACATACCTATGCCAACCAAACGGGTATTTATTTACATAATATAACGAGTATGCGGCGTCTAGTTATAGAGCTTCGAAAATATAAGTACGGTATATAATAAAAACCTTATCATTTTTTACATACTAGCATTTGATATAGTATAGAGATAAAACTAGCAGAAAAATATAAAAAAAATTGGGAATTTTAATATACTTAACTATGCTCTCTATTCTGCAATTATTACAGTCTCGTTATCGTAGCAAACAAATAGCCTACAAATTATATGCCTGCATAAATTTTAAGCTTCATTTTACTACCGAATTTTATATTTTATATTAGGTAAATAACTTTTTCCAAAATACCTGTTCATACGTATTCTTGGAAGATAGTGGTTCTATATAAAGGAGATTTTTACGACTATTGTGTATTATTTAAGTAGAGGTCCATTACTTTTATGTGTTGAAGAAAATACAGTACATTTCTACAGCGCTTATAATTTATCCTCTCCTGAATATTATATATACAAATTGCAACCACCACTGATGGATGTCCAACAACTTCAATATTAGCCTTTATATGAAATAATGTTGTATAAACATATTAGAATTATTTTTAATACATAACTCGAAAAAAAATTTTTACAGTCTTAAAAAAATATTAATTTAACATGAACTTAAATTTAATTGAATCTCATCGCAAATAAATATACCAAATTTCAAAAAGTATATCTTACTATAATCAATTTTTCGACAATAAAATTCATATATCTGATTGCCGAAGGTACCAGTATCAATTGATTCAATGAATATCCAAATTAAATAACCTGATACAATTTAAAATTAAGATTACCGTAAACATAAAGGTACCAACTCACTACACTGGTTCACACTACATACGAAAAATAAATTCACACCAAGTGTACCCTGCGATCTATAATATTTCAATAGAAATTTCCAAATTTATTATGTATTGAAATATGCAAAAGATGAATATTTCAATGTATTTTTTATCAAGTACGATTTTAGTTGATTGAATACAAATAAAATAAAATTCGATGTTTTTTTATTATGTTGATATTTTAGACTAACTGTATATTAAATAATATTATTTTATGATCTTCTACCAAACAAAAAAATAGTATCATTTATTTATATATGGGACAGTAGTGTTTGTCAGCATATCCTTTGTCGATATCAAGTTTTTCATATCAAAATTACTTATGAGAACGTTCTGAAAATTTATCGGCGACGAAATCCGCAGGGACGGCTAATGGATCGTATTCTATTATTATCGGACGGATGCCGCCTCTCGAGGAAACCAAGATAATAGACGTAGGGCGTCGTTTCTTCGACCAGAGTCAGACATTAGTTACAGCACTGGCCGTTGTTTCACCCACTCGGTAATTTCTATGTCACTGGCAACATTGTTCGGGCATCAACTAGCACATACATTAATGCTGTGCTATTGATAACAGTCCCGGAACACAGCTCGTTTGGTTTGTTTTAAATCTTTTTTCGATAGCCATTACTGCCCACTTCTTTATGGTAAGTATCTAGGTATGTTTACCTGTTTGGCTTTGAATTGTTTTTATACACTGAAATAGATCAATGGCATTCCTATAGCTGAACTAATTTTAGTTCATTTTGAATTAAGTATAATGCTGTAAATTTAACGTATTAAAATTATTTTAAAAATACTAAAAAAAACTTAACAATCATTTAAGTCTTTAAAATGAATAGTAAATTATATTCATTATACATATATGTTAAATTGGCAAAAGATTAACTGCAGCAATTATATAATTTTGTGTTCAATAAAACATTTTGATATTATATGTTTTAAATTAATGTTTTTAGTGATAATGTTTCTTCTCGATTTGATCTCGAGTGATATTAAAAATTCCAATTGTTTTTAGCAAAACAGAAATAAGATATTTTAAAAATCTCGCATCTTACAATCGTTGGAATATCGGTTATCGATATTAAAATTAATTTTCGAAAAGGAATCCCTTCCCAATGATCTGAACATCCCTTTTTTTAATTCTTATTAAAACGTTATATTAATGGTTGGTAAATGGAAAATTTCGGCATCATTTTTCTCTTAATTATGATGTATTCGGTTAAAAGCCAATCGTAATCGGCAACTGAGAATTTGTAACTTAAATTAATACAATATCTTCCAATTCAAAATGGTCACTTGGCGAACAAAACCGGAATTTTAAATTGTGTAATAAGTGTTTTAAATTTTTTTCATATGATCAAAAAATAAATAAGCATTTTCGATAGCGTTTTTTTTTGTATGACATGAGTAATATGTTGTAAAATATTTTTGAAACGTTTTCCACTATATTATAAATCAACGTATTTTGGAATTGATGTATAATTATTGTCATCTACCTACTCAATAAATTTCCGAAATTTTAGCTCGAAATCTGTAAAACTGGTATGAAGGACGAAGTAAACTGAAATTTAAAGCAATATTAGGATGTAACAGCTGGGGCATGTTAGCAACGAACGCCACTATCTGTTCGCAGATTATGAAAGACGAAATTCAATAAGGCCGCCCGTACTTCATATTGCCACTGGGCCAGAAATGAACAATGTCTTTCAATAAAATCTTTATAAATGCTGACTTAACCATTGTTACGCTTAACGCCTGATTCATAAAGATTTTTAAAAAATGTAGACTTATCTACTCAAAATTAGAAGGTAACACTACCAACGATTGTATTCATATACATATAACAGGTGTTCCTATTTCTTTTTTCAATTAATATAGCGTTTATATATATGACATAGGCAATTTTTCGTGACGAAGCATACGAATTTCATCGGACATTACTACTACATACTAACAATCAAAAGTTTTTCTTTTTCATATTTTCTTTTCAACGTCACCGCTTGAATTAAATTTATTTTAACAAAACCGGCTTAGTTAGTCCCGATAGTACAATTACTGAGAAAATATAAGTACAATATCATGCTAATAATAGGTTAATATAATCACAAGCATTAATGTGTAAAATTTGTGTATTATTATGAATTCAACGTACTTTTATAGCAACACTGTAAGAACTAGAAGTCTAAAAAACTAGTACTGTGTGAGTATATATATATTCATGACGATCATGTTCAAAAGTGATATACATAAAGTATCTGTTACTATTATTACTGACTGCGAATTTCTATTTGATAACCTCTCCCTTGAAACATCTCCCCATCCCACTTCGACCCACCTACTCCTTTTTCCTTTCCTTCGACCCGTTTCGTCCCGCGGACGTCTTGTGTATTAAAATTAGATTCTGTATATTCAGCGGCGACACATGCTACTATTCGTTAAATGGCAAAAGGGAAGCGATGTGTTTTTTTTATGTAATTTACTACACAATATAAAAGTAGTAATTAAATAATGTATTTTTTATATAGCTTCCAACTCACTTAAGAAATAAATACGAACAGAAATGGTTTTATGATTTTAGTCTATATTCATTTAACAATTATCATTTCTTGGGTTAATTTTTAAGAAACTTGTTCAGTTGTTGAACTACTGACTAAGGTACATGAAATATAACGCTGTACAGAAGAACTTTATTAAACATTCTATAATAATTAAATAAACTAAATTTGATGCCTTTCATTTTCCTTACGTAATCATTAAAAAACCCACTCGGAAAATTATTTCTGTAACCGAAAGTTAAAATTTAAAATAATGTAAACTATTAAGTAATAATATAAATATAGGAATAGATTTTTGTGAGCTCTTTAATTTGAGTTGAGATTTGATTCTAATCGGTATATAAATGTCTATCCAATGGCATAGGCGTGTGTTATATACTCTTATATATAGAAAAACTTGCGTTGAATGATTTTATTTCGGCAAATTCCAGAGAATACTTTCGCAAAGGGACAACGAAGAATACCCAAGAATGTACTTAATACTTTATAGAAGCAATAATAAGAGTGCCAAATTAAAGTTGATGTGTGGCTTTTTTGAGATAATGAGCTTAAAGGATTTTGAGAACGGTTTAATTAAATTTTTAGTATTTTTGTGAATGTCGGCTCTTCCCAACTGCTCACACAAAATTTTCAGATTATCTGACAGAACAATAGGAAAATATGTGTTTAAGGAAGACTGTTTATTTGTTATACTGTTAAAGTTGAATAAGTATTTTATCAGTGAATTGTCTTGTTTAGAACTATATAAGAGTTTACGACTCGGATTTACAGACGGCTGAAACTCGAACGGGTGTTGTTTTAAAGTGAGACGTAAAGTTTCACTCGATTTAATGCGTGTTATGTTCGATAAATGACTGCAAAACTCATACGCGAAACTTTAGCCAAGTTTCAATGTAGACTCGGTAATAATATGCCTACATTGCCTGCACGCGGCATCTTGAATGGAAATGATAAGAAGACCGTTCATTAGCGTTGATAATCCTGAATGTTATTTTCGTATAATGTGCTTTTACGAAAAATACTGAATAGGAAGACGGCTCCATAAGCACTGGATTATATCGATATATATGCAAATTTAATTTTAATAACTTGATTAAAAATATTCAATTTAAAAGCATCAAAATATGCATACATATTTACGCCGACTTTAAAACGACCTCTATATCAATAAGGTATATGCTTATACGCCATGTTAACTAATTTACGTCGCTTGAGTGAATGTGAACATTATTTTCATATAATTACATTCATTGCCTCATTGTGTGTCTAGTATTTTCTAAATTTATTTCAGGCGCTTCATAACTATCGCTTTATTTCGTGATATTCCAACATTTGTAACTATTAAAACGTTGCTAATTTAGCATGCTTAGCTTTTATATTGGTCAAAAATGTTAATCAGCTTTAATGGTCTTGGAATATTTGACATAATTATGTTTACTCATATCCAACGATTTATATCCCGCAGTTTTTTGACATATATCATATATCTTTATTTTATATTTAATACACAACTTCTACAATAATAACCAATATTTTTTTTATTAACTTTATGATGTCGTTAGACGATCGGGAGGTCCGCTCTTAAATCCTCGCAAGATCACTATCGAATATTTTTGCTTTACAATTTAACACTTTGGTACCTAAAGGTCCTTGTAAAATCTTTGAATTGTGTTAATGTAATAAATTCTCATTTTTTTCGTTATATTTTACCAATAATTTTAACAAAAAAAAAGTCTTTCTACTATATTAACGAAAGAGTTAAAACATCACTAAATGTATAGAAAAAAACCATAGTGTCTTGAGTGTATAAAATGTATTCTTTAAATAAAATTTCATTTAATTCATTTACAAGTTTAGTGTCTCAGATGGTCGAGAAGTGAGAAGAGATCTTTTCATTAATATGTTTACATATTAAAGTCACCCAAAGTGCCCCATCAAAAACGTTCTCGCAGCCATTCTGGCCTCCACATGAAATACGGGCTTAATGCACCAACAAACTAATGTGAAGAGGATTCAATTTGATTTGAGTGAGTCATAGGTATGTGTATTAATAAACAACGATACTTATTTTTCTATTACATTGGATGTCCGATATATGCTACATAATATAAAATATCTAAGGTATGTTTTATTGTCTTATATACCTATAGTTACGGAGCATGCTAGCATTAAATAATTATAATTTAATCACCAACGGAGAAGATGTGTTTGCATTTTAAAATAATATCGATTAAAAAATATAATGAAGTGCTTTTATAGTCAATATATCCGACGATAAAAATAATTTATTCCTGGAAAACAGATATAAAGTATAAATATACAATGTTTTGATTAGCCAATCATAAGCTCGTTATTATTCATATATATTACTATTTTCATTAAACGGTTTATTTGTTCATCTAGTTGTGAACAAGTCTCTTTTTGTCAAATATGATTTCAAGTAAAAGAGAAAAGGTAAGATATTCAAAAATAAAAAAAACCGTTAATAATGTGTGTTGAGTGGGTGTGAATATTGATAATTTCTATACCATAGGTATATTTAAGTATTTTCTACAGAAATCGATGCATGCAAAATTATTTATTTCCCAATTATAATTGCACTTACGTTATGGTAAAATTACACATTTGCGATTCAATATTTCGAGTATGCCATTGATGTATATATTTTAAAGGTGTCAAAAATAATCATTTCATATAAATATTTCAAATAAATGGAATACTTGTAAATCAATGTCATCCGAAATCTTTAGGTGACCCATTAAATTTATATTGAGAAATTAATATGTGATTGGGTAGTTAGTTATCTAAGTTCACCATTAGTATTTTAAATATTCTTTTATATTTCATAAACGTCGTGTTTATGAATTGATAGACTAAATTTGGATACATAAAAGCAATAAAGTGAATTTTATTACCCGATTTCAAATCATAAAAATCATGTAAAAAATAATTTGTTGTGGAATTATAAACATAAAAATTTTATGACGGATATCTAACATTTTCATTATACAATATTTTATTTTATAAACTTATCAACAATTATAACTCAAAATTTACTTTCAAATACATAATATTTATTAAAATGTTTTTATTTACATGTGTGGAACGTGAAGTATTTTCACCAAGTATTGATATCTTCGTCCCCTTGGAGAAATACTTCTCTGATTTGGTTAATAAATACTATTATGTAGAGGCGAGATTATAAAAAGGTATTGTATAAAAGCTGCAAGTAGTTTAATATGTCTATAAAATGGCTTGCTAAATTTATTCTCTTTCTATAGAAATGATGGTAAAACTATCTGATTCGTTAAAAAAACAAGCGATATTGTATTGAACTTTATTTAGAATTTTACTGAATAATTTATTAAAAAAACGAAAAAATATTTTCTTTAATTCTCCTCTTTTGTATTTTATATTACTAATCATGACACATTTAAACAAATGATTAAATGTAAACTAACCCAGATTCAATCTTAAATTCACTGCGAACGATTTTTCCCTGTTAATTTTAATCAATAAGTACAGGGATACAATAGTCTCACTGTACAAAGAATCAATAGCCAATTCTGTATGTACGGCAAAGAAAACCGACTCTATTTTTACGTTGTTAGAAAAATTAAAAAATACATTATTAGCTATGCAACCGGGATATTAGAAATTCATGCCATGTTAATATGCTTTTGAATGCCCAATAACAGTTACTTTCTCATAACGTGGGCAATAATATCATTTTAATAAATAAATAATATTATAATGAATTTGAACAAGCATGGCCGAACAGCTGAGGTTGCGTGGAGGTGAAGCGAGATAGTCGACTTGTTTGGGAGGCTCCTTCTCTTTCCGAGCCCACAAAAAAGGCGCTCTGCTACTTGAAGTTTACACTTCAGAGGAATTCAAGTATTAAAATATAATAAGCTTTTAAAACTTGTTTTAAATTAATCTGAATTTTAATTATGCCGCTACAATATTCGTTATAATATTAAGTCACTTATTCAAATAATATTTATTACCCGAATTAATTAATGAGTTAATTACGTTTTGTGAATACATCGAAATCTAAAAATATAAATAAAAAAAATCTTGGCGAGTCTTATAGTTTTAGGCTCTTAAGGAGTTTTTTTTATCGATATTTATGTTAGTTTTGAGTCCATCGCGATGAATAATAAAAATATATTTAAACCGAAAATGATCAATTATGTAATATAAAATAAAGCTTTTATTTTACTTTGCGATACCAAACAATATAGTGGTGATCTTTAAATACATTCCTCGCACATTTCTCGAATATTTACAATTAATTTACTTAAACAATTACATCGATAATTGAAAATGCGATAACGAAATAATTATATTTATAAAAGCAACTGATACAAACAAATATTGCTTTAGTTTTTGTGTCGATTTAATGAATATTTTAGTGCATCACATATCTTTATAATTATAACATGTCAATAAATTATGATATATCAAATAAATAAAAAATTCCATGACTTCGCAAAATTAGATGCCAATTTCTGTCAAACGATAATGCAGCTCTGTAAGGTAAACTAAAATTTTTTTTTTTTAATAGATTTCAGCGGATGTGAACTGTGCCAGAGAAAAATGGTACACATGTCAATAGGTTTTTGTAATGAAAAGCCTCTGCAACTTGTGTTGTTTTCGCAGCTTTTCTAAACTTTTAAATATTTAATTTTAGGCAAACGAACAATCTGAAGCCCTGCAGTAATGGCGTCCTTAACGCTTCTCATAAAAAGGGACAGCAGTAGACTTGTTTTGCTCTATCTGTCCCCCTTTACGCTCCAGGCACGATTGCATGCAACAGAGACACAGCTATACACAAGGTATAAGGGTGTCTCTTACCACTCGACCTTTTTAGTGGGCCGTGCGCATGCTCACATCTCATCGACCCGCTATGAAAAGATGCAAGCATACAACTAACGGCCATTTTTCTGATTTTATTTCTCTATTTATGATGTTTTTTCTGAAATAAACCATCTCTGGGATCACAGATTTTTTATCTCTTTTTCGGACAATGCATTAAGGTCAAATACTGAATTATTACCATCACCTACATAAATAAGTTATTTATCTAAAACTCACCAACGATCAATTCAATCAATTTTCTTTTAGTTCTGTCTTATAGCTATTATATTAAATTAATAACTAATTATATTTCCAAAAAAAATATTTACATATTTAGTCAATAGAGAGAGCGTTTTCATTTTGAATACTACACAATTACAATGTTTTAGACAATGTGCAATCATATTCGATGTTGTATTGCTATTTTTTCCATTCTCTAGGTACCGTCGATTTTATTTGGAAAAATTCATGGATTGTTCTTGATCACATTAAACTTGCGGATTTGCATAATGAATAAAATAAATATTTTACAAAATTTTGAAATAGTCATAATAAATGACTAGAAATCAAATATATTATACCTTTACTAACCCGCTGTTCTTGCAAATAATGATCTAATACTTGATATAAAAATTTGAGTAATCTTATAAATATTTATTTCACTTACAAGATACTAAAAAATATATTTTTTCATAATCAAATTCAGAAGGCATTTTATAATTTTGATAAAATCAACCAGAATATGCCCCTAATTACGTCAAAGTAAGTCCCAAAATAAGTGCCAAAGATATGTTTCTTAAAATTTATAGTTTAATAATAAAGTATGTTATTTATACACAAAACAATTCGAAATCAATCGTTTGAAATGCAACATTGTACCAATATATAATAATTTCATTTTACAAAGCGCAACAAATGCATTGTTTGTCTGAAGCTGCCGTGCATAGCTAATGCGTTCGTTAATATAAAATGTCACTTCCTCAGAAAGTTTAACGTTGGTATTCTCAAACCAATCGTTTCATTTTATTTGTAAATGAACTTAAAATAAATATTATTTATTTACCTTCACCTTTGTTTTCATGTCGCAACAGAAGGTTTAAATGCTTGCGAAACTATAAAATAAATATATTGTTCTTCCAGTCAAAGTCATTTACTGTACATTTATACTATAGAACGCTTTAGTATACTGTTTAAATTACAAACCTAATGCAAATA
This sequence comes from Himalopsyche japonica, assembly GCA_028555115.1. Taxonomy (NCBI): domain Eukaryota; kingdom Metazoa; phylum Arthropoda; class Insecta; order Trichoptera; family Rhyacophilidae; genus Himalopsyche; species Himalopsyche japonica. The sequence continues at coordinate 1,751,950 of JAHFWJ010000461.1, forward strand.
CAATCAAATTGAACAATTTTCAGTCATACGTATATATTAATCAATCTCTATACAAAAACTATTTATCTCCAATACCTTTAGAGATATACATATATCGTATAATCATAATGTGATTTTTTTTTGTAAATACCAATTTCACCAATACTAGAATATATTTTACTAAATTTTATTTAACTTAGGGTCCATTATATACTCAACATAGAGATGGGAATAGTTTTAATAATTAGAGTATGGAGATTTTTGTTGACTTTTGAAAAATTTCATAATAAGCTTAAAATTATTTATATCAATTTAGAAATGTTTTTACTTATAAAAAGGGTTTTTATAAAAATTTTATTTACATGTTTATGTTCAAAAACGTTTCAAATTACTAAATGTGGAATAGATTTACCAACCTCATAACCACTATATATAAAAATGTATATATTTATCAGCGTAGTGCCTGTATATATTAAATTATTGTTTTAATTCAAATTGTATACTGACAATCGTAAAACGAAAAGAATTTTTTAGACTGTTTAGCTAACAACAGTTATACAAGAATGTCAAAAACATGTTTTTCGATGTGCATTCTTGCTTACGACATTTCACTTAACTTCTAATGTAAATGTTCATTGCACGACAATCAAATAGAAAGGTTCCCAATGAATTAATATGAATTTTATTTCTTGACGTGCAATACTATCGTTTCATTACAAAAATTAGCTTGAATGAAAATCTTTGTTCAGCGAGCGAAGTCAAACCTGATCATACTACGCACTCGGAGAAGAAATATGAAAAAATATGTTTTGTTTTTTGAAATAGTAAAAACTGGGTATTAACTAAAACTTTTTAACGACAGGCAATATACTTACATAAATAAAACAAGATAATTGTTACTATTATAATTTGATAATATAAATATCAGAACTCTTTCTAACAGGACACCAATTGATAATGCTAGCGATGAGCGAAAGCGGTCCTGTAAATTATAATATAAACTTGTGCCATTATTACGTAACTTTAATTTCATTAGTAAATACTTAAAGAATCGCCACGTGTTGTACAATATCTTGAACTTTTATTTACGATAAAATCGCTATTTTTAAAATGCCTACATTGTTTGTTTTTGTAGATAATAATTGTGTTAGCATAACATTTAAATTGTAAAACACTCGCCGGGTAATAAACTTCTTTATCGGCTTACAATTATTGTAAGTTTGGTTAGCCGTAACAATCAAAAAACACTAACAGCAAGACGTTTATAGACAACTATATCAATTTTAAATTTAATTCCGTGCTAATTCTAAAGGATAGCCCAGAGGCCACATGATTTACAGCGGTCATATAAAGTTTTAACGAGCACCGTAAAGTTAACTTTACGGTCAATAAAAGTTAATCACGCCTGTACAAAGTAAAAAACGTCACAAGCCTCATAAACAATTGTTTCTTGATATCTACCACGAATAATAAATTCAATTCGTCAAAAAATCACAACAAATATAATGTGAACATTAACGTTGAGTACATTTTCATAATGAATATATTCTTATTAGAATAAAAAACCGTAGATTTACCTATAGATACTCTTGTTAATATATCCAACAAATAAATATAGGCTTTTTAAATAGTAAACTTAATGTCATTCTTTATAAAATTTTCAGTTTTTTACAATAATTTGTGTGTATAAATTTCTTAATCATTTAAGTTCACATTCTTAATAAAATATATCCCTAAATGATTTGTGTTTTTAATTGCAATATTTACTATATATGCTTAAATTATTTAATAATTATTGACTTACCAAACATTTTTATATTAGTGTTGAATAATAATAATTTGAAACAATTTTTATATTATACACTTGTATTATAATTTAGAACAACCATTTTGTGTTTAATAAAATACGGAATAGGTTACTAGAAATATGTAATAATATTTTACATATATATATTATTTTTTTTATTTGTCACATAATGTGTAGTGGGCATACAACTCAGTTTGGCAAACTTGATGCATCAATAATTATTATTCAATAAAAACTTTTTGTACATGTTATTAAAATCTCGTTTACCATCTACGAATGGCACTTAAAAACACGTAAAAGAATTTTTTAGTGTCTTTGTTCAGATATTTGTGTGGAATAAAAATAATTTGATCATTTTAGGCAACAGTTCGACGTTACGGAAATACAATGCAATCAATTAAACATCCAGTAATAAATTGATCGAAAACAAGACTGTACGTGCAATAATTTTGCTGCATTTTCTTTTTGACTAAGATGTGGTAAAACAGCTTTTTTATTATTTAGCAACACCTTTTATTTCTTATAGATATTTATTTATAGACTTTTTCTTATAATTTAACAATTATGATAAAAGTTTTTTTATTCACCACTAAATTTTATATTCCAATCAGTTTAACAACTAAATGTTTTTAGAAAATTTGATTTTTAGGTACGACATGATGGATATCCACATGTTTCTCATAGTAAACAGGTATGCCCAAAGAATGAGAGAAGAGAGTTAAATCTTTAAAGAAATTATTTTATGAATGTTAACTTCTAATAAATTTGTGTCTACATATAACCAAACATTAACACAGGCACACCACCTATTCCAATGATATACAATAGATTAGAGAACCACATAAGATTCTAGTTAGACATTAAAGAGAAAATGATGTATTCGTACATTTTGGTTCGCTGAAAATATTTATATAAATTGACATAAATACGTATTACATATTTTAAAAAGTTCATTGGTATTTGTTTAATTCCTGACAAAACATAGTTTCTTTTATTTCTGTCAATTAAAACAAGCATTTTAGTTATTTTAACATGTAAACGACTAAAAAGGATTTTATAAAAAATACTAGCGTGTACCCTGCATGCGTTGCAGTGCCGCTCAAAAAAAAGAAACCGCGACTTTATGGAATCGCCTCGTCGGGAGCCTCTCGCCTTCCGATTGTATAAGTCGGACTTGAGGCGAGGCCGGAGCCAATTAGAAACGATAAGCTTAGGTTATGTTTTTCTTACTGAAATTTGACAGTGGCGGCCGTATGTGTTTTCTTTTTTGGAGTACTTTTGGATACACAATGTTTTTTTGTTTTTCTATCTGGTGCATACACAAATAAATCAGAAGGTTTTCCAACGCGTGAGCAAGCCACATACAGTTGTCCATGTGAGAAGCATGGATATTCCAAATTTAGTCCACACACTTGTAACAATTGTCCTTGTGCCTTATTGATGGTCATTGCAAAGGCGACTCGCACTGGAAACTACAGACGTTTAAATTCAAATGGCATATCTGTCGGAATCATTGGGATGCGTGGCAACAGCGTTTCTTCTCCATTGAATTTTCCATTTAAAATTGTAGCTTCAATAATTCATCATTTTTCATAACGAAAGCCTGGTACCGTTGAAAAGTCGCGAGGAATTTATGTTTCGGAGAAGAATGATGGGGATGCCAATTTTCAATGTTAAAACATGCGGCGGCATGCCTGACAAATCAAGTGAATTCAAGAATTCTGTTGGATAATTGACGGCTTGCTTGGATGGAGCTCAAAACGGATGATTTGAGACATGCATTAAGTTCATCGGCTATTGTTGAACGTGATATAACAGGTAGAGTTTGTCGAAAATCACCAGACATTAAAATGAGTGCGCCACCGAAACGTTGCTCATTTCCTCTCAAATCTTTTAGTGTGCAATGAAATGCTTCCAATGATTTTTTGTATGCCATAGTACATTCATCGCATACAATGATTTTACATGATGTGAGTAGTTTGTCCGCTTAAGAATTTTTGTTGATATTTCATGTTGGTGTCTCAATTATTTGCATATTCAATGACAGTTTCAGTGCTGAATGCGCTGTTCGGCCACCGTCCAAAAGAGTTGCTGCAATTCCAGATGATGCGATTGCTAGTGCAATGTTTTTTCGTGATCGTGTGGCTGCTAAAATGAGTGAAATGAGGAAGGTTTTACCTGTGCCTCCGGGTGCATCTATGAAATAAAATCTACCACTTTGGCTTGTAATTGCATCCATAATTGTGTCATACACTATACATTGATCTGGAACCAATTTCGGAAGATTCGTTTGAACAAATTTACCCAATTCATTCACATCAAAGTGTGTTTCTCGTTGGAAATCACGATCACGTCAGTCGTTTTCAGATGGATTCAGCGCAGCTATTCCCAATTGTACCAATGATTTGTTAGCGATTACTAAACATATGTCCTCAATCAATAGCAATGCCTCATTATACACGTTTGGTGTGAATTAAATGTGTGGATTTTGAATTGTTTCACTCAAACTATGTAAAATATCTTCACTCATGTAGCCTTTGTATTTTTTCTTCTTAAGACCTTTTGGATTGGATGGAAAGCAAATTGTTAATATTACTGCAAATAACGCATGTATTTATTGTGGGTCAGCAGTATTCGATGAATCAGCGAGTGAAGTGTCCCAATGGGCATCGTTTTCTAGAAGATTTAATTCGAGGCAAGCTTCACGATAAATGAAACATATTCGACCGTTTACTGTTCTCAATTCTTGGAAGGATCTCGGTCCACGTATGTTGATTAACAGTAATCGCAAGTAAACGCATTCTGCATTATTTGGTTGAACAGTGTACAGACGGTCTAATGCGTCGGTTGAATATACATTGTAATGTCCTTCAACTGCTTTACCTTGTTAGCGACATTGATTTTTTTTTCTGATGCATTCCATCTGTAGAATGTTGGCACTTCAGAGTAAGATAGCGTCTTTGCAAACATATCATGCCTACACAATAAGAAAAATGCAGTTAACGTTGTTGGCTGTGGTGACAATGCTCTTACATGTGCATTTTCTGTTGTGAAGTACACTCGCTGTCCATTTTCAAGGTGAACTGCGAAATGAGTAACTGGTGGATGCCGTTCATGAATTGGAAATGATAAAATGCGCCATATTGCTTCATTGCTACTAATGTAGCGTCCCAGTTGATTTTGGTTGATTTCATCGATAGATGCAGTTGAATTTCCCACTCCATAGCTGCCATATCGCTTCCTTTGTTGACATATTTACAAATGTAATTAATGGATTTCACTGAATTACAATACTCGACGTTGATGTGTGCTTTGTACGTTTTCGAGAGAAGCTGTGAATACGGTACAATCCAACGATTATCAATTTCAACCTCATTTTTTCACCCTTTTCTTTCGTGCTTGAGTTGTACTCTGACCTATTCCTTTTCGTTTAGGTGGCATAATTGATTTCACAGTGAATGTTACGTTTTTTCGAATTTCAATTCACTTTTGAAAAAAAAAAAAAAAATAATTGATATATTGAATAAATTATATCTATATCACACACGATTTATACGTAATATTCATTTCAATTCGTTCTGTCATGCGACATAAAACCAAAACAAAAAAGTCGAAACGGAAAAAGTCATAGAACATTGAAATACTTTTTTCGAAAATCGAACTTTGTTTAAAAATATTCAGTACTTTGCGTAAGTACCTACAGGTGAGTGAATGTGACAGATTTGCGTCGTTCTTATTTTCGGCGTTGCTATTGATACAATGTGTCATAAATGGCCATTCTGTATTACAATAGTCTTGTATGAAAACATGTTTTTCGTAAATATTCAATTAATTTTTGTAATCAAATCAAATTCTGAGTATCCTGTCTTTTGCCCGGTAGTCTAAGCAATAATTCAACAAAGTTTTATCGCAATTGGATTAATGGTGCAGGAGTTTATAAAGGACAGACAGACAGACAGACATTCATTTTTAAATATATAGATTTGCAACTCACCTTAAAAACACGTATGATTCAACATTTAGTGTGAAAATTATATTGAACACATTCAAATTTGAGCTTTTGAACTAGTTTTCATTCTTGACTCATTCATTTTTATCAATTTTACATAAGGAATTTAAACACACTATTAAATATGAATTAGTGATGTAAGATAAGGTTTATATTTTTCCACTGGTTATGCAACTATGCCTCATTAACACTAAACAAGTTTACAATTATAACTTAATTCTGTAGTTTAAAAAAGCACTTGTATAACGTGAGATAGTTTGATTCTGACTAAAACAGTTTAAAAATTGCAAAAAGCTTGCGAATGTTTTTTTTGAAAAGCATCGTAATAACCCTTTTAAATGTTTCTGACCTAGACCACAAAATGAGCGTTGTAAATCAGTCAAGACTTAAATTGTTTTATTGTCTTCCGCAAACAAATATCAAAGAGTTGTGTAACATTGTGCAACACGAGCAAAGATTGCTTTATGCTCGCATCTCTGACCTCGAAATGTGCAGCAAATCATGAAATCCAAGAAGAGTGGCCGTAATTCTTTTACTCTAAAAAAACAGGGATTGCCAAACATTTATGTAATAATTTTTAATTAATTCATCAGATTCTTTTTATTTAGTCTAGTTTCGTGTGCGAGAATTATACCGACAAGCTTAATAATTAATTTAACAAAATAAAAATTAATTTCGTATTTAAATAATAAATAGATAAAATTCGACATTAATTTCAATTCTTTATAAGATTTTCACTACTTCGATAAGTATTTCAATATCGAATATTTTTACACGGTGAAAAAAGTAGCATTTAGTTTTATTTTTATTACGAGCAAGAAACAAGCTAGGTCGTTAAAACAGAAGAGAAGATGTAGTGTACCTTTTCTACACAGCTATATATAGATAAGCAAATATTCGTTTAAGCATAGTTCTGACGATGGCGTAAGCCGAAATAGCTATCAACTATATCCTAAAAATAATAATTTTGTAGAACTGAAATACGTTGCTATTTTTTTCACCGTGTTATAATGGAGCTCTACCAAGTGAATGCCAATAAAATCAATAGATTGAATATTTTACTAGGACTACTCGTAAAACTTTATATTTTTGTAGAAAATCAGTATACATGGAGATACGAACATTTTGCTAATATAAAGACGACCATAAGTTATTCGGTCTTTTTCTTGAAAAATTGCAGGCATTATTTTTTATTTGTTGAAAATGTAGAACTAGGCTTTCAATGGGAATGCCATTGAGAAGAGCTATAAAAACCTTTAAAAGTGTTGATTCCAATGTTGACATATTCCACGTGGATATAAGAATTCAGAAAAGTAATTATAAAAATATATTTTATCTAAGCCTACTTAGTTGAACTCCCACTTATCAACATTAAATTTAAAAAAAAATCTTAATCAATGTTCCCGGCAAAATCACTAAAATATTGTATTGTTTAATAAATGTGACATAACAGGTTCACCTACGTCAACTATTTGCGTATAACATTAAGTCATAACTTGTCTACGGTTATTAATCAAGCTAACGGCGGCCTCTACGGCAGTTTGACAACGTCTGCACTCAAAGCAACCCTTTACGTGAAAGATAAACTACCCTTTAATGGCTGTTGTACACTTTAAGGTCAATAAACACTGCTCAAGGTTACGCTTTGAGGCAGTCAGGTATGACTGTTTTATTAACCAGGTTTAAATGAAGGAGTTAAAAATGTTGTTACCTTGAATTAACCTCAATGTCTTGCGTTTTTTACAGTTAGAATGCATCACTACATTAGAATTAACAGTCTGAAAAAAATGCAGTGGTGTTTTTTTTTCAAGTGACCTATCTTTATTTTTCAATTAAAAAAAAATGTTTATCAATTATACTTCGAATGTAAAACACGTGAACTCTTCTGTAGCAACTAAACTAACGTTATTTTAACGAGAGTTGGTTGTAATTAGGAATAAAAGGGACTTATTGCCTAGTTTCCATCTCTTACCTCCGTCTCAAAATCGGATAGGACTTAACGAATCGAAGGCATACATGTTGTTAGGTATTTCATCAAAGATAACGATGATTTTAGGACCAAAATTTTTAGTATAATCGTACAAAAATCTCTCTAATGTTATTTCGAAAACGTGTTTGAATGCTATTCTGTTCGATTGTGTATAAGCAATTACTCTGGTATATAAAATTATTCAGTTACAAATTTTATCGAAGATACTTATTCCATTAAAAAAATTTTTACGCACCTACAAAAGTGTTAAAATATCATTCGAGAAATATTTATATCCGAAATTTATTTCAAAATATTCCTCGAAGAATTTCGTGGCATACTTAAATAAGGACGGATAATAACTCTTTACTATTTTATTCCGCTGTAAACATAATTCGGCAAAATTGGAGGTCATAATTTTAATGATGGGCAATAGAAAATTTAAAACAGTACCTATTCTTTACAGTGACAGCCAAAGCGAAAAGGTATTAAGAATTCATTTATTCAGTAGCATTCTTTAAAACTACCACATTTTTAATTCGAAAATAATTTTATCACTAACAAGAAATGCAAACTCACATGAAATTATTTTTAGTTATGTTTGTTGTTACTTAGTCGTTTTCATTTACGGATGTGATTGACTTTAGAGTAACCAGTTTTGGGATCAGATATTTTTTTAATATTCATATAATCTCTTTCCAATTTCATGTCGTAATCAACGTTTGACCATGTACACAGTACTCTATACAATTTGTCTTAATTAATGTATGTTTATTTACCTGTCTGTGGAGAGAGACCGAGTGTTAGGAGTTGAATTACATTACTACTAAAATATATTTGCATATAATAATAAAGTGGAACGAATAAATAAAATTAACGTCAGTATTTAAATTTATGACAAAATAAAAATTGGTGGTTGAATGTACTGTAAACAAATTCATGAATTAAACATTATTAAAATAAAACGGACGCGTATACAATTATATTAGCTAATTGTTTTATAAATTTAACGATAAATCGAGAAGTGGTAATGAAAAATACGTGAATTTGGATTTCAAGCTAGAATTTATAATTTAATTTTCGCTAAGCGAAACATAAACTGCTTCTAGTAAAAGGAGTTTTTTTTAAATATTCTACACGTTTTATTGAAAGTAAATTGTATATTGTTTTGAGAACGTTAAGAAATTTGAGCAATTGAAATTCACGCACTTGTTGTGAGTTGTACCCTAGTCTAGTCTATTGCGGGACAGCTCTACTACGCCACTGGGGCAGACAGTTAGACACTTTCGCGCGATGAAACATTTTAACCCTTGCAATAACGTTAACAGTCACAACTAGTGACAGTTGTGCGCACCGACACTGCCTTATTTTATTGCGAATGCCACAGAAACGTTGTCACTTACCTTTGTGTATGAAGCCGTAAAAAAGAATTTGAAGAATTGCGGCCATTTGTAATCATTGCATGAAAGGGTTGTAATTGCACTAAAGGTTTATTGTCTTTTTGCCAGCCGCTTTAACCGTTATTAGTTGGCATGAATTTCCAAGAAATATTACGGTTTTTTTCATGCCCCAATAACAGGCAATAATTCAGTTGTCAATCAATCAATATAGCAAAGTAATATATACATATAACTTTTCTGATCACAAAATTTCTATTAAAATTGTTTGCTGGACAGATATGCGTTTTATGTCATGTGTTAAACATCAGATAGATTCTATTTAAACGGATTATTATTTTTTTAATCATGTCCATTCTCTGCGGATTTTTAGCTCAAAATTTATCTCAACATAATTCACTTATTAAACACTATTAATTTTTAATTCACAATTAAAACATCTATTAGAGCTGCATATTACTCAATCTTACTGTGAATCTTACTGCGAATGAATTTGACAGATATTTTGACATCACAAACATTTTTTAATCGATTTGTGAATTCTTTTCGGTATTGAAATAATTTATCAATAGGACTTTTTATTACGAGTATAAAATATTGCAGATACCTTATAAATAATAAATCTTTATATGCTTGTCAGTAAAATTATTATTCAATAGTTACGTAAAAACGTTTAGTGTTCTTTTTAAGGATATAATCACCGCTTACCTTGCCATTTATTAAACTATCAAATATGTGATGAGACTATGAATGAGCTGTAAAGCATTTCAATTAGCAGTTTCCCCATTTAAAGGTATAGGTCGGCACCGAGTCATACATTATATCGTTTTAATTCGACCGTTAATGTAAATAAATTATCAAGCAGTGGTGTAACGGCAGAAAGTGCCCAATTAAGGAAAACTGTTCCTTCATCCCACTTATTACAATCTTGAACTAGATGTAAAATAAATTGATAAAATAATTACTACTTATCATAATATTTAATTATTTTTTATAGGATGGCTATGAATAGAATGTCGAATGTTTTTATACCTACTAATATTTTATTTTCATAAAATCAAAAATTTTTTTTTTGCAAAAATTGTATTTAAATAATTAAGCATAATAATTAGTATTAGTATTTGACAATTTTATATTATGCAGATCAGGACCGTGATCAGTTGATATTGCTCGCTGCGAGCGAAGTCTTACTTGATCAGAATTATATAAATAATATTGTGTCAATACTTTACACATCTTGTTGTATATTTAAAAAAATGCCTTTCCACCAAGAAGTGGCAGTAACACATTAAAAGAAATTAATTTTTATCAGAATTTATTGGGTAGGATGTTAGCATCTGTTGTTTGGGGTAAAATCCATTTAATTTGTTGTTCAAAATCCTTGAATTCGAATGATATAATAAAACAGTATTGTATCCTACGTGCTTGTCTCTCTCATTTTCAAAGAGAGTATGGATGTGCTGATACGGCTTGGAAAGGACTACTTGTTACTAGTTAGAATCGCTCTCGATACGCTTTGTCTTGAAAGGATATATATAGAAAGGCATCACAAACATCCATGGATTCTTCCATCAATTGATTTTTGAATCTGTCCATACTATAAATCGAATCTAACGAGCCAATTACGTTGAATCCACCACAGGCCTAACTAATTAAATAATCATTAAGTGAATTCGTCATGAAATACACCTCAATTTTCCTTATCCAAATAACTTTGTTGATATGAGACAATTCCCTATGCTAAATTCACTTTTCGTTCGTAATAGTGGAACAACGAACATGGTCAGAGGGTGAACTATATTGTATATTTTACAACCATGTCCTATTTACCATCACTTAACTTTCATCAGCACTCTGACAGTTCGCTTCCAGTATGTAAACCTTATGTTACAAAATTCTATACTTTTTAAACATGTCTCGGTCAATATCAGTCAATGTATTTTAATTCACAGATTCCCAAGTATTTCATTGTACTTAAATATTAATTCATCAATGTATTTTAAACACCTTTTAGTCAAGGGAAATCAAGTAGATTTCTTGAACGTATCGATGGATTTTATGTTTTTTGCTTTTGTGTTAAATTTTTAAATATGTATATTTGTTTCACCATTCTAATAAACGAACCGATTTCGATAACTCTCCCATCCAAACTACCTACAACCAATAAACAAATACTTTTTCCTTCAAAATAATGCTGTACGCTATTATATTATACTTAGCATTGGACACCCATTTCACGTGAGAAGACACGTATTCCGTATAAATTGTCTACTGATATTACTACGATTAATAAATCGCTCTAGATTACTTATACTACAGAAATTTGATTTTTATTTTTATATTATCAGCTAACCAAATTACTTTTTTTAAGGAAATGTGTTGTGTATCACTTCTCATTTTATTGTGAAGTACCAGCACTTAACATCACAATATGACCTTTTCAAACATATCAGTTTAACAGTTGATCAATCGAGTGAATCAATTAGTGAAATGAAATTACTTTATCGGAATCTTAAAGAATAAACGTATTTATCGAGATAATTTTGTTTCTTTGCGCGAATAGCAAGCAAATTATGTTGGATGACACTAAGAAAATTAAATAAAATGCATGTCGTCTATTAGGAAAGAATCGTTTTTTTAAGATCCTAATTCCTGAAACTGCAGCGGCTGAAGTAAGAAGATGATTAACGGCGTATACTATGTACAGCTTGTATGAGATAAAAATTCTTGAGTTACGTGTATATAAATTCCATAATATGATATGATTTTTCGTCTCAAAAAATACCGGATCCGATTTGTTCAGATCTCTTGATTTATCGCTACTGGACGGCAAACGATCGGATCAGCAACGTCGACCAATTTATACGTAATATATTGACACAAATAAGCACATAAAACTGATCGTAAGCCATATAAATCCAACCCACGATAAGAGATTGATCGACTCGTGGAATAAAACGCCCTTGAATGGCGAATTTTTCATAGGTACAGAATAAATATCGTAAATGAATGAACAAGCCGAGTAAAATAAAAAGTGTCGTTCAACATTATAGAGAACAAAATAGATATACACTTTTATTTTATTTATTCATTTACGTCGTACATTATTTTATCACGGTTGTATATCAATTTTCGTGAAGTTGATGTAACTATCCATTTTACTCATGGTTTTATTGATGAATAAATCATGTGAGTATATACTAAAATTGTGGAAGCATTTTGATACTCGTAACAGATGACATTGATGCCAATATTTTATAGATTTTTTCCTCGCTGCACTTACTCGTGTATATAATATAATAAATTACGTCTTCATCTTTCAAATATGACACATATAAGAAGTATATACTCACATGTTTCTTTAATACTATTCATACTAATAATCATGGATCGTTGTTTAATTATTTTTCGGTAGCTGATTAGAAATTTTAAATTAAAAAGCCAGAATGGGAATCGATTATTGTTATAAAAATATCCATTTACCTATTAAGCAAAAGTCTTTTTAACTAGTATTATTAAACAACTCCCTTTCTTTTTTCTTAAATTAATTCGTAGACAATAAGGAAGTTTTCTAGCATCTACAAATTAATATACAACACCTAGTTAAGTAGTAATATTTAATTTTTTTGACCATATGCACTTCCATATAAATATCATTCGCCATCTAGAATATAATGCTTTTTTTATATGAATGAGAGACTTCATGCTTACCAAAGACATTTTATACTCAGACATACAGCAGACTTTATATTTTAAAAATAAAGATAAAAAAAGCATTTGATCCTTATTGTAAGATGTGAGGGCAGGCGGTAGTGACTAGTTACATTCGAACAAGATTTCATGCAATATATACCCAGCAAGACAAATATTTTTATTTGTTAAAATGAATATCGACTTGCAAAAATCCTAACCTACCCGAAAATCATGGAACTAAACCACCCTTATTGAAGTTCATATTTTTTTGGTCAGATGGTGCAAGATATTTCCATTGTGTTGTAGCCGAAAGTGAGAATATAAGTAGGTAGTGGTACTATCGTACTATACGGGTAGCTGTATCATAGATGCAGTGAACACAATATTCAACGCGTATAGCGGCGTAAATACCATTTACGCTAATTTTATTTATTATTTTTGCAGTTGTAGTTTTAACTATTTACAATGACAGCATAATACAAAAACAGGGTAAAAAAAAACACATTTGCCATAATGATCATATTATTATTCATTGTTTCATATTTCTCTTTTTTTTCCATACATCAGACAAAAATAATGCAACACTCACAAATTTTTAATATCAGCCTTTCATGATATCTTAGTACATTTGTAGTAATATGAATAAAAAAACCAAAATAGCTTTCTTATATAATTAAATTTAAATAAATCATGATTCTTATTATAATGCATAAAACCTATTGAAGAGTATTTTATTATACCTTAAAAGTAAAGTAATATGATAGGAAATGTTTCTTGATGCTCTTCGAAAGAAAAAATAGTTGTACAAGTTATCATTAAATATCATTTTTATTTATAACATGTTTTTTTCACACTTAGACATGATCCTTGTCGTGCCGCGGCTTAATACATTCATAACGATGGAGTTTTTGCCTTTTTAATAGAAAATAATTAAAATTATAAATATTTTATTGCTTAAACATTCAATAGATAAATTGCACGTGTTTCCAAGGACACTGCTACATCAATTTTAGAAATTTTAAAATGGTTTCCCACATAAATAAATACAACTTAAAACATACTGCCGTATAAATAACGCATTATTTACAATGTACATATGGGAAAAATTGATAGGTAAAAATATGCCAGAAGAATTTAAAAAAAATAAACGAAAATTTAAGTCTTTAAGTAGCAATATTCTTAATCAGTGTGGTTCAGAATACTAATTTCTATTGATACACATAAAAATACGTTGGATGTTTTAAAATGGAATTTGGAAAACTCATTCGAACTATATTAAGAGTACACTTTTTTTACATGCCAGAACTTAATAAATTCACATTATAGTAACAAGATTTTCAACAAAGCTCATTTTACACACAATTTAGATTGCTTCGCTCAGATTTTTTCTAGGTCTCATTCACTTTTTTGCAACTAAATTGTAAAGAAGTACCTGTAATGAGTTATTCAAAATATATTAGTCAATTTATTTCTTTTTCGTCATAAAAAATGTGGATGTGATGTCTTTTCAGTAAGAATTAAAAGTAAACACATAGAAGTAAAAAATAACTTAATCAGTAATTATTTGAAATTTATTACGAGAAGTGTAGTTTTCTATGGCGAAATCTAAAACAGGAAATAGGCAAATATGCAAATACTACCCAACTAATTTTAGTAAACATTAAAATTTAAAAAAAACTTTTTTTAATTTTGATAAAATAAAATAAACGAAAAAGAATTCACAATAAAAAATATTAATATTATATATATATATATATATTATATACAGTTTCTATAGTAAACTTTTTAAAAATCTCAGTTTACTGGTTTACTGTAGATTTAAAAGATTATAGTTAAAATAAGAATATTGAAATGCACTTCAATGATTTGTATATGTACATTTATAAAACAATCTTACTAAAATTAAGTGTAATAATTATTCCATTTCTTTCAATATTACAATTAACCATTATTTGTTTGTATATGTTATATTCAAATGAATATTTTATAAATACTAATATTATTATATTCTACTATGCGAATTATTCCCTTATGTTTTACAAGCATCAATACTTCAGCAAAGTACAATAGATACCTGTTTTATCAAACAGTAGGGTTGTCTTTTCGATAGAAGTTTGCAAAGGACACGCTAGATGTCACTAGCGTAAAATTCGCGTGACATTTCGCAACATTCCAGCACGAGAATAATTTTACAACGCCGTAGTATAAAATATACACACTATCTAAATGCTGTTGAATAATAATTAATATGAACGTTTGACATTAAAGCACGACATGAATTGGAAAGTAATAAAAACTAGCAATTTGCTAACACTACTGCTTATTACTAATTTAATTTCAAATTTATTTCGTATAAAATGAATCGTAGATAACATTATTGATAGGCATCCGCCCACACAAGCGGTTTCATGAATGAAATAACGGTATTATTTTAATAATGCCTGCAATCAATTTTATTTCATATGATATACTTAAGATAAGATAAATGCAATTCATTATATTATATATAGTTGGATGAAACATATTGCTATGGTATCAGATCATTTAATTTAATTATGAATTAAATACTTGTTTACTCATGACTGATAAAATTTCTATCTATTGTAACACTTCATTATTTTTCTACTCGTGTCATCATTGATAATTTTATTTAGCCCGAAATGACAAATAACAATCATATATCTTGCCCAATTTCAAACCAACCTTCCTTTGACGAAATTATATTAAACAAAAACAATAATCTGTTGTTTTAGAAATTTTATAAAGTGCATAATTAATTATTAGAACAAATTTTATGAAATAGTACAGCAATTGATAAATCCACTGTTATGTTTATTTATTATAGAATTAAAAACACTCCGACTAAGAAAAAACATAATTTTGTCTGGTTTTTTTCCTATCATTTTTGTTTATGTATTATAATTATAGATCCACCAACCAATCCGGCAAAGTATTTATATTATAGCATAAGAAAAAAAAATATGTTAAAACATTATTTATTTGAATTTATTCTTACTATTACAATTAGCATTGCTCTTGTTAAATCTGCATTCTTAGATGCTCTCAAATCAGATTTAAGGATTTTAAGAGCTGAAAAGATCTGGTCTACGGATACTTGGTTTGACAGCAACGCTGAATCTT
The DNA here is from genome assembly GCA_028555115.1 of Himalopsyche japonica. NCBI lineage: Eukaryota > Metazoa > Arthropoda > Insecta > Trichoptera > Rhyacophilidae > Himalopsyche > Himalopsyche japonica. Next base: position 1,767,945 of record JAHFWJ010000461.1, read on the forward strand.
TTATGATTTCTGATTTCTAAATGCCATTTTAACATTAATATTTTATACTCGATCATTTTTTTTCATTATTTTCAAGACATCGCAAAATTTATTTTTAAATATTGAAACAAAGTCGTCTTCGTCTTTTATATTGGAACTCGAACGAGGACGATTTACGTTATATTATTCATTGTGATGTTTTGAAAATCATCTAAACGATAAAGTAACCGGATTCGTTCGTTTTTCACGACTCTGATTCTGACCAAAGCACCGTGACTCCAGGAATCCGACTCCTCATCCCTGATTATAAGGTATCTTGAATCATCTGCTTGTTTTAAGTATTTTTACACAAGAAAATATTTTTTTACTAAATTATCAATAGACAACTGAAAACTTTTCATATCATTCATTGTTATACTTATACCAATTGACACAGCTAAAAGAGACATATTTAATGTCATTGAATTTTTGAGCAACAATTTACCTAAAAATTTAATTTCTTTCCTATTTATAATGACGTAGATTTATAAAAATAATATCCGCAACTACGTTGAACATAAGGCCACGAAACGGTGCCTCTGAGATTCCATGTCCACCGTCAGTTTCCTTGTATCTTCTCAGGTCATCCTGGCATCCCATAGATGGTCATCAACGGCCTTTCATAGCGATGGAATCCATCCGGTTGAGTCTTAAAATGTCAAGGGTCAAGCTTTCCTGGTTCACCCACAGAAAATATCCACAACAGATATTTGTCTCTTTTTTAAGCTATGCATGATATAATCAAATAATTTATTCATCGGTTGCCATAATCAAATGGTACCATTCTAAAACTTCCTTCATACTCAATTGTTCCTCAAAGATCATTATTTTGTATTTGTGACATGATTCCAGAGATATTGATAAAATTTACGGCATAAATAGAAAGCAATCAGTAACTTAAATGTCATTTCCAAAATGATGTTAAAAAGCTATCTTAGTTTTCCATTACGAGTTAATATTTATAGACCCAGGTGTTTTGACAAAAATTTATTCATTATATAAAATGATAATTAGCTATAAATAATAATATTGGAATAATGACACAAAACTAGTAGCATGTCTAAGTTTTATTTTTTTACGAAATAAAATATTAAATATGTCTTCTTTCAACTTTATTTAATTGTTTTAAGTCGAAATCAATTAAAACTATCGTTTTATTCATTCAATTATTTAATGTCTACAATGTCAGGTCAGATTAACACGTTTCTTGGAAACGTTGGTTGTTGGTGTCATAGATTTCTTTATAACTTTTCTAAGGCATAAAATATCACAAGCTGCACTTTTGTGTGAAAGTTATACAGTTTTTACCTATCACCTATCATTGTAGATGCATATGTTTCTGTAAGTCTTATGGCTTAAGATATCGATTTTCTTTTGTGGTAGAAAGTAGGCTCGAGACATTCCCCCAGAGTGGCATCGCGGAAGGGGCGTATGTGCGAATAAAGAAATAAAAAAAATTACACGACACGCAATCGAGATAAGCCGAATGGGCCGCAAGTGGGCGCGAGCGAAAACAGATAGCCGGCCCCCACCCGAGCGATTCTATTAGGGCGGATCTCGCCACCCTTTGTGCTCATCTCTCTGCTACGTCAGTCCTACGGATCTACGCCAACAGTGGCGACTCTGAGGGATGGGGGCCGAAGCCATGGTCCGATCAAGTCACCACTGTCAAACGTTGTCCTCGTAGGTGGTCATACAGGCTAAAGATGATTAATTCCATGGATAAACACTTTTATGAAATTTAATGTACAATTATATACAATACATAATTTAATAAACATAATGTACAAATATAATATGCTATCTATTCAAACTTAACTGTACTACTGTAAAACTAAAATATATTTTTAGTCTAGATTTATGTATTTGTACCACCCATTTTCTTGCAGCCATGTTTTATACCGATATTGATCTAAAAAAAATATTGTGTTTAAGCCCGCAATAAAAGAATAAGTCTTTACTGCAGTTAAACCTCATGTTGTTACAAGGGTGATTTAATCATCATCTGTGACAAAAGGCGATCTAAAACTAGTCTAGTTTTTTTTACATTCTATCAAAGAAAATTTTTAAAAAAATCATAAAGTCGGAGTAAATTTCGTAATCTGAGACATGAAAGAAGCAATTGGAGTTCATATTATTAATATTTTTATCGATGATATATCTACCATAAATAAAATCAAATTGCTTTTTTTAGATCCTGAATTAATACTGTAATGAATTAAGAATAAAAAATGGGCTATGTTCAGTGAGAGAGTTTTTTTCCTGTTTATAATAAAACCGATTTTGTTTCTTTGGTTTTTAGTAAGAAGTTAGTTTCAAGAACAAATATCTTAGTTAAAACAAAACATTTTTTACAACATTTATAAAAGAAAAGCTAATTTCGAAAGTAAGCTGATTGTAATGAAATACTTCTCACTCATTCTATTTTACGTTATTTAACACGTTTATTATACAAGGAAAAGATTGACTGTAATAAATAAGCTTTAATTTGATAGTACGACGAAATAAATACGACCATAAAAAGGAAAATTATCGAAAAATAATTAGTTTTAAATATTTAAACTAGTTTTATGTTATTTTCTAATAATTTATTTGCACATTTTAATTTAAAAAGTTATCTTCAATCTATTCAAAAATAAATGTATCTATGCAAACAATATTATAAATATTCATATAAAAGTTAATGGAAAAAATTAAATCAAAATTGAGCATTTATATTTTTTGGAAAATAAAATATATATGATAATTTATTTCTTTTGAATATGTTTAGTAAAAATGCATTATATTTCATAGGCGGAATTATTATTTATCCCAGTCGTTAAATGTAAGATGTAGTTTTATATAGCTTCATATCACAAATTTAAACGTAAGACGATTATCTAATCCTCGGTCACAAAACATTTAACATGGGTATTGATTTATCACCACTGGCGGCCATCTACGCAGCCGCTACGTCACTGCTACGCCAGCCCGCTACGTTTCTCCGTTGCGAAAAATATTCAAACAACAATTTCAATTTGTTTCTAAATTGGAGCAGACAATAGGCGGGTGGTTATTACATTATATAACCCCAATGGAAACGCTCTACGAGGTGGCATTATTCTCTACTACGTATTGAAAGCGAGAGAGTTTAGGGTTAAAATTCTTTTTGAAGGACTGGGTTCATTTTCCAAGTGAAAGAGTAAATTGAAATGCCAATAACGAAAATTTTACTGCGATATAACAAAACGCATTTCTTTTTGTATGGATCCTATTAAAATTTATAAAAGTATTTCAACAGAAAACGGCATAAAATAAAAAAGACGTTTTCTTAACATTTTTTTATTTAAATGTGTATATTGTAAGAAAACATTCAAATTGGTTAAAAATTGGAAGTGGTCTAAAAATACATCTTATTTGTTTTCATGTAATATTAACAACGTATAGTTTTGTTACGTTAATATTATTTTGAGTGATTTAATCTTATCTTCGTGTATGATTGAATTTACATGAAGTAAAATTCTCACTTTATGGTACTGATTGTAAAATTTTAGTGAAAAATGTGTTTTTAAAAACGCATTTTTAGGATTAATTTCACTATTTCATAAAATGTTCATGATCGGTTTATTCATCGTGAGTATTTCCAAGTGAATAGAGTAAATATTTTTTACCATTGGTGCATAAAGATTGTATCTCGAATGTTACTGATTGATATTATATTAAAAGAAGATAAGAGTAAGGTGTTCGCAAAAAATGTAACTTATTTATTGGCATGTAATTTTAAATTCTGATTCTAAATTCTTATGTACATAATTGCCTAAGCGTTATGTAATCTTCCATTTTGTATAAGCTCCTGCTTATACTTACGTACCCTAAAATTAAATTTGAATATTACACAAAGCGTGAAAACAGAACAATGGATTTCTACAACGCTATCAAATTGCTTTTGCTATAGTAAGGTATTGATCGGTGCTTACGAGTGCTCAACTTGTACATGACAGAGATTACACACCTCCCTCCCTTTTTCACCCTTCCCTCTCTTTTACACTGCTACGAACGAATTTTCAACGCTCAAAATATCTCTGCATTTTATGACCGCACTGATAAATATTTATTAATAGAGCCTACACAGCGTTCTAATATATATAATTACATCTATTGTCTATTGATTTTTGACATTCCTAGCTTTCATATATATTTTATTTAACATTTATTATTTTCAAATTCAAATTACTGAAATTTTGTACACGATTCAAATTTGGCATTGAAGTTTGTCCCTTTCACCCCAACAACTTTTAAGTAAAGACATGTTGACAAAGTTGAAGAATATACAAGTAAATTTATGATATCGACTGAAGGTGCTTGACGGAATTTCAATGTCAAATTTGGATTGTTGTAATTTTGTACGATTCTACATGTTTTGTCACAAATGACCCGGGTTTCGTACAGTTCTGTTGCATCCGTGTAATGGAATACCTGAAGATGCCGAAGGGCGAAACCCGAGTCGTTTTTGACGAAACATGTGTAATCGTACAAAATTACAACAATTCAAATACAAGTAAATGTTTCAAATTAACATAATTTAAATTTAAATTAAACACATTTAATATAAATGCTTTTTTTCTTTCAATAAACCAGATTTTATGTAATTATATAACTTATCATTTTGTAGTTCACGGTGATTTATATAGTAGAACTGTTATAGAATCGGGTCTTTATCAAGTGATGATAATATCACGATGCTGGAATAGCCGTTAACAATAAATGACAATCTTCATATGATGCTTGAATAAAAGAATGGAGCTTTTTTTACTAGTTCCCATTATATTCAAATACCACGAAAAATTATTTCATCTAAAAATTTTGTCTTGTAAAAAAATATAATTATGTCTTACATTCTTAGAATTTGGAAGAAAATCTCTGTCTCTCGTTAGAGTTCACAACGTTTTTAAAGAAAACATTTCAGTCGCTTTATATATTATTAATTAGTAAAAAGCGAATATTTAAGTAAGCTTTCTAGTTAATTTGTAGGTATGACATTATTTTTTATATTTTACAAACAAAAAAGAATATTTTTTACAAATCTTATTTCGTTTATGCTCTTTTTTTATTATATTGGTTCCTGTCTTTGCTACGCAAATAAAGTTATTTATTACACATTTGATTTAAGATCATTCTCGTTAAAATCTGCATATTTATTTTTGTTAATTTAAGATATAATTTTAAATATATTCGGGTGTCTGGCAAATGTTTATTTAAACGGGTGAACGAAAGTCGTCATGTTTTGATTTAGACACGGGTTCGTTAGTCAAACAAATATCAGGGTGAGATTTAAGACGCCGTTTGTGGTACACCAGCGTGACGATACGTCCACGTCTGTCGAGGCGTGTAAGGGGGCCCACCCGAACGCCAGCCCAGCCCGGCTACGCCACTATCGCGAGGTATTATAGACCCATTGCCTTCGACTATAACCGTAGCGTTTCAGCTTCTGTGAAAGCCTATAAGAACGCCTCAAATTTAGCGACTTTGCCGCCGAGAATGGCCCGGAATGTGCCGAAATGTCTTTACGCGACATTTCAAGGTGTGTATGCGGCTACACGAAAAATTTTGCCCTGCACAAGTCGCCTTACAACTTTTTATATATCGTGTGAATGTTTCATAGCGATATTTTCGCCACGATCACTGTACGCAGATCATTTGAAAAATAGTAGTTCTGAAAGAGAAGATAAAAATTACGGCTTTACAATATTCATACAAGATTATTTACATACTTTTAGTAGATATGCCTGAAGAAACTTAGCAAAGAGTAAATTTCAATGAGTATAATGCATTGAAATCAATAGACGTGGTAAGAAATATGATAACAAGGCTTCCGTTGGTAAAGATTAACTCGCTCTCTACACCTGATGGACTTAATCGGCTTAAAAAACTGTTTTCATCGATTCCTACGATTTGGTTCGAAGATTACACAACTTCATATCAAGTTGCACACCTCTTCCTCGTCCATTAAACTTTCGCAACTCTCTTATGCAAAGAAAGAGAGTTATTTCAAAAACCATCTCGACAATATACTGAGGAGATGAATCTCAGTTGACTACATCTATTTACCATATTTGAAATCACAATAAAACAATGACAACACGAATTACAAAACAGATTTTCACTAGTTAATAACTTTTTACACCATATTCTATTGAAAGAACTTATTAAATTTGGTCAATATTTCATTTTCAGAGGCAACACAAAAATCGACAAAAATTTACACCACATTTTTTTTACGATGTTTGAGATTTACTTTGCAAAGACACGCTCTAAATACTTGTTGATAACTTGTTCAGTTCTTATCACTTGTCTGCAGATTCCAGTTTTCATATCAAAATAATCGAATCTCCTTCCCATATAAGTCTAAGCTAGAATTTTCTTTATCCTCTGAAGACATCGTTATTTAAAAGAATCGATTAAAATTAAGTGATTTTTCACTTTTATGTAATTATGAAAATCAAGTAGAAATCAAAAACCAAAATCCAAATTATCTTCTTTACTGGTATATTAGATGTAGAAAAAAATATTAAAAACAATAATACGTACTTATTCGACGGATTTCTTCTTCAAAACTAAGAGAAAAAAGACTTAATCAATTATTTCAAAACCACTTCTACCCAGATGCTCGATTAGAAATCCATATCTACACAGTTAAAAAAAATAATTGAATCTTCTTAGTAATAAACAAAAACTAACTAATTTTTTTTATTATTTCAATAAATAAAAAATATTCAGTTTTTTTTCCATTGCTCAGAATGTTAATTTATCAAAGCTTAACAAAGCGTTGTGTCTGTGATTAGAAACCTATTTTATTTTTATTAAAGTTTTTATTTAGTAATAACTTATCCTCTGTTATTGTACGAGATTAGCGAGATTTGTTTGAGTACAGTTGATACAGGGCTGGCACATGAAGTTCCACAACTTTGACTAGATAGGGTTTTTTCGCAAGAATTTCGGAACTTACTTGCGCGGGATTATGTAAGTACAGTCCTGTTCAACGGCGGAAAAAATGGCATCACCTCGTAAGGGCGTAATTGGTGCCGTTACGTTATTTTTATATTTTTAATAAGTTACGCATGCTAAACTCTGACGTTTGCGATCGTAGAGTTTCTTCAATGGGACAAACTTTCGTAATATAATATTACAATATTCACATAAACAAAAAATATCATAGTAGACAAAATTTTAGTAAAATTGAGATAAAATTGTTTTTTTAATACTATTTGGCAGAGATTTCGATTATTATGCCATCCAAGATGATAGTTAATTATGATTCACACATAAATAATGTCGAAAACGTCGATTACGTGTTTTTTATTATTTTACACATTGCTATTATTTTTAATGATATGAACACCCAATGTGGAATAATGACTACATAATAAAAACATTTAAACAGTAGTTTTTCTACAGAAACTGCTTTTTACTCTAAATTCGCTTGGCATAGAATAATAATGCTAAAACAGGCATGGCGAGTAGTCAATCTCTCTCGCTACCCAATGTTTTAGGACTGGATTGGTGGAAACGATATTTTTGACATCCATGACTTCGAACAGGTATAAATCCATTCAAAAACTTGAAAGTCAACGACGTTGAACGCCCCACCACAAGCTCGAAAACCTTAGTACAGATGGAACTTTTAACGTATCTCCAATTAGTAAAATTTGAGTTACTGAAACTTTCTTCTAGGTAATTGCTGGTTTTATCACACGGATAGAATATAACTGTCAGTTCTTTCTGACTCTCTAGAATGCCCGATGATGCCGAAAGGCGAAACCAGGATCATTAATGACAAAACTTTTGAAATCGTACAAGGTTTCAACAATTCAAATTTGACTCGGAAATTACATTCAGTCGTTATCATAAATTTTAAAATGTAATTTGATTCAATCCTCTGTAATATCTGCTAGAGATTGATGGAATAAGTGTGTGTGCAAATGAAAACACAAGTTAAAATTTTGATTTGATTACTGATCGGATGATACTATTTTCTAACAATAAATAATTTAAAAAAACTGTATTTTCGAGTATCAATATACTCATTAGTCAAACAAATCGTAAATAAAAAGTGATCGCAAGGAAAATTCCCAACTGCTGTATGGTAAAATATATTATTTTTACTGTATTTTGTATTTGACAATAACCAGTTTTTTGTTTTTGAAGTGACTCGTGAATTCGATGTTATCTGCGATCAATTTCTTGCGGCCAATTATCTTTACGCTATATTTACGACATGTCAAATTTGGGTGACTCGCAGGTCTGAAGTGTAACATTGAAATCATTAATTGCCATTTATACACCATGAACTGTTTTCAATTGTTTTACAGATATAATCAAGAAACAAAAAATAATTTAATTACTAAAATGTAATGTTAAACAAATAAAAAGCTGACTTTTAACGATGCGATGAAAAACCAGTATTTTTTATTTATTAGATATAAAATAAATGTGTCAAACAAAGCATCATTATAATATTAAGAAGATCGTAGATTGTTTAATTAATTGGTTGATATAAAGTATGTGTATATTTATTTAAATGTATCTTTATTTAATGGTTGGAATACTAGAACTTCTTTAATAAATAAATTTCATTTTTACATTTAAGACAGTAGGAGAAATTAACATCTAAAAGTTAATGTAACTTTTTTTTTTAACAACCATCAAAAAGCAAAGATATATCTGCATTTGTTTTTTTCAGAAATTCGTTTCAGATTCATCTTAACTAAATGTCGTAAATTATTGTTACTTTATATAATATAATGAAAAAAAGGTTTCTTTATATATTGAATATAACTATGGAGAAAGAACGTAAGTCTGTGTGAATCCTTAAGTGAAGGGATGTCCAAATAAATAGGTAGACTCGTACAATATACTAACCTAGCTACATGAATGTGTTAAATTACTTAAGTAATTGGCAAAGCTTTATTGGAGGAACGAAAAAAGGATTATCCCCATCCATTTTATACAGAAATAAAAGATCTTTTAGCTATATAAAACGACTCTATTGAGAAATAAAACATTGGCACCTAATCTTATTAACGAGGGATTACTTTGATGAATAGAAAGTATTTTACAATTTTTAACCACTATCATTCCCACCGTGGAGGAGCATCTGGTATTTTCAGGATCTCTTAACATAAGATATTTAAGGATAACTAATTTTCATCCATTTGCAAATCTTGTCATTAGCGTAAGGGTTACGATTGTAGATGCGAGAGGAAAAGGACTATTTGATAGCTAGTTTCTATCGATAAGTTTTGTTCTCGGGATTGGATTCCACAGGAAGGATGTTTTTGAAAATGAACTAATATATCATTTGAAAAATGCTGCGATTGAAACTCATGGGAATACCGTAAACAAATAATTTGATCTCAGAAATGCATTTCGACTAAGCCGATTGAACGGGACAGTAAACATAAAATAATCACGCCCAGTACTATGAAAATAAAATTGTGGTTAGAGCGCGGGAAATTTTTTATGCAGCAGTGCTGAATAATGATGTCAATGAAAGAGTAAATATTTACCAAGATTTAATTCAAACCAGCAATGATCTTTGCTCGTTTCATATTTATTTTTCAGACTAGACACGCAATTTCTGAAAATTTGAATGACGTTATCTGTAATCATTTGTTGGGTACAATTCTGCTCTATTAAAATGTACATTATGGATTATTAACGATAGGTTATTTTATTTAGTCTTAAAACATCTTTTCTCTATAGATTTCTTTTTGCAAAGAACAACAATGTACGACACATTGCTATTTGTTGTAAAAAAATCACACCACATTAAATTAGTAAGTAATATATACTATAGTATTTATATAACATATGGTTGTATAAAGTCGATGCAGTAAAATTATTCATAGCTTTGAAGATGGCGTGCCACCAAAATAGCTATCAATAATCTGCCTTTTTAATATAATTTAATATTTATTTTTAATTATTACTGACAATTTATTTATCTCATAGATATAAAGTTGCTTGAGTTATGATTACCAGTATGTTAAATATAAAATTAAACATTTATTCAGTGACACTTTCTGGCGAATTTTAAAAGCTGTTAAATGCAAGACATTTATAAAAATAGTTGGTCTTTTTATTACACCGTGTTATATGGAAACACTGCAAACAATCTTAAATGAATGTGGAATCAACGTTTCAATATATGTATGTATTGAGGTAATGGTTTTTATATATTTACGGGTAATGTTTCTTTACTTGTATTGTTATTATTGATTATAGTAATTTCTCAGCCGGTTTATTACTCCATGAATAGCTAATAAGTGGTCGTTGTATTGGTCTGAAATGTTTGTTTTATTTATTTTCGTAATAATTTTACTAGATGTAAGAGTTAGTAATCAGCAGAAATAAAATAATACGGCATTTTCCTTCCAATTCCGTTTTTATTTCTTTTTTATCGTGTAACCTCGTATGGAAATGGCTTTGAGCGTAAAATTTTCTGTTTATTTGTTACACAATGATTCTGTATTTATTGGTAGATGTAAAAAAAATGCTCAGCCTGTCGTATTTCTTTCTTTTTTCATACCATATTAAAACATTCTTACATACTATGTGTACAGAAAATTTCATTTTTACAGTTAGCAGATGAAATATTAAAAGACGAAAAATTTTACAGACATAAGGAACATCAGGTGAAATTGACAAAAACTTCGACAAATACATTTATATTGATTAGAAAAACAATTCAAAGTCTACACAGCCGACAGTGACACGAGCTGAGATTGTTTTTATTTTGTTACCGACTCAGCCAAATGATGGAAATTATATAAATATAAAATCTTTAATCCAAAACTTTATTACTAATTATTGGGACACTAATTCAATTCATTACAACTTTTTTTTTCTTAAAAAATATCTTTTCTTTCAGTTAGCGAATAATGCGTATCGAAAGTCATATATAATACATATTTGCATTCTCTACCACTTCGGAAAACCTTGGAGTGCGGTACAGTCATGTCGCGATCTAAACGAACTTTTTTGACGAAGGAACAACCAGCAAAAAACAAATTGAAAAATGGTTCGAGAAGTTCAAATTGGGGAGAAAATCCTTATAGATGGAGAAGGAAGAAGTCGATTACCAAATTCCGTCGACCAGGTACTTTCGAAAGTTGTAGAAAAGGACGAAAGGTTGTCATCGAGAATAGTAGCTGAAAACTTCAACGTTGACCTTGCGAACATCGTTTTTGTCTCGAAATTGGCTACATGGGTCCCTTACAAAATCTCTGAAAGCAAAAAGCAGTAGTTGTAGCACTGAATGATCATTTTTTTTGTTAAATGCTGTTATTGTTTTTGTTCAACAAAGTTTTCTTAAAAAAACAACAATTTACTATTAATTCTTCTTCTGAAAGGCTTCTAAAATGATGCCAATGGCTTCCCTCTGATGCCACCTCTGTTCTATAATATGAAACCTCACCTGAAACTCACACTTTTTGTTGATTTATCTACGTATTGGCGTTGATAACAGCTCAAGAAGCCTGATAGATAAGATTGTCTTCATCCACCAAAGAACGACAAACATGTCTTTTCTTCTCAACGGTGACCTGAAATCTCAAAGTGAAGACTATTTCATCTGGACACAAGGCTTGCTTGGTTATTACTGGCCATGGCAACTTCAATGGTGAACTATTTGGGCAGGCTTAGATAGTTGAAAAGCTTGATATCAGTTTGTGCACGACCATTAAACAGTTTATCACAAGTTTTGGGTTTACCTCCAGGTGCATGCCGATCATGTATAACTTTTTGCTGTTGCTCATCCTTATAAAAACCGAATACAACAAGATGGTTTCATCTCCAGTAAGGAAAGATTTGAAGGAATGAAATGTTCTTGAATCCTTTTTAGATTTAACATGGATTAGATTGAATTCCACTATTACGGTGGATATTCAATATACCGATAAACTGGGTACGTATTACCACTTAAAGTGAGTAGCTCAGGAAGTCATTTTTGTTAGTTCATTTTATCTTATTATAAACACAATATTTAATTGTTAATATATTCTATCCTATGAAACTCTGTATTAAAAAATAATATGTAACGTTCATTTTTTCTTGTTCGTTTTACTTAGTTCGTAGCGACTGCATATAAACTGCGGTAGGAAGTGGAACATTCAGATATATTTGAAATAGTAAATCACATTTAATTAAAAATAATATTTTGCTACTAAAATTACGATAACAGGAAGTATCGAATACCGACCATCATCTTAACCATATCTCCTCCTAAAATGGCTGTGTTAAATCCTGCACAGATATATTAACCTCAACGTTATCTACGTATCTCATCCACGCTATTTGACGTTTACCCGTACTGGGCTTATCATATATTTCGATCAGACAGTTATCTTCCAAGACAAGTCTTTTTTGTTACTCTTGAAACTGTTTTTTTTTTCAATTATGTTATCAGTCTATGTATTTAAGTAGAAATAATTTCTTGTTATTTGTAATATACAGCATTAAGACACAACGCGATGTTGGCGGTTTATTTTATAATGATGTCGTACATAATTCTACACCTTTTTTGAAGTCAATTCTACACATAATTAATTTTACTAATTGTGCATGACTTTTCTATAACACTATTAAAAAAACGTTCAACCATGTTAAATGTACCATTACTTTTTTGTTTGTAAAAACAAAAAAAAACTTAGATATGTATATGTTATTTTGATTTATGAACAAAGTATTCCTCAGATCTGTAAATATGTATTCTACGATGTGTAAGAAAAATCATCAATCAAAATAATAACGAATAAAAGTGATACGACGAATTTTCATAAAAAGTAAATTGCTATCAATAATATTATACATACGAAGATGGTAAAAAGAGATCTTAGTAAATGACCATGCATTTTTATACATGGTTATTTGACCTATCAGAAATGGGTCAGAACGTCTTCTGAGATAAAGCGAAAGCATTTGACAATGCAAATGGCCAATTTTCTTTTGGACTCTTGTGTCCAAATTGTCTCCAGATCATCCGTCTCAAAAAGGCCCGGTCGTCATTTTTCCATTACCCGCAGATAAATTTTAAACAATGCGTTCGCCTTTATCGTCATACTTTTTTTACTACGCGCTTCAAATAAAAATGAACTGTACTGCTGAGGAGAGGGCAGCAGATTTTAGGGGGTGAGAGAGGCTTCCACCCCCCCCCCCCCCAGTCGGTATCGACTGCGCGCTTCGTGTTCCGTTTCACAAGGGTGGGTCTATATAAGCTCTGTCGGGTCGATTCCTAGTGGATTCGAGGCCCGGGAACATGGTTATCCCGTTCAAGACCATGTTACAATTCCAATAATTATTAATATATTTTTTTTCTAAATTGATTGAACCTAAATTTACTAATTACATTAATTAAAACAAACTATAACTGCCATTTGAATAAAACAGTTCACAAATTTCCACAGAACGACTTACTTGAGACGTAGGATTTAATATTGATTATTATAGGTGTGTATACAAAAATAAAGTACAATTATTTTTATGCATCATCTAGCTCGCTGATACTTAATTCAAACTTACACAGTCAACTAACTACAGTGGGGAATGATAATTCTCAGACCATCTCAGTTGAAATCGCATTTTTGTGTACACAAACCTTCATATCAATCACTCGTTACTTTTCTTAAGTTATTCACCATTATTTTCTAACCTTGTCTACTTCTAATGTAGAGCATTTGGACTATTAATAAATAAATCTCAATATATTTTTTACAAGAACTGTGTGCCTTTGAGAATATAATTGGGCTACATAAATAGGGTTAGAACAAAATTAATGGTTAACTCACCATTAATTCTATTGGGTATTGAGTGAAAATTTAGAAACCAAATTCTATGCCTTGGAACAGATATTCATAAGTTGATTGAAAATTCAGTAAAACCAGGAATACGAGCACTTGAATTCTTTGACCGAACATAATATCGTTGACTACTGCACCACGGACCTAGTGAATACGTATACTTAAACAAAAAATAATTTTGAAAACAATAAAATTTTGCTCCATCGACTGGAAAAATAATTCAATATTGTTGTAAATATTCCCATATATTTCATCATTTGTCTCACATTTTACAATCGTGTTGTGATTTACATTTTCATAAGAGCTCTTTATTTATAGTTTTTTTATCAAAGCGACGATGATATGTTTTATTTAATACAATTTACAGGATATATTTTGTATATCCTAAACACTGCTCCACGAATAATGTGATTGTTAAATATAGTGGCAAATGTTAAATTAATAGTAAGAAAGAGTATACGTAAAGGTTTTGTGTAATTAAAGTATAATAAAGAAAGATGTTTTCAAGAAGAAACAAACCCGCTATCTATTGCATATAAATAAAAAAGTCATTTGGGCAATTATATTTTTATCTTATATAATAAACAATATAGTTATAGTGATTTATTGTAGTAGGAGCATATTATATAAACACATCAACGATAACTTTTAATGATGCCTTTATGCTAGAACAGTTGCTTTATCGTAATTAGCGTACTAATCTTCCCAAATTCCCATAAAATAATATAAGAGTGTCTGGGAAAGTCGTAGAACCGATAGTAAATATTTTATTGAAAATTTAAGGTGATTCAAAAAAATCGTAACGTGTTTCTCATAATTGTAGACGGCCGCTGTATCCACAATAAAAATGCTAATTTATAAACATTCGGCTATTTTATAAATATTCATTTTTTTCAACTGTAAAAAAAGACTGTAAGATTCGTAATAAAATGTTTCTTTATGTATTTGATCTTTATATTATTATTAATTTCCTGAGATCGTATATTTTTGCTAAGCTAAAGAATAATTCTAAGCTACCTACAACTGTTGAAAATATAAATCGCTCCTTTTTAAATGAGCGGTCATAAAAAAAATAATTAATGATAAATGACCTCTTAATAAAAAACTATTTTTGTATTCGATAATTCTATTTAAATAGTTTAAATTTAGTCAAATAAAAAAGATACAAATATTGTTTTACAGTAGAGCTATGTAAATCAAGTGATGATGTTTAGAAGTTATATAGTATCAATTTAGTTTATTTGTATACTAATAAACAATAATCATAAAAAATGAAATCGTTGCACGTGTATTAACATGTTTTTAATTTTTTTGTAATTTTTAAGTAAATATTTTGAAATTGATAATAAATATGAATTAACGATGTTGAATGATATTAATTTGTTAATTGAAAACTTGGTAGGATGTATGTAACGACAAAACTTGCAGTAACGCACCGAGTCTCGGTGCAAAAGGTTCCCCCAAAAAGTGAACATTCCTCGCACTTCACAGTGTGAAAATTTCATTTTAAAATATTCCGCCAATAAAGCTAAGCACTGATAAGGCTCTAGATGCTGATGTAACAAAATCGGCCTGGCAGTACTGTACCAACTGATAAGATTCTCGGCAAAATTTGGCAGAATATTTTTTATCGCCCACTGGGAAATGCACGGATAAACATAAACTCCATAGATATTACTTGTTTTCTTTTAGCATAATTTGAAATAAATTTTGAGCACGCAAAACACTGCTGCCAATAAAAATGAGAATCAATTCATATTTCAACATCGGAACTAGCACAAAAGAATTTTCGTATTCTTTCTTGTATCGCTTAACTTACTTGAGCAATCATAGTATGCGAACTGCAAAAGTATTATAACTTTTGTAAAACTTACATAGTGTATTCTACTAACTTTACTTACGGTCCCATACTTATTAAGTATGGGACCGTAAGTATTGTTAGTAGAATGAAAATCACAGTTTTGCGATTCAACCAATTCTCTGACCTAAAATATTTACAACCATTTCAAACAAAATTACATTATACTGTATTATATTTTCAGAACTTCTATATCAATAATAATTTATAATTTTTGGTCCAACCCGATATTTTTTACTAATATATATTATATAATCTGAGAGCAGGAAATCTGCAAAATGTTGTATTTTTTAAGCAATAAAAACATTTTTCTAGTACTATTCCACAATTTGATATTTTATCGTCAAGACCAGTTTCGCTCATCATGAGCATTATAAATTCATTGATCAGTGATCAAAAAAAAAAAGTGTGTTTTGATAATTTAAATACAATGCCTTTCCACAAAAAAGTGACAATTAACATATTAAATGTTTCAATATTATCTTTTAAATTTACACTGATATAAAATATTTTACCAGTTTTATCATAGAGTTATTTATTTGTAATGATTGTTTCACATTGATTTTAAATCATTTATTCGTCTAAGAAATTTATTTGAAACGCATAAAAATGAATTATTCAAAATAATAAAGAAATAAAAAAAAAATTAAACCCTTAGCTTACCCAAGCCTAATAAGAAATTATACATATTTATAAAAATCGCATGTTTCTAGACTACGTGGTTTTGTCTTTCGGCATCCGGATTCAATCTTGGTATTTGATATGATACTTCAATCAAGCCTAAGTCAATATTTTATATATGTTGTATATCATATTTAGAGGCAAAAACATAATATAATTATGGAATGAACATGTGTACGAAATATAGTAACAACTATACAAAAAGTAATGGGGAAATAGCTTATTTAAGTCGTCCTTATTGGTATACATAATAAACCACTGGAGGGTGTTTTATTTAATTGGTTGCCTTTGATATAGAAGAATTTACTAACCAAAAAGATATTAAACAGTACTTCTATTGATTACAATGAAAATAATCCGTTTAAAATTGATTTCGTATATTTAAAATAGTTTTAATTATTTCAAAAAGAGTTCGAAAAACGTTTTGTTGAAGATTATCCAAAGGATTAAGGCAGCGGAGATGGCCGTTATATGTTTATAGGTAAGGGTAGGAAGTAGAAATGTGAGGGGAAATTGGGGGTGAAAATCTTTATTTCACATCGCTCTCCCTTACTTGTATCCCAAGCATGCCCCGAGACCTGCCTGTAATGCTGATAGGCAAAAAAAAGAAACTGAAAACTTTTAGTTCCTACTTCTTTGGTGGCAGAATGGAAGAATTTTACTTTGAGCGTTCAATTTGAGAGTTTATTGATTTAATATAAAACATAGAAGATGTGCGTAAAGTAAAAACTACTTTTCTTACCTTTATACATATATATATATATATATATGTATGTATATACATATGAATATATAATATAATATCTATTTCTATGTTAAATCAATAAAACTGCAAATTCAAATTTTATTTTAACCCATTCAATGCCGTGTAAGTGATATTAAAATCTCTATAAGAGTTTTGGTGTTAAACAAACTTCTTTTGATGTTAGATTTTAACACTATTATTAGCTCGCACGTGACATCTTTGACACTGTTACCATTCTTGCATTTTTGAATATCATCTATCAACACACTGCAATCAGCCGTTTCAACAGTTGAGACATAAGCAGTCAGTAGATTCAACGCTATTAAGCTTCATCGAGTATAGCCTTAAGATGTATATTATCGAGTATAGACTTAAAATGAATTTAACTTTATCGCACTGAAAGCTTCATGTACACAATACACGAAAGTTTATTCGAGTCATATTGTAACAAATAAAACATTTCAAAAGAATCTTAACAAATTGTTCTTTTACATGGATAATGTGTCATCTCAATCCGTGATTCTCAAACTGGGTTTCAAATTGAAACATTTCAAAGGTTTCCACCGTATTTTTTTTCAGAGAGGTCTTAGATACTTTTTTTAGATTTAAAGTGTTGAGTCAAGAAAAAATTATGGAAGCACTGGTCAAATAATTTGTGTGTTTTTATCAATATTATTATCAATATATATTATATTGTTTATTCACTTGACACACTTCTAAATATCACAAAATCAAAAACATAAAAATGAAAATATATAATATCCGTCATTTTTTATGTAATACGTATCGTCTTCGATACATACTGCAAAATGTCGTATGTCAAGAAAAAAAAAGTATTTTTTTTTGCGATTTAATTACAATTGATAAACATTTTTTAAAGAGCCGTAAAAAGCTTCTGATCAGTATTCCCTCTAAACTGTCTTTCGTGCGTGGCCTCGCAGCAATTTATGAACCCGCATTAATACCAGGTTGGCTCCAACGAAATTTATAATATATAGTATAGTAAGAGTATAACTATAATTCAGGTACGTGATTCTATTGGCTTAACATGGGTGTTTTATATCACCATGTGCCAAATGATTACGTAGATTTAGCTAGATCCAAAATATGTAGTAAATAACAGATGTATTGTGTAATAAAATATAAGTATTGTGTATATTACTAAAAGAACATAATTTAGATGTATTGTGTATATTATATAGTAAAATATAATTATGGGATGTCAGTAAAATATATTTTTGATAGTTGTGTTACCTTTATCTAATAGATAGCAACAATGAATGACGCCTAATTATGTAAAACGACAAACATGATGTGAAGTTTTTACAGAAACATTTATATTATGACTCCCATTTTTCGGTTTGGCTTACTCAGCCATTTCTACACGCAGAATACCTCTCTTCTTTGCGTGTAATGCATTCCATCGTAATAGTACAACCGATAAATTTATCTTGAAAAATTTGCCGCTAAAGCTATTCTTCTATAAAATGTACGGATAGAAGTTGCGAAAAACTTTTAGTTAAGTATGTCGCTATTTCTTTAGTCTGTATTGAAGACTAAAGATAATGTGGGTTTAGTGGACTATGAACATTAAAGGTTAAATGAACTGAGACATGAAAAATTAAGCTGATCGGAAATACATTTTTTTATTGTTCATTGAAAAATGAAAAGCAGATCTCACAGGACCTATTGTCAAGATTTCTGTCGTGAATTGAAATCTTATTAAATATTATCCTTCTAAACTTTTTTTAATTTCGTTCCCAACTAATGATAGAATTGACTCTTTTTAAACGTCACTCGCTGTGATGATATATGATAATTTTATCGAATCGATTGATCTGGGTTAAAATCTCGGCAAGGTCAATATGTATATATAATATAATATTATTGATTGAATGTGCATTCACTGTAGTATCTTAGTAGTAAGGGTCGCAGAATGACGGGTTTGGAACAGCTGGAAATCAATAGACATCGGTTATCACAAGGGATTCTTAACGAACAAACTAATATAATAGTATCGCCACTAGTCCAACCGTAATACAAAGGGGTGGTCTGATTTGCTTCCATAATGACCACTTCCGTTCCACATAGAAACTTATTGTCATAGACACCTATTGTTTCATCTAGAATTTTTGAAAATTTAGTGTCATTGTGTGAAAGTAACTAGCTAGGCCGTTGGAACAGGAGAGAGGATGTGTTGTGTGCCTTTTCTGCACAGCTATATATAGATAAGCGAATGTTAGTTTAAGCATAGTTCTGATGATGGCGTGCGCCGAAATAGCTATCAACTATATTTTTTTTAAATATTTTTGTAGAACTAAAATACATTGCTATTTTTTTACCGTGTTGTGTATATATTATTTGAGATATTTAGAACATTACTTATGGATATTTGAATTTTATATATATATACGGTGTACAGACTTAATACCATGAATTAATTAGTTATTTATCATAAATTTGAATTGTTGCAACTTTGTACTCTTTCAGTTCAGTCAGTTCTGTTGCATCCGTGCGATGGAATACCTGAAGATGCCGAAGGGCGAAACCCGGGTCGTTTGTGACAAGACATATGGAATCGTACAAAGTTGCAACAATTCAAATTTAATATTGAAGTTCCATAAAGCACCATCAGTCGATATCATAAATTATTTATCATAAGTTCAACTCTTCATTCATTGAATTCATAAAATTAAAGGAAAAAAATCTATTATATTGTACTTGGAAGTAAGTATAAAATAAATATAGGTTCTCGAATGCAACGTTCAGAATAATAAAATTCTATTTTCTATCTTCGATCGCACAAATGTTGCGAATATGGTGCGTCTACACGGGTCTGATATGGGACGGCAATTTCGCAGACGACAAGGATATATTGATAATACCGGTTTCCGGTAATCAACAAAGTCACGCAAGTACTGGCGCCACGCCACTCGCTCTACTCACTCTGACCTGCTCGAAGTCATTTTTATTCAAACGTCGTATTATTGTTTTGAACAGAACGCATTGCTATTTAAATGGCAATCGTTTGCGATTTAAATGATTTAATAACGATAATAACGACTTAAAATATCATTCATGTTGAAGAAAAAAAAATGTTAATAAAAATCACCGTAGACATTTTTTAAAATATGTTTTATTTATATAAGAAGTTGCACTTGGTAGCAGGGCCGATGTAGGTTTCTGTTTAAAAATGTTTTATTGTCATATTGTCATTTCAAAGCGTAATCTTAAAAGGCGAAATGATTCTCGGGCGTGATTAATAATTGTGAAATAAATAACTCTAAATATTAATAACACACACAGTGAAGTAACATAGTAATCAATTAAAATTTAATATTAAATTAGTGTAGTAATTAAAGTAACACAAACAGTGATTTATTTTCACAAATATAAGGTCTATCACCATAGTTTATACTATCCTCATGATATTGTTTACCAATAAAGCATAATGAAAAAAACTTTACTTAAAGTAATGCATCTATTTTCAGACTATCCATAAAAATCCATATTTATCAATAAATATTTGTTCCTTAAAAAAATATATGGGGAAAAATTGCTTTTTCTTAAATAAATGAAAACATGATTTAATGTACCGGTAATTTTTTTGGGATTTATAAAACCTGACTATAATTATCATCAACAAATAAAATTTGTCAAGTAAACATTAAAAAGCCTCAATTATAATGATGTACATGCAAACTTGTTTCTATTTCGTTCATTTTAAGATTTAGCATCTACCTTTTTTCGTCTGTTCAGGAATAAATACATTATTTTTGGTTCACACTCACTAAGCTTATAACATGAAATTGGAAAGTTTTGCATAACACTTCTGAACAAAAAGGTATATTTTTCATGATTTTATAAACACAATTCGTGTGGGTGTTTTTTGTTATGCTCGGCGTTTAATATCAACTCACTAACGTGGTAACCAGTATGAAGAAAAAGTACTGCCGTTGAATAGCATTATAATTTTTTACAAGTATGATAAAACTATTTCGCGAATAAATGAAACCTTTGTTTTGATTTTTCTTTGGCATGGCCTTGTGCTTTGAGACCTATATCCTACCTTGTGGCAAGTGACGATAAGTTAAGTCATTTGATTCTTTTTATGGCATCAGTTCACTAAGCAGGATAATATCTGCTTCCTGTATTACTTATTAATATGAATATAAAATTACTATTCATTACAACTTGCCATACATATTTTTTATACCCTTTCACATCGAATAGAAGCGGCTTCCTAACACATCTCCATCATTGGTATTAACAATATCAATTTATATTTATACTTTAAACTTTTGTGTAAAAAAATACGTACAATTTGTTTTTTGTATTTTTTTATATTTTGAGTTTTATTTTTTTACATTTATATTTAACTGTGTTGCCCGCGTAACATAGCAAACACATGTATGTGGCCTGAGTAAAAATAATTTTGATTAATTCTGGAATATATGATATAATATCGCTTCTCTTATATCTAGTGTGAGTATTAGTAGACATATTGTGATTAAAAAGACTCGCTTCGCATAAGAATTCAAATTGTAAAGTTGTCCATCATACCGTGCATTCGATTAATAATGTTATAGTTGTAATTTCATAAAACCATTTTTTTGATATGTAGACATACCAAAATTAATTTATAATATTGCATATAGTGAAAGCTGTTTTAGGCATTTGAGATATCACCAAAAAATCAAATCCATCAATAGAATACATACACTTTTCATTTGTTTTTCGACCAATAATATATAATAACTTGTTGACGAAATATTTCAAAACAAAAAGTCACGAATTATTCCAGCTCCTAAAAAGATAATTTCAAATGAAAGATATGCTTTTCGAGTACGAAACATGGGTAACTGGAAATGCTTACTACCAATTCGGGGCATTCGCGTCCGTTATTTCCGTACACAATATTACCTTTCGTAGTTAGTTATCTACATAAGGAAGGCTGAGTACGTTTTGTAAGATTTCTCTTCAGTTTTTCCCTTTTTCACTTGGGCGTACTCCGCAACTTTTGGGTGAGGGAAGTAAAAGACGTATCGCGCAGCTTGCTTTTCCCAAAGACGCGCTTACAAGCGTCAAATCACTCGAACAAAAATATCCGTCTATTATTCAATAACATTGATATTTTACTCACAGTTTTACCGCCGATTATCATTTATTAATCACTTAAATTAATAAAAATCGGCATTATTGATAATTTTCCAAGCGTCATACATCAGTGTAATTTTAATCACGATAAATATAATCAAAGATCACTTTCAAAATTGACCTTCCGTTTCCAGACAGCAATGTCCGCTATGACTACAAAAGACTGTAATTTTTATGAGGTAGGCTCGATTATAAGAGAATTTGAATTGTTACAACTTTTAAGATTTCACATGTTTTGTCACTAAACACCCGGGTTTCGCCTTTCGGCATCTTCAGGCAAAGGCAATTCAAATTTGATATTAAAATTCCATCAAGCACCTTCAGTCGATATAATAAATTATAAGAAAATAGCTTCGTGATTTACACAAGTCAACATTGCGATGTATAACTATTTTTTTTTCTTGTTGTTGACTTCTCTTTCTATTGACTTCTAGAACACATTTTACTCTAGGATGAATTTGTAATACGAAAATTGGAATATATCCATCTGTGGAATTATCTCAACGCAATTATAAAATATTTTTACGATTTTTAACGAATCAATAACATTATTATGCGCAATTTTACTGCTAAGCGCGTTATAAATAATATCTATCGCAATAAATATAACTTTTATTAATTTTTCCATCAAACATGCGCAATCAAACTTTACGAGAATCAACTTTGTGTTGTCATATTTATTTAATATATATTATGACTTTATTGTAAGTATCGTAAAAGTTGATACTAGACACATACCTGCGCCAATCAAATCGTTTTATGTACTATATAAAATAATTACATTAATCGTAATATTTAATTTTCCTGCTTGTACCAATAATGTGCTAGCATTCTTGTAGAGTAGATGGGACAGTGTTCGATATACTACGCTATATATGCAAGAATGTAGAGCTACGGCGTCTACGCCAGAACTTAGTACTCTTGTACGCAGAACAAGTAGATCTTGCCAGGCGTATAACCTACCCAACATCTGAAGTGCAAAACCTTTTTTCTACATGATAACATTTTCTTAACATAATAAATATTTTAAAGATTCTAACCTATAAACTCCACCTATTCCAAATTGTAGAATATAATAATTTTTACGTGCTTACATTCATACAATGTATACATGCATCATTTGTGAAGGAGCGAATGTCAACAATTACTTTTTCGTCTCTATGAATATCATGAAACGTCACTCGTTTTCCAATTTATTTAAACACTTATTTTTCGATAGCAGTTATAGTTATAACAAATGACACAAGGAGAGTCCAATAATAATTTTATCATGAATATTTTTACTTTGCAATCTTAAAAAATATTCGATTTGGACATCAATTTGTCATCCAATTCTTATTTAATTGATGTTATACATTTTATAATGATTGAATTCTCCCAAGCAGAGATCCAATTTTTCTGAATAGTTGATCTGATGCAAAATATTTATATGTAAACAATTTTTTGTATGTCAAATTAGAATTGTGTTTTTGTAAGTGAAAGTCTCGAAAGTGATTTCACATATCGAAATAAAAATAAAATAACTGTCATGGGGTTATATCATATTATATTTGCCTACGTAAAATTTCCTGAAATTTACTTAACATTCATAAATAACTATTGTGATATTTTCGAATTCGGTTTTGATTGATGACCACTGCAGTCTCTAAGAGTTTGGTGAGATGCTATCAAACGCACGGGCTACACACATTGCCTTAGACTTGTGGGGCCCCGCAAAACACAGACAATATTTACGTCAAATTAATTATTGTAAATTATTTTTGATGCGTTGAAAAAAATAGTCAAATAAATACACTGCTATTAATAACAAAAACATGTAATGCGAAAATTTCACTAATGGTCATAACTGATAATATTTGCTCCAAGCTCTATTTAAAATTGGACTATTTACTTCACATTCATATAATAATTTTTGTAAAACTAAAAAAAATCAGGAAACACTGTTGAATTAAGACTTCCTTACGTTTTTAACACACTTCTTGGTAAATAGTCGGCTTTATGTTGTTTTTTATGATTTTAAACGACAACAAACTTGAAAGCGGGAACGTTAAATACATCTATTCTCGTTTGAAAGCGCCCAACCCCGTATTCAAATATCTGGATTCGACTACTTTTACGACCAATATCGATTATTATTATATGATTATATTATTTTTTTTTCACTACGCAATTCTGAAATCTGAAAACGGTTAAAATATTTTGATTGATAAAAGAAATAATAAAAATAACAACTACGTTTATTTATCATTTTAAATAAGTTTTATTAGTAAACAATATACACTTAAGCTATATAAATATCCTTGTAAAGGTTTGAGTGAAAAAAATAGCCCTTGTAAAAAAACATCAACACTTTCGACTCAGTTAATGGCCCCGTCCCTCACCCAGATCCTCGCTACCTTAGTCCTCTTGACCCTCCACCTTCCAGCGCGGGAAAGAATGAAACTGGGAGGGAGAGAAAAAGAAAAAAAGGGAAAAAGTGAGGTACCAAAATATAGAGGCGCGTTCCCACAGGCACAACACAAGCGAAGAAATTCTGTAAGACTACAGGAATAAAGTTTTACATCGCATTCGTCGCCGACCTAACAAATAGATTCATATGAACCTGATATAAAATTGTGTGGAATAGATTTTAAGTATAAATCATACTAATACTATATACTAAATCAAGCCATTATTTATTTAATCGTTTATTTTTTAATACAGAATAATGATGGAAACGTGATTATAAAATGACTAGATTCTTATAAATGTGACACCTTTTATATTCTTGAATGATTACATTATTATTCTGCAATATGAGAATGAATGAAAACATCAAAAGTACATCAGTTATTTTTGATAAAAATATCTATGAATGTCTTATAAAATATGTATGGATTTGTATCCATTGTAAGACTCGATCCCATGACAAATCACCAATGTTCTTTGGAACCGTACAGCAACACTGGCAAATAACACTAAAACCAGTCGTCAACGGATTCATTATCATCAGTCGATAACACTCGCAATGAAAGATACTGGTCCTGATCTCAACAGTATAAAAATGTGGAAACTGTACTTAACATTGTGTGCTATTATTTGAATATAAATTTTTGTCAAGAAGTAACAATTAAGCACGTCGTTAATTTTCAAAAAGTTTAATATCCTAGTGTAATTAATTTATTTCAACAAAAGTTTCGGAATTGATTTTTATTGGATTTTACAGAGCGCTAATGATTCGGAGTAATGAAAAACGAGTGACTCTGACTAATTTTTTGTTTGGACGATTTTTATTGCCGTATATGTTGATTGATATTTAATTTAATGCACATAAATAAGAATGGTACGAAAAAACCTGACAAAACATTGACCTCGTTTCGTGTTTTGTTGTGTCAATGTCGGAATTGGAGTTGGAATTGCTATTTTGGTCAATGTCAGAGTAGGAGTTGTGTTTTTTTGACGACTCTACAGCCCTAGTGCCAAGACATAAAATATTTTAAAAAACGCACATATAATATATTGGATTTCATCGTTGCTCTTTATATCGAGGACTAATGAATTCTACTGTAATTTTATTATACATAAAAAATGAAAAAAATATTTAGCTGTGTGCAAAAAATTTTACTCAGGATTTTCGTTATTACAACCCTAATGTATCATTGAACGGGCACTTCCAAAACGGACAATTCTAATAGAATCTTTCCTTATGCGTGGGCGAACTTGCCTAGCTCGTTGTTTGGGATAGGGTAGAGTCGGAAACGCTTAACGAACGGGAGAAATTTGGCGGAATAAGAATAATGAGTAATGCGCGAACATAAAATATAGCGCTGAATTACACCAGGAGAGGGCGCGAGACGTAGCAATTGGTACATGGTGTTATAGCCATCGGAAAATTATGGTCCTATTGCCAGAATTATTGGCAAATTTGCAACGGCCACGAAACGTCTGTATAAAATAATCCATTTTTTTCGTTAATATAACTGAGAACTTAAAATGTGAACGAAGCCCAAGCAGTAAGGATTCCGCATGTAAATCAGAATATCACGAGTTCGATAAACGACAAGATCAAATTCTAAATATTTTCTGATTTAAAAATTAGATTAAGGTGTTTGATAAAGGTATTTTTGATATCTTACCTCTCCTATCTAATCTTTGGTGAATTTTTTTAAATTCTCATTTAATTGAAAAGTGATTTCATGACTAAAATATTTGACATGCTAAAAATTTCGTCAAATGTCAAAAAAAAAAGTTTTTTTTTTCTCCATCGAATGTTCTTTTGTTAATTAAGAATAATGTTAAATAAAAAGCAATACTAACGGTTTGTTTTTAATTATTTTGATAAACAAAAACGTTTACAATTCGCATTGCTATTCAATTTTTCTTTGATGGTGCTAATTTGTATAAGGCATAGTGTGCTCATCATCATTGTTAGCCATCTTCAATAACCACCATATGTCTCGTATTTTATATTGCAAATCATGCTATTATACTCGTCCATTGTGACATGTTTTATAATAGCACAGCCAGGTTCCGATCCAACTAATGCAGTAAACATTGGTGCTAAAAAACTTCTTAATTGCAAGTGTATTTCCGTAATTCCTATCAATATATACGCATGAATATGGATATATTTTTCAAAGTTCCTGTGCTAGGTTGAAAGGCTCATTTATCATTCAATGCTTCACGATAGTGAATTGCGAAAACATTTCAATTGTCACCCCGAAAATTCTAAAATTTTGCCACTTATATTTATACCACGTGTTTCATTAACTATCGAAATAAGAGAACCTATCAATCAGATAATCACATATTGGTTTTAAAACCAATGTCGTAAAAAACAGTATAGATATTTGGCATCAGTAACTTTAATGATAATTAAGAATTAATCCCACACAACATAATTTCTTTCTCTCTTTTTCATAGTCTCGTGTCTCTGAACACTGAATTCTTATATTTAAAAATAGCATTTCAATTTTTTCAATCACATATATCCGTTGGTAAAAACGTATGATTTTTGGAGTGATTCATGTTTATTTGTGATATGCTACAGAATACATGTTTTACATGCATTACAATTAAATTTCAATACATCTGAAAGAGACTTATGTCCGCATTTAATACTTTATTTCAAGCACTTTTGCTTCATAAGGCGGCTTTAGGTCGCGATTTTCTATTCCAAATTTCCCTCCGTAAATTCTATAGCGTGGCAGTCAAATCATTTTGAAATAATTCAAGTAGAAAGTCGTCATAAATTACTGACGTCTGCGAGATTAATTGTTCGTCGTAAGCTCATTTTCTGAAATTCCCTCCGAGCACATTAATTTTAATAACGAATTGAAGTCAAAATATGTAAATTATGTACACATTAATGACAAAAACACAAATTTAATTTAACAGGAATACGTGATCGTACTTCTAATATGAATAATGTTCTCGTATTACTTAGTAAGTGAGTATATTATACATGAATATATTAGGGATAAAATATCTGCATTTGAGCATCTCAGTATTTCAACATAATAGTCATCTCCGGACAAAAACATGGCTGATTTAAAATAGAAATTTTCCTACACAAATATAAATGTAATAATATATTCCTTCTGGAATTCTTCAAAACTGTTTCTCGTCAAAATCGGAACATTTTCGTATGGATAGAATTTTTAATCTTACATTAAATATTGTTCGTCTCTCTATGCGACTTGCTATATTCACGCGTGTATTTGAATCTTTTTCTAAATTCAATTATTCAGCTCTATTTGTACAGACATTGCAGACCTGTTGAAAAATTCATAAACAATTATAATAATTTTAGAAAAAATCAATTATTAAAAAAAGTATGACAAATACTTTCGTCTTCCCATTTTAGAAACTTATAAAAGAATCAGAAAATCTGTTCTTATGAAAATCCCCGTGATGTTTGCAGAGGCGGCTTAGCCATGTAAGAAAACTGTAAAGTATTTATACTTGAGCGATTTCTTCAGGAATCATTTTTTTGTACAATTTGCATTTTTTTTTTTTGCTAATTTTCATCAAAATCATCTCAAATACAGCTATTAAGAGTGAAAATATCTATGGCCGTGGGAAAAAGAAAAAATAAGTATAGAAATAAAATATTATTTTACTTTTAAAAAAAGCAGTCCTTATTGAATGATTTTATAAATTTGTTCAGGGTCGCCACTCAAAAATAGGGCTCAATGAATAAATTATAAAATGTTTCGACTTTTATAAATTTTGTAAAATTTTACAGATGCTATGTGCTATTTATATTCTCTATTTACTTTGTTCAGCACATTCTTTTTTTATATTAAATATTTTATTTCTTTTTTGTTTCAGGTGTTCTGGATAACTAGCTGTGTTGCGGGGTGAGTTTGTTGTGCCGTGCATGCTGTAAAACAAATGAAATGTTAAAACAGTTTGTAGATAATAAAATATGACTTACATTACATACCTAATAACAAAATATTATTGATAACATTAAATATTTCGAAAAATATATTCAGTTATGCATGTAATCATAAGAATTTGTCTTTTGCTTTCACAACAAATTATTATATTTACAATGTTTTGTGATTTTTTTTTATTTTATTAAATTGACAAATAACAACACAAACATATTTTATTTTTATTTTGTTCTTTCTTTCGGTTTGTATCATAAAAATAGTTTCCTTATTGGAGTAAAGATGAACTAATCGCAAGAAAACAAAACTTATTGAAATCTAATTGGTTTTATATCACATTCATTTCAGCCAAAAGATTGAAAGCTTTAACTATTGGACGATAGGTGGCTGTTATTACGATTAATTTAAAAAAGTTTTAAATACATTCGAAAGATATTAACATATAATAATATTCTAATTTCAAAGATTTTAATAATTGTATTAAAAAAATACTAGAATCTTCTGCTGAATCACTGCTGCATTTCAGTAGTCAAGATATAACATTCCATTTTATTTTATATACAATAAGAAATCACATTCGATCGGACTCCCATAAAAAATACTTTAAATGCGATTTTCTCAGAACAATTAGTACTATTTTCCTTTCAGTACAATTGTTGACTTATATAATAAATATTTACATCATGCAATCATAAAGCTTCCACTGACCAAAATTTTCAAACACAGAGCAATTAGTGTGAATCATTCAACTGATAATAAAAGTTATAATGACTTGAAAGTATAATATTTATTGCACAATCCTGCATATCTGATACATATGCGTGATATGTATAATGAGTCATTTCATTATTAATAATGCGTATGTAACCAATACATAATTATTTTTCCATTTTATCTACAAAGATAAATAATTTGAAAGGATGAAAAGATTAATTTCTCATAAATCATATTGCACTTTCTATCAATAATTAAATATCATCTACGCATTTAAGCGCCACTTAAAAATTATTTTGTAATGGAAAAGTAGCATGAAAAGTAATATTTTTTCGGTGATAAAATATTTTATAAGAATCTATGAAGAATGCACAATTAAAATAAAATTGCCTTGACATTAACATTTGTGATTTTTTTTAAATTTAAAATAAACTACTTTTACTCAAAGTTCTTCCGTTAACATATTGAGGGCGGGCATCAATAATAGGAAATTTTCTAAGAACAATTTTTTAAGACATATTTTTTTTCTTTGTTTGGGATATTTCTTACATAAATCAAATAGAACTTTTTATGGCTGATCAAAACATTCCTATAAACAACTCCAGTTCAAAGCCAGTTTTCCCTTTTATGAAGTTCCACCGGACAATGATGTGATTATTAAATAATAAACAAATAATATGAACGAATTCTAGCATTAACGTGACTTTTTCGTTGTCAGAAATATTAATAAATCAAATTGCAAAAAGGTTGAGGGTCATTTAAGTGATAATTAATAAAAATATTTTTTTTTTGTTTATCTTATTGTATACACACGTTAATAATTATTAGTTGTAATTAAACCAAAATACATTATATGGTTAATGTGATTATACATGTATGTACAGTTTAACTTGCATTTATACACAATTTCTTTCTCATACTTAAAAATCATAAAAAAAATAATTCACCTATTTTGATTCTGGTATAAAAATAGTAGACACAAGATTTTGGTCCAAATCAAGAATATTAATTCAAAATATTTATATATCCGTGTCTTTTGTCACTAGAAAGATTTTTTTTTTTTTTTTCAATAACGTTTTTTGGCAGAACGGAAATAATTTCACCTAAGACTAAATCAAATAAAGTCGCAATCAATTAACTCAAATTAAATATCTTGTATACGTTGTTTCCCAACATTTGTTGACCAAGAAGGCTATAGGTTCAGTGTATTTGATCTCTGATGTAATTATATATTAATTTACAGTTAAATAAAACGATATCATTGAGAAAAGGATTATAATCAAATTGATAAAAATGAGTGTTGGTAAAGTTTTGCCGCGTTGTTAAAAGACCCGTCAATGTTTACGGATGCAAGTTTACGTCTAGGGTAATAGAAAAGCCACTGCAGAAAATGTTTAAAAGCGTCGTGTGTCAAATTATCGTCCGATAGCACATGGTGTATGAAAACATGACAATAACATAAAAAGTGACACAACTCTGGATTCTTACAATGCTGATAAAAACACAAAGTGGCCCGTAAACCGAGAAAGTGGCGCAATAAACCTGGTGGGGAAGAAGACCATTGGACTCGTCACCTGACCGCGACCCGCGAAAGGTAAGTGCCTGCTTTCTTATATACCTATTTCATAATAATTAGGCTGGACGTCCTCCTAATATTTGTTTGATTATTAATATTAATCAATGCATAATTTTAGATACTCATTATGTGATGATTTGACACATTAAAATTTTTCGATAAAAACATTTATATTCAGTATTTTGCAATATTTTTTTTTTCAAAAAAGAAGAGTGGTTATAAGTCATTGGGTGCCTGAATTGATTAGATTCAATTCGTTGTCGGAACAAATACATAATAATAATTGCCGCAAATTAAGTAGTTTTTTCATCATTAGATTTTTACTTAAATGTAATACAAAAAATAGTAATAAATTTTAATTGATATATTTTTGCGTACATA
This sequence comes from Himalopsyche japonica, assembly GCA_028555115.1. Lineage (NCBI taxonomy): Eukaryota > Metazoa > Arthropoda > Insecta > Trichoptera > Rhyacophilidae > Himalopsyche > Himalopsyche japonica. Next base: position 1,799,287 of record JAHFWJ010000461.1, read on the forward strand.
AGAATATAATTTATATATATATTTCAATTACGCTTGGGTGAAATAAATAAAGTCAGAATAAATCTAAAATATTATTTATTGAAGATTTTTAAATATTATTGCTTTTATCAATTGAGTATTTATGTATCGATATAAAAATTTAAATACATAAAATAGAAAATCCATTTAGTCGATGTTCGATTATATATAAATATATATGCATATATTTGAAGTAATAAAAATCAAAATGGGGCAGATAAAAGCCTACTGTATTTACTATTTAATAGATATTCAGACGACCATATAAATTCCATTAAAAAAATCTAAAGACACATCATTAAAACACGGCCCAGATAATAATTCGAAGCAATCTTTCATGAAAGCAGGAAACATCTTTTTTTCAAAATAACAACAAAAAATCAAACGCTATCAAGCCCTCCAGCGCTGAATGAGCGCGTGTAGTTCTTCAGCTTTTTCGTATTTCGACATTCTCCACCGCGGGACGAGGGGAACCATTGAAACGACGCTATTGGCCAATTGTCGGGCGCCTCAGCGCATGATTGGCTGGTCGGCCGTCTCTCGTCACGGCCATCGTTGTCTGGAAAGACCTCAACAAAACAACCGTTATCCCTCTCTAATGTGCCATACGCAGGTACGAATTAACGAGCAACTACTGCGTTCTGTTAATGTGCCATTTTTGGGTATCACTATTTCACTACAGTACGACTTGTTTTAACCATTTCACACATCGCATCTTATGGCCAATAAAATTCATTCTTTAGCTGATTCAATGATTAATTTATATAAAATTTTCTCAACTATTTCAAATATTTTTTCACCGTGTTAGTTTTTTTTAATGAAATCAATAAGCAGGGTTTTTTGTAAGTATTCAAATTCAAAATATTTATTTAATTTCGTCATATTGAATGTTGAACGATTTCTTATAAATCATACTTAAAAGAGAGTTTGTTTGAGTGGTACTGATTTCAGAAATTTTAATTCAGCAAGGATTTATTATAATAGAAAATGAAGTTTTGGACAATGATGGCAAAATCGATGTTTTTTTAAAATTTTCATTGACTTGTATGAATGTTTTTACATATATAGAATTTTAAGTATAAAAAGATTTATTCATCGTAAATGTCATGGAAACTATGTAAGCAAAGGTCTATTGGGAGATTGTTAGGCCTTATCATAAAATGTAAAGAAAAATGTTAAAAAATAGCAATTGTATCAGGTTTTAAAAAATGCATACAGCTATTAATAGGCACAGAGTTCCATGGCGTGCATTAAATTTCATGCAAGATATAAGTCCTCTGAAACTGATTTTAAATAATGAAAATGAATCCGATTAAAAGTTTTGTGATAAAAATTAAGAAAAACAAGACATTTAACTATGTTATAATGTCAAAGTTGTTTATTTGTAGTGTTCTAATACATTGAAAAAATAATAATTAAAAACTTTCATACAAAAATAACCGAAGATTTAGACTAACGTGAAATTGTGTAACTTAGGAATTTCGTTCAATAGTTATAAAATGATGTAATGTTTATGGATGATAAAAAAGTTTTTTTTGTAGATCTAATTCGATTTTTTATTTCATAACTACAAACGAAGTTTTATTTTATAATATTTTTCACCTGACTGGCCTTATATTATGGCTATTGAATTGATAGTAAGGGAAATCGCAATCAGTTTCGTAAGTCCTCTGAGGCGCCATGACATTGGCGCCGCGTGTAGTAGCGAAAGGGTCAAAAGAGATGTCGTCGATCCGTAGAGCGGCGTCTCTGTCTCTCTCGAGGGTAGACCTCACGGCGCAGCGGGGTACGGAGGGAAACGATCCGCCATGGCGGGCCGGCCGGCCCGATACCGAAGCGAAGACATTAACAGTCCGCGAGTAAAGCGAGCGGCACGCCGATCGCGCGCCCATACGACGAGAGTGCGTGACGAGATCCACGATCTAGTGCGCCCGAGCCGTCCGACTTCCTCCCCCTAGGCCACCTCCCCCCCGGCCCTCGCCATTTTGCAATCGTCGCATTTCACCCCGGGTGATGGCGCGCGCCAGATTATGAGCTCCAAGTTCATCATCGATAGCATGCTGCCGAAGTACCAACAGCCGCTCCACGGGAACCTCTTCGGCGGCGCTCTCGAGCTCGGAAACTCCCCGCCTCGAACGGGCGCCGGTTCACCGGCTCAGCCCGCCAGGATGTACCCTTACGTTCCTCATCATCAACAGTTCGGCGGGGCCCCCGTGGTGGGCGGATTCCCGCCCGCAGCTCTGGCCGCTGCGGCCGCCGCAGATGCTGATAAATCGTGTCGTTACCCGACATCGGAATCGGTCGTTAACTATTTGGGGCACCACCAGAACGGCGGAGGCACGGGGGCGTCCGTGTCAGCGGCGTCCGCGTCCATGGCCGCCGCCGCTCAGTTCTATCATCAGGCGGCGGCTGCATCCGCAGCGTCCGCCGCTTCTGCGGACCCCTTGGGATCCTGCTCACAAGTCGCCCCCGCCCCCCAGCCGCTACCCGATCTGCCACGCTACCCTTGGATGTCGATCACGGGTCAGTATTACATTAATATACGATTTATTTTTATCTATCATGTCCCCTTTCCTCGTACAATTCTAATATACATTTCACTATTTCTCCTCCAAACCTTACCTCATCTTGTGTTCACGTCATACGTCATTACACGCGTACGCAGACCTGCCATAGACAACTTTATATTATATTTTTGTTTACTTTTTTTATGGTCAGATAATAACGACCCATCTGCTTACGATTGAATATGTGTGCCATCTGGGTTTTTCATCCCTGGCTAGTGTAGCGATTGGTGCTAAAAGTTTACGCAAAGTTAACGGTGACACATTCAGAAGCAATAAACTTTCAATAAAGTTCGACTTCATGTCACTGTTTATTACCCTTTATGTTTATAGGCCAATAAGATTCTGCATGTTTTGACTATGTGAATAAAATAACATCATGCAAGTACTAATTTATACGTGCCTTTCAAATTGACATAATGATATTAATAATCTGTTTTATTAGGTAGTTAGTTACCTTCAACGATTAGTGTTATTTTATCAATCATGATTCGTCTTCATTTTTTATCACTCAAAAGTTTTCAATTTCTGTCATCACAAGATTTTTTATGTTATTAGAATCCAGATGTTGATGTATCGGAAGTCGAAAGTTCAATGGGACACTATAACTTGATTATCAATTTTGATCAGTGTATTAAGATGAACCACTACACTTTAAATAATTTTACAACTTTTGACTATCTTCGAATTTTATGTGTTTGTACAGAATTTCCAAAATACACTAAAAGCTTAACTTACTCGTTGTGTAATCATTAGTGCAATAATAATTAATCATTAATGGTTAATTAAAATTAAACCATCGATCAATTAAATTCTAATTATTTCTAAAATTCGTCTCGGAAGTTTGCAGTAAACGCTTTTCTGATTAGAGGACACCGTCGGAACTGAGAATATTACCAGTTTCCAATGGAATAATATTATTTTACCATCCTATAAAGTTTCGTTGTATTAACTACTCATTTAATGTCTTACTACGTGAGCTTTCTGGCTACAGAGCTTTCTTTCACATTACACATCAGTACGTTCTAAATTAATTACATTTTTTCCAATAAAGCAAATATTTTTATCATTTTTGGATAGTCCATACATTTCTATCACTATATATGTGTGTAATTAAACGTCAGAACCTTGTTTGAGTTTCAATAACATATTTTGAACCTTCTACTATAATATAATATTTTTTTCATTTTGTAGTTAATCGAACATTGATAACGCTTCAATGAAACATCTCGAAACAGGCTTATCATAATCAATAAGGACATTGTTTGTAATCTTACCATTGAGGATGTTGTGATATAAACTGTGAGTATACAGTATTCACACATAACATGGCGTACGTATATCCTGTATAGGACACAGACTAGACAATATATTTTCTCAATTATAAATTTCGAAATTCATTAATTTTTCATCGATCGAAATTCTTGTATGCCAAGACTTGCTATAATTACTAAATAATTATAAAATTATCAATTGATTTAATTTGAATTCACGTGAAATTAAAAACCGAAAACGGTACCTTGTTATCAATAAAACATAAAACAACGTGTATATCTTATCATCTGTATTCGTTCAATGCCTTATTATTGATATTATTGTTGAAATCATTTTAATAGATACAATTCATTAGTAATATAGTCATTTATTGGTCATCTTAGCTTTTATCGACACAAACTAAAATATAATACTCTCAAGTATGCCTTTATGAAATACGGCATTTATTATTCAAACAGCTTAAAATTATCGTAGGTTAAACCTTGTCAATGTTTTAAATGTTGGTACCTTAGTAAATTCAAAAGACTCTTAAAAAAATTTCATCGTAGTTTTATAATACTGTTTTAGGGTGTTACTCTGGTACGCTTGCTCCATACTTACTACACCTGTATAAATATGGCTTTGGTGTGTTTTCATTTTGTGAACACGGAGGCCATTAATTGGCTATTATTTGCTCATATTATATCAACTAGCCGTCGGGCACACTCCCCCACATTCGGTTTGGCAATGCCCACTTAAAACGATATGACCTATAAAATTCACAATAAATTATTAACGGCCCATACAAGAGCAAACGGCACAATAAAGTTTATCGCGCCGTCGTTAGCGGGTTGTAACGGCGAATGTACGCCGTTAGGGACGCTACCAAATCACCGCGGATAATAAGCGTCGTTAATGCACTTGAGTGCATCGTCTTAGGCCAGACTTTTTAATCTTTCTTTCCGGACCTACCATATTTTATGCTTTTGCACGTTGTACATTCAGCAAGGAATCTCATTTTATGTTATCTAATTTTTGCCTTTCTTTTTATATATCACTTTCAATGGACTTTCAACTCAATAAGTGGGTATTGATCATTTCGTATAGCACTAATTAAGTTCATTGGCATATGAAAAAGTAACCAATTAACTCAATAATTCATAAATCAATAATCTTGATGAATAATTGTTATGTACCTACGAACAGCTTCCGTTATCTTTTTAACCAAACATCGACGGTTTATATCTTAAATTAATTGATATCACAGTAATAATTTTCTAATCGAATTTAATTTGCACGTTAGATGAATATTATTTATCCTAGCGACCGATTCAAATTAATTGGTAGTATAAAACACTTCATTAAATGATTATTTTAAACTATATGCAATTACCGCCGTTTGATTATTATATACATACTTCGAACGGCATAAGAATTTGCGTATGCGTTTATTTAAAAAAAAAATGGATTTATCCAAATACATAAATATTCTGTACGAATTTATCCATGAATTATTTAGGTATCGATATTATATGATACCTAAACGATAACTTTTAAGTAAAATTATATCTGAAACTAAGCTCGAAACACTTCTTTGTATAATTTTGTGATTAATATGTATGTTATTTAAATGAAATAGGTTACAAACTTGTTAGTTTATAAATAATATAGCGTATGATATATTACATTTGATCAAGTTTGATGTCATTTTAATATCAACATTATGATTTTATAAACGGATTAAAATTTTGCTGATCTATATTTCTTCGATAAATTAATGATGTTATGATTATTGATTCATTTAAAATAGGTAATTTAAAAAGATTATTTTGCCTGGTCTCAAATGTTGATATTGTATTCATAAACGGTTGTACTGTAATTGTGTAGATTATGGTCTATTTTCGATATATTATATTTCAATCTTCGTTTTTTATAAAAACAAATAAGAAAATACATTACCCACTGAGATTCAAACACTTTCCTATTTCAGTAAAAATATTTTTTTAAGTACTTTAAACAGGCAATGAATACGGCATTAGCGTTCACGAAATGTGGCCTCGAGCTTTAATTCTAGTACATTATCTAAGACAGTCATTGGGGCATAAAAACTTCCTAATATAAAGTAGCAGGATGGATTTATAACATAAAAATTGCTCCAAATCAGCGTTAGTATAAAATCTAAAGCAAACGTTTACATATCAAGGCGTGTTTTATTCATTGCAACATACCTATAGTTTATTTGGCACTCAACCCAGCCATTCAAGCAAATAAAAATATCATAAAAGATATTTTAAAGACTCCATTATAGCATTTAACTAAGCTATTTGATCGACGCGCCTTCCAACTGAATGGAATATATATTTTTTATAAAGTTCACTTTTTAGACATTGCCTATTAATAAAAAATCGCTTGACTGTTTAATTTAATGCTTTATCGAAAATTTTACGATACTTATTGCCCATATAAAAGCTTGACATGTCATGTGAATATCATTAAGTCAATTTATTCACATTAAAAACCACGTTTGCTTTTTTTTCACAAAATAAATATATTTATTTGGAGAAAATACGCCGCTTTTCTTTCCGATTTATTCATGAATTAATAATAAAAAGTCTTTAACGCGCCATCCAATGATCTTTTATATTTGTATTATTGTTATACCAATATTAACAACACAAATTTACAAATGCGAGTAATTTGAAACCTTTTTTTTAAGTCTATATTTTTTATTTATTTTTTTTGTATTCTACAACATGGCAAGCGTAACTAAATTGTGTCCTAATCTTATAATCCAGTGATATTTTATATTTAAAATCATTTTACGTTACATCAATAATCATTACCAAACAATTTTATAATTTAAAGGGATTTAATAATTTATTTATTGTTCTCGAAGAATAAGTAAACAAACTAAAAGCCAAACACTTTTGCGACCATCTGCCGTATTTTTAACAAATCTTTATTATGATTGAGCATTTTTTTAGCCTATAGTTAGTAACTGGCATAAATTGCTCAGATCTGTGTAAAATATAGTGATTATTCTTGGATCGGATTCCCGTTGGGGATACTTTTTCAGTTTTAAATTGACTAGAATCATTTGGAACGAAAGAAAAAATATTTATCTTCAAATAATATCAATCTACCGCGATTATCAGAAATCTCTTTAAATTACTTTTGTTGCACGTTGTTTTATATGAAACTAATAACATTTACTCGTCATGCTACTGTTACTTATTGGAAACTATTTAATTGCAAATATGACAAGTTGATTTTTCAGAATACCTTAGTACCATTTTATGGGATGTGTTTTTTTTTATGGAAAACAGCGTTTATAGGCCATAAAACTTTTTAACTGCGGCCGGCGGTAAGCGTTATCCAGGAGGCATTGAAAAAGTCTTTTGAAAGCCATTTCTTCTTTATTGGGAAATTTAACGTCACGTAAATCATTTGTTTTGATTCAGAATATTTATTGAAATAACCTTACAACTGAATTCGCGCCAAATTTGTACGTATTTTATTCACATTTATACTATTTTCATCTACATACGCATAATTTAAATGGTTATCCATTGTCTATAGCTACATATTCTACTTCAATACAATTTTAATATTTTGTGGATCAATACTTGAAAACGATAAGTTTTGTGCATATAATAATACAGTAAGTGCATACAGTTATAGCAATATCAAGGTGGTTAGAACAACTGAAACATGGAATTCAATATGATATATTGATATTATAGTGAATAAATAAAATAATTGTCAGCGACGTTGATATATTCATACCACAAAGCGGTACTCGATAACCACAGCTTGTGGCACACTAGTGTTCCGCGAGTAGGTGTGCCGCGACGGCATTTCTTAGTAACCATAATCCAAAGTTTTTCTGTTACATTCAATATAATGAAAGACATATATGTTTATAGTGTGTATTTATTTGTCAAGTAAAAATTATAACCTCATGTTATTTTTAAGAACAACCATTTTAAGTATATCATACCCGTAGTAGGAAATGGTTGCGGAGCACTGGCATGCTGTATGAAATCTGTAAAAAGTTTGACCATAGATAATTTTCCAAAAAAAAATCAGTTAACGTTTTTCTGATTATATTATTGACAGTTACATTTAGTTTTACATTAAAAATCTAAATATTTATTCACTAAATTCTAAAATTCTACCGTTTTTTTTCTAATAGAACGTCATTGACATGTTTTAGTTGCATTTATTGACCCTAGATATATACAATAGATACGTACACATACATACGTATTCACATGTCAAATGTGTTCTAAAATTAAGAGAAGTTTTGCAATGCGCTATGTTCTTAATTAAATCTATATTGTATTGTCAAAGACGATAGATTGATTTATATTTATTGTCTAGCTAATTTATGGAACGTTTCTTTACGACCACTAGAAATTAGCACACATAAATTATTTATAATTCCATATGGATAGGCTCGCGTAATCAGTAGGTTATATAGTTTAGCATTTTCGTCCATTAGCATACTCAATTTTATCCATGCAGTTTTTTTATATTTTTAATTGCGCTTATCTCTTTCTCTTAAATATAGTTTAAATGTCAATTAACTATTCAAATTTTGATTTTTTTTATCTTTCCGTTTCATTAGTTGTAGACGAATAGCATCGATTGTTAACGGTGCAATTTTCTACTTAATATTATACAATTTGACTATAAATGTCTTTCAGATAATGAAGACATTATTTTTTTCAATTAAAGATACACAGTTAGATTACATTTTGCAAACAAGTTGTCGAATATGTTGCTATTATGGACAATCGAAGCTTCTGTACTAGAAAACAAATTCGTATTTATTATATGTAGAAACATATTTCAGTAAAATGTCTTAAGCAATGATAATCAATACAGTTTTTATAAATTTAATCATATACGCAGTAAAATTGTTTTTATATCCATCTACAATAATACTGGACTTGATTGAGGTCTAATCAAAATAAATTTTGGAATAACAAAATGATGCAATACATCCTTGTCCCTGTGAAAGTTCTCCAAAGAAAGCTCTTATTATAAATAATATTTTAGAGTCTAGTTCTTGAATATTTTATAAAACCGACGTCATTGTTTAATGAAATTATCTAGAGATTTAAATTGTCTATGTTAATATATATTTTTAAAGTAACGTATGATACGGCTTTTGAAGAAGGTAAGGAGTTATTTCAAGTAAAAGATGAAAAATTATTTTGAAGTACTTTGATTATATATTCAGCTTGTTAAATCATTTTTATATTATGCGTACTGTCGTCTTTTTTGATGTATGATCAATTTAGTTTCAAAATAAATTTGTTAACAAATTAATGTCGGATAACATGAATATCGTTGTTTCGCTTGAACATAAGTAAATATTCCATTCCACGAAAAATTCTCGCTGCCTCCGCTTTTGATGTTGCGTGAATAATCCTTTTTCCTTCATCCACTGAATTCCTCATCGACCAAATAATATTATAACTGTTTTGTTAGTTCTATTGAAAATACAATATTTATAGTAAAAGATACATACTGCTTAATTGATAACAGATTTCCACTTTTCAGACTGGATGAGCCCTTTCGACCGAGTGGTGTGCGGAGAATTCAATGGTATTTATACATTTTTTATTATTAATTTCTTATGGCTATAATTATATAAAATAGTGTATTTTTATTCTTTTTTCTCTCGACGATCGACGACGGGGTTTACGACAGTTCAAGTATATATGCGATATTAAAGGTATTCAAATCAATTGATTTTATTATGAAAGATCTTTATTACTTTTTTATAGCATCATAATATATCTACCAGTATAAATTGACAAATGGATGAGGGCGCAAGCAGCGCATTTAATATACCAACACTTTGATAATTATCAATCTCTAATATCTATATTGAATACTTCAACAATATTAGTTTCGCCAAAACAGCAAAAAACATGTTATAACTAATATATATATGTGTAGAAAATTAGTATTAGTTTTGAAGTTCTTTATTGGATACAATTTTAACCTTTCCTTAGTGTTAATTGGAGAGAAAATAAACCGTTTATCGATTAATACATATAATAACGTGCCACAAAAATCGTGGTTAGTTATCGTTCATAAAAGTAGTTTATGATGTAAATTGTGTTAAGCATTTGTTAATTTATTAAATATAAACCCACCTAACAGTTAATACCTATTATACTTCAGCGTATAAGTAGTACATTCTGGATTCAAATTATTTTACAATTGTGATTCCTTGTAACTGCTCGTGTTGTATTACTAGGTACTACCTTGGGTAAAATATACCTCACATGTACATTTATGTATAGAATATACAAGCCGACACACGGGAATGTAGACCGCTATTAAATTTTGCATTCTTGCCTAATGAGATCTAACATGCAATGTCTGCGAAATTTTCCACTTTGGCTGTTGGCTTTCGACAGTATATGCCCGTGTATTCCAACTAAATGTATCTGTATACCTACTGTATGCTCATATACATTATCCAAAAGAGCATTCGAGGGTATTAGGAAGGCTTCTATATTTATGTGAGCATACAAGTGGCAGTAGGTATATATGACATATACAAAACATGAATTTGCGTATATAGGGAGCCGTGCGCCTATTTAAAATTTACCGCTTGTATTAAGTAAAAGAATCATTTATGTTTATTTTTCATCGAGATTATTTCACTAAAAATATCACATTAAATTAAAAAAAAACAGGTTATAAACTTCTGAATTAACATTTTTTTACAAACAATACGTATTTCTCATACAGGCCACTAAATCTGGATTAAATCAAACACTACTTCTTTTATCAATGTATTTAGATTCATATATATATAATTCCTTTTGTTTTATTATTATATTTTATATTTTTTATAAAATCACATATGTAAACCTTCAACCTGTTTTTAATATATACATCTAACAAATGTACTAAGATTACTCCAAATTCAATTCAAATTCAATTCAAATTGAATAATTACAATAAACGAAATAATGATGACGTTAACCAATTATAAGAAAGTAAATAATAACTTTAATAAATTTTATTGATGCAAACATATTAAAGATATTAGAGTACATGAGTAGCAAATATTTATGTTTTGTTTATTCAATACCTACTATATTATTCACTGAACCAAGTACCGATTTATCTACACTTCATTCGCTAAGAAGCTGAACGAACACCTTAGTTATAAGTTATCAACGAATTGAACTCGAACAAGACGATGCTCTTCATGAATTTTATGAACTCGCGCTATATCCGCAGTTATTAAATATAATTGAAGCATAATAACAAACTATAATAATTTCATAGAACAGTCTCACGGGTATCAATAAATAATTGCCTTACTGATCCATGATAGTAATATTATAATTTCATAAAAAAAAACAATTAAGCTTAGTTTTATCAATTATTTCCGACACGATCGTTTAACGGTTTATCAATAAAAGAATACAACTAATGAATTTGTTAATGTGTTGATATGTATAAAAATTATCAATTAAATATCGTAAAAAATCCTACAAGAGTTAAATCGTTTGTTGCTGCACAACCTCGTAAAGCAACATAGAGAAAAACAATTTTACATTAAAAAAGAATCTTCTGATTTGATTGGATGATATGATATAAATCACAATGAGAACTTGAAGTGAGCAGGAACACCATTATAAATTTATCTTTTCTCTCATCTTCACTATTATAAAAACACATACTTGACACGCTACAATATTGAAAATCATTTTGTGTATTTAAATTATATTGAAACACTTAATATTGTTATTCATCGCCTAATGAAAATAAACCGCCGAACGTTACTTTGTAAAAAATGCTAACATATAAATGTTATACAAAATCAGTTCCCGATTTTGCATGTTACAAATCTAACCGTTATTTTTCTGATTGTTGAGTCTTATATATGCTTCACAGGCAGTATAAAATATGAACATTCTGTACTAATAACTGTTATGGACTTACAGTAATTACAGTCATAAAAGTGTTGCATAAAATTCGGTAAAAGCTGTGTATTCTGGGATAAAGGTGACGTAAAAAAATAAATGACTACACCTTCCTTTGAGTATAATGAACGCACTGAAGAGAAAGTAGTCTGGTATTTTTTCTCGGTATTTCTGGACCGCTGAAAACAATAGAAATGTACAGTTTTGCACAAAGCTCGAGTGAAGGGTTGGGAACCCTTTGTTTTGTTTACACAACGTTGGAAGATTTCACTTCCATGCAGTTTTTTTTATTGTTATCTATTTATGACTGCGAAAAGGATTGTAATATTGCACAAGTCGAGTTGCAAAACTTTCTCTGTGCAATTTGTTCTGTAGTCAAAATAACATTTTTCCCTTGTATTATTTAGGTACCTTTGCGCTTTGTGTCATGTAAATTGACATAAGTGTGAAATTTCTGTATTTAAAAATGGTTTCCTTGATCTCCCTGAATGCTTTATTCCCTTAGAAGTAAATATACAACTGTAAGTTTCATCAGTAATTCGTTTTCTTCAAAAGTATTTTGATTTTATTATGAACCCATAATTAAAATTAATTATCATTCACAAAGAATTGATTGATATTGACTCACAATAAAGAAACGTGGAGAAACGATCAGGAAAAAGTACCTTTGTATACTAAGAATTTTTTTTTTTTTCTTAAAATATAACAGACCTGAAACCCTACGCTTTTTAAAATATAAATATCATTTTTTTTATTTCATTGATACTTATTCGAATATATTTAAATCTTATGTATGTGCACCAGGCAACAGATTTTTTTATTCAGTTCATAAATAAACTTTTTTTTAAATATATTTATCTACTTCATACCAATAAGAGTTTTTTTTATGAATGTGTAATTAGGTATTTAATTTTAATCTCGGATTATGTAGTTTTTGTTATATCAGTCATCTTGATAGTTATTTAGATCCTTTTATGCATACAACACACTGGCTCTCATTTAAATATACTAAATCCAGTCAAGTACAGGACTGCATTCTTTCACATACGTTTTCATCAGATATATATATACTCCACGAAAAGTATAAAGTTTTTTTTGTTTATACCAAGCGTACTGGAGTGTGAGCCATTAGCATTTGATACCCGACACAGCGGGGTCATTATAAAAATAAATTCAAAGAACATACCACATAAACCCATCCCGCGGTTAGGGACGGTCTATCTTCTGAGACCAGGATTTATATAGGTACGAGATATAAATGATTAAATTCTACCTCACAACTGTTATACTAACTTATTTGAACACGCCATACTAGGCCTTATGTAATGGTGGTTTTAATGTGAGAATTTTGTGATAACTCGATGTGAGATGGCTCGATTTGGAATGAAACGATTCGAACAATGCTTTGGTCGAATTGCCATTAGCATAAATAACGACGGCTACGTTCGAGATGTTGGTCTGTATATAATTCACATACTCTTGAGAGAGAACCTTTGGCATTTGCAACAATACCTGGAGATTTACTCTTGTTCGTATATTTAGTACATTCCTATTGTATGTTATACATTAGACGTAAATGAAAAAATGCGTGTAGGCTTTTCAATCGAATTATAATAAAATAACATTGTAGTTCTTTAATTTACCTATGTTCTAATGTTATATATTCTTGAGCTTATTTTATTTCTATGTGGGTACAATGTTTATTTACTTGTAAAAGTATTTATATCATTGATTGTGATTTTTAGATAACTTAAAAATATAAAACGAAGAAGTATATAAAAATGTTATTTTTGAACAAGTCGAATAAAAGTTGCATTATAAAATTCTTAAATACTAAAATGGAAAATTTATTTTTACACCAGGCTTACATACATTTCAACGGGGAAACAAACGGGTGTCAAAAATTACTCATATAGTCGTGTGTTCATGTAAATGGTTTCCACGGAAGTAATGTTTATTATGAAATAGTGATAGCGCGTGAACGTGGGTACATATCATATTGCCTCCATAAAAGCTATGTTACAAACTATAGGCTTCAAGGAAAGAAGCTTTTTGTTTTCTTTTGCCCTTGTCGGTAGATTGTTCTTGTTCAAATGTCACCCCTTTCTAGGCTTTGTAAATTATAGCGAAAGCCCTTAGGGGCGATAATTTTTCATAAAAATAAATTCATATTTATGCTTCACCCCATAATCCGACAGTGTGCTTCACTCGGAGGTTTGTTAAGAAGCATTCTTTGAAAACTTTCTTTATTTATCACGACCTATATTTTCTTTTTTCATGTATTAAGATGTTTTGAAATTATTGTAATGTACCACGCTTTATTATAGCACCTCGAAGAAAAGATTTTATAATTAACAGTAGTTAATCCTTCTTTCATTAAGGAAAGTATACAAACATAACACTTATATATTCTTAAAAAAATACTATTTAAATTACTAATTTTTAAGGTAAATAAATTATGTAAGAATTCTTTGTTTTCGTTTCATAAGTAAATGTGTTTATTCATAACCGTGAAGGAATTTTATTGTGATATTTATGACATTTAAATTACACTTTCCGTGTTAACCTATTTAAAATAATTCCAAATACCTACGCAATTCATTTTGATAATACCCACCTATATTGCTAAAATTATGATAAGGAAATAGCGTATATTTTATTGGTATCCATTTAAATCATTTCGGTTAACTGGTTTTTTTTAATGAGTTGCATTGCATTCAAAGAGAAATTTCTTATCTAAATGTTTGAAAATTTCAACTTTTTGTCAGTGCAATTGGCCGCAGAAAGATATTTTTTACGTTCAGACAAATGTGTAGGTAAGTAATTAAGATTTCTTAAAATTATTTCGAGGTGTAATTTAACTCCCACTCGAAGCATAAAATTAATACGAAACTTATTCTTTTACCGATTCACACATTCTTTTTTTGAATTGCAAGTAATTTGAGATAATTAAAAACAACGTAATGTTTTTCACATTTTATTTTACGAATATTATGAACTATACAGATTAAAAAAATGCGGTAATATTGTGTTCTATGGAAATGTTTCCGACATTCAACCAACAATCAAAATCATAAAAGTTCGTGCATTTAAGGCAATTTAAACCTAGTGGTTTTTCTCGAAAAATAATTCCAAAATTTGAATTTGAACTTTATGCAATATGCGTGTACAATAATAAATTTTTTTTACAAATGCGACAATGGGAAATGCCAATTGGAAATGCATCTATTTTTTTTATACATATTTACTAATAATTATAAAGCTGCCCGGGCTTTAATGTGATATAATTACATAATTCGAGCCTGGCGTACTTAAAATCGTAAAATTATTATCTGAAAGACAAATTATAAAACAGTACAATATACACAATATAGCCTTTGATTTTTCTAAACCTTTTTTTCAGATATTTGACCGCGATTGTCTGTCGTCAACATTTTAAATCGAGTTTTATTATAAAAAAACAGTATTTGTAAGCTTGTTTTTTTAATGTTGTGTATGCGATTCACTTTTTATTTTTTGTATCATCAATCATGGAAAAAATAGGTAATGTGTCGATATTATCCGTTATTAAATATCGGAAATATATGTATGCACTTTAAAATATTTAATCTACTATTTAGTTCGCCGTTTAAATGTATTTTATAACCAAATTATTGATGTGTGCATTCAAGAAAATATAATCTTTTGTCGTATTGTAATAAAATTCCATCAAGAGTAAACAATTGTCAGACATGCAATGTTGAATATATTAATTAGCCACAAACCATACGTGTGTCTTTATTAGTATGATTAACAATATAATTGAAATAAAAAATATTAATGTATTGTAAATAATGCATGCCGCTTGCCTGTCTGTGTTTGAAGCATTTTTAATACATTGTTCACATTTCTAACTGTGATACCTATCTAGTAGTGTACGTATAAAATTAATTACTGCATGTTTGTGTGTCTTTGCAAAGTCGTATATAATTTTATTGTACTTACATATTTAATCAATATGTCATCTGAATTCAAAATGCTGTTTTGACGCCGCCAGTGAAAGTGAACTAAAGACAGAGCTATTGCCAAATTAAGTGTGTGTAAAATCATTTGGTGTGGGACATTAAAATGAATTGTATCACTGACACACATGCGGCGTAAATATGGTAGTCGTTTCCAAAGTTTTGCATAATACTTCTTTTTTATTTAAATATACGTTATGTCATACCTAAAATGATAAATAAATACTAAAAAACGATTTCGACATAATCTTCAAATAAATGTTATCAAAAAAATGGATCAGTTATTGCCGAAAACCCGTTATATATAAATTATATTATGTAGTAGATTAATTTTGGACTACATTTTTTTTAAAGAACGAGAATATCGATTAAAATAAATAGTGAGTGGTGTAAATCTAATGACTGGACTGTGCAATTTAAACACTCACTATATTGTATGGTAAATTCTTGTTGAATTTTGAACACAACAACCAGAATAAAAAAGCTCGAAATCGATTCCGAGCACGAAGAAGGATTGCATTATTCACACCAATTCACTAAAATCTTTTGACTAAACAAATATCATTCTTATTCGTCAATTTATTATACATGTTGAAAACCATTGATAAGATCACAAATAATATCAGCTGTATATGACTATGTATACTATGTTCGCAGCAGAAATGCATAACCTAGAAGTTTTATGTCCCCAAAAATGGCCGTTAAATCCACGACCTTGAGGGCAATAAAAGTTTAACTGCCACTATAATACTAACGCAAGATGCGAGTTGAATGGTTAATAAGAAGGCCTGCACGATCGGCGCGAATCATTTCACATGGTAGGAACAATGACATACGGCAGAGATTTACGATGAATTTATGGTGCATAATACTTTTGAGTATTCAATTATTACACATTTAAATGGAGTATATGCCAGCATATTGAAAATATTACCGATACCTAATCATTGCCTCGTGACCAGAATACAGTATGAACGAATAATTTAAGTTTATGCGTAATTATATATTTAATCGCCAATAAAACTCATTTTGTAAAACACTAAATTTACTGCCATATTTATGTATTTATTGCTTAATAACTTTACATAGCGTTTTGTATCAATCTCATTTTTTTTAATATGGCGATAATGAAATTTGAATTTAAATTATAATTCGGTTGATGCGGCAAAACTGAAAGCATATTTTGATAAAAATCTGATACATCAATTTATGATTTTGTTATCTACTTTTTTATCCTTTGTGTGTTGAAGCATAGTTATTTTGATTGTCCAATCCGGTATTAAATCAAAAATATTACTGGCTTTCAATTTGTTGCCAAGCGGAAACGTTATAATTTTTTTTACCCTCATGAGATTTTCTTTTTGACCAATAAATAATTACTAGTAATAAATCAAATGACCAATGGAAATTAATACAGTTAAATTATCAAAAAACCTAAGTTCAGATTGAATGAAAATAACCTTTATTTTTGAATTATTTATTAAATGCAAAATTATGTCCAAAACATGTGAACTGACTATTTTCAACTACAAAAATACCCTCACACAAATTTACACATTATCATGCACTGTATTCAGATGAAATAAATTCTCTAAATAATAAATTTAAAGTAAGCCCCTAAGTGTAAGTTCAAAATGTTGAGCAATCGGCGAGTTGGTCCCCGGACCGCTGGATGTTGAACCACTGCGCTACTCAACATTAATCTTGACACCATTTTTTGACATATTAATTTATGTGAACTGCCATTCCACTTCAAATTGCGCGTTGGTTGCTTGGACCCCGATACATTTTGACAAACACATTTATCAAATATTTTATGAAATATACTTTTACCTTCTGGTCAGCTACATATATTTTCATTAGATTTCAGGTATTACAGGCATCAAATAAAGTAATGATTTGGCTGTCCAAATAATGACACATTTTCGAGATATGATTTTTTTTTACTATGTAGGTGCATATAATACTCGTTTCGGTTCAGTAAACCTTAATACATTATGATTGTTCCTCATTTTGTAAATATTTCTTGATATCATTATTTTTACGGGACAATTATTTATGTCCTCGGCATAAACTTTGTCTGGGCATCGTTCGCATGTCGTATAAAGCGAATATTGAATGGCACTACCAATTGGTAATAGTAACAATAATTGATAAATTTCTCGGCAATGTTACCACTGCCTTGTAGTATAATTAGGTTCGACATTACTTCAAGCTGAAATTGTCTCGACTATGCCTTGTAAATTGTGTTGAAAGATGTATTTCATATTTTTTCAAATATATAAAATAGATTAATTTCAAAATGTTTTCGATTCAGATTGCGACAATTTATTTTCGTATCCAGTGACTGCTCATGATAAAGATGCAAAGCTGTCTCATGTAGGAGTATCACGTGTTTCGCTTTCCCGCCAAATAAAGTACACTGAACTTTGGAGCTGTCGCGTCTGGCGGCTTTGAATCGGCGCATCGCGAGCTAAAATAATATCAAGATTTGAGGACGTTAGTATTGTAATATTGACTCGCCAATGTTTAGCGAATAAATCGGAATGGGTGTGTCTACAGTTTTATTTATCTTTAGATAATATTGTATACACTCAGATAATACAACTATGCTAGTGAATGTGATACATGTTATGACAAAATGCACAACAAAAATTTAGTAACGTAGCGTTTAAATAATTAACTAATGTTAGTTATTTGTTTCTATGTATAATTTTGGAATTATTCGTGAATATTTAATATGATATCAACAATGAAATACTTACTTCCTGTCGGATGCATAACCATGAAATTAAATAACATATTTAAAAAAGACTGTTGATAAGCGACAAACTTATTATCGGGTACCACTTTAAAAATTCTATTCTTTTAAAATATATATTAATAGTTTACTCTTTGCAATTACCTATATAATTTTTCGATTACATCGATTCTACGTGGCATGACTAGAAAGGAACTCAACAGAATTTAACTTTTTTTTTTTACAGATATACACTTAAATAATAAGAAAGTAGGGAAATTTTTGTCAATTCAAATGCAAAATAACAATTGGCGAATCTTCTCTGAATCTGGCGATTTCTTTGTTTTATATCAAAGATAATAAATACACCTGTTATTTTATACAGAAAATTAGATAAAACATATTTTTGGACGCGTTGCCTTTGCGTAAATCATGTAATGGGAAAAGTATAGCTTTATTATGAGATTCATTTTTTTTTGTTTTTCTGTTCCCGCTAAGCCACTTCAGGACAAATCAGGCGGAAATTTTTGACCATTTTAACACTTATATTGTCAAGTGTCAGTTATCAACATACTTTGATCAAACGTCTCAACGATTAACATTGTCAGTCGGCTTGGATGGTTAAATGCTTCAATTTATTCTGAATAGTTGAAAAAATCAAGCTTATTTTATTACTTACTATGAAAACTGTTGAATATTGTTCGCAACAATGCAATCGATCTACCATTAATATCTGAAGAAATTGCACAGCGTAGGGAAATAAGTTCAGCCCTGAGATCAACAAACTGACTCATTTCCAAGCTGATTTGCATTTGAATGCTATGTCTTGTCTATGACTGTCATGTGCCCATAGAAAGCTTAACATTTATTTCAATTCTGTGTGCAGTCGGCGGCACAAAACTCGTACTTAAATACGTTTAATTCGCATAAATAGAATGTATGTAGCAGATACATACAGATAAGTAAATGCCTATCTCCTCCATGTGGCGAGTGCACAATAACGGCTCTTCACTGTTTGGTAGACGACTAAGAATATAGAATTATATTATTTAACACAGAGTCCAATTTAATATTTAACGATTATTTAAATATATTATAACTTGGATTATGCAGACATTGTGTTCAATATGGATGGTGTATTGACAATTATATGTATTTGATATTTTAAGTTTTTTTTTGAATTGGAGATTTAAACTTCATTCTTCCAGCGATTGTTTCATTACACGCGACGTATTTTTCCTTTCAAACTCTAATGATCTGTATTGAATTCTGAATTATAAATTTAAAAAATGTACTGCTGTTGAAAACGCGCATTATATGAATTTTAATATCAATAGTTAAGTAAATAAATCCTTTTTTTCCATTCGCCACGAATCGTTTGATTTTTGAAGCGACGCTCTCGCTCGATTAATTTTGATTTTTATCGGATATACTTCTATACTTAAATAAACCATAAAATTAACTTATTTTCTGTTAAATTGATTCATTAACCGTTATCAAAAATCGTCATCGTGTTAATACATGTGTATTATATTGCATAAAGCAGTTAAGGGTATAAACACTGAAGAGCTTTTATAATTATGATACGCTATTTTATTTATTATCGTGTGATAACTCATCATGCTTGCGATACACGTCTTGCAGTGCGTTCTTATCAAAATTATCGTGTTATAAAATAATCTAATTCGGTTTATTTATTAGCGCAACTACTATGCAATTTGAAACTCAAAGAAACACCTCTTCAGAAACATTATCGCATGGCATGAGTATCAACTTACTGTTTTGAAAACATTCTTCGCCGCCATAACAGTTACGCATTTATTATTGGTTTAGCGATATAACCATCGCAGTCATAATAACGGTGGGAATCAAATTGCATAACTGAAAAAATATCGTTCAAGGGCAAAATGTTATGATGAAAATTTCAGATTAAAAACGAAAACAATGGTAGCACTGTGCGCTACGCTAATATTACTTCTTAGTTTTTTTTTCTCTTTCGGCAAGACATATAGTTTAAGTTGATTCTTTATAATGAATATTTTTTTATTTTAAAAATTTTATTTGACAAATAATACGGAGTGAGTATATGTGGCAACAGTGTCAAACATATGGTTCCAGGATTCGGACCATTTTGCTACCGTGTCTTCCGGAATGTTGCCGGCCGGAAGAAGACGTTGCAGCAGGGTTGGGTCTCCTAGATATATCGTAGTTAAAATATGAAGAATAGGTTATTATTTTCATAATTATCTGTTATGTTTAGGTAACGAGATTCGTTATTGTTGTTTCTATTGTAAATTGTATTAATTAGTCATATCCATTGTCAATCGTGAAGTTAAACTAACGAAAATCACATATAGCTATATTTGAAATGTAATACCCTATGAATCTGCCTACACTAATTTTGAATAAATATTTTTTTTTCACCATCGTTGAGGTAGTCATCGTCCTTAGTTTTCAACTTTTCTGTATGTTAATAATTACTCTTCGTGGAACTGAGTTATTCTCAACTTAGATAAGAACAACCGATTTTAAGGCACATTTGAAACCACTGTATTTTTCACACGTGTAAAGAGAGTCGAGTTAAGCAAAACCGTTGAAATATTCGCTTTGGCAATTAATCATTCATAAATAAGCACCCATTGTTCCTTCAGCATGAATGGTTGTTTTTGTTTAAGATGAATCATCGCGATTCTGTTAAAAATATTTTAGGACAGAAAATAGTAAGAGTGAAGAGATTTCTGTATTATATAACACGTGTACATTATATATATTAATCACTAAGACAAGTCGACAATTAATACATAATAAATTCTTTATCTAGACATTTTCATAATTTAATTTCCACAAATAATTCAAAAAGTAAATGTGACATCAATGCCGTATTTATATTGAACAAAAGAGCTAATTATTATTTGTACTAAAAGAGATAAGTACCACCCCTGCTGTATATACGGTATCTTAAAGAATTTGTTTATAATGCATATTCTGTACCGATCGATCTATTTTATGCGCACTTAAATCAAGCCTTTTTTCTACAATTGATTTCATTCAAAGTTTTGACTTGAAGAAGACTAGCGCTCTTGTATTTTTTTTTATTAAGTTTTTTCCTTATGATTGAAATATTATTATATTGCTAAACTCTTCATTTTATATTACTAAAAAAAATACTATACGTTTATCTCTCGACAACTTGTTTGTGTCGTAATTTTCTTATTAATTTAACAGCAATAATTTAAAAACATTGTGTCTTAACACGATTTTTTTCAAATATCCATGATTGCGCAAACTACAAGAAATGATTGATGTCCAAATATTCAGAGAAATTTCGTTCAATTATCCGTACCTTTATTTACCTTAAGCATAATTTACCTAGAATAAAAGTTTCTCTCTCATAAAAATGAATTCCTTTTACATCATTCAAAAATCACAGAAGATTGAATACAGCTGACAGATTTCTATTTTCATTGTTGTGTTATTTATGCTCTTCTCAACAAACTAAAAAATAAATAATGAAATACAGTAAAACGTAAAACATACATTAAACATTTAATAACGAACACTAACAACAATAATTAGCAAAGAACCGGAACGGCAACAAAGTCATATAATTAGCAATTAAAATTGAAAATGGCCACTTTAATGAAGCTCTAGCGATTCATTTAGATATAATGACAAGATAATTTTAGCTTTTCAATAAAAAAATCGTTTTATAAATCTCAATTTAAAATTATGAAGTGTTGCTTGTATTTAATCGCCAGCAGAAAATGTCGAACATTTTTGCCGCCGTCTCCTTTTTTAGAACAACGCACCCTCTTGATAGAAATATTATAAATAATATAGAACAAATTTATATGCATTTTTTAAATTTATGTTAAGCTATTGCTATACTGTTGTAGCTCATAATTAAATTGTGACGAAAATTTTTATTGTACTTTTTCATTATGATACTACACTTCTTAGAGACTTAAGTTTTAAACTAACGCTGTGTATTCTGTCTGTTTGTGTTCTTTGTACTCGGCCGAGTCGTTAAAAAAAGACGGCTCCTTCTCCGAGTGAAATAATATTTTCATTAGAATTGGCAAGTTTTTTCCTACCTTACATATTTACGTATTATTAATTATTAAAAATCAACTCACAATCCGGCAGATAGTTCATTGAGATATTATTAAAAATCGTCTAATCGAAAAAGTAGTTGCAGTCCCTCGTTTTTCACGATACAAATCCCACCCGGAGTTAAATTTAATGGATTTTTAGTAACTATTTTTTATTGCAAATAATTAATTAATTTAATTCTGTCAATTAAAATTCCTATTAATTAACTAACTAGTAGACAGAACCCTGCGCTAGTAAAATAAATAAACAATAGGTAGGTAACTAGGTAGTTATGTAAATATCTAATGCTATGTAAATTTTGATGGAGAACGTGACGCGTCATCTTAATAGTTATGATAATGTTAACCCACAAATACTGCATCAAAATGAATAATAAATATGCGACCGTCTGGAATCTATGTACTTGAATAAAGATGTACATAGAATTTATAAAATAAATATATTTTTTTTATCAATATTGGACTAGACAAACTCATCTCCATTTGAATAATTTAAGTTGCTCTTTTTAGGCTTAAAGAAAACAACGGTTAAACGAGCTGTTAATTAATCCTTTACAATAAACTCAACATCAAAATACAATTACTTTAATTATAGTCTTTTATTATGTTGTTTTTTTTAAAAGCTAGAAAGCTTATTTTCTAGTATATTTTGTTTAATGACATGGAAAATATAGCCCAATTTTATTGAATTATTTTATTGAAACATTTGGGCGCATAATAACAAATTTTCGTTTTAATCTCAATTTACTACAATGATGTGTATGTGTCAGTATTATTTAAAGTACTCCGAATTTTATATTTAATTACTATGACCAGGGTTGCAAACTTTCTTTACACAAATCCGAGATATACATTATATAACAAACTTTATTCTTTTTTAACACTTATAAATTTATATTCGGTTGAGGTTCCAGAGAGAAATGGCAAGGGTGACCATTAACAAGCAATTCTTAATACTCTAAAAATGTCTTAGACAATACGAGCTATGTGAATATTATGCGTAGTGTAAATTAAGTATCCTCGGTTATTTCTAGTTTGGCATTTGAATAAAATATTTCTTGTTCTCTTCACTGGTAATGAATACACAACTATTTTAATCGCAGCGCCGACAAGTCGTAGAAAATTAATACGTCACTAAACCGCAGAGCGGAAACCCGTTCAAAGATGTCACTAGTGTGCCGTGAATTGTGAGATCCACCAAAACGACCGGCTTAAAGGATGATCTTGATTGGTGGCAATAACACTGCAGACTGAAATAAACCCCCCTTCGCCCCACGCACTCTTCCTTTTGTTAGTCCATTCACCAAGAATGCCGAATTTTGTATGTAGATTTTTGGCAAATGCAAATGGTAACATCTTATGGCTATCATCAAGGAAAGCAGTTGTCTTCAAAATGTTGTTCTTGTATTGCCTCTTCTAATGTAAGCATTATGAACTCTTGTGGGAACAATTCACACGAGCAGAAATTTGAACACAGATGACAAATATTAGATTAATTGTTTCTTCTTAGCTCAATGAAATTCTCGTGATTTCAACAAAATCTAAATTCAATAAGGATTGATATCTTTGTTGTTGTTGATATAACAGATTGTTTTCTTATTATTTAAAAGGTGGTATGAAAAGCTTCCTAGTGTCACTTTTAAACATTTCCTGATTTGGGCTTACACTTAGGCCTCATACAACACGATTGTGTAGTTTTACAAAACATCTAAAGCGTGTTAGAGTGGCGAGCTTCGAAGTTCATTCATATCTAGGATTGCGTTCTAGAATTTTTTCCCAAAATGAAGAAAGTAAAGTATACTTCAAATTGTAATGTCTTGCTATCGACTTTTATATATATTCGGCAACTGTGCAACCTTTGTAATTTGAATGAATATTTTTTGATTGAATATTTTTGTTGATAGGTATTTATTTACTAACGTATCGCAACTTATTCAGTACGTGTCAGCATACTAAACGATTTTTTACAAATAATATTTTTAATAATTTATTATGCAGCCAGAAAATTATTTTAACCTAAATAAAAGTAATATTCGGGCACGATCATTAATGTCTCAAAGTCCATCTTTCATCAGATTTTATTTATTATATATTTTTCCTAAATGTTTATCGTATGCTTAGATTAGCGTTCATCTCATAAGAAATCATGGCACACACACGTCGACATAAAACTACATACGCGTGGTAAATTCAATGCATTTTCAAAATTCAATCTCCCGAGCTGTCCGCCAGCGGATCTTGCATATAAATCCCGAAAGGGTACAATGAAAAATATAAACGATTTTTGGGAGGGATTTATAAGATAGACCTGACACACATGTGGCCGAAAAATGATACTCGAACAGTTCGTCTAAAACTTTAAAAAGTTCGATATGCGTTTAAACCTTTATTTTTGTGTTGAAAATTAAATGTGAATGTTTCAAATTAATGTTATCACCAAAAAAATATTCTCGTTTAAATTAATTGGTATCAAGTATTAAAACCCGTTTAATTTCGAACCTTGTTATCATATTAAGAAAATTATATTCTTCTCGTTTTCCCCGTACAACACTTCTACTAATTGTTTTCATGAAAATAACTCCAGTTTTAGTATATAATTATAATTTAAGCGGGTAGCACTGCACATTAAATAATTCAAACAGGCTTGCAGTTGTAAGATTTATATCTTACAATATGATATAATTGTAATAAAACTATGTTTTGACATTTATAAAAGTTTTATATGCTTGCTTTTTTCCTCAATATTTATATTATATTTCGTAATATTAAAGTGGGAAAATTGTTTGGGTAGCAATTCCCGAACCCTCAAAGAATGTCTATCATGGGATACGATTTCAAGTGAAAACGGTTATAGGTATTTCTATCCCTTTTCATCGCAGCATAAAAATTCAGCATTATACTGCTCTTTTTCATTTAAAATGGTATTTTACTCGCTATTTGGATAGTGCAAGTGTTGAATGAAACTTAAGCTTAGTTGTAGGTATGTAGCGTTTTCTTCGGATAAGCCTGAATAAAATAAATTTGTTTGTGGACTTAGGGTACGTGAGAAGAATGCATACGACCTTCTTTTAAATCACAGAAATATCTTCCCTTTTCTTCATCTTCACTAGATACAACCCAAAAAGTTACATCTCATCCATTATTTATCATTATTAATTATAATAAAAACGGTTATTCATGAATTCTTGGAAGCCTTTTGTCTTCCACTGAATTATTATTTTTCTCCGTAACTGTTTAAACTGATTAAACATCTGTCAAATAAATACAGACAAATAAAACAATATGAAAGAAATGTATTTTATGTATTTTCCAAAAAAAAAATATTGAAATTTTCAGCGCTTGCATTGTACAATAATAAAGTCTTATAAGTCTTCGTATATGAAAAAAATAAGGGCCAGTAGTCATTTTAATCTTTATACTTTTCACCGTCGGAAAAACAAGTCACAAATTCAACAAAAATGCAAAAAATACTACTTCTTCAAACATACACTAGGTACGTTTTCTTCGAGTTCTGCTTGAGTATAATACTTATAAAACTGACTTAGTTATTATATAATTATAATTTATATTCTGTACATAATTTAAGTTTTAATGTGATTTATTGTCATAATCTGCATTAATTTGAATAGTTTTTATAGAAGTGATTGTCATTTACACAAATACTAGATAATAAATCTTAAAGCTCAAGGAAAATTATCAAAGACCTTTATACTACTATCTACAACGATTCTACAATCTATAACGTAACTTCTCAATTAAGTTTTATTATTTTATGGCAGTCTCAAATCCCGCTTACCTACAAAGGTCTGAAAAAATAATGTTTGTCAATACATAATGAATTCATTTAGTGAATAGATTAACCTGCTCATGAATAGCAAAACGTTTTAATGTAGCATTAAAAGTTATACTTCGTATTAAGCCATTAATATGCTAGACATTACATAAACTTGATTTATGGGGCTATTAAGCGTGTACGGTGGGAAAATTAAGGCTTCGGTGGGCGTAGAAGAAAGGCTTTATTCGATAAAAATTACGTAAAAACCGCTCCCCATGCGAACAATGTGGATCATATATTTTGTTGTCATAATATTTTATCATAGTAGGAACACATAAAAAGAGCATTAAATTACCTTAATTTGTTTTTGAACGTCACACCTTGTTTTATAACATTACAATACATGAAAATTCGAAAGCCACTATCATGGAGAATAAATTATTTTGAACATTTATATTCATATCTTTATATGCATATATTATTAACGATAGGTTTTATAACATATTTAATTATGTGTTATGTACTTACGCGTATTATTTTACGTTTAGGAGAAGCTAAAATTTGAACAAGTATTTTTTTTGTAAATGACATGGTTACAAATCCCTATACTTTTTGAATATTTTCTCAAATATGATAAATAAATTTCTTAGGGAAAAAGTGCCACATTTTTATACAAATAGTACTGGTTTTTTGTCCGTCATTTGAATTATCGACAATCTTGTGAAATTATGAAAACTCGATAAATTATTATTAAAAAAATAACGATTTTTCATAAATAATCGACGGTGATCTCTTAACAAGTGATTCACAAAGTTTTGAAATATTAAATGTATCGCTGCGACGGAAATCTAAAAAAATCTCATCGTATGTAGTAGTAGAGGCCGGACAATCTTGTCAATAAATAATTGAGATGTATTGAAACTATTCAACAAAGATGAATTATTTCTTGTGTTCTATTAATCTGGTCGTCTATGATCTTCAATTTATAAAAAGTAAAGTCATTAAAGTATTGTATGAATTATTCTATCATACAAATAATATGTCTAAATGTAGCCATAAAGAGGTCTTTGAATCGCCTTGGAACGGAATTGAAAATTTCTATATCTATTCAAGAGAATTTCACGGTTCTCTTTCTGTCTACGGTCTATCTGTGCCATTAACTGCTTTGTGCAGTAGGTACGTAGATGGTCGTGTTCATGCGCATTTGTCTGAATATATACCCTCTACAGCTCGCTTATGGCTGCTTTGCTCCTAGCTAGCTTTCCGGATCAATATTATGCCCTGCGAAATGATGCCAAAAGGGCATAAAAGGCCAGAGTCAACTAAGGGAAATGGTACGGTGTGATAGTAAACGTAACGGCGTCAATTGCTTGGTTCGGTCTAGAAGCGATTTCGACGAATTTACATTCTCAAAAGAATGAATTCAATGAATGCAAGCGTCCTCTCTCGCTTTTGTGTTTTGTTTTGATTCCGTATTTTATTCAAGAAATACCATTGAATAGATAATATCATTATTTTACGAAGATACTCCTTCAAGTCTATCTTCATTTGAAGTTGTCTTTTATTGAACGATTACGGACACATTCAAAAATAGTTCACTTATTCAATATTATTCGCTATACCCAATATTTGTAAAATAAATTATTATTTTCGAGACTTCCGTTTAGTAGAATGCAGTAGAATACACCACAGTATATATAGTCAAGTAATCTTCGGCCAAAAGTTTGCACAGTTTATATACCATAGAGTATATTTCAATAATATATTGTTTACTGTTTAGGAATGTATTTAATTCCCTAATAGAAAATTTATAAAATGAAAAAATATGTTAAAAAAACGTATGTTTATCATAATATTATTGCGATCATATGTCAGAATTTATATACAGTTATGAGTACTTTCAATACTCACACTTTTAGTGGGGCATGCATTATTTCGGTAGCATCTGGGCCTTGGCGCGTGCGAGCGCTCGTTATGTCTTGGGGATTAGTCTTAAAAAGCTCGCTTTTGTCTCACGAATGCCATACAGCCGGTCGTACTGATATAAACTTAATTGATGGTCGCTCTCGGGTGCTTCTTTTGCGGTGCTTGAATACGTAATTCGAACGTGCTTCGATGATGTTTATGGGAATTGCATTTTTTTTCATTTTCATCAGTAGCCATTCTGAATAGCTGGGTAATCGTAAATGTCGTACAATTGAGTTGAATCAAAGATCAAAAGGCCATGTTAATATTATTATTTGAATTGTTGTAATAATCGTCAACGCTGTAATATTGGTGATTTTATTATAACGCAAACAACTTCTTGTAATTCAATATTTTTTTATTTCAACGGCGCCTCAATAATCGATATGAATTTATATATTTTTTGTAAATAATTGAACAGGTTGGCTAATGTCTCATCTGAATTTATAATTACAATTACATATTAACTAGAATACTTACGAAACCCATTTAGTCAGGTTATTATTATCATGATTTTGTTGTGTTTATGATAAATTCTTATAAATAAGTAGTTAAAAATTGCATTAGAAACGATTTAATTATTTATCAAAACAAAACCAAGTCCTTACTCTCGAATAGATTTACCAAAAGTAGCATTCCATGATAGATTAATTTGTTATGTCGTATTTTCCTCTGAAAACGTATAAAAAATAATATTCCCTAAGCATTTTTTCACTTACGGTTTCAACTCGCTATATAATAAATAATCATATCTATGCTTGCCATTTTAATTAATCCAAAACTCTTTTGTAGAGGTATAATTAACTGGCATGTACATAATTTTTTATTTATGTATGAATGATAGTGTTTATGACCACAAAAACGAATGATTTCAAATGTACAACCGAATAAAAAATTAAAAGCAAACCACGTTTTGCTGGTATCACGATGCAGATAACGTCTTCAATATCTTACAGTTATGTAGAAACATGGAATGAAGTAATATTAGATTATTTATAGCCAAGGGAGTTCACAGCAAATCCGCCCCAAAACACAGCCCTCGCGCGGGGTAGGAATCGAATCCGTAGGGGTAGAGGGAGCCCAACGTTAGGTAGCATACTCGAGGGGAGGGAATGGTGGCAAAATGGCTAACAACGAGCAGGGTGCGTCTGACATTGAAGAAGTGCCAATAACAGCCGAATAAATAGGGGTACACATAACCATGGGACGAGGGTAGAATACTCTTGTGTGGAAACATCGTATCAGGTGTTTGAAAACATTCAGGACTTCTACAATCTTTATCCTTTATTATGTGCCAAGATATCCATCTCACATGTGCAGGTAATACGATATTAATCTTAGGAAAGCATTCACAGACGCACCTTTCCTTTTTCGTTATTATTTTATTCATATTTTTCAGTAGCTTCTCGCTTAGACTATTTTACAGCAAATTGCAAAATCATCCTAAGTCGTTATAATCCATTTTTATCTTATAATAATATCAAAATAACTTTTTTTGATTAATTTACAAACATTGGTCATTACTTTGACGATGACAAATAAGAATGGCGTGCTGTAATTTTTTTATGCTTTACTAGAATTAAGTATTTATCAATAATTGGGACAAATATTTTTTGTTCAATATACATTTATTGCGTCTTTAAATGACACAAGTTAATTATTAATTGTTTGTTCATCAAGTCCACAATCAGTTATAAGACCTTTTCAAAAGATTGCTGACAACTGACTCACACAAAGGTGAATTGGTATCTCCATGAAAGAATCTATAGACGTAAACTTTCTAAACAGGTATGCCAATTCAACAACGTGCGAATGTACCTATGCCGTGTCGGAAGAACGTTTGCCATGGATTACGAATCTATGCTTTAAATTCTATTACTGCCAACGGGGTCGAAAATGTTCAATTTCGTAAATCACCTTTTGATTTTAATGTACTAAAGATATTACTTTTTATGTGAAATAACTATAGCTTATTCGATACCGTTGTATATGAGTTTATATTCAAGGAAAAGTATTTGAAAAATAATATAAGCTGATAGATAAGTTTTGTATTCCAACATATTTTGCTTTTATATATATCTACTTATCCTAATGAATACTTCCACTCTATATTCAGTTATGTTTAGGAATAGCAACTTTTTACGTTTATTATAAATCGAAATAAATTTTGTCTGCTTACTTCTAACAGTATATAATCAATGATATTAATATTTTGAAATACCATGTTAAATATAATAATTCGATTATTCTTTTAATGAATTTAAATCTACCTGTTCAACTTCAAAATTAAATTATTGATATTTCGAAAATATTATGTACACAAATGTATTTTGCATATTACATTATTTACGACGTTTTTTTTATTGTATTAAAAAATGCACATTCAAATTTAGTCATTGAAGTAAGTATGAATAAGTCGGAGTTTCAATTAATTCTATTTTAATACGGATTTTTAGTTGTTAATTATTTGTATAAATTTGAAGCTCCTTGTAACGTACCCATTCAATACGTGTAGTGGTTGCGATTTATTGTGGTATACTAACTTAATTTCGTTATTGATATCTTATAATATTTGCAAGCTTCTGGCGTGGTATTAGCAGCAGGTTAAGCAAGTGTTTGTACAAAGATTTGTATGAAAGTAGGGAACTGACTGGAAAGCACGTACAACCAGTTAGAGAAAACGCACGAAAAAAGGCCGATCGCCTTCGAGCGGGGGAACAATGGCGGAAAACTTTTCCTTCTGTTCTTAATGGCTGCCCCAGGAAAAATAGCTCTAATCATTTTCGATTGAAATTCAACGCAGAAATGCGTTAGCTTATTTCTGCTGATCAGTAAATATACAACAACTAAAAACAAATATTTTTTTGTTATAACAATATATTCACTTTAATGTGTTTCCCGTTGATATTTTTGATAACATGACTACTGCTTTCGTAGCTAGCCAACAGATGTTTTCTACAAAAGCTAGTCGCAAGTCATTTCTATACCTCAACTAAAATTATAAATGATTTGTATATAAAAGAAATATTACTATATGTAGTCAAATAACTTTGTTTCAATTTTGACTGTGAAATTCTTGGCGAAAGCTCAACAATTTCTTATTCGTCTGATATCTAACTTTGTATTTCATATTAAATAAACATAAAAACAATTCTTTGTCCAAATATTCTTTAAAAACCTTTCTATGAATGTTGCTGAGGCATACAGTTAACTGTCATAGTGATAATATTTTAAAAATCAAATTAAATCATTCAACAATGTTGACCTTTTCTTTAAAGTAAATCAAACTCACCAATGAAATAGTATGTGTCCCATAATGTTACATTATAGTGTCAAATTATATTGTATATATGACACCTTTGCAGAACTTACACACACATTTTTTTTAAATTATCGACACGGCAACGTTTTGATGTAAATTTAGTTGTTAAATTACGACAAACTCATTTTTTCACGTTGCTTATAAACGAAGTTCATATTCATGGTGTATAATGATAATGAAGTTAACGTAATATACAGTTCAATGAATCAATAATCATATATACTATCTAACATTCACACCTATGAATTCACGTGACTGTAAAATGTAGTTGACAAGGAGCCGTAATTCTCATAAAATGTCTAATTTATTTTTACTGATCATAGATATTATCGTCTAAAGGAAAAATAAAATAAATAGGCAAGTTGGTCGCCGAGGGTTTATCGAACATTCTCCGACTTTATTTTTTGTTTCACTGCATTAGTACGGTAATATCAGTTTACACCCCGGTGCGTTGTTACAATACACAATTTAGCTTACAGCTCCCCTGAGAACTATTCTATCCGCTGTCCATTTTGTCCAATATGCGCGATTGTATGCCTAGCTGTAAGTAAGACTACCAAAGTGTTTATACCTCAAATGTATTATGGATGCCAATTAGAGAATAATAAGATCAAATAAAACTTTGATTAATCGGTTATTTTACTACTTATATTTATATCGTTTACTTCAAGTATTTTTTTTTCTATCGAGACAATTTTTTTACTGGATCTAAAACTTACGTATTGTTATGTATTACAAGCTCAATTAAAACCCAAAATAGGAGTCGCAATTTTTTTTTCAACATCAACATATTTTTGTTTGGGGATGTTTCCTGTTTTTTTTATTTTTGGGAACCACTGATCTCGTTTGATTACGTAATAGTTTCATTCATGCTATATCTCCGTTGATATAAATATATCTCCATGAACTAAAATGAACCAAGGTTTTTTTTTATATAGAAAAATATATTTCGTTAAAAAATCAACAGATTTCAAAACTTTCTTTTGTCCCTATATTTTCCCTCTACAATAGGGTCTATAGATCTAATTTAATTTATTTCATAATATTAATTAAGCACTGTTTATCGTAAGTTATATGAACTAAGCCGATTGTTCAATTCATTTAACTCAGTATCATTAATCATTGTATTCGAAGGACTTTCTGAAAAACAATTTCATCTTAAATTTATATAAAATTCTAATAGTCTACAATACCTAAAGGTTATTAGGTCTTATTCTTAAACTTTCACGGTAGTAACTGTTAGTACGATTCAATTGAGAAGATATATTTTGTCGGTGGAAACGCATATTAGTTTTGAAGATTGCGGTTATAATTATCAATTAAAACTTCATGTCCTTCCTTGGTTAAGAATTTTACAATTTAACAGTATTTTTTTTTTATTAATATATATATATTTTAAATTAATGCTTCTATAATTTAACATCATTTTTATAAATTCATGTACATATGATGTTTCTTTTTTAATGTTTGCTTTAGATAACAGTATTACTCTGTTATTTTTGTGAAATATAAAGTTGTCATTTGCACGTATTCAATAATATGAAAATCATAAACAAATTATCATACACGCATTTGTATGTCGGCCGCAATACCCGTGCATACACAAATCGGGCAATAAAGATACGAGCCCTAAACAAATAGCCAAAATGCTACATACTACCCTCACTGTTTTCAGCCATTCCGTCCAGGGTGAATCTCCCCATTTTATCTGAAATGTATGTATATTGCCGTTGTGGGTGTGAAAACACCCTTTACAAGCGCGGGGCAACTTCCTTCTTAATGAACATTAATTCTTAACGCCCCGAGAATAATCCTTCGGCACTCGAGTAATAAGAGCGAGGTTTTTGGAGCCGGGAGCGTCGCTTGCGATGTTTTTCGTGAATTTTCCTTTGACGTAAAGAGATGGCCGAAATGCCTTCAGGGCCATTTGAAACCGTCCTTAGTAGCCGAAATAATATGCGACAACCATGATCATAAACTGTGCCACAAATTTGCTATCGGGCCACTGGCCACGGAAACCCTAGTAAGTGGCGTAAAACTAACTTGCAAAAAATAGCACAGTTTATATAATATTTTTTTGCTCAAATAAAATCTGTATTTAATTAAGATATATTTGGCTTGATAATATTATATAAAACCGTATTTCTTAAATTATACGGTGTATGTTTTTAGGCCTTATAATCGATTCCGTTTAACAATCGTTGTCAAAAAGAAAAGTAGATTTATTTTCTGACAGGACTAAATACAGTGAAACCTCGATTTTACGTTTTCCATGGGACCCTGAAAAAATAACGGTTAATGCGGGAAAGCTTCAAATAATAATAAACAAGTAAAATCGTAAAAAATATTTATTTTTTAGTTACTTGTACATACTGTATATAAAATTATTTTTTTAAGAACGCCTTTATGTTCGTTTGCTTCTTTGTTATTTGGCACTTTGATCGGAACAAAGACTTGTTATTAAACTTGTGACTAAAAGTTTGTATGTACAGGAATCATTATTACCATGCATATTAAACAACTCTACGTTTGCATCATAAACAATAATACGCGTGTGGTGGATTTCAACCCAAAAAATAGCACATGCGTTATGTCTAACATGTACAGTGGATTCCAACGTGTCTAGACATAACACCTGCACTCGGCTGTGTCAAACTTGCTTGCCGAGATAAGGAGAAATATGCAATAAAAACGGTCAATCGAGATAATATTTGTGACGGGACCAAAATATTTAGACGGTTTGTCGAGGAAATCGGGGAATCGGGAAACGGTCAATGCGGGATTATTTAACATTGTTCTTATGGGAGTTTGACGGGACTATAAAAAATAAGCGTTCCATCCGGGAAAACGT
The DNA here is from genome assembly GCA_028555115.1 of Himalopsyche japonica. Classification (NCBI taxonomy): domain Eukaryota; kingdom Metazoa; phylum Arthropoda; class Insecta; order Trichoptera; family Rhyacophilidae; genus Himalopsyche; species Himalopsyche japonica. Next base: position 1,833,853 of record JAHFWJ010000461.1, read on the forward strand.
ATTATGCTAGAACGGTTGATCGAGGTTCCAGTGTATTACAAAAGAAAATCACAACGTGGAAACGATTAACTTTCAGACTAGCGGTAGAAATATGTCATACCTACATAAATAATGTATTCGATATGTGTGCATCCCTAACTCGAAAACTGCATTCTGTAACTATTAATGACCACTGATTACTATATATTATTATAATTTTAATGTATTTTAATTTATTATTGCTTAATATAAATAAATACTCGTAGATTGGATTACCGAAGGATCGTTAGGTAATGAAAAAGTTATGTTATGTTGATAAATGATAATGAACCTGTTATATGCAACGCAAGTTCTTCTCGATAAGTAATCAAGATGTTTCCATGATTGGTCCATTAATTATCCGTTGTTGTCTTCGTGCGGAGGTGTCTGAGGGTATGGCAATCGTGAACATACATATATGATTATCTCACATCAAAACGTTTTCACAATGTTGCTAAAATATCGTCAATCACATTATAATAATATGCATAGCAGAGAATATATGCAAAACTGCGTTGACGGATGTAATTCTAGTTAAAATATCTGATGAAGCAGTATGTATTCTCAAAGGTCCATTTGAAAATTATTAGTGTTTCCTTTCTTCCAGAACTATTTTTTACATTCATAGTGTCATTCAAAATTATGGCTAAATGGAATCCCAGGAAACTTATTTTTTTACAAGTATATTTTGAAATGAGCAAGATGCCTTCATATTCTTGATACTGGAGTAATACTGGCTTTAGGTTTATCGCTGATCCTTATTCTATAGCGCCATAAACCACCCGTGAGATACTAAATCAAGATCGATGACGAGTCATTAATATAGAAAATGAAAAATAATGGCATTATTTATTTTCAAAGCGTAATTCTGGGCGAACGTATTTTTTATACCATACATATTTTGGTGACAGTTACGAGTACAGTATATATAGCACACTATTACAAAAATATATTATGTGAATACCGTTTCCATGACTAAAACTCAGCAGCGCTGATCTAACACCTTCTCATTTACCTAATTCCGCCGAGTTTACTTACGTGAAATAATTGACGGTTTATCGAGTCGTCTCTTTCGCGCGCACCTTGGCGCTTTTCCATCCGGCGGAAAGAGACGCCGCACTCCAAAAGCGAAACGTGGGCGTTGAGAGCTACGGTGGCATGAAATTGCAACTAAAAGCAACACGGAATGGTGATAAAGTTATATGGAATTACTCCTTTACGCATGTTTATGCAGCCTTAAAACATTCTATGCGCGTGTACCCACTAAGCGAATAGCACTCTCTAGAGTAGAGCCGGCTGTTCTCTGTGGACTTGGGAGTCCTTAGTCTATAGACTAACACTGTGACTACGGTCATTGTTGAATGTGCTAATAAAAATATTCATTATCTTTATAATTCATACAAATAAACATATGTACACTTAAAAAAATATACGTAATTTTTTTACTTATATGAGCGATAATCGGTTGTTTTTTTCACCGTGTTATAATGGAGTTCTACCAAGTGCATGCCAATTCAATCAATAGGTTGTTTTTTTAATGTTAAATAAAACAATTTTTCATAATAAATTGTATCTTATTTAAGTACAACCCGAGTGCGATTTCAGGTCAGCAATACTTTTAAGCTGGTTGGTATTAGTTAATATTTAATAATTAGGTAATGGAAGCCACCAAAGGAAAGGTTAAGGGCTAGACCTTACAATATTTGCAATTCTGATTAAAAAGTATATGTATAGGCAAAATATATTTTTTTGTCACTTATTTTTGCTAGAATATTTCATTCGTAAGATCTGAAGAAATGATTTACATCTATTATGTCATGTAACTGATTGTAAATTTTTGTAACTTTGTAATCTTCAATTTATGCCTCAGAATATAGTTTTAATTGCATAAATGAATATAATATAATATAGAATAATGAGACATAATAATTACTTTCATGTGTAAAGGCATAGATGTACAATGTCGTACACCAAACAGCCAAGTCGAATACTTATGTAAATGTACTTTAACAAGGCATGCGTATTGTGTATTGATAAGATTGAATAGTTTTCAATGACTCAATTGATAATAGTATTGGGGTAAATGGTCCCGCATTGTATTCTATGTACAATAATTTTCCGACAATCTACAACTAACGATACATAAATAACGTCTGTCACATGTAAAGTACCTTAATGGAACAACAAAAAATCACCAAGTTAATTTAAAAGCCAAGTCGGTCATAAAACACGCTGTTTAGATAATACGGACATATATCTGACCTGTTTATTGCTTAGTGCCCATCAAAATATAACATTTTCGTGGTAAATAGCAGTATGTAGTTATTCTAGGCGTGTGACGCAAAACCAGTGGCACCCGTTATCGCTATACATTTTTTTTTTTTTTTTAATTTGAAGTCCCATGTAAACTATTTTTACCTTATGGAATAAAGGAGTAAATATATATTCCGATAACATGAATTTACAAAAAAATTTTTTTACTGATGATACCTCAACTCTTAGTTAAACTAAATATTCTAGTCGCTGCCGATTTATTTTGAAGCCGCTATGAAACAATAACCACATTAACGCACACCAATTCGTATGGATTTTTTACGAAATAAGCAATCTCTATACTGCAATTTTCAGATAATAGTGATATCTCTGTTAGGATTAAAAAAGAAAATATTTTTCAATGCATGTTATAGAACACTTTTTTTAAGTTATTATCAACAATTTCTAATATAAACATTCACAGAAAAGAATCTGTATTGCCTTTTTTTTCTTAACATGCTAATTTATTTAGTTATTCTAAATGAACCAGAAACAGCTAATTTGTAGGCGATTATAAAAAAATACACATTTTAAACGATCGTAATACATATAAATATTTCATTTAAGCCATCAGAAATTAACCGTCTCACACATGGAATAAAATGTGTTAGGAATGTGAATAACCGACTCTTCTGTTCACGTGCAAATGATTATTCTTCACTGGTAAAGTGCGATGGCATCAGTTTAGTGGACGGAAAGCGGCAGGCGAGTGTCGTATCGTGCCACTCAATGGTCCGGATTTTACCGCACTTGGGGGACGCGTGGACTCGGAATAGCTAGCACAAATTTAATATTATATAAGGTGTCAACTGAAATTTGGGGACTAGAAATGATTGTTTTACATGCGCTTTGATTATAATGCTATCAAATCGTATGAACTAACATGTTTTCATCACATTTGAGGTGTATAAACCATTTTATTGATTGAATTGGCATTCACTTGGTAGAACTCCATTATAACGGTGAAAAAATAGCAATGTATATATTTTAGTTCTACAAAATTTTATAAGATATAGTTGTTAGCTATTTCGGCTCACGCCATCGTCAGAACTATACGATGGCGTGAGCCGAAATAGCTAACAACTATATTTTTTAAAAATAATTTTGTAGAACTAAAATACGTTGCTGTTTTTTCACCGTGTGTATAAACCATCTTGTTGAAATTATTCAACATAAAATACATGTTTCTATAATGCTAAAGACACCTTCATTCAATCGTTTAGTTTCATTAGACTGCCTTCACTGCATTGATTTATATACCGATTTTTCACAAGTTTGCTAAAGAATCTCACACTATGTGACAAAAATACAACGATATTTATGTTTAAAACGGCGTTCTATATTTAAAATTCTATTTTTTCATATATTTTTAAACAGAATAACCCTCTTGGGTGGGTACACATTTTATGTCACTAATTAAAAGCCGCATTAAAAGTTTTCACTTAACTGACTAAAAGGAATAAATTAACGTCATCCATTGCAAATTATTTTCGCACAAACCCTTTGTTTTAATGTTAATTATATCACTAAGGAAATAAATAGTGCCTTCTTAAAGTTATGTATCCAGTAACATTATATATAATTAAAGTACATTTAAATATAAAATAGCAATGATGTTACATATTTGCATGTCCGTTCCGGTATTTTATTTTTTATACAACTTTGGCGTGATAAATAGATGTAGCATGCCAGCATCAACTTTATACAAAAGTGATTGTAATTAACATTAAAATTGCCAAGTCATTTCGTTAATGAATACTTTTTCGGTCCATTTTTATATTAAAATAATTTAGATCAACATTAATTTCGTATAAAATTCGTGCAGTGCAAGTAAAAATGACATTTATAAATAATAAAATCAAGAAAAACATAATCACCTTATACAATGTAATCATTTTGTTTTATGTTAATGATATTATTGATCCAATGGTGGTTATAATGGACATTTATCTTAACGAAATTAATTGAAAATTGAAATGTGTTACTAAGTAATGCTCTTATTGCATTACTATTTTGGTATAAATGAGCTGTATTAAATATGATGTTTATTAAAAATGTATGTTGTGCTCCATCATAAATCAAGTTAATATGACAATTTTAAGAGAAGGCGTGTACCTAATTGGGGCTTGTAAATGAGATTAAATTCTGTATTAAATAACACAGAATAGCAACTGTTGCACTTTAGAAAGTACTGTAATATGCATCTAGGCAATTACGTATGACTTTGTACAATCTCCTGCTATGGCGCCATTAAAGAATATTAAAAAGTGTTTGCAGCATCTCTCCTCTAGCAAAACGGCACATAACATATAAATTATAATATACGATAGCGTAATTTAGATTGCTGAGCTCTATGGGGCGGCTAGGCTACCCTAGTCAGTGCAACCGAGGGATGAAATTTGCATTTTCCAGTAGGAAGCTATGTCCGCCCCTCTTGCGAAACAACCCCTCCGCTCGGCAGGGGTTTGCAGGCGTATGTTGGAAATTATTAGTTTCCTGGCTACATTTAGTCAGAGGCCACCTCTGGGGTAAATAAATTATGGAGGCTTCTGCGTAGTTACCTACTTAAGACCAGTGACGGAAAAACTCTTCGTATCTAAAGTAAGGATCTTAAACGATTTTTCACTTTATAGCTATTTAGTATCTGATAGTTTTCGTTTTCCATTACTGAAAATTCTTTATAGTAATAATTCACTATGACATGATGAATAAACGCTTGTCAGCGTTTTCTCAAGGTTTTCGTGGAAATTCGTCTACATTGATGACTTACACCGCACAGTAATATTAATATGTATTGCCAAAATTCGGAGTTGTAAGTTTATATCTTGCTCTCTGCAAATTAAGCAGCTTCAATTCAGTTGCTTATGAAAATATTGGTATATATTTAATCACATAAGGTTAGTTCAATAAAATATACTTCTTAAGTATTATATAACGCGACATACTTGCTCAACAAGATTTCTTTCGTATTTTATCTCTATTGGTAACGTTTACATCGTATTCTAGGCACGTCACTGAGGAGCGTTATCTATCGACCCTCTCGCAGCCCTTATATTAGACTCGGCTTCCGCAGTAAATTCTCCTCAGAAATTTGTGGGTGATTCCAAATGAAAAACTTCTGCAATGTCGGACGCCGATGATCCCAAGAGTTTATATGGGGATTTGAATAGCTTAGCACGTTTATATTTTAACGTCCCTTGCATTCGTGTCAAGAAGGGGGTGAGGTTGTTTAATTAATCCGAATGGATGATCGCAACCAATTATGTAATTTGGGTTCCGAGTAGTAACATAGTACTTAATCAACTATAAAAAAAACCGTACTGTGGAATATTGTTCCTTATCTAATCAAATTATTCTTATATCCTTTTGATTGACATTTTTTTTTAAATAACAATCATCAACGTTTTGGTAGTCTTAAAAAATGCTACTGCAATAAAAGACTTACCAGTGTATCTCAATATCAGCCAAAAATATTGATAACAGTATTCCGTCTATTAGTTAAATGTATATTTCTTTTTATTGCCAAATGAAGTATCTTACGACATCAAAATTAAAAGAATAGAATTTTTCCACTGTATCTAGTATATGAAATATTTACAGATAAATTTGATGATTCATAATAAATGTTTCTTTTTAATGTTAAAATATTTCCTTGTGGAATTTGTATGAGTTATACATATATATATAATATTCATATAGTTATCTAGTATTTTGATTTGGAATTGCAAAACTAGCTCAACTGATTGATTGTGTTATGTAGTTACCTTTTAGATGTTATATAGATAAGCAGTACCTTTCACATAATGTTATATGCGATTTTAGTGTTCAGAAACCAATAGATCAGGTTCTGCTTGTTGCTGGCAAAACCTGTTTATTGGGCATCGGAGAAGTCGTTAAATTTAACGATGGAAATACTGTGACTGTGATTGGTTAAATTGATATAAATTTTAATTGTCTTCCGCTTTACAGATTCCTGTTCAAGTTAATGTTGTATTCACTTGCCTACATTAAACATTGAAGTATTTATTTTACTGTGATTTTTTTTTTAACATTTCTCGACTAAATCTGTTTGCACTAAAAAAAATATTATGAATAAATGATGTTGATAACGAAAAAATATAGTTAAAACGTAGTTTAATATACTTGATTTCATAAATCTTCGTAACACTTAAAAACATGTTGCTAATAGTTGATGATTACTTCTTATATATTTAAACACAATATTATCGGTGACATTTTCTTCCGAACTTCCGAAAACTATTGTGGTATTTTAAACGCTTGATTGAAATAAATAGATCAAATACATTATGCAATCTGTAATGGAGACATTGTCGGATATAACGATCTAAAGGGAAGAGAATTTACCATTTTATCCGTAAAGCTGTGAATTATAAATATGACAAAATTACTTTTAAAATTTGCACGCAAACTGCTTCAGTTTTTAACAAGGTTTTCAAACTCCGCACAAACAAGATTAGGAGAAGAATGAAAAGCTAAGTTGACTTCTAACATGGATATCATCGGGTTCTATAAATATTTAAGTGTACTTGAAGCAAAATGTCTAAAACTATATCAACTTTGAGTGAGGTTCTCGAAATTTGTTATTCGATCTCGACGCTTTTTTTAAAGTTGGTTACGTTTATGGTTTGAAAATATTTTAGGAAAATGTTCACACACGCGAATATACTATAAATGGGATGTTGCCTATAACTATTTAAAATCGGTATCTAATTGATTCCAATGACTGACTAAATGATTATATTGAATGAACTTAGTATAATCATTTTTACTCATATATGACCAAGGAATAGATTCAATTGTGTAAAATCATACCTTTTGAAATATTAAAAAATGTAAGTAAATACCAACAAACATTTACTTGTTCAGTATAACATTAACATGAGCTAATTTCATTACAGATATATCGCATTTATTATTATTCAAATAAACTTACATATTTCGCATTCACCATTTTGTCTTATTCATTCTTTACAGTCACGTACCTATGAGAACTATATTATAAAATACATACGTATCGATTGATATGATAGTCCTGCCACAAAAAATACAATATTTAATCGTTTCTGTAATTATTTTTTCATTTCGCTTTTAAGGACAAGGACTTATAACACCGCTCAACTGCTATTAATGTTTGGTCTTAAATTTGTATCCTGATCCGTTGTTTCTGTACACACAAAAGCTAGTGCTACCCTAACTAGTCTTTAAAAAAGGATGAGATTGCAATTCTGCAAATTTCGTCTTATTATGTTGAAAACTCATAATGCTTCCGCTGATGACTCAAATATTGAACAAGCGCTGCTGGGTCCCTCGGTTTTCTTTTTCTCGTAATTGGTATCGTATTTAGACTTGTAACTAACATTGGGAGATGACTAAAAACCTTTTCCCTCGTCAATCGGACCTGTATTGCACTTCCACGTTTTACACACTGTAATATTGTGGAAATCTCGTAATATCTTCGAAGCATCGAAATGACGTATAAACATAATTCATTTTGGAGTATAATTTTGACGTTATATGAATAATATCCGCAAAACGAAAAAAATATGTATTTTGGGCCAACGACAAAAGATATTGTCGTCAGTTCAATTTGCAGAGTTTTACATGCTTTTATGACATCGAACTATAATAGTTCCTGAATACACTGTCTTCAGAGAAAATTCAAATGTTTCTTAAAGAAAGAAAATAATAAAATTCTGTTACATCGTCGTTATTTTGCAGCGTGGTTTTCTATTATTGACTCATTCATTGTTTTCACTTTCGATTTAATCGCTACAATGATTTTTCGTTACTTTTAGGCCGTTTCGGAATCGATATAAAAGGGGCATAAAAATTTTACGTTTCACCAAGTGCTGTTATTATAACTACCGAATGTTTTTTTATTTATTTATTTCGCACTGAAAAATAGCATTTGTTTATCATACTAGCAAAGCGGGGACAATGGTAAACATAATTCAAATGTTTGTTGCGCCAGTAATAAACGTCACTTATTTGAATAAAGCTCAATTACTTTAACGAGCTTTTTACGCTCCAACAACGAAAAGTTTTACGATCAGATTTTGACTGCACCCGGCTACCGGTCTCAATAACACAACTATCGAATCTTTTGTGTCTCTTGTAGTATTCTTTTATTGATATTCGATTGACGTATCCGGTTAATATCCCTAACGCCTCGATTGTTGTTTTAAAAGTGACGAAAACTTTCAAGGACCCCTTAAGCGATTTTTATTATTTTTTTATTGAGATGCATACATTTTTTTATTGTATATTTATTTCTGATATAAATCTGTGTGTTGAAAATTAGGTACTTTTTCACTTGCACATCGCTGAAGTAACTTTAATTATGCCAAGCCTTAATTTTGACTGTAATAATTTCACATAAACTAATTATTATGTTCTTTTCGTGTATTGTCAACTGATTTGACAATGCCGATTTATTTCAATATAATGCCTCTACACTGATAAGTGAATAAATACTGCCATTATAAAAAAAAACTATTTTATCACTTTAATTAATATTAACGCGGTGAAAAAATAGCAATGTATTTTAGTTCTACAAAATTATTTTTAACAAATATAGTATATAGTATAGTAGTATAGTACTATAGTACTATAGTACTTTGCATAGTTCTGACGATGGCGTGAGCCGAAATAGCTATCAACTATATTTGTTAAAAATGATTTTGTAGAACTAAAATACATTGCTATTTTTTCACCGTGTTATAATGGAGTTCTACCAAGTGAATGCCAATTCAATCAATTAATTAATATTTATATGAAATGTTACAAATTACATCTGTTTAAATCGGACTCGCGAGTTTCTCTTTCATTTTGACGTGATTAATTTTATTTTCTTAACTCCGATGAATTAAATAAGCTTAGAAGAAATTCCACTAACATGATCGACTCGTTTTGACTAATATTGTTTTTATTATCTAGGGCACGACATTATCACGACAGTATTAATTATATTCTATCACTTGTGTGATACCGTACACTTTGCAAAATGTAAAAAAAATCTAACCCAATACAATATTCTTACTTACATAATAAAAACACTTTTTAGTATTTTTTTTTGATCGGAACTTAAAACATCACGCCTTTCTATCAAAACGTTAAAGTTGACACATTACATCATATTTTCAGGCTTTTTTCTTATTCATTACTGATATTTAGTTATTACTTTTATATTATTTGTTGGCCCTGTTTGTTGTTGTTAATTTCAAATTTTAATCACCAAGTTACAAGACGGCATAGCCAACTAACATACCTTCATATCAAAGGTCACTTGACACTGCCATTCGCGTAATCTGAATTGCACATTGAAACGCTTATTGCACTACTAATTTTTTTTTTAATTTGAGACTCAGTACAGCAAGATAACATTCGAATGTTGAATTTCATGACCACTTATCGTTGCATTACAACTCAACGACGCATTCTCCAATTCCGAATAGGGCACTTACTTTCTCTTCGCTAATTGGATGATTGGATACATTATTTATCTCTACGCATTATTATAAAAATAACATTTGAGGCGTGAATAATCATATGAAATATTACTTTTGTTAGATAATATTCAAATAATCTATAATAAATAAAGGTGGACGGATAATAGTTGCACAAAATACTTTGTACGTAAATTGTATGCAATGTCATTTTGATTGATAATATATTCGAAAGTCGTATTAATGATTAAATAATTTGTTTAAATTAACATCAGCAATAAAAACAAATTATTATTATAAGATAATATGAAAAGCTTTCTTTATTAATTTGTAATATTTACTTGATATTATTAATATAAATAATAAAATACGTCGTTAAAATTTTAATCGAGGAGAAAAACACATGATTTATGATAGATACATATTGTTTATTTTTCAATAAATTTGATACGCTTTTTATAAAACAATTATACGATAAATTATCTCGACACATTTCTTTGTTTAATTAGGAGCAGTCTTATTATAGTAGATTTTCTATAAAGTATATATATTTTCCCAGTCATTTATTTTTACCCAATTCTAATTAATTCTAAGACTGCGTAGATTCAGCAATGCGTTCATTTGGCATTTATTTTTCGGGAAAATATTGATGAATTCATTGTTTTTTTATGTTATGTTGTAAGTTTACATTAAAAAAAAATACTTAATCAAACCATATCTTTTGAATGTATGTAACTTTTATACACAGCAGCGTTGCAATAATTTTTCATCGGTCTCGATTGGAAACCAATCAACAGTATCCAATTAATCGCTGAACCAATATGCAATTATTGCTTATACGTAATCAGACTTTATGGATATTGCTATAATTATACTGATGCACAGTTGAATCCACTTAGTCGATGCAAATCCCGTTACGTTAGTATGTATGTATATATTGCGTAGAGTCTGTAATTAATGAAACTGAATATATAGGACCAAGTAATGCAATTATACCAGTGGAGTCCACAAAATTTTTATGACGATTCAATTTGCAACACTATCGGGGGAGATAGTTTAGCGGGGGAATATAGCTGTCAATCAAATAGTGGGTTGTGGGCATTTTTAACTTTTTGCTTTCAATAACTTTGCTGGAAGTTTTATCTCGTCGATCATTAATTTTCCTTACTACAAAAATCGTGTGCAGAAAATAAATATTATATAATTAAAAAAAAAAATTACACCTACATAATACTTTCGTTGTATTAATGAAAATTCCTTCACACTTCGCACCATGAATATACTCAATACCAGATAAAAAGTGACGATGCCATTCTTCTTTTTTTATTTAAATAGCAAGATGATTTATATCCTTTATAACCTACAAGATTTTGTACTATTGTGAAAGTATCATAGTAAGTTTTTCAAAGTGTCCGTTTTTTCATTTCTAAAATATGTTTGAATTTATTGAAGTCTTGTTTGATTTATGTTGGCTTAAGTTATTTTCGTTTGGAAATTCGTCATAAAATCACTTGGTCACTTTTCGCTGTACTTTTACGACATCATCAAAACATATATTTACTGCATGTGACCTGAATGTTGGTTCCAACCAAAGCTTGCGCATTGCATAAACCCTCGGGATCGGTACATAGACCAGTCATTACCGTATATTCGCTAAATACATTTCGGTGCATTGTCCCAACGATGGCAAATGGTGCACTATGCGGGAACACAGCCAGGCGTTATGGCGGCGTAACCGTTCCCTACTGCTACGTTATCCGCGTTAACTCCATGCCGTAGCGGCATCGCTATGCTACGTTACATTAACAGTGCAATTGCACTGTGTGTTCAGCGCAAGGAGAATTCAAATAGTTTCAAAGCAAAAAATGCCAAAGTGAATGAAGCATTCTCATATGTTTATCTCATACTATAATGGACACATGAATAATATTCAATAATTTAGTTATACTAACCATACCGTTGGTAAGTCTAATGACGAATTACAAAACCCTTGATAATCTATAACTCAAATGTACCTACCTGTAAATAAATACTGTCTATATAAAAATAAAATGTATCGCATACATTGACACAATTCTCTGTGTGACATAATGATCTTATCCTTGTCGTCTGTTCCATTGATATATACCGATAAGTAAAAATTTGTAATATCTTTGCTATCAGTAAATGTTGAGATTTATCTGTATTTTAATGTACTAATATTCTACAATTCTGAAAGATGCTTGGCATAAAAAAATACTGATGATTTATTTTACTATTTTGTTAAATATTTAAAATTTCCATTTTATCAATTCGTGAGAAATCCAATCTAAATTTTCTAATAAATAAAATGATTGATAGCTACAGACTTGGAACAATTAAGATTTAATTAGCTCTCCAGTTGTGCTTTTAATTTCGTCAATATTAAGTAATGTGCTTTCGGAAAGTTTTAGCGTTGGCAATAACGATTGAAATGAAATCTGAACCTTCATGATAACTTATTAACTATGGCTAAGAAACTTTTAGAATAATTATTTTTTCCAATACTCGATTACTCCGTTTTTCATCGGCTTACTTATATAGACGAATCAAAAAAGGGTAATATGTATATGATACAGTTTCTGATTTGGTTACATAATGTATAATATAACAGTTGTCGCTACGAATGAGAAATGGTTAGAGCCACTAGTGAATATATTTCTTTTCAATATCTATCTTCATTTACATAATACCTACACAGTCCGTTTAACCGGTTAATTGCCAAAAGCGTCTTAAGACGCATAATTTTCTGTGAACGGAGCGCCGCTCATACAAAAATTACGTATTAAGACGCACCGTTTTAAATGGGCTTTTACTAAAGAAAATCAATCATTTAAAATGTACAAATATATTGAACACATAGGGATGACTGGCGCGCTCTTCATTTATTTTGTAAATTTTATAAATAAAATTTATTACACTTTCAATAACGATATGTTAAGAAGGTTTTTTTTTGTCGTAAAATTCGCGGCGTGCTGGGTACCGCCATACATGTATCTGCCGGCAGTTAACCGGTTATACGCAATCTAATATTTATTGCAAAATATTTTGTCGATGGTCGTTAAATAGTTGATCATTGAACAGAATTTAACAGAAAAGGCTGAGGAATTGTGATGAATACTGATAGTACCCTCTTGATATGAAAACAATAATTAATCGAAAATTCCAACAAAATATATTCTTTTTCTTCATTTTCAAAACATTTTATCAGATACTTCTTACAAAGTACGCATGCGATAAAGAAAATTTTCACGTAATTAATTTGTTTCAATACATTCTGTGCGTTTGGATTATTTGGTTTTCACCTTTGGATTATGTTTAAAAAAATGTTTTAGTATAATCGTCAGTTTTTTTAATTACAAATACCAAGATTTTATTATGCTGTTTTAACATTTTTTTTAACTTCTACTTTTTTGCTTCTTTAAATGTTCTGTTACTATTATAGTGACTGAAAAAGGCAGCATACTTATATATATTAATAAACTGTTAAATGAGGTATGGATATAATATTATCACAGATCCGCCACGACTTGGTCCACTGTAGATATCGTTGATTATTCTTACTGCAACTTCCTACCGTCGAGGCGTCGATTCAGGGAGGTCCCGACAAAAGAAATCGAGCTTTCAAGTTGTCTTCATTTTGTTTTGCGACATGGCAGTTTAAAGGCGCGGCAGTCGGCTGGCGTAAAGACAGAAATGGTCGATGAAAGCTTCACAAGTTTTGTTGCTGACTGAATTACTTACAAATGCACATTTTGAAATAACGACAACCCATATACTGCATCTAGAAGTGATAACTGCCATTGAACTAACATGTATTTTATGTATTTATGGAAAAATAATATTGCCTTTAAAAATTTACAGGCTATATCGTGAGTTTTATACGCAAGATATAATGAATTTATTCCTTTATATCAATCAAAAAATGTAGTAACTATATTCGTCTATAAACATTCATGTTGGTATTTAATTTATTTGTAAAACAGTTGAATAAATCGCGAGAGGTGAGAGGTGAAATAAAACTATCTGTGAATCTTCATGTTGTAGACTTCATAAGTTGCAGAACATGCATAGTTATTAATTTGACATCTTCAAAAAAAAAACACAATGCCGACAAGGCAATCTAATTTTTCTTTTGCAAATGTTAAGTGTTATTTAATCCCATATTCGATACAAAAATTTTGAAGACGAATTCTTCATATTAAAAGAGATTTAGCTTGCAGAATACGAAAACCTACTTCAAAAGTAAAACCGGTTTTAATTGTATTGTACAATTGTGGAAGAAAATTATAAAACAGGTTTATTTTTATTTGTAAATAAAGAATGTTTTTTTTACCGTACTCGGTTTATTCTTTCTTTATTCGGATGATATATCAGTGTTTTCTAAATATAATTATAATCTATAACGATACAAACTGTTTACATTTTAGTTATATTTGACTAATTAACGTTATCTATACCATAAATCTTTTATTATTATATTATAATTAATAAGTATACAGGCTATGCGAACCTTATGTGCAAGATAAAGCAGAATTTCATTAGTGGAACGTAAACAGTGTTCTATGTTCTGGCTAATCTTTATAATGCAAATTACATAGGCCCTCCATTCACTGCCGTTATACAGAGCAGCTTTTTGTTTTAATTTATTCAAAGACTTCTATGTATGGAAATTTTAATATCCGGTCTACGTTTTATCTTTTTGATTTTTATTTATAAAAAAAATATTAATGTGTTTATGTATGACACAAGCACACTTACAACCAAATTAAACAAATAAAACAATCGGATTAATTAATAATATGCCTTCTGTTTTGATCCATCTAAGAAGAAATTAATTTAATTTATCAATGGTGGCTTTGATGAAATTATTTAGTTAATAAACGCAAAAATAACAATAACGTCAAATAATATTGAATTGACACGTATTGGTATATTATTTAATTTTAATAAGACCGTTTCATCCATGCCTTACGTTTCATTCAAACGCGCCTTCACAGTGAACGAATTGCTGATATACTTCATTGAAATTGACTATTTGATCAATAAAAGAGAGCACTCAGTGCCAAAGAAATCTTAATTTTTTTGTGCACAGAGCCGACAAGACATGTATAGTTAAATACATCAAATAAACATTTATGTTAATATAAAATTTACATTGGTAAATAAGCGTGGCTTTATTTGTCTGTATAAATTCTTGACAGTTGTTTGCAGAATTTTGGCAAACAATGCATATTGACATTTCTACAAGTGTCAAAGCGATATCCCTGATTTATAACTAGGACATCAGAGGACTTTTGAGAATAAGAGACAATTTTTGCTCATTTGACGATAAGTATAATTGCAATATTTTCTTTCCATGTTATCTATATCTAGTTGTGAATGGGTGGAAGAAAAATATATAATTTAAACTTACTTGTGACTAATTTTAAAACAAAATTATACGTCAATCAATATTGCGTAACAAACGCATATTTGTATAAACCCTTTACCCGTGCCCACACTTTTTTTGCCCAGGTTTTAGGTACACAATATATCAGGTAAAGATACTTTTTTATATTATTTAAAACTATTTTAAAAGAGATTTAATACGTGAGAATTAATTTATATTCTTCAATGGTGTTAATAATAATTACCATGAATTTAATGAGCAATCAATCATTTAAACAGCGGGAGAGATGTGGTCGTTTCATAAATTAAAATATATATCCATTCTATCTGTCCCTACTATAATTTAATTACCTTATATTTATTATATTGGTAAATCATAAATATTTTACCACCATGCACTGACGAGAAGGCGATTTTTAAAGCAACAGGGCGATGACTCGTCAAAGTTATTTTTGCAGCGCTTACCGATGTATCAAAACAGAAATAACCATATAACAATGTCAGTCAGTTGATTTTTGACGTCCGTGATATATGCGCCAAAATATTATATATCCATGATTCTTGTTAATTTTATATTCTGGTATATTTGTTCGTCAAATTATACAGGGCAGTTTACTAATTTAAATATTCACATATATATTAGGGATTTCATTTTGATTACATATGAATGCAGTTTGAATTCAGTTAATGGCCTGTTAATGACATGCAAATACCTATTTATTTTATCTTAATATATACACCAGGAAAGTTATTTATTTAATGAATGAAGTTCTATTCAATTCATGTAAAATTTACAAGGTGGTCACGTTTTAGTCAGCGGTTCAGTGATAAAAGCTTCATTATATTGATCAGATGATTTTCGGGCATACATTCTGAAAAAGTAAATATTGTAGTTAACCGGTTGAATATACTGTAATGGTCAGTCTTTCTTTGTGTTTCTTTGTCTTCAGGCCAGTCAAAGAATTCAGGATTTTTTTTAAAACTATTTTCTACTTACTCGCTATTGATAATAATTGGTAAAGCGTTTCTTCCAGTTTCCATGGAAATGATTGTTTTGAAATTTTACGGACACCAATGTGCGCTTTCGATTCGAATGGTTAAAATTGACATCTTGCCCATGGTTGTCAAACACGCGACACCTGTAATTTAAAATATTTACTACACAGGAAATAATTACACGTGATTTAAATATATTGCTAGGTATAATAAAATATACCTACCTAGATTCTGCATTGATACAACTTCGTTCATCGAATTAGAATTTTCTTGTTAGAACTCCATTATAATTTGCCAAGTATTTATTCTAGCGAGAATAGTTTCAACCATGTAATCATATTAACAAAATAAGCCTTTTAGAAAGTTTGATACTGAACTACTTTTTTTTGTAATTTGAATTTCGCACGAGCAATCAAACAAAACTTGGTCAAACTCGTCCACTACGGACCACAAACGGGTCAACATATATCTCTATGCAAGCGTTAATTTGGTCATTTATAATCGCCAATGTTTTAAGATGAAATTTACTTTTTCATTTTTTATATTAAAATCGGAAGAATTACTGGCACTCTATTTGTATACTGTTCCCAATTTTTAATGTGGCCTTCAAGGTCAGTTAAAACTTTAGCTAGCCTGGTTTGAGATAGGTTAATTTTAATTTTACATACAATCACCCAATATTTACGTTCACTAAAATATTTTAATTGACATGTCTGCCAGCAATAATCGCCGTTGAATGAATGTGTAAATATTCAGGCTGGCATATTATTCGTGATTAAATTTTCCCGTGTGTGTAACGTAATGGTTGGTCCAAACATTAACAATCTAATCGTAACGCTTTATATAATTTTACTTTTTTGACTGTGCTAAACAAATGGTCGTCAAACATTCATACATTAATATAAAAACATATAAAGAATACTTTTTCGATTTCAATTCTTATATTTAATTAATTCTTAAGAATATATGAATTATCAAACACATTTTTTTTCTTATCGCGTAATAAATATAAATTGAAAAGAAGTCTTACAATTAACAAGTATTTTATATTTATTTAGTTAATTTGCCATTGGTATGGTACACCATGAAATTTTGAATTCAGTTGAAAAATGTTCGTAAATCGCGACTGATTCGTCAGCATTAATTATTTCATTTTTACTCACCACCAGAAGATTGAAGATCTGTTTTCTCACCACCTGGTGACACTTACGGACAAGTGAAAAATATGAAAAAAGACAATTCGATTTTAAATATATTATTCGTAATCTGCCAGAAAGTTTCACTTGTACCCCGCACACTGTTCGTTCACAAACATAGTTAATTGAATTTTGTGTGAAATTAAAAATCGATACCAATTTGTAATGAACAATATTGTAACGATAATGATTATTTGTAATCTCTGAAATCAATTAGCATAAATAAAATAATTTGATACCCGAAACAAAATAATTAAAATTAGTCGCCATCCCGTAATGTTTTCCAACATGGAACGACTGCCATATATTATATTACATAAAACAGTAATCATTGACTTCTTTACAGAATACCAATTGTGGTTTTATTTGAAGGGATTTCTGAAAGAAATATGTTTTTCGTTGTGAACGCAATCTAACAACTTAACTCAATGTTTACATTTTCTATGTGTCATATTTACCTCAAGATAATTGTGTAGTGCTTGGAAAACAGTAGGTAGAGCAATTCCGTTATTAGTCGGTATAATTAAGAATTCTTGAGTACTTACTCAAGGCGATATCCTGGGTCATAATGTTCGTATGACGTAATTTCGTGTTGCCCACGCCCATAAATCTCTCAAGTATGTAACACTGGCGTTGATTTATGTTTTCTGTCGCAAGTGCGGTTGACTTAATTTGCGGGCAGGCATTTGACCAAACACGTTACTTCGGCTTGCCGTTCATGAATAAATCTGCAAGTTTTTTTGTTTTTTGTTTCCCTTCGCTTTTGTTCGATTGTTTGACAGTGTCGACTGCTTAGGCGCTGTAATTATTTATGGCGTATTTCTGCTCTCTACAATGATTTGTATCCATTTGTTTCCAGTGGTGATTGTTAATATTTATAAAACAATAATGAAATAAATACTTGGCGAGTGCAATAACGGCTGGAAATGTGGTATTTATCACATATTTTATAGATAATTGACTGTTGACACTTCGCAAGCGCTTAAAAAAATCGGTGCCGATTATAAGCAATATAATTGTGTCATATTGATCACGCAAACTATTGAAGTAGCGACGTTATGCTGGATTCACACATTGTTTGGTCTTACTTTTTTATGTAGGAATATACAGTAAATAGAAGCAACAAGAACACTTAATTTAAGACGCTATCATATATTCCATATATAAAGTATTTCTGAAACGATGACATATTTTTTTTATTGTATCCATACGTCCATTACAAAGAGATTTTCTAAAACTGGATCAACTGTAGAACTATTTCGTGTTACTGAAATATTCTTCGAACCTGTTAAAATCGAGTAGGTATCTGACTTTTTTCTAAAAGAAATATTAAGCATTTTTAGACTAGTTTACTAAGAATCGATTCATAAAAAACGATGCCTGCCAGCTCCGGTATAAGACCTAATTAAAATATTTTTCTCATGGGACCCGAATTTCAACAAATAAAAACGAAGGGGAAAATATCTCGTTTTAATAGCGAATATTACTTAGTTTAAAATTCAGGCTTAACACAGAATGTTCTATTATATAATATGAAATATTATATACTTGTATATAAGATATTACTTATATATAAGAAATATTATAAGTATAATACTTATACTTATAATATTTCATATTATATACTATATACATCAAATAATGCCGTTTTGTCCGCTTAGTTGAGTTTGGGTGCGTATTGCAGTGTTCAATATTTTGACTTCCGTACGGATCTCGCAAGGGTTTACAGTACGAACAACTTGTTCTGTTTGAAGACTTGATTATGAAATTTAAAAAATAACCCCCGAATAATACTAGTCATATCTAGCCATATTATCTCATTGAAAATAGAGAGATTGAGCAAACTCGTTGAAGAATTCTTGTTATGACTCCATAAAAGACCAATGTTCTCCAAATAAACTATTGAATATGCATCGACGAAAAATACCCTTTTATTACTTGATATTTCCACTCGTAAATATATTTTTTTTTTAGAGTATCCGTGAATTTTTGCCATCGATGAATAAAACTGATAGCTATGCTATTTTCGATTACCTAAACAAATTTTCAACAAAGAACTTAATTAATTTATTGATTGACTTGGCATTCACTTGATAGAACTCAATTATAACACGGTGAAAAAATAGCAATGTATTTTAGTTCTACAAAATTATTTTTAACAAATATAGTTGATAGCTATTTCGGCTCACGCCATCGTCAGAACTATACTTAATTAATTACTTAATTAATTATTTACTGACTTTTTGCAGGTCACTATATTTTTCTAATATATATACCACACAAATATTTTTACAAAACTAAACTTTTAATTTTCATAATTATATAGAATTTACTTACTTAACACATACTTAGTATTTCTGATACTTGTATTGTATATTTTATTGGATTTAAATGACAACATGAACGTAATATTTATATCTGGGCTGTTCTGCCAACAAAAAATGTTGGGCGCTAGTCACATGGTATGATAAATTGTCCAGCTGGGTCCCGAACCGCAGCCGCTTTTGGAAGGGCGTTGTCTCGGGAAGGGCTCCCGGGGTGGGGTGAGCAGAGGGGTCGGTTTCCATGGCGACTGTCACTCGGAACAGCGGCCATTGTTCACCAAACATCGTAATGGAAGAGAAAGCAGAATCTATGAGGTTTATCTTACAAAGGGATGGTATTTTGAGAGCGAGGCGGTACGCAGGTGTTTTTGTAAGTTTGTCGTAGCTACCTAGCCTCTACCCTTCTAAAACGTTTTCGACTTGTAATTCATTAAAAAAAAATATATAATTGTAAAAAATAAAAACTATTAGTGACACTAAAAAATATTACTTTGTATAGCAGTGAAATTTAAGATAACATATGTTATTTATCTACATAGACATAGAAGTATCTCATGTAAATTTTCTCAATGATTAATGTGAAAACATAGATACATATTATGAATATAAAAAACAAAAGTAAATACCTATAGAACGCTTCAATATTTTACTCTTCTAGGACGTAGAATACGTTATATTTTATTTTAGTATAAATACATATTCATTTAGAGAACTGCGTGAAATTAAACAATAGTTATTTGTTTGACCTTAGTCAAGAACTATAGGATTAAAAATAACCATTTTAAAAGTCTTGTTAAGTAAGGCATATTATAACATAAACAGCGAACATAATCACGTTCCTGTCTCGTCTAAGTTTTGTATCGTAAATCCTCCTTTGATTATTATATATATCATTAGGGCAAAGGTCTATATTAGATCTCTAACAAAATATGAATAAAGCATGTGGATAATGCTGCATTAAATAAATAAAAAAATCAATTATATTTCGAAAAACGGATGTTGAAACTGTAATACAAAATGTCAATTGAATAGAAGGTATTATCTGTGTTGGCTTGCAAGCTATTTACGTTTCATTTTATATTTACGAATGAATGTAAGCAATTATTAGCAATGTTCTGTTAAAAGTAAAAACGCACATAAACTTCAGTAACATGGTACGGATATATCATAAATTTATTAAACGTAAAAATATATGCAAGAACTTTCTGAACATGCATGTTCGCATGCTTTCTATCGACCCTAAGATATTTTTATAGCCTCGTATATCCAAATGAAATATCCAGTAAAATGTCTTTAACAAGTCATCGGGATGTTTTGAAATGGAATTCGTCATGAGAGAGTTACTACTTAAATGATTGTTTTATTACCATTGTTTCATTAATAGACTTACGAGATGAGCGAAATATATTGGAAGAAAAGAATACGAATAAATATCAATTTATTTAAAAAAGTATTCTAAAATGAATTTTAATCATGATTCAATTTATATTATAATGTGAACATCGACTGCCCAGATATTGGGATGTGACTACACAACATTTTATATTGTATTTTATCTTCTTTTTTTTTTTTAATTTTTGGACTAAAATTAATAGGCTTTTGACTTGATTTTACCTCTCGCATTACAGTTAAAGGAATAAAGGTCAGTGATCCGGCTGTTGCAAAAAACATAAATAGTAATAATTTATATATGTATGTGTTAAATTTGTTTTTCATTATTGAATAGCATCCTGACACAGTTTTTTTTAAATACAATTACATTTGATAATGTTGGCTTGAGAATAAACATTTTGCTGTTGTCTTTCAGGGCCTAACGGATGTCCACGACGACGAGGTCGCCAAACATACACCAGATTCCAGACCCTCGAATTGGAAAAGGAATTTCATTTCAACCATTACCTTACGCGCAGGCGCCGGATAGAAATAGCTCACGCGCTCTGCCTTACAGAACGTCAAATAAAAATCTGGTTCCAAAATCGACGGATGAAGCTTAAAAAGGAGCTGCGAGCTGTAAAGGAGATCAACGAGCAGGCCAGGCGCGAGAGGGAGGAACAGGATAGAATGAAGCAGCAGCAGCAGGAGAAGCAGGCGAAGATGGATCACCACGGCCACCATGCGTCCCACCACCACGATCCCCTCAAGCTGGGCCTCGATAAAGGTTCCTCAGATCTCCTCAAAGCTGTGAACAAAGTCCCGACGTAAAAAACAAATCCAAGCCCGCAAAACTAAACAAAAGGCCCCTCGCTGGCCGCCATATTTCAAATACGTCTGTGATCGATAACGTCATAATTTGTGCGAAGGTCTCGAAAAGAAGAACAGATAGCGTCGCGAGTGATTGACATTTTGTGAAATGGGGTTTATCGGTCGAAGAATGGCGACGGCCAGAAACATTTAGCATCGACATCGACAGACGGCGTATTGTGAAAATTCCTAATTCGTCCGCGTTTTTACAAGAATACACATCCCAGTGAAAACAGATGAGAAAATAATAATGTATCCATTAGAGTTAATAATTTTGTCTTGTTTCGGAAAAGCGAGGCGCGGCCTCGTCGTAGGTGTGCTTGAAGCATTTATTTGTTGCCATTTTTATGATACTTGAACATAATTTCCGACTAGAACACAGAATTAATAGCGAATCAGTGGCCATACTGTTATGACGTAATAGATATTTACATTTTCTACTTACTATTTACGTGAATGGCAGTCAAAGGATTCGCTATGTCTGCTGATGTATTTATTTGTTCTGTGAAGTAGTTCACTGTCACGGTATATACCTACATGAAGAAATAACTAATTTTTAATTAACTACCTAAAGCGGTACGAACAACAGTCTTAATTAATGTATAAATACAATATATAACACACAAATCGTCTCAAATACGTACTAGTTATTAAGTTTATAAACGTCAAAAGTTCTAGGTAGTGTTAAGGTAACCTAAGTAGATTTAGGAGATTATCTTATTACTTGAATGACACCTGGGTGTGGGTGTGTGAACAGGAGCGAGGAAAAGTGCAAAATTGTATTAATAACAATAAGAATGAAATGATTGATTTAGGTTATTAGAAATTTTTCTCGATGCTGTCAAAATTTACATTATGGAAAATACGTATGAATGAAAAATCCAAAACCGCAGTTTTATATACTTTCCATTTTTTCGAATTATTTTCATTCAGTGAAGTGCTATTTTCTATTAAAAAAAAACATTCAAAAACTGTAAAAATAACATTAGTAAGTATATTATTTATACTATCGTTCATGTTTGGTGTTAAATTCAGGTAGACATCAATTATTATTGTTGTATAAAATTTTATTTAAGTTTCGTGCGTTTTTAAAATTTTTTTATTAATCTTTTAAGTTTTGTAAAAAAAAATCTTAATTATAATTTTACCATTCCACAGTTGAATTTCATAAAATGATTTTCTTGTTACAAATTAACAAAAATCTACATGAGTATGAGTTCTTCTTTGTGTAGAATTCAACGATAAATTTTGTTTTTTTTTTCTTTAAAATTAAATTTATATTTTAACTCTTCGTCCGTAGTATGTATGAATTACTTTTAATTTCGTTATTATTTTATTAATTTTTAAATTCTATTCAATAGTTGATCAAACAATATAGCTATGAAAACAACTGCAGATGACTGTTATTATAAAATATATTAGTTGAATATAAATAAATAATTTCACTATGTATCTAGAAATAAGTAGTTAAGACATTTTCTATTTAGTTTGTTAATGTTTTTCATGTTGTGATGTTGATTGTGCGCAATGAATATTCTGCTATATTTAATATTCAAGAAGCATGGCATACCCAGGTGAAAAAATAAACCTTAACGTTTTTGTTTATATCCTCATTATTCTACGAAAATAAGAATATGTAAAGCAATTTTTTTTTAACACTGCCATTTCCGCAAATTATCTATCAAATATATAGAAAAGGCCTTCAAACTTTAAGTAAATTATGATCCATATGAAAAACCCTAATTTAAAGTTGTTTTTAGCACTGTTCTATGCTGTTTCGAAATATTTTCTTTGTACGTTTGAGCATTAATTATACTGCGGAAATCACTTTAAATACATTACAAAATGTCCATTTTAAAGCATCAATGTTTCAACTTAAAATTTGATCGAAACGGTTTTTCTCTCCGAATTTCATAATCGGCTATCTATATGTTCTTATTTTTTAATATCACTTAAATTGCTGCAGTGCTAATTCTTTCACTTCATTTCTGGAAACGTGAAAAATATTTTCTTATAGAAGGTACTTTCTGTTAAATGATCTATACAAATAAAATACCAGTCGAAATGTACGTACTATTCATAAGATTAACTATTTTTTCGGAACAATTTGACCTAAGCAATATTTTTCTTCACTTAAAGGTTACTAAATATTGTTTGTTTTTCATTTATTTTCATGATATGATTGATTTGAAATAATCGAAAGTGAAATTAAAAAGAAAAACAAAAACATAAGTAATAGTAGTACTTATTCAATCTTATACGTAAATTGATGTCAGGGTAGAATTAAATAGGCTAATACTTGAATCCCAAACTATCTTTAATCTTTTAAATCGAATGAAATTATCTAATAAAAATATTGACTAGAAAATGCTGCATTCGGTTAATTGTAATATTTCGCGAACTAGAGTTTTACATAGGATGGCTTGTGGTTGAATGAAGAATTGTAGTAGAAATCTTCAGTGATTAGTCTTACATCCGTTTTATAGAAACAAAAAATGCGCCGCTTTTTACCTACATAAATAGCTTCCAGTCATATTTTCAATATATTCTTATTATGTACGAATGATTTTGACTTGAGTGCCAAATCAGATTATTGTAAAATCAGCCTGCAAAAATAAATGGTCGAACATTTTTGTAAGGTATTAAATCTCATAATTTAAATGACCTATCTTTACATGTAATTTTTACGTTTATTCTTCATATAGTTTGCAGCTTTAGTAGTCGACAAAATACCTATAAATATGTAAAATAAGATCTCGTAGACCCTGGAGTATGAGCTTTTAGCTTGGCATATTTCTTGAAAACAAAAGTCTAGCAAATTTTCATTTTAAAAGAAAGTGTATACGGAACAAAATTTTAAAAAAAATGACGCGCTGATAATGCCTGCATTGTAATTAGTCATATAGGTTTAATTAAGTAATATTAACGTTTTCGATAAAAGAAGATTTTATGCGGTTTTGTTTTATGTGAAGCTTTTTTTTGTTTGCCTGCCTGGTTATGTATGATTTAATTTTTCAATGATTTTTGTCAATTTTATTCAATGATTTCACGAAACAATATCTTGGAAATTACATAATGGATGAAATAAAAAATCACGCCTTATTTGTCTGCAATAAACATCGCTTAAACTTTTGTTATGTCAAATGCCTGCTTAAAATTATTTTTCTTAATTTGGATTGATACTATCACACTTTTTTAACACGTTTAGTTTTTTTTTATGTAGTATATAGTATGTAAAACAGCCTTTTAATTTATGAACCGTAATACATGTTATGGTAATATCTATCTAGAGATATTCAACTTTCCGCCCTGTGTTATGTTCCGAGTTTTCTCATCTTGATTTTGTTTAAATTAAAATATATGTGAAAGTGTGCTATTTATTTTGTTGTGGTCTTGATAAACTGCTAATGCATATTTACCACATAACAAACGAGAACATTTATAGCTTTTTATATTTCACGTAAAGTTGATATAAAAACCACAATTCAAATTTTTGAATCGAGTATAATTTTTGACCCAAAACTATTAGATATTTCTTTAACTTTTCACTCCTCCCCTCCACTACTGTTATTTTATCAAGGAAAAATTCAAATTGTTCATTTTTGTAGTATAAACGTTTGGGAAATATTTTTTAATTGCTTAGAAATATAATTTATTTAAAATGTTATTTATTATTTACCTAACATCATTTTGTTGTTAATCACAATATTATTTCAACTTGCCATATTAGTAAATAACTTAAATTATTACCAGCAGCTGTTCGAAGGCTTTCGTTTACTCGGCTTATTTTTAATTGATTCAACCAAGATATATCCAGAAAGAATTGTAATATACCATATTCCACTTTTCGCTAAAATGCAAAGAAACATTTTTTTTAACTTTTTGATTGAGCTAAAGTTTCGAAAAGCGTATTTTGTCAGTTTGATATTGATTGAAATTTCCGCATACATAATTATTGTTAACAATATCAAATAACATTTTTCACTGCTTACCACAGCCATAACATTCCATTTCCTCTTTTTCAGAATTGCATAGTCATTTATCATATGCATATTTTTAACTGTTTACCCAACTTGCTGGACATCAAGATGGCTTGGTTATTCCAGTTATAACTTCTCTCCTCCGAATTAAAAAATTGAATGTAAAAATAGTATTTTTAAGCGTTTTTCTAGGTATATCTTAACTAATTACCTACTTAATACGTTTAAGTTGGTATGAGTGAGGAATATGCAAGCTTTTCTAAGATGTGAAAATATATCGAGAGAAAATATATTTTTGATGGCATCAATGAAAAAAAAACACATTTTTTATAGTCTACTTTCTACCGTCAATATTTAAGTCACCCTATTATTCATGATAATTCATTATTGGTTTTACATACCAATTTTTATTTCCTAGTTGTATACTTTCGCATCGCATTATGCCTTTGTTAATATATTTTCTCAGGTAAATTTCTGGTGATTTATAATCTTATCCAAAATAATATAGATATTTTTTTTATAAATCACACTTTAAGCTTCCACAATAAATATATGCATGGAATGGATGAAAATTATAAGCTACTCATTCCTTGGTCGAGTTATAGCCTAAAATACTTATCTATTCTTTGGATATGATTATAAATATATTCTTGCTAGATGGTTATGTAGTGCATGTAATTGATTGATTGTGTATTAACGTCGATTGTCTTTTAATTTATATTGTCCTGATAATATTTTTGTATTTTACTCATATAAATATTTCGTCGCTTACTTTGACTGACGTGTGCAATTTTTTGAAACAAAAATCCTTGTATGGATTTGGTTTGTTTTCTAATAGCCTGCTCATAAAATTAAAACCCGAGAATTAATGTTATAATCAAAAATAAAATATTTATTACCTCTAGATAATTTTTTCCTTTCAAACTTTCTGTTTTTTTGTTTATTAAAAATCGTTATAGTTAAATCAAATTACTTTTATACACATAGATGCGAATTGTTAGAAGAAAATATGTCCTGCAGGTATTAATTAGCTATGCTTTTTTAATCTTTAATTTGTTGATTTTCCTGTTATATTAAAAAATTCGCATTTGGAAGAATTTTTCCTTATTATCTTTTTTATTTTATTGTTTAATTTTATATTCATGTGATTTTCTTTATTTTTAAACATTTTAGAAAGTAGTCCATATAATTTTAACCAACTGCAATAAATTTGTTCTTTGCAGTCGAGAATCAAAATATACAATTGCTAGAGGTAAAACTATCTCGTTTAATTATAATTAGCTCTAGATAGGATTTTATCTTACTTAATAGGTATGAAAACATATTTATATTAATAAACTATAATACGTAAATTTATAAGTAAGGATTAATTTAGTGTTTCTGCTTCATAAACAGTGTGTTGAAGTTATTGATAACATAAAATATTATTTTTTTCGTGATGTTTTCATTCTGACATTATGTAGGTACGGTTCATCTAAACCAAGCAACTATCCAGCTAATCGTACGTTTCAAATTAAATTATGTTTTATTTTAGTAAAAAAAACTGATATCTAGGTGTGAAAACTCAAAATGTTGCATAAAATTGCCCCCAGTGTTTGATCTTTACTTATAAATATGTAATAACAGCTAAAATGTATGTATCATTATATTGAAATGTAACATGTACAGTATGTCTAAATAAAAAATATTTCAAAAATTTTTAAATTTAATTTTTTTCGATATCCATTTTTTATTATTCTTCTTTACACTTTAATTTGTAACATTTTATCCAAATGTTGAATGAATTCCGATGACTATTCTATCTTCCATCATTCCATTTGAGTTGTCATTAGAACTTGTGAGTTGATGCCGTCATTTACGCCATGTCCGATGACCATCCATGTAGAGAATTATCTGTGAAAATAAAATAAGTCGTCTTTGTACTGAAATTTATCTTAACTCATGAAATATTCGAAAAGGAGAGTATGTAACTGCTACATATATTCTTTTTTTGCCTGCGGCGCATTAATTCGTATGTCATTTAACTACAGGAACAACTCGAAAATAAAATATTAATTAAAGTCATAAGGCAAGAGTCATATATCTGTAAAAATTGTCTAGCAATTTTTTCAAAACCCCAAAGATTTTTTTTCTGCGGAAGTTCTATTTTTGAACAAAAATAATTCAATTTCCATTTATAATATATGTGGCATACTCGTGTTAAATTATTTTTATCCTTTTCTTCGCACTAAATTTAAATAAAATAAATTGCATTTAGTAATATTACTAAGTCGAACAACATTATGTTGAAAGATTTATTCTCCTTTATTATTATTCATTTGATTATCGAAATGAATTATTTGAATTTATGTGGGCTCTGTAATGAAAATTTGCATGAGACTAATGTAAGTTATATTTTCAAATGAACGCCGATACTAAAAAACACAAATTTCCAATTATTGAACTATTTTTTTTTTCAACAACAGTTTCTTAATGCATAAGTTAAATAGTTTTATTTAATTTAATTTCTTAATTCTCTTCTTCCGCACACAAAATACTCTAGGTATATAATATTCGCCCGCAATAGCACCGGTCGCAGAATATTCCGCGTCATATAGGTTTTTTAAATATTATTAACTCATTGCCATGTTTATAGTGAGACTGAATAGTTTTGAACGCCCAAAGGTTGACAAATAAAAAAACGAACAGCGGTGGGATGCCGATAAAGGAACAAGAGGCTCGCTGTGGATTTTTGTATCGCTCTATCAAGCTAAAAAAACTACGCATCGTTCAAAAATATTGTGTTTATTATCTAAAGAATGCTCAAAAGCCATTTACTCATATAAAAATCAGCGTTTTTCACCCGAAATGAATATATTTTATGATTTTTTTTTAAATAATCTCAAATTCTTAAGTTTTATATTTAAATCATCTGGAGATTGAATTAAGGTACCGATTACATCCAATTTGTGTTCAATCTTGGTTTATTGTCACTTTTTAAAGGGCATGATATTTCCAATAATAAAAACTCATTTTTAGTAATTATTTCTAAATTACATTTATGAACAGGACCAGTTTCGTACCGTACCCGCTTTATTGATCACAATTAATATGTCAACAGTCACGTATTCGTCATCAGTTGACAATGCTCACTATGAGCGACACCGGTCCTGATCATAAAATATATTGTGGAAATAAGTACTAAAATATTTTTTTTATTATTTTTTATAATTCTCGAGCTTAACCGGTGTCTTGTCAGTCGTAATAAATTTAACAAGAGGCTCGCTTGATCTCGTCCGCGTCCTATCCGGTCCAGCCTTGAACCACATGCATAAAAATTTTCGACCATCAACTTATTGGTATACCAACCAGAATTAAAATGTAGATTCATTTATTTTATTTAAGTTTTCGGGCATTAAAAATAGCAATGAAATTAAAAAAAAAACTTCAAACCATATTTTTTATGCAGGAGTTTGTTTCGGATGAAATTCTGCGAGAATATCTTTGCGCGAAGTAATCAATAGCGGAAAAATTAAAAAAAAACTTTATGTAAGGTTCTCATTTTTGGCTTCTTGGCTAAAAATTTATAGCTCGAAGTATGCAAAAAAAAATTTGCTTGTATTTTATACATAGTGCTTCAATTCTCAAATAAAAACAGACAAATGTGAAATTTCCTTGATGTATTGCCGTAAAAAAACTTTTTTGAAAAAAAATTGTGCTTAATAAATACTAAGTACTTATTAAACTGTAACTTTTGTAACTTTTTGCGCATGTCAACATATTCTTGAAGTTATTTTTTGTTGAAATTAAATACAGTGGAACCTCGATCAACCGTTCTCGCATAATACGTTTTCCCGGCTGGAACGCTTATTTTTTATAGTCCCGTCAAACTCCCATAAGAACAATATTAAATAATCCCGCATTGACCGTTTCCCAATTCCCCGATTCCCCGATTCCCCGATTTCCTCGATAAACCGTCTAAATATTTTGGTCCCCTCACAAATATTATCTCGATTGACCGTTTTTATAGCATATTTCTCCGTATCTCGGCAAGCAAGCTTGACACAGCCGAGTGCAGGTGTTATGTCTAGACACGTTGGAATCCGCTGTACATGTTAGACGTAACGCATTGGACGCATGTGCTATTTTTTGGATTGAAATCCACCACACGCGTATTATTGTTTATGATGAAAATGTAGAGTTGCTTAAAATTCATGGTAATAATGATTCCTGTACATACAAACTTTTAGTCACAAGTTTAGTAACAATAACAAGTCTTTGTTTCGATTAAAGTGCCAAATAACAAAGAAGCAAACTAACACAAAGGACTTTTTTAAATAATAAATTTTATATACAGTATGTACAAGTAACTAATAAATAAATGTTTTTTACGATTTTACTTGTTTATTATTATTTGAAGCATTCACCGTTTCCCGCAATTACCGTTATTTTTTCAGGGTCCCATGGAAAACGTAAAATTGAGGTTTCACTGTAATATGATAATTTAAAATAAAACACAAATTTAGCAAAATTTCAGTGTATAATAAATGTCGGCAAATATTTGGACATATATGTATTTTTTAATTTACTACAATTTTTGGTCGAATTAATTATACACTTCCAAGTCCATTAATTTTTTTTAATCTTCATTCTATTGACATTAATGACAATCCTTAAGGAAAAATAGGTTCTCATAAATAAAACACTGGTAAAAATCTCAAGAGTGTCTTCACGGTCGTCGTCGGTATTTTGAAGATCGGAAACAAATGCTAAATTATGACCTTTTTAGTATTATATCAAGAGGGTCCCTGCCATTTTATAATTCTCTACAGACTATAGCAAATGTCTAATAAATTTCAGTTTGCCCCTAAATTACTAGTCCTCTTTTCTCCCTGCAGGCAACTATCTTTTTTTTCTTCTTTTTTCACCCTTCTTTTTTTGGTCTATTGTATTTGGATACACCCCCCAACTATGCAATACAGGGCGTTTCAAAATGGACGTTATATATGAAAGGCAGGTACTGTATTTACCTGAGAAAAAATCAGTGTTTTATTTCATTATGATTCTGACTCAATTTTTTTGAAAATTGAAATACATATTTACATTATAAATAATGCACACTATTATCGCTTATTAGCTATCTATAACATAATATATTTAGCTTTGTAAGACGATGTAAACCAAAAAAAGAAAATCAATAATATTATCAGAACAGCTGTGTAAATAAAGGAACTCAGTTAAATTATTTAAAAAAGGAACATGTTTATTTAATTAACTAGCGAATATTTTTTTGTATGGAAGAATGCATAATCTGCATGTATATATATATTTGCACCTTCAGGTAAAATTAAAGTTTAGTAGAAAAGAAATATGATAAAAACATATGACTAATATAATATTGTATGCCTTAGTTAATATTATATAATATAATAACATACATAAATATTCATGCCGTTTGTCGGTTATGTTATTGGGCAAAGCCACATTTCGTTAAGATCTTTTATCACTTTCTTCATACGCACATTTTGCAACGCAGCAAGAATGAAAGAAAGAGCACAGGTTAAATGAAAGGGGTCCATATAACAACGATCGAAAAGTCAGCAAAAGACAAAAGGCAAAAGATTCGAAAAGACTATTTATGTAGTCGCCTATTGTTGGAAATAAACACGCAATATAAATTATTTAAGGCGATAGTCATTTCATACAATTCAAACAATATTTATTAAAAACTATTTATTCGAAGAAGGCAATATGAGTAGACCACCAAATTGTCACCAAAAATGCGGTCATTTTAAACCTGTAACAAGATATCCCGTTACAAGATATTTGATATTGCTAATATTTATTCATTTTACTTACTATAATTGCTTCTCACTGATTGATTTATTCTACGTAGTACGTTTGAAAACAAACTGAAAAGGAACACTATCTTTTTGTAATACGCTGACTCCCAACCGGTGGGTCGTATAGTAGAAAGTAGAAAAAATGATCAATATACTGACTGTTGAATAGACGTATTTTTCATACCGAGATTTTATGTATTGATACCAGTTAAGAAAAGTTAAATCAAGATGACTGATATATATATATATATGTACAATCTTATGCGATATTTATATGAACTTACAAAGAACCATGCTGCACTTATCTATTATATATACAATAAATTCTCCGCTTTTCTAGTGCATATTATTCTTAAAATATCATACTTTGAAATGTGTTTTTTTTATTTGATAGATTAAAGCTTTGCAATCATGAAATAATTTTAAAATATGTTATTAATTAATTATAACGTGCTTAGCGTCCATTTGATTCAATGACGTTCGAATATTACGAAAATCTTAAAATTAATTAAGGAGTTGCTACAACGCTTTCTTATTTTTTTACGAAGTGTAAAGGGTTAAAATTCACTTGGTTATGTGAAATAATAACTTGAAATTTCGTAAGTTTTTAACGTAAATGATTTTAATCGCGATTAGTTACCATTTCACTACTCATTTGTAATGAGAGAATGCATATTAATGCTACTTCACTGAGTTTGGAGAATATATTAAATTGATCAGTGAACGGTTTACGTACGTCGACTTTGATACGTCCATGTCCACAATGTTCGCTCAGTTACACATTCTGTATTTTATAACACCTGTTAAGCAATAGTAACAATGTTTATAATACTTTTACTATATTAAGAGTTACATATGTTTTAAGTATTCGTCATCTATGTTTCATGTTTAGTTTTAAAACAAAGCACTAAAAAAGGTGGTTGTGACTAAAAAGGTTTGGCAGCCCGTATTCTAATCCGTTATATTTATAAACAGCTATGAAAATAACAAAGAAAACTATCGAAAAGCAAAATTATTCTCGCCATTTTTCACGTCGCCTTTTAATTTCACGCTCTGCCGCCTGAGGGAGTAGTCGGTATATAAAAACAGGTTACTCCTTGTAAGTAGTTCTCCAAAGGCAGACTGTCTAAAACGGGCTTTCACCGTGATTTATAGAATAGCTAGAGTAAGAAAGTTTTAATATATAGTTAGTCTGACAAAAAAAGCTCCACCTCTTTGGGTATATGCGTCTATGCGTTTGTCAGCGTGCGGTCATTATTTTGTCAGTTTTTTGGATCTATTGTTAAATTGTTAGAAGATTATGGAGTGTTTTCCATAAAAAGGGTGTTTTTTCTTTATCGAATATGATTTCCATGCAAGGGTTTGGATATGTTAAAACGTACTCTTGAATTCTCAAACAATTCGCCATTATTTAAATGAAAATTGTGCTCGGTACATTATTCTTCCTATCCGGGACCTATCTCATTCAAGTAACTATATTTTTCGTTCAATAAAATATCGTCGTAGTGATAAAATACTCTCCATATTTGTGTTACAAACGCAATTGTTCAGAAGAAACTAAAAATTTATTTAAATTTTTTTAACGCTTTATAGTATAATATACGAGCATATTTACAGATAAATATCTAAAAATAGGAGTTAGCTTTAACATTTTTATTTTGCTTTGTAAAAGAATCAGGAAACATTGAGAATATGACAGCATAGGCGATGTCAATAGATTAGATAAGTCATATTATATTTTACTCATTTTCGTAAAATCAACTACAAAAATGAAATCTATTTTCTCGTTGACGACGGTACATTATTACTAGATATTATGGCTAAAAAGTTTTACACTGGATGAAAATCTTATCTAAATTTAAATAAAACTTTAAGAGCTTTTATGAATTAAATGTTCGTTGTGAAATATTTAAGAATAAAATATTTTTTAGAATATTTTAAGTATGGTATGGGATAATTGATAATGTATTTTTGGACGACTTGTCTGAAATCAAACGCTAATATTATTTTAAGTCGGTACCTATGCATTTGCTTCGGGTCCGTTTGCATAAGGGAGAGGACTGCAGCAGACATGTTTATGTTGATTAATAACTTGTTATTCTATTAGGCGGTTAACACAAGGGGAAATGCCAGTTTACTGCAATAAGGTGCAACAAAGCTTATTTTAATTTAAATCTTAGTATTTTATTGGATTAAAATAGATATAGGATTTTTAAAATAAATGGAATAGTCTTTCGGTTAGTATTTAAATTGTGTGAGCTTAAAGTTTTTTTTTAAGTTTATATACTTTTTATATATATTATTATGTTTAAAACAAAAAGACGATATTAAGTTTTTTTTAAAGATATTGAGGCCATGGTCAGCGTTTTCGGCTTTGGTTCAATTACTCACGGAATCGAGTTTCACTACGGGGAGCTTCATACATCATGTATGTATTATTTATTCAAAAGTATGGATATTATCGAAAACAAAGGGTCGTGCGGAAGATTAGATTACTAGTAATATATTTTATTATATTTGTAGAAATCCGTTCTTTATTGAAAGAAAAAATGTTGAGCAACAGGTTAACGCAAATCTCTCCACTAAAACGGCTGCCGTTGAGATATGCTCCATTAGTATAATAGTATATATCAGCGATCTGCAACCTTTTTGGACTCACGGACCACCAAATGGACTTTTGTGTTAAATACTATATATTTAAATAAAAGTGTAAGTTACATTTTAAACCATTTGTGTTGAAGTCTGCATTGCTTATTTATCGATATTACAGCGTATTGCTTCGGGGATTCCTCACATTCTTTTAAATATATTTTTTTAACAAGTAGTCAGATTTCTCTGCGCACCACCAGTTGCCGACCGCTGGTATATATGATCAGCAAGAATATAAAAATTACTAGGAAACGTGTCAAAATACATGACGACAATAATTTTAATATTCACTAATAATTTCAAATTACGTAGTAATAATAAAACAATCATAAACCGGTTGTCATGAAAAAAGTGGAATGCTATGTTTTTCAGGCACACTTAAAGTTATTTAACACAACTATTTTAGGACCCTACTAATAAATAAATCAATGTTCACCACAATATCGATATTCATTTGCGTTCAAGAAAAACTGAATTCTGAAAGATTTATCACCCTTAGGTTTAAATACACAGCATATTAAGGGATAATTATTCAAATTTTTTAAAAATATTAATACTTACATTGATATTTTCAATTATTTTAATACTTTTTGATTATTTATGTTGTATAACATACAACATAATCAAAAAGTTTTTATACGTAAGTTATAAATATTAAAAAATAAGCCCGCACTACATAACATCATATTGGAACTCATGAAGCATGAAATA
This sequence comes from Himalopsyche japonica, assembly GCA_028555115.1. Lineage (NCBI taxonomy): Eukaryota > Metazoa > Arthropoda > Insecta > Trichoptera > Rhyacophilidae > Himalopsyche > Himalopsyche japonica. The sequence goes on from JAHFWJ010000461.1 coordinate 1,868,978, forward strand.
GTTTTGGTGTTATGTTATTTACAGTAAATCTAAAAATAGCTGACATTTTAAACATACATAACAAAATACCCATTTGAAAATATAATAAATTACGGAAATGAGTATATTTATTTTCTACACATTAAGGAGAGTTGACTCTTATGTTTGAAACCTGCTTTTATAAATTCGAAGTATTTCCCATAGTCGTAACTATAATATATAGGCGGCGCCTTCAAAAGGATTGTGAGTATTGTGACCCATGTTTTTGCTTTTACGTTAGGTTATTTATTAATGTAGCAGCACATGAGAGTAATTTTACGAGCTATCAATTATATGCGTGTATCTACATTCCGCAATTTAGTTCAGGCTTTGGTGATTTATGTTTGCAGATCAGGTCACACGTACATTTTAGTAATCAACACACCGATTTAGTTAATTAACTTTTCGACACATTATAATATATAGTCGCACACAGAATAACTATAATGATGGAATGAGAAAGATTTTACCGTAGTTGGTAATATATTTCTACAACGCCGAAATATACCGTTTTTATGACGTGGTATATTTTTTCAGAATTATTACCTTATAAAAAATTTTATTTTTGTATAAACGCGTAGGGGAGAGAAACTTCCTTTCATAAAAATACATTTTCATTATGAATTAGATATAAAAATACAAATGATATATTTAAGCTTAAACATCTTTGGTTCTATAATACGGTTTTTTTTATAATTCACACTTTAATATAAATAAAAAACCGTTTTAATGTTGATAAGAAAGTCCATAAAATAAGAAGGTTCTGAATTCAAAAACAATGAAAAAAAAGAGCAGGACAGTTTCTGACAATCGTGTAGTAATATATAAATAATATCTATAATTAAACTTCCATATACAATGTCTCTATTTGCCAATTATAGAGAGGCCATTAAATTATTAAAATACAATTTAAGTGGATATCTACACTTAAATTATAATTTTGTACGAGCTCAGCAATACTGATATTAATAACGATTTCATGTTCTCATTACTAGTGATATTAGTCAAAGAAATATGCTAAATAGATAAAATAATAATTTTAAACTCAGAAATGTCGTAAGTATAAGGACAGATAATATTATAACAACAAACGCTTATGACGTTGTAGAAGTGTTGGTACTGAAAGCTCTCTATTCGGCGTAGGCAGGGAAGCGTAGCACTTGAAATTTCATATCTACGCCGGAGTTCGGTGATTTAATGTAATTAGAAAGATAGCGGTCGTTACGTAGCGCGGGTCAGGTAAGGGGTATCCTTAGATAACTAATGTTGGCTATTTACACAACTCTATAGTAAATATTATCACACTGTTGTAACAAAAGGCGGTGCTGCCGTAAACAGAAATGAGCGAGGAGAAGTAATTAGGTATCAGGGTACCTTTAACTATGTATATAACAATACATAAGCTCCGAACGATTTTGAAATTTTATCAAAATTAGCATAGTGAGTAGAAGCGAAAGAGTAGCTTGAAAATGATTGCCTATTTGCCTATTTTGACGAGGGTGAAACAAAACACAAAGAATTATATAGGTTTATATTTACTTATTCGATGTTCTTTAACAAATACATATAAAAAAAAATACAATTCTCTTCTATAAGAAATCATGATCATGGAATAAAACAACTCACACAGTATGTGAATACCTATTCAACTTATCGTTAATATTTTAGACAAATTATTTCATATTTATAATAAAAATAATTGATTTTAAAAAGTCAAAAGTTTCTAAATATGATTAGGTGTTGCACTGCAAGAACTCATATATAAATGTATTAAAAAAATATTCTTTTCATAAGTAGTCAGGCATATAATATATAATTAGCATCTGTCAAAAAATTACTGTGGATTCATTTTTAATTAAATATTAATCTTTTCAAGCGCCTGAAACAAGGCCGATGTGACCATTTTCAATATTCATAAATTATCAATAGGAGATTCCAAATAGATTACGTTAACACAACTCAATAGAACGAAAGTTGAAAGAGCGACTGCAATATTTATGTAAAAAAAAAAATAAAAAAAAAATGGAACAAACATTTTAATATGAATAAGTGCATATAATTATTCAATATTAGCAATAAAAATAAATTAATTGAAAATATATTCACGAAAAAAAAATGGCTTTCGGCGATTATGCGAAGAAGAAAGATGATTTCTAACAGCTCGGCAACTTTTGTTTTTTTGGCAATAGTGTGACCATGCTTTACAAAATGTGCTTTATTAAATATTTAACATTCAATTAAATTGATAATTTGTTATTATTTCATAAAAAGTTTTAATTTCGATTAGGCAATTTTTGTAACATATCAAAGCAATCACCTATTTTTTTTATTTATGGTAGTTTATAATTGGAATTGGGGAACCAGTCAAAAAAGTATGGCTGCCACTGCAGTAATATAACACAAGATGTAAAGCTCATGTAACAGAGGTAATATGATGCCTGTGTTTATTCGGATCTTTGATAACAAGCCCAGCCTTTACTGAGATGTAGATGGGAATAGCTTTTATACTATGAATGGATTTAAGAGCAGATAATTTGTATAATAGCCAAAATTGTATAACTAATTTTTTAAATATAATTTATTGTACGTGATAAACTATAATAATGTCAAATATAAGTTAGATGTAATTGTAGTCATTATTTTACTAATACAAATCTCCTACAAAAGAATACAGAGCTGCACGAGACTTGAGAAGTGCGTTTAACATATTTGGCTTTAATTGAAATTTATCAAGTGAATAGTCCCCAAAAAAATGATGTACGTATCGTATATATTGATAATTAAAAATTAAAACTAACCACCCTAAAACTTCACAAATCTAAGGTTATAGAACCGCCCTTCACTTAAATGGGCGGGAAATAATAAAACTTCCGAATCCGACGCACTTAGCAGTCGCGAATTACATTGTCTCGTTTGCTTACGTTTACTGCATAATGATTACGAGCGAGATGTAAACATTCACTTCAGTCAACCACTAAAGCAGTCAACTTTACTGCATCCGATATTAACGCCATCTACTGACACGGAATCGAAGTTTTGGAAGCCATAACATTTTTCCCATTGGCCATATAAATTTTAAGATTCATAAAGGAGTACCTAAATTTATCTTTTCACATTCTAGTGAATTGGTGTGAAAGGCTAGGGGACGTGAGTCAATTCTCTTTCATAGCTTTATATTTTATGTTTTCTTTCATTCACCATTATGACGTGCGATAGAGTAAGCAAACCGGACCAAAACATAAAATTTTTAAGCAGTTTAACATGACAATAAAAATTATACAATACTTAAATCGCATTTGGTATTAAGACATAAACACAAATTCGTTTAAATTTTACGCCGATAATGCTAAATAAATATAAATTTATTATTTTACTCAATCAAATCGGATAAATTGTGAAGATTTTTATAATCTTCCCAAAATGACACTGTTGATAATAAGCGATTTTTTTTATCACAATACATATGCGTTTGCTAGAAAATTATCCACTGTTTATTCGTCTTTTTTTAATAAATTCAGTTTTTTTTTTGATTATTTGTAAATTATTAGTCGACGAAAATGTACTGCCGTTGAAGGTGTGTACGGAAAATTTGTTTTACGATATAAGAAAAAAATCAAAATATTTACGAAAAAAAATATAAAATTATTTATCTACGTAAAAATGTACACCCAGTCCTTTTTTTACGCGATACATTGGTTCCAGAAAAAGGCGCGTAAAAAAAATCGCGTAAAAAAAATGATTTCACGCAACTGCATTATATTTCTTTACACACCCTAAAACATAAATTCGCATAATATCCGATACACTTGTTAACATTTGGCAATTGTATGTGTATTTAAAAAATGGAATGCCTTACAAAATAAAGTTAAAATACACGTTTTTTTATTTAAAAAAATAATGAAACGTACATGCCTAGCATCATATATAAATGTCTTCTTTAAAACAAATTTTCCGAAAAATTACGTAAAACGAGTGAAGCGCGTAAAAAAATGTAGCGGTGCCGTCCAAAAAAATCGCGTATAATCGAACTCGCGTAAAAAAAATTGCGTAAAAAAACTGGGTGTACATTAAAAAAATTTACTATGCATATACGTTCAAGTGATTGTACATTTAAAGAAAAATTATATTTTTACATGCGTTTCAGTGAAATCACATCTTCATAAAATTTTTATATAGTATACTTCTACGCCTGACAATATATTTTATCAGTTACTTTCCTGTGATTTTATAGTATTGAAGACATTCATTGAAACTATATACCTCTTATACCTCTATCTCTACCGTTGATTTGGACTGCTTGTCCTGCCAAAATTTTTCGTTTCGTCTCTTTTATTTGAGGAAATATCGTCAACGACTATGACGAGATTACAAAACAATTACTTCGGAGTAGGACAAGAATTAACAAATGATCATGTAAATTATAAAATAAATGAAATTTAATTATCTGCAATCAAAATTTTAACGACCTCTTAAAAATTAATAGCTACTCATCTATAGTCAAATATACAGCATAAATTTTAGCAAAATTTTTGATTGCATATAAGTGAGTAGTATTTCATTTTAAGAGACTATTAACATATTAATTGTAAATTATTACATTTAATTTAATTATAATTTGTATGCTTATCTGAAGATTCATGTCACAATCTTCCTACCAATTAATAATCAAAATTACACATAAATATTACATATTTATTTGATTACAGATAAGCAGTTATTTATTTATAGAGGTTAAGATATTGATTGTAAATTATGTATTTTTTATTATCTGTCAATTCAACGTATAATCTATGTTTTGAATCCTTCATTAAAGCAATGCAGTCAAAAACGTTTTTAAATTAATCCTGCATACTGCCAGTCTCTTACATCAACCTGATATATTCGGCAATGATACAGAACGATGGGATGACTCGTCATGAACCGGTTGTGAGGTCTAGAATCTACGTAATGGCCATATCTGAGTGAATATGAAATAGAGGGCGAAAAAATGTAAAATTTTGTATATATACTAATAATTAATAAACGTTTATAAAAATTGGTCTGACTTAATACATTATTCAAAAAAAAATCGTTCTCTGAATAAATCGGCTATACAATTATATAAAAAAAATATTTTGTCAATATTCGTACTACGCAATTTAAATTCCATTGATTATATTCCTCCTTTGGGAATGTGAAACCCTTAATCAGTTTAAAAAAAAGAAAAGAAAATTTTATTTCGTCCCCTCTAATCTTATATGCACCCATGCGTAATATAAAGGCATGTAAATAAACATAATTTTTTTACATGCGTCCAAATATGTTTATGTTCCTGAAATGACTATATGTTATTGGTGAGTGAATGCTTATGTTGAACAAATAAAAACGATTTGAAACTCAACCTCGGCGTATAATAAACTGTTCACGGGAAAAGTAAGGCATGTCAGTATTCACCGAAGTATTTGTATAATATATCAACATAAATTTAGGGAAAACATTACCTAACGAAAATGATAAAAACTTTTTTATAAACAATTTCTCCTCCTAAGCTAAACAAACAAATTCTTACATTATTTTTATTTCACTTCTTATATAAGATACCGAATTTTTGCTTATATCATCAGTAAACGGTTAGCTTAGAGTCCAGTTTAATTAAACCTTAACACGGTGAAAGAATAGCAATGTATTTTAGTTCTACAAAATTTATAAGATATATAGTTGATAGCTATTTCGGCCCACGCCTTCATCAGAGCTATTCAAATCATCAAACCATCCATCAAACCAATATTGAAATCAATAAATCATAACTACAATTAAAGAAAATCACATTATTGATTGAATTTGCATTTTTTGGTAGAACTCCATTATAATACAAAATTAAAGAAAATCAAGCTTAGAAAGTATTTTTGCAATATTGTCTATCACTCTTAGGGGCGACTAGACAAAATTTTCTGAAGAAATATTGAATTGAAAATATAATTTATTATCATCCCACATGAAACTGTAATTTTTATTTTAATCATTCAGGCAAATATACTTTTATATAGTTATATCAGAATTATGAATTGTGCAACTATATACTTATTAGAAGAGGAATATGTTCCATATACAACCGTGCAAAAGAGATTAAACACCTATACAAACAGTTATTGATTGTTCATAAAAATATTTCTTCAAGTTGCAAAAGATTTAACTTTACATACAAGTGTATTTTCATTTTTTAAGCCGTGTTTTAATAAGGACTTTTTTTGAACCATAACACGCAAAAAGAGGATCGGTTGAAGTTACCATGTTGGATTCGCGGCTTCATCACAACTAATATATTTTTTTAAATTTCCCCTATAAACATTTTTAAAAAAAGTTGACTTGGCGAATTTTATCCATTTGTTATAAATGAGTATTGTGCCAGGCAAAAATGTTGTTCAGAGTAGGTCAATAAATTACTGAGATTGACATTTAAATGGGAATAAATATGGATTTATTATGCATTGAAATCCGCTAAGGAAAACAAACAAAGGCATCTATGGTACAGTCTATGATAGAAATAATTGTCTTCTATTTTGTTCACATGAATATAATAAATACTATTACAAAACTTCAACTTTTAAAATTATTACATTCGGTACAAATGAATAAATTGAGCTGGAAATTAATTATGAAATTTAATTGACAGAGAACTAAAGAAAAGGTAAAAATGACTCAATATTCTTCAATTCGCAAGATGAATATGGTTTTACTGTCAGCAATTTATTCAAGATAAGTTCCATTGCGTCAATGTCATAATTTAATTCAAACATTAGATATCTCCATACATAAAAAAACGTAACATTTTTATGTATTTTTAATAATCCTATTTAGTTATTTGATACGTGATAATATTTATGAAAAGCATTTTTTTATCCAAGACTCTGGATTCGGGTTTTAGAGAAAGTGTAAATAATATTAATATGCACTTTTAATTTATTGATTGAATTGGCATTTACTTGGTAGAGCTCCATTATAACAAGGTTAAAAAATAGCAAGATCAATTATATCAGACCGGGTTCGCTTTGAAAAGTTGATAATTGTCACGATGAACGAAACCGGTTCTAATCATAAAATATATTTTGGAAATAGTAATAAAAAATGTGTTTTTATTGTTTAAAATATGAATATTAATGAGTACCCACTTTGTCCTCTTTTTTGTTAAAAAAATCTTAAGTATGTATAACTGTATGTATGTATAATATAAAAAATATATGTTAACAGTCACGATGTGATAAACTAAAGCGGGTAAGATGACAGGTATAGCTGAAAAATTTTCCTATTATAATACATAATATCCTGATTTTTTCTTTCGCAATTTATCTACAAATAGTCAGTGGTGTTTCCAAAAATCATTAAACATAAAATGCACTTGAAAAATGAAAAACAGTTTCATGTCGCAGAGACCGTTCGCGAAATTGATACTAAAGACGGAATGATTTATTTCAATCTTCTTTCATGAAGATTACCATTTCGAATCACATCTGCATTATATTACTTACATATTGTAAAATAAAATGAAAAATGCTAATGATTATTCTGTGTTGTCTATATTACTTGAGACATTGTGAATTTATTCTCAAATGCACTTTTAATTATCAGACTTCTCCGATAAAGACTAAATAAAGACCAAAACCGAATACACAATAATCATTGATCAAAAGAACATAAAAATATGTACTAATTTAAGCCGGTGTCATATAAAAAATATTGTGTCTTGTTACTATCGGCATAAGCCGTGTCGCAAAAATGCGGTTAGGAAATCAGAGTGCTAAGGTCTTAAGTGTTCGCTAAATGCCCTCTTAACGACTATTTTATTGGACCACAAAGCTTTAACTAGCAGTTTCGCCCACTGTTATATAAATCTTCGGCGAGATGTCACGATCCGTCTTTAAGCTTCGAACATATTTCGTTTTGGCAATAAATTCCGCGATTTCGATTAACTGCTGTTTTGCGAATAGTTTTCAACAGGCAGCGAAACGTCTACCCGGTCTACCGATTTAATAACGGTTGGACACGCGAAATACAGAATTGGTAATGACTAATTTTTACTATCGATGCATGAATATTTCAAAGATTATTTGTGTTGGTATGCTTATGTATAGATACATTTTTTGACCGTACGAATCCCACGATGTTATAATATAATCACGAGAATTTTCATCTTGTTTGATAGTAATGAATTTGTAAAACTCTCAGTTAATATTATTTTTTTAAGAGAACGTTGCACTATTACTTGTCGATAAGCATATCATTCATTTATAATTTGTATTTTTTTTTATTTTTCAGTACAGAGTTATTATTAATTTCCAATTAACACTGGTCGAATATATTTTTCGTTAATCGAATAATGTGGAATTAATACAAAAGCTAAGTGTTCAATGTTGTTAAATATTTGTATATAGGAATACATTCAACCATCAAGAACTGTAATAAATGGATGCAGTGAAAATTCATGCAAAATAAAAAAAACATGTATTTGGGCATTGAGGATGCTTATGTTGTAAACTCAGAAAATATAGTTTGGTGCGCAAATGAAACGAAAATGTAGGCACTGACCGCGATAAACTGCAAGTATTGATATGAAAAAAGAAAACATATTCTCTAAAACGGAAAACATAAAATTTTCCATTATCTGTTAATTAAGTAACTTATGAAAGTCCAACGTCTGAACTTCACGATTTCCACTCATTCCTACCACAAATATTTTACAGGTTGCCACTGTCCAGGAGCACAGCAATGATATCAGTATCAGTGAAATGAGAGTTTTATAATATATGTGGAAAATGTCCTACGCGCAAATCGTCAATTCACTCGTTCAATTTATCAAATTAAGGACCGAATGGCCAACCAAGAAATTAACTAATTTATTGGACAGATTAATGATATAAAAGACTTTTGAAATAAATTGTACATGGTTGCCTTATTCACAGAAAATGCAAAATTAATTCAATTATGGCTTTAACATTGCTATTGATAATGAATTCACGCTGCCATTAGTGTTAAACCAAATGCTTCAAATATTTATGTGGACTTCCGTCAGAAGATGTGTCCACTTAAGTTGGTAGCCTAAATAACTCAAAAAAATTCCCATGCTACATTGAACCTATTTTGTTATCGATTCTCAAACATCTAGCAAGTGGAGGCCTCACATAAAACATAGGTGACCAATTGAGTTTGTAAGCAATCACTTATCGGACCCTCAAGTTGAAAATTTTATAAAAGACACTTGTTAGAAAATGAAAGACAATCGAACGATTTATGGGTCTATAATTCTTATTAACGATCCCTTTCGGCTTCATCCTGAAAATATGTATGTGGAACTACGAAGAACGACCGATGTTCAATTATTTTTCTTTCGTATCACAGAAAACGATGTATAAAAATATATCGGTTACACAAATTTTTGTTTATATAAAATAGCATTTCTTTCAACTTTCATCTTAAAGACTTTCCTATTTGCATTTTTTCCCTCCATTAGACAATATATATTCAATACCAATCAATAATAATGAAATTGACAATGTGTATACTAAAAAAGTAGACAATGATGATTGATTAAATACAAGTTGACAGATTTAAAAAAAAATTAAATTAATTCGGAAAACGGGCGCTACGATTTCATCGATGATTTAGCAGATGGATCTTTAAATTAAGATATTACTAATTGAATTAGACATCTTTCCTATATCAATTAATAAATAATAACTATTTTTATTATCTACCTAATAAAACAAGACGCAAAATCTGTCATTCTCCCAGACCGAGAACAATAGATACGTAGCATTTGGACATATATCTTTGACAACCATTTCTTGGATAATTGTATTATTTTGAGTGTTGAGTGAGATAAGGTAAATAGTAATATTATCAACGTTCAACTTCCAACTGGAAATATTTGCAAAATAGCTTCAATGCCCAAATGATCGAAGGTAAACGCAAAAGAATGTAAAAGCAATTTCTTGTAAGTGCGATATCAGCGTTCAGAAAGTCAATACAACTACGGCGAAGCCGGATGGTACCTCCTACCTATACTATTTAAATAAAACAATCTTTATCAAGATTACATGTTTATTGTATTCGTATCATATAATTTTGTATCAACCCGAGGAAAACGGTCATTAAATATTAATTGATTATACTCGTAGCGTAGCACGTGTTTATTTTTCTGTAGGATTCTGTGTACTGAAAAATAAAGATTCCTTTCGAGCGATCTATCTATCGCTCATGCTTATCGATTACATGTACATATTGAAGATGTGACAGCCAAGAGGAAATTCGTTGTCAATTTGGCCCATTAAATACTATGCGTGATGCAAGCTTTTTTCATCGTTCGGTGGTCGAGTTTTACGATGCACTTAAACAATTTATGTCACCTGTTACTGCAAATAAAAATTATATTATAATAATATATTCTAGGCGGCGCATAGATTTAACGATTTGTTTTTATACGTTTCTTCATTATACTGATATCTGCTACTCGATCAATCGGCAATTTGCACCCATCGTGTACTGAATGAAATGAAGGCGTTAATGCGGTAATGACGCGATGTATTTTTTAATTTTCGATTATCGTGAAAATCACAGAAAGTGATTTATAACAAATAAAAAGTGAATTTATTTATTACTTTTTTGAATTTGAACAACAAAAAATCTTTATTTCAGTAAATTTTAATTATAACCTTTTCCACCTTGGAAATGTATAATGAAATACACTTACTATGTAGGAACATTTACAGAATCTTATATTCATATATTTTTTTTTATTATAACTGAGTGGTGAACTATGGATTTAGTAGGTGTCAAAATTACAATTGGCAAAAATTTTCGCACAATTTTTTCTTAGTAATGGGTTTTTAATTAAAATTTTCGTCATCTGTATAACTCAAATTTAAATTTAAATTTCAAATGCGTTGCGAAAATTTGTACTTATAATATATTTAACAAAAAAAAATGTATTTCATATAGAGTAAGAATGAACGTTTATTGCAGTTATAAATACTTACGAATAAAATAGTTTTGAAGATCAATATATGTATAAGAGGTACAAAGTGCATCTTGGGGTAATGGGTTATACGCCACCATTAAAACTCTTTACGACGAAACTTAAAGTTTCGAAATTGTACATAGTGACTGCGACCAATTATTAAGTGGTTTCTTCTTAAAATCGCAATTTAATGCACAAAACTCATTAATCAACGATCGGTTCAAAGAATTCAATATATCACGGTGAAAAAACCGAGCTCTACGGAAAACGGAGTTCTACCAAGTGAATGCCAATTCAATCAATAAATTCAATATATATTAATATATATTTAAAATTTTCTTCGTGATTATATAATATACACACTTTAATAGGATATTAGCATTTACAAAGGTATAAAATCAATATTTAGAATGAACAACTTAATGCCTAAATTATTGATTGCGAATCAATAATTGTTTATCAACAAATATACTAGCGACATCTTTAACATAAAAAAAAAAATATATTAATTACATGTTCAATGATTATTTTGGAAAACCTAATTTACAAAAATTATATATGAGATACGTCAATGTTACAATACTAGATATATTACAGTTAAATCAATTTGTTTTTCTTATAGATAATTGATTAATCTATCGGTGTAAATAAATAAATATGATGACTGTAATCTAAACAGTATTTAAAATTTTATTAATAATTATACACTGTTAATTACTTGTGATTTTATTTAGCAACAATTGGTTATATTGTGAGATATTCAATTGATATAAGGTAATGTATCAATGCGTTTGATACAATATTGTCGAATTATCAATTATGCGGATTCTGTATTAGAACAAGGGCTATTTGTTTTTTTATAATTATATTTTACTTATCAAAATCTCGACTGTCTATCGCAGACATTTAAAATTAATTATATTAACGTAACGTTCCGTCTCTATTTTTCTTTATCCTTGTATTATTTGGTGTAAAAATTATTTTATAGCTTGGTATTCGATCATCGCCATATACCCAGAAATATATCATGTATTTCATTGAAGAGCCATTAATATTTTTATTGTATATAAAAGATGAAACAGCAGTAAAAGCTGCATCTATCAAAACAAGTAATCGAAAATTTTACAGTTGGACGATATCAAAGATTTCAACCACTTGCATTAAACCAAATCTGCACTAACTTGTTGACGTGCTACGAACGTTCGGGCACAGATGGCAAGGCACGCGCGGATAAGTGAATCTGTAGAACGATGGATTCACAAACAGATTATGATGATAGTTTCACCAATTTCATACAGATGTCATTATATTTAACTGCAGTAGTTGGTTGTTTTATTATTGGAATTGTGATTTTTATTTCTAAGTAATAAAGTTACTAAATTTTATTATACACGAGGCGTATTTATGTTTGATACACAAAAGTAAAACTTAACTCATGCCTACAAATATTTATTACAAATTATAAAGTGATAAATAAGCTAACATATATATTAAATCAAGCACAAACAAACCTTATTATGTAGATATTATAATTAAAAACGATGGTTTATGAATAATCAAACTTTTTACAATGTACTCTGACATAGTTCACTGCACACGATGTTATTTGGGATGTTCAAAAACTGTATAATTAAGCACTTATCACATTTGATTAAAAATGTATGTAATATTTTTGCTCAAATATTTATATACGCTTTATTGATTCATATGTTAGGTATGTTTTTTTTAACTGAAAATAAAAATTAAAGTCAATGCGCGCACTGCCAAATGTTAACGAAAACTAAACATTGCATCTATGAAATAAGAGTAAATCCTTTGAAAAATGAAAAAGTTTCTAATTTTTATTATGCAACTGTTTTTGAGAAAACTTTCAATTTTATTGCTCTGGATGTTGTGGTGGGTAATTCACAAATTTTAGAAAGCATCACTATGAAAGGGTTGAAGATTTCTATTTTGTTTAAAGGGTTGCTTCGTCATTGGCGTAGGCATCATTCTACTGAAGTAATATTTTCATGTTTTATGTATATTGTGTTATATACAGCGATACAATTTCTGAATTATAATTATATCCAATTAACATTAGTTTTTTTGAATTGATCTTCTCCTTGAATCACTCATATTGACAGTAAAGAAGATATTTGAAATATTATAATTTATAAAATTCATATTACCTCTAGCATAATTTACGATATTGACTGTGGGTACGTGGGTGGAATTTCTAATATTAAATGAAAATTGTTGAAATGCGAAACCAAGGTCTCACGTGATAAACCATGTAAATTTGCACACAGTTCAACAGATTATATTTATTTTCCATAAATATAGTAAAATCATTATTTTAATAAAATGAGCTTTTTGAAGAAGAATAAAAGGAAATGGATTTATAAAAGAGTAGACATTCATTATCTTAATTCAGATATCAGGATTGGATAGGGCTTGTAGGAAGAAATGAAAATAAAACATATGTATAATCATATAAAAGCAGAAAAATTAATGTGAACATAATATATTATCATTTATAAAATAAATGATTTCCTTATAAAATAAATTTCAGTTTACTGCTTCGATATTTTTTATAATGGAACTGATTTTCTATAATATGATGACTTTATACGAAAAATTGTCAGTTAACAAATTCGAAAGTGATCGAACCAGAAATATTTTTATTTTGGTTACTTGAAGAAGGATCCGTGAGTGTAGTGTATTGATTAATATCAACAGTTCTTAAATGTCGTCCAATATGCACGACACTGCAAGAATCCTTTATGTCCTTGTCAATAATTATTATTGCTTCTTTGAAGGAATATTGAGCAACAACTTTCACATTTTATGATAGGCCTATAAAATGACGCAAACGGTTCATTTTGACAGTAAACAATAAAATAAAGGATAATATTCCTGGATCAATTGTATGAAATTTTACGTAAGGGGTAAAAAACTTATTGTCCTGGGGAGTCTTGTTTACAAGGTTTTTGAAATGCCAACGATATTTACAGTTATTTTTCATAATACATAGTTAGATTTGTGATAACTCAGTAATTCTTACGACATATTTTATATTCATTTGAATAATATTTATTTGATTTTTGAACCTCTTCAATAAACATATTTTTTATAAATTAGTTAAATGATAATATTTTCGCTATTGGTTTCTAATTGTTATGTCTTTAGCGGTTTAATTCTCAAATAATACTATTGATAGATATGCTATGTAAAATATAAAATTTATAATACAATTCAGATCTGCAAAATCGTCCTACCAACTATCGACGTCTACTGCATTTTTTAAAAATCAAATCATGAACCAATTATTACCACGTACAAAGGAAGTTGTGATTTAAAAAAAAAACAGTGAAATGATTCATTTAAATAATACGTTAAAAGCATTTCTAAGATTAAAAATTCTAACCATCGAATGTTTGGTGAGACTGAATCACAATTCTGTGAAATTGCAAAAGCATCAGTTTTTGATTTAATTCAATAAATCAGTCTGGTATCCTAAAGTTTCTATTTATAATACCTACACCAAGATAAAATCGTGTTTTGAATGTTTACATATTCCTATGTGCCTACTCAAGAATTAATTCTTTTTTTTGTGTGGGAATTAAGATGAACTTTGTTGGCTACATTTAAATTTTATATGCCAAGGTAATTAAAACATTCGAAATCGACTCTTCTAAATCAAGTCTGCCTAATATCGTCTACACCAGATTCTTTTATCAAAGAATTCTTTCGGGATATGACGATGGACAAAGGGTGATATTTGTATACTTCAGTTTGCGTAACTTTAAGTAAAATAAATATTTAGATTTGTTCTGTTATCGTTGAAACATATTGGAGATTCGAGAATTGAAGCACAAGACTTAGTTATAGCGAACAGGATTTGATTAATAAAAGTTTTGATTTTGTCATAAAATGAACTTTTAAAATAATTGTATTTATTCTTAAATAATTAATCGCAAAATTTATATTTGAAGTCTTTTTGCTAGCCATTGGAGGATTATTCTTATTGTCATTATTTTTGCAATATAGTAAAATGAATGAAAAATCTCTTCCATTCCCAAAATCAAGCATTCGTGAAAGTAAATATATTTTACTATATATGTATATTCAGCTTGCTTTACATACTCACGTTAAAATACGTAGATATAGCATTATAGTGTGATTCATCAATTGATATTCCTCTATATTGTTTTCCATGCGGAAAAATTGGTGGTAGTGTATCAAATTTCGTTTTTTTTTATTGTTAGAGGCCTTGTTTTGCTGTATAAAATAAATTGTAATACAGCGATAACCTCACGGAGATTTCTGTTTATTGAAAACAGCATCCCGCCGTAGATTTAATAATAAATTAACCAATATAGCTGGATGTTTTTTAACTCCACAGCCAATTAAAGACAATATAATACGGCCAATTAAAGACGAGGCAAAATGTTTATTTTATTGGTTGGGTTATGTGATGGGCATATAACTTTGACGGCAGATTGGGTGCGGGTATGTCCTCTCTTGCTCTTTGCTCACATTTCAAGTAATACTGCTTTCTGTTGAATCGAAGTATCTTGTGATATGAATTCAATATACATACTTAGAATGGGGCGTAAGAAGTAAGCTTTACATGAAATAACTAATCATAAGATAAACGGTTTTTAAATTTACAATTGTCATTGATAAACATTTGATTATAGAAGCTAATTTACGGTTAGTACGTCAAATAATATAATTCCGGAAAAATGTCTCCAAATTTCGAATACATACATACATGTCTTCCTTGAATTGTAGAATAGTTAACTCTGTGTGGTGATTTTTTATTTTCATTAGTTGTAACACAATAAACGGTTTTTATTTATGGTATGATTTCACTTCTATGTGCCATAAATATTAATGAAAAATGTTCGCAGATATATTTATTATGGTTGTAGTGTACATAGAAGATACAGATATATGATATTTTAAGCATATAACTCAAAAGAATCGATTTCAAATAAATAAGCTATTTTTTTCCTAAACACCTAACTTAACAAACAAAGATCGTTTCTTTGTATTATCAATTGAAATCAATTTGATAAATTCACATTTTAAAAAAGAGTAACACTAAATCATTACGATATTAAGTATTGTATTTCAGCGAATAAAAACTTAGAAAGTAACGTATTTTTTTAGGTTTGACGTCGATGATTATGATTTATGTATCTTAAAGAAAGGTGAAATTGGAAATCGGTGTAATTAGATTTTGGACCTTATCCCCGAAAGCATATTCCCCTGATCATCGTCGTGGCAAGTTCACATCACAATCAGCTCGTTAAGAGGTTTTAATGGGAGTGTGTAAGTTTGATTCGCCTTAATGGCACCATTAAATGAGTCAATTTATACGGCACTGAGCTACCGCATCTATATGTGGACTCAAAGTATGTTGATACCCATTAATAGGCACTTTCAATAGATTCGAGATAGAAAATCAGTTCGATGGTCGTAAAACATGTTACAGTTTTTAATTGTATCTAATCAGCATTTAAATTCTTAATTGGATATTAAAATTCAATAAGCCTTGAGTTAGCTATAAAAATAAGCGGCTTTTCAACAGTGTTATTATTTACTCACATAATTATCATCGACTATCTAGAAATATTAAGGTTATAAAATCAATTTTTGGTTGATGCCGAGTCCTCTTCGTAATAATTTAATCAAGGACCGATGGGTGGCTAAACGTAAACATATAGATATATATATTTATATTGATAAATAAAATTATTAACTAATCTATTTGCACATATTTAAACCTATTGATTGAATTGGCATTCACTTGGTAGAACTCCATTATAACACGGTGAAAAAATAGCAATGTATTTTAGTTCTACAAAATTATTTTTAAAAAATATAGTTGATAGTTATTTCGGCTCACGCCATCGTCAGAACTATCATATATAGTTATCACGCATCGTCATAACTATTCAGTTCTGACGATGCGTGAGCCGAAATAGCTATCAACTATATTTGTTTAAATAATTTTGTAGAACTAAAATACATTGCTATTTTTTCACCGTGATATTTAAACCTTTTTATTCTTAATGGATTTTTCAGTCGGAATATCAAAATGCTTTATTTGATCAATATTAACACGATGTCTTTGTGTCAAGTAAGTGTAATTTTTTAAGGTCGACATTTTCATTCATTTTGTATAATGTTATTTAAAATGCATGTTCCAGCTTTTAATATTTAAAGTAAACCTTAATTATGGAGTACACTTGATGATTTTTTTTAATTAACTCATGTAGGTAACTTAAACTAACTCAAAGAAGGTATTTTACATTCAGATCTTAATAATCAATATGATTTGTTAGAATTGAAATAAATACGTGTTAATTTAAAACTCGATAAAGTTTCAAATAATAGTAGACATATTACCTACGTACCTACCATGAATTCATGATTTTTTTCGAAATATAATGGGGAAATATTCCAAAAACGGCTTAGCTCTGCTTCCTCCTAAATAGACCCACCGCTAACGGTGTCGTAACTCAATTTTGAAAATCATTAGCAGCAATTCAGAAAATAAAACGTAAAAAAACCCTTGAGCCGTCGGCAATATTTTTCGCTTAATCCTCGATCATGGGCCACCTTGAGAGCAAAGCTTTGCAGATATGAGGCGATAAGAATTCATCTTACATCTTCCACTTAACATAAATCGTCAAGTTGAGCTTGGAGAAAATAGGGACTATTCACACTACGCTAAAACTAAAGCCGATGATATAATAATATTCATGATCTCTCGATTTCTTGATTTCAAATATGCTTTCATTTTTCATCTCTATTATCATAGCTTACATTTTTTGTTGCTTCTTACAGCCACTCATTCGATTTAAGCTACTAATGTAATACTATAACACTTTAAAAAACGCTTAAATGTATACTACAAAATAATGTGTGTGTTTAACAAAAGCACAATCTAATTAGAATAAATAGATGACACAACAAAAAGTGTTGCACATTTAGAATATTTGTTATATTCCTACAAATAAAATTGTGCGACATTTATAAATATGTTTATATTAAATCTCTTAATCGGTTGAAAATCATCGTCACTTAATTAGTAAGTAATTGCTGATCATAATACTAAGATTCTGTAGAAAACTTATATTACTATGTGATTTTGTAGAGACATGCTCTCACTTATATACATCATTTATTGCATGCAAATTTATTATAGAGCAGTTATAAGCGTAAATTAATACAATATTTGCGAGATATGTAAAAATTTTCTTAATCAATCAGAAAAGGCGAATTGACGTATTGATTAACTTATTTATTGAAAGTGGACCGTAAACATTTTTTATAAATTATTATTCGTAAATTCATATGTATGTAATATTATATTAAAATTACTTTTTTTTATTGTAAAACATTCCAAAAGACAATATTTTTTTACAAGTTTGTGTAAACATTCCTTTAGTAGAACACTTTTCCCGGTGTGTTTTCAGTTTTTGGCTGAGGTAGGAATCGGGGGGAAGGTGTGCGTTACCATGCCAACAAACGATTCACACCCCGTTAGAGGGGCAAGGGGTGAGAAAATAACACCTCCTTCACCCGCGGGGACTACCCCTGGAGGCGGAGGCTTGAAGGGGCGGAGCGACGTAGACACAAGACTGATTGTTTAGGATGCCAGCTAGCAAACGGTGCGGACGTCTCGGCGCATAGAATTTTTATGATTTTTGACACGTGTGTGTGAAATTTTACTAATTTCCTTTAAACTTCTCTATTAAGAAGGTGTAAATACTTCACTCATAGTAGTGGTTTTTTCGTCAGGTGAAGATTTATTTCTCAATCTTTATCATTTTAAAAATATATCGTACGACAGTTTGCTCTAAATTTGAATGGAGAAAATGTTGTCTTTTTGGTAGAATTTGATTGGAAAAATAAGAATGTTATTTTATTTAATTCTATGTCGTCAACCGTACAAAGAAAAAAAAATAAAAAAGACAGATAACAATGTTATTTCGATAGGCAATGGATTTTTTTTATCCCACGAAACCCAAGGGATGGAAAACATAAAAATATATATAAAACCATTTGTGCTGTTCTATTTATAATCATACTAAGGACATATTAAGGACATCAGTTATTTACTGCTTATTATTTTGGATTAGGATTATAAGCACATTGGGAATGTTAATATTCTTTAGTAACTAATTAAACAAATATTTAAAAAAAAAAATTGATTATATTTTCTTCATATTGGAATACAATTAAGAAATTGTTGGAAATTATGGAAGAGTGAACAAAAATAATAATAAAATAAGTGTCATTGAAAATGGGATATTTAAAAACATATTAAACGAACTTACCAAATGAATGTTAATTAGTATAACAAATAATCTTCTTAGCCGGTATTTATGTGTTTTAGTAAATATCATCTAAAGATCAATTGAACTGAAATTCAAAATGCAGAATTTGATTGTTCTGGTATTGAAATTTGAGAAAAAGTTAAAAAGAAAAATCGGTTGTACATTCTA
Organism: Himalopsyche japonica; assembly: GCA_028555115.1. Lineage (NCBI taxonomy): Eukaryota > Metazoa > Arthropoda > Insecta > Trichoptera > Rhyacophilidae > Himalopsyche > Himalopsyche japonica. Next base: position 1,888,493 of record JAHFWJ010000461.1, read on the forward strand.
TAATGTAAAACCATTGGAGACCTAAATAAATTGTCATTTGACATAATCTTAAGTATTTTAATACATTTAAAATAAAATATCAACGTATATCAATTAAAAAAAAAGAATGCATTGTAATACTAAAATTAAGTATTTTGAATAAAATGTATACAGAAATATTACAAAAATACATGTGAATAACTGTGTTAACTGTGTGAAAAAAGATATCAATGACGTAGTTTGTCTTTAATGAAATCAACAAATACATTTTAAATATGGTGTACCCGTCTTCATTCTATGAAATCAAGTCATTATGAATAGCCGAATTCTCACATCTGTGCCAGGCCAGTTTGCTTAATACTTGGTCCCACATACCTTAAATCTATATTAAATTTATCACCCGTTATCTGTGAACAGCTTTTACTGCATGTTTGGTTAAAACATACAAGACACAGGACATTTGCCAAAACCATAAATGTCACGTTTTAGTTTCATGCGATGCTCTCAATGCAGGAATGCTCACGTCAATCAATCCTGTCAAACAAAATATAAAATAAATTTAAGGACCGCATTTGGTTCATTGTCAGTTTATTATAATGATACCATTTCATTACCACTCAAAAAGGTAATAAACTTTACAAATTTCTTTAGGGTCTGAAAATGTTCTCATCCGAAGGCTGCAATTGAGCAACCTTGATCTGAAAGTATTGTTCAATTATTTCTTTAAAACTTTTATAAGCAAGAAAGAATAAATCGGGGATTACGACAGCATTCTCAAACTTTCTGAAATGAGTCAAATTAAAATATCAGAGTACCACACTAATTTATATTTGTCATATTTTTTCAATAACTATATCAAAGTCTGACTGAAGAAATGTTCTCAGCCTTTCCTGCATGAACCTTTGTCGAAAACGAATTTTTACAGTTAACCAACATAGCAACAATTGTCTTATGAAAAAATATATTTCAAAATATACATTTTATTTAAATTTGATTATTATCATATCAGATAATTCAGCACTTATTTTATAATAGTACGGCTTTAGATTTATGCTACTAAACAATTTTTCGTTGAATATTAATTCAATATTAAAGAACTTAACATGAAGGAAAAAAAATAAAAAAAGGTAAAATATATTTTTGAATGATGGAGTAAGTAATCCGATATCAAAATATATTAGTAACCTTTAATCTTCTTATGTATCGTTTAGTATATTATAATCTAAACACAACCGCATCTAAATATAACATTTTGAATGTTTGTATAAAGATAAAAACTAGACTACTTTGTAAATAGAATACAAATGCTCTTTTAGATGTAGGCTTATTACTGGTGCTAAATTTAATGCGGAGTATTTATTTATATTGGTAGTTTTGGAAACACTGAACTAGAACAAATTTTTGTAGGGTTATTTTGTAATGGATTGAATCTTACCTGCAAATGACAGTATTTATTGCACAATTCTTTGGGCAATAATAATAATACTAATGCATTCTCGGGAAACTAAAACCACATTGTTGCTATTGTTGGAAATAGCCAAATAAATCTTTCGTCGGTACATTTGGGATATATGTATTATTTTAGATACCATTTCGCAAATAGGTCCGCTTACCTTAGTGAAGTTATAAATTTCGGCATGGCTTTTTGGGATAGGTATATCCCTACCGTAAAATTAGTCACGCAGAGAAAATCATTTGCCTTGTCTAATGACACCTGGAGGTAGCTTTATAAATGTATACTGAGTGAAAATTATTACCTTCAATTATTTTTATGCGAGTTGCCTAAATTTGATATTTGGTAAAATATATAGGGAGGCTATATTGCGAATTAAATTAAGGAATAATTATAATTTAATATTTATATTTTTATTGCCCACCCATAAAGGTATTTAAATTATGACACTTTGTTTTATTCATTTAATTTAAAAAAACATTTAATAAATTTATGCAATATGCAAGGCAATGCAAATAAAACCAAGTAAATAATTTACCCAAATAACGTCTTTTGATCCTTACAATAATTTAAATATTGTAAAATTATTGTCTATAGATGTTAGTAAACTTATTTAAATTGAATGGATGAACACTAAAATCAATTTAACATTGTTTTTATATAAACAATATCGAAGGCATCTTATCATTGTTTTACTGGTTTTTCAGATTTTATCTTTATTTGACTAAATATTTAATTCGTGTGGTTAGTAATTTTCATTATTATAATTTTTTAATTAAGCTCTCGCTGATGAATATTTATTAAATATGCATGTAAATTAGCTAAGAAATTCAGTACTTATTGAAAATATTCAGGGATAAGTTTGTGTTAAAAAATGTTACCGATAATTATTTGAAATATTAATACAATCGATCAATCAAATTTAGTGATAAAAATTAATTACTTCTTCATTACATAGATATTCACCAGTTTATAAGATTATAAATAAGTAATTAAAATTAAATTAATCATTTTTAATGTTATAAATTATTTATTTTATAAGCTTTAAACATAATTTGATATTTAATAAGCTTTATCTATTTAGAAAGCAGAGCGTATGTTATTTATTCTCATAACAACTACAAAATATAATTTTAGTCGTGTTCTTTCACCTTTTTCAATAGCTGAAACTCAATTTGTATAATCCAAATAACACATATTAGAATATGCCGATCAAGACCGGTTTCTCACATTTTGATCATTATCACCTGAATAACAATATAAACGGTGACCGAAACCGGTCATGATCATTATATTGTGAAACGTTAAATGAGTTATGTACAAATTGTGTGTTATTTACATACCTATACATTTATTACCTTAGCTGGAGATCACATGAAATGAAACGTGTTTCTTATTTCCAACATAAGTTATACACAGAAATCCTATTATTAAGTCTTATTAAATTTATAGTGCATATTATAACAAAGGTTCAGTAGAGCCCTTATATCGGAGAGTCCGAAATAAATGCATTTTTTTATCATACAGGACAAAAAAATAAAATGCCCGGCAGGTGGTCCCCCATACATATAATAAAGACGTCATGAAATATAAAATTCTCATGACTTAACCTTTCAGACCCACTATTATGTAGGTATTCATTTTTTTTTCTTTCTGATGAATGTTTTGAATAAATTATCTCTCCTAAAAATACCAAATATAATAGCTGTATGTTTTTCCACAAAAGGAGTCATATTAAATCATCTGCTAAACCAGAAATAAAAGCAATTTGAATGAGATGTTATCATTTTTTGATAATTTTATTCATACGATTTTAAATAAAATTTAGAGACATCCATAAAATTAATTCGAATAAAAACCAGTATTTTTTAAACATTTCCTACAAAAGAAAATTGTAAGATATCTCTGATGATTGTCGTGATAAAATTTTTATCTCTAGCGTAAAAATATACTGTAGAATTTGATAATGATAAATTCACCAGAAGCTTTCGAAAAATTATTTTACAATAACATTGGTCTTTTTCGGAAGAAGCTTCATACTAATTTTTGGATTTCTACTTCGTAGTATTTCGCTTTCAGACGATCAACATATAAGTATATACCCAGAAAAACTCTTATATTGTATCAATAAACCGCCAATTTTCTATCATTTTTGTAGTCAGTTAAAAAATATCTTCTGGTTATGTACACAAAATAGTTGGAAACAGTTCACTTCACTGTTTCGATTTAAAAATGATAAACCGAATTAAACAGATAGTAGTCTTATGGAGAAAGATTTTATTAATATGAAATATACATCCAAAAATGTAAGTCTATTTTTATTTATCAATCCGTCAACTTTCTGTGATAGTTTTGCGTGTTTTTTTTTGTTGAAAATTCGTGCGGAACCTAAACACATTTTTCATGTATTTCTTAGTATTAGACCATAATATGCTGAAATTCTTTAATGATTGCCGTCGGAATATCTAAAATTTTAGCTTACAGGACTGTTTCAATCATTTGAATAAATTGTGCTCTATAAAGCACACTATCAAAATATGTTTTTGAGATTCAAAATTCAAAATCAGTGTTGGAGTTTTCCGATTCGCAATAAACAGCACAAATGACTCGCACTAGACTCTCATGTAATTTTTATCACGTTGAATTGCATTTGTATGTGGCTCCAGAAATTTTGTTTGGGTCAGTCTCTCCCATTATCGCCATACGAGAGGAAAGTGGTTTTAATGTCGCAAAACAAATGTTAAATAGTTTAGATCTCTCACGGCATGTTATTTAAGGGATCGTGTTTTTGGGAGTGGATATCAACCATCACGAAAGTCAATACCTTCGGACAGTAAATAAAAAATCTTTAAATTTCAAACTATCCTCACTATGGCAAAAGTCCGCCAGCACCGTTACCGATTAAAACACGGACTCGATATTACATCTAACGTGTTGGCATAATTGTTCCTAGAGAGAATAAACGAATTTGATACAGGTTTTGTAGTTCTATCATATCGAGTAATGATAGTTTCTAATTATTTCTGCAATCAAGGATTGAATCGTTCTTTCGCATAAAAAATTTTAATAACACAATTAAAAATAAAAAAAATATTAACCGAAATATACAAATAATTCAATAGACCTTGTGTGATTGAGGTTAGATATTTTCTTTTAGTTTTTGAGTGTTTAATTTGAAATACACGTCAAATCAATTATAACAAATATTTTATTTGCTGTAAATAAACTTAATTTATTTGCATGATTGTTTTTATTAATTTTATCATATTCTTTCTTACATGAATATTGTATGTAAAATCACTTTCATAAAATGTGTTTGTGAGTTTGTAGAAAATGTGTAATGAAACACCACCCGCATTCATTGTTTGCGAATCTACCAGGTAATCAAAAATTTCGTTGATGACGAGTGATTATAGTTTTTGTTCATAAATTCTATATTGCTTTAAAATATAACTTTTACAAAATTTTCTCTTACATAACATATTAAAAATGTTTTAAAAAAAAAGTTTTCCGATTTATGACGTAAATTCAAAATATCACTAAAACATCTTAACCTACTTACCAGAGGTGGAGTGGAACCGATGTGGGATGGGTATAAAAATTCTTATGAGTAAAAAGTTTCTTAAAAAACTTCGTTATAAATATATTATTCTGATTATTTTTTACTTGGTGAGGCTTTATCCAAAATGCGGGACAATATCCCAGCAGGTCGTTAAAACTGACATGTCATAACTCAAATAGAACTCAATTTAGCGTAAAAAGAAACTTCCATTTTCCACAAGGCGCCCCTTCCCCACCGCCCTGCTTCCAAGGAACTAAGTATAATCTACGCATTTAAAAATAGATCTCAATCCACGTAAAATAATTTCATTACTGAATGTCACCTGATATATTTTTACAATTAGGTTCTCTCAGAAATTATCTGAATCGATTTTTACTATCAAAAAATTGAATGAAAATAATAGTCGCTTAAATATAGTCCAATCGACAGTCTTATTGCACAGAACAATTAATGAGAGAAAATCTTAGGAATTATTCTGTTATCTGTGATATTTTGTAATTACATTTTTTGACTAAATAATTAATAAAAAAAAACAGAAGCAAAGCGAGTTTCACTTTAGATTCCTTTATGAGTATGTATAATAAAGCTTGAATGTGACAGGATTTCATCGTTAAAAAAATTGATAAAACGAACTAAATAAAAAGACGCTTAAAGTACTCAAATCATCAATAAAAATCAAATCAAATAAAAAAATGCTTTGAAATGTGTGGAAATTCTTAAATATATAACATATTTTTTGAATTCCCGCAAAGTATCCGTCAAATCAAAGTTATCCATCGAGTTTTTAAAAATATATATGATATAATTATATTTTTTTTATTAGAATTCTAATATACAGATGTAGATTTAAAGATGAATGATAACGTTTATGGATTGTTTTTATTTATTTATTGCCATAAAAAATCGTTTGTTGCGTAACGGGTTTATAATTTCAGATATGATAATTTATTTAACATAAGTTTTTTGTGAATATGTTTTCTTTAGAAGAGTATCTTTTCATATTTAATTCGCCTACCAAAGTCGGTAGAAGTCTATATTGGTATATCATAAGTTTGGTTTATTTTTCTCAGCGATGGGGCATTATATTGCGACGTATATCAACCTCCCAGCCCACCATCCCTCACACCCCTTTCACCAAAGGGAGGGCAACCCCCTCCATCGCGCTGGCAGAACCGCTCCGAAGTAAATGAGAAAGCCATTCGTCGTAATATAAAGGGTTTTTCTTGTTAGGCTATATTATAACTTATAACGGAGTGTGACCTGTAGTACCGTAGATGGAAAAGCAAAAAACTTGCTAGGAAAATTAGTTGAAATGAAAATTTATTGACTCAAATGGATAACATAAACAATAAAAATACACTGGAATATTATTTTTATAAAACTTTGTGAGCTGAATACGTACTTTGTTGAATAATTTATGAATATATTTTTGTGTTACTTAACGAAAATATAGTTAAAAATATAAGCATTTATGACTAAAAAAAGAAAAAGTGCTTAAATATTTTCATTACACGTGATGTTATTAGTTGATGAAAACAAAAAACTATATATTATTGTGGATAAAGTTTTTACACGCTTTATCTCTAATCGAATGAATACATTATTATGCGTCATTGAAATTTTTAACATTAAATATTCTTTTTTTATTACTTTATTACCTTAAAATCAACGTGTCGCAATAGCTAAAATATTGTTGTAGAATTGGATTTAAATCTTCAAACCATTCCATCATAAGTTTGACAAAGCATATTAAATTAATATGAATATAGAATTTCTCTTAAAAAATACATGCATTTAACCAACATGAATCGATCAATATGATATAAAAATAAATCTTTTTTCTTGTTTGAATGTTTAGTTTTACCTTAATATCAAGCCATAATATTTTATCGGTATAAATATCGTGTAAATTAGTAACTAACGAAATATTATGACAAAAATTATATTATTTGTCGAGTCAGAAATTATTAATGGTACGAGTTTTTTGTTCCAAATAAAACTGGCAATTTTGAGAAATAAGTACACATATTCTGACGTCGTCTTAAGCATGTAACCATTTTTAAATATTAGAAGGGAAGATACCGAAAATTGAAGTGATCGTGGTTCACATAGCTAAGCATATATGTATGTATATGAGAACGTTTGCAATAATTGAACGCTAGATTGTGTAGCGATATGATATACACAACTCGTTTAAAATGGTAGTTATAAAAATAAATGGCTCATTTGATTTGGAAAGTTACTGGCATATTGAGAGCGAAACGCAACGAGTACCAAGTCCTTGGCTGCGTCCTAAAATATCTCTACTACTAGACTTGATATTGCAATTTATTAAAAAAATAGCTTATAGTATCATACTAATTATAACAATAAAATACATGTTTTGCCCTTAAAATGCACTTGCAATACTATTACAACAATACTTTTCATAGTGATACGGTGACTATTAAAAATATTCAAAATAAAGTAAGATAATTTCCCTGTTAACGGAGCAGAGGAAATACTGATAATTATACTTTCAAATTATCAATTCTTATCGATTATCTGTAATATCACATTTTCGTTAATATTAATATAAATTAAAATATTTTTGTTTTCTATCTAAATTACAATTTTGTTTTTTAAAGTGATTATTTATTAGTGTTAAAAATTATAGTTCTAATCCTGCGAATCACTCAAAAAAGAAACAAAAATAAAAATATAAGAAATACTGAAGGAAAATTTAAAACTTATAATATAATATTAAAAGGTCAACCACCATCTTCAAGTGACCACATATAGACTTTTGGCTACCTTTAATTTTATACAGAAGAGGTTAAATATTTTGAACAGTGCACAATAAGTGTATTGGATAAATTTATTGTAATTATTTTATCAATATGTATGTATTTTCCAGTAATTATTATAGTAAATTTTTAATAATATTAATTAATTAAAGTTGGTAATGTGTGTATGCTTCAACAATGTCATTTAATATTGATGGTTTAAATCAATCATCTGTAAAAATTACGTTATTTTTGAATATTGAAATGTACCGCAAAATTGCCAATGGTCGGCTAGTATCGTGTTGTACTATTGTATCTATACACGCACTAGCTGAAAATTATTCTAAGTGGCTATTTCACGACCGTTTTATATTGGTGTTAAATATTATCCTACTTTATCGACTATCGCAGCATATCCTTATTTCAGCTGGTGACCGTCTTTCTATCTAGGCGTCGTTCTGATAAGGGATGATAGATTGCATAATCTGCGTATTATTTTGTTTTTATATCTCTTTTTCTTTACTTACTATGCTATCTCTTTTATTGCCTTCGAATTCTTCCTGAATATCTTTTTATGTTTATATAAACGTCGACTTTAGTTTTCGTATGCCATTTTTGTTTAAGTTTATATTATAACAGTTTGCTATAAAACGTATCTCATAGCTTTTACGTACTTATATTTTATTCACTATTTGTTATGTCAAATAGAATATAATTGTATAGGCTTTGTAAAATAATTGAGGAAAGAATTTCGGTAAAATTGTCATAAACACTGAATTTATTTATCAATGTAAGCTTAGAATTTGTATTATCAAACAAATACACATAAATATAAAAGTGCTTACAATAAGATAGAGAATGTTGCAGAAAATCTATAAAATTATGGTTGACCGCTCAAACAAATCAATTCGAATCTTCGAAGACCCTGACGAGACTTCAAATAACATATAAACTTCCACCGACATCGTACTGTACAACAGTTGAAACTCATTTGGAACCTTTCGTAGCAAAGAAAAAAGGCATACCTAATATATACTAATATGACACAACCAAACTCGAATAAACGAAATAAGTCCAAGAATTATACACTGAGACAACTTTTGGAACATCGATTACTTTTTCTCGAATACAATTTTTTTATTACCAATATCACAATATGTGCATGGGTATGTTTTATAAAAGTCAATTATATGAAGTTGTGATCTATGGTATTCCTAGCACCAAGGAAACAACCACCAACACTATAAATATACTTGATAAGAAGTTTTCTGACAACTAAGCCTTGTCTGAAAATATAAAAATGTACTATACTTTTCTTCTTTATATATATAAATATATATTGCCAGAAACAAAATTAATGTGAATTTCAAATTATTTAGGATTTTTTCCCTTTGAGAAGAATTTGAAAGATAGACTAACGACGAAGAGAGCAGGAAACAATATTTTATTTCAAAAAATATGTGTTTTAAACCCATTTCAAAAAAAATCTTGTAAACACACTACTATTTTTTTGAACCAATATCATCAACACATATAAAAAAATTCAAATACGTGATTTATACGATTTTAATAACGAGGAAAAAAACCATAGTAAATTAGACATGTTCCGCCTGTTTTCAAAATTCAAATATTGTCTCTATAGAGAAATATTTAGAGTAGTGATGTCCCTTTTTATTTTTATCAAAATATTCAATCTTATCCATTATATTTTGCATAACAGTACATAGTTACGTTTTTTTTTTTTATCTAGTACAGCCATATTCAAATAAGAGACTTATTCAGTTTTTTCACAATGAAAACAGGGAGTAAGTGCCGATGGCGCTTCCGACCCCGTAATCTTTTTAATCCTATTGAGCTCTGTCCCATACAATGGTATTATCGCGATGGCACGTTAAGCCGTCGTAACCCATCAGTCTACGGGGCCCTCTACGGCGTAGAAGCCCGTCCACATAATAACCTCCGTATTTTTACCTACGCTATATCGCCCTTAGATCTCAGCCAGGAAGTAGGTACCATAAAGTTGGCCATTGATGTCGTATGGCCTGTTTATTTACACAGGATACCTAAAACCGTTTTAAAATTATGTTTGAAGCTATCAGGTTATAAAAGAGCGCCGTTGGATTGGTAACCTGTTTATTCTTCTATTAAATCAGAGGCTATTTTTTGAAATAAAAAAATATAAACTATAAAAAATGTTTTGTGATTTTAAATGCGTTATTCTTTACACTCTCAATCTATATACTACTTCGATGTGGCATTACCAATTAAAAAAATCAATATTTAATTTCATATAATGTCTATAATCTTAAAATTATGGATTTTGTCACATCGTTAATAATATGTGTTTTTCAGTCGTTAATAATATCGCAAACGTGTAATATTATGTAAAAGTGCATATAAACCAAAGATTGTAACAGTACTCGATAATAAACTGTTTTGCTTTGAGCAGTTAGTTCTACATAAAAAAATCTTCAGAATTATTTTGATAAAATAATATTTGCCAAATATTATTTCGAAATTACACCAAAAGCCATATACTAGTTAGATCTCAATCGCGTACACGTGGAATCATAACTATTGTTAAAAGTCTTGACTAAGAAAAGTAAAATGCATAAGGCTATAAACGTTTATCTTGTCTGAAATATCCGTATACTTTCTAAAAGAGATTTTTTTCACATTATTTTCTGAATTTTCTTATAATAAAGCGTTAAGGTCAAAAAAGTAAAAAGTACCATAAAGCGATTTGAGCCTAGTTTGGAATTCACATAAAATGCAAATTGCTTTTCTGCGATTCGATTTTGCAAACAATATTTCAGTTCACTATCGGGAGCAATATTACAGTTTCTAAATCACTTTGCAATAAATTCGCCTGGCGTCATTTCTACCCGCGTCCAATCAACATTCCCGCTGGCGCCCTCCGCCGACGCCGCCCCGACGCCCGGCCCTCCTGCCAGCTTGACGGACGTTTATTTCCAGCGCTGAGGTTCCGGTTCAATTCCCAAACAAGGCGATTTCAATGAAAACACATCCACATTTTACTGTAATGGTCGGCAACGGTATGCACGATTGTGGACCCGCTTTACCTACATATCGTAGGTGCCTGGCTGGTTAGTTTTCCCGAGACGTGCGCCGATAAAAATCTCAGCATTAAAATAGACCCGGTCGCTTCTTTCTTACGAATGCCACCGCTGATTGAAAATAAGCCACCTTCAAACGAATTTTCATTTTAGATAATGGGTTCATAAATTAAATTGATTGTCACGATTTGTGACCTTTTCAACATGACTATTAAATATTCTATTTCAAGTATTCTTAATAAATAAAAAATTACTTTTTTACCACATTTTTTCACAAACAATAAATTTTGTAAAAATACTTAATGAAAATCAATTTTGAATTGAAATGGGAATCATTTGTACAAATCGGAACGAGCAATTGAATGAAATATTCGATTCACAAGTATGTAAATCCTTTGTCAAATACTTTTATAATATATAGATTTCTCCGAAACGATCTAAACTAAAAGAAGATCAATTAATTGTAATTGCGCAACAGTGTGAATATTGAGATAATAGAAAAAAATGCGATAAAATTTTACACATTATGCAATTTATAATGTTATTAATATGATATCCGTCAAATAACGGATTTAATTTTAGTTCATCAACCATACAATTAAGCTAATGTCTTATAAATATTTGTCATACTAAAATAGAAAAATCATTATAATACAATAGAATACATTCGTAAAAGTATAGAAATTGATAATTTTATTTTTTATCTTGCTTAAATAATTTTTTAAAATGCACTATAAAATTATTTGTGTTTTTGAATATATTCTCGGTTACTAATACTGTAGGAGAATCAGATGATTGCGGGTTCTTTTGTAATCTTGATAATAAATTTGAACATGCATATTAAAATTTTGTTCATTAAAAAATGTCTTAAGTAATGAGTAAAATTAATGAATTAATAATATTTTATAAACAATTAAAATAAAAATACAGAAATGTTTTGATCATTATATTTAACGCAAACAATAATGCAGGTGAAACAAAAGCAATGCGCACGCTTTACCCAGTAAAACAATGAAACTTTACGGCTATAATAAATCCTAGAAGTTTCTGGTGCATCAGCGTATTCAAGTAGTTAGATATTTGTTTTCATTGCAAACAAAATCAAAAGCAATGACTTTCAATAAAACCATAAAATATTTTTATGATAAAATCTTTATTCTTTCAAAAATTACAATATTTGAAAGGAAATGTGGTCATGATAATCGTATAAATAATGTGTTTGCATATTTGACATGTAATACAAATTTCAGTGGAAATTTACGTAACGTAACATTGCTTTGCTTTTCATCACTTTTAAGGTGTTAACTGTCACTTCTTGATGGAAAGGCATGATATTTTAAATAATAAAAACACATTTTTATTATTTAAAATATCATGCCTGCACGATATTAAAATGAATAAAACTGTCAAAGTGGAGGGAACGGAATAAGCATTGTTTCTGTCGCTGATCAAAAAATATATTGTGGAAATAAGTACGAAAAAAATGTGTTTTTATTATTTAAAAAAAAAAAAATTGCATTTCATCGTTTAAATTCGTTGAGAAATATGTGAGCGAATGTATCAATACTTTTACAAATTTCACAATGTAGTTTTGACCATTATTATTTCTCAATAGTTTTTTGATAAACAACAACTTTGTCTAATGAATAATGGTGTATGATTGTATTAATAATTTGTGATAATGACGGTTTAAAATAATTGTAAATTCTCAATCATTGACCAAAATTCTTTAATGTGATTATAATCACGTGTAAAAGGTATAAAAATAAATAATTTGTCAGAGGAAAGTCATTATCAAAAGAGATATCATTAATCAACTAATCATTATGAATGTTTAAAATTATAGAACTTTACATATTTTAAAATAATTATCATAAATAAAAAGCATTAGAACTACCAGATACTTGTAAATTGTTGAGATATTATCACGCAGAAGAGAATTTAAAAAAAGTATTCTTATTTGTGTCTCATTATCTCATGGAGAGACCGATTATGTATAATTTGTATTAAAGTGTAAAATCTGCGGTCCATTCTCATTTGATGATCAAATTCGTGCCATAACTCTTAGAAAGCGATGTTAAAATATTTATTGATTTCGATGATTAAGTAAATTTTCTTTTGGAAAGTAACACTGCTCGAAGATCGGTGGAAACTTTGTTTGATCAATTTAGGACATTTAAAATAGTAAGCTTTTTGCAATCAACCATTTCGCTGTTGAAAATTTACTGTAACTTGTTTAATTATGAGTGTCAACGCATTATCGCTAAAATTATGAATTCAACGTCTTGGAAAATTATAATTTAATATGCATTAAATGGCAAATCTAGAGTAAGTTGTCTATTTGCAATCAACTTTAATCTTTTGCCCATTATAATCTCAAGTATCAAAGTTTCATAGAAGGAGCTTACTCCATATCGGTTCAATGCAGGAATCCCTTCCAACTATCTGGCTTAGTGTATGCTTCCGCCAGCAGTTTAGCGAAATCTCGCAATTTATTGTCAAAGAAAATCCTGTTAAAGTACTTACTATGACGCTACGTACGGATGCAAACGTACGGAAACATGTAGAGTGGCTCGAAAATAACAATGCATGCAAGACATTTTCCGACGCGAATCTAAACCTTGGATCGAGTAAAATTTTACCCTGTTTTCGATAAAATGTATTCTTTTTTTTGAACGAAATAACTTATTTACATATCTACACCCAAAGTAAGTATTTTATTTAGAAAAATAATATGACGATCACTGAAGACGACATGTTTGTAAATATCGTCACATTTAAAAATTTATTAATTAGTTTTTTTAATAAAAGTCAATTAACGATAATTAATCCCATTTTAGTTACTTAACCTCTCGTTTTCAGAAGGAGAGTACAAGCAAAATTACTTGTAACACTTGGGTAACACTTTACTTCCGTGGAAAATTATGTGTGGAAGGAAACGTAAAACTTCATAAAATCACATTCTGAGAATAAATTCTTAGTGGTTGACGTTTCGAAACAGCGAACACCTCGACTGAAATTGGTAAACGCTCAAGCGCACAGACTACTCGGCTTCAAGACAAGTCATAATATATTTTACATTCATCATACATATCATATTTCATTTATTAATTATTTATAAGGGATGTTCGACGCCATTCTATCAGCCATAATAAAAATTTATTTCTACGGGAGCTCAAAATATATTACAATAATATACCAACGATACATATATTTTATAACATGAAAAATAATATCAAATCTTGCAAATATAAGGTTACATAGTGTACATATATTGACTGGTTTTGTCTTTCATAGTATAAATATACAAATACATATTTTTTTACCATTTAGATGAAGGTTTTCAAAAATATTTTCATGGATACAATTAGTCATATAAAAACAGAATAATGGCAACGATAAATAAAATTGCTTACAAAAATATAATAATCAAAATAAAAAGTAATTAACCTTGTTTTACAAAATGACTATAGTTCAATAAAGCTTCGATTTATTTTTAATTCAGGAAGTTAATATACTTATTTAGCAGTTTGAATAATGTGATGAACTAAAAAATCTCGGTAGCACTGTATGTATAGGGACGTAGGTGAAAGTGCCTAGTCAATGTTTATATGAACGTTTAAAATGGAGATTAACACCCAGTGTTTTAAGCTTTCTATGCAGAGAAAGTCCCTCGCGAGCTTTCGTTTATAGTAAACCCGGGATTTGCGTGGACTGTCCTCTTGTTAAAGATAACGAAGGGTTGGTTATTACTCAAATTAGGATATATTTGGGTATACTATTTTAAATGCTCTAATAAATACTTTAAAACTAACATGCCAATAATACTTATTTGAAGATATGTGAATATTGCATAAAATCATATTAGTTTTATAAATATTTTCCACAAAGTCGTCATCATGAATTTATCTTTTTTGTGTTTTATAATTTGTAAATAAAACTGTAAATAAAATAATGTGATAGTTGTGATTTCTTTGACTTTATTTAAGTTTAAACATCTTATGAGAAATGAAATGCGTATTTGTATAGTAGCAATAAATCAATGTTGGGATTCTTTGCTTATGAGTCTATAAGAGATCTAGTCCATATATTTATATGAGGACTAGCAATAAAAATGTATACTGTGGTTAAAATCACAGTTAATCGTTTGTAGTGTTTATGCGTTCTGTATTTAACTCAAAACAAAATTGACACAGCCCAGAAGAAGCTGAATAAATAACATATATCAAGACGAAAGAGAGTGATGAAAATATTTAAATGAGACGTGAGATAAATAAATCAAGTATGCAAAAGTCAAATATATTGTTTAAGTTTTTATAATGTTACCCGTCGATTTTATTAGGTACGTGTCACCTGTATATTCCACGCCTACATATGATTCCAAACATATTGAAAAATAGCTCGTTCCACGTAGTTGCGACCATTAACGCTCGTAAGTCGTTTTAAAGGGCTATTATTCTAACGGTCACGTAGAAGGCTTTATATTTAGCACGTACGACTGGAATACAACCGAATCTTTCACGTTGATGTATAAAAGAATTTGTGATAGTTGCTATATCAGTAAATTACCAAAACGTTTATCGGATATATTTACCTCGAAAAAATCGCGACAGTTTTTTATTTGAATTTTATGATATCAAATTTATATGGTAAGTTTTAAATACAAAAAGAATATATATTGAACCTAACGACGAAGTTACATATAGAGTATAGTTGAGTTGAGAGTATTTGCGAAGACTGTCATAATGAAGAATTTTGGTATTGTAAAGTATATTATATATATATATGTATACTTAATTGAATGAAAAATATAATCAAGAATATTGAATAATTAACAGTGATATTAATTTTTAACGGTAACAATTTTTGACAAAGCAAGTAAAAATTCAACAGAGAAATGCTTCTAGAAAAACATGCCACATATACTTTGCAAAGTATATTAAATATTCGTAATTCAATATTGCCCGATATCAATGTCTTTATAAAACATTTATTATCACAGACGATGTAGCAATATTAAAGTTTGATAATTTTAGTTGATTTGAATTTAAAAACCTATTAAGCAAAAACGACTCCTATTTCATAGCGACGAGTGATGAAAAGCTCTAATGCTTGAAACCTTTTTTGAT
The DNA here is from genome assembly GCA_028555115.1 of Himalopsyche japonica. NCBI lineage: Eukaryota > Metazoa > Arthropoda > Insecta > Trichoptera > Rhyacophilidae > Himalopsyche > Himalopsyche japonica. The sequence continues at coordinate 1,904,458 of JAHFWJ010000461.1, forward strand.
GAAATAGTTTAAAGCTATTAATCGATCACCTTTAATATAATAATCTATTATTTTAGCCGAATCTTTCACAGTGTTATATCTCAAATTCCACCGCCGTTTTTCCCCTATATCTTTTGGTACGTTTTAATATCTACATAAGCAACAGCTACGATCCTCTACGATGTAGCGGCAGTAAGTATAATCCTTTTCGCTAGAATAGCAATTTCAAACTTCCTTAGGGTCTACGGATAAGCTTTCTTTATGCTACCCAATAAGAGTCTTCGGAAAATGTTTTCATCCCTGTATTGTTGGAATATATCCAGTGTGCGCAAAAGAGAAAACTCTATTTCGAAATGTTTCTTTTTTGGTATTGAAATACAAGTAAGTACGATACGATTCCTGAATAAAGAGGGTGCATTAAGGAGGCCGTAATGTGTATTTAAATTGCTTTTAGGATCATAATTTTTGTTTTTAATTTAATTTTTTTCGCCGCTTGTTTTCTTTACGCTAAAGCATTTTTAATTAGCGAATGGGGCTGTATAATGTTACCATAGTGGATTTATTTTTATTTAAAACACTAACGTGGGGCTGATTCTATACTGTAAAGACTGTGAGATTTTTCTTTAGTAATTAAATTGTTAAAACAAGAAAAAAACACAAGTTTTACTAATAATAGCTTTCACGATGTATTAATACGTATTTCAAATCTTTGGAAATTAATAACATAATTATTGTCAAGTCGCTAATACTTCAAAGCTTACAGAAAAAATCTAAGGATATTTAAATAATATGAAAACAATGCATCGTACATGTTTTAAGACTAATAGATTATAAATACCTTAAAAAGCTTTTTTGATATCATTTTAGAACGTTATTAATTTTAAAAAGAATATATATTCTCAGATGTATTGTATGTATTTTGTTACATTGAAAAGAATATAATATCGAAATCGAACATAGTGTTCTTAAGTGCTGATTTTTGATTTCGGACGTATATTACATGTAACTTTTTAACGTGTCTGTTTAACAATCATTACCGAAATTCCATTATTTGCTTTAAGATGGATGTTTGTTAGAATCATTATTTTCGTTTTTATTGAGGGAAAGAAAATGGTCCAAAAATATTTTAGAATGCATATTTATGTAACTTCTTTATTTGGGAGAAACGGCAAGGCTCCTCCTCGCGGGAATCAGGGGGGAGTCGAGAAGCAGCAGCAGGAGGTTGGTATGGAAAAAGATAGAAAACAGCTCCGGTGTTGGTATAATGGCGCTCTGGAATTGCCTCGTCCATCTTACCCCTGTGAGCTCCTCTGCCTCATTTTCCCCTCCTCGCTTCCATAATACATCCGCCTCGAGAAGTCTCGGATGAATTCTCATTTTCTGTTTTCTTTTGCTTCCGGTCAGGTCATGGGGTCGCGCGGGGAGAATGAGTCATATTTTTTGGTTAATGTAATTTTATTCATTTATATTCTGTGAAAAGAAAAAAATGCTCGAAATAAAAATCTCAAAAAGATTGATTGAAAACAATCATGTATTCTTTAGTGTTTTTGTAGCAATTAGGTGCGTTGATTGCGTCATCAATGATTATTTAAAATTTTCTTTGTACACTTTAATATCCAATTATAAAAAAAATATGGTAAATTATGACATATGGAAACTAAAACATTGCTTTAAAAAAAAGAAATTTTCACTTATTTCGAAGAACAACTTTTCTTTTCTTACTAATTTCATACATTTATGAAATGATCAGGAGATTTTTTGCTCACTACCAGTGTTTATGACTAATTTCATAAAGATATTTTCAGAGGATCATAATGATGTTACTAATAGGTTTGAGAAAAAAAGCTGTAATTAAAGGCAAAATGCTATTTTCGTCGTTACACATCTATATCACACCAATCTTCCCCCATTAAAAATTATTGCTACATCAATAAAATATTATGTTCTTAAAAAAAAAAAAAAACTTTAACCTATTCTAGCCCTGAATAGTTATATCAATTTTAAATTGCGGGTTTATTGGAAAAATATTTGGAATTTGCTTTGTTCTGGTTGAAAGAAGTATTTAGTTTTGTTTGTGATATATATCCAAGTCATATACATATATATATATAGTAAATTTAATAGTTTGAGCTTGTTAAAAAATGTCTTAAGGCAAATAGAACCGTCTTCAACCGGGAATGCTTGCGCCTTATGGGAAGAATAGCCTGTTCCAGGTTTAGAAGCTTAATGGTCTGAACACGCATTAAGATAGAGAAATGGCGACCTGCCGGAACAACCTTTCTTTGATACGGTTCATGAGTTTCCAACTCTGCCGTTTGATGCTGCAGAACTTAATCCAACAACAATATTTGCGGTCGTTCAAAAAACTCTAACGTCATGAAAAAAACGGGTTCAGTATTTAAATAAAATTTGTGTGTTTAGGATAATTGCAGTTTGATAATTAGCTCCAAAGTAAATACATTATTTTATAGCTGTACGATGGTTTTTTCTTTGTATTTTTATTTCTTTATCATAACACTATGCAGTCTAGTGGTAAGATTTGTACCCTTAGTGTTAAATAAGATAACATGTATTCGAGTGTAATCACGTTCAATAAGGCTATGTTTTTTTTTAAATGTAATATTTTGAGTGTAGGTGTTTTCGATGTTTTTCGATCAGTTTGATCTTACGTGTTAAAAAAAACCAAAAGAATAGACGTTTTGGTTGACAATAATTACAATGCTAAATATTTTTACTTATGATAATGTAATATTTTCTGTATGTTATAATCAAAACGGCTAGGAAGTGAACATTTGATATCAATAACACATTACTAGTTAACTGAAAAAATAGATCTCATTGCAATAGTTTTAAAACATCATTTTTAATCGGTATTATCATGATAGACTTATATATATTTTTTGGTAAATTTATTTATGTTTAATTCATTAAGCTTATGCTTTCAATTAAAAATGTGTTTTATAAAAAACAGATTAGAATGATTCATTAACAATGTTATATTAGTAAAATAAATTTACCAACTTTATGGCTTTGTAATAAAGTATTGTAAAAACTGATTTAGTGAAATCATTATATTTTTATGGAATATTAATTATATTATGAGAAATTGAAATTAATTTAAATGTTATACCAAACCGCGCTTTAATTGCCAGTTAAGGCCCATTTGGAAAAGTTGAATTATTTTTACGTTGTGTTACGTAATTGATAAAGTTTGTTTCTTGAAATTGAACATTATTTTATTGTAAGTCTGGAGGCGCGTGTGGGCCCCGCGATATGATAACTGCAGAAGGCACATGGCACATGGTGCCAAAAGTATATGGAACGAGGAATCCGCTTTGCTATTTGGAATTGTAAGACAAGAATTACCCCTTAAAAGGATAAGCAAGTAACGGATGTGTGTAATGACTTCGACTCACCCTATGCCTAAATTTATATTTCATGTTTTTTCACCCCGTATCTTACGGGTGGAGAGCCTACGCGGGTTCGCGAAAGCTAAGAAATATATTAAGAAAAGAAGCTTACTTCAATAAATGCATTCAATACAATTCAAAAAAATCTTTACACATTAGAACACGACTTTTAATATTAATATAAAACTATTTCAGTAAGAAATTATAATCTATTGAAACGACGTTCTTTATGCGTTATTTGTATAATAGATATAGCCGACAACTGTAGCTGCATCGTTGTATTATTGTAGATTGTGACAAGCATTGATAATATTAGGTCGAGTCATAAAAGACTTCCGTTTTTTTTTTCATACATTTATTTTGCAGGAACATTAAAAAAACATTAAAAAAATATATTCTCTATTATTTAATATAACTTGCTCCCATCTGGTCCTCAACTTGTCAATACCCTCCTCATAAAATTTGGCAGGCTTTGATTGGAAATACTCAAGAAAAGGAACTTAAACTATTATAATATTTGCATTTGACGAAGGTAGAACGCCTTCGTCAAATGGATAAAAACTGCAAATCTGGATATATTTTTTCTAATAAATGCTATGTTTCACAGTACAAATATAATTATTGTACACGTTCTTTTACGTGGACTCACATAATAAACAATTTTATTTGTTTTTTCAAAAATAAAATATAATAATTTCTTAATATAACGCGATGGATTCTAAGAAAATAAACACATTTTGATTATTGTAGATTACATAAAAGATACTATTTTTTTCGGTAACGGAGCCCAATTTTTGTATCAGTTGTATGTAGCGTAAAGTTAAAATACAACCTTTACATGCTCCTTCAGATATTTGAATCATATATTCCGAGTTTCGTAAAGTTAAAGTATCTATATGCTGAGGAAACATGTGTCTTATTGTTTTTATTACTTGTTTTATTGCAAATATTAAACTTTATTTCATTTATGAACGCATGATCGATAAATAAACTTCCTTCGTGGTTTGTTTTATATTTTGAACTGATTTTATTTTTCAATATATATTGTACATAAAATTTTAACAAAATTTCAATGTTTCGTACAGTAAAATTGACATCGGTCATATTAACGACTATTTTTATACTAATGGTGTCAAAAAATATTTATTTACAGCCACAATTTGAGATTTAGAAAGTCTGAGATTTTCATCGAAATTAAGATATTAAATTTTGATTTATTTACACTTTTAATAAAAATAAAATAAATACAATAAGCTAATTTGAATGTCATCAAGAAATATCTCTCGTTTTAGTTATATTATCAGTATTATCAACTAACGATTTTAAATTATTTTAAAAATACAATTTTTAGTAACATCGGTTACATTTATTGTAAGATGGTGATCTTAAAAATATTTAACAATGAAAATATTACTGAATATTGTGTTTCTATTATTTTAGTATATTGCTTTTTAACCAAGAAGTGATAATCAAAAAAATATTATCTTAATTTGGATGTTTGTATCAAAGTAAACAAAAACTATCGTTGTACCGATAAAGAGTTGTTATTATTATATAAATTAAAAAAATTTCAAAAAAGACATTTGGTATATAATTTTACGAATAAAACAAAAATATTCGTGTACGTTAAGAATACGAATTGAATAATTTTGTATAAAATATTCTTAAAAAGTCCGATTTTGTTACATATTTTTTCATTTGGATCACCAAAGAAAAACAAGAACATAACTGAAGGTGTAGTAAATCTTCTAATGCTTATACACCATTAATTAAATATTCAGTAATCAATTAGTTTTTCTAACTTACGACATTATTATAAATATTCTTCAAAGTTTTCATATATAAAATTTAAGAAAGTAATACCCGATACCAAAACGCCGATACTCTATCTCAAATAACATAACTATTTTTAAAAAAGAAAAAAAGGGTGTCTTAAATGGTCCAAGTATACTTGGTTTAATATTAAGGAAACTTTGTAAGTCTTGACCGAGATATATGTTTTACATTACTTCCAAGACAAACTTCAGTCTCGCTCCCCGAGATGGGTTTTTTGGAAGACTTGAATTATTCATGAATATTAAGGAGTTAAATTTACATAGTTGGCAATCGCCTGCCCCAAAACCTTAGGGGATGATTAAAACATCAAAGAGATTGGGGATTAAAACTCGCCATGGAGCCGTGAAATAAATTTTATATACGAATATATAATCTGTACATATGTATAAATATTTAAATACAACACAATAAAGTATAAAATTCATGAGCAACAATATAACATTCAAATTCTTTAGTTGTAAATCAACAAATTTTTTTATCATATTTGAATGAAGTAAAAATAATTGTATAATGAAAAAATGTGTTTATATTAACTTAATATCGGTTCCTATGAGTGATTGAGCTTTTGTCATTATTTTCACTGATAAAACGTATATTATTTGTAATTTAAACACATTAAAATACAATTCACGATATCGACTGAGGATGCTTGATGGAATTTCAATGTCAAAAAAAAATGTTGAAACTATACATTTCCACGTGTTTCGTCACTCACAACCCGGGTTTTACATTCGTTATATTCATGCATTGTTTCATGCGAGTAGTGAGTGAGATTTTGTATAGCAATGGATTTACCATAAACAATTTTAGTTAGTGGTCCGGTTAAAAATATTCATATATAGATTCTGTAATATATTTTTATTGTAAACCTCCTGTACCTCCAATTCACTGAGGGTGTTAAGTATTAAACTAAAATATTGTATACTCTTTCATGCTATAATAAATTTGAACAAAAGTATGTTTAGTTGAAATCATTTTCTTGAAAATTTTAAGGACAAAATAATGTCAGTATAGCTAACGGGTTTTGTTGAACCTAATAATTCTTTTCATTCCTTTTCACTAAGATTGACAATAAATGACTCAAATCAAAATTGTTCGGTCGCCGTTGCCGAACCATTTGAAATTGAAAAGCGCTCGCGAAATATTCATACGAAATTAACAACCCTGAAAACAAATACATATTATAACAAACGAGCCAGTTTGCAGTAAAACCCATTCGGGAGCTTGTTTCTCGCATAGGAAGAGTGCCTACATACCTACCTACCGAGGAGTCGGGGCCGCCTTCATACATCTCGTGTACCCCTACAGTGAGACCTTAACTCAGACTAACGGCCGTTATAAAGATGTCTGAGAGCGGGAACTGAACACAGTATATTTCCTTAACAACACAACCGACTACGAGGTACGACGCCCAACGGGAGGCAGAAAATTTCACTTGGGCCAGAGGTATGTAGATAAGAAAACGCCAGGGCTAAGAAGTGATGTGCTACCGCAGAGAAAGCCGGCAATCAAATGTATTTTAACGATCAATTTATTTTATACATATCGCGGCATCAATCTTTCATAATTATACGTCACCCTCAAATTTGAAAGGTGTCCATTTATATCAAGAGATTTGACATGACAGAATCGAAACACTTCAGTTAAATAAACTTTTTCGGTTATCAAATTATTAAAAATGTTGAACGAATCACAGCTGTCATTATTTTAAGATATTTTTTCAATTTCACACATTGTTTTCCGTTGAAAGTTCCTACCAGTTTTCTATCCAATTTTATATATCTCAATAGTATAAAACAGTTCATACCGTTATAATAAAATCGTTTTTCGTGCCCCATATTTTATTCGCAAAACTGAGTTATTATTATATAGTAATGACACAAACATATTTGAATTAACAAAGTTAAAGACATTTGTTATAAAATTATCAAATTATAAATAATTTAATATTCCAAAATACACCTCTGATTGTGGCAGAATGATTATCAATATTATATTTGCCAAGACTTAAACTCTATTTCGATAATTATTAAAAGAGGTATGTTATAGAATGCCACCTGTTTGTAAATGTAGAAGGATTTTTTCGAAAGCACTAGTGTAACACTATACATATGATTAAAAAATAACTGTATATTACACATTAATATTATATTGATATTTTAAGTATTTGTTTCTTGTATTTTATCTAAATAAGTTGACTTTGTTGCTTACCTCTGTTTTATATACCTTTGCATTGTAGGTGTGTAAATGTTTATGTGTATAGCCCCGCACCTTGCTTTATATGAAGGACCTATCCACATATTATTTTAAATATAACTTATTCAGGATGGGAAAAGGTGAAACACATTATTTATTTAAATTTTGAAATGGCTTACAAATACTACATCGGCATGTAATAAATAGAATTTTGTGAAAATAAATATTGGTTGGACCAGTTTTTTTTTTTAGGATATTTATTATTATACGTTAAAGTACGGTAGTAAAATATTTATTGTGATATTTAATGATAATGCAATTTAATAAAACTATTCTAAGATCGATCAACAAGCTGCAATCTAAAAGTGGATTTTTAATAAGAAAGTTTTGATTAGACTTAGATGCAGAATCGTATTATTTGTTAAAAAGTTGAAGTTGCTAACTTGCTTAGAGAATAATATTAGATTTGTTGTATTAAATCTGGAAAGTTGAATTTGACTGTAATCATTGAAAATAAGTTATTTATAGCAACCATGAAATAGCCTTCTTTATATAATAAACAAATTTAACTGAATGTTAATCATCATCGATTCTTTAGTGATATTATATTAAAATACTTAAGAAATGTGTAATAGATTTGTGAGATTACGTGCCAACATTTTTACATTTAAATGATTTTTTTTGTGTTGAGTAAAATGTAGCATAAAACTTATAGGTGTACAACTACGGTAAATATCAAAACATGGCTTTTAAAAGCTAAACAAGTGCTCATATCTTGGTGAAGGAGTATATATAGAATCGTATACACAACGTAACTATTTATTTAGCGAACCTTGCAAAATACCCCAGAAACTTTAATTTACTTCTCCCTCTCCAAATAGTAATATAATGGCGAAAGCCTACGCCAGCCAGCCGGAAACGAATAATCCGCCGCTCTGGGTAAAGTTGGCTGCCTGAAAGTTTGCCCCCCTCCTCTCACTTCCGGTGTTTGTGAAAGTTGGGACGAGAAAGGCTGTGGAGGGAAGTCAACCGGGAGGAACCGGAAATTTGGCGAATAAATCAGGCCCCGGCTTTCTGTACGCCCTGCGAGAATTATTCATGTTGATTTTGTGAGGAATAAAAGCACCGTTGCTAAAAAATAGCACTCATATTTTTCATAAAAGAGTCAAGAGAACGATAATATTATACGATAGAAGGTTTAATATAACAAAAAAGAAATTAATTACAGACGAATTAAATTTTTATTTAAAGTTTCAATCGATAATCAAATTTGAAAATGGATATGAAAAAGCACATACGTTGAAGATGCTACTTATTTTTTAACGTTTAACTTTAAAAACGGTAAATAATTTAAATTGAATCCAACGAAATATTCTAAACAAAACATAATTCCAAAGACCAGCTAGAACTCCACCTGTTTCACTACATTTATAATTATTATTATACAATGTTGTATGTGTAATTTTATCCGTTTTGAAAGAAAGTCCCATCGAGCGCTAGGATGAGCTTATAGTGTCAAAGTTATAAAATGCAAAATCAATAAATAGTTTAGTTATGGATTAACCATTTGTGTCATACAATTAGATTCATTATAGTCGTGTTTTGTAATGGAGTAGTGATTGAATATTTACCACAAATAATTAAAACTAAAAAATATTAAGAATGACATCATTTTCACATAGTATTGATGAATATGAATTTTACACATTGTTTGATTTAGAAATTTAATTCTTTGATGTTATGCAAGCATGCATTTTAAATTTGTATTGTTATTTTTAGTAAAATGACATCGAAATATGAGATTATCGTTACTAATCCTAACCTGCTAGTGTAACACGACAATAAATTGCACTTCAATGGAGCCTTTTTAAAATATATAGATTCGTATTATTGTCAGCGCAAGCTATAGAAAATCAAGAATTACCTTTAGAAAAATTCAGAATCTGAATATATAAATGTAAAAAGTAATATGAATTTTTTTATATATTTTTATTTGACATTGTAGGTAGTTACAGTCCGAATTTCTATTAAGTCTATATTAAATTTAAAAAAAATGCCATATTCAATACTCTCTAATAATAAATATAATTTAATGATTTAAAAAAATGTGTTCTCGCTGACAATAAACCATGATAAAGGTTATATAAAATGTTGCTTAAAATATTAAAATTTAAAGCCCATTTAACAGGCTACGATTTCAGAATATACAAAAAATTTTGTGCGCAAATCGAATAACAAAAATTATAATTAACCGAAAATTATTTACGACAAAGAAAAATTGAGATTCTCGTCACGCTGACTGTACTGGCAAATAAATAAGTTTCTAGCTATATCAGAAGAATATAAATTTGGCGAACGGTAGAAAGACGATTATTGTTGAACTTCCGTTGTGCGAGTATAATAATATATTATATGAATCGACCAAAGGGAATAGGAAAGGGGATGAGAAATTCAACGTTATCGAAATTTATTTATTTGAAATTCTTTTTTTAAATTGATTATCATTAAGTATGAATTGTATTAAAAGATGTATTCAATATAATATTAAAACAATGTTTTACTTTTTAAAAAATTATAATTTTACTTCGACGATTTGTTTTTCTTCAGTTTTATTTCAGTTTCAATTATCGTTGTATATATGTTTTAATTTTAATATGAGTAAAAAGTGTGCATTTTAATATTTTAATCGATATATTATAAAAAGACTATAAGTCATGTTTTAATATTCTTAATACATTTCAGTTATTATTAAAATAATACATAAAGTCAGAAATTTGAGATATTCACAGTATGAACGGAATGAGCATAATAATTTTTTTATATAAAGTAAGACAGAATAAAAAAATGGCTTTTGGGATAGTTTATAATTGAAAAATATTAACTTGTATAATGATTTTAAATATAACAACCCAATATTTGATACTGTTTTCATATTCTTGTATTTTTAAGATCAACACCGGTTAACTAATAAGCGAAACCGGTTTTGACATTAAAAATATGAAATTATGTAAATATTCCGAAACATAGTGCTTTTATTGTTAAAGTATAATGTCTTTTCACCATGATGTAAAAGTTAATATCGTAAAATTGATAAATAATGCTCATGATAATAAATATGCTATAAATCTAAAATTTCAAAAAATAATAAAACCCAAAAGACCACTTATGATATGAAAAAAAACTTATTGAATTATATACCAAATAAGATAAAATTTATGATATTGACTGAAGGTGCTTAGCGGTGTTTCAATATCAAATTTTTATTGTTGAAACTTTGTACGATTCCACATATTTTACCACTAATGTCCCATTTCGCTGTTCGGCATTTTCAGGAATTATATCGCACGGATGCATTGAATTGATATGTGATTGAATGCACAAAGATACCAAAAGGCGAAACCTGGATTGTTAATGAAAAAGAATGTGGAGTCATACAAAATTTCAATAATTCAAATTCAAATAGGATTTATTCAAGACTAAAATTCTTGACTTAATTTCGCTTTGCAAGTCAACTTCAAAACTATCTCAAGTTTCTTGGTAAAGAAAATGCTAAATATTTGGCGATTATGACGATGCTTAGAACTTTATACTATCGTCTTATAGTAAGAAAGCACGTGGCTTCACTCATCTCTTGTATACCACCTTTATAGGAGTTAACGCTACAGGTCGGGACCCTAAAGGTAAAACACCTTCATAAAACTGCAATAAACCTGGCAATAATACTCCACTAGATTGTGGTATCATTTATCTCAAAAACAGCAATAAAGCATAATGTAAAGCACATTAAATTTAACAGTTTTCTTATGACTTAAGGTGCGAGAAAATTTAAGCGACATAAAACTGATACTTCACGGTTTAAATACTTACTGATATAGCACAAGCTACGAAGGGTGAGTTGTCACATGTATGATAACATATAAACGAGATGACACCCATATTAATGCATTTTGGTGCCAGTATAACTAATTTCATTATAAGACTCAAGATAAACGAACTATTGCTTAAATATATAAATGAAATATTCGTTTGATTATTTTTACAATTTTTTTTTTTCCTTTTTCTCATTTTATGCTTTATTTATTACATAGAAAAAAAGAAATTGAAAATGAAAAAGTCGGTCGTGTGTAATATAAAAAATTATCGGCGATGAGAAACTTATTTATATTTATTAATAAAAAAAATATGATACGTATTGTTCTTTTTATGTTTTGTGTTTATAATTCTTCTGGTTTTGTTCATCACGAGCGTCGATTGATTATGTTCGCGATGAGTGAAACCAGTCCCGACCAAAATATGATACAACTTGGAAATTTTAATAAATGCATTGTATTTTTAGTTATTTTAATATAGTACATTTTCGCCAAGAAGTGACAGTGACCTCGCCAAATCAAGTAAATATTTAAGCCTATAAAATCAGAAACCGTTTGAATGATTTTGTAAAAAAGAATAAATGATTTTTTATGTCAACATCAATTTTATCAATTAAATTTTTTATGTCAACCAATTCAATACATTCATATCCGTAAGAGCAATTGCGATAGAAGGTAAAAGAAAAAGATTATTTTTCGTTATTTAACTACAAAGATACAGTCAGTTTTGAACTTTTGTTATAACTTTAAGGGAATAATAAAACTATTTATTTTGTAATTATTTGCAATTATAACAACGGGTAATTATCTGCGAAGTCATCGGTCTCTAGCACTTTTTTCCATTGACTTTCGTATTGTATTATTAACGCTTACTGGTAACGTTATATCTGTATTTAAAATATGTGATAGAATGAAATATTGAATCCGTCATCTTCTGTCGTGTAAGCCACATATTTTTTGCAATACTTACGAATACCACCACTAGGCGTCAGCGTACGGCAAGTTTACAAGTCGAGGCAGCTCCTCAGTAGCTAGGACTCGCTGTACAAACAATCGCTTTTATGGGGTATAAAAGTAAACCTTTATTATCCATTGGCCCATAAAACTCACGCTTAAGTCATTTTTACGGAAACAGAAATTATGGTTAGCACAACAGCTTAAGTCGTGTTAAATCGTATTCAGATTATTAGGCTTGATTGCAAATCAATTGACATTTTATGGGCAATTATTGCTAAACGAGTAGGAACAAAACGTGGTTAATGGACGAAAGATACTGCTTAGTCGATCAAATGGTATTTATGTTTACGATATGTATACCTACGTAAACTTTCCGTGTATTAATGAAAAAGATGCTCATACATAACGATCGCCAGATATATGTTCAATGAATTTTTTGCTATGAAATTGGATTTATTTGAAAAATATATGATGATCGAAACAAATAATAAGAATATTTTTCTACCTACCAATGCTTTAAATTAAATTGCATTGATGCGACTACGGCAACTGAAATATTTTTTTTTATTTTTGAGAAACTATAAGCGACTTTTTCATAAAAAAATATTATATAAATACAGTAGTGACGTAACCAGTGTTATAATATGAAATATATAAAAATGTATACTTACACATTCAGAATTTATAAAGCGAGTAAATCTAAAACAGAAATAAAATGAATTAATAAAATTTCCAGTTCTGGTTTTGTAAAAAATATTTTATTCGCCCTTAAATTACTACATATAATTCAAAAAAATAATATCTGAATTTATTATACAGTTTAATCTATATTATCATTATTCCGTAAGTGAATAAAAAATGGTATACGAGTGTTAAGTTTTGCTATTCCAATTAAAGTAAAAATGACTACTGGTATGAATATAGTATGAAAAAATCTGACGTGTTATTTTTTTAAGTGTAAGTGTTTTTCTATGTAAATGGTATCCGTACTTAATTATTTGTAATTTAGTATTTTAATCAGCCCACGCGTATGTGCGTGCCACGCGAAAAATAACTCCACCCGCCACAAAGTGGAATCGAATTTCATTAAAAGTAAAAGCTGAAAAGCTCACCTCGTTATGTCGACCGACGGCAAAGCACAAAAGTATGTTTTCACAAAACAAAAATATTTCCATGCGACCCCACTCGTGCATGGTCCATGTTATTGCTCTTTATACTCATTTGGCGGTATCTGTAATACTTTTTTAATTTTGTATTACCCTTAGGTGTCCATAAAATGCGGCCGTAAAGATTTTTTTCTGTTAAAATTTGCTATTCAAACGGTTTCTTTTCCGCTCCAAAAACGAATACAGCGGCAATACGGCCTTTCTTTTTGTCCCTTTCGCACTTATACAGAGCTTGTATGTTTCTCGCATTGCTACGCTATTCGCACCCAGTTTAAAGCGTCGAAATTATAAAAAGCTGCAACAAAATCGCAATAAAGACGACCGTTTCGCGCATGAGCACTTCATTCAGGGACTTTTATTGATTTCGGTAGCACATAACAGCGTTTGCGGCTTAGAATGTGAGCTTTCCAGATCGGATACAATAAGGGTGTAGAGCGCCAAACAACACAGTGCAGCCGCTGGCCACATTCTGAGCGGAATTCTTATCAAAATGGGACATTAGATCGTCTGCAATGAGAATGTGAGGTTACATTCCGTTCCATAATGGAGTGGATTTTTGTCGTGTGAAGTTTTGTCGGAGCGGGAGCATTCTGAACGCCATTCGCCTTTTGAGTGAAGGGGAATATGACGAAAAGAATAGAAGGGGTCTGATCGCGATGGTCGGCAACGTCATGGGCTTGGTTTGTAGTAATTCCTTGGAGCTTTGAAGATGAAATACGACCAATTATACTTTACTTCAAAATGTCACCTACTATAAAATAATAAAAATAATCATAATCTAGTCACCCAACTTCAGTGTTGTCATATTATTGACATATTGTTAATGTAAAAGAAATATTTCATTAAGAGTTTCAAGTAATAAACCGAATTCAAATACTTATATTTGAATATGCTATAATGTCGAATAAGCGTGATGTACTATTATATTTGACGTAACATTATAAAAAAGCGATCACTCGTAGCATGAAAGGCATTTAAACTATAGATAATTTTACGATGGTAGATGGCAAGTTACCACCTTTTTGAAATCAGAAAGAAAAAGAATGATGACAAAAGGGCTATAGCTGTTTTAATTATATGTGTTAAAATATGCATTTTAACTGCAAAGCATTGAAGGTTTGAAAGACAAAATGACAACGTAAATACCTTCACAAATGTTCAATTAAATGATTTAGAATATAGTTTATAAAATGATTGCATTGTATAAGATAAATAATTAAATGAAAATTTTAAGATATACAATTTGCATCTTAAATATGTCCTACTTGGATAGTATATATTATATATATCAAATGTGTAAACTTTTGTTATAGTAGTTGTTAATACGACTATTTTGAAGTAATGCACAAATTGTTTTCTACCAAATTGAAAAAATGTATTGATATTTTAATGAACATTATGGTTGCCAAATCGCGTGCAATTCTGAAGAATAAAAATCATTGTTTTTGGATTTGAATTTCCTCTCAATAAAAATCTAATAAAAAACAGTACTTAACATATTAAACAATCTTCAAGAAAAGTCATTTCATCAAAAGTCATACCTGATTAGGTAAACTTAACTGGTATAATTGCATTAAAATAATTTCTCTTGAAACCTGCCCACATAATTTCTTTTATTATCCGGTTGTGTGTGGAAAAATGTCGTGATAGCACTTTTATATTAGTCATGATTCATGACATGGTGTTATCTATGTAAAATTTCAAGAAGAAGAAATCAAGATAGCTGAGTTTTTAAAACATGAGACATCCTTAGTTTTCTCGTCTTATGGATAGAATTCCGAGCAAAACAACGTGGAGATATTTTTACAGTAGCGCCTCTTTGCGATTAACTACAGAAACATTTTTTTTTTTTAAATATTTTAATCAAATTTATTACGGATAGTTCCCGCTTAAATTTGAATAAAATCGTTTAGTAAGAAACGATAACAAGCGCAACAATTGCTTGTTAAGTAATTAATTTGACAGAAAGAAACAGTGGATAATCTTTTATTTACATTTTCACACTTTTATAACAAATAGTACAGAAATGTAAGGCGCCGAACAACTATGTCATTGCTAGTTTCAAGTGAGTCAAAACAAATTTTGTTGAATATAAACTTACTTATTTAAAAATACTTATATTATGTTAGACTATATGTGCATTAAATTCTGTATATAATTCACCAAATGTTTTTGTAAAAATTTTATTAGTACTATCAATATGTTGACTAAAGAGATTTACATATGTAACAGTAAAAATTCGGTATACACCAGCATATTTATACGAATATAATCAAAATCAACACTTACATGAATGTTCAGATGGAATTTACTTAGTCTTTTTTTCGTTTGTGGCGAAGTTTTGTTATGTCAATATATTGTATTATACACGTAAAAATACCCATATATAGCAAAAATTGTGGTAAATTTTGGTTGCCAAAAGATTCGAAGAGTTTAAGATAAAGCTTTTACCGTAATAAACAGCTCATAATATCAACAACAAACATGGAAAGCGGCGCATTTATTCGCAATAAAAATCCCCTGAATCTGATTTCCATAAGAAACGGACATAAATAACGAAGCGGGATAAAGCAGTTATTAAATAAATATTCTTATTATTGAAAATCAAAAGTGGTGGCACGTCATTGGTCCACCGAAATGGGGTTTACGTTTCATAAAAGCAATTCTTGGAACTATTCCGAGAAATGTATTCATAGAGTTACGGACTCGTTCCAGAGACGCATTGTAATGCCGCCCACTCTTCTGCTCTGAAGGAAAAGCCTTATAAAAAGGCTCTCTCCAAAAATATATAAATTTATATATTAATTTTTTATTTCAACACCAAAGAAACACTGCCACAAGAATTTCAGTTGCGGATACTGTATGGGAAAATGGCTTAGAAATATTGCTAACCAAAATTCCGCTTTTTTTTGTCTTCTACATTCATAGCTTAAATTATTAACTTATCTGTACAACTTTTGCAACAACACTATTTTAATTAATTATATATATGGTATGTGAAAACTGTTATTATGATAACGTAATCATATAAAATTCTTTAGTTTTAACACTTTGATTTGTGTGCTGTTTAAAAGTTAATTGTTTTGTAGACTGTTACTTTTAAAAAGGGTAAAAATCAATACTCAATTGTTATGAAATATAACAGCAAAAGAAGAGAAAAAGTTTCTTATGAAGTAGTATGAAACCTTACATTTCGAATTCACTCATGTCGAATGAATAATAATAACGAGCTTTTCAGTCTTCCTTATAGCATAAACAATAAGACTCCCTAATCAAGCCTTGAAATTTTGAATGAAATCAAGTAATGACGAACATAACAACGTGTATCGTTAAAGTTCACTAAACAGAAAACTCATAATTGGGTTTGTTTCATTGATACTGCAATAAAAAGTATTGGAAGATAAACAGAAAAAATAAGGTTGATATGAAATCTTAGAATACGAAAACATTTTATTAAGTGCTGTACGATCATTATTATCTTCCGCAAGTACCATTTCATAAATTAAATTGAAACACTTGAGAATCTTTCGAAGCGGCGTTTGGTTTTGCTCTTTTCTTGAACAGTGGCTTGCCTGGTTGTACGGCTCCCAAGGGAAAAATACACTAGTTTTTCCGGGCATATCTTATTGCCCTTTTGTTCCATTCGGAGGCCGTTACTTTCATCGCCGGAGGGTAGAATTTCCTCGCAGCGGGGATTTTCCGGTTTCCTTTCGAATTCCAAATTCTCTTATTTTTCTATTACGCTTATACATACGGCGTTCCTCTTGTACATTCCAATCAATTTATGCAAAGAAATCTGCATAAATTCGCCGCAATTCTATTTACTGTTTTAGAAACTCTTCGACCGTATACAATCATCCAAGTATCTATCGATGTACAGCAGTTGTTCCCTCACAGTCGCCAATTACTTTAAAAAGTATTTTTTGTACAGCGTTTGGCTCGTATTTACATAATATCATTTACAAAATATAGAATTTAAATCTATATCATTTTATCAAATACTGGTTAATTGAGATTTCAGAACTGAAGCTTTGTTCTCTACAAAACTTCTTTATTACAGTTTGGATACATCATTTGAAAAAAAATACAGTATCTTTTGAATCACAATAATATGACGACATTTTAATCACGTATCACAGCATAAGATATTAATAAAGATATAATTTAGCGATGGTCGGATCATATTGAGTCTAAATTTATCGTTTTCAGAACCTTAGATAAAAATTACTTAAAAAATCGTTGGCTAAAATATCTCGCTGCTATCAGTTATTAAGATCGGATGGATATTATTCAGTTATCCGTTGCAAATGTTTGCGTTGTTTTATTGAAAAATGCGAATACTAAAAACTTATCTAACTAACGAAATAATTAGCCTTAGATTTGTTTTTTAATATATTCTATCACATTTCGGCAGGAAACTATATAATTTAAAGTATTTCAGATCCGATAACAACTGAATTAATTCAAAATAACACTATAGAATTGTAAAACATGTGATGAATATAAAATGCCGAAAGTATAATAATAATTAATGGCCAAAGATCACCACGTACGAGTGATAGGATTTTTCATTGTTTTGAGGATATTGAAGAAAAACTTAAGGACCTATGGGGCACTATAGGAAACCTCATTTCCCGTGAAGCGATATGTTTTCCCAATTTAATTTGACCTGGAGGTGTGTTTTTGTAGGCTTTCTTTCTGAAAAAAGTCTCAGTCTAGCGACATCAGCAACCTTATTATCTTATCCATCTCATGTGTAGTAAAAGGACATCCAGTGGCAACTCTATTTTCTATATTTAGTTGAGGGGGAGTAAAACTGTTAGATTACTGTTTTTTTAACGCTGATGTAGCACGATTATTTGTATAAAGAAGACGACTGTTTTGTTAATCATAATTATAAGGATGGGAGCGAAAAACCTGTCATTTGAAATATTTTAACCGTCTTTTTAAGCCAGTTATTTATGTAAGATTATAATATCGGGTCTGATTAGCATTAGGATAAGAAAAATTATTCAAACTACAGATTTATAGTAAGAATTTAAGTACGTAAAGTACGATACCAGCATAAAAAGGAAACAATTAAATATAAACAATATGTTGAAAAGCATAAAGGAAAAAATACTATATTTAGACGTTAATATAACAGAAAATTTTGAAACAAACTAAACTATGAATAAAAAAGCTCGTAATCGACATAGCTTACTAAAAAAGTACTAAATTAAAATTTGAATTAATATTGAATTCATGGTCAAGATATCGCTGTAAAGTAAAGATTACGAGCTCTTGTGAATCTAAAAAAATTCTAAGTACAAATCTAAGAACCCATCGTTGATTAACATGCTTTTTTGTATGTTTATGACTACGTTTTTATGAAATACCAACAAAGAACTAGCTCCAATTAAAAGAATGATACAGTTTCCGTTATGTATATTTCCTGATATTATAAATAAAAATATTAAGTATGTATAAAGTTTATCGTATAGTAGATTTGTATTATAAAATTAAAATACCAGATATGTGGTCACTTAACTGCGTAACCACTCTACCACTGAAAACGAAGAAGGGTAAACTTGTGGAAGTAATATAACCTTTTCCCGTTTATTTTTCCTCGGGGACAGTGGGTAATCATCGTATGGCAAAAGTTATTCTAAAAGTGAAATAGACTTTCTTTTGTTGTCTTCCTATTCTCGCGCGATTCTCATCTGCAAAATTAAAATTTGTACTTACAAATGAAAATTTTATCCAACTGAGAATAAACAACTATAATAACCGAATTTAATCCTGGTTTCCACATTTTATTTATTTTACACATGGTTTTGTTTCACAACATATATTAAACGCAACGGATATTTTTTAATTATAATTTTTATGAAGTTTAATTTATTTTTAGTGGCGTACATTTATTATTTTATTACATTTAAGAATTCAATTTCGGATTTAAAAATAGTTTAGATGACTGTAAATAGCTAATAAATAACAAATTATGAACATTATATCACACATTTTTTAATTAAAATTTATTCAGATTATATTATTCAGCATTATTTTACATGACGTATCACAATATTATTATATAAATTTAAAAAAAAAATTTAGTTCCTTTATGTATGATATATGTTTTGATCGAAGTATTGTCTTAAAGATACAATTTAGAAACAGATTTTTACCTTTTTTAAAACTAAAACATGTTTCATCAGATTCTTAAAAATTTCTTAAATCTTATTGCAGATTTAAAAATAATTGTAGTTTTTAGTATTCATTATTTTTATTTGTTTACAGATTGATAAGATACAGTATTATGACATAATTATATATATTATAACTGAAAGCAAAAACCATTGTCGCAGGCAAACAGTGCCAAAATTTCAATGCTCTTCCCGACGGGAAGCGAGTAGAAAATGCAATATATTTCAAGAAATCGTCGATGTGAATTTTAACTAATACATATGTTTATTTTTTTTACAGATTATTGGATAACACATCACTGAAAATTGGGTAAGTAAATTAACAGCTCTTTTTTTTAAAATATTAAATTGCACTAGATTGAAACATCAGCAACAAAGTAATACATGCTGAATTGATAATAGTATTAATGATGCCCATTTTATTTATTGCAATCAATTTTAATTATTAGCCAATAAAACGTTTATTTGCATGTGATTGGTCGAAAACTCCTACCGTTGGGTAAAGGCGTTATTTGTCTTTAATTAAAATATGTAAGACGCTTCTTGAATTAGTTGAATGTTGTATAAAACAGGTAAACGATAGGTATTAGTTAATTACCACATAACCAGGCAGACTGTTTACATCGAAGATATTGAATGCAATCGAACATACATACCTTATAACAAAGTACACGATTACTTACATTTTAGTCCCCATATGTGTGATTAAAAAAACCTTTTTCTAACAATGAAATCGTAACCAGCTTTGTTAGTTTTTTCTACGAAGATTTATGTGTGACATACTTTACTCTCAGACAATGTTTCTTAACGCCTACTCAGGAAAGGGTTTCAAAGTCTTTTTGTTCACACAGTGATTTATTTTTTTCACTGAATAAGTAAACAGGAAGATATACGACAAGAGTTTTTGTTGCCTAGAAAAGATAGTACAAAAGTAAGCCCGAATGATTCGATTGAAAGCGTCATACTTCAAAGAAAAGAATTCACAGTTATGAAATATAAAAATATTTGAGTGTCTTATACAATATCTCATTTTAAATATATAAATAAGAATTTAACGCATATATTCAATGATTGATTGATTCGACAAAAATTATGATACATCGTTGTCATTCGTACTATTAACTAACTCAAAATTTTAGGGGTTTACATTAGATATGCCGCAAATATTAACAGTTCCGTGTTCAACGTTGTCGGGTTCCTTGACAGAACTCACTCGATTCCTTTCAAGAGCATATGTTTTTTTGTGATAAAGTCCTTCTCATTTATCCAATCCTAAAAAACAAGACGTAGAAAGAGTTGCTGGCTAACCAATAGACCTGTCCTAATCATATATCCTTTATCATTACTCCTTGGTAGAAGAGAGCGATTCCTTAGAGACAAATATAGCATTCCATTTATTTCTACAACTAATTTTAATTAGGAAATATGCAAAAAAAATTACAATAGAAAAAAAAAATCATAAAACGTCTGTCAAATAATATTGATGAGTCTTATCTCAGAAGACTATATAAAATTGTCTAAAAATTAAACGAAATAATAAATGCATACACTTTAACCTCATTTATTTAATCTGTATAATGTTGGTAAAATAATGTCAACACATAAATCAATTGACATTAAAACACTATGTATGTTATATAGTACAAAAAGCATAAACAAATGAACTTTAATCAAAGCATATGGACGAGTGCAATTTATGGTTATGTTGAAAAACGTGATGAGGCCTGAGTGGATTAGACAATTTATTACATGTCAAACTGAACAGCATTTACGAACTGTAAATGGGCCATTTGCTGTCATATAAAGCATAAGCTACCTTTCGCTGAAATACTAACTCGCTTCACGACGTTTTTTTTTCTTTTATGCATAAGGGTTATACGAGGCTTTGCATTTTTTGTCTACTAAAAAATGTCTCTTTTATTTTGCGCTTAAATTACATATTCATGAAAAGAAGCTTTTGACCATTGCGTTTTTTATTTTGTCTGTTTTGAAGCTACGTATTATTAAATACAGTAAAAATAGATTAAATATTAAATTGTACTAACCAGATTTATTTAGAATCGAAATAAAAAAAGTTTTTTTTAAGTCTCTACAAATGACACAATCTGAATCGATAAACGTATTCATTGTTTATTGTCCAATACGAAATTGACTTAAGTAAATATTTGAATTCATATTATAAAACACAACGATTCTCGTACCATTTTGATCGTAAAATTATTGAGATCAGACCGGTTTCGCTCATCGCGAGCGTTAAATGATTGTGGAGATAATACTAAATAAACATTATGTTTTTACTATTCAACTATTATACATTTCCACGAACATGTAAAAGTCAATACTTTAATAGTGATTTTTTCATATATAATATAAAAATCAATATTTTTACATGTATTCAAAGTCTTTTTCAATTTTTAACATTTCGCAAAAAAAATATGACTGCTTGAGAACTGATTTATTGTTGAGTTATTATTGATGAAATATTATATTTTAGTGTATTATTCAAATTTGCAGTATTATTCACCACGCAATGATGATAGAATGAAATGACGAAATTCTACATCAATAAAAAAATCATTTATGCAATCCTTTTACTATATTTGATATATATACACGTAAAAGGACTACTACTCTTACTTGAATTATATATACTAATTTTTATAGATCTTATCTTCTTTATTTAATGAAGAATTTTTGGAAAACAAAATATACTACTACGATTAAAAGTATTTACTTCATATTGATATATTAGAACTATTAATAATCATAAATCATATTAAAAAGACGACTTATCGATATCAGATATATTTTAAATATCTGACGTAGTTGTGATTTCTGATTAATAATCAAAAAATGAGACGTACAGCAAAAACTCTTTTGTATGTACTGTTCAAAACTCAAGGGAAATTTAATAAATCATTCCGTATGTTTCCCGGCGGCATTCTTCTTCCGTCCACATTTTCCTGCAGTAAAAAGGCTAGCGAGAATACTCCGGATTCTTGACATGCTTTTCTTTAAGACAAGTGCTCGTTTAGGGGTTTTCTTTATGCTTTGAGAGCCCATTCTGAATGTCTATCAAGGCGATTTCCGCACTCATTACGTCCTCGGTGAACGGGCCACGATTATTCGTTTACTCTTTTGCTATTTTCTTTGTGTAGGTAGAAGCTAGCTACTTTCAAGCACGCGACGTCAAATGGCACTGGTTGGCTTCTGATACAGTCCTTTGCCGACCGTACTTGCCTTTTAAAAGGATCATATTATCATGATTACTAAGCTAGTTGATAATAAACAGTCGAAAGATATATTTTCAACCAAAAATAAAGTTAAAAGCACAATCGTATTCAATAATATTAAATTCTAGTAAAATTATTTGAAAAGATTCCTTTTGTATTTATTCTTGAATAAATAATGGTTATTAACTCAGCCAACATCATAAGTCAAAAAAAACTTTTTTTTAGAAACGTTTTAATGAATATTTTTTTTGCTTTTAAAAAAATATTCAAAGAGTTAATCACCGAAGACATTAAGAATCTAGCGTGATTAAAAATTTTGACAATTAGCGAATAAATCAAAATTAATCTTTTTTGGGTTAATTAAAGCCTTTTTTTGTAAATAAATATATGTACATGTAACCATTTTAGGATAATAAGAATTAATTAAAAATAAAAACAATTACAATTTTTTTAATGATATTTTTATGTGAAAATTATAGTACATATCAGCATTAAAACGTGTTTTTTGAGATACGTGAATATTGCAGTTTTTCGTTTAAATTTTTTATTGAATAATTAATCAATGAGTATAAATTTAAAAATAATTTATAAAATTTTATTGATTTTTCAATCCGTGTGATAGAATGCGTGAAGATGCCGAAAGGCAAAACCCGGGTCGTTACTGACAAAACATGTGGAATCGTACAAAGTTTTAACAATTAAAAACTAATAGTTAGATTATTTGAATATGTATTATTAAAACTAAAAAAATGTGCTACATATACTGTTTTTTACGGTAATCTAGTGTGGAAAGATTGTGTTTATTAATTTCGTTGTTGTAATTACATTTAACATGTTTTAATAATTTGATATACATGAAAAATATTTTTGCGAAAATTGAAATCACAATGGAACGATTTTTATACCACGTCGAAATACAAAATATTTTTTTTTAATAAATAATAGCGTCTATTCACCTAACGAAAAGTAATAGATAAAAGGTACACATATCTCGAATTGACGGCCAGCTATTTTTTATTTTTAGTATGTGTTTATTCCTCGTATATATTTACTAAGTGAGTTGTTATCATAATACTGCCATTTAGGCAATTCAAAAAAAAACTGTAATAGCTACCTTAACCTAGCATACTCATTTAAATGTCCCCTTATCAAACAGACTGTAAAATATATATCCAATGTCCCGTAAAAGACTTGTTTTACTTTTTTAACCATCAATTAACTGCTAATTCTCAGATTTAGCTACCGATAAGTCATTAAAGTTTCTATAATGGCGTCTAAAGATAATTGCCCTTGAATATGTATAGACTTATATCTAACAACGAAGTATCCCATAAAGGCATGGAAACCTGTTGGGTTAGTGAAATCCAGTGGTACAAAATCAGGGATTCATATTCTATTTGAGACATATGTAAAATGCTTTATTTATTATATATACGGTGAAACCTCGATTTCACGTTTTTAAGAGGACCAAAAACGACAAATGCAGGAAAGATAAAAATAATTATATAGAAATAAAATCTTAAAAAAAACATAAAGTCCCATTAATTTCAAAATATAGGGTTTTACAAAAATCGTAAATATGAGATGGTTTTGTGAAAGTTATGTTAATTAAATCTTATTTATTGAAATACTCCAATAGTGTTTCAAGCATGTCTTGTAAAATTCTTTATTAAAGAAAGTGTCAAGACATTTGAGCAAACTATATATAAATATATCATCATTAATTTCTTCAGTTGATATAAAAGATTTGATGTGCTCAAAATAACAAATTGTATTTGATAAAAAAATATTTCTCAACCAATGCCGATCAATCGGGATAATGTTTGAGACGGAACCATAATATTTAGACGATAGATTGAGGAAATCAATAAATCGGGGAACGGCTGATTCGGGATTATTTAACATTTTACTAATGAGTGTTTGACGGGATTTAAAAAAAATGGACGATCCATGCGGGAACGTATTATGCGAGAACGGTTGATTAGGGTTCCGCTGTACAAATATAACACTGATGCATTTATCGCTTAAAAAAATATTGTAGTATAACGAGTTATTCTTTTCGTTCAACTGTAATTACATATAAACAATATTTTGAGAGATATTATAATAATGAAATTTTGTTAAACTGCAACAAAATAAATTCTCTTAAATATGGCGACTAAAGAATTTTTAATTAAGTTAATTTATTCGTTTGCACTTCGATAATAGTTTAAAAGAACTGTTTTCCATTTAGAGTATTTTTTATAATCTGCGCACGGCTTAGAAAAAGTGTTTTTGATGTTTTTTTTGTCAACCTTAGTAAAAATATTTATCTTTCATTAGTTAATAAATTCATAAACAATCAATTTATATTGAGCAATAAAAATAAATCTTTAGTTGTTTACAGAAAGAACCACGATAGTAAGTGAGTATTAAAGATTTGGAATTCTTTGATTATTTTTTATCATATAAATGGATACAGAATATGTCAATTCATGTATGTTTAACCCTTGGACGCCACTGTCCAAGACAACTCAGTAGCGTCATAAGGTTCAATGCAATTGGTGTCGTAAGGTTTTCCAGCCCTTCCTAGGGAGGGTCGAATGAGGAGAAATACTATCGTTTAGTTCAGATCATTTCCCCCAAACGTGTTTGTCTGGTACATTTGTCTACTATCTACGTATGTTTGCAGATTTTCCTTATACAATAAATAGAAAATAATATGAAAAAGCTGAGGTGTTTTTTGTTCAACGATTACACAGTGGAATCACTTTGGCAAAGCTTAAAACCTTTTATTGTCCGTTAGAATCGATTAATATTTAATGAAATTCACTTTCTAATTTCTATGAACAACAAAAGATTTAAATTGTTAAATTTCAAGGTCTCCCAAACTATCCCTACGTTCCTTCACATGCCAATTTCTCACATTTAAAAATTGTTTTAGAGCACGGCGAAAAAAATACTAAGCGGTCCTCGTGTTATTATTTCAGCTGATCACAATATATATATATGTATATATATATAGATGGATATTTCTTCAGATGATTCTTTAAAAGTTATAGCCTAGAACATATTTAGAATATATATATGAATAGGGATTTGACCATTGTGTTATTGTACGAAAGAAATGCAAGCACAAGTATATATCTTTTATTTCATTTTTATCCTTTCCATACTTTATGAAAATGAAATTCAGAATTCAATTCAAAGCATTAATTAAGCTAAAATGCTTTAATTGCATGATAATAATGTATATTCTGAGACATATTTTTGTTTTTAGAAGTCACCAGAAATTCACCGAAATGACGGCATGGATGTTCAAAATAGATGAGCATCTTCTCATGATTTTTGTAATTACGATTATACTTGTATTGCAACTACAAAAAAAGTTAAACCTTTTTGAGTAATTTCACTTTCCTGGTATTAACTATAAACCAAATGTACGATAATTTTTTTGGAAAACTATTTGGGAAAACTACTATCTTTGTTAAAATCTCATTCCACCAGAAGTCAAAAGTAAAGACTTATGTATTACTTACAAATTCGTTGGAAAATATGAAAGTCAATCTTGAAAATATACATCATTTCAAAAATAGTGATACTGTTTTAATTTTCCACTTTGACAAATCTTCTCGTGAAAGTATATACTAAAATACTTATCTCTGAATGACTCATTATGTTGAGTGCCAGTAGCAGTTCATTAACGCGATAAAGAAAACATCAACCAATTCGTGATGTTCTCATCAATATATAGTTATAAAATGTATATTATTATTACCTTATCTAATTCAATGCCAATAATACTAATTATATAAAGCTTAGTCATACACTTACAGTTAAAAGATGTCGCAATCTTGTGAATTGTGAATTTTAAATTCAATAAACATTTTCTTAAATACCAGTTTGTATCCACAAACCATTCAGTATTTTTTCCAATAAAATACGGAAGCAATTATTGGTTTGCTAAATTAGATGCAGATAATCTGTCGTGGTTTTAGGAATTATATTTAAAAAAAAATATTCATTGTGTTGAATTATGAAAGAAATGAAAATCTAATAAATCGTTAAATCTATTTAATCTGAAACATGTTACACATTACACATTATAGAAACAACAGACATTTAAATTGGCCTTTATCAAAATTTTCCATAATATATAAGAATTCTCATACAAAAATGATACCTACAAATTTTCATGCAAAATTATATAAATTTAAATTTATAAGGTACCTAATACAAATATTTTATAACATATTACTCTCATAGCAATTTAAGGGACCCTGTCCTCTAAATTTGAGTAAATAATTTTTTGCTTCGGCATTAGACCCGACTTAAAGTAAAGTTACCTGTTGTAAAACATAACCTATTTTTAAAAAAAGGGTATTGTTTAATTTTTTAAGCGATTTCTTTTATTCTAGATAGGGTAAACTACGTGTGCTTTTTTTGTTAAGAATTCTTCAAGAATTCGCACAAAAATGTCGTGACCTCGTCTAAGTAAAGCTCCTCGCATTGTTTTCATCCTTCTTTGTATGAAAGATTTAGTGTGGCAATCTCTACAAAGCAAAGTCAGCATCTCTCGCAAAATATTATTTTTGCGGTCTGAATCTTTCCGAAAGCACTAAATTTCGTTCCACATGATTGGTACTCACAATATTTATGACAATAATGTTTTTTTATACATTTCAACCACCAAGTATAAAAAAAAGTTTATTCTTTGTGGAATCCGATTCATTAAATTTTATTGCGTTACGTTTCATCGGTTTAAGCCTGTAAAATTAATTTTGAAGTCAACGATTTAAATATGAGAATAATATAAAGCGTATGAAGACCACAAACGAATAGAACTCTCAGATTTTTTTTTGCATTAACTAAGTTACTGTTAGTGTCATCTTGTGGAAAAATATTTCCCTTTGTTTAAGCATTATAAGAAAAATATTTATTATTAAATAAAGTGTAGAAGGGGCGGTCGGAAAAAGATTTTTCTATATTCTTGAGAATGATCAAAATAAATCTCTAGTAATCAATTTATTTCTATATCATCAGCTAATAATGAAAATCTTCAGATTCAATTTTTTTGCTTTACCATTTCACAAACATATTTAGTATGTCACGCCATGCATCATGATAAAATAAACCACCATTATATTTTGTCAATAGTAGTTGATTAAAAAAAAAATTAGGCATGAAAAGTAATGCACAATTTTTCTTAAGTAAACGACGTTTCGTTAAATATACCTTGGATAATTATTAAAAAAAAAAAACGATCAGAAAGAATCATGAATTGGAACATTAATAACCGCTTAATTTTTTTAGAATTGACTTATGAAAAATGATGTGACATATATATGTATGTATAATTTATTGATTGAATTGGCATTCACTTGGTAAAACTCCATTATAACACGGTGAAAAAATAGCAATGTATTTTAGTTCTACAAAATTATTTTTAACAAATATAGTTGATAGCTATTTCGGCTCACGCCATCGTCAGAACCATGCTCAAACCAACATTCGCTTATCCATATATAGCTGTGTAGAAAAGGTACACAATACATCCGCTCTCCTGCTTCAACGACCCAACTTGTTTCCTGCTCGCAATAAAACTAACAATTATAAATGAAACTAAAAAGGCGGCTATATCAATAAGTTCACATATGACACGGAAATGGTCCGTTACAGAAACAAAGGAAGACCGCCCAGAGGATTCAATAATGGTGACCGACATATATTAGTTTGTTCGTTAAGGACTGGGTTGGACTCTTTTGCTTCTAGCGAATGTCGGTTTGAGCATGGTTCTGACGATGGCGTGAGCCGAAATAGCTATCAACTATATTTGTTAAAAATAATTTTGTAGAACTAAAATACATTGCTATTTTTTCACCGTGTTGTATGTATAATGATATTTATTTATCAAAATGTAAAAGATAAATGTTATTAGATATTTATGCTGTACAATAAGAAATGCATATAGCTGATCTCTTAACAAAAAATAATAATTTGTTTAGAATACCAATTTATAATATTAACATGCTATTACTCTTCATCTATGAACAAGTATTTTGTGAATCATATGAAACACTAGTTGCAAGGACTATAGAGTAATGAATTGCATATAATTGCTAAGCTTTATTTAGTTATTAATGTTTATCAAAATATTACCCTTATTTTTATTTCACGCAGTTACCATTTTAAAGCGTGGCGTATTAGTTTTAGCTGTAATGCCATGTATTATCATTTGTTTATCAATAAATTTCTTCAGTTATTACAGTTAAAGTACTGGGCTACCGAA
This sequence comes from Himalopsyche japonica, assembly GCA_028555115.1. Taxonomy (NCBI): domain Eukaryota; kingdom Metazoa; phylum Arthropoda; class Insecta; order Trichoptera; family Rhyacophilidae; genus Himalopsyche; species Himalopsyche japonica. The sequence goes on from JAHFWJ010000461.1 coordinate 1,933,557, forward strand.
TCAAAACTTATAATTGTTACTACTGTCATTTTATTGAAATCTTCTTTATTTAGTCGATATGCACCACTCAGGTATGGCAGCGTATGCCATACGCCGTATGGTGATAATTACATACAAATCAATAAAACTTTGTCTACCTTACTCGTGTTTTGGTGTGAGTATATACATATACATTACTTTTACAATGGTAAAAATAAACGTATGAGGTACTTCGCTGGCTACAAAACAACAAACGTTCCCCACATATCTTTTGAATTACCCAATATATCCAGATAATTGGGTAGCGACTAAGCCTTGGATCCAACGGCCCAGATAACTAACCCAGCCGTGTTATCAGCTCGTACGTTAGAACGTGGCTGTACATCGAACGGACATCGAAAACCGGTTCCGCCTTATAGCCTCTCACAGTCTAACCCCTTTCGGCGGAATGATGGCAATACATTCTTGTTGGCTCGAGGGCTGCGGTTTGCCGGACTCTAGTGTCCCTCTCGGTTGCAAGGAGGAGTTATGGGCCAAAGGTAGACGGTGGTACTGCCAGTTCATGTAGATGTAGACGCGACTTGTATGAGCGGGCTGCCGAGGCCCGTACGCCACTATTAACGTCTAAATTATTGTCCGTTGTCGACACGTTGTTGTTCCTACAGAGATATACATCACCCATGATTGCGTTTTGAATCTGTCCTGTCCAAAAGCAAAAAAAAAATGTGGAAATTTTCTTTAAGCAATCAGGTTTTAAACCTAGCTATATTTACGAAGTCTTAATTGTTGTTTTTCGAATCAAATACATTTTTAATGAATTTTTACTGAAACTTATTTCAACAAATGTTGCTCTTTGACACATATTCATCACTAAGCCACTTTTTCGGAGAGTGATGAGAAAAAAAAGAAACCCTTAGAACAGGATAAATAGTAAGCTAATCGCTCTTATTACGCCCGGTTTCAATATCGATGAGTCGAATGGAATTTAGACATCATAGAAACTCATACACATTAATCGATTACTAAATCTATTTACCAAACTATCCGTATTTGAATTAGTGAATACTACTACCGAAGCCAACAATAGGGACCACATGGCTATACCTTGGATTTTTTCTTGCCTTATTGAAATCTTATTTATAAAAGAAGAATTTTTAACAATTATTCCCTAAAAAATATTGTATGCATTCGAATCGACGTGTTGTATGATAATTGCTTTATTAATTAGAAAAAAAATGTATTTTATTAAATACAATTTTGAAAGACGTGTTAAAAAAATACTCTTTAATTCTAATGTAAGACATCATATTTATTTTTTTGAACACAGTTCTAACAATTTTTTTTTGTTTTAAAATTGTAATTTATTATTGATGGCTAACATAAATATCAATATATTTTTTGATTTATTTGTATTGAGGAGGCAAAAACGAGTAAAATAAAACCAATTTTATTTTCATCAAGAACTTGAAACAAAAGAAGAGATTTATTTAAATGATAAATTTATTTTAAAACTTTTGTTTTAATGTTATCGTACTTTTTTATTGCTATAAAAATTCTCGAAAAATCCAGCAGCGATATACATGCCAAATATTTTATTTAATGCCCCATGTTTTTTTAATTAACAGAATTCAAATATATTAAAGTTAATGGTATCTCAAAAAATCAATCTGATAAAATTTAAATCTTTTGTTGCCGTGAACCTAAACTTTAATTAGAAACAATGGAAACACGTAAAATTCCATTTTGCCACAATTACTAGTATTAAAAGCACAATAAATTTATTATATAATTTAAACTGATTATAAAATCTTTATTTCTGTAAGAAAATGAGAGTAGTTTAGTTTGTGAATAACTTTCATGCATTTGAATTCGGTTTAAAGAGTGAAATAATTTGATTTCACTTTTTATCATTTAATCTATCATTCCAAGTAAATTTTACTACAACAAACAACCGACGCTGTACCCCGTACGACTAATGGATACAATGAATATTTATTACCGTTAATTGTGCCAGACAATTAAACTTGCTGGTACAGAATACACTGTTCTATATACGATGCCCATATATCTTTGTGTTTGATATAGTCACGTAGGGTAGTGAAATATATAACACAATGATGCTTCTATTCATACCAACCTCAAATACATTATATCGAGCTCTTAAAGAGTTTAAAATTATAAGTGTAATAATCTCACAATAATTCTCCTTCCACAATACGATTAACCTATATACATTTTTCTTAAATTGTATATATTTACTGTTAGTTCTGATTAAACTATTTTAATTATTCTAATTTTAGAAACTATTATTTACTACATTATCTCATTTAATTAACGTATAGCTATAGTGAAGAAATATTTATATAATTTTTGGTTGGCTACGTATTTTTATATTCATTGTGTTTATTCAATTATTTTGTGTTTATGAAACTAATAACAATCTTTTGTAAGTATGTAATAAAAGTGTGCTATACGTCAAACGTCTTCGACCAAATATATTAATGGCTTAAAATGATATGTACGATTACTGATTTCAGGAATATTATAAATTTTGTGTGGTACGACATGAATTTGAATGAACTAATCGCTTTTTTAGCATGGATGTCTATCTACTTTCTTCCTATTATATACACACTGTTAATTCATGATATGGTTAAACCGAACTAAAATTTTGCATATAAAGACCTCATGCATATTCAAAAGGAAATTTAACAGGTATGTAAAGGCCCTGTGCACATTTGTTTTCCCATTGGAATGTTCTATCATATATGCGAAAACATATAACTGTAGAAGAATTCGTGTCCAATGAGTGATCTATAAAACTATCAAAGGGTTTTTTATGCATCTATTATTATATCGACAAAAAAATATTATTCAGTGCACAGTACTAAAGACAATATGACAGATGCAACAAAATATACGTAACATGCTTATTTTCACAGGAATGTCTGGTTTTGAATTTTATTCCGCAATTTAATATTTTCTTTGATAAGATAAGTCTATAATAAAGTCTTGCAACACGCATATTTAAAAAAATCAATGTGACTGAATGTTTCTTGACAAAAACATCGAGCATTAATTGCAAAGTTTATCTATGACTTCGTCGCTGACAATTTTAATTAATTGACTTGATTATTTTATTATTAGGTAAAAAAAGCATCACACATTTTATTGTTTTTCTAATAAATTAAATTCAAACACTAAAATTTTATATCAATAAAACGTAAAAATAAATGTACCATTTGAAATCGAATAATTTTGCATTATTGTGTGAATTTTTCGTCACAGTCAAAATAGGGACGATGAGTAAATGTTTGTTTGATCTTTTAAAATAAAATTACAATTGCTCATTTTACAAGAGAGTTTGGCTTTTGTTACAAGAAAGCAATTCTGAATAAAATGAGACGATATATTATATATTTATTCGTGTTCAGTGTGGTAAAGCTAACCTTAATTTTAGTTTAATCTCCATGTTCACGATGGTAAGGCTGAAATAGCATTCAATAACCATATATCAATTTTTTTCTAACATGGTGTAATGGAGTTTTATCGCGTAAATGCTAATTTGATAGATACGTTTTCCATTCTACGATTAAATTATTTTTATTAAATAGATGTAGTAAGTTTATTGATTGAATAGGGTTGTTAATTAGTTTTCTTTCATCCTTTTAGGAATCGATCGGGTCAAATTTCTTCTCTTTATAATGTTATTTGAATCAGCTGGGAAGAATGGAGGAATCAATTCTGGTTGTTAATCAGTCTTCCTAACTTCTGTTCAATTTTTTTCCCTTCAATCTATAAACTAAATGATATTTTTTTTTGAAAGATTCAGAACCTTCAAAGCCTAAAGATCGTTTACCACTCGGCGAGGACCGTGCAATTAGCCTCGAGCTATTACTGCTTATCATTTTCGAAATCATTCGTCTCACGCGATGACAACTATTTTGGTATGTATACATATGGATATGAGACAATAACATTATGCAGCACCATACACCATTTAGCTTTTAACACTAAATGAGTAGAATTGTGACAAATGAATCCCAAATTACTGTTATGACTGAAGTTCGTACGCAATGTACAGTATAATTGTATTTACGGCTATGTACACTTTAGGTAGAAGAATTATTTATTTTTAATTGTGGTAATGTGTACATTAACAATTGTTTATTTTTATAATCGAGGCAAGCGATAAAATATGATATACTTTTAATAACAAAATAATTATACAATTCGATGTTTTCATGCCATTTTTAACCGGATATAACTTATTTTTAAAGAAACGGCGACAAAGTACGAATGTATTTTAGTTCTACAAATATTATAAGGAAATAGCTGCCAACGATATACTGCATAAATTTTGTGGAACCAAGATACTACCACTAAATACCAATTCAATCACTAAATTTTACAGGCTTTTGAGAAAAAAACTTTGTTAAAAACACACGAATTGTATGCTGATGTAAAATTTTCTATAACTCTCTCTCATAAGCCTTGTTGCAGATAAAATGTAATATTATTAAATTGAATAAAAATATCACTATGTTGTACTACAAACAGCTGAAAATCAAGACATTCCAATACTTTTATTATCATCAAAAAAAATAAAAAATAAAATGTATTGATCATCTAAAGAAACATAATTATTACTATCAATTTTCCATGTTAAATTATTGCACAGTGAAAAAATTAGTACATTTCAGTTTTATTCTCAGTATTTTGTTCTAAAACAGCAATATCATCATTCAGATGTAAAATTTTGTCGGAATAAGATAATCATTTTTTCACCGTTAATAATAGAGTTACCAAATGAATGCCAATTCAATCAATTATATTATTATATTCATACATTTTTTAAGCTTAAAATAAAATTAAAAACAAAAAAACATAAAATACGTTTCGCAAAAAATTGTCTTAATAAACATCATTTAGGCTAATTTATGTTTTATTCTCTTATATGATTTAATAGAAAAACAAATATAATCATGTGAAATTATCAAGGGGATATAATCGGTAATTACTAAAAGTAATAAAAGCAAACTGATTTTCTCAAACTTCATAATATTTTGAAATATTAAAGGTATTTTATGTCGAGCAAGATATTTTTGTATACCTAAATATTCTTAAAAAAATATAATATTATAGGATAATTATAATTTTTAAAAAAGCGTAAATAACGCGTATTGTTATCGTATTTAATATTACCTGATTATAATGAAATTCTTTCACGTAAACGCCAAGTAAATTAAATAAAAAATAATTTGCCCCACAAAATGATATTGTATTTCCGAGTGCTTCGTTAACAATAACACTGTATCATGTTTTTTTTACCACGAGCATTATTAATTAGTTTCTCTTTCATAAAATATCTCATCTAAAATAAAAATTCATTTTAAAATGAGTTTATATTTAATTGAGCAATAAAAAAGCTAGTAGATTTTTCCGGCACAGTGATTATTAGTCAAATTATACGTTTTCCTTTGTTAGGACACCGCTCATAAATAATTCAGAAAAAAAAACTTTTCGTATATGAAATAATTGTATTGAGACATCTTAACGACGAGTATAGGTATTTAATAAAGGAGAAGGTAGTGTGTGATTAGTTGAATATATACTAACAGGTAAAAATGTTTTTCCCATACTCAAAATATAGCAATAATTTTAAGTGTCGGATTTTTTTGTCGATATACAGCGTGGTCCAAAAACGCAGTAAGTTTCTTAAATATTTTTTTCAATCAAATGAACAGATTTTTGTGTAATATGTTGAAAAATTGTATCCTTATTATCAAATATTTTATAAAAATATTTGCATATTTTTCTTCTAAGATCTGTACAATATAAATTTTGAGTCTACCAGACATTAATTACTCATCGCAAGATCTTAATTACTCGCAGTTTACTGCCGGTCAAATGATTGTATACGCCATTAAAAATGATCGATACTATATTTTATCACTAGACAACACATATCATTCACATCAATCATAGAGAACCTATAGTATATACCTTAATGAATAGTAAAATCTATTAATTTTCGCGAACAATTTTTTTGTAGAGTAATTAAGCTATGAAAACAAATTTAAAAAAAAACACTTGTTGATAAGTGCACTTGTCGAATAACTAAATTATTAGATTTTGCATACTAAGTGATTATTTCACCGATTTTTACTTTCAAAAAGTGTGATTTTTTTATATGCATAAAAGCTTACAGTTCCATTTACTGTGAACTAAAGATATAAATGAAATAAAATTTATAATTACAAATTTTATTTCTGGATTACCTTGTCAATGTGTTTATCTACCTGTGTCACCTGTAAAATATTCGCGTCTTCCCAATGGGGTTCGGCTCCCCGTAGCGAGACCCAAGACAAAAAATTTATCTAGTCTACCATCGAGCGAGCATAACTAACGCGAGAGAAAAAAATAAATCCTATAATATGGATAGAAATAAATAAAAGTGTAATGCGGCCCCCAAAAAAACTACCAAGAATAAAGAAGAAGGTACGGCCTTTAGATTTATTACTAATGGCTGCCATACAACTGGCAAGAAAATGTACTCCTGGCTGTGAAGTCTCGGGTCGCTCCGCAGATGTAATGTTACACAAAACGGGCCATGGAGTTTTGGCCCATGGTGGACCGAAATGCCTTGAACGTTTTCGTGCACGCCGGTACGATGGGTCGATCAGGGGTTTTCGGCGTGGCCATATAGAGTTGTCAGGGCGGGGCCTGGTGATGGATTGCGGCGAAATGCTGGCACTGGAAACGCGGTGGGGGCTGATGGATTGCAGCGTGCTATGCAGAGATGAACTGGTAATTCAAATATTATTATTTCGAAATATTTTTTACAAGAAAATAATTTGCAACATTACATAGTTGAAAAATCTTTAATGTATTGCAAATATTGTCTTAATTAAACGTAATACTTTTAGAATCTATTTCGAACTGAATATCCATACAATAATATCAAAAAGAAGTAACTCTACTTTCTACGATGAATAAAGTAAGGGCTTTAACTCTTTTTTGTTATTTTACTTTAATAGCAAAAACATATTTTTTAATTTTATCTTTCATTTCAGTTTTTGCACTTATAAACTTATATATTTTTGGACTTAAAGGCATAAGACCGATCATCATCGACTTACAAACGCAAAGCTGTAATTTCTCGAATTGCCTTCTCAGCATCTCGATACATAAATTTGAATACAATTTGATAGTTGAATGAAAGTTAAATGAGTTGTATATATTAATATTTCTCTATTAGACGTCTTATTTCTCATCAAATTTTTTAGGTAAATACATAATTAAATATGTAGTTCATTGAATTATCTTATTGTCGAAATCGTAATTATTTAGCTCATATCAAGCAGTTTAAAAATCCAATCATCTAGGAAAGGATGTAATCAGTATTTGGTGTCAAGATCTCTAGGTATCAACCGATTTATGACATTCATAAGATATACACATTATAATTGATTGCATAAAAAATATTCACAGTAACGAACGACATGTTTTAAGCCTTCATAAGGTATCTACTATTTAATTATAATTTGTAAATTTTTACTGTTAAAAGAAAAATATATACACTCGGAAAATATTTAAAGAAAACTTCAAAATTTATTAAAGGAAAGACTTAGCAAGAAAAATGATATTGAACTTCTATCTATACGCTTTTGAAAAAGCGGTGAATAAATTGCGACATTTTTCGATGTATCAGGTTTTTGGAATATATTTATTCCCTCTGTTTAGCAATGGCCATCACGCGGTGTCTACAAGAATCCTTATTATTAGCCAATCGCTTCATTCCTACTCAGGGCATGTTCGAATCGTTCAGTTCCGTCCGTAGTACCCAACGATCGTCCAGGTCCAAATATGTTTTATCTTATGAATATTAATAAACTATAAATTTTTCGTGATAATCACCATTGCAAAATATGTATTAAATCATATTATTCTTGAAAAGGATTTCTAGCAACATATTATTCATTACCCTATCAGATTTTGTCTGTTAGATTTTGCATATAAAAGGTGATTAGTTTTCATCAAGTATTCCAAAAAATACTAATAAGCCTTTGGTAAAAAACATCTACTAATATTTTGGTACAAATTTTTATCTACAGTAATTTAAATTCAAATTTCGCGGCATCATCTGATATTAAGAATAAATCACGGAATTAATTAACAGCGAATGAAAAATGTGTCTACCTGTCAAACCTTGCTATCTTCTTTCGGAAAATATTCAATCGTTTTGACTGGAGTTGCCATTTTGTCTTTGAAGTGCCGCAGTTTCCATTTAAGTGAGTGACGTCATCGGCAAATGGGCGGGAAATGCGCCCAAATAAATTTAAAGAATAACACAATTTGCAAATTTGATGCGCATGCGCGAATTGTTTTATAAATTTTCGATGGAACCACCTCGGTGAGACAAAACGAACCGAAGAAACTAAAACTCAACACTAAGGTAACGTATGATATTTTTGAGTAAATGTGTTACGTTGCTGGAAAAAACCATTTTTAATTCAATTGGATAACACATTTTTTTTTGTATTCGATTAATTATTTTCCAATATATTTTTGAGGATTCGTATTTAAATTATATGCATGCTTATGCGAAACTATTGTACAAATTATTTTTATTTCACATGTTTTATTTTAAAAACTGATTTTTTTCCAGACATTATCAATTGATAAAAAGTCGATTTATGTATTGACAATATTCACGAATTTTTCTAGAATACAAATGGTTTATGACTTGTATTTCTATTATTTTGTTAAACTATTTCATATTTATTTCATTGAAAAAAAAATTAAAGATTTATTTAATGGGAATCTGATGAATTCTGTGTAAAATTAAAGATGTTTTACGGATGGGTCCATCACGAAAATTACAATATATGTTGTCAAATTTTTAATAGAAAATGGATAAATGTTAATGATAAACTAGTGAAACTGATTTGATTCATATAATGTAACTGATATAGAAATAATTTATTCTATATAAAATTAAGTCTAATATCAGTGAATTCAAAATTCTTGGTAAAACAAATTCCTTCTATATCAGCTGTTTTGTTCCCGCCTTATTTAACGGTTAAGTATAATGGCTATTCGCGTTGATTATTATATTTCTTTATACGAAATCTTAATGCAAAATATGAAATAAGACAATGAGGGTTACATTTATCGCGCTCTTCCTTTTACTGTTAATGTCCTTTGGGCGTTGTAGGAGCGACGAGAATTCTCGAGAATAGAAAAAGACGGAAAAATCAGTGGCGTTTTTTTTTATATAAAAAATTTGTAGCTCAAAACTTTTAAATATTTTTTTAAAGTTATCAAAAAATAGTTGAAAGCTTATTCGTGAATATTTCGACAGACAGAGAATTTTCCAGTGACCGGTATGTGAAAAAATAATTTGATTAGAATCTAAATAATATAAGCTAAGTTAGGTTAAATTTCTATTCATAACTACATATCTAGAGTCTCCAGAAGTAGCGCATACTAAAGTAAATCTCCTCTGATCCTCCGATGGCGTGAGCCGAAATAGCTATCAACTGTATTTTAAAACATAGTTTTGTAGAACTAAAATACATTGCTATTATATTATAGTTATAATGGAGTTCAACCAAGTGAATGCCAATTCAATCAATAAATCTCCTCTCTTGAAAAGAACGAATTTTAGTATAAATTCATGATACTATCTTCGGTCACGTAATAATTGATAATGGAAATTTAGAGTAGGTTTTTGTGCTCCTAAAGTTTCAGTAGCACTCAGGAATAAAAATATTTAAAAAAATATTAGCGCGCCTCTGACGCTGAAGCAAAGGAAGAATGCCAAGCGCAAAATGGAATTGACGATCGAGGCTCAGGTGCAGTTCCTCAGAACATGGCGGCAGTTAGTGGAGCCAGTAATGTTCAAGTTATCGAGATGTTTAAGAACATTTTAATGGTGGCAAAGAATCATATTCGTCTTAAGAATGTACACTATATAAACGTAGAGGATTTGAAAAGGGACGTTTTATTTGATGAACGTTTTTCGTTTGTTGCGTACACAGGTGGTTAGGTGTATCGACTTGTTTTGTAAATTATTAACAGAATGTAGTTTACTTCGTACTTATAAATGTATTGCTCGTTGTGGACAGAAAAAAAGTAGCGGTTAAGAACCATTAAAGTAATAATGCAAATTATCCCTCCTTTAAGGGACAAGAAATAAAAGCTACAATAGCGACATACATTTGAAGATAGAGGGTTGAAATATTTATCGATAACGCATTATTCGATTCGTATTGTAGACTTGCTCCCGTCTCTATTAAATGAGGTCTTACGGTTGATCGATCATAATTCATAATTCAGAAGTAACAATCTTCTTTCTTCAATGTATCATACATCTAGCTTTATTCTTAATGTAGTGAAACTATATTATGATCTTATTTCAGCTCATTTTAACGATTAGAAATATACTTCTACCTGTGGAAATATATTTAAACTTTCAATTATATTCCATTTTGTACTGTTATGAAAAATAAATGTGACAGTTATTAAATGATACTGATATTGAAACAGAACACTTACGATTTTTGGGAAGGTAAAAATATCTTTTAATAAATTTAAAATATTTACAGTATGAAAAGTATTTTTACGTGTAGATTTAATGATTGTTATAAATGATATTAAATGTCAGAGAAGCCCCGTTATATTTGTATTCGTTATTATGCGATTTTTAAAGGCATTTGAAATGATAATTTGAGGACACCACTGTGCAAAAAAAAAAAAAAAAGATTTATATATGTAAAAAAATATCACCAAATTGTTCTGAGCTTTTAAAATTACGTAATTGAAATATTAATAAGGCTATTATTTAACCTTAAGCCGTGTAAACACTGAGTGTCATAGCATTATAATAAAAGCCGACAACTTTATCAGAATACTAAGTGCCTATTTTGTATTCAAGTATACAGTGGTATTAAAACGATATTAAAGTTATTGATTGTAGATTAACATTCCCGACATGGCCATAGTTTAACACCAAACTTCTGTCTCAGAGCAGCACTGTACGTGTACAGTTTTCCCATTTTCCTTTAGTTATTTGCCCGCCCTACGTTCGCCGAGATTGCAAATTACCGCATTAGAACGCCTTACAGGTGATGCATGAAAATTGTTATGCCGGCATATAATTTTTGCCTGCCGCAATACGCCTTTTATCTTGGAATACCCAAAGCGACGCTTGGGAGAAGTAGTGTGTACTTACTGCCAGTAGCGTGCACTCTTTTATGCCAAAAAGCACCTACAGATCAACTTTATCCATTAATACAACTAATAGTGTCTGTCATATACAAGCATTTCATCAGTTATTCCCTTACCTTTGAAAGGTTTCTAAAACTGGATGTAGCTTGTGATGTGTTATTTTGAGTTTCGTACCTTTTTTAAAACTTGGATTAGCACATAACAAGTTTTCAGTTACCAATGTAAACATTATTTTAATAATCTTACCGAAAATTTTACGAGCGTTGACTTTCAATTTGAAAACATTTAATGGAACTCCTAACGAATATTGACTGTAGGTATGTAGTAAAAAAATAGATTTTTGAGAAATGGTTTTTTTATGGGTTTTATATTTCTCTACTTTTACTGTATTTGGCAAAATGACAAGCGATAAAAAACGATTGAGAATAGCATGGACACATTGAAGCATTTACAAGACTTTACTTATCAATTCGTTTCCTATGGATAATAAATATAAACTTTATCATATATTTTTATTCGTAAGAAGTTAACTAATGGTATCATATTTTCAATAGTTGATACTTCTGCAATGTATATATATCTACATTAACTACATGAATTCGAACGAGTTCTCCGATCTTTAATCTCTCTCATTGAATTTTTAAAGAAATTTTCTAAAATAAACTAGAGAATTGACGATGATCAATTATTGCATATTATTATGGTGAAATTATTCGTGAGAATCAATGGTGATGAACAATTGAAACGATCTGTTAACGATCGTCCCTTTTTTCAATCTTTCTGCACCGAACTGCTTGCCATCAAACGAAATAAGGCTTGAAGCCTAGAATACTGTAAGGATCCGCGATGTCAGAAGCACGTTTAATGCTATAGCTATTAAATAAAATAAATAGCCAATTACTCGTTATTTTGTACGGCGTCAGGTCCTTATAGGTATACATGACGAGATATCAGAATAACGCGCCATGAATTTACCGTTAATACGTTTTTTGGCGCGTAGGTAATCGACAGGCAATTTCATAACATTGAACATTTACGTTGAATTGTATAAAAACGAGGTCTTTAATGCCTAAAGAACATGACGATTTCCCAAATCGAAATTTCACGTTATGATTTTCCATTTGCTTATGATGCTTGGTTAGATGGATAACAGTCGCTAACAGACAATTTCACTTTGATAAAATATTTTGTTTTCAACTCGTTCCACCTTAACCCTACTAACAACTTACGTCTCAACTGTTGAGACGGCTGATTTCCGTGTATTGATTGTTGATATTTGTGTATTAAGTGTTATATTGATAACAATATAACAGTTTTCACGTTATCTCAATTTCTGTATGAAGCTAATTTACGTGTTAACATATAACCTATTTTGTAACACGTACACAATAGAATTATGTTTTCAAATAATAACGGTTGGACACTCCAATACTTTACGCGTCTCAGCAGAGAGCTGTTAACGGGTTAGAAAAAATAATAAAAATAAAGCAAATTGTCAACGAATTATATATTTCATATTGATTCACGTGAGAAAATTTAGAGAAGAACGTAGGACAAGACAGCCTAAGACTCGTGATCTTAAACTCAATTGTTTGTGAATTATGGGGGTTGGATTATTTATTTGGGCCCATATTATATTGGTAGAATTAAACACATTTCCTTCTTACGGATACATTAATTAATAGAATAAATTAAAACATAAAATAATATTGAATATTAATTAATTTGACAAGAGCCGTTATTGGTATTTTTTGTGATAAGCGAAACCGGTCGAGATATTAGTAATATGAAATTGTGGAGATAGTAAAATACATTGTATTTCGCTGTTTAAATATAATACCTTTCCACTAAGGCATGACAGTCAACACCTTAAAAGTGAAAAAAAAAAAAACATTAAATAAATTTCTAATGTTGTTTTTATTTCTGTAAATTTTCATTGTTCTGTAATAAAATAAATATAAAAAGTCAATCTATTTTTATTAGATGCTTTTGCGTAACACCGAATCTTCCTCAATTTAGCGTATATAATTAAATCACCCATACATGTTATTTTAAGCCGGAAGAGGCCAGGTTTTTTTATTTACGAGCAATGTTTTTTCGATAAAGCAATCCATATCGGGAAATCGATTCGGAAAAAAAATCAACATTCCCGATTAAAATTTATACAGAAAATAAACAACGTCTGTCGGCGGTTGGAAGACATGTTTTTCCAGATACATAAGAACATAATCCTAAAGTTAATGACAAGGCGGGCGTACACCGGTCACAATAAATATTTCTCTACTAATATTTCACAGCTTACAAAACAAAGATACGTCAGTTGGAATGGCCAATTATCTATGGGATTTTAACATCCGAAATGTTGATTGGACTATCTTATGTGTCATGTGTATAAGGAATATAATCGGTTGTATTTTTAATAGTGATCGGTTCGCGTGACTGTTTCGTGAAATATCTTCATTGGGCTGGGTTTCGGAGTGCCCTCGCAACAAAGAAAAGCCATTAAAAATATTTATTGAGATGTAGCATTATGCAGGTATCTCGGAAACGTACGGCTGGGGAGATAACTCGAAACAGCGTTAATGTAAAATTATCTTCGAAAAGGATTTGTGTTTTGAAATTTACTGGTCGGTGCGACTATCGTTTTCTGTCTCCAGCGGATAGTACCTTACATGTGTGGTGTAAATTATATTCTTGAATGCGGATAAACATATCATTGAAATAAGCCGGCTAGATATGTATCTATCTACCTACATAATTTCTCAACTAAAATTATAGTTTAAGCGCCCGACGAGAAATGAATCTGGACATATATTTCTTTAAGCTTATATGTTTCTAGAGTGAGAGCTCCACCGTTATTGAGAATGTTAAACTGTATGCTACTGATTATTATTTGATAAAACATGTAATTGTTTTTTTTCATTTCTCTGTCAATGGTGATGTCAAATGAAAATTTTCAACGCTTTTTTTTGGATGTCGACTTAATTACGTACGGATTGAGTGAGCGTGTCTATCTTAATTTGTTGACTGTCACTTCTTGATGGATAGGTATATGATATTTAAACAGCAAAAACACATTTTTAGTAATTATTTCCACAATAATTCAAAATTTTGTAAAAATAGTCTTGCTTGTTATTAATAGTCTATCAGATGATAATGTTAACAATGAGCGAAACCAGTCTTGGTCATTGAATTTATTGTACTAAAAATATGTTTTTAAATGAAAAAATGAGTGTGTCTACTTGAAGTGAATAAAACTCTATAGTATCATAAATTTCTTGTTTAACTTCAAAGTAAATTTTTCATGAATATTATTTTTTAATACTCTTTTGATTAATTTTTTTATTGCAAAATCTATACACTTAAAATCTGGATAGTAAAAAATAAAATAAGCCTAAAAATGTTAATGAAATATACAAAAACTTCCAAGTGCAAATATCATATTTCTTTAGATATTTCTAATAGGAAAATAAAAAAAAATAAATATAATACGAATATAGTGCATATTTTGTTTGAGCAATTGATATTAGTTGATAACCAAATATCACATCTTATGAATTTCTTTAACATTCATATCCATGACAAGAAATAACAGCTCACAACACAGAGGTATTTATTATATATTAATAGCCGATTTTGTCATTCAGTAAAAAATAACGACACTAAAATTCATGTTTTAAAACTATTTCTCTTAACGCATGCGTTTTACCTGTTCACGCAAAAGCGATTTTACACTACAATAATATATGGCCCGTGTTTTGTCAACCCTTGTCTGTCAAAAAAAAAAAAAACTGAAATACCGTTCAAAAGTGGTAATAAAACTCAGAACACTAAAAATACCCCAACACTGACGAGTTAAACAATACATTTGCGCAATGACCAGGTTTTACGACCAAAATATAACTGTACCAATTATTATTACCTTGCCGCTGGGTCGTAAAAACTAAGATTTGGGTAATGTCGTAAACTAAACTCTTTTCAAATAGTGATATAACTGGAGTTCTGACACTGGGGGTTATCTTTATTGTCATACGTTTATAACAAAACATTGCAAGGCTATATGTCACATTAACCTTGTCTAAACTATACACAAATCAAAACTGTTAATCCTTGTACAAAAATATTTGAGAATTAGTTCAGTTTTGATTTTGACTTGCTGGAATCTAAGCATAAAACGTGTTATATTTTTAGTCCATGTGTTTTGCATTATTAAAATATATTCCGGCTTAAATAGTTTGATTATGTGTGTTTTACTAATTTTGACCAACATCACTGAGAAATTTATTAATTTACAATATTTGTACCGAAACATCCAGAAACCAGATAGAACTTCAAGACGTTACGTTACAAGGAAAATAGCCACGCTTTCAGCAATTATTTGATTGGTAAGAAATCAAATTTCTATCCTATTATATACACGAATTCAAATTTTTCCCTTGGTAGCATTTCACTTTAATTAAATTCTGAATGGTATTAAAATTGAATTACTTATGCGGGAATATTAAAAATCTATTGAATAATTAAACTTACTGAAACGATAAAAATATTATACGAAATTGGTATGTCTGCAGTAAATAAATAAAAATGCTACAGCCATCTAACTTTTTGTATGCGTTTAAAGAAGAAAAAATCATTAATAATAATCAGCTAGTATAAGAAATATTACAGTTAAAATCTTTTCAAAAAAACTGTTGAAGTGTTAATGAAAAATTGTTTAATTATTAGCATTTACACTCCGTTAATGATAATTAAAACCAAATATGTTTTAGGCCAAATATAAATACATGGCTTTTTACAAGTGAGTTTTCCAAGGGCGTAGGAAAGGTTAAAACTGAAGGGTGTTGGTATAAAGATAAAAATTAATTTAACTGAAACGTAGATTCACGTCGTTAATTTTAATGAAGGCATACATCAAGAGGATTTAAACCCCCCGTTGTAGGTACCCAATAACTATACCTAAGAATAATGTGACCATACAGTGAGTGAGCTGTAAAAAATGTGCATATACAACAAATTATTTATTGATTTATTTTAATGTATTTTTCTACTTAACATTTTATAGGTTAAAATAATAATTTATCTTTCAAAATTTACTGTCAAACGCAGCTTAAAAAACAAATGTTTTTATATTTTATCAAAATATTTTGATTAGAAGTTGTTCATTTTGAATGATATAATAAACTTTCAATGGACTTCATTTAGAACTTTTCTCTGTTATAGCAATATTGCAATTGTATAATATGCAGATGGTTATGTCGACATAGCATATTCATATTAATAATAAAATAATAAACAATTAAAATATTTGAATATTAATGAAAATGAATACTAATGCTATATTTCATACAGAAATCCACAAGTCCTTCAAAGCTAAGAAATATGAGCCTTATTTACTTTTATCGTTTAATACGTTTGGTAAAATATTTTAGTGTCTTAAGAATAATGTTGAAGGATATATAGTCCATTCTTTTAGTATATTATGTCCTAAAGTAAACTTTGAAAAATAAAATATGATTGAATACTGTTGATTCCTGATGTAAATTACATGTACGAAACTCTATTTGTATTGCCTATTTCACATTTTATTTGATATAAATTTTAAATTAAAATTAAATATTAATTCAAAATATGAAGTCAGTTTTAATTGTATCTTAAATTGTGCTGTATTATGCAAAACAAAATATTTTTGTGGAGCGATTTTTTTTTTTTGATCCGTTATGAATTTAAAAAAGCGTGGACACTCTAACCGTCCCAACTTTCCGCGTCCCGAAATAGGTAAATGTACCGAGCCACCTACATATCTACACCCGTATAAACACACAATTTATAGAATAAGGGGATAAGGCAGCAGAGCGCACAGATAGTGTTTTCGCAAAACTTATAGGCAATCTCGCAGATGAGAATTGTGAGTTATCACTCGCCGGGAGATTGTGTTCGCCGGCTGCGATGCGAAACTTGCTAACTCTACGTATTTTCTCCTCTTTCCCTCGACACTGCGAATAAATTATTTTGTTTTGTGTGTAATTCTAACATTTTGTTTACATATAAAGTTTTGATTGTCTTTCATTTTAGGCGCCGTTTAACTTTGTGTCACTTTTGGAGGCAAACGACAACTAGACAAAGAAATAATAATTGAATATAAAGTACCATAGTATATCGTGAACACGTGCTTGATTCTTATATGTATCAAAAAAGTAACAGTTATATGATTGTAAAAAATATTATCCAAAACATAATTGTAATGTTTTTTCTGAAGCACATCTTGTTTGCGATTTTTCGAACATTCGCGCAATTTTCATTTGCATTCAAATTTGACCACTATTTCATTTGGATGATTTGAATATCTACTGTTATGAAATCAAATAATGTTCTGCCATTCAAAATATACATGTAAGTTGACTTGACAGTTAAATGAAATTGCGTTCATGCAGTGTCAAACTGTAATGCATCTAAAAAAAAAAGAAAAATTACAAAGCAAAAACCAACATACAATTGCTACAGATGTTAATTTAGTCAAAGACAATTTACGTAAATATGATAATTTTTTTTTAATAAGATATAGTTGATAGCTATTTTGGCTCAAACCATCATCAAAACTAATACAGAAAAAAGTTCTGATGATGGCTGACCCGAAATATCTTATAAAAAAAATTGTAGAACTAAAATACATTACTATTTTTCACCGTATTATAATGGAGTTCTACCAAGTAAATGCCAATTCAATCAATAAAAAAGTAGTGTTTACGAAAATTGAAGAATATTTTGTCCGAGTGGATTAGGATGATGTTAATAGGTTGCACATTGGATTTTTTTTATTATTTTCAGATTTATGCTTACTGAACAAGATTTTCCAATAATTCATGTAATCTTTAATTTCAAACAAAACCAAAAAATAAGCAAAATGATCCGTTGAATACACACAAAATGATCTATTGGTGTCGTCTACAAAAATGAGTAGCTAAGACCTATTGGATCAATGAGTATCTATCAGGCTAAAAGAATTTATAAATATAATCGAATAATCATGTTTGAATGTTGCATCCCTCCAAGCATCATTCCTATAGCGAAGGCGTCTCTACAAAGCTCCCCGCTAACGCCACGTAGTCGTTATTTGTATTTTTATAACGGCTTGGCCCGTTATTACGTCATAAACTCATAACGCGTGCCCCACCCGCCGGCCGTTACACAAACTCTGCTCTCATTTGTTTATTCATATGTGTCACATTTTTTTCACCGTAATCACGTGAAATATGAAATTGCTAGTCGGCCCATAAAAACATTGTGCTCTCCGCTTCACAATTCGACCCTGGGAGAAATTACTTTATTGAATTGCTTTCAAGCTTTTAGAATTAAACAAACACCCTATAAAGCTGTCGCCATTTTCAAAAACCATTTTATTATTAAAGCAAGTCTGTAACTGAATTATAGATTTGTCTTCACTAGATTGAAGATTCTTTTTTTTTCAGATATTTGATCGATATCATAAAAAAATGAGTAAAAAATACATTTTAATAATATTCTCTTTCGAAGCATAGCCTTGCTTACATTACAATGATTTTAAAACCATGTGTGTAATGTCTTTTTAGAGAAAAATTTGTTGTTATACACAACGAAAGCTTTAAACTTAAGTCACTGTTATAAATTAGTCGATTGTTTCATATTCAATGACAATTTTCGTAAATATAGTACCGCACACTCAGAAAACATTCGTGTGTTCAAGATTCTTAAATTTATTGACTGAACCAACATATTTTTGGCAACATATTTTTATAAATATAAAAAAAATAATGAACTCTTTTACACACTTACTAAATTTTTCGTCATGAATAAGAATTTTTAGTCCTCCTTAGGGACCAAAAAGTGTTAGCTTGTCTACGTGGAAGCCAAAAACAATTCAACTGCAAGTTTTGAAATATTTTTTTTCATAAACAGTGTTCGTATTATCAAATTAATAGTAAAAAAAATACGTGTCATAATGAAATATTGTTGATTGTGAGGCTTTGAGTTTTTTTTAAGTATATTTGAATACATATTGAATTTGTCATGTTGGAGTATGGATAGGTATACAATTCAAATGATTATCTCATAATTAACAGCTAATAATTGAGTTACTCATGAATAATAGAAATGAGAAAATCTGTTGCATTATCGCGTCATTTATTAGATAATTTAATTTATTATACATGACAAGTAATCATAGCTCTTTTCGTTCTGATAACGGTCACTCAAATTAAATTCGTTTTTTAAATGTTTGTTTTAAAAATTCCATTATGTAATTTGTTCACTTTGATTACTAAGGATCACTCAAAACAGAAACATAAACGTGTCAATTGAGATGTCTACTTACACATTATAAGACCGTCATTTGAAATTTTTTCAGCGCACAAAACTGAAAAAACATTAGGAATTCAAAAAAAAAAAAAAAACTCCAATCAGAGCATGTTAAAAAAAACAATCTCGTCTCGGTATTATTTCAGATGTTGAAACAATTTCAAGATGGCACAGCATTATTTCAATTACGAGTTTAATAAAAAAGCCAACATCTTGGACTGAAAGACTAAGCTCTCCCCTTCTCTAAGTAATAATATATCTCTTCTTTCGAGATGATTTAAGGCTTTTAATAATAACATTCAACTGAAATAACATTATACTTTCAAATTAGGAGCAAAAATTTAATTTAAAAGCGGGGCGATGCGAGAAAAGAGGGTTGTGGGATGACATGATACCGAATTTTTCAAGTTTTTTCTTTGTTTCTGTTGTGGAGGCTTATTTTTTTCAGTTTTATTTAAAATCACAATTATTGTTTTAATATTTATTATAATAATTACACATGATTGTCTTTATTTGTAAAGCATTATAATTACCGTATTCTAGCGTAATAATTACGGTAACCGAATTTAAATTTGGATGATTAGTTAGACAACACATTTCTACTTAGCTCCTTTAATTTATTGTAAACAATAGGTATCAATATAACTTATCATTTACCTACTGAATTATGACCATCAATTGATAGTCTAATAACCATTGTTTTGAATTCGATTCCATCAGTTAAATCTCGCAAAAGAAGAAAGCTGTTGGAATAATGCATGTCCTTCGTGTAAACTTTTACTACATCAAACTCATATTAATTTAAAAAAAAAAGTAAGTTAACAACTAATAAAATGTTATTTTCCTCTTAACCGTCAGTTAAATTGTATTTATAAAATGATAAAATATTATTTTGTACTAACTAATACAGATAAAATCACAATATAAAATTAAAGTCATATTGATAAGTCGTGTCTTTCGATTATTAAAATAAGATTAAACTATGTATTTTTGCTTCATATTAATTTTTAATAAAGGTCAGCGAGGTTAGGTATGTGTACCATTTCATTAAGAATATCTCAATCATGTGTCCATTGTTCATAAAGTCAATTAAAAACACATAAAAAAACAATTGTCTCATTGTTCGAGTGTTCCCCGCAGAGCCACGATGAGTTTCCACTTAAAAAAGTCGAAGCACTTGTAATAAATAAAGAAACGTTTAAGTTGTTTTTAAAAGTACTGCTTCGGAAGCCAGTACCCCCCATCAGCGTAAATGCCTATTCGAAATATAGACGGGGCCATTTCAGATATCGATTTCGCATAGCGACACTCTCACTAGATGGGTAGATATGCCAAGTAGCGTCCTACAAAATATCATTTTGGCGTGTGACGATACTAAAACAAAAGAACATCTTAACAATAATAAGTAAAAACGTTGTTTCACTGTTAAATCTACGAAAATTAAAAATTTTCATGCCTCCAAATTTTAGGTGAAGTGTCAAATGCAATCTTTATATACGGTAAAATACGGTACAAAATTTACAAACTATAAATTCATTGCTTATGCAACGTTAACATATTTGAACATAAATTTTAACAAATACACAACAAAACAATCAATAAGGATTGCAAAAAAGTCAACCAAGGCTTACTTGGTCGACTTTTTTCTTTTTGTTGTTTCTTTCGTTTGACTTCATGAAACATCTACTTTAACTGAAAAATAGTATTCGCCTAATCTTTAATTGAAACTTTTACGAATAGATTTGTCATAGAAGAAATTGTTATCAACTAATTTTTTTGTTTTAATTTATTTATAACTACACGGTACAAAACTTACAAATTATCAATTCATTGCTTTTGCAGCGTTAACATATTTAAATATAAAGTATTGGAAATTCAACATATACACAGTAAATCAATCAACAAGGATTGCAAAAAAAGTCAAACAAGTAAGCTCATGAAATATCCACTTTAACTGAAAAAAATACTATTCGTCTTAATAAAAAATATCCTTTAATGCTTAACAAGAGCTGGTCGTAAAAAGGTTAAAAATAATTATAAATAATTGAATGACACCAATTTCGCTAATAGTAATATTATATATTAATTCTTTACATATCTTTGTTTTAACGTAATCATTAAAATTTATTAACACATCAATCAACGCTGACTGATTACGATTATTACTTTTTTTATATATAAAGTGAGTATATCTTACCCGAAATTATTAAAATATAGTCTCTATTCTATTTTCAATTTTTTTGTACGATCGTTTTATTAAATATGTGTGAAGACATTTTATTAACATTGCCACGCCATTGAATATTCCATATACCACCCTCTTTCTTGCTTCCTTTGCTTCTATTCATTCTTTCCCTCAGCGCCGCGAGACGAGTTTCTCGATTGGGATAGGGGTTCACAGGGTGGCGAGCTTTCTTTCGTTTCCGGCATCTTATTCTCTCTCTCCTTGCCATTCAGGGTCGGTGGGAGGCGAAATGAGTGTTTCGAAAAATTATTGAAATATGAATTGATGTCGTGAATTTCATTGAATATTTCACCATTGATTGTCGATTTGATACATTTCAATATATTTGAAAGCAAAAGCGAGTACTCAATACTGTTTTTACAACTATGTTTTTACCACACAGTATAAAAAGTTTAGTTAGAATAGAATAATGTAATGTACAAAAATAATTTTTACTACTGTCAATTGGTTTCAAACATTAAAAATGTGATTATTGTTTTAAAATCTATTGAATCATTCAAAAGTTGGTTCAACTATTTGTGTTTGTACCTAAATCATTTTTTGAAGATAACAGATACACTCACCTTAGAAAAAATATGTATTATGAATCCAAACAAAATATCATGTAAGCGCATTTATTGGATTTCTAACATTTTCATTCAACAATAATTTGTTTATAAATCTACATTTTTAATTGTTGTAAACGTACCACACAAACAAGCATACAGCTTAATTAAGACTAAGTATAATTTTTACCACACTAATTGCTTTTTTTTAATATTCATCCAAAATATATTAATTCATAGATTTGAAATACAACAACTAAAAAAAAATATAATTTTTACCTGTTAACTATTTAAAATGATTGTTTAATTAATTTTTTAATACTATGACTGAATGAATGCATTCTTTTCTAAAAATTATAATCCATGTATTGCTGAGTATTAAATATTTCGACAATCCTAAGCTGATTGAGAATTGTTTTTCACGAGTACTGCTCTGTGATAAAGGTTTGTTTTTGTTCAACCCTCTTCGAGTGGTTCATCCATCTTGGCTTAGTAACTAAAACAATGCAGTGGGTAAGTTTAGCTATAGTAACAGTTATTTTTTGAAAACTTTTGTGTTTACTTAGCTGGCACAGTAAATAAGGGCTGTTTTTCAAGAGTTATTTTCATACTTTTCGCTTTTTCCTTCATATAAGTATAAACATAATTTTTAAGTATCCTATCAAATTCATTGGAATCGTTCTTTTAATAGGACTTATTTTATGTCTAGTTGGTAGATTTCCTTAATGCCATACAAGAAAATATAAATTTTGAGATATCTAGGCAGGTGAAAAATTCGAAAAAAACGAGATGGTCAATTATGCATATGATAATAACTATCAAATTCGTTAATTTGACTTTCAATACAAAACAAGATTTTAAGTTGAAAAATGCAAAATCAACAGGTGTTTTTTATAGAGTATTCAAATTGCACAAATGTAAATACTAAGTAAAGATAATTGGTATGGATTTAAATAAATATTTTATTTTATTTATTTCAAGCTCTAAAAACATTTTCATTTCGAATAATTTTTGAAAAAAATCATTACTATCATAGTATTATTTCTATTTTTCTTCTAATTGGCTTAAATTCTATCAACTCCCCTGAACAAGGGTAACATTTTTCACTTTATCACTAATCAACACACAATTATTCACCAACTTATCAATAATAAATTACTCATATATTTATAGACTATATATAAAAAATTGGAATATGTATATGTAAGATGTCGCAAGAGAAAAAAACATTCAATGATTTTTTGCATTTTAAAATGAATATATGTATATACTTAATTACTCCTACTCGAAGCTTTAAGTTTGCATTAAAAAATTATAATCACGAGCATATGTTAATCTTTAGACGTGAACAAGAAAATAATTCGTATATGTAGGAGTATATCTAATTCATTAACCATTTAAAAATCGTTTGAATAATTAAACAATAATCAAGACCGTGATTGTAACATTTAATATACCATGTTATCTGATTCTTCAATATTAGAATACGTAAAAAATTGTTTTTGAAACAATATCATTTTTGACATCTCGCAACGTGTGCCTCATACGGATTAACGACCAGGCAAAAGTTTGTTATTCACACGTGTCTATTTTGTGACAAGAAATCATAAAACAAGAACCTCGCCGGAGCATACGAAACCCCCCGTCAGGACATAAAGATTAGCGGAGAGTGGTAACATTTTAACCATTCTATATCCCATTACGTGATGTTTATAGCAAAGTTATGGCTTGTAAATTGATAGCAGTTTGAGTTTATTACGACATCGCTGGAGCCGTAAGTACTGCTAATAGGGATTGGAGGCAACTTCACGCACTACAAGAAAACTGCAATTTGCTGAAAAGTGCATCAAATTGATATTGTTTTACTATAATCAGCGTTATTATAATATTACACACTTTAAAATTAAAGAGACAATTAGCGCACCTCTATATAAGTATATAACTAAGGTTGTACGACAGGTGTTTAATTTTTAGTATCGAAATTTTTATGGGAATCCTTTTCGTCTTTGTTCATAATATTTTTTAATTTAAATATTTTAGAGATGCATCGTAAATTTTTGATCGATTTTTCAATAGCACGTAAAACTGCAAATATGAATATTATGGTATTGCTAAGTAAGTGTTATCTACTTTGGTTATATTATATATCAATAACCTGTGTAGTATTAGTATAATTAATTAATTGTACGATGATATTTTATCCAATGATTGTTTTATTTTTAAGAAAATATTAAAAATGCTTTGTGTATCAATTAGTTAGCGTAATAATTACAATTGAATATAACATCTTATATGAAATATATACTATCAGGGAATGAGGCACTCTTTAAAATCTGCTTTAAGCAGGAAATTGAAGATTCATTATTTTATATTGTCTTATAAATATTATATGCTAAGAAAGGCGTTGCATATCTACCAGAGGCAGCTCGAGTTCATTTAGTAACTAAATAGGATTGAGTGCGTACTTTGTGGAAATAAAGCGGTGTTTTACAATCAAGGGATTGAAGTTAATAGTAAAATGAACCCCTTCGGGTTGTGCTGATATGCGATAAGAGCTCAAACATACGAGATGGTTACTGGGTCGATTTTCTCACTTTGAGTGCTTATCTGTTATATAAATTTAAAAAATACATAACACTAACTTATTCAATTCCGTATATGGGTGATTATAAAACATTGAATTTAACATTATCCCATGAAACACTTTTTTTTTGTTTATCCACTATTAAAAAATGATTTAGTAATAGATTAAGAATTTTACTAGCGAACTCATGAAGGTACATTAAGCCTTAATTTAAGCTTACTTGTGATATTTATAACTACTTATATTTTTTTTTATTCTAACTGTCGTATCCATTACAAAAAAATATCAAAACAATTTCCATTGTTTACTTTGACTCTTACTTTGTTTGCCCCGAGTTTTCAATATTTTTTTATTAATATTGTATATTGTAAGTTCCTCTACAATTTTTTTACTGATTGTAAATTGTACGCTAAGAAATGACCAATTTCTAGTCAGCATATTTTTTTAGATATATTGTTCCTTTTTACAATTACTTGCATTCGAACGCTCATTGATAATAAGACCTGAATCATTTCT
This sequence comes from Himalopsyche japonica, assembly GCA_028555115.1. NCBI lineage: Eukaryota > Metazoa > Arthropoda > Insecta > Trichoptera > Rhyacophilidae > Himalopsyche > Himalopsyche japonica. The sequence goes on from JAHFWJ010000461.1 coordinate 1,958,992, forward strand.
ATAATAGGATTGCGCTTTTTGATATTCTCAGTACAAATAATTGATCAATTCTCGTTCTATAATACATATTACAGTACAATACACATTATATCAATCAATATGACTTAATATTTCCCTTTCTTCACAATATTGAAATGAAACTAAGTGTATTTTGAACTCGTTTGTATTATCAAAAGACACTATTATTTCAACTTAAGTCAATAAAAAATGTCTTTATTTTTATAATAGGATGCAAATATTTAACACATATATATGGAAAAAAAACTTTTTGAACTTTTTTATCCGTAGATTATAAATCTTTGTAAGATCTCAATCTCAGTCATTTTACAATCTGTATGTTTGGCACTCAGTCCTTCTCAACTATCCAATCTGAGAGCTCACATAGGGGTGTTGAAGCAAACGTCTTCTTTATTAAACGATTGTTACCTACTCAATTTAATAGAGTCCATATCCTCTTCTCACCGTATAGCAACAGGTAAGATGGAAGGCAATATTAACACAGGAAGAATTTTCTGCTCGATTCTGTCATTATGTACATGGACATTTCAATGGGCATCTTCTTTCTTTCACAATTTTCGATGTAATTTCTTTAAAAAAAATATTTGACGAAAAACGTAGTCAACTCGATGCTTGGCATTAAAAAAGACACGCATAACAACGTTCTTCTAAGTAATGACAGAAAATATTGTATAATAAATGAAAAAAACGGCTATTTCGGTTTGAAATAAACTGAAAAAACGACTAATAAATAAGTAAGAAAGAAGTTCATCGCTGTGTAATATGTTACATGAAATTAGATTCATCTATTTAGGTTTGTATTTGAAAAATGCATTGATAAGCGAGGCATCCCTTATAATTCTCGTATTACATTTTTTTTAAGTCATGAAATCGGTCAAAAAGTACAAAACATTACAATTTTAAGCTGAAACACACACATGAAAGGCATAATGCTTATGAATCGAGCATAATCTTATTCCAGTATTAATGATTATAATAAAATATTTTAATTTTTAGTTTTCTGTATAATTGTATTACTATATAATTAAAATATGTTGGAATCCTGTGATAAAAATATGACTAAAAGGCATGGTTAAAACGCTATTCGGTTTGCACAAAAAAGGGTTTTGAATTATGGGCTAGGATTTTTTTTGTGTTATTTGATTTTCTGTAATTTTAAATTCATTATTTGAATTTCGAATAAAAAACAACTCACATTCAACCAAGAAAACAACGTTTACTTTGGTTCTAAGTAACGTGCAAGTAGATACGAAATATTCGAGTTTTCACGCCATTTTTAGAACTATATTTGTAAATGAAAAATAAAATTTCAGATGCAAAAAACAGTATTAAAATATATTATTACAAGTTAATACACACAGATAACTATCGAAAGTAAATATGCATAAAAATTTTATAAAAAAAACATTCTTTTTCAAAATTATTAACACGATTTTAAATTAGTGAAAATATTAGAAACATGTTTTTTATAATTTCAGAATTATGTCTTGCTAACAAAAGTGACTTTAATATGTAAAAAGTACTTAATATGCATTTACATATTATCAAGTATTATTGAATACAATATTTTTTTTCCTGTTACTAATTATTACAATATTACTTATTCGTTAAATTAAGACAACTAAAATTGATAACTACTTTTTTTGCAAACTTATTATATTTATTCAAGGAATACATAGAAAAAAGCGACGAATAAAAAATTTTCTTATTCGTTTTTAAGCGAAAAATCTTTGGTTAAATGAAATTATGGAATCTTTGCATTCAAATTAATTGTATTATTTTTGTAAAGAAGTTAGTTTATTAATATAAATTAAATTATATAATATTGATGCAGATAGCTAATGTAAAATAATCATTTCAAAACGTTTGATTTTGTGTGTTTCTATGTTGTTTAACGTGACAAAATAAATCGATTCCATAAAATTGTGAGTGAAACTTCTTGGGGTGTGTATATAGTTTATACATCAAAATGAAATTATATTTTTTATTAGGACATAAGCATAAAATTATTCAATATCAGAACCGAAATTACAATTCAAATTCGTTTTCACCGTGGTTCGAAGCTCTGCTATAACAGGTGCGTAGTTCAAGCCTTTACCGCGAGATTGGACCTCGTGTTCATTTGGGAAAACAATGCACATTCAAAATCAATAGCCAGCTAACAAGAAAAACACGATAACGTATTTTCAGTCAACAATACAATTTGAATGACGGACATTACCCATTGCTACTAAATACTTAGATTTGTTACTGTGACGCTGTGTGTTAATAATTTTAGATATATATATATTACGTAGGTATTAAAAAAGATTGTATAATATTTAAAAGTAATAAAATTTAACACGGTGAAAAAATAGAAATGTATTTTAGTTCTTCAAAATTTATAATGTTTATATTTGATAGCTATTTCGGTTTACGTCCTTATTAGAACTGTGTTTAAACTTAGATCTACTTATCCGTATATAGTATATAAAAGGTACACAACTCATCCTTTTTTCTAATCTAATATCTCATTTTCATATTGTGCTAGTAAATTCTAAAATGTGGCAAATTGTTTTTTTGCATTTTTCGTACAATTTTGTAGTAAATGCCCTAAGCTAAATCCATTGGAATAAGCTATACATAGATAATCAAATGTACGATTGAACATAGTTCTGATGAGGGCTAAGCCGGAACTCTTATCAACTTTATACCTTATAAAATTTGTAGAAATTATATGTATTTGCTATTTTTTGGTCGTGTTACTCGACGCAATAGAATTATGTTCCTTGATCTATATTGGACCGGTTTCAAATATTTTTACACACTTTTTTTTTTTATTATTTGTAATACAAGTGCCTTCAAATTTAATCTGCTTGACCGATTTCAAAGCTAAAAAATCTTACGTTAAGACACAACAATTGTATGGGATACCTGACTAATGTATATGTCACGTAAAATTCTTTTTTTTTGCCACAAACACCAACTATGTTTTACACCAAGAAACAAAAAAAAAATCAAGAGATTAATTCTAAAATTCGAATTTTTAACATTTTGAGCATTTTCACAATATTTGTCATTTACGACACTGTTTTGATCTATCAGCATTTTCAGACATTCCTGTGCACCAATGCACTCGAACTGGCTGATAGAATGATATTGGTTTATAAAGTCTATATATGAAATAAATAAAATAAAAATATAAACACAAAGCCCAGGAGCTAAATAGCTATTAATTTTACTACTATCAGTCGACATATTATGTAATATATTGTGTTCTTCGGAAAATTGAAAATGATTTCGATATACTTACCACCAAAAAATTGAAAATATTGGATTGTTAACTGTATGAAGTATTGTATATGTTACAATCTACGATTTTCAATTATAATTGATAAATCTAAAATAACTTATTTATAGGCACCTTATTAAAAGGTTTTCATTTACCTATGATATATATATGTTATATATATCTAAAAAGACTATTGCAATGCAACGCATGGAAAACATTTAAAATCGATTTGTCTAGTAGACATATAGTGAGGAAATGATATGCAGCAGTATATCAAACATATAGCAAACAGTACTCCTCCACTCTACCGGAGCGTGCTTTGCTATACAAACAAAATGGACGTTATCCCCGGCGTATAGTGTCTTCATCATTGATATTTCCAGGCCATTAGCCGCCTTTATGGGCGCCGATTCGGGACTGATGGAACATGCGAGCGGCGTTTCGCTCGGAATCGCTTCCAAAAGAATGGAGAACAATGGTCGCCTGGATGAATGCTGGCGGGAGGAGTAACACGACGCAGCCACCCATTCATGGTGGGGAATGGACCTTTTGTCATGCTTTTGGATCCTCTGACAATTCGGCACTTGTCTCCGAATATGTCGCGAATTCACGAGAAATTAAACCAAAACACTTATTTGTCTTGAAGAATCATTTTCTTACCTGGAATATTGTATTTATCACCATGAAAAATCCTTCAATGATAGCTAATAACCCAGTCCTCTAGATTCCGTGGTCGACAAAATACAGCTTATTCATTGATTGAATTGGCATTCACTTGGTAGAACTCCATTATAACGCGGTGAAAAAATAGCAATGTATTTTAGTTCTACAAAACTATTTTTAACAAATATAGTTGATAGCTATTTCGGCTCACGCCATCGTTAGAACTATGCTTAAACTAACATTTGCCTATCTATATATAGCTGTGCAGAAAAGGCACACAACACATCCTCTCTCCTGTTCCAACGGCCTAGCTTGTTACTTTAACACAATGACACTAAATTTTCAAAATTCTAAATGAAACGATAGGTGTCTATGACAATAAGATTATATGTGGGACGGAAGTGGTCCTTCTGGAAGCAAATCAGACCACACCTTTGTACTACGGCTGGACAAGTGGCGATACTATTATGTTAGTTTGTTCGTTAAGAATCCTTTGTGATAATTGGTGTCTATTGATTTCCAGCTGTTCCAAAGCCGTCACCCTTACTACAAAGATGCAAACATTTAGGGGCTAAGTTTGAATTTATATTATGTGATTCATTAATAACGTGATTAGCGATTCATTAATAACGTGACAGCTTATTCGTTTTAATTTAGAATCGAATGCTATAGTTGTGTTAAGACCTGGTTTCCTTCCAAAATACGTCTCGTGATAGTTCCATTCGACTATGTCATAACAGTGATTGATTTCATAATTAACATATACCGTAATTTTCTTCATCGGGAAAATATTCTATATTCAATGCAACATGCATCTTAATTGTATTCCAAATACTGGTAAATCAGTAACTATCAAATATTTAATAATACTATCAATTCCTAATATAACCATATAATATAATAATATAACCATAAAATTCCATATAACACAAAATATAGTTTAGTTCAATCATGTTCATTGATTTATGAACAATTAATCATAATAATATATATTGTATAAATAAAAAAGGTTTGCCTGTATATTACATAAAATATTTGATAAGTTAATAAAAAATGAAAAATTTACTAAAATAATTTCGGACCAACAATTTTTCCGAATGCTTTTATTTTTATAACAAAATAAGTCAATTTCAATATTATTTATAAGGTTACTATCAAAGAAATACTCATTTCCTCGAATTGTTGAAGGACAAATAGCTTTTGTGCGCATGTTTTTCAAATGTTGTTTGAGCTTTTCGAAGTTTTTGTTACAACTTAAAAAGCATAAAAAAATATTTTAGCGAAATAAAAACACTTGGTCACGTCATGTTTTTCAAGGTAAAATACCTTTATTTTTATCCTACTCTTAGCGACGACTCGGTCCCTATGCATAAAAAATAAATACACTACATTGATTATATAATATGATTATGTATGTTTACTTTTTTTGATTTCGAATAAAAAAAAAACAACTTAACATTTTGAAATGATCTTACAGTAGTTTAATATCATCGAATGAATAGATTATAAGAGTCTTATATAAATTTGTACCATCGCAATAAATTATTAAAAAAAAATAGTGAAAGCTTCAGACATTTATTAAATTTACGATATATTTGACTACAAGAAAAAAGGTGATTAATAACACACACTAATGTTTACAAAAAAATGTTTTTTAATTGTTTTATCTTTAATAATTAAAAATTCCATTGACAAAAAAATGCTTCTACGCTCTTATTATATCTCGAAGAAAGCTTATATATATCATGTTGATGTAAATCGAAGATGTGATAAAATGACATTTATTGATAAATCGAATGTAAACGATTTTTTCAACTCGATCTAAAGCAAAATTTAATTAGAATTGCGTCGTTCATTATAATTCAAAAATATCCAAGAAGAATGCTGTTTGAAAAATTAAGATAGAAAATTAACTTTTGATTCGAAGTCTCATCGTTAACATAATGATTAATTGAATCTTTTTTTATTGAAGGTTAAATAGGTTTCGCTTTTCAATTGTTACTGAAATTAAATTTTTTTTTTTTTGATTTCAGCATATTACTTTTATAATCATATCCGATACACGATTTCAAATATAACCACGTACGAAAATGTGATATCACAAATGGACTTTTATTAGATCTAGCTTAGTGTTATATTGGGTCGGCAGTGATTTGTAATGTAAAATAATGAGAGAGTACCGTAAATATCATAAATAGATACGTGTAACACAAAGGTCCCTGGTAAATTTTACGCTTAAAGTGAATCTATTATCATCGATCATATGAGTCAATAACGTGTTTTCTGAGAGCATCAATTTATTTTATTCACCGTAGCGCACTTTCCCACCATCCTCGGTGTCGTAAATTATTCAACATAATAGAAACACTCATTTTATTACGAAACGATTTGAACAGCACTTAACTGTTTTATGCGGTTAATCATTTATCAATAAAACCACGTGACAAGTTAATAATTTTACCCTGATAAATCACGTCGATTATTAGGAATTACTGATTTTTTGTGATAATCCAATAGTTAGATAGTAAAAACACTTTAAAATTTTAAAAGTCTCGATTTTGTTAATTTCGAATATTTTAATATTCCCTAAAAAGCCTTCGAATTCATTTTTATTCCAAAAAGAATTTCGGGGAAAATGTTGTTATAGCATAAGTATTTTCCATTGTGAATAATTATATAAACTAAATAACATCAGAGTAGATTTTCAACACTTTGTTTTATGGAATTGTCTCTCAGTATTGACAGGCTTAAAAAATATTTAAAATAAATAAAATGAAAATGAACAGAATCAGTAAATAAAGTGCATGTAAGGAAAAAGAATTTACCGAAGTTGGGGGATAAGCTTTAATAATTATATAAATTTATGTGTGAATATTTAAATTTATTGTTTACGTATATTTTCGTAATTATGCATCGCATATAAACGCAACGAATTTACATATTCCTCTAGAAATAATACAACAAAAAAAAACTTGTGGAAATTTTCAACTACCTCGTATATAAGCACTAGTTATTTTAAACATATCGTTCAACAAGTCGGTACATAGGCTAGAACGTACTTATTATACCTAAACTAAACTGTATTCATGTCAGTATATTTGGATATACGAGAACGTTCTCGTTTTGTCAATAATTTATAAGTCGAAATGAGACAGTCTTGATCCTGTGCCAACAAAAAAGAATATTTAGAATAGCATCCAAACAAACAAGAAATTTCAAAAAGGTGGTTCGTGAAAGTAAATTTCTCAGTAAAATCAGTTTTTAGATATGTGATTTAAACTGACGAATACTTGCCTACTGTAGTGCGTTGATATATATTGTGTGTATAATTAGAAAAGTTTAATGAAAGTTTGTTATCCTAATAAAAAATGTGAAAGTTAAATGACTAAAAGAGAGTTATATCATCGAAAACAACATCGAAAATTTAGATTATGTACAATATAAAAAAATACATTTATTATGGCTATGAAATAAAATTACTTCATTTATAATAACAGTTAAATTTTCATGAAAAATGCATAAAAATGTACGTATAATTTTTGGCACATTAATTTCTTTAGACTTACTTCATATTGTCATACAGACGTAGAGTCATATTTTGTGAACGGTTAGAGTTTTTTTCAAGCACACTATTTGTATTCGTATTCTATAGTATTCCTTATTAATATATTTTACATTTATTGTAAGAAAATATTAAATTAAAAATCCTGAGAATAGTTTCGTTACATATCGCCCCTTCAAAGTCAAAAAGACCTCAGTGACTAAACGCTAAAGTTGTTCTCGTTGACACGATATTTTTTCAGTCTTATTGTTCTCCTGAATATTAGCAATTTGTCATATACGGCATTTCATTATAGTAGGCACGATATAATCATATCAATAGTTTACTTCGAAAGAAATTACGTCTTCAATAATGATATTTGTTTGTGGACCAGTATAGATTTTCATAGATATTACTAAAAACTCAAAACCCATTACTACAATGTTGATCACTCCAAAACATCCGTTATCGAAATGGATTTATTTTAACAAGTCAACTATTCCGTTGGCTATGAGGATGGGATGTAAGTAATTTATTACCCTGGAGACATTTGGATGAGGAAAATAATTAAGCTGCCACTGAGGAGTGACTTTCTCGGCTGGAGGAAGAGGACGAAGAACGGAGAGGGGGATGTTGATGAATAGTTCCGTCTGTACTTTTCACTTACACACGCAAGACCGCTTTCCGGAGTCGAACGTCTCTTTGGACGCAGACAAATCTTCTCCAATAAAAATGAAAAAATAATATTTCGTAATGAAACACATTTTTATATTATTTAATGCAGTTTTCTGTCGCTGAAGCAAGTAATGCTTTTGTTGGGTCCACAATTGTGCGACCAAAGGTTTGAATCCATAATGATATATTTTTGAAAACATTGTTCTATTTATTTTAATTTAAGTAGTAATGATGTGATTATACTAATCTAACACTGTCATAACCGTAAAACTCAACAAACAATGATAGTAATTTATTTATTCAAATCTGCTTCAAATGTATATTATAACAAATTCTAATAGAGCTTATCTAAAAAGACTTGGACCAACAAAATCTAGTTGATAATTTGTCACCCAAGCTTCATTTATTATCCGATGGCTATGATAAAAGTATAATGAAAGAGTAGAACTAGAGAAATATAAATACAAAATAATAATAAATATAAAACTGTCCTTACCAGAATTTGGGCCCATTATTGTATCTTTATTTCTTGTGCTATAACTATTTCATATATTATGTTATATAATGATCCATTTTGGGAGTTAATATAATTGAAATTAGTTTTGTTTTGTTAGATATGAATTCATATTGTTAAAAAATATCGAAATTAAATTTATTTGCTAAGAATCCGAATCGTTTAGCTACAAATTTTTCACAAGTATCTCAGCACTACTATTAGTATAAAAATATTTCGGCTTAGTGCTCGGGCATTGCTGGAAAACATGCCTTAAAGTCTGCAGGACGTGGATATTCATTGTATATACGACGTAAGAAAGAAATGACGCTAAATGACAAAAATTAGAGGATTAAAAAGTCTCTTCTCTGACATTCCTTGATTACCTGTATTGTTTTTTTTTTTTTTTTTGGTAACCAAATCTTCATTTGAGAAACGTGTCGATTGAAAACTAACCTGATACCTGATTATTCCAATTGTTTCATGTCTTATAATTCTATTGCTGATTCATCATAAATAGACTTCTGTTAAATTAGTGTCTAAAGTAGGTGCATTTAAAAGATTTAAGTCAATATTGCAAATGGTTGACAGCGGAAATTCCTGACTTTCTTTAGCTGGTAGTATTTACTATATTTTATGTTAAACGTTTATTTCAATTAATAAAATTGCAAATAATTTTTAATGACGAAGTATAAAAATTTTCAGAAAGCTCATAATGCTATCCCAGACTTTATTGTAAAGAACCATGCTATCGTTTGTTTGTTTGTTTTTACATTCAAACGGTATTCAATTAGTTCGTTGAAGAAATGCTATATATGACGATGGGATGCTACCAAAATACCTATGAACAGTAAAAATAATTCTTTTGTGATTATATATATATATATATTGCTATTTTTATAATATTACATTTAACTTCTCATATATAATAATTGTACTTTTAAAATATTAACTGTCACTAATATTTACAAAAATGAAACACATTTTTTGTACTATTTCTACAACATATTTTATAATCAAACAGTTTTCCTCATAAAATTAATTGTGGAAATAGTATGAAAAATGTATTTTAATGATTTGAAATACGAATTGTAGCTCGAAGGAATACAATATCACGCGTTTTTCGAACTCCCTTTACAGGGTTGCTTACGTTTAAAGTCCCAGTGGCTGGTGGTGGGTGCAAAGTAAAATACGAGTAAAATACGTTATGATAATGTAGAGTAATTCATAGATTGTCTTTTTTTTAAAGAATCGTTACCCAAACTAGTTTAATAAAATTGGTCTTAATATTTGAATGTTTCTTGTAAATAATGAATCTAAACGAAAATCTGCCTATAAGACGATATAGCTTCCATTATGTACATATGCAGTAAAGAGTTTTCCGCAAGGATTTGGCAGCGTTTCCAAAAATTGCAGTCGCACCTCCCCCCCCCCGCGCTTGCACTTGACACGGCCACCGGTCATGCGTTTAAAATCTGAAATCGTTTCTTCCGCCACGTAAATCTGGCAAAGTTCTTTGTCTCGCGCAGCGATCTGAAAGAAGAAAAGAAAGAACTCGTTCTTTGGGGCGTCAGACTCGTGATTATAACGGGAACTTTGCCTAATGCGCCGGATAAAGCTTTTTTCCATTATTTTCGTTCACCGACTGGAATATAGTCAGGGCAATTGAGCTAGTTTTAACGATTTTTTGATTCTTTCATCTTATCATAAAATTTTCTGTTTCTTCACACAGCTAAAGCTAAAGAAAACATATCAAAGTCCTTAATTGATTGGCTTTATATGTATAAATATATATATATTTTACAAATATATATCACTTTTTTATTGGGAAAAATAAACTGTGACATTAAAAACGCTATTTCTATCTCGATACCCGATAGAAAGAAATTACTACTCAAGTATTTATTGATAAATAACGAGTTCACATAAAAAACATTATACATACTTATTCAGGTAAAAAGGCATTACTTTAATTACTATTTCTTATCTATTTATTATTATACGATTATATGATCAGTATTTATCAGTTTTTTGTAAATAAGTTTAAACACACCAATTAACGCATCCATTGTTTTATTCTGCAAATTTATCTTGTAAAAAAAATTATACGACAAACGAAAGTCATAAGAAGTGCAATATGGTCCTTTTGAAAATAAAATTTGGTTTTTACGCATATTCCTAATATAATCGTATGTGATAAATACAATTTTACCGAAAAAAAGCATAAATTTTTTATATCAATATATACAAACATTATTTTGATCGAATATTGAACTTTATTGTCAATACAAAACAAACGTTTTTGATTTTTGTAGTCAAACAATAGATGGCAGTCTCAACCTGATTTTAGCAAAATTTTAAATATAAAAAGTATGGAATTTATCAAACAAAAATTCAACGTTTTATATGTTGTGAAGTCGAAATTCAATTTATAAAACGGTGACTATATTTCTTTTGTCTACAAAAGGATTCAATAATCAAAATTTAGCATTGCTAGTCATATCTTTTGGTTGTTGCTATTAGTTAAAATATGATAATGTACAATTAATTTTGAAATATAAGACATGAGAATAATACACGAGAAGTGACGATAAAAGAGGAAATGGAAATAGTCACATTTTTACTATCGTACACTTTCATGAATTAAGTATAACATTTCTTTTTTTTAATAATACATAATATTCGACTCAAACCGAAAAATATAATGTGTAAACTTTCGATAGTGCATATTTAGATGTACATATATAATATATTACATAAATATTATCCTTAACTTTCCTATGGCCGTTGTGTTCCACTGAGTGGAATATTTACCACCTATGAAAGATGGTTATGTTTAACGAAAACTTGATTGTGTATTAGTATATTTGAATTTAATAAAAAAAAATCTTCTATTAGATGATTTCTACAAAATATTGGTTTTGTAAAATCACGTTAGGTCTAAAATATTTTGTTTATAAATTATTGTGATTATGTCGCGAAAAATAACAAACTGTGACAAGATATATTTACCATTATAAATAAATACTCACCAACTCATAAGTTAAAACTCTGCCATATGAATATCGATATAATTGAAACATAACATGAATGTCTTCCTAGTAGCTATTGAGGAAATTGGAATTTATTTTCTCAATTATATATAGATATACAATAACATGCCAAGACATGTGCTATTGTGAAATCGAAAATAAAATTATATTATCCAATTATTTATCACCACGTTTGCTTACAGCCTCACCCACGTACGTAATGGCATAAATTATTATAATCGAAATTAATACTAACGCATGATAAAATTTACATAAAAATATTTATTATTTTGAGGCAACTAATTTATGTAATTTATTCAATGCAATTCAAATACGTGTTGCCACTGACGCGACACTTACCTATTACAGACGAAAGAGAATTTATATATAGGAATACTAAACTTTCTCGTATTGTTCTATTTTAACAAACGAGGATCACGTAAAATTGACTCATTGCAATTGTAATCGATATTCTTATCACATTTGCTCTTAGAAAAATAATGAAAATAATAACAAACATTAAATGAAGCTTAAATGAAATATGCCTTGAAAAAATATATCTGAATTAATTGCAGAGCTGGATTTTAGCTAAGAAAGAAACTAGAAGGAAAGAATAGAATCTAAAAGTCCTAGAAAAATACAATATTTTACGTAAAAAAAACTATTAACTAAAAAGTACATTTTTCACAATTTAATATTTGACTGATCAAAGTCAATTGATAATTGACTGAATAGGCATTCACTTGGTAGAACTCCCTTATAACACGGTGAAAAAAATAGCAATGTATTTTAATTCTACAAAATTATTTAAAAAATAGTTGATAGCTATTTCGGCTCACGCCATCGTCAGCAGGGGAGAAGATGTATTTTACCCCATCGTCAACAGGAGAGAAGATGTATTGTGTACCTTTTCTATACATCTATATGTACAATAGCAAATGTTAGTTTAAGCATAGTTCTGGCGATGGCGTGAGCCGAAATAGCTATCAACGATGTTTTTTACAAATAATTTTGTAGAACTAAAATACATTGCTATTTTTTTCACCGTGTTATAATGGATTTCTACCAAGTGAATGCCAATTCAGTCAATTGTTTGCGATGAGCGAAAATGGCCCTGATTATAAAAATATGAAATTATGTTAAACAAAGTACCTTTCTACAAGAAGAATAAATAAAAAAAAATGCACAATCAATACAATGTTGTCTGTGAGCTTTCAGCTAGTATTAATACGATTATAATACTATATTTTCGTATCCCTAATGATTTGCTGTAATATCGTAAGTTATGTTCATTGGATGGCAAGATATCATAAAAATTAAGAGCTGAATGGATAGATTTTTGACCAAAAGATTGGATAAAAGATAATAAGTATCGTTTTTGATAAAGAGTTAAGTTTTATATTATATAAAACTGAATCGTCTTTACAAAAAAAAAGATCTTGAATGTAATTCGATCACTATAAAAGGTCTACCATGCTAAAAATGCTGTGCTATTAATTTTACTTAATTTTGTGAATAAAAATAAAACAGGATTCATTTTAATATATCATAGTGTAAGAAGTAAGTCCTAACCATCTACAACAGTGGTTCTCATGGACGGCCACCAACAGCTTCATAATAAATATTGACATTTAAAAAAAATGTTTTTTTGTTTTAATTAGCCTGTACCGGTGCGACCACATCGGGAGACACTTCGATGGGACCATTGATATTTATAATGCGGCTACAATAAAACTTTACGTGAGAACTAATAGTCTAGAATATTAATCATGTCTGAAATCCTTTCTAACGGGATTTTTTTGTCTTTTTTTATAACCAGCACTAAAAGTAGTGTCATAAAATTGAGAAAAATTACATTATGTATTATAGTTAATACTAAAGATGATAATATTTTAAGAGTGGGGGGAATAAACAATATATGCACGTTATTTGTTCTTCATTTTTTATCACATGCAAACAAAAAAATGTACAGTTATAAATGTGGGAGAAATGGTAAATAACATCTCATTTAAATAACCCAAGTGGATATTTATTATATACAATAGACAAACTTTTATAACGATATTTACGTACTGTAGACACGAATCCAGTTATTTATATAAATTACTTGAATTCTACCGTATTTCACGTAAAAATAAAACGGTTAAAATCATTTCATGACAAGTTCGATGCCATAAATCCCGTGATATGGAATCTTTACACAAATCAAAACAAAAAAACATTCAACATTTTGCCAGCGTAAAATGAATGGCGGAAGCGTCACATTTGTTTTATTTTGGAGTTATGGCTTTGCACAGAAACATCACGTGCTGCAGGTCACAAAATACGAATACATTAAACAGTATATTTTTTACACGTCGAGAGTTATGATACCAATTATTTATAACCTTCAAAGTATTTCCAATTAACCTATGGAATGGAGATATAAAAACATCACTCAATAAATTAATATGTACCAGCTATCACTTACGCGATTATATACGTGCACAATATGTGTTCTTGTTTAATTTATGAGTGGCTTTTAATGGATTATTAAATAAAAATTGAATTTAGTATGGTAAAAATAGTTTCAGTATCCCGTCCCAATGATGTAAAAACTGATTATATCATCATGTTTATGTTATTTGCTTTCCTTCAGATTCTATTTGCCAATATTAGATGTATTATCAATGTATATTAAACAGAATTTTTTATATTTTTTTATTCTTTGTTGTATTTGAAAAAAATTATTCACTAAATTTTGTCGGTTTTAGTGGAAAATGAAAATTAATTATCATTTCAAATAAGAATAACGAACTCTTTATGAATATAGTAAATTTAAATAATTTTCGATTCATTCCAAGTTTTACATTGTAGAAAAAAAAGAAAACAGCAATTCCAATTACTATGACGGTAAAGTTGCCAACGTATAATTTATAAATCGTAGGTATCGCAGGAGTGGTTCAACATAATAAAATATAAAACTGCCTATTACTAAGCAAATCTGAAAAAATAAAACCAGATGTTATAAATAAAAAGACGGTGTCAAATAAGGATCCAATTCAAATATTTTACTTTTCTGTGGTTTTATCCAGTTTAGATGTAAATTTTACATACAAAAATCATAAATTTTGTGTGGCCTTATTATATTTTTATTTAATATAATTACCCAATAGTCATTCGATACTACTATATACGATTATAAATGGCTATTTTTCCCATTAAAGATTATTTTTATGTGTGTAGTAGGTATTAATTTATACAACTGTTCGTCCGCACATTTATATTTCAATATGTATTTTTTCTTTCTATTTTATTATTATATATTACCATTTATGTAGTAGAGATGGGTGGAACTTTGGCCAGGATTTGTCAGTTCTTGTAAAGTAAGTTATAATCTATATTATTCTATACCAATTTCATAAGAAATTGCGTCAATATAAAATATAATATTGTAGTGATTATTATGTTATAAGGAGTAGCTAAATTCTATGAGCACTATTGAAAATCAGTAATGTTTCTTGAGAATTCTAAGCCACAACTGTCCAAGGTGAAGCTTTACCGTATCAATAAGGATTTTTACATTTGTAATTTTACATATTCTAACGCACTGCGTCTTCTCTCAGGAGTAGTGTGGTACAATTTTACTTATCCTGTGTGAAATATGTCTGAATTAGAGTAGGCGTTGATTTTTGATAATTTCTGGTTTACTGTAGAAAAGATAATGCTCATAGTCGTGCCAAAATCATCAAATATCATCATTACCGTCATAGTTAAAAATATTTCTTAGTATATTTCATTAAAAACTGAGCCCGTCAGTGTATAAAGCTCAATCTCATACATCAGAACAGATAGTAAATAGGAAATTTAGATGTGAACTTTTGCGTTTTATGATGAGTGGAAAATGTTTAATTATCTATACATCTTTTAGGATTGTCTATCTCCGATTAAAGTCAAGATAATTTTTCATTACTATCAAGTGAAACTCGATTTCAATGATCTATTATGAGATGATATAGAAATCTCAGCGGGTGAGTCAGCGAAACAAAAAAAAAATTGTCATAATATATTTCTCACATAATATGTTATAAATAACCTCTGAAGAATTAATGATGGAAATTGTGATCGCTCTGCATCATAAACAATCGTTATCTTGTCTTTTATCATACCGCGTTATAATAATTTCAATTTATATTCACTTTCAGTAATTGCATTATTATGCAGTACACTCTTTGCACTTATATGCGGATATTATCTTTTGATTGCGAATTTATTATTTTCTCAGCTCAAAGAACTGACCACGAGAAGATAAACTGCCGTGTTATATACCTATATAATGCACGGCTACGTAAATACATAATGAAAAGCGTGGACAAGAAAATTGCCGAGTGTTGTATCACGCCCTTTTTGCCTACAGATCAGGCTCAAATGCTATCAGGCCAGCGATGACAAATCACCGCGAGACTTTCAATGACAAATAGAATGTTTAATAGTCGTAAACGCTAACAGAATTTTTACGCACGCTTTGAATCAAGTAACATGTTTTTTGAATTTGCTAATTGACTTGTAAACACGTAATTATACGTGTCCTGCAAGCATTGTGCTAATTTAGAAAGATGTATTAACAAGAAAACAATTATGTTGATTAGAATCAATTACCTTGGTAACATGAGGCAATTTAGTACTCAAAAAGAAACTAATTCTCCTCTTCGATAAAAAAATCTGTTGAACTAAACTGAAGCTAAAAACGCATTTTTTAACAATATAAACCGATGAAGATTATAATGTTAACATTGATCATTTTTCTAAAAAGAGGATACGGTAAACTATACGTGCTTTTTGTGTAATTGACACTTTTTCACCACTCGACAACAGTTGCCTCGTATGAATTAATAATAATAACATTAAAATGATACTTATACATTTATTTTATTGTAATGTATTTCGCTTTTTAACTAATCGTATTTTTGGTCGGCCATTGTTTAGGTTGATATTGTAGACTGCATGTAATGCGTGATAATAAGGAATACGTATTTTAATATTAGACATTATAAAAAATTGATTACTCAGAGTTGATATAAATTAGAAACCCCTGCCTGATGTTCTGGGAGCGGATAGCTTTAATCCCGTCCATACAAGCGCGTCTGCACGAAGAGCGATATCGATGGAAACGCTTAACGACGTGTTGGAATACCACTTACCTTCCAATCGCTATTTACCTTGCACTGTGATGTATTTCAAAGGGAATGAGAAAATTAGATTAGATGAAGAAAGATGATTAATGACTAGTATATAATTATACTTATAATAACACCTGGTACAGGACGTTTATCTTCTAAGACCCTATAAATTCATTTGTATTATATTTTAAATGAGAGCAATTAAAAATGTTATAATCATTCATATAAATCTGATAAAAGAATTAATTAAAATAATCATGACAAAATTTACCAGACAATAGTATTATGTGTTATTAGAAAGAAGCAACATTTTTAAAAAAATAGTTTTACCTATGTTAGTAGATAAAGGTTATAAAATGTCATGTGGCTCATGTTTATCCGTTTACATTAGACAGACAGGTAGGAGTATATCTACTCCAGCTAAAAGGAACATATAAGATCATTCAATAGTAAAGAAACAGCTTTACAATTCGCTAATCACGTTATAAAGGAATCACATAATATAAATTCAAACTCAGCGCCTTAGTGTTTGCATCTTTGCAGTAAGGGTCGTAGGATGACCGCTTTGGAACAGCTGGAAATCAATAGACATCAACTATCACAAAGGATTCTTAACGAACAAACTAATATATTTTCTAGCCCATTAATTAAACCTCTCCACGGGGGGGGAGGGGTTTGATTTGCTTCCGTAATATACCATTTCCGTGCCACATGTAAACTTATTGTCATAGCCGTTTATAGTTTCATTGTAAATTTTTTGTTTTCATTGTAAAACTGATCAGTTGATAATGCTCGCGATGAGCGAAACCGGTCCTGATCAAAAAATATATTGTGGAAATAAGTACTAAAAAAATGTGTTTTTATTATTTAAAATCCTTCACTTCGTTTGGCAGCGTCTACAATCGTGTCTCGGCTCAAGTTGTAGTTCACAAGTGGGCGTTTGACACTTCACGACAATAGATTCTACCCGTAAAACATCGAATATCGATTACTTCGAAGCATATACATATATATATGTATATTCTTTCTAAGTAGATACATACTCATATTGAAATTAAATGTAAGTTCCTATCATATATTTAAAAAAATTAGCTACATCCATCAACATTTGTTCTACGCTATTTCGGGATTTAATAACGGATAAAATATTAATTATTTGATCTTAAATACTTCGAATCGTATTTATTATTTCTTTTAATTTTTATTAATACTGAAATTACCTTCGTTATACAAGTTTATTCATACAAACAAATAATCATAAACCTCTTCAAATAACATTATTGGATGAAATTTACCCAAATCTCCCATAAATGATGTCACATTTTATAACTATTTTTATTTGTAAAACTTTTAGATTTTTTTATGAAGATCAGGATTTTTTCTCATCATTATTAACAGGTGATACTGAAATGCAATTTGAAATAGAATATAAATGTGCAATTTCTTTAGTTGATGCTTTCTTAAATAGAAGTATGATGGCTAAGTTTCTCTACCTAGTAGCAGTTGGATTATATCGTCAAATCAGACATTTTTAAACAAAATGTCCACTTACTGAATCTACTGTCTTTTATTTTCTTTCCCAACGTTGAACTTTTATGTATAACCGCGGTTACGTTAAGCGATATAAACTGGTAGTTTTTCTATTTAAGATTTCGTAATAAGCTCTCGTCATGTTTAAAGTGAACAATAACGTTTTTAAGGAAAACAAAATACATAAGTAGTTATAATTTGATGTACATAATTCAGGAATACATTTCTTTGTATATTTATATATATCACGATAATTGTTGAAAAAACTAAGAATTTTTTTAAACATTATTGTATTTATGTATAAGATTGATGGTTTATGATATATACCTACAAAAATGTTAAAATTATTCATCACATAATATTTTTTTGAGTGACTTCTATTGACATTCCTTATGTAACTTGAGGATAATTTGTGAAAAACTTATATCTATGATCGCTACTCATATAAAGTAGGCAAGAAAAACTTAAGTGCTGAAATGCTTTTCCGTCGTGTAAACATTTGAGAAAATTATCAATACATAAAAAAATATTAATATTATGAACATTAAAATTGTTCGTAAATTACACCAGCAGGTTTTACATTAATTTCTGAACATATACATCAATAATTTTGGGCATAAAAATATAACTCTACGGGATTTAACAATGCTTTCATTCCTTTTTACTCACCCCGTATCTGACATTGAAAATAGGATATATATATATATCAGTTACCCTAAGTCTTTCTCTAATCTATTTTGTTTTTTTTTCTTTTTACGCCTTCCCAAAGAAAGATATTCAATAAGTAATACAGTGCAACCTCGATCAACCGTTCTCGCATAATACGTTTTCCCGGATGGAACGCTTATTTTTTATAGTCCCGTGTAACTCCCATAAGAACAATGTTAAATAATCCCGCATTGACCGTTTCCTGATTCCCCGATTTCCTCGATAAACCGTCTAAATACTTTGGTCCCGTCACAAATATTATCCCGATTGACCGTTTTTATTGCATATTTCTCCGTATCTCGGCAAGCAAGTTTGACACAGCGGAGTGCAGGTGTTATGTTTAGACACGCTGGAATCCGCTGTACATGTAAGACATAACGCATTGGACGCATGTGCTATTTTTTGGGTTGAAATCCACCACACGCGTATTATTGTTTACGATGCAAATGTAGAGTTGTTTGAAATTCATGGTAATAATGATTCCTGTACATACAAACTTTTAGTCACAAGTTTAGTAACAAGTCTTTCTGTTCCGATTAAAGTGCCAAATAACAAAGAAGTAAACGAACATAAAGGACGTTTTTAAAAAATAAATTTTATATACAGTGTGTACAAGTAACTAATAAATAAATATTTTTTACGATTTTACTTGTTTATTATTATTTGAAGCTTTCCCGCATTAACCGTTTCCCGCAATTATCGTTATTTTTTCAGGGTCCCTTGGAAAACGGAAAATCGAGGTTTCACTGTAATTCACTTTCAAAGTAATTTAAGTTCAAATTAACCGTTCATTTATTAAAAGCTTATACAAAAGCTAGTGAAAAGCCCATTATCGAGCGAAGACATTAAACATTTATCGGCTGTAAAATGTAGCGATCAACCGTAGTTCATCACTCTATGACACAGGCAAAGTAAGTCTCGATTAGATAGGTACTCAAGTTAAGTGTGCAATAAAACTTGCTATCCCGAGTCAAATAAATTGTTTTTATGATAATTTCCCAGTAATCAAATACAATTATATTGTACAATTATGTTGTACTAACATACTGTAAAACGTCGCGTGATTTGAGAACTTTATTAGTATTTTATTATTTATTTTCTAACTCCACTGTAGTTCGATACCACGACGTTGATAGATTTTCATTGTACTGTTGTTTGATTAATGTTAATAGATTATTCCAGTTGATATCATAGTGTAGTAAAAATAAGAATTGTATCTTAAAAATTATCTCTTCTCCTAAGTACTTGATAGTTTTATACAATCGAAAAAAGAATAATAAATTTAAAGCATACTGGTCATTTAAAAAAAAGTTTATCAAAAATACTAATTAAATAAAATTTATACTTTTAATTTATGATATTGACTGAAGGTGCTTGATGGAACTTCAATATTATTTCAATAACATTTCAACTCATTAGCAACATCGTTAATGAAAGTTTTCATAGCTAATTATTATTGGATTAATATTGTTACATTATTTTCAGCTGCAATCTTTTGCTTGCCCATTGGTTAGTAGATTCCTGTTAAGAATAATTTTAATATATTATATATACGATGCTAACTGTTTGTTTTACGTCAGTTCTGTTGCATCCGTGCGATGGAAAACCCGGGTCGTTTGTGACAAGACATATGGAATCGTACAAAGTTGTAATAATTCAAATTTTATACTTTTAAAATTTCTGATAGAACTTCAAATTACATTAAAACAAAAAAATATGTTATAAGTTTCCCATTTGATATAGAATGAATTTATAGAGAAGAAATTTTTGAAGTATCTTTTTATTCAAATAGGCTTAAAGAATATACCGAAAATGGAGAAGTAGATCGATACATATTTTTTTACGATCATTCTGATAAGAATAAGAGTACAATTTAATGAGTATCTAAAAACAACATTTCAAAAATAATACACCATTTTTAGAAACTATGGCGTGAATTAGTAATAATGGTAGCAGTTTATTTCAGTGCTTCGTAACCTTTCAGCTTCGACGGCACACAAACGCTTTTTTCCAAAATTTCATGGCACACCACCTGTCAATATTTATAAAAAAACCGGAATACGCGATATCGACGCATTTGCTAAAACTCATTCTTGCTGTACAATTTTGTTTCTTATGAATTTACGTTTTTTTACTGTAGGTCGTGTGTATAATATATATGTAATTATGATATATAATTTCGACGAAAAAATATTATTCTTACTTTAATGTGATTACAATTCCACAAAATATTTTTAGTGTAGACGATTTTGTTTTCTTGTGTTTTAAAAATTTACTGTGGCACAACAAACATCGTCTGGCGGCACACCGGCATACGGTAGCATCACATCACGATTCAAAGAGAAAAAGAAATGTTGAATGGTGATACATATTAATCAAAATTCAAAATATGATTAAATAAAATAAAATTCATTTAAATAAATTGTTAGCGAAATAAACACTTTATATCAATTTTTATCTCTCCTGGTCGCAGTCCAGTTGGCCATCACTCAACTATTGTGAAAATTTGTACAATAACGCTGCGTTTTGTTAAGACATTCAAGCGCCAGTTTTTACGATTGTTTAAATGCTTATAAGTCCGATTTTACGATTTTTTCATTGCTTTTTTTCCTACACAGGCAATTGAGAACGGTGTGAATGAATACTTACTCATTTTATATGGCAATAATAATTATTAACAAAATAACTGAAGATTACTGTCACATGTTATAGCTCATTCTGACGAGTTATGTTACGAGTGACACTATTTCATTGATTACGAAAAAAATATTGTAGGCGTGTTAATGATTTATGAAATGAATCATGTTACATCATGTTCTTTTTATGTGACGCGATAAACTATTTTTTTCACAGATTTTATGGGTTTTTATTTATACATTTTTATCAACTTTCTTTACAGTATCTGCCATCCATTAGAAACACTTAATCACTATGCTATGTATTAAAAACGGTAATCTATGTAAATTAATACGTAATCATTTTAAATACATAAGTCAACTCTTTCCTGCATAACGTCTGTGTCAATTGTAATGAACGCAGTCTTCTTTGTTTATCGGTTATTTCTCAAAGTATAATTTGATATATCTATGTAAAAAAAAATGATAAATGGTTTTTGTTTTTCTAGCAGTATTGTTTACACATTCTGACAATATTGATTAAAATAATTTTCTATCAGGCTTATTCATATTGTGGAAGATTTTGTTTTACCCATTTTTGACAATTATATAGATATGAAATAATTCCATAAGAAAGCTTCATCAAAGAATAAAACACGGTCATGTAATTAAGTCAGTTTTTTTTGTCCACACATGAGGATACTTATATTTTCAGCTTGCTACATTCTTCGTGACTTTCGATCAAGACCATATCAATCCTTGGATTATGTCAAGTTGTCAAGTGTGGATAAAATAAAATGATTTATCCCACTTCCTTCAACAGTCCATAGTTCAATGCAATCTATACTTTTATATGTTTAATATATAAACATAGGAAAATATATAACACAAAAATAGTGTTAGTACTGAAAAGAAGTCGTATATCTCATTGTGAATTTGTTATACATTAGAAAATAACGATATATATTTTAATTTAATTAGTTGTGTTGTATATTCAGTTGTTCAATATAACATATGTTTTGATTTATACCCAAGCAGGAAAACTTGTAAATTTTCTTCTCCTCTTACGGCTCCCCTAAAATAAATTGAATCCCCGAATATTGTTCAAGAATATTAATGTTGTCTTACAACATGTGGCGTCTCCCGTTGCGGTGGTTGACGTGAATTCGAATCCCATTTCTTATAAACCGGCGGGTCGGTTAGATATCACGTTGCGAATAACCTAGGAAAAGCTGTAATTCCTATCAATGTTTTAATTATATTCATTGTTCAGGGAAAAGATTTTTTTAGCTCAGAAGACATTTATACACACCTTTACTTGAGAGAATGTAGATACTACCCATAGCTTTATCCAACTAACTTGTAATAGTCACGCTTACTTTTTGTAACCTAATAGTTTGAAAGCTTGAGGAGAAATTTATCTAGCAACATATTTCTTTCGACTTCCACGAGGCCAAAACCATAATTCACTTGTATGTAATTTGTATTGTATGTTACTGATGTGTTTTTCTGAGAAGTTATCGATAAGATTTTTTTCCATCTAAATTGTAGAACCAGCCTGCCACTGGTAAGAGAATTAACAATATTTAACAAATTTTGCTTCGCATATCGAACTGCTCAATATGAATACTACGTTTAATGCATAAAAATATTAGTTCAACACTTGAAAATATAGTTTTCATTTCAACACCTTTTTTAATGTTGCATGTATAAAAATTCATTGATTATTTTAAGAATTAGTTATATGCATATAAATTAGTACCCACTTGGTTATAATGAAATGCTATTAAAATTTATACTAAATCAGGAAGATTGCTCATACCTGATAGTTATGCTTAGCAACCTAGCTATTGCAAAACACGCTCCTGCATTCTATGCACCGCTTCGGCGCATCCGTATCTAATCTAGATACACTGTTTGAGGCAAAGTTTACTAAGTAATATATCTCAAGACTGTATGGTAGATACATATTCTGAATAACAAGAGCACATACTGCATAGTAGTTTCGGAATACTCATAAATTTAGTTTATCCTGCTTTCGCTGCTTGATGCTTTCATACTTGGGAAAATTTGAGTCAGTGTGTTCGCAATAAGAATATTTACTTATATATGAAAAGTAAACGTAATGTCAGTATTAAATTTCACTCGCAAGATTTTTATATAAACAAATATCAAAAAGGACATGAAGTATATTATTTTTATTCTACTACCTCCTGGAATAGAACCTAAAATATAATTGACCCCTTAGTTGTCTCAACCTGAATAAGTGACCCCATCTCCGAAAGTATTTTTTTACGTGATTTTTTATGGTATAAGATTTAACGTCTTTTAAGTCTTTATCAATGAGATCTCATCTTTTTTTGTCTCTAATTATTTTGCTTGGTTTAATTAAAGTTATTTGGTAAATTATTAATGGTAACGATAAAAAATAGTTTTTAGAGAGCCTTAATATGATTTGTGTTTATGGGTTATTCAGTTTCATCAAATTAACTGTTGATATTTCATAAAAATTATCACATTTTATTGCTCAAAATAATCTCATTTCAATCATTTTAAATACTTTTCTTTTCGTTTGTAAAATTTTTTAATTGAATTTTATAGTCATAACTATCCTTTACTGGGTGATCCGTTATAAATTTTCCAACGCTAGTTTAATTTTCTCACAAAGAAATAAATTAAAATAAGCACTGAATTTATATGTAATTTTAATAGAGTAGGAAATGTCAAAAGCGTGCTTCACATGAATGATATTAATTTGATTCATACAATGAAACACATAATGTATCAGAGCATTATCCCAGATTCGTTGATAATTTAGCTGAGGTGTAGATGTACCCATAAAGCTAAACCGTATTCAGGATAGTTTGGCACGCAAATTGAAACCGCGCCATGTAAAATAGATGAGACCAGAAATCAAACGACCACCAACGTCAACCGCGACACACCCTGTGCACTAATTATGTCATAAATTTTGGACTGAGGCAAACTTACAAAGTTAATACAAATACCTACCTTCTCGCCACCTTCTCGTATATTAAATACTTAATTATATTTTTATTTAAATAAAGAAATGCACGTTATTATATAAATGTTTGTCATATAATAACGTGCTAAGAACGCCTACTGCGAAATAAAAGAGAACAATTGATACATATTGGATAAAATCTTACAAATGATTTTATTAATTCGGGAGGTGATATAAATCACATTTAAATAATATAAGGAACAAACGCTATCCCATCAACGAATTTTTATAACTGTCTATTTTAATTTCACGGCAATTTTTGTATGTAAAATTTTATTGCTTGTCAATCAAACTGAATTTCGCTTAAAACAATATTTACTATAATATAATTATCTACCAACCTGAAAAATATCCTCAAAATACAAAATTACCATGTAGAAAATGTTA
Source organism: Himalopsyche japonica (assembly GCA_028555115.1). NCBI lineage: Eukaryota > Metazoa > Arthropoda > Insecta > Trichoptera > Rhyacophilidae > Himalopsyche > Himalopsyche japonica. The sequence continues at coordinate 1,984,109 of JAHFWJ010000461.1, forward strand.
TGCCAATATATTCAGAAAAATTGTTGACGATACAAAATTAGAATCCTGTATCACAGTACCCATATGGTATTTGTGTATATCTTAAATAATATTCTTCGGAAATACATTATATGTTCCTACGTCGCTATAAATTGTATGAATAGAGAATACATAAACATTTATTCTATTATGCATTTACTTTATAGGTGGGAAAGATCTTGTCCAAATCTCAATTCAATAAAATCATAAATAAGATTAAAAATAAACGAAATAAAAAAACTTGGCAGGTCTTCTTGTTAATCGCGTACAAGAGCATAGGCAACGCTTTGTGTTTTCTCACCCGTCGAGTAGTCTCGTACCTTGGTGCTATTCAGGTTGTATCCCTTGTACCTAAGTAGTAAATATTCATACATATTAAACCAAGACAGTTTATCTAAGACTCAAAAGATGTGGCACTTAACATTTGGGTTGCGAATCAAAGCCTGTCATAAATTATTGTTAACAAGAAAATGTTTTTGAGGTGATTCTGTCCATACTCCACTAAAAAAAAATAAGAAGCCAAAAATTCTCGTATACAGTTTGTCTATCTATACCATGCTCTCAAAACTTTTCCAACGAGAAGGTTGATTAATATGAAAAAATGGTATTATAAATGTTATATTTTGTACTATAAAAATATGTTCCAGTCGCAGAAAAGTATTAATATATCTATTGTACGATGGATTCAGTTGAAAAAGGTTGAGAATCACCCGTTCTTATGTTCTCAAGTTTTGTTATAAGTCAAAAATACGTATTTAATATCAATTGAAATGACTTGTTTGTGAGTTTCAATACTGAGAACGTCATAGTATAATAATATCAAAGAATAGTAATTTTGAATTAAAAATTGGTAATTAATTACATTGACATGTACTTGGTATCTCACCAATTAATCTTTATAATATATATTTAACAGGTTTATATATATATATCTTAGCTATTTCTTCACCACTTCATTGAAAAAACTATAAATTACATTTTAAGCAATATTCATTTATGGAAGAAATTTTTCTAAATATTATTTTATTTATAATGGAAATATCACTATAACAAAGCTGTCACAAAACAAAATAAAACAAACAAAATTAATAATATTAGATATTTTTTTTAAGGTTAATTGGTACTTTTATATTATTATACATCGAACAAACCTTTTCTATATTATTAGACTGAAATAAATAAACAGATTTTTTGAAATCATATATTTCTTTTGATTTCTGTCACTAATATTATTTTAGAAATAAGCAGGCCATCAATTCAATTTCAATTTTCATGATAAATCGAAACAATAATAAAAAATGATGTACGACTACTTGTAATCAAAATATCAAAATGATTATCTAATCATGGCGTTTGGGTGATAGGAAGGTGTTATAATGGTTTTAATTGTTGCTAGTAGTATTATCACCCCCATAGGAGATCAATATACATTCCTTTGGCTAAAAATCTATAAATGAACCGCAAAAATGTGGAACAGCATGTTGAACGTGGTGCAGTTGATATCAAAATACATATTAAACAAATAACAATTAATAAAAAAATACTAAACTCTGATAATTATCAGGTAAATAATAATTCTTTTTTTAATTATGTGACAATCGCTGCCAAATCTCATAATTTAATCAATGTGGTAGCAACCGAGAGCAACTATTTAATTTAATTAATTTATTCAGCGTAATTAAGAAAAAGATTGATTTTATGGCCTTGTAACACGATACATAAAACTTCTATAAAAAAGATCCGAATGTTCAAGGAAGATAGTCGAGTCGTTTTTTTTTAAATAATTTCAAATTTTTTTGAAAAAAAAATGCATAGGCATTATTTTAATTCTGATTTCAATTCAATTTGAGCGGAACGTGTGAGTGTCAGTGATATTAGATAACAATAATATGTAAATACGTTAAGATGAAATCGAATATTGATTCTATCTCAAATATAAAAAAATATTCATTATATTCAATCTTATCAATTAATTGTATCGATAGTTAAGCTATGACTAGGGATTGCAATTTACCGTCAAATTTCAATAGCAGGTAAACGGTAAATAATTTAACTCATTTACCGGTAAATGAAAAAACAAAAAGACGTGGATTATATCATTAAAGTATAACTGTACGTGGCTACTTTCACTAAAAATGGTATCCTGGATTGAAACAGAAATAATTAAAAATACATTTCAGGTGAATATTAATGTCATAAAATGTACTTTAAATATGTTTCAGGTGAATATGTGTACGTTTTAAACGTACTTTTTCAATTAAATCGGATAATTTATTATTTGCCACACAAATATTGATTAATTTAAATTACGACTGTGTAATATTTGGTTTACCTGCCTGTAAGAAGTTCAAGCATAAACAATTAGTTTATCCATTAACATTCTTTTCTTACTTAGTATATATATATATTTTAAATATGTATGCATAATTTGTATCTATTATTATAAATTCATAATTAAAAAAACAATGTATTGGATTATAGATTTTATAAATAAGTGGTTATTTTCTTTGGTATGGTGAAAACATAGTTCAATATGTACCTAAATACGATTTTTTTCGCTATCTGTCCCATAAAAACTAGAATCAGCTGCAGCTTGCAGTGGGCATCACGGTGGCAGATGACACCAGTGTGACAAGCAAAAAGCTTTTTATCAATGTTGCCGGAGTTGAAAAAAAACTTCTCACTCCCTCATGCATGTATCATAATAAAAATTCGTTATAATTTGCCTGTATCTGGCATTAATTTTCGATAAAAACATTTCCGGTAAAAACCGGTAAATTTTTAATTTACCGGTAATTACCACTGGTGCATTTTGGGCCATTTACCGGCTAACCGGTAAACCGGTAATGCAATCCCTAGTTATGACCAAAAAAATAAAATATGATCTTGAGAAATGATTCTGGTTTCAATTTGGTATTATAAAGCAGCAATACCTTTTTATATTACGATGTGATGAAAGATAACACACACAAAAGCAATATGGAGGACAAAATAACTAAAATAAAGTTTATGTGTCTTTCCAATATTAAAATTTATATTGATATTCAAATCTTTTTGAAAATTGAAATTGTTGTACAAAGCATCGAAATAACCACTTCATTCGCTTTTAAAATACTAGTTTCGTAACAAGATCATGTTCAACGAATATCCACTTAAGAACGTGTCTCAAGTATGTAAATGTTGAATAATAACGTATTATACAAATATATAACAGAAAGATTCACTCAGATATCAACCTTTAGATCTTTTCAAAACACACTTCATTTTCTTAACACATCATAAATAACACTGTTTGCTTAGATTGGTTGAAGAAACATCACGTAATTCTGTCAATAAACTTTCGTTGATTTTATACCAAGGTATGAATAGATTTGTCTGAAAATTTACTGGTATTAGTATCTATACATCTAAAATGATACAAAAAAGTATTTTATTATATATTTGTCAGGACATAAAAAACTATACAAGTAAATGAAAAAAACAATGAGAAAGTTTTTTTCGACACATACGAGACCAAAGCTATATTTTTGTTGTTCTTAATAATAAGGGGCATTGCATTTTTTTAAAAATCTTGAATATATGTTTATTCTCTTGCGAAAATTTTGAACCGGCCTGCCAATGGGTATAGCATTGGCTAAAACCATTTGTTTTACTGCATACAATAGAATATTCTCAGACCATCATAATTTTATGTGTTCTAAAATAAATCCTCAGTTAATTTTCTCGGTTAATTCCGTTGTAGATTGTCAATTTTCTTTTTTTTATCACATTAAAATTGCAATAAATCCGAATTGTTTATAAGTTAAATAAAAAGAAATTAAAATACTTAATATAATTGTATACTTCCTATGAAATATATACTTTAGGGAAAAAATGTTTTTATATCAACATTGCATCCGGCCTATGAGTAATATACACTTGATTTTTGTGTAATTGACATATAAATGTATTTACATAAGCCTATTTCTTTTCTCTTATTCAGATTTCATTACTGTGACATTCAAACGTCAATACGAATGTCACATCAGGCCGTTGAAGGCTCAATGCTTTTATATAAGCTCAGAATTAACCAGGCAGTCAAGCGGCTTAGGTTGTTGAAGACGATTTCTAGACATTTGAATGTGTTTTAGACGAGAGGCATGACTTAGTATATTCCTTGCACACTATGCAAATATTTACAAATACATTTGAAACGTGAAACATACTAAGAAGTGATGTGTACATATGGAGATATATTTATTTATAAATTACGATCGACAATATTGAAATATGTATAAATAAATCAACGGTGAACTACCAATACGTTACCGACTGGTTTACTTAATCTCAGAGCTGTTCGCGTTGTTTCCTTCGAAGAGGTATATGTTTTATCACTGTAAATCAATTCAAACGTATTTCTTATAAAATATCAGAATACGTATCGGATACTTCATAGATCATCTGGAAGCTATACATGTAAAAAATTAGGAGTTGTTGGGTGGGTTAAAGCATTTCTAGAGTGAAGACAAGATAATGCTTGTGCTATCGTTTAGCATGCACACAAAATAAATAAATTTTACGATAAACATACCTATGTAGTACGTTTAAGTCATATGCACAGATTTTTGCTATGAATGTACTGATTTCATTTGAGAATATTGTATTTGCTTACCTTAACTATGAGCACATGGGCCATTGCAAATGTGGGGAATTTTACACCATGTTACATACCCATCCCTAAAATTTTATATTATTTACTGTGAACTCTTTTGTGGAAAGAAATAGTCTTAAGACATAATTCAATATTATAATTAAAGAGACATAATTCTTTTCGAACAAATATAATCGAAAATATTTCTAACAATAATTCTATAAGTTGTATTCAATGTTGTTTCTAAATATTATTAAAACGCAATAATCTTTAAAATGGATTTAATCTATTCCATAAAAAACATAAATAATATCTACTTACCTATAGAAGTCAATATTTATACGTATGACGTTTGTGTCAAAGCACATAAACATCTTTTATTATTTAAGCATTCTTGAAATATGTATATGTAATATGTTTTTGCAAAATTAGAATGAATTAACCATTAGAAAGTAAGCGTTGTCAACATAGCGTTGGGGTTACAAAGGTTAATTATTAAGCGAAACGTACCTTGTTATTTATGTACGGATCCTTTTTGTTTTTACAGTTTTTTTTAAATCAAGGACTAACGGTAAAATTAATGTTATGAATATTTGTTTATTATGAATTTTATTGATTTTTTTAAAATAGATATTTGTTAAAAAAAAATGTTACTATATATATTATAAATGTTACCACATATGTTGACATATATATTAAGTATATATCTGCCAGTGTAGGTGCAAGCTGCATAAAAATCATGCAGTTGAATAAATATTTATGAGGAACACATTATGCATGCAACCGAAAGATTGACGTAAATAATTTGCCCAAGAAATATCGCTTTGGTCTTTGACATAAATTTGCATTTTAATTAAAAAATAATTTTGGCAAATGTCGGAAAATGTATAAAATTTGCATATAAATACGCTATTGCACCAATTAAAAACATTTTTTTAATACAGCTTATAAAAATAAAATCTCCTAGATAAAGCCTTTTTTTATAATCCGCGACATTTTAACATTTAAATTAGTTATTAATGCTACTTAAAATGCCGACACTTGCTCAGTCTTTCTATTTTTGCATATTTTTAATTATTAATACATGCTATTTGAAACTGTCTTTTGATCATTAAATAATCCTAATTCGGTATTATAATACGAGAAGAATACGGTTATATCAGTATACAAATTAAATATTGCCATTTACATAATATTAAAAAGCACCAAATTACGGCGAATTGGAATCGTAGATAAACAGATAAATAAATCAATCCATTATGTTATGTATATACTAGTAACTGAGTTACTCAATCTATCACATCCTTACCTTCAGTACTATAAAAATGAACGCAATATATCGTATTAATATTCGAACCTGCGAGTTTCGTAATCGAAGGACCACAGGCCTATTGAATTTGGTTGAAATGAATAAATATTATTAGCATAAATAGCTGCTTTTTGTCAAAATAATAAATTATTTTTATTTGAATAATAATATTACCATAAAAACGTTCGTTCGTTAACCCTGCATGCTATTACTTTCCATTTTTGAAAGAGATATTTCAGTATTGAGAAAACAAACGACATGTCGACAACCCATTCTCGCTAATACCAGTATTGCATCCTTCAATCACATTATTGTAAATGTTTATTACAGTGTCTTAAATATAAAATATCATGTCTCAATTTAACTAAATGCCGATTTCAGTTCAATTCGTCTGTTGTTGGGATTGACAAAATACCATTAAGTTTGGTCATTAACATATAACTATGATCACGATGTCTCCCAATTTATCTTTTTTAATTGCACATTGAGATGATATGAAGTGACTTTTAAAGAGTTTATTTCCATCAATTAGTTGTTTTTCATATACATACATTCTCAGCTTTATATATGTCAAACGATGATATTTCCTCTTTTGAATTACAAATCCAGGTTTCGGATTTATTCGTCAAACAAAAAGCTAACATTACATTTTAGCATTTTACACTTCGCATTAGAGCAACAGTGAAGGTCACCTTTAAAAATTACTTCACATTACCAAATGCAATACATTTTAATATTCTGTAATGAACGGTTAGTATATTTACATAAATTTAAACATGCTCACTCAAAAACGCCTTTCTTATGTTCAATATTAAATTGGCAAAAAATGCTCTCTTGTTTCCCCTTTCCCAAACCAAAGCGGCGGTAATTCAAAATACTTCGGACAAGTAATTTTTTGAAAAACCATAAACCGCGGGATATAAATCACACCTAAGCTACAACACTGCATTTCCGACAGAAAAAAATCGCATGAAGATGCATACAATGAATGCATCTATTTTTATATTGTATGTTGCAAAAATGAAGCTTTAAAACAACACAGATAAAACTTTTCGTGTAACAGCTACGCAGTACCTAATTTATAGTCCAAGCATTTTTCTCTCTCAAGTTACGAGTTACTGCATCTCTGCGCGAATATTTTATATGAACATTTTATTATACGTATACCTGTTTTTGATGATAAACTGGTTCATTCACAAACATGAAGCATCGAGTGTTTTCCTTTATTTATGTTGTTTTATAAACTCTTTTAAGAAGGAGAGAAAGAGAAGAACGTATTTTAACTGTGTCATTGTTCACGAGGATTGCATGTGCCACTTTTATTTATTTCTTAACTTGGTGCGTGTCGTCTTTTTTCTCTTTTTGTAAGTCTCCTTATGAAAATCGTAATTTGGATGAGATGGGATTTTTTGAGAACAGTTATGCAGACTTCTTCCAATGATACTGTCACTTTGAAGGCATTTATAAAAAAAATCTTGCTCCATATGTAATCGTCTGTCCCATCATAAAAAACTTCACATGTAATTTTTATCATTGGTGACATTTCCAAATGAATTCAATAATATTTAAACAAATCGGACTTAATTTTGAATCCAGCTTTATCTACTATATTTGATGGAATATTTGTAAAATATTCTTTTTGTCATGTACAAAAACACTTCTGAAAAGATTTGAATTGTATAGACGATAGAAGACTAGACTATCGAACAGCTATTTACTCTCACTGCACCAAACCCTTAGAATGGGATGGACGGACGGTATTTTTTTCAAATATAAACAATATCTATACCTTTGAATCGAACTCAATTTATCGAATTGCTTAAACTGATATTCAAGCTCGAAGTTCCGTGACCCAATGCCTGGATATGGTCATCATGGATCCAGTGGTAATTTCTTTTTTAATAACCCTCTAAGATTTTTTTGTTATATATTAGAGAAAATTAAGGGTTATTTATTAATCAAAATTTTCATTTATAATACGAATAGCAAATTTTGTCACACTTATTATAGACTTACATATAAGTTTCACTTCAATTAATTTGCAATATTAAATTGGAAGATTTTTAATTTCATATGTAATAATATAAGACATTATTGTCAAGCACACCGCGCCTTTGCTCTTAAGATTTCAGTTGGAGGAAAATAAATTAATTTATATACTTACACATGTCGTGCGATGAAAATGTACCAAATCCATTGACAAATAATGTGTACCCAATATCGACAAATTTATATTAGTTTTAATCGAACGAACAAATGAAGCAATAGTTGCTCGAGATTTATTATTCTAAGGGTTGCCATGTTCCATTAGGAGCAGAAATGAATGATTGGTGATCCGTCGTCATGATAGAGGAGGTATTTATTGTGTTGGGCGGCGGTCAGAGGCATGCGGGCAATCACCCGCAGGCGGCCATTAAAAAAATCGCAGCGCTTGTGTTTCACACACGGGCACGTCATTGAGATTTCTATCGTAATTGTATTTTGATTGCCCGCCCTGTTGAGCCTGAAAAAGCTTTCAACGGAGCTTTTAGCTGAATCAATATAACCTGCAGTGTGAAGTCAACTCACCTGTGTTGCCGTAAAAAGCTTTATGAAGTTGAAATTTAACGACGGAAGTGGCAATATATAGAATTATAATCAAAAGATCTCTAAGGAGAAGAGAAGAGTGACTTCTGTGTTAAAAATATAAAAATCAAATTCGTCTTCGAAGTGACAAGTAATATATTGATTGAATTGTCATTCACTTGGTAGAACTCTGTTATAACACGGTGAAAAAATAGCAATGTATTTTAGTTCTACAAAATTATTTTTAACAAATATAGTTGATAGCTATTTCGGCTCACGCCATAGTCAGAACTATCTGACTCTCAACTATATTTGTTAAAAATAATTTTGTAGAACTAAAATACATTGCTATTTTTTCACCGTGTGACACGTAATATTTATTAAATTGAAAAATAAAGTACCGATAAACATTTCATTGGAGAAATAAGTTAAAAAAAGTTGAATATGTATTTTTTCAATTGCCTACTTACTCAAGAATGATACTAGACAAGAAAATTTTCAAATGATAAAATTAAGTTGCGAATTATTTAATGTTGTACATACTCAACCTTTGAAAATCAGCTTTCATGATATCTATTATGATAGCGGTATTATATGCAATACACGCAGTACGTATCCAGTTTGTTAATATGCAATATTTTATGACAGCCAGGCTATGTACTGGTTAAAAACCAATTAAGATCACCGCGCTGCGATAAAAGCGCACGTTATATTGTATATGGATAGAGGTATGCATATATATGTATGTGAGAAAGTAAACTCTCTTATTTTCAAGAAACATCAACAAGGATGAAAAATGCGAAATTATTAAGTAACCAGATCTGTATATTTGTTACCTCCAAAAAACATATCAAGATCAAGAATAGTTCAATAGTTCCAGTACCAATTGCAAAAGGTTTAATAGTTCAGATGGACACCCAATAACAAAATGTTTAATGTCAAACTAAGCTTAGGAAAAATGAATAGAAAAAATTTAGTTAAAATAGTGCATTTGATAAACAATTTCGAAATAGATGAAGCACAAATATATTAAATATTAAAATATAGCAAAAATTAAACACTTTAATTTACATATTTACTGAATAAAATCAATAATAAAAATTATCATTTGATAGGTTGACAATTTCTTTTAGGAATTATTTTTATTATTCATAATATGCAATTGTTCTCATTCAATTATATTCTGTGTCGCATCACGAATGAGATAAATAGTTGTCAAGACTTTTGCGAGAGAATCGCGAGCAGTTGATTGACTTTCTTTTTCAAGCACCGCTGTCTGGTAGCGGCATTTTTCAAATAAACCCTTTGAGAATAAATGCCACTTGTTTATTTTTATCAAGTTTATAAAATGCATTTATCTCATAAGTCATGCATCAATGATCATGACATACTTTTAAAAATATGCCACAGTAATTAATTCTTTTAAACAACATCATTAATCTTCTATTAAAAACAAAAGCACTGTGTAAACATCATATTATCTGAAGTGAAAGTAAAACATTCATAACATTCATCAACATCAACATTACAGTATACATGACAATGATGTTAGTATATTGTAGATATTACTATTACTTTGACATTATTTCAATAAATGCTTATCTCTTATTATAAATTTACAAGAATCTAGAAAAAAATAATACGCAATGCGTAGAGCCAATAATTTTTTAAATCTCGTGCTTATATGTCTATTCAATTGAGTGACTAAAAAAATAACACAATTGAAATTTTATCATAATAATATTATAAGTATATAATTTACTGAATCCAAAACAAAAACTCACAACTAAAGGAAATCTATTCTAAATTCTATCATCTTTTTGTAGTGTATCGATTAGTGATAGCGATCTTCGATTTTTCATGGGAATTTTTTTTATCGAAATATCTAAATTAATAAATTATTAGACGTTTATTGTTTGTTTGCTTTAAAACAAGTTATCATAAGTTTAATTATTTGAAGACTGCTTGTGCCAAAATCTCTTTCGTTAAATAAAAAATCATGATTTGATCAATTGACAATGCTCGCAATGAGCGAAATCGGTCCTGATATTTAAAATATATTATGGAAATTTATACAATTTTTTTTATTATTATTTAAGATGTCATGCCTTTCCAACGTGAAATGATTGTTAACACCTCAAAAGTGATTAAGATTTATTAAGAAAAATAGCTGCCTATTCTTTCTTGCCTCCTCATATTGTAAAGGAACTATGAAAATATTAACATGTTTTTATGAAATCAATGATTCGATTGATGTGATAAAAAAGATGAAAAGAAACTGCTAACCTCATCAATGGTGGTTACTTTTGATCTAACTGATGCGCGATGGAACTATATTAATTGCATATATATCTCTTGCATCATAAACGTGTTATAGAATCATTTGAATTTCAATTAAAACCTAAAATATCTCTTCTGATAAAAATCTGCATGGAATATGTATCTCTTTTCGTATTTGTTTTTTTTTAATTATGTTCATACTCACCGTAGGCAGTGTATTGTAGACTGCTGACGGAGCGTATCTCACTAGCTAACTATCAAAAAATAACATTATTCAATTACTTAATCCCTCTTTTTTCGAGACGTGAAGAAGAGAAGATGTGTGGTTATATAATCCCTTTTATTTATGTTATGTGAAGAAATATATAAATCACAGATATTGTGATTGATTTATTGAAAAATCTCTTTAAGAAGCGGTTCGAATTTGAGTTCGTGGACAGCGAAGCTAAAGCATACGACGTTTAACACTCGTCTACATCCCTAGCATATATATAATTTAAGAAAAGTTACATGATATAAGATTATCAAATAAGAACAAACTTTAAGTGTTATAAAGCCTATTATAAAAATTTGACAGCTTTATCGTACCTTGAACTATAAATTATTGATTAAATTCATAATATATTGTGTATCACGAAATATCAATTGCGGCATATAATGTATTATATAATTTAAGTATATTCATGACTTAAAAACATATCTACTCATTCTATCCAAATAAGTTAAGGCTCGCATGCTTTACCTGAGATATTTATTGGCATAAGAGCTCGAAGCCTTGCATATTGTAGTTCTACTAGAGACGCTTGTTTAATTGTTGCTCACGACTCGCAAAGTTTATTTGCGCCAGTGTTTTTTTGTGCCTGCATCGCCTAAACATCGCAGAGAATCTCGTTCGTAACCTAGAGGTGTTCAATGTACTTGGTTTGGAAGGGTTCGGGACGGTGCAATACCAAATCAATTATATTTAGAAAGCAAATATACAGAGATGATTCAGGTAGTAATTTTTGTATTATATCTTGATAATTCGTTTCTATGTCGTTGAGAATAACGAATATTGTTCTCATTAAATTCATAAAAAATCATGACTAATTATATACCATATTTATATTGTAGTAAAAGTCATTTACTTCTGTTAAGGATTTCAAGGTTTAGAATCTCAGTACAAAAAACGTGTTCCAATCAATATGACACTTGACTTTTGCCTGTTTGTGATACCTTGAAACTTCCTCTAAACAAGACGTATAAAGAGCGATTTGAGCGATTATTCTTGTCTTAGCTCGATACTTCCAACTCCCTCTTCGAAAAACGAGACTGATTTATAAACAGTTATCGTAGAAAATCCTCCATTAATCCAACGGACGTGAATAAAAGAGTAAACATATTAAACTATAAAATATTCTTCTTAACCCTTCTCCGCCCAATACTAGTACTTCTGTCTTTAATTTGATATGGCAATATCCAATGCTACTCAGTTGCAAAGCCTCTCTTTATTCAAAGAGGGTATAGCAGAAGGTTCGGACTTGAAGATGAATAGTATAGAACTTCTAACATATCTCCGAAATTCATGCATCAAAACAAAAATCTAAAATGTAATTGAAAAAAAATATGAAAAAATCATGCTGCTATTCAGACCTATAAGACGGAAAGTCAAATTACGTATGTATTATGTATGAATTGAAAAACTTTATTAATTAAAATCAACTAGGAACCACCTTGTAACTGTCTTCTAATAAGATAAACGTGATATATAACATAAAATTATATTTTGCAATTTATTTGTAGTAATTTATTCAAACACAATTTTTTATTTTGAGGAGCGTGTAAAAGGTTAACGTTGTACCAAAGTGTCTGAAAAACAACTAGTATCGCGTGGGCAGTGAACTACTTGCGCAAAATTTATCACTGGCCGCTTCAAGTGATTTAATGCAATCGATTATAAATGAACCAGCTTAAATCCCGCGGTCTCTGAGACGGGTCTTAAGACTGTTTTAAGACGAGTTTTAGGTCTGGAAGAGCGATTGCAGCTTGCGAGAATGACTATTGACCCGTGTTTGCTGGAAATGAAAACTCGGGCGAGATATCCGATACCCGCTTATAATGTGATGGAGAAAATTTATTGTACGTAGCTTAAGAAATAGCAAATGTGAATACCTACTACGTCACAATATAATTTAAAAATCATTCGGTTTGATAGCAGCAAAATAAATGAAATTCTGAGTAAGTATTTAATTTCCTTAGTGATAAAGGCGAAGACGGCAACTTACGAGCGTTTTTGTGTTCTTAACATTTGAATGAATCATTGCATGTTGGATTGATAATACATGTCAATCTTTCCAAGAGTTTCTGCATTTAATGCATTTATTTGAATTGTGCCTATATCTTTAAAAATCGCGTGGAACGTTGAATACTTTTGGTGCGGCAAAGATGGCGATTGCTATAACATATAAAGAGCGTGAGTGTATATATTTAATTCACCTATCTTTAATATTAGCTTTATATAGGATAATGATTTAGCTAGATCATCGTACATAAAAATCGAATCATTTACTATCGCTTTCTCACATGTTATGTGTATATGATCGTCTTCATAGCACAATACAGATGCAAATCACTTTTAAGGTGTTAACTGTCACTTCTTGATGGAAAGGCATTATATTTTAAATAATAAAAACACATTTTTTTAGTACTTATTTCCACAATATATTTTTTGATTAGGACCGGTTTCGCTCATCGCGAGCATTATCAACTGATCATCAGTGATAATGCTCGCGATGAGCGAAACCGGTCCTGATCAAAAAATATATTGTGGAAATAAGTACTAAAAAAAAAATTTGTTTTTATTATTTAAAACAGATGCAAATAACAAATTTCCTTATAATTTTTAGGCCGATACAAAGTTGCATATTTCCGATCCTTGAACTATCGCCGACTACACCGAGAACAAATGTTCAACACCGTGAAAAAATAGCAATCAACTAGTTGCTCTGACGATGACGTGAGCCGAAATTTATCTTATAAAACAAAATTATAGAACTAAAATACATATCTATTACATATTTTTCATCGCGTTATAATGGAGTTCTACCAAGTCAATGCCAATTCAATCAATAAAAACAAATATTCAAATATTAGTGATCATCTAAAACACGACTTATATGAGGATGATAATTTAGAATATGAATTTTCACATTTCTGGTGTTTGTTTCTCCATATGTTAAATAAGTGATGTTTTGAGTTATTTATACAAAAAATTGTCTTTGGGCAAAGCATACCATTTATTGAAAATAAAATTGTATTTAACTACATTCCTACTCCTGTTCCTGTTCCTACTCTCCAAATTGATTGATGTATAATTTGGAGAGTTGTTGCTTATCAAAAGTTGTTTATATTTCTTAATATAAGAAACACGAATATTGTACTTTAATATTTGTGATTAAATGCTTTCTGTCCAGATTGCCATGACCATATATTTATATGTTATATACGTATGAAAATTCGATACGTAGGATATTTCTTTATTTTAAATACAGCTAAAGCAGCTTTCACAATCGGCATCTCTGATCCTTGTTGGGAATCTCTCCCTCGCCAAAACCTGATGCTAAAAAGCTCTGTGATAAGCTTTCCGATTCAGTGGTTTGATGAAGCCATTTGTACTTTCAGCGGTTGTAAATCTTCGAATAATATTATGAATAAACATTCATAACAATTATAACACTTATATCGTAATATAAAAAGTTTTTTAACAATTTTATAGAATTATACACTAAGTATTGTTTTTACTGTTAGTAAATAATATTTGCAACCTCAAGTGAAAGTATCATTATTTTTTTGTTGCACATCAATTGATATATGGGACAGTCTTAAGGTGGCGATTGAATTATTGCATAACCATAAAAAATATAAAAACAAAACCAATTATCAATATTTGTTAATCATAGTAGATTGACATACTTTCCATACATAGTCATTGATATATATACACATACGAATCAATGCTCTATACTATCAGTCAATAATACTATTGTAGAAAACACAATCATGCTGAACGATATGTCAAAAAAAAATTAAATATATTATATATATTCTTCTACTAAAACAGCATAAATATAAGAGGAAGCGCATGAATAGTGCTTCTCTTCTGAAATATGATATTCATAATTACAAATTTACCGAGACCTGTCAGGCGTATTTGTGTAAAGTGACAATATATTTTCTTTTCCTTTATTGCGTTATTATATTTTTGAAAAATTATCAGCTCCGCCACACGGTACTACAATGGCTCTCTGTCTATCATCATTTTATTTGCATCCCCGTAGGTCATTTGTGCCTAGTTAATTTGCTCTCTTACCTCCACGATGCTGGCAATGTCCATCCGCTATATGCCCAGTATTTGCGGCAAGCATCTTTTAGAACGTCGTCAAATCACAGTATAAAGTTATCCTATGCTCTTGTTAAATAAGTGCCATGGCTCACTATCGTAAAGGAGCACTGGCAGATTGCATGCGTTCAACGGGCGAGTACAATTGTTAATAGTATTGATTGTCAAATTATACTATGTATTGATTTTTCCTGTTCATACTTTCTCCAAATTGATAAATAGCGTTATAATCTATTATAGCTTATTTTATATTCAATATTTCGTTTATCGTAAGCCACTTAAGTAGGAACTTACGCAACGGCATAAATAAATAATAAAACAAAATACTTGTTTAGTGATTTCTCAATAGTCATATTAGAGTTCGTTGCTTCCTTGGTATGAAATAGAAGCTCACATACCAACCCATCCGCCACCCAGATACCTAATTTCCAAACCATAGAGCAGATAACACTGTCCCGGTACGTGCGCCGCTGAAAACCATAACATCCAAAACCAGAAATGTTACTTACACAAAATAGATTTATACGAACAAGGTTAGTAAAGGTTATTATCCAGTGCTGCTTTGACGAGGGCAACTGGTTTTGAAAGTGCTCGCTCGTGAAGGAAGTGTGGGGAATTCGGGACAAAGGGGGAACAACCAGCCGACTTGATTTATTATAGAGCAATGCAGCAGTGGAGAATTGTGCATTAGTATTGATTTCCAGTTAGCCACGCCTTTCCTCGTATATGGAGATTGTATGAAACTCCAAAATACACGATTCGAATCTCTTTAGATTTTTTTGCAAGTGGAAAAAACATGAATTACTATTTGACACGATCCAGAAAGTGTTAAGTGACTATCGAACGTTTTATTACCATAACGACGTATGATACGATACATCGGCTGGTAGTTACCTCTTTTTATCACTAGTATAGTCGTTATGAGATACTTCGCATATTCTATCTTAAAAGGTTTATCTGAAGTATATTGAGTGTGCGTATTGAAAATACGTCACAATTTCACACTAACCAAGAGATTCCTCTTAAAATGATATTAAACACACTTAGATAATATGCATTCTAAACTCAAGCATTCGAAGCATCAGCAATGATTTGAGACTGTAAAAAATGTTTTCGTCGCATGACCTTGTGGATCATTAAAAAATACATACTGACGAAATTCTTAAAATTCATGAAATAGGAATTGGACATAAATAAGATATTACAGTTTGACATTTCGATAGATTTCAAGTTCATTTCCGCATATATGTACGTGATAAAAAAATCGTGTTAAATATGTACACTTACAGGTATTACGTAAACGTATTAATTAAAATAACTAATTATTGGGAAAGAAAATTCATTTATTTTATTAAGAATATTAATACTAAACGAAGCTTCCGGTTGTAGCAAGATCATTTTTCTTGATTCATAAAATGTCACGCATTTGCTAAGGTTCACTGAATCCATCCGACAGCCTACGAGTTTCATATACGATGACGTCAGCATACATTCTCGCCGGATCGTATTTTCATAGATCATGATTTGCGAATTGCACCATAAGCGAATCACTTGCCAAAATGTTTATCCCGAAGATAAAGCACGCTAATAAATTTTGGACAAATATCCTCGCGCTAGTTTCCACTGGTCTTTTTTCCAATCAATATCTCAATACGACTGCAATATTTGTGAGAAATATTATACCTACTCAACTCTCTCACCAGTACGTTTTTGATATATTTTCTATTTCTAGGTCATACGTTAGACACTATCAGTTTTTTTAAAATAAGGTATAAAGATTCGCATAAGAACATTTACTATATATATTTGATTTAATGGTTTTGTTATCTGGAATTGCCAATAGTGTAACTTTTGTAAGAATTCAAGTATCGTTATACAATATATTAATATTTTTCATCATTTACAAAACTTGTCATTAAGTTTATGTCTATGTTTTGGTTATACACAACGATAATGCTGACAATAACTTTTACATGAAAATTGCACAGTCCAATGATAAGACTGTAATAGATAGAAGATGATATATGTATTCATTTTCAAATGATACTATAAAATAAATTATATTTTTTTATCTGTCCAGTGACGGCTGTATGTCGTAGGTATATTTTTTAAAGAAAAAAACCACTTTTTTTTTCATTATTGAACTTTAGATATCTATTGTAAAACCACCGCATAAGAACAGAACCAATGCTTGCAGCATGTTCAATTTTAATGTATAACTGTCACTTCTTGATGGAAAGGCATGATATTTTAAATACTTAAAACACATTTTCACTACTTATTTCCACAATGTATTTTATGATCAGAACTGGTTTCGCTCATCACGAGCATTATCAACTGTAGCATGTACGCAAACAGGCAGTTTTTCGTGTCTAACATTATTTTGAATTTATGTTTACATCCTCATGTACATACGTTCTGATTTATAAACAATGACGTCTGTGAGGCTTTCGACTTTTCCCGCTTAAATTAAATGGCTATCGAGCAGGCGTTTATCAATATTGTTAGAATATACTTTTTTGTCATATTTAAAAAAAATACTTATAACCTAAAAATAAATAAAGTAAATTTTAAATTTTAAATCATAACTATTGTAGTTATGCGCTCTTACTGAGTATTAATTAACACTGATAACCGAACATTTATATGTGCTTAAAATCATTTTCCGTCAAACAAATCCATATGAACTTATTTCAGTTATATTTATTACATCCGTCAAAAAATATTAGAAATTTTATAACACCCACTCAAATAATATATCATATAATCTACGATTATTTTGAATATTGAAATGAAAATTGTCCTTAATTTGCCTTTAGCATGTTGTTTTATTTTTCTTATTCGTCAATTAGAGGCTATAAGGCAGCTCTTTAACATGTACATTTTATCCAATCAGTTATCTCGTATCGTGTTACATGTTCAAACAGCCCAGAGTGGTAAAAATGCTAAAGAACACTGGCGAAGAATAATGTTTATATAAGAAAATCTTCATCCTATCACTAAAGAAGTTCAGATAACGTAAAAATATGCACACGAGAAAAGAACGCTTAAGCATTTAAGAACATGGAAATTTAGCTTTCCGATCAGAGATTTTTGTTTGTATTATATTTTTTATCGTACATAAATGTTAGAACTTTTGAATTTTTGAATTATTAATAAAAATCTGAGTATTGGAGACTATTGTGTATGGTTAAATAAGTTTTATGTAATTATTTGATATTTGAACACTATAAAATCTAGATCGAATTCGATCCCAATCAATTATATCGTACCACTCAATTATGATTCATTTTTAATGTATGTCTTTATATTCACGAGTTATTATTCAAACCTTAGATGCGATAGTTTTATTATAATATTATTATGGTAAAATATTAAAAATTAGCTTATAAACAGAGTATTTTTATGATTTGTCATTTTAAAGAAATCTTTTTGATTTCATTTCAATTTAAAGTGTGATCCTTCAAATATATTGTATAAAATTTCCTTCTACGTTTACATAAGATAAGGCAAGCGTATCAGCCGTAATATATTGTTCAGGACTGCGCTATAACTCAGCCTCAGCTCAGAGTTGGCTCCAATATAACATCAGCAGCGAGAACGTCGACCGGTAATTCTTCTTCTTCTCTTGTTTATGCTTTTTTGGTGAAAAGGTCGCAGCTCTTAAAACAAGTTCGGACTTCTCACTGATCTAGAATATCACTCACTATGTATGTTCTTCTGAAAAAAAAACGGAAAATTATTTCTTTTATATTCTAATGATGGTAGTTTTAAGTTTCATGCTTTCGCAAATGCTTGGATATGTTGATTAGAGCTATTACTAAAAGAAACAGAATTGACGCCATTGCTATAGATTACCAAAATAGTGCTGGTAGGAATATCTAAATCAACTGTCATTCCCAAAATCACAATGATATAGACTTTATTAATTACAATTTTTAAAACCAACAAACCTCCACTTTATACTTATAAGATAAACATCGATGATATATTATCAAGTTAATTAAAATACAATCAATAATGAAAGAATAATGAAATAGTTCTGACGATGGCGTGAGCCGAAATAGCTATCAACTATATTTGTTAAAAATAATTTTGTAGAACTAAAATACATTGCTATTTTTTCACCGTGTTATAATGGAGTTCTACCAAGTGAATGCCAATTCAATCAATAAAATAATGAAAGAGTTTATAGACTAATTCTACAGTGGCATAAAAAATTCACTTCTGGTGAAGGGTAAGCTGAAACAGCTATCAACTATATTCCTTATAAATTTTGTAGAACTAAAATACATTGCTATTTTTTCACCATATTGTAATGGAGTTCTACACAGTAAATGCCAATTCAATCAATAAAAAATAACACGTCTACTGCTTTAGACAAACAAGTGTTTCATAATGCACTCGTGTGCTTGGTTAATATAATTTAGTATGTTAGCTCTACTTTCACAAAATTTACTTTTTCTTCTTGTATCAGGAAAATGGTATTTGACCCTAGCAAATTTCGCATTTTTGAACGGCATTGCGCTAAAACATTAGCCGTTTTTTCATTAAGGCCTATATTTTATAAAGCTATTTAATTGTATAAATACAAATAATACTGTAATTAGACATTAGTATACAACGAAAATCTATTTCCCTAATTAATCCATGATTCAATTTCTCGATAAAAAATTGAGCTGTTGTCCCAGTAGTTGATGTTTATCCGTTTTTATATGACCATGGTGTTCATAAAAATACTTCACTAAGTATATACTAGGATTCAGAATTCTTAATCAGTTGATAATACCTATGGTGGAAAAATCGCTACTGATCATTTAAAAAATTTAGGTATTTTTATAAATACAAATTTCGTTTGTTTTAAATTTTTTTTTATTTAATGAATTTCCTTTACAAAATAACAGTTGTCATCTTGAAATGGTTTTAATTGCGTGTTACCAAAAACAGCACTTGAAATCTTCAACAAAATAATATATTTACTTAACTATATATTTTTGATACTTCGTTGTTTTAGTTTATGTAATTGTATACTAAGAAGTCAGAATAAGTAGGTTCATATAACATATTGGAATAATTACAATGGTTGCCACTGTTATGGCATAGCAACCAGCTAAATTTATAGTAAATGCATAGGACAAAGAATAGAACAAAGCAAGGATTAAGACATAGTCTGATTAAAAATTCTTTATGTAAAAGTCCACTACGGAATAATAAATTCACCAACACCCCCGATCCAAAACGCACCCTCACCCCTTTTATATAATCACAAGTCCGTAAAGATACTCCACGGTTCATCCCCGTTTGAAGATATTTGATAAACATTAGTGGAACACAACAATCGCTGAAATCATTTCCCTTTAAAAATAATTCTTTGATTATATCAAATATCGATCATTTTGTATGCAAGAATTCTGATTGTGGTATTTTTGAAATTCGTTTGTCATACCCATTATTTTGCTTATACTAATCAATAGTCGATTATATAATATTTTTGAGAATCGAGGAAAAACTTTGGAACCATCTTGATAATTTGACATGTGGAAAAATATTGAAAATAATTTTGAAACGCCCTTTTTAGTAGAGAAACCATTGTATTGTGCAAGGTTTGTTTGAAATTTTTTTCGGTTATAAGTAATGATTTTCCCTTCCGAAAAATTATTTATTCTAAGAATTTATCTGATAGATAGCTGTGCTTATGTTCTCAATAAAAATGCGAATCAACAAAATTAGCCTGATACAAAATTATTGCTGCATTATTTAATGATTAATTGTGCCTGTACAAATGTAAGCTAGATCTAAGGTATCTTCAGGTATTATATATTTAACAAAAGAAAAGCTTTTCCAAAATGAATATTATTTAATCAACCGTTTATTAGCTTAAAGAGTACTCCTCTTTAATCAGAACTTTCAATTTAAATAATCATTAAGGTAAAATTTAAATTTAAAAAATTTCATTGTGTCACAATGAATTAGCTGTAAAAAGTTGATAAACAAAGAACTTTCATCGGATTTACGAGTATTTTGTTTCTTTAATAGTCCCTTAGAAGTCTACAAATCGAAAATGCCCTGAATTAAGTAGACGTAAAAAACGTAACAAAAATGCTTGGCTTCTAAATTCTGTTTTCTATCTCTGCAATTGTAGCCATTATAATGACCAGCCTCAGGGGTGGACGAAACATAATACCGGCGCGTATTTATTTATTCATTCATTAAGTGTATCCCTTTCAGCGCTGGATCAACCCCCAGCTCCTCTCGCTTCCTGAGGGCTCTATCATTATTCACCCCGACCCCTGAGCGGAGTAAAAGCTAGACAAACACTAGGGGTGCTTTGTATTGAGTCGCCGTATCCATAAATTGATGAGAAACCATTAAAATATGTGAAGAAATCATCCACGGTGGCATTTTGGTTAATTCAAGAGATATTTATTGTTTTGCCAAGTCGTGTGATGCTTAATAGCTTCTCAAAATTTATCGATCTTTAAAAAACTTCACAAGTATTACAATCCTTGTGTAAAAAAACTGAAATTATCATAATTATTTTAAATAAATATTAAGATAATAGTTGAAGATTATTAATTCTAGTTGAAGATTATGTTTACAAGTAATTACGGGTTCTATGTTTACTACTAACTACGGATCTTGTTATAAAAAATGATTATTTATTTCGTTCATTGCAAGTAACCATGATAACTAATGAGATATAATACATTAAACGTGAATATTATTAACCTACTTTTTTTTTACAAGTATTAGTCACTAACCGACTGTTTTACTTACAATTATGAGAGTTTTTTTACATCATGCTATGCGAAGAGAAGGTCTTACACAATAACTTGATAAGAATTTATGATAATGGTTTTTATCATATATTTGTATTAGCTACAAAATTTATTAAATTTATTTTTAAAATTTAATTTATTTGAAAGCTATTTTTCGGATGATACGATCATTTTAATTGCATTAAATAAATTGTTTGCTCATCATTTTACCTTGTTAATGGGGATATCTGACTTCCGCACGCGTTATCTAAATTGCCAAAAATTTAAATACCTTTTAGGAGGATCGGAACATTGCTTATTCATGCGTAAACACATAAGCCCCGTAAATGTTTGTATTAAATATCAACTCTCTCATTTCAAGCGAGTGTGTCGGTTTTGTTTCCAGATTAAACAGATATCTATGTACTTTCACGCAGTGGCATACGCAGACAAGACAGTTACGACAGATATTTCAATATGACAAAAGCCTGTAGCCGAAGAGCCGACGTCGTTAACGGCTGTAGTTTATTCATGACTTTAACTTTTACTTTTTGATTTCATTTCCAAAGTGACGACGGAATCACAACTCTTAATTTAAAAAAAAAGCGTTGCAACTATCTTACGCAATCCTTACACCTTTATTCACTCAGAAAAGGGGAATACAAAATAAAATTCTATAACAAACAATTGTCGTAGAATGACTTTCGCTGAAAGCGATAATTCTAACAAAAATCAGGTTTATCAAATTTATATGCAATATAATATGTATCCCAGCTAAAAATTTCATGACTTATATTTTGAGATCCATATGAATACATAAAAAATAATTATTGTTTCTATTCTGAAATATTGTAATAGACTTTAATTGGTTTTTCTCTTGACAGCAACTACGCCACCTGAAATGTATAATACAAGATCATCCTATATTTACAACTTTCTTTTGTGAAATACAGAACCTTGGTTCATTAATTTTTTGTTTGAATTATTTTTTCATGTTTGTTTAAATATTATTTCTTTGTTAATGTTTTATCGTGCACGCAAGAAATGCACAGGTGACAGGGAAAATTATTTTTGATGATCCTCATTTAGGCTTGTTATTTTTCACTATCAAAAATAATGAAATTATCTCCGTAACTGTAAATAATTAAAATTATGGCCAGTCGATGTTAATAACAATTAAAATTCATTTAATGCCAGTGATTAATGTTAAAATAAATGAATATACATGAAAAAGTTCATAACATATTCGCTTTAATAGTTTTTAGTTGAGTAACGAGCCTGTTCTAAATAATGTTGTATAAAAAAAATAGCTTGTAATGCGAGAATAATATTGAAATGTTCTGTAACCAAAACAGTGGCAGAAAAATATGTTATATGATTTATATAGAAGTTATAGGCGGAAAAATCAAATATATAATTTAAGCGGAAGTATTCATTTTTAAAATACAAAGAGATTGAATTCCTCGTAATGCATTTTAAGCCAATAAAATTCATAAAAAACGGACTTTAAACTAGTTTGGCCACTTGGTCACTATAATAAAGAATTTTTATCACGATCATATTGCAGATACTGTGATTTTAATAAAAGTAAAGCCTTATGTCTACATAAACAGCACGGCACTGCTTGCACAACTTATACACAGCCTGTTATTGTCGCGCACCCTGTATAAAGGCCCCAAAGTTTTGCAGATTAGATTATTGAGTGGATTTATGACGTTATTAAGCCCCTGATAATTAGATTGGAACACGCTGTATAAACAGAAATAACATCCAATCCCAATCTCATATGGGACCGGCGTTATATTTACTTACAAAACCGTATCCGCGGGGTAAATTGGAAACCTTAGCTAATAGCTCGCATCGCATTGAAGTATGAGCTTTGCTGATGAGAATGGGAGAATATTGCTGTGCGATTGTTGACTTATTGTTTATGTGAAATTTTGTTTGTAACCTGCATCATTATATACAAAACTTAATGCGATTTAGTCGTTTGTACAACCCTTTGTTTCCGTCCAAGCTTTCGTTAGATTTATCGTTTTGATTAAAAACTATTCTATTTCTACTATAATGTTGTTAAGGATTGGTATACTGTACATATTATATTAATGCTTAAATCTTCAGAGTTATAATTCGCCCATGCGTAATAATCATTTATTCTAATTCCGAAATTGATTTAATGTTCAGATTAGAGTTCACATAGATTATATTCTATTTGACTGATGTGATTTTCTGTAATTAAAATGACGATACTCTGTGAAATAATTTCACTCTTTGTTTTTTAAGGCTTAATTATTATTTCAAACATTCCCACATTCGTCGTTTCCCACATTTTTCGTTTTTTAGTTTTCCTTGAAAAACGTGTAATCGAGGTTTCACTGTACATATCTTAATATACTGAAGTATTTACAAAATTCAATCAAAGATTCGCATCGTATAATAAATCCTTATATTATTAGATTAATCAAATTCATAAATAAACGTAGATAAATCTACAATGCCTGAAAATAAATATCCTTGTCCTTAAGTCCCCCGCCTTAAATAATTTTCTTTAAATTAATTATTTTTTTCCGAGTAATAAAATATGTTTAATTTTCGTTGAAAAACACACGTTTATAAGAATTATGCCTTTGCCCATGTTATATTAAAACAACACGCGACTTTTTGCCACCTTCAGTATTTTAAAATCAATATCGCTACCTTAGTTATGAACATAGATGTTTGTTGTTGGTAAAATACAATTAGCTTAT
Organism: Himalopsyche japonica; assembly: GCA_028555115.1. Taxonomy (NCBI): domain Eukaryota; kingdom Metazoa; phylum Arthropoda; class Insecta; order Trichoptera; family Rhyacophilidae; genus Himalopsyche; species Himalopsyche japonica. The sequence continues at coordinate 2,008,794 of JAHFWJ010000461.1, forward strand.
TTTTTGTTATTCAAAAATAAAATCAATTAAGTGGCTTTTTTTTGTAAAACATTTCCACTTTCAATGCGTGGCATGTGGACTACTAATGAAGTATTATATGAAAAAAAAGTTCGAGCCGCTGCTCAAAATACCCATTTTTCTTGGAAACTACGTAAAAATGGTTACGAGGCTGGGTAACTTCTATATTTATTTAGGCTTTTGTTGTATATTGTACCATTATGCAATATTGGAAGAGCTGCAAGATTTTATGGAATATATAAATCAAAGTATATATGACTTTTAATACACCTATAGAAACCAATCTAATCAAATATCACACATGTCGTACATTATAACGGGTAGTTTTTTTACTTAACTTATTTTATATGTCGATAACATTATATTTTACGTCTTCTCCTTTCTACCTAAAATTTACCAGTCGCATTAGTTCAAATATAAAAAAGTTATTCGTAACATTAGATTTAATAGTTTTCGTAATATTTATTATTGTTTTTATAAACGTTTCAACTGAGGATTACCACATTTTTATAAAATAACATTGGCGATAAAACATTTAATTTAATTATGTAATTTTTTATGTACTCCATCATACGTCCACTAAATTAGCCATTAAAATACATTACGTCTTATGTCAATTTATATATGCAGAGCATCTAACAAATACGGGGTACACTTATTATAGCGTAGAACGGATCTCGTAATATGGTAAGATTTAAGTTTCTTTTCTACGAAGCAATTTTCCCAACATGCAATCAGAAGCGCCTAACGTGTGAGACTATGAATAATATAATAATTAAGAAACACTGAACATGTTGTATGTTCATAAATCTATTTATAATTGGTGTACATATACAACAAACACTATATACGCACCCCTTTCATCAGTTTAATTATATACTCGCTAATAGCATGCTTGCTCAAATCAATACACAATGAAATTATCAAAAGGCAGAGTAACTACCGTAAAACATGCACAAGATACAGTCAAGCTCCAATAAGTGTGTACGCATTAATCAAATATTTTATAATGCTTTATTGGTTTAGTATTTAGACTTAGAGTAAATAATCTATTTAAAAAATTTAACAAATAATAAAAACTGTACTAATTCCACAATAGTACACAATAATTCTGAACTGTTCTGTACACAGAGCTGTTTCATTGATTGCTAGGATTTCCAACTGATCATTGATTATTATCGAAATTATGATCATACCAATGATGTAAATCTGGCTTTAAAAAATAAATCATTGTTCTTAGTCATTTTCTTTACTTTTAAATTCCAAAAACAACAAAAAGTTAGTCTCGGAAGTTTTTGTCAAGTATAATGGTTAGATTATTGACGGTTTTGACACTAATCATTGATACCTAACCTCGAGCTGATATATTATATATTTTTTTGTCATATGCATACATGTATGGTATTTAAAGTAATTCCTTTTAATTAATTACCCTCGAGAGGAGGTCAAACCATCAGATCCTTTTATGGTCTTGAAGTTTCCTCTTCGATCTTCTTCTTTTTTCTGCTGGTTTCGAATCACTCGTACATCAATCAGCTAGTTCTGAAAATGTGGAGGTAAGTCTTTGGTGTATTTGGGGGGTGCTGTGGAGTTTTAAAATTATCTCTCCTAGAACTTTCACAGAGCGAAAGACATCCATATACTGTAAAAATATGTTTACTAAATAACTGATCGTTTCGCCAGAAAAAATATTACGGGTGTAGTTGTATTACTCAACTTTTACACAAGTAAGAGAAAAATCTGAGTTTATCTTGAATTATGATTTATGTTCCCACTGATTGAAATAAAAGTAAAATGTTCGATAGTTTGGGATTTCGGCTATACAAGTATATCATATTATGTAGCAGGCAAAACAATACCCACATATTAAGATATAATGTTACATTATAACTGAATAATTCTACATGTGGCTATCTGGTCCACCGTCACTCTTCCATAATGCGGCCGATAAGAAGCCCTGTGGCAGAGATGATCGTTAAATTGAGACCCCAATATATTATTATCGATTAATTGGATCGTTCTTCAGGTGAGATAACTTCGATAACTATCACTGCCACATTATCTACAATCTTACGTGTAGTCAGATGTACTTGTGTGTCGACAGGTTTATATTATATATAATTATATAAACAACAATCACTATACAAAAAAAGAAGATATGAATTTTAAAAGATTTATATCTTTTATAATCCATAAGTAATTTATAATCGTCAATAAATCAAAATTGGCATCAAGTATAAATCTTACCAAATAACATATATAACTATAGATGTCGAATCCGCGGTGCAGTGGTCAACGTCGTAAACTTCTGGGCCTGATTTCTTGGATTTGATTCCATTAAGAGTGTTTTTTTTTCAATCAATATATTGATTCTGTTCGAAGGTACTGGTGTCTGTGATGTCTGAAATTTCCATTCCTAATATTCCAATTCTAAAGAACAATGAGTAGATAGAGTGATTAGTTTATCACTAATCTAATGAGTAACAAGCAGTTCTCTTAGAAAAACTTATGATTAGGCACCTTTATTGATCGGCGATATGCTTAATATTACGAAAAAATATGGTTTAAGAAATCAAAAAGTCTTTCGATCCTGAAACAGTTGCATTAAATATATGGTTACTTAGATGTTCAAAAATGCGTCTCCAAAAGAATTTCTGCCTACCTCTTTTTTTTAAAAACTTTGTCGGCATACATTTAAATATTGATTATTCTTAACGATTCTGTTGGGAAATATTTTTCAGCATTATCATGCTTTCAAAAAAAATTTTTAATGCACCTGCTCGTCTATGACAAAAAAGTTCGAGTAAGGTTTAATCTCATTTACTTATAGAGGGACTTTTTTCAAAAATCGTGAAAAGGTAAATAACGCAATACTGGCGCATATTCGCGAAAGGAATGTAACGTGTTAGTTTTCCCTCGACGTCCATTTTCTCCCGGTGGCATCCATTACGTGTAATTGGACGGCCATTTTGCGAATGGATATTAAGTAAGTAATGCACGTTAATAGAGTTTGCCCTTGGCAGTACCATGGTGTGTATTCAACGAATCATCAAGTCACGACTTTTTTAATAGCTCATTTAAAATTGCTTTATCATAGCTGAGCACAGTGCTATATTATATACTTACAAACATATTCCTTAATATAATCTTCTTTTAAATATACTAAAAACTATTCCTAAGTATAATATATATATCCAAATAATTGTGATTGGTCTCTTTTAATATTTGATTCAGCATAATCGTAAAAAATCATATATGATTACTATTTACGCACTACAGTCAAAATTAAACCAGGTACTTTAGGTATTACTGTGATATTTAAATATCAAGATGTGCCTTTTCTCTGGGTCAGATCTTCCATCGCTTCAATTATAATATGCATAGGAAAAGAAAAACCGAATTAGTAAGGTGTTTATATAAATAAAATATACATTACAACACAAACATATAGCTTACTATATTTATAGATACATGATTAAAGCATCATGTCATCAAGAATATGTGCAGGGTAAAATGATTTAAATCTGCGCGTATCGGCTATTAAAATACTAAATGTTTAACAGGAGATATTACTTATGAATTACGTTCGGTCAAATTATCAGTCTATTACAGAGCTTTCTGCAAAGCTTAACGCCAATGCTACTAAACTTCACGTATGAATTCATGTGTTTACCAATTTACTGAATGTAAAAAAAATTAAAAAAATCATTCACGTCTGCAAAATCAAAATGATTTCTCATCTAGTTGGTGGATTTATCCAAACGAAACAAAAAAGTTGGTGACATGGAATATGTATTCATTTTGAAAGAAAGAATATTTCAATTATATTTCACACAATTCAAGTATTCAATAAAAAAACATAATGCAATTCAAAAATTTTTAGAAGGTGTGATATTTTAAAAACACATTTTTTTAAAAGTAATTATTTGTTTTTTTATTTGTACCTGCAATTTTTTTTAGCCATTGATTGATAGAGTAGTTAATTACTCAAAATACAAATAATTTTTTTATTTCGATAGATGAAATAGAATATCACTAAAAATACAACAAATCTGCTCATTGTTTTGTATACAAAAGAACGTATAGAAATATATTTTAGGCATTATTTTCGAATATATATTCTTTAATGAAAGGCAAAACTTTTCTCAGAAGAAATATAAAAAAAAACAAACAAAAGTTCCGTATTAAGAAAAAATCTCGCCACTTTGTTATCTGTAAGCTATTACAATAACCCGGTCATAAAAGCGTTTTATCTCTGTTTGCGGAAAGCGTTTAACTTTTATAGTCATTTTTTACATCAGAGCTTCATAAAATAACGGTCCAAGAAGTACACAGGTCGTTAAAGAGGCCATTTCTATAGAAAACAGCATTTAAAAAAAGATCCTTAAAAAGTTGATCGAAGGACATTTTTATGTTTTGACACGGAATGAGTTATTGAAGATTTATGAGTTATTTGTCTTTTCAACCCATTCTTTCAAAGGGACTTTTTTACGGTTTCATTGTGTTTTTTTAAAATATATTGAAGCCCTGTTTCCTACTGACCGTCAAGCCTTTCCTTTGTCTACTTGTGGGTGATTTTATAAATTTTTAAAAATAGTTTACATTCTTTTTCGTTACAATCCACGTCACTATAAATGAAATGTTCCACACATTTCTTCAATTTATTCCATCTAAGTACGCATGGATATTTTTAACGATGACTGATAGTTTTTCAAAAACTTAAGTTCTGGTTTTTTTCAATCGCTTGATATCAACTCGATATCATCTCAAGATTTCAAATATCTTTATTTGATATTTGAATTTGTCGTAAGTGTAATTATGACCTCCTTGAATGCTAACGTACACATGTTACCACATGAAATAATTATCATTTTCCAGCCACTCTAAAGCCTATTATCGGAATTACGTCATATACAATGTAATTTTTTTAATAAATACATCTTTTTTAAATAATAAAGAATTCTATTTTCTTTTGTTTCATATTAAAGTCGCACGTATTTACGATAACATTTAAATCATAGTTTGAAAAATGACGCAAATATCAAAACTTGCAGACATGATGTGCCCTTGCTACGGCGGTAACATAATGCTAGTAATTTACTAAGATTTAGGGTTAGTAAGGAATCTACCTATGTTGCCTTGTAGCCTCGAACGCTTGGGACAGCCAGCGATTATACCTATCCCAAAAAACTAACAATGGCCGCGTTAAAATGCGATATTGCATTTTTTTTTTGTTCGACCATCTTCGACGGAAGAGGTTTTTTGAGATTTTTTTCAATCCAGCATTAGGAAGTCGCTATTGTGTTTGTATCTAAGAAATGCACGAAGGAAATTCAGTAAAGATTTTTCGATCAAAGTGTGCGGTTTGCAAGACAAAGCGGCGATTGTGTGCGTTTATAAATTATATCAATATCGTCCAAGTTGATCCGTGAAAATAAATTAAGTAGGTACGATTTACAAGCAAAGTTTTTTCTCTGGCTCGATCTATGTAAGTGTAATACTTACATTTATGTATTCATGATATGTCACAAACAATATAATTTATGAAATCGTATATACATATCATGTTCATTGTAACGTATAAACATTCACAGTGTATTACAAAAAAATATCATAACCAATTATGGCAATTGTAATGTATCGATTTCATGTGCAAAATATCTAAGTGTTCTGTGATTAAGGGCACTCTACAATGCTATAATTTGAATTTCAAATAACCCTGTAATCAGCTGAGTATACCTACCTCAAAACGTTCGATGTGCTGGTAAGTACATACCACCCATTATTATTTTGATACCTATACATAGAGATGTTTCTACCTTAGGTATGTACCATATAAAAGCTGTATGTGTGAGAGGTACTTACGTAGTATGAAAATAAAAATAAACAAGCTTTATAGATTCATCCTCAAAATACCTGGATTAATGCTCTAAGTAATATTTATTATCTGTTGCACGTGAAATATTACACGAGTTATCGTTTTTAACACTATATTATGCCGCTATTTTAAATGTTTTTTCTCATTTGTTTATTTATTTAACACCATCATTTTAAATCGTGATTTCAAAACACACATTGCCAGTGGCAGACCAACGAAAGCTTATTGGAAGGTTGATGTTGAACAGTAGATAACCGTCCTCATACATTTAAATGATGAAATTCTAAATTTACAATGAGTTTTGGAAAAGTTTTTTGATAACCAGAATGTTCATACAACCATTTTCATCGATATTTTCAACGGGAATAATTAATTATGTAAATAAGTAAATCACAACATTCAAATATAATTAATGGGACTGATATTACTCAAGTGATGAGTGAAAGCAGTTCCGAACATTATATTATATAATTTTGATGTGGTAAGGAAAAGTGTGTTTATTTGCTTATGTATAGAATGCCTTTCGTTAAAAGGGAAAATTTTGATAGTACTTTTCGTCGTTTTGAAAACGCTACAAATTATAAGATAAATTTAGATTCACCTAGTAATTTATTACGTTTGCTTAATTGTGGTCACAATAGGGGTCACATCGATATAACTGAAATCGGTGTATTTTAATAAAACTAGCTTATTTTTTAGTATGAGATGGTTGACAGTATTTTGATATTTGTGACTAAGAAATGTACACAATTAAATCTGTTATTACGACCTGAACATCTGTGTTGAGAATTTTTGATAACAAATTCTAAGTATTTTGTACAACAACTGTAACTGTACTGTTGTAACTATTTCAATAATTTTAACATTTTTTTTGATGATAATATGCCTGTTTTTAAATTCTATCAAAACCTTAAAAGCGCAAATCAAAAAAAAAAAAAACATCTCTACTATTTCAAAAATAGTTAAAACATACTGTAATTCTTGTACCATAGTAATTCTGTCTTCAAAATGTAGATATTACAGAATTTCACTTTTAATGTGTTAATTGTCACGTCCTGGTGGAAATACATTGAAGAACTCAAGAAAAAACATTTAAGTACTATTTACAAAATATATTTTATAATCAGGACCAGTTTCGCTCATCGCGAGCATTATGAACTGATACAATACAAATTATAAGCAACGCTATTTATAAACAATTTTAAGTTAATATTTAGTGGGTATTCAAAGCCTTGTTAGTGATTTTAATGTCTTTTAAATATTTAAATTACTGAACGTGCTTAATATTGGTACACCTCTGGTGTAAAGATTAATAATTTAGAAGAAGAGTTGTATTCGAATGCTTCAGTCATGTAAATGGACACCTGTATTTTTAAATAATTGTGAAACGAAATAAATCGCCTCTTAACGATTATATTTTGTTCAATTTAAACATTATTCAAGAAAGTGGGAAGTCGCTGTCTCATAGCTTTGCCCTGGCATTCAAGCGACAAAAAATCTGTGTGGTTTTTATTTATTTTCACTGTCAGAGTCGCTTGGATACATTTTTATCTCGTTATTTATCTGCCACAGTTCACGGTCAGTTGTCAAGTGTTTCATTTCTGAATGACAATTTACTGCCATTATATTCACATAATTATGTAGGAAGACATAAACATAGCAGAAAGACGAAACTAGAAAAATACACTTATAATATCTTTAGATACGTAAGTTCTGCGTCTACGCATACATAGTGGATATATATATTGAATATAATTTACCGTATTCATCTAAATATTAGACTGATTTTTTTTCTCTTTAAAATCTCGCTTCTAAAATTGTGTTATGTATACATATATTAATAGGCAAAAATTCGAATTAACCTAAGCAAATTCACTAGACATATTCATTACCAATATTTATAAAAGAGAATAGAAAAATATAGGCATTTATGAAAAGCAATTTTCAAATTATGTCGGTATGTCCTACCAAAAATAAAGTAATTAATTTTATTATATTATCGCGGTTAATTTAAAAAAAAAATAACTTCAAATACATAAGCTTGTTTTTATTATCAGAAATTTTATCTAAAAAAATCATAAAAACTAATAAACTATAAAACCTTAGTGTTTACAGAGCAAGTTAAATAGAAAAGAAGACGCTAATTATAACTCGTCAAAATGAACCCTAAAAATGCAGTAATAATATAAACTATTTCATATTGTGTCTATTTATTTACGTGTAAAAGTACATAGAATCTTTATCGTCATTAACAGTTCAACATTGGCCATCGAATTGATATTTTGAGTCCATTATCGTGTAGCAATCTATAAAAATACCTACTTGCAAACAATGTATTATACATGCCTTGGCCACACTGTCTGTGAGTCTGTGAGTATTCACGCTAGCATTTATCTACCTGGAAAAAGCAGGTTTGCTGAAAAGAACTCCCAACAATTCGTCACAGATATTTCAAAAATAATTAATGAAAAATCTTAGCTTACGACATTTTGTAGATTAAAGTACTGGTGTTGATGATTGTTGTAAGTAATATTGATTTATTCTTACTATTTTTGGAAAAGGAATGAAACCGATCAATGTTAATAATTGTTTTTTTTTGAAATCTTATATATTTATTTCTTCCCCAAATCCGCTTTCAATTTTGATTGATCTCATTTTATCCATTACACTGTTGTCAGATCTCTTAAATCTAAATAAGTTGCATATAAAAAAAAAAATCCCGTGGATATAAATTATATTATCTGTTGTTGGAGCTTCATTTTTAAACCTTGCTATTTTCATGATAAATTCGTGAGATTACTCGTCTTGATTCATTCTTGGATAATCAAGCTCACTGAATGTCATCATATTTTCATATTTACACTATTTACATAATTTTTATATAATTTACACGTAAAAAAAATTGAAATCATTGAATAAAACTTAAATTATCAAACAAGAATTCAAGCTACATAAAAATATTCGATGAAAAAAAAATATTTAATGATCGTTGATAATCGGATTTCATCAGTTGTTATTACCTTATTTCTACTGATACCGAATAATGTTCAACAATCCTTTTTTTTCTGTGATAATTTAAAAGCTAAAATAATATTGTTATTATAACATAATCACTGACTATTTTCTCCTCTTTACGTAGCCTTTTATTAAATAGCTTTGTTTACTCTCAATGTTAATTCCGATTTTGCCAAATTGTCTGTGTGAGGATGCAGAATGTATTACTTATTTATACTTTAGTAAATGCAGTAGGTACATGGAGCCAATTTAAACTGCATCACGATGTGACCGCACATTTATCTCGCGAGTTGGAAGGGCGGGGTCGATTGCACGCGTACTGAAAGAAATCGCCTCTAACGAAGTGCAGTTTATAGCCAACTCCAAAAAAAGTGAACTGCAAACAATGTCATAATATATATCTTCAAAATTTTTAAATCGTTATTTATTTATTCATTCATGTGAAATTGGTAGAAGACTTTATTTTTCATCCACTTTTTGATGGATTAGAATTCATCTAACACATCAAATAATTTTAAATAATAAAAACACATTTTTTTAGTACTTATTTCCACAATATATTTTTTGATCAGGACCGGTTTCGCGAGCATTATCAGTTGATAATGCTCACGATGAGCGAAACCGATCCTGATCAAAAAAAATATTGTGGAAATAAGTACTAAAAAAATGTGTTTTTATTATTTAAAATATCATGCCTTTCCATCAAAAAGTGACAGTTAACACCTTAAAAGTGACATCAAATAATACCTATTTACACGAATAAGATCTTAAGAAAGAAATGTTAAGCAAAGTATGAAGTAAACAGTGAAATATATTATTAGCTGTGAATATGGCTAATTTAATGTAATTGTTTAAGTTCGTATTTTTTCTTTGTTCTTATGGATATACCGGGTCCGCCAAATAACTTTTTTTTTTGAAAATGCTATAAAAAAAAAACTACTAATATTTTCTCAAATTTCTTTTTTTATTTGAAAGTACAATCCTTCCGGTTAATAATGGAAAATAACTTCATTCAAATGGCTGCCTCGACTGGCCATGCAGTAGCCTACACGATCGGTCCAATTTTTGAGCACATTATCGATTGTGTGCAGCTGTATTTCACCAATGGCTTCACGAATATTGTCCTTTAAAGCGTCAATTGTCTCTGGCTTGTCGGCGTAACACTTATCTTTGAGGGCACCCCACAAATAATAGTCCAACGGTGTCAAATCGCAGCTCCGAGGTAGCCAAACGACATCAGCTCTGCGGCTGATAATGCGATCTTCAAAAACAGGGCGCAAAACATCGAGTGTAGCTTCGGCTGTGTGGCACGTAGCGCCGTCATGTTGAAACCAAATGTTGCCAATATCCTCTTCTTCAATTTTTGTGAACAAAAATTCGTACAGCATGGTCCGATAACGATCGTCATTGACTGTAACAGCCACTCCTTGCTCATTTTCAAGAAAAATGGCCCAATTATGCCTCTGGACCAAAATCCGCACCAAACAGTGGCTCGTTTTGGGTGTACCGGCTTTTCAATGTATGCGTGCGGGTTTTCTGTGCCCCAAATGCGACAATTTTGCTTGTTTACATACCCGCCAAGATCAAAATGAGCTTCATCCGAAAAGATGATTTTTTGGCAAAATCGGCATCTTCTGTAAGTCGATCGCAGGCCCACTCAGCGAAGCGAAAACGCATTGGATGGTCAGTTGGCTTCAACTCCTGAACCAATTGACTTTGTATGGCGTCATACCAAGTCTTTATGCAAAATTCGTCTCAATGATGTCTCCGAAATGTTCAATTGTTGAGAACGACGGTGAATTGATGTTGATGGCGCTTCACGCACACTTTCTGCCACAGCATCAATATTCTCGGGTGTACGCACTGTTTTTGGCTTTTCACGCTTTGGTTTATCGATGAGGATGCCAGTTTCTTTCACTTTTTCACAAGATAACGAACATACGGAGCTGACGGTGCTTCTCTTCTTCCAAAATCCATACGCAATTTTCGCACACATTCTGCAACATTACCATGATTTTAAAAGTAATGTCGCAATATTTCCCAGCGTTGTTCAAGCGTATACACAACCATATTCGTTCAGCGGAAGGATAAAACTAATTATCTGTCATATCAGACATGAGCTAAGTGTTACCATTCACGAAATAAGCACTAGTTGAAAAAAAAAACTTTAGATGGCGGACCCTATACATATTACAATTGATATTTTTTATTATGTGTTTTGATTTTTTTTTGTTAATCCATGTCCATTTCTTATGTTACTTTTCAATAATTTTATAATGGTAATATTTTATATCACTTACAATCTTACCGCAAATAAAAGATTGATTTTAAAAATTTACGCAGCTCAACATATGTGAACACATCTATAATAGGTGCAAATTTTACTGGACAGTTATAGCGTGTTTTCAGCGTATCAAAAGAACTGCGTCCTGAGCGCCCAAAATTGGCGGAGTTTTATTTTAATTTTACGATGAATTAGTTTGATGACGGACAATTAGAATAAAACTGGAAAATAGCGCCTTGGGGAAACACCCTCTTTAAAAGCGTATTATCTGTATAATAACGAAATGAAAATTCTATTAACTGCAAAAAATATTCATCAATTTTTTTAAATTAAAATTTAATAAGTATATGCCCTGCCACTGATGGGATCCTTTAAGTGGAGCGAAGCGAGTGCAATACGCCAACAACTAGTTTAATCCTAGTCTCTTTCAATTTGTACTCTCGCCAAAATTGAGAGATCGAGCAATTGAATTATAATTCGCTCTCACAAAATAACGTCTCTTGAAGTAAGTTAAAAATGTATCTAATCTAAGCTTCACATTGAGAATGGACATAGTTGCAAAAAGATACTAGTCCCTGAGTCTCATTCGTTAGGTCATCATAGATTGTGGTAATTATGTAGAATATAAATTCCTAAATATTCTCTTTTTACTTCAAATGAACAATCATTGGTCATAAATGTAAATTCAGCAAAAAACATCCATTTGTGAATTTTTTATGGTAGGAGATAACATTGGACGACATTATTTGTCGACTTTAATTACATACTAAGATTATTTTATTTTATTTATGTGAAGTGATAATATTTTTAATTATTTTATTAAAGAATTTATGACATTGTTTCCTTTGTGTGCTGGAGACTAATCTCATAAATAATAACATTTCGTCGTCATTAGGATTTCCGCTAATCATTTATTTATCATAATTAACTGAATAAATGCACTTGTTTCTTCTGATGTATGTATTTTACAATACATATGAAATCCTCATACATTGTACGGATTTCTTCAAGTAAATTACATTATAAATAAAACAGAATGCAAAATATTTTGTTGTGTAGGAATATTGAATGATGGCAAAATTTACACAATTTTTTTAACCTGCTCACTGAAAACGTCTTAACTGTTTGTTGAGACGACTAATGGCAACATGATGATTATTGATACTCGAAAATTCAGGAGTGTTAGCAGTGTTTAAATGTTCATCTGAAGGCTAATTTTTAGTTTATATGTGGGGTTTATAGTACTCATTTTAATGAAATTAATAAAAACTGTTATGAACCCATTATTACAATATTTATCAAATACAAATGAGCGATTTTGATGAAATCTCACAATAAATAAGCATTTATTAGAGTTGAAAACAATATGATTTTTTTAGCTATAAAAACATCACGATTTTCGCAAAATATATTCTGGCTACAGTAAATAAATTATAGTAAAATATAAATACAAGGATCACGGGCCTAATACTTCACACAAAATACTTCGAGAACGATGTTCCAGGATTTTAATAAAGTGAATTCCTATTTCAATATACTATAAATGTCAGTAATGCCATATTCTATCTTCCATGCACGCATCGTTCGAATGTTTGATACTCCACATATCTAAGTAGAGCCAAAAGCTCGGGACGATTGCATTCCGTAAATACTTTGCCCCGCATGCATGTTCAAATGTGATATATCAAACGCTTGGAGTGGAGTAAACAACCGCTTCTTATAATTCACAAGGGTTGCAAGTTGCCTTGCCAGCGCGATACCAGACTAATATTGTAACTCTATACTTACAACTAGGCAGGTAAATTAATTATTTGAATGTGACATTTTGGTTTTGTGCGATCGTGAATTCATTACTTGGTAAATTTTGTTTTCAAATGTTCCCATGAATAAAAATATTACTCATTCATTAAACACCGTCATAAATAAATAAAAACATTACAGATTTAACCAATGTTTCGATATTTCTGAATAAACGTCCTTTATAACTTGCTTCATCTCTTTTTCTATTAATATTTAACATTTTTATATGTACAGATTGCCAGTTTTTAATGAAATAAATTTCCATATTCTAAAACTTTCAACATACAGTAACTCTTCGAATATTATTAAAGACGTACTTTATTATAACAAAAGATATCATTACACCTAATTTTTAAAACATCAAACATTGATTTTAAGAATATTTTAGATTTTTCCGGTCTTCAAGATATGACACCCTTTCTGCCACATTTTATTTCTGACAGTCGTCACGACTGCTGCATTTTCGACAGCAATTTCCAGATTAAATCTATTGCAAGACAACACCCCAGTCAAAAAGCTATTAAAATAGTATAAAACTTCCATCTAATATTCGTAAACTAGTAAATCTAGGTTTCCAGGTATCCCTGTGAATTTCACATAATTCTTCGTGTATTATTTTTTTCCATAAAAAATGACTGATTCAAAGTTTAAAGTTCAATTATTGTTTCGAACATTTCCGGTGTATGTTTTTTTCTTTTCATATCCATTGATTTATGAATTATTTCAAAAAAACTGTCAACATGCCTATTATTGATCTCACAAGTTTATACCTTAAGCTTTCCCTATAATTTTATGATTCATTTTAATTGTAAAAACTTCGGAAGCATAATATTCCATCATTATTACAACGATGAAAAGATCAGCATATCAGCATAACTATTAAAAAAATATTTAATTTGTATATGTATAACATAATCACATAAGTAGCCTCTAAGAATTGCATATTTAAAAATATGTTTTCACATTTAAGTGAAGGTTACACACGCTTAAACAATGATGTATATGATAAATGTAAATTGAAGGAGTTACAGCAAGATTTTTTTAATTGCATTTTTAATTTTCACCACACTCTCTGAATACAAGGCTTCGTTATGAAGAGTAAATTATTTACCATGGCACAAGAAAGCATTAATAATACTGACCGCCCCTGCAAAAGAAATTAATCACGGCTTGCTTCAGGTTGTATCTGGTACAAGAACATCTCTACATACAGTGTATATTATAATATATACGTATATTCCTTTACATATCACATATTATTTTAATTAATAGATCTAAACCGTTCAGCTTATTTTTTATCTTATAGAATAGTGCATAAAATATACATGCATGTTGATGAACTGAAAGTGAAGATTTTTATAATTAAGATTAATGTTGTTATTTTTTTTTTACCAATAGACAATGTTTCCTTTGCTTTTACTACTCATTTACTATTTATTGTTTTTTTTTATACAATAGATATTCCTTTGAAGCTTGTGTAATGTAGATATAAATATGATTTGATAGTTGCACAATATTGTACGACCACATCCATTTTGCATTTGAGAAATGCTGGATATACATATAAAAGAATTAAACTATATAAATAAATTTACTCCATGCACATAAACTCCATTGTTAACAAAATATAAATAGCTTGTTACCACAGCCAAAAAAAGCTGGAATATGTGTTAATTAATTTTGGAGATGACCCACAGCGAACGACAACAAACTAATATAATAAAAATAATCTAATATAACCTTAAATTTTCTGTCGAGTTGAAATATTAAATTGTCTCTTTTGATTAAACCTTAGTTAGTACCTTTTTTAGGTCTGTGAAAAAAATATTTTTTTTGGGTATTATATCGCTTGTTCATTCGCTTACATAATATATTTACTCATTGGTATATCGGTTTAATATCGACGACAATAAAATAGCCACAATATAAGGTAGCAGTCATGTTGAGGGACGATGTGTTTATTGGCGCCGCGAGTTAGTAAGATTTGTAACTTGGATCACCATTAGACAGCAGCTATGCGGTAGAAAATACATTATCTAATTCTTAATAAAGCCAAGGCATTAATGTGTATGAAATATGTTTCCATATTCTCATATATCAGACTAACAAACTGCATACGAAGCTACAGAACAAAATATATTTTTATGCATTCAATGGACTATATTTGTTAAATGAAGTTTGAATTCATAAAATAAAAAAAGCTTGATAATTTTTTGTTGAAGATTGGTTTGAAATTTTTTCTGCTTTAAATATTGCATATCTGTACATATACATATATATATTATATAGTTCGTATGTAATATTATAAAAACACTTACGCAAATTTGTGTCATATGACTTGTATCAAATAACAGTGTTGTTGAATATTAATTGTGTTTTTTTTTAATTTTAGAATAAAATAATAAAAGAAAATAACAAGCTGCATATTTAATAATAAACATTCAAAATATTATTCATCAATCATCCTTCACTCTCACTTCAAATCTAATTTTCTCCTAAACTCCGTTTCAATATTGTTTTTTCTTTTAATATTCAAAATATTTTACATAAAAAAATTAAGCTGTATTATTCAAAAGTATTTCACAATTCATCAACCGTGTGATATCCAAATCATGTTCTTTCGTACCGTGTTATGCTAGGCCTGTGAATATTATTGTATCAGACAAACTAGATGCATATTAGGTATTTCATTTTTTGTGAAAAATTCTCGCATGGGCCCCGGCTCCCCTACACCGCTTCATTGTTAACTATCAAATATTCAATACGTTAGAAAATCGAAATTCAGACACAATAAAAGCTTACTGGAATATTTTCATGAAATATACATTTTTATAATTTTACATTAAATATAAAACAATTATTTTCGAGTAGAAAGAGCAGGAATTATTTTCGTTTACTATCGTACATTTGAAGCTTTTGTCAAGAAAGGATGAGTGATTCCAAATAAAAGTTTTTTATTAACCACGTTTTAAGCTATGCATTACAGATATTAATCGGCACACACGAGGAGGCCTTAATTGATTGCTATCTTATATTTAAATATAAAGCGACTCAAAATTTTAAATAAACTTCTCAAAATGATTAAGATGACAATTATTAAGAAACTTTTCTCTGTAAATAGAAGTGTATGTTCTCGTTGGTGTGTCGAAGTGTTATAAACATGTATACTCACATTCGTCGTTTTCCTACATGTATCGTTCTGACCAAACACCGACCAGAAAAATGTTAAATAATCCCACGCATGAAATATTGTTGCCTAGTTACAAATATTACCCCAATTTGCAACTATTTTTGTTCCATTAAAGTGTTACTAGAATCATTGTTTTAGTTGATTATTTTTCATCCAGCTCAGAAATACGCATACAATCAGTCGTTATTGTTATCTCGTCTATTTTTTCCCGATTTATTATTTTGTCGATATTGTCATCGTGATTATGTAACTATCACTATCAACCATTTACAAGTGTACAGCCCTGCTGACGTCATTTAGCTTTATATTTACACATCAACAATTTTCCGCCCACCTACTATTACCTATGTATTGTATATTCAGTCATATCACCCAAATCAGTTAACATGTAACACATATTTGAGTACCGCCTTAGCTTTCAAAATTATCACTTGGGCTTCTCATGCATATATGACAATTCTACATATAATATACATATTTATTAATTATAAACCTTTTTCCTCTTACTCTAACCTTATTCCGGATGTTGGTGTCGTTTTATGCTGTGTTATTTCAGTTTGAAGAATTTATTTAGTTATCTGTTCTCAGACATTAACACTTTCTTTCATACCGTTTTGCACATATTCATTATTTGTTATTATGTAGTACATACATATAATTCAGTTTAAAAATCTATTATTGAAAAAAATATATATTTTATGTTTAAGCATAAACACAGATATCTTGCAAAAGTTTTGTGCAAGCTAAAGAATAAGAAAACTTAGGCCAAAGAAATTGATATAATTTAAGATATCAACTGAATGTACATGTAATTTATGACTAAAGGTGCTTGATGGAACTTCAATATTAAATTTGAATTGTTGCAACTTTGTACGATTCCATATGTCTTATCACAAACGACCCGGGTTTCGCCCTTTGGCATCTTCAGGTATTCCATCGCACGGATGCAACAGAACTGACTGAACTGAAAAAAAAATGAATGTACATGATTTAATTTCACTATCGAATTTGAATTGTTTGCACTCTGTACATTTTCACGCGTAAGTTTGACTGTATTTATGTACTAGAATACCCGAAGATGCCACAAGGCGAAACCTTGATTTTGGGTGAAGATACATCTTAAAATGTAGAGGTTGAGCAAATCAAATTCATTACGTTATTATAGTAGTAAAGCTAATTATAAAACTCTGAAATCATAACAGCATAATTATATCTATAAAGATGCAATCGTAAATGTAACGAATGAAATACTATTTTGAATAACGGCTTAAATAAATTTCATTTTTGATATTAGTAAATTATCTTGTGAAGTAAACTTGTTTTCTTGTGTAATGAATTCCTATTTACATGTACCTACAGATTAATACCGAAATATAAAATATTTCCGAACGAGTATACATACATGTTATTAACTTAATTAGTAGGCTTAATATCCATGAAACAAGGGAAGCTGCTAGAATTATGTAAATATCTTGTCCAAAATATGTATAGTGGTTAATATGAAACATTTCCAGCACTTTGGCTATCTTAATATTACAGTTTTACATAGTTAGTTAGTTAAAGTGAATGTGTTTAGAAATAGTAGTGACAAGTGGGTATGTATAAATGATGCTTGAAGTATTTATGTGTAGGTATATTATATTTTCTGACTATGTCTCCGCCTGGGTGGGTACTGGTAACACGCAGTAGTGTGGTAGATATAAGGCTTAAGTAATATTTTACCGAAAACTTTGTTCAAGGCTAACTCACGCGAGCCGGCTTTTAATGTAACTTCCCCACACACGCTTTGTTGCTTGTCGTGTTAAATTATAACTATTTCGTCGTGAATGGAAATTAAGGTTTCTAAATAAGTTATTCGGGCAGCCGCTTAGGAATACTAAGCCGAAATCTATTTTAGAAAAATGCGCGTAAGAGATAAGTCAAGATTGTCGAAGAATTTCAACTTCTAGTCGATTATTACTGACTCACACGAATGTTGAAAAAAACTGGAATTCAAAAATGCCGACAAACATGACTCTAAATTTAAATTATAACCAAGTATTTTTAAGGTAGATAAATTCAGTCATTGGTCAATTAAAAATAATTAACTAAGCAGTATAAAAAATATATCATTACAATTTTAAGGTAGCGTTTGATTACAAATGTAAAGAGGTAAATTGCAAGAACTGATTTAAAGTTACATATTTAACAAAACTATTCTGTAATAATTTATTTCGATGATTGTTTTTCTAATCTATTTTGAATAGTCTATTATATTTTTATTTAAATATAAAGTGAAGTTGTATGTTAATTCATGTTATAATTAGGAGAAAGCTTTAAATTAAAATGGTCTCCGTGTTTTTTTGATTGAGCAAGTATGAAACCATTGTCGTCAGACTTGCGTAAAGCTAAGTTTCTTTTATATTTCTTATCAGACGTTATGATTGTCATATTTATTCAAATTTATGTGTACTGAATGTCAGATATGATTTCAAAGAATTACATTTCATACAAAAGCAGTAGTATGCTTAGCTTGACTAAACGAAAGATACGTAGTTCGTTATCTAGCCTTCCTTGTCTGATAGGTGGATAATAAACGGGAATAGAATATATGTCGCGCCCACTCTCCGCTAATATTTTTCATTTACAATCAACACAAACATATGGAGGCAATGATTTGCAATCACTGTCTATAAATGAGTATGGAGTAAGCATATAGGTATAACATATACTGAAGAATATACATATGTTTACTAGTTCAAAAATATTCAATTTACTCGAAGAAAGACGAGCAATCATTTGATATATCAATATATAAAACTGTTTTATGTGTTATCATTCATTTGTCTATTGTAATGACATTATTATATTTAGAATGGAACGTCTGACATATAAGTTTCTTTTATAAATAACCAAATTATTAATGCTTTTTATGGAAAAAATCAGAATAATGTGAATAACTGCCTAATGTTGCATTATCACTGACCAATTTCTTACTGCTGTCTAAAAACGAGATAATCACATGATGTTTGTTACTGTCGTTTTTTGATTTCTTCTGAATTATGTGAATTGTTTCAAGCCATGTCGATGGAGAAAAAAAGTATTGTATCGAATATCACTGCAATATATACATATATATAATTTGATGGAATTGAAATAATATTTTTGTTTGTTATTACTTTAAGGATAGTGGTAGCAGTTAAAAATATAAGATGATTTTGTGGTTATTCTAAACAAGCTTACCTTGATAGCATATGAAAAAAGCTCGCAACCCATAAAAACTTTTGCGTTGATTATCAAACTTTTTTTTAATCCAGAAATGGTCATTACATATTTAACTAGACTGTGTTACTTTGCATGCTAAACGAAGATCTTGTCGCTAGTCTACAGATGCCGACGTTTATACTGCCACTGTCGAATGGAGGAATGAGTTATTTCCTGTGTTTTATAATCAAGCGAGAATCTCACTTATCGTGACGAGAATATTATATTTTAAAAAGTGCATCACAAAGCGGCGCGTGGGATCAAAATGTCACTGAGATAAATCACAACTTACATGGGCGTACGCAGCAACAAAGACACCAACCACTAATTTGAATTTATTTCATGCGCATGATGTAGAAATGAATTGTGCATCTCTTTTCACAATAATAAATCTCCAGAACACAATAAATGTAGATACATACCGTAATATCTATGTTTTTTTTTTATTCCTATAAATTTTATTCGTATAATGAACTCTACTATTTGTTATATGCAATGTTTTTCAATACATCTAAACACTGATTTCATTGTATTAACTTGTGCCACCAGTCGAATTTATAATTGCCCTTGCTTTGTCTTATTTATCATAACGCGTAATAAATAATTTGAATTTTCATATCCGTTATTCGTACACTAACTACATTCACATTGCTGCATATTCATATCAGTTATTATTGTTTTAAAATGTGTTGTCGGTAATTCCAAAATGATTTCGTTTGGCAGTTTTTGGCAGATATATATATATAATATAATATTTATAATATAGGCAGATTTGAAAAGATAAATTCAATCCAGTATTGTTCAAAACACATTTATTATCTAGAGAAATCTTTGCGATAAAGGATCAACTGTAAAAATCAGAAAACAATAAAATTTTAAAAACATTTTTCAATATTGACAAAAACAAAACACACAAAAAAATAATCAATCACAATATATTGAATTCATTGCTGGAATTGTCCACCTAAAATTTTCATTCTGCCTATATATATGTAGTTATCATTTTGCCATTTTATCAATTCAATACTTCTCTTTTCACTGTCTCTTCCAGCATGAATGAGTTATATGGAGGAAACAGTTCTTGTATAAAAAGTTGAGATGAACCACGGTGAGATTATATACTGTACATCTGATGCTTCCGTACTTACTACGCAAGGAATGCGATTCAATATATAATATTTCTATGTTCATTAATTATATTATATTATATTATATATATTGTCCATTGATTTTAAAAAATCAAGATGTAATTTCATTTGCTATTTTTTTATAGTGTGTTCTTAATTTATATCTCACAGTAAAAACTTGCTTAGGTATAAATTTATTAATAATATGTTAGTCATGCGTTTCTTCGAGCAGTTCAAACATGTGTTTGAAGTAAAATTCTCTTCAGTATGTACGTCGGGCTCGTGCCGATTATTTCGGGTCTCGACTAGTCCATGCTTTCTTTTTTAAGCCTGGAGGACATTGACCTCATCCATTTGGGGATGCCATATTTGGACGAAGCAATAAAATAGGGCTAGTATTACAAGCATAGTTTTAATCCCCTTTTCCATGTTAAGTATTATCGTAAGTACATGACTACTATCGCATTTTTCAAAAAATGAATTTTAAGATATTTAAAATAAAATAATCTAAATTATAATTATGAATTTCAAATAAAGAAATTAATACATGGAGAAACGCTTTTTACTTTATTGACTGTGGTGAAAGTAATTTTTTAGATCAACTCAAAATGACAGTAGTACCAAAAATTTAAATGTACCGCTGATACGAATAAATAAGAATAAATAAGAAATTTTAGTAGGTACTTTTTTATTTTAGAATAAAAAAATTGTAATATAGATTCATTCATAAAAATACACGCAAACCAACAATTTTTATTTAAATGAGCGCAGGACTGTATACAATATTTACTTAATAGTGGGTATAGAAATTCAAAAATTAGGTATGGTTTTTGATTTTAAATTCAAAAAAATCAGTGATCACAGTAATAAATTTGGTAGGCATAAGAAATTAATAATAAAAAATTTCTATGCAATTATATAAAGTGTAATGACTTCTTTCTACCAAGTTTCAATTACCTGACATTTTTTCCATTAAAATGGCTACTCGAAGGCACTTTATAAAAATTTGCTTATGACGCTAAAATAAATTTATCTGTCCTAAAAGTTCCAATTTTCATAAAATGTCGACGATCTGAAGGATTTTCAAGATATAATATTCAAATTTTCATTTAATATTATCGTTATGACCGTATGTTAACATATATCAGCGTAAAATACATATTTAAATTCTTTGTTCACAATAAATAGTATGATTTTATTCATTCAGTTCATTTATTAAAGAAAAATATATGTATCAATTTTACCATTAAAAACTATAGATAGGATTTTTGTTTATTTTTCTAATTGAGTAACATTAGTAAACTTTAATATTATTTTTGGATTAGGACTGCACGACGCCTAAAAAGTAAAGTTATTCCTAAATATAATTTAAAAAGTAAAATATTATAAGTTATATTATACTTGTCATTCTACCAAAAATTTTGTACGCTAAAAATTTGATATGCAACACAGACTAAATAATTTTATACGAGCTTCATACTTATAATAAATACTACGTTTATAAAAATGTTATTATAAGCATTTAATATTGAATTAAAATTATTTCTTAATTATTTAAAAATATAACCTCTATGGAACGTCAATCTATCACCACAATTGGATAGCAAATGACAGAAGATGGCCGCCGCGTTCAGTTTTGGGTTTAGCCAATAGTAATTCTGCTATGGCCGACGGCAAGTTGCCGGTTGGTCGATAGGCAACCGCCTTTCACGTTCCGATTTTGGCCTCACTGGAATTTCATCGTGTGAATCCTTCACAGGTAAATTTCGTATTTGTATTATCTAAAAATTGATAATTTCATATATTTTAAAATTGTAACATATTATTAAAATTAAGTGTATTTATTTTAAAAAGTTAAAACTAGCTGTATGGAAAAATTATATTTACAAATTGTCTCTTTTGTAACCCGTAATACGGCATATAATAGTACATGGAAGAATTAAATTATTATGCAATTACCTTTTTTTAATAAAGATTTTTTATAACTAATAATTTAATTTTTGTGATACTACTAAGATTTAAAAAAATCTTTTGCAATAAATTTTATTGAATTGCAATGTTCAGATAATATATGAAATACATATCCTGATAACAGTTATATTCCAAAAATATTTTGATTAAAAAATTTGGAAAAAGGCTTTTTTCATCATCAAAGTATTTTCAAATAGCAATTCATCCATTAATCTCTTGTACACAAAGTTTCATAAAAACTTTTACAAACAAAAAAAATATTTCCCGCGGCAAAATTTTATACTTTTTAGCAATTGCAATTTTTAATGCAAAAACCATAATATTGCATTTTTAAAAACTAAATTTAACCGGAAGTGAATATTTTTCCTTAGCCTAATTATTAATATAACCTTCAGATTTTTAAATGCCTTATTGAACCGTCAAAAAGTGAAGTGATTAATCCATGTGACAAAATGGTAAAACTTGTTTATTGAACGTTTTAATTTAAATACGCTTTGTATGAATATTTAAGCCTGAATAAATATTTTTGTTTCAACACAAAAACGCTGTTTATGTATTCAACAAACTCAGTTCAATTGTATGATACATTATAACTCTCTCATCTCATTCTTTCTCTCTCAATCTAAACTCATTTTTTGAAATTATGGCATAGCAGAATTCACTTGTCATCGCCTCAATTTAACTTGCATGTTATTTATTACAGATATTAAATCGTACCTCTTATTTATATACTATCTAATTATATGCCACAATTGATATACAGTTTTTTTATTTTTCTTAATGATAAAAGATATTCTAGCATTATGTCCATAATCTTTATCAAAATACATGCAACATTAAAAAATAAATAATAAATACAAGAAAATAAATTGGTACTGTACACAATATTTTTTAAATTTTTACAATCAATGAATATAATAGGTTCGCAATAGGTATATTTGATTTAAAAGAAGACTGCATATGTAAATATTTATAAACGAATACAATGCAAAAATCGTATACAATGATTTTCGTCATTACTACTTATCAAAAAATCCAATATGACTAAATAGGCACGCTTAAAATGTTTCAAGTTTTTTTTTTATTTAGAGGCATAGCAATCTATAAGTTTTATAACAGTAAAAAAATAATAGGTATTTCTTCGAAGAATTCACCTTCGGTATATGCGTACAGTAATCATATTTAGCTAAAGTATAAGTGTTCCATTTGGCGTGTGTTATCTATACTATTTATTTCCTATCGGCGCCTGAACAGCTGATTCAGAATAGGAAAGTCAATGACCTTTTATTTAAAAGAATACCGTTAAAGTATTTCCTTTTTTTAATTTATCATTACTCCTTTAGAAACATTAAATTTATCGTTCGTGTATTTATGTAGAAATGTAATGGTGAAACGACTTTTTTACGACAGATCGTTTTAGAAGGTTAACACTGCCTGTGAATTTTTTTCTATGGATTGATTGTTATTCTATCGCACGACGCCCGCTTTTTCAATGAATATAATTACTGTATGATTGTTCCCTAACTCCAAGAAGCTGATGATATTACTTGTAAAAAACGGTGTGTAAATATGTCTGGATGTTCTGAGCAACTCCTGGGTGATGTGACTGATTTGTTTAGTGAAAATTTTGTCGAGAAGGCAGGGTTATTTATCTATGTAACAATGAAAAGATGCTGTATGGTATTATTTTCCGAAGAAAGCTGGTTAAAACAAAACGGAATTGTTAACTGTAATAACTCTAGCGGCCTTCACAAGAACTACTTTTTTAATCTAACCACACTGAGTAATTTTAATGATCATAATACGAACAATTTTTAAAGTATGAAATCTTTTAACAAAAATGTATTGAACACTGAAAATTTTTAGGATTCGTAGTTACGCCACCATTAGGCCAATATTGAGAGAATATCTTTAATTATTATATGATAATTCTGGATATCCAATTTGAATTTATAAAATAACTGTTTGATATTACCTAATACATATAGCAGGCCTCTAAATGATTAGTATTCGTCATAAATAGATCGTAAAACGCGAATTCTCACACTCAATCTCCGACGATAACAACAAACCGTAAACACTTATTTATGTCCATGTTATCATTGAATATAATGCCTATTATATTGTTATACGTGCGTTGTTATTATTTAAACAAGTTTTACGACCAATTTATTAACAATAAAATGGCAGTTATCCATCTAAAATACGAACAATTCATAAGAATGCAAAACTGTCACAAGCGCCGGCGCTATATAGTAACTTACATACCTACCCACACAGCTGTAGTAAAACCAACCGATTCCAGGAGTAAGGTAACTACATAGTAAAAGTAAACAGGCCATAACTTTGATTTTTACGATCACTAAAATAATCGTAAAATGATTGTGATGATTGTTGAGGTAGGTGTATTATACATACTCCGTGATGTTGTGCGCGCGATCGCTGCGCATCTCCTCGCACATTTCTATATCGCGGGTGCGTTAAAATAAGACGGCGATACTTTTATCGCTATTGTTTTTTCGTGTCTGAAGTAGCGTCTATGACCTTTATTGAGTGTGTAATAATGTCGAATAGTTTATAAGTCTGCATTTTTTGACGTAGTACAGCATGATTAGTAAATTAAACATACTCAGAAAATATAAATAATATAGGTTGTAAAAGTTTTGCTTTGAAAACGTGACACAAATTTGACACTTTTAACTAAAAATTGTAATTATTTTTTTAACTAACAAAAAAAAATGTATATCTTGAAATTCCACATGTATTTTTTAAACTGAATTTAACTTTGGGCTTTTTGCTTGCCCTGTCTATTTTGGTAACTAAATCAAACGTACATTTATTCGTCCCAATATGGCTTGTTTTTGACTTTGTTCAAATGATGTTTTAATTTGCTTCACACATACTTATTATTAATCATAAATACAAATATTTCATAGTTAATTGAATTATTGACTGTTTTAAGAGTACGATGATAATTAATTTATAATATATACCAATATTTTGATTATAAGCTGCCCCAAAGTCTTCTACAACCGTAATTTCAAATAAATATTATTATATTATAAATATATGAATAAATAAATATATGTGCAAGATATATTTTCATTTTACAGTTACGTATTACTATTAGTTACACGAGTTACGTATGTTTTTATAAATGTGAACACTTTTTGATCAGTCTGTGATTATTTATGTATCTACATGCAAACATAAAGGGCCCAGCTGATTTCTGACAAAACATTCGATTGTGCATCTCAAATGCAATTTTAGTTTTCGCTTATGCAAGACAAGGACGCGATACTCGTTGGAACCATTCGACTTGTTATTTTTATGCCTCTATTATGGCGGTCTTGCACGGGTTTCGCTTCTTATTGAATCTTTATTATTCATTATTTGCAATTCCAACATGTTATTGGTGCCAACTTAAGGCTAATCGCACCAAAGAATTTCTACCGCTTAAATCGCAAAAAAACATTACTTTATTCACATTGATAATGATATTAACACTTCGTTTTCCAATGGTTTATATGTCATGTGTCAACATCACAACAATCTTTATTTATAAACAGAATTTAGATATTTAAACGTTTATTTTCTTTTTCGGGAGAAAGCAGGATTTAAGAAAGCTTGATTGATCATTATAACATAACTGTATTTTATAAGTAAAAACTTTTATTTTTTTAATTGTACAAGCAATTTTTGATACTATTACAACAATATATTTTTTATTGTAATTAGGACCGGTTTCGCTCATCGCATCCGTTATCACCTGATCTCACGATTAGCGACACCGGTTTTGATAGTAAAATATTGTTTTTATTATTTAAAATATCATGCCTTTCCATCAAGAGGTGACCGTTAACACCTTAAAACTAAGTCTTTATAATTAAAAAGAGTGTATTTAATAACGGACGTATCAGTGATAGATTCTTATACTGCCTCTATTGCTAATTCACTGTCTCTCTGTGCAGAGGACTGACACTTTCAAAAACTAAAATTCTTGCATTTTAATGACATTTTTTTCTTTCCTGATATCGCATGCTTATTTTTAAATCGATTTAATTTAATCTGTTAACTAAATTTGATGCTCATAACTTCGTTTATACGAACGATTGAAAAGAATCGGCTTACCTTTATATTTTTATGACTAAATTATTTCCTGCTTCCAGCCCCTTTAAGACAAATGAATGCTTCTGAATTCGAATGATTGCCCAACTATTATTTATTACCCATTTAGGTTGGCTCTTATTGTAACATAATAGGTCAAAGGTGCGACACAAATAGATAAAGAGGATGTATTTACTAGATCTGTGATCGATGAAGTAAATAAAATCAATAAAATAAAAAACAATATAAAAGATTTATTTATTCGTTATTTTTTTTTGAAATAAAATATGTGGTATTTCCAATACAATACGTTTGAATATGGTGATTTCTCAAAAATATCATATTCATATGGTCACACTGAAATATAAATTAGTTTCATTTTTATAATATTGTGTTTGCTAAGCGAATATGTGAATATCATAAACATTCTCTATCCATTATATTGATTCAATATTTTGAAAACGCTTTACATTAATAATTATATAGTGCAGATATGTTAGAAATTGAGCACAAACTAAATGAATACATAAAAAAAACTTAAGCTCGCATATATTTTTATACACAAATTTTAACATTTTTTCACTCATCAAATTATAATATGCATTAAACATAAAAATTCAGTGTGTGTTTAGTATATTTTACCACAGTGAACAAGAGTTTTTGTTGCAATACAATCAGGTGTTTATTCACTCCTTGATTTTGACTTTCATATTATTCGCCTCGTGACGGTTATGCGATCGTATGGACCCTCCCACGCGAGCTCGTCGATAGAGGGTAAAGTAACCGCTTATAAATTACTACTGATACTTTACGAGCAATGAAATAAATTGTTATGTTTTCATTACGCTACAGAAACGAGCGATGAACGTCGACGACGGCTGGAATTTCAGCATAATTATTTTATATTTTTTACTTACACGAATTCTCAGTGCGATAGTATGACTCGTAGTAGCGTTTTGATTTCTCGTCTATAGCGTTGGCCAATTAAATTTTCTATTAGAACCTCTATGCATAATTTAAAAAAGAATATGACAAAAATTTGATAAGGGAAAATAAGTTATAAAAAAAATAGCACAGTTATTAAATAAAAACGAGAATAAACATGATGGATATTCTTGTACAAATGTATCACGCGCATTATCACTCGATAATCGTTGACTACGATGAATAAATTTTGCAAGCTGGAAAAATTAATCATCCCACTAAAGGCTTTGTTTTATGTATAAAAGAAAGAACGGCAGTTAAAGCCTCACAGAACGTACAAAAATCAAAATATATAATATGCTAATTGCGATCAAGATCGGCTTAATTCGATAACATAACGCTATCAATTCTTCTAAAGGAATGTCAATGAATGTTTTATACTGTTGGATGGTTAATATGCTATAACTTAGTTTAAAACATATTTTTCATTAAGCTTTGCTCTAATGGCAAAATCTTGAAGGAATTAATAATGCGGAATTATGGAATATTTTGCAACAAATTGCGTTCGCAACACAACGCATGAAAAAATTAGCGCCATCACTCCAACTTCAACTCAAACGAGAGAATGCATACTGATAATTTTTTTGATTTTATATGAGGTTTCAACTATTTAACAACGCCATAGAAACAACCTTGGTTAATTGTCTTTGCGTAAAATAAAAATGATATTTGTAGCAATAAGTGTAATATTTTTAAATGAAATACCTTTTTATTAAACTTTCTTCACTAAACCATATTTCGAAAATGCGTCTTTATGAAGCACATGGAATACTATTTGTTTTGCTGTTCTCGACGATATTAGTTGATAATCTTTTGTCGTCGAAATTCTCCCCCCAATTCATTAATTAAATTTCTGGGGTTTCATAATAGACTCTTTTTAATAAATTATTGTTTATATAATTTAGAATATATACATCAAAACGTTTGCGAACTTCTCCTGAAGCGCACATGTTTCATATTTCTCATAATTTCATTTTAATCGATATTTCTCGTTAATGGATTTGAATTGAACTATTCATTCATTTTACGGAAAACAATATATGAAATTTTTTTGAGAGCGTTTTTATTAGTTCGCGGCAACTGACTAAATTCAGTTGCTACTATTCGACTCAAAAAATACACAAGAATGTCATTATGAAAGATTAAAATTTGTTTTTCAATATATTTATTTAAAATATCTACGTTTATCCAGATAAGTCTTTTGGTGAAAGTTAATTCTACGACAAGAAGATGTGCTTTCCTTTTTTCTATTAATAGTGAAACAGCCACTCAAATACTAAAACAAACGTCTTATGATTTTCTCGAAGCACTGCTTGGAGAGTCAAGCTGATACAATTTTACCCAGACGAAAAGTTGGCTCCACAAAACTTTATCCACAAAAAGAGGGCGCCGGCAAGAGAGAGACAATGAATGTTAGAGCAGCATAGATTATTTCAGATCCGCAATGGACATGTTAGTTGCCGATTCAAATTTCTTATTTCGTTAAATGAATGCATATTTTTTTTTATATCTCCCTAAATTACTAAGTTATGAAGTCACAGTAAAATCATTTTGACAGATTATAAATCACTGCCTTTTCTTAACTACAAGTCGAAAAAAACATGTTTCTTTCATTATGTGTATTGTAGTACAAAACAATTAATGTTATCACAATATATCTACAAATGGTCGAAATCAAGTGTAAATAATTTAAAACAAGTTTAATTTCATAGTTTTATCATTGAAAATATGCATAAATTAAAATTAATTATCAGTAGTTTTCTGACGACTACTTATTAATTTTTCACTCAATTGGGATAGGATTCGTTGTTGGTACTAGGGAAATATATCTTCTTGCTTCGAATACATATAGTTTCTAAAATTTTAGTTTAGTTACGTTATTTGATTGCACAAACATTTATAAAGTATATATCACTACCAGGTTACCGGTTTAATATAAACAAAAAAAAAACATTCAATTAAACATTTCAGTTTTGATGCTGGCACTAAATTGCTAACAATGAATTGCTGGTAATATTTATTTTTACGCTCTCATGGTTAGTTAATTGCTCTCATTCTGTTTTTTAGGATAAACATGTGGGAGAAAATCGAAGTATCATAAATATTCATTCAGTAAAATATCTCCTTCATCTGGAGTTCTATCCGGTTGAATAGTGGATTATTTGTTTACTGCTTAGTATTTTGAGTGAAGTTGCGATTGCTGGGAATCGAACCCATTAATACTGCAACCAAAAAAATGTTGTACGCTTAATTTATTTAATCTTCCTCATTACTATGTCTATGAATATACGAATCGATTCAATAATAACTCAGAATGAAGTTGCGACTGTTAACTGACCAACGCCTAGTTATTCAGCTATAAGGTTACAGCAATCAGGAATAATTAGTTCGCTGAATAAAATTAGTAAAATACACTGTTAAATAATAAATTCACGTAATCTATGAAGATAATTTTATGAATTTATTTTTATAATCAAAAATGGCTTCCCATTTTGACTCTGCCATGACATCGAAATGCTCTCCGCTCTACGAAAACCGGCTTTGTCGGCTACATAGCTATGTATCTAAACAGGTATCTATAGAAGCAGCGCGGAGGTTTTCCTTTATCCCGGGGTATGAGGCAAAGGGGCAGTCGCAAGGAGGGGAGGCTGCTCGCACGGGCTGTTTATGTGTCCTAAACAGCCAGTTTATACACTGGCTGCCGCGTCGTTCTCGTTGGCTTCATTATTATTGGGCGATTCAAGCTTTGCCGTCCGCCCGGCTCTGAAAACAACGAAAGGATTACCTCAATTGCTCTTGAAACTTCAATGGCTTCTTGATGTTATTATGAGAGAAATTATTTAAAGCGAGATGTGGTTGCCGTAATTAAGAAACGAGAAAAAGCGGATTTCGATTGTACGATAAAAACACTAACACTCACAATGAATTATTTTAAATATATTTTAGCGATATTATATATATCGTGGCTTGGCAATGTCCACTACGAGCTACGAGTTTTTTTTATATGTAAGCTTACTATTGGAATAGATTACATATATTGGTTATTAATTTCACTTTTTTAAATAGAGTATATCTTATTTTGTACACTTTTAATAATACAATAAAAACGGAGCCGTATAAAAATCAACTCATAAGTTGCTTTAATTAATTAGTTATTTATTAACGGTTAAAGGTAAAATAATATATACCAAGTAATTGGCAGTAAGTTCGTGGAACTCACACGATGCGGGATTTTTGCGAAATAGAAAATTAAAAATAATATTTTTTTATATTTTACTAGTTGGGCCGTTAGTTCATAATCGTCGGTCTTAATATTTATATTAGATAATTTAAAAACTATACTTCTACATTTATAATTGATGTGGCCAATAAGTCTCATAACTTTTTCAATACTATTAAATTATTAATCGTTTATCTTTCATGGTTATAAAATTATTTAAAACTTCAAATGCTACTGAAATAAAATGGATTTCCTCTTCAAGCATCCCATACGTTTTTAGTGATACGTGCTTGTTTCTTATCAAAAAATAAAATTGCTATACCAAAATCCATATCAAATTAAAAAAATGCAAAGTATGTATATGTATATACATATATCATAATTTTTTGCCCAATTAGCTCAGTCTTAATGCGGATGTATAAAAAATATTAATCAGATTATTGCAGCCAAAAAGATTAGCTTGCCCATAAACAAACTGCATTTATTTAAATTAAACGTCGACCGGAAAGCGGATATTATCACAATTTATTAAAATGTTAAATTGGATAATTACAAAGTTTAAAATTATAATTGCTATGTGTATATGTAGATAATTACCTTGACCAACACGTTCATGTTCATACCTAACTTTTTCATATGAATTATGCTACAAGTTACCAGTGTTTTATAGTATTATATTAAGTTTTGTATTAAACTCTAGACTTTCTTTTTATTTTAAGTCAAGAAAGCTAAGCGAACCCCGGTGTGTTGTTAGTCGATCAGATTGCAAGTCAAGATGAATAGCTATAAATAGAATAGGATACAGAAAATCTCGTAGACTGAGAGTTGTGGATCGGGATATAGGATTACTTGGCAAACAAAACACCTCTTTCCATTTTAGCTGTTTACTGCTTACTCCAGTCGTAGCAATGAAGGATCCATAGAAACGTTTGAATTGCCTCTTAATATATTTTTCTAAGGCATATCAGATGAGATAAACATTGATATACAACCGAAATAAATTGCGTTGTCGAAAGGAAATAGGAGACAGCGGAATAATTTCCTTTTCATACATACCTATGTAGGTTTTATGTATGCTAATCGTATCCTATTTGTAAAAACATTTTTTATGTCAAAATTCAGCATGTGAATATATTCAACATATCAAATGACTTATTTATACAATCCCGAACGTATTAATCGTAGACCAGGAACAACATTGTGATTAAATTAATTAAATCAATGGTAAGTTCTACGTTATAAGGTAAAAAAGGATTGGATGTCAGTATGTTTTGTAAAACGAAATACTAAGTTGTTTTTATCCTAATATCGATCAATATTAAAACTCAACGAACGAGATTTATTCCACAGAAAAAACAAATATTTTAATATTGAAGGTAATAATAAATAATCGATTAGAGTTTAAATTATTATGAGATTTATTACATATTGCCTGAAAATCTTCTCCGAGATTAGAAACCAATGTCAAAATACCAAGAATTGTACCGTAAATACTAAATATATATTCTATATCATAATATTATATTTTTGAATCAATATTAATATATAGTGAATATAATAATTTTTAATAGCTATTCCTGTATATTGAAATGGTATATAAATGAATCAGAATACTGTCAATAATTCAAAAATGTTAGGTAGTTCATCAAAAATATATGTATCTTGCATGCATATTTAATTATTCAAGCTGTATATTGTCTATGATTTTCAATATTTCTTATATATTTAAATTAAAAAAGATTGAATTTTTGTTAAGTTAAGGATATATAAACTCTATTTACTTATTGTTAATAAAAGTCTTATTTTTCATAAAAAAATAACGCTGAAAAGCCGTTATACTACTATATAGTAAGATAAGGTTATACATTATACAAATACGATGGATTTTTTATTTCCGCTGTGCTTTTGTTCATTACGAACCCAACGTTTTATTATATTTAAAAATGTAAGTCATATTGTGTCTTTCTTTATTAAAGTTTTCATTTCAGGTAAGCAAAGACTTCATAATTATAATAAAAGATTTTTCAAAAATTGGCAAACTACAGTGACGTGTTTAATTAATTTATTTATAATAAAAATATTGTGAATCAAATAAACCTGTCTAGATGGCGCACGATAACTCAAAGTTTTACAAAAAGATAAAACAAAAATATGCTGGAATTTTAATAAAAATCGCACCTACGAGAAAAACCTGACTGGCTAAATATTTTTTTACATTTTTTGTGAAGCGCTTTAATAACTTCGCAGAGAATTAATGAGCAATAAATTCGAAAAAATATCTGGCGAAAAAAATACGATAAGATGTATATAGCCATTGTACAGATTGAGTTAAAATAAATTCAATGCCATTAATTGGTCAAATTCGAGGTCGTGAAAAATACACACGAGCCTGGTTTTTCACGTGTATTCGAATAGGTAATTTATATATTATAATAAAATATGTTTTTAATTTTAGCGTGTAAAACATTTTGCTAATCAAGATATTGAATTTAGATGCTAAATCGTTGATAAAAACGCTCTTTATTATTTTGTATGTACAATTAATATAGTTACAGCCATTAATTACTTTATAATTTATTTATAACATATAAAAAACTGACACATTTTTTCGATAACAACACAGCATAAAACTCAATTTATTTTTAATAAAAAGGAGCGACTACAAAGTGTCCATTGAATCATTGAAAATGCTACGATACGAAAGTTCAATTGTCACAAATATTTTAACTAAGCTTTGTAATGTGGTAAATTAAATGTGAAGAAAAAATATTGCTTAATCTTGTCGTAGAAAATTGTTTGATTTATGTTTAGACAATTTATATAAGTGTTCCTTTTTTACATATAGCCAAATTAGTCAATCGAGTTAAATTTAAAATTGAATCGTCAATTTGTTCACACTTGAACACGTCTTTTAGCACCCTTAATCATTTAAGTGTGAGGATGATCTCAAGCTGACAGTTATTTAACAGTTTGTATTACTTATATGTCGTAAAAATAGTTATAAAATATTTTTATTTTGACTTAATCCAAGAACTGCTTGAATATTGTTTTGAATGAATTTTAATTTAAAATTGATAATTAAATATAAGATTTCAATGTCAACGTTATAATAAATGAGCTTTTTTGTCGAAATCTAGACGCACCTTCAAAATAATTAAAAATTTAATCCAGTGTTCCTTAGATAGGCACCGATTGGTAGACGGCAATATTCCCTCAATCCAGAACGTCTACTCACCCCATCTCGTTCAGTTATTGATTTGGCTTCAACGACCGCAGCAGTAGGTATGTGGGTTACTGCTTTAATGGCCCCGGCTTCGATATAAATAGGTTAAATTGCGAAATATTTTGGTCGGTCAGTTGATATAACTGCGAGGGAAAGTGCACTTATGTTCGAGCACGTTTTCATACAGTGTAGTGCTTTGAACGCAACACGACAACGAATATAATTGCCTGCGTGTAACCTTGCGTCATGTGTTTTTTATATTACATAATAAATAATTTGATGGGAAGGTAAAATATCTAAGCGCATCTTTGATACGTGATTATTACCCAAAAGTGATGATAAAGAATGTATGAAGTACTATTTGAAATATACTTTCGTCAACATTATCTTTACTTGCGGCAATGGAAATCTTGTCTAGGATAAAATATAGGAAAAGTAGATTTATTTAAATTTAAACAAGCCAGAGAAATGATTTTATTCATAAAATATTTTGTTTGAATCCAGCCACTTCATACTTTTATAATAGTTTTTTTAGAGCTATATGTGTGTTAAAAATGGTAACAGCGTGAACTTTAAATAAACATCACTTTCTTTTTCTTGCGTTCAACAGTTGAATAACAAATACAACAGCTATCGAGAAAAAAACGTAATAAAATGTGTTATTTATTATAAACACACTTCCAGTTCTTCTGCTAGAAAATTGATGTCCGAGATAATTGAATTCTTGTCAGTAAATATCGAACAAAACAGCAGTATCTTACAGGCACTCATACCAACATAATAAAAATATAAATCAACATAAAAAATATATAAATATCTACTTCAATCCTGTGATCGGATGCAGTTATAAGTCTCATAAATATTTAGTAATTTTTCGACTTGACTGAATTAAATTTCTTTGTTAAGATTTTAGCTGTCTTGCTTAAAATAATAAAAGAGCACAATATTTGGTATCATTTCAAAATTTAATATTTTTAAGATCAAGAGCGTTTTTACTCATCGCGAGAGTTACTAAAACAATTAAATGAAAAATATTATTTTTCCTTATTCGATTACATAGTATGAGATATATTTAAAATAAGATTTATAAAAATATTCAATTTCATTTGCTTATCAGTCGATCACTTTCCGATGTTGGAAAATTTGGAGCCAATCTGAATAGGAAACATTATTCAAAAAATCAACAAAAAGCATTCGTTTTAGCAGTAAAAACGAATAAAAAAACAACCAAAACATCATCCACCATAACTAAAGTTTTTACATATTTGTAAAAATTCCTTGTATTGCTTCTTTTTAAACTAGTAAGAATCTTATATTATCTACAATACTGGTATATTATTGGGTACGTGTTAAAACAAAGATTGTCATATGGTAACTTTCATTTAATCAAGTCTTCATTTTTTTTACTGAGCCAGTACGCACGTATGTGCTGTGATGGGAAGAAAAATAAATTAAGGCCAATAAAGATGTCTCGAGAACCTTCGTCTATCGTCAATTATGATGGGCGAACGGATATTTGGTTATTAGATAAACACATAACAGTCTTGAATTGGTTTTTTTTAATTGCACCTACCTTTCTTCTTCAAATTTGAACAATTCGTTTCTCGTCTTCTTCAAATATTAAAAAAATAATCATTATTCATGAAAAAAATTTAATTATATTTATATAATATACTTGTTCATATCGATCACTATACTATTGACTATTTGTGTAAAGAACTGACTAATGTATGTTAAGTGTATATTAAAATTACCTGTGTACTAATTTTAAGCGACTTAATAATATGAACTTTGCTTTACAAATTTTGTATGTGGGATGCCGTGGCATTTGAGATATTAGAAAATTAAATATCAGTACGAAATCTTTTATATAATTAGATTGGAAAACAGAAATGGCTGTCTATAATCACTATAAATAAATCAGTAGCATAAATATTTATTTCGTTATACTAAGTATAAACGTGCATATATAGTACTGTATGTATTTTTAAGTGCCTTTGCACATCTGGCGAATAATTTAAATCCGCAACTATCGCACGCACACTTATCGCTCATTCAAATATATACATATATTCAGTCTGTTTTCGCCATTAGATCTATGATAATCATAAACAATTTACATACAATACATTCTGGAACACGTTGGTACCTCGTCCCTTATCGGTAAGTAGAATCTTATTCCAGAAATTGCGGTCCACCCCATTGTGGTGTCGCAATTTGTCCCCGATTGAACCTACCTTTTCCCTCCGCTGGTCCAGCGTGTATCTACCGATAGGAACGATTCACATATAAACGAGACGTAGTTGGTAATAACCTAGGACAATACAGGAACCATTGTCCGAGTTACACGAAATGTGTGGATTCAAAGCAGTTGTCGTTAGACACCAATGGCCAGTGAATCAGATCATGTAAGATAATAAATGTCTTTATATTATTAACAGACCCAACGGCATTTCATTTATTTTTATCAGCTGACATGTGTTCGAGAGGTTAAAGCTGACCTTCAAATTCAAGCTAACGTTACATAAAATAACTGTGTCAGATAAAAATGTAAGTTTTAGAACATATTAGGACCAGATTTTCATTTAGAAGTATTTGTTTAACAAAAAAAAAACAGCTTTTTATTGCCAATCAAAAGGCTTCTATCAAAACAGTATTACAAATGGCACGTGTTAATGCTTTGGATAACATAATCTTAAATCAATCACATAAAAAATAGTGAAACAGAAATAATACGAAGACAATCCTTACAATTATCAAAAAATGTTTTGCGCCGCGGTATTATAAAATACGCCCAGCAAGGGTTCTAAATTCATAATGGGTTGTGATGACTATAATGTTGAAATCCCCTGGAAGAAGTTTACGATTTAAAAACGTAATAAAATGTAAATATGTACATCAGAACGTAAAGATGTTAAGATTGTTATATAAAGTAATATTTATACAAAAAGAAATACAAAATTCGTAAAACCTAGTCATTTCATTTGATGAAAATTATTATCATATAATATGAGTGAAATCGGTAATTGTAGTAGTGTAGAATTGTGGAATATATGTATACATAATTAAATTATATTATTGTTTTGTTTTACTCAAAATTAAAATCAATAATCATTTCTTGTAGATACATGTCAATAACATTCATTTTTTTAGGAGCAATTCAAATGATTGAATAACAATAAAACTCCGACTAAGCTTTGAGGCCATTCTTCTTTGAATACTTATTTGTGGCGTCTCACGTTCAAGGCGTTAATTTCAATCTAAACATTTTTTTATCATTTATTCTTTCAAGTACGTTGATAACCACAACCTAAAATGTAAGTGTGTAGAGATGACTCATGTATTATTATTTCACACAGGTTTTTTACTGTAAAAATATTTACATATATTAATTCAATAAATATACTTGGGTATCTAACAAAAACATACATATTATTATTAACTGAGAATATTAAGTACGCAACTCGTGAGTGCTTAAAAACATATTTAATGAGATTTTAATGATAACTCCTTAACATTAACATTATTATTTTTCTATTTATTTTGTGAAATCATAAAATGGTCTCTCTTTAAATAAATTCAAAATATTTCTAAAAAAGTAATTTTGCAACAAAAAAAAAACATTCGGCTATAAAGTGAAGTTACTGACATTAAATATCAAAATAGATAATTTATGAGTCCCTACTATCTACCGATTCCAAAGTTATATATAATTCAAGATATCTTCATACAAGAAACGTCCTAAAAAAGAATTATATTCATTCAAAACTTATTTATTTTATGCATAAATTATGAATAACGTTAGATAAAAAACAGATAGATTGAATATTGAACTTTTTAATTTTTTTTTATGGAAGTTATCAATATGATAGCTACAACACGGTGAAAAAACGTATTTTAGTACTACAAAATTATATAGTAGATATATGCCTTCGTCAGAAATAGTTCAACCAATATAGTGATGATTACAGTTGAAAAGACATCCTTTTCTCTTAAAGCGATGTTTTTAATCCTTTAAATTTACACAAATGAAACACTATCGAATTAATGATCACTTTCAACTTGTTGAGCTAAATCGGTGATGACTATATTATAAAATTGTGGAATCTTTTATGATAACCAAAAAACCTGAACGGTAATAAAAATCTGAAATCTAAATATACTATGATATAAAAGTTTACAAATAATTCCTTTTTCAAACGTTGCCAACCACTTACTTCGCTAGATTTCTTCTGGCGTAAAATATTCCAAACAAACATGTTCTCCCTCAGAACTGAATAAGTTATTCGCTCCCATCAAAATCACTCACTACGCGTGATAATGAATTCAATGAATGATAAATCAAACAGACCTTTCGACCACTCTGTAGCGCTCAAGAATATATTCATTTGGCTCAGAAATAAATTATCCGCAGTTACAATAGCTTCATGGGTGTCCAGAGGTGTTTTTCACGCAACACTTAATTGGCATAGCATACGCTTTTGGTGACTATGGCGACAATTATGTATGCGGCCTGATTAACAGATTAAATTCAATATTCCTTTTGTCCCCTGTTTTTACGTTTATTTAATATGATGTGCTGAATTCAGGCGTATTTATGTATTAATATGAATATAATATATTTTTTTCAATGAGTAATCCCTACTTCCATTTATAGAGGTGTTTTGACAACGGCGCCAAGTTTTATGAAAATGGCATCAAATCAATAAAAATTCAGAACATAATGTATTTAGTTGTGTACGAAAAAAAAATATATTAAAATTATTTACAGCTATATATTGTGCTTTATTGTACATTATTGAAATGACATTAGTTTTGTAATATTGATCATCTTTAACAGGGAATTGAAATTCTACAGAAAATAAAAAGATTTTGTTGATAACTATTTCGGCTTTCGATCATCATTTGAACTATGTCTTAGATTTATTCAAATTAAAAATACAATTTTTTTCTACTATGTGTTTTAAAAATGGAACTTTTAAGATATGTGTTGCAACAGACTTGCATATCATCACTACTCTAATTCTGACAAAAAAAACAATTTCTTTCTTTAATGAATCGTTCCTTAACATAAGAAAAAAAAATTCAAGTACAGTTTAATTTAATCAT
Organism: Himalopsyche japonica; assembly: GCA_028555115.1. Taxonomy (NCBI): domain Eukaryota; kingdom Metazoa; phylum Arthropoda; class Insecta; order Trichoptera; family Rhyacophilidae; genus Himalopsyche; species Himalopsyche japonica. The sequence goes on from JAHFWJ010000461.1 coordinate 2,047,963, forward strand.
CATTTATTTAAACAACAGTTATTCAACACAAAATTAAGTCGAGAACCAAAAAAAAAATTCAGCAAAGTAAATTTTTTGATAAAACAAACTTTTCACTCAGAATAAATGGTCCACTGTGGCCCGTATGCACATGCTAGAAGCGATCTTTTCCGCAGGTTATCAGAATATTTTTTTCTTATTTTGTAGAGCCACATGGATCCTGTTAAATGTCAGCAGACCGTGGATAGACTTCCAAATTATACATTAAAACACAATTGGTTGTCCCATTCAAACAATTTATTAATGTTCAATGCTGGTTTGCACTATGAATGAAAATATATTTTAAGTCACAAAAGCTTTTGAATTTTGTTATGGCGAACCAATTTTGATATGGGTTGGAAGATAGTTTCCGTACAATTTAAAGTTTTTTTGGTAAGTATTCAAATATATACATATATATTTAAAAGATATGTATTGTTAATAATTGTAATATAACCATTTTCTTTCCGTTGGTAACGGGTCCGATTGTCATGTCGTCTGCTACTTTCAAGCTAAACTCAAAAACTAATGATTTTTTATGAAGCTGATTTCAATGAACAAAAAAGACATGTTGACAAACATTATCTTTCGTAGGATTTCATTAAAAATACATAAAAAGCATGTGGGTATTTTTCTATTGTATTTTTTTATTTCCCTGATTTGACGTAATTATCACAAAAAGTTATATCGTATAAATATACTCACAATAGCTTTGATAAAAATTGATACTAGATAATCGAGTTTTTATTTCATTGTTGAAAAAATATTTTTACGTTATTGCAAGTTTAACGACATGTGTTTGCCTTCAAATTAAATTTATTTTAAAAATATGTGTCTTTTGTTAATGTTGTAGATTTTTGTGATGATAAAAAAATACTAATACTTGCATATTTCTCAGCAAAAAGATTTTTACCGGATAAGAATAATGTAATGTATCAAATTTATGAAGAAAGAATTCTGCAGAATACATTCCCAGACTCGTAATACATATATACCTACAGTACATTGTGATGGATAAAATAATGAATATATTATGTAAGTAGGAGCACTTTGAAATCTTTTGTGATAATTTCCAATTAAATTTTAAGCAAAATTTGAATTATTCTGTTTCCATATTCAACCCTTTCAATGATAGTATGACGTCTTTTAAATTTAAAAGATTTTCAAAATGTTAAATTCACCCCAACTATAGAGCAAAGTAATGTAAATGACACAATGAAAATTGTATAATGCTTGCTCTTTCTCTCTTGACGGCCGCTTATCTCGTAAAACGAGACCGTATCCATCAATATTCACTTAAAGCGAAACGTTTATACCCACTGAATCTGTTATGGCCGCTTAAGCAGGGGTGTAGGCATAAATGAATGATTTTAGAATTAGAATTATATTCTTATAAATATCGTGAATATATATATCAACTATCGAATTTCAACCATTAGAATTTTAAGGGTAATTTGAAAAAATGTTTCTTTTTACGTTAGAATTAAATTTAATTTAAATCTTATAATTTTAAATATAGCGATTATTTTAATTTTTTCAGTTTGAGAAAATCGTTAATTTTTATAGTCTGTCTTTTTATGAATATTGAATTGGAATAAAAAGAGAAAAAGCTTAATAATAAGATTAAAATATGATTAATCATAGAGCACTAGTTACATGAAATACCCGACTCCTGAATCAGAAAAAAATTTATAAAATATTTTATTGTTATTTCATTATTGATGAAAAATGTTAGAACTATTTACATTATTTTTTCTATATCCAGAAAATAATTGATATTTTTTTCATACATAAATTAAATGAAACATATTGATACAAACCAACATTTATCCACCGAAAAAGACATATTCTAGCAGAAATTGGCGTCTATTTTAAGAACCATTAACTTTCTTGATTTACTCCAGAAACATGTGCGTACAAAAACGCGTATTTGCGTTAAATAAAGAACTGTATTATACTTTAAATGCTAAAAAGATATTTTATAAAATACAAAGCAATATTTCATAAAGGTTAAAATTACTTACAAAAAAGTTTGCTTGGATTTTTCATCGAAAATTGAATTCTTGAACAATACCTACCATTTTTTTTTTGAATTTGAATTGTTACAACTTTGTACGATTCCATATGTCTTATCACAAACGACCCGCGTTTCGCCCTTCGGCATCTTCAGGTATTCCATCGCACGGATGCAACAGAACTGACGGTTGTTTGTGATAAGACATATAGAATCGTACAAAGTTGTAACAATTCAAATTTAATATTAAAGTTCCATCAAGCACCTTCAATCGATATCATAAATTATATAATAATACCTACCATATTGCAATTCATAATAATTGCAATATTGCATATTTGAAAATAATATATTTACTTTTATTTCCTCCTGCATCTAGATACGAGCACACTAATTTTGATTCCAGGCCTAATTAAAAAAGAAATAGCAATTTGGCAATTTTACAATTTTGAAATAATATTTCTCAAAAAAAAAAAAAACAGAATTTTAAGATAGAAATAGCACGCTTATATGAGAAAGAAAAAACCATTTGATGTTTTGTGAATATTTGAAATCAATTGATGAAAAACAATTGTGAATTATTATGAAATAAGCGTTAGATCTTATTTATAATATTGCATAATATACTAACACTGTAAATCTGGATCGTTCGGAACGTACACCATTCAAAAAAGAAGTATCGATTTATGAAAAAACAATAACCTCATAATATTGTCAGTGATTGTGATTGTTATATTCCATATTTTCTAAGAGACAATAAAATAGTTTATTGGGAAATTTTATTTTTGCCTAAATTAAAACCCCAGTATCACATACTTTCAAATACTTTAAAAAATTGTTGGACCATTCATGATTTTTAAAATCTTTTTTGTAAGATTGACTGATGATACATTCTTGATTATTTATATTTTTGTTGTCAATCACAGTCCACCACTGTTAACTCCGCCCACTTTTATCCTTGAACACGCACCGCTGAGTGGAGCACAAAAGACCTGCTCTGTCGGCCATATTTGTTCCCCGCAGTGAGAGTGAGACAAATATATCAGATATACATATAAAGCAGGCTTATACATGCGTGAGAATAAGAAAAGCATACATTTCATGACTCCATTAAATACCCGTTAAAAAGAGATAGTCGTATATGATATGTAAACAAATAAGGGAGATGTAAATACGTATAAAAATAGCTATAATAGGAATTTTATATTATAGATTATTTCAATTTGAATAGGTGATAATATATTTGGAACAGTATTTAATTATCGAAATACCTATCGCTTCTTTATCAAAGATATTCTGTATGGGTAAATAAATTAATTACAAACGTACAATTGGTACTTTCTATCGCGATTTTTTAGGGTCGCCACATGAGAAGAAAACTTGATGACAACAATAAAAAATCTAATATCTACTGGTTTTGTAAAAATGTAAAGTTTTAATAGAAAGGGCCAATTTAAGATTTTTTTTTAATAGTAAATTGTGCTGACGATCCTCTATTATTTTATACAGGGAAATATTATTTGTTTCGGTTATTTAGTTACTTAATAAATTAAATCCAACACATGGTGTGGTGCTTGGGATATATAATAAAATATTTTATTTTCTTATAAATAAATTAACAATCAGATCCCTGTACATCAGAATCAAAAACCTTGTGCTCTTTAATGATAGAAAAAAGACAGTTAACATCACATTATTAGAAAATTACAACGAATTACTGATAATAAAACTAGGGATCAGTTTATTTGAATTTAAAGTTTCAAGTAAATATGAATTTGAATTCGATATTGATAGTATTCTGAATATAAAGTCTTATATGACTTCAGCACTTGCTAAAACTGGATGAAAAACACATTATAATATATAATGGATCTAGAATTCGAATTGTACACTCTCATACTTCATATCATCAAACCACTCAACCAATTTAACCTTCAATTACACACAAATTTATGTAAATTTAATTGAGTATATTATATCTACTTCAAATACCCGAGACTTCAACATACATAACTGGCCTCGAATTCCGTTGGTTAAAAAAATATAACGGTTGTTATAGTAGTAGTAATATGTTAGCAATTTTAGATTTACTATTAAGACATTCTATTGTATATAACACTTTTTTGTTAATAAATAAACAATATCATCTCAGTTGATATAAATTTTTCCACCTGTATACTATAATTATTATAAATTTATTTTAAAGATTTTTATTTAGTTAATTACACAATTATTAGTTAAACCATCGAATGTAATTTAAGTTTTTTTAGTTACGGAGAATATATATTTCAAATACAACATTAAGAAATCAAATACTATTTTTTTATTGTAAGATATTTTCTGAATTAAATTCTACTAATACTGCATTATAGTACCATCATTTATGAAAGGAAAATTTACGAAGAACGACATTATTTTGAGCTATTATTAATTATAATTAACTTGGTAAAACTCCATTATAACACGGTGAAAAAACAGCGTTGTGTTTTAGTTCTACAGAATTTATAAGATAAATGGTTGATAGCTATTTCGGCTTACGGCCTGCATCAGAACTAGATAGTTAACATCTATATATCTTATAAATTTTGTAGCACTAAAATACATAACTATTTTTTCATCGTGTAATAATGAGCTATTTTTTCAATGTCACTTAAAAAAAAATGACTAATTATTATCATCAGGCAAACTTTAGCATGAAAGTCAAGGTTTTTGACGTGGGCATTGATATAAATTTGTATCTAATGTTATATGGTTGATGATTGGCATATATTTTCGATATGTAATGCTTCATTAAAAAGTAAAATGTGATATTCACATTTGAGTTGTGAAAATATGGCTATTTTACGTAAATTCGCTGATAGACGACTTTTTTTCTTATATTGTAGCAAACACTTTAAATTATATAATTCTATATTGGTATTATTGTATTTCCAAAGATTTTATTACTAAGTGAAATCTATTTTTAGTGTATTTGAGAAGAATCTACACTTACCCTAACTAAAATGTTTTTTTTTTTATATTCCTATAAACACTAATTTGAGTTCTTAATTTCTATAAAATTGAGAAAAACTAAAAAAAACGTCATTAAATCAAATTAAAACTTTAAGGTTACTAAATTAATTATGAAATATTGAGAACTAATCTTTTTGATATTCTTCTTTATTGAAAGTCATCCTACAATCATAACGGATTTAGGGATCGGATGTCCCCCATCTTTGTGGTTAGCGCGGTCCATATTTCGTGGAACTTATTCATTCTATTTTACTGGTATTTTAAAACCATACTATAGTCATAGTCTGAGCACTTATTTAAGATTTCTCAAAACGGTGTGCAACCGATTATGGCACTGTTCTAACGTCGTCTAATGGTCGACTCGTTTTTTAAAACAATTGTGAATATTTGGCTGAATATACAAATAAAGCATTTTTTTACTTTCTTTTAGTTGACGACTACCGTATGTACGTACATTGAAAGCGCCAGGCGCATTTCCCATATACCCTCTTCCGGATAGTAAAATTTCGTTTAAAATTTTCTATTTGTACTCAAAACGATCTCAATATCAATGTCGACGTCGTAACAATGAAAACGTAACAAGTGAAACATAAAATTAATTAACAATTCTACTGTAACCGCAGTCATTAAGTTTTAAGAATTGCATGTTAATTAAATTTTACATTAAAATATATGTATCATATAAATATTTAATATATTTGTCGATTACTAAGATTTGGAGACCCCAAGCACGTACCTCTTCTGTATATGAGGTAATCCGCCACTCGCAGATTTATGGAAATTATTCAAGAGGCATATTTGAATATTTCAGCCAATTTCGCCATTTTAATTTATATAATATACCGATTCAACAATGTGCTTAAGCGTCATTTATTTGTGAAAACAATTATTTTCGATTTATTGTCAAAACACAAAAAAATATATATATATTTACATACAGTTTTCTTTAGATATTACGTAATATAACCATATGTTTTCTTTGTTTATTTTTAAACAAAATTTAGAAAATATTAATGCGTATTAAAATAACAAAAAAACGGTGCTAAATTAATAAATATTATAATAAATGAAACAAAAAACGCAAGTACGGGGTCAATAATATCAACACGTCGTTACATTATTTTCATCGCTGTATAATTTTTATTGAATAAAAGTAAGTGCAATTGTTTTTTATATGTATTCTAAAAATAAACTGTAGACAGAGAACCCCAATATAGCAGATAACCCCGTCTGACGGAGTCATCTTTTGGAAAACGAAAACATTTTTGCCACTCATCGCTAGATGGCATTAACAAATTAAACAGCTTTCATAGTGGTGTTCTAAAATTAAACGTGACATTAAAAAAATAACAACCACTTGAGTAAATTTATCCTGTGAATTTGCGTAGGAAGTATATAAATTTATTATGTATGTAGGAACACCTAATATAAAAGCACTTTGAATATTGGCCGGTGAATTGTTATATATTGCTTATACAAATCTTTTTTTATTGGAATATAGTTGTTTGATGAACGTAATATTGAAATCGTTATATTATCAGGTCTAGAAATTTTATTTGCTTATATATATATATATATATATTTAAACAGTAGGCGATAAGAAATGATTTGGAGATTTTATCTATAAGCTTGTATTCCTATCATTGGCTAATTTATACTTGTACATATTAAATTAAATATGCATCCATAAAAATATGTTGTATTTTTTTCAGTTATCAAAACTTTGCTTATTTTATTTTAAATAAAATACCTACTTCATCAGGCATCGAAACACTAAAGAAAGATTAAAGGTTCTTTATATGATTAAATATATTTTTTAGAATATTTAAATATATGTAAATTCATCCATGTAGAAAAAACTTCACTTGATAGAACGTATTAACCAACTTGGCTTCAAAAATTACACCAAAGCATCGAGATGTTTTTCTAATTGGAATAGAGGCTGGTACCTGACTGGCAAATTTACACATTTACATAAGTATAATTTTATATGAATTGATAGCGTACCTAGTCTATGAGATTTATGAGTTTTTATGTGTATATTTATTGAAAATTAGCATATTCATAAAGGCTCCCAGTCGTATGCAAACATATCGTTAACATTAATAGCGGATTTAGCTACTAGATTTTTTTATAAACATATAATAATACATAATGTACGGCGACAAATGTTATTTTGAGGTAGAAAACTTGATGCGACTTAAAAATAAAATATAAATATATTTATTGTTATTTTATAATACTGTAGTCAAATAAATGAATATTTTCTATTACAGACGCTTGGCAAGAGATGTCACCCTTACAATTGGTGTAATAATGCAAGCAAAATATGTACACCTCTTCGCATACAAGAAAGGTAAGCCAGTTTCTATTCTTATTATAAACACTCTAATACATACAATGGTTCTAAAATTAAATTATATTTCAATAAAAGAGCTTAGCAGTGTAATTTACTATATGTTTTATATGCTACATTGATACATGAATTGGGTCTGCCGAAATAATTGCTCCTGACTGATTTCGTGAATTTTTTTAACGTATGGGTTGGAAAAACAAACTGCAAGCTAATCTTGTCCTTAAACTAACTAACTTACAGTGAAAATATACACATATGCTTCACATTTACGACGCAACCCTGAATATGTCCCATAAAATCTTTTTTTTGCAATATATCCGATATAGATCTTTTCAAGCTTGTTTAAAAATGTGACTGGTAATATGAAAAAAAAAATACATACTTTTAGTTCATTTGATCAAACGGGGCCACGACCTTCGTATCTCAAGAGCGTGAAGATATTACTACGCAATATATTATACCATTTACTTGTTGCTTAAAACGATACCACGTAAGGAAAAAAAATATTAATCACCTTTTTCAGGTACGTTTATTAACCAAAGAACTATATAAGTACATAATGTCGAATACTCCAATTTTCTAACCGAGCACATTCTTTATTGTTTATTGATATTCTCGATAAATGACTATGTCTACTGCTTCTAACCGCACGGATCACGTCTCGCATTATCATTAACAAATAAACGCCTACTAGTAAGTCATCAAATAAAAAGATCGTAAAGGTTATTGCTGATTGCCCTATTAGAACGAACGTTTTCCTCACACCTCATTGGACTTATAATAAATCGTTAAATAATTTACAACCAATAAACATTCATATTGTATTTTATTTCTCTATTGAAATTGCTCTGAGTATAGTTGAGGAGCTTGTTTTAAGACAATATACCTGTTTATTACAATCGATGAACATCGTTTGAATTTAACGGTTGTTATCAATGCTTTATAAAGTATTGGTGATTATTGCTTGAAAAAAACTGTTGCTCGAACAATTGTGATAAAATATAATCTCGAACTATTATTTCTATATATAAATTCCACAGCCACTGCAAGTTTTCGAATTTTGACCGTTTCAAAAATGAGAAAATCATTTGTTTGAATTCAAAAATACTTTCTTACTTTCTTTCATATTATTCCAGCTTCCCATAGGAACTCAGATTAAAACCTATGGATCTTTATTAGAGGTATTCAAAAACGACTTAATCCATATTGTCGACAAATTCATGCTCATTTGGAGCATCCAAAACACATGTCCAGACAACATTTTTTTTGTTCTAACGTAACAATTTCAACATACGTACGCTATTTTAAATTTGAATTTCTGACGAAGTAAAAATCCGAAGCATTTGTAGTCGAATCACAAAATACGGTTATTCTATGCTTTTGTAGGATGTTACGATCCGTTACCATAAAGCAAAGTACATGTATCAAATCCAGTTTTCATTAAAAATGTGGAAGTAGTATGTATAAATTAAAGATTTTTAAATATATTGTCATTCCACTGATAATAAACTGTTCAAGCATTTGAAATGAAACGAGCCACGTCGTAAGAGTTTAGGCATTTTATACAAAAGAAATTTTTAAATATTTTTGATAATGAATGTATTCATTACTAGTTGTACCAAAGAAGACGCTGCGATATTTCTTCTATCTGTGATTTTTTATTTTTTCATTTTAGGGTATAACATTAAAACAAATGCACTACAAAAAGAATAATAATGCCAGATAAAACATTTGATAGGAAAGCTTGACGCCTTCTCTGTGTCATGTAAAGTTTATCGAATAAAATTGTGTTTTCGGACTTTTTTTACTGCCCTACACTGTGCCATTTCCCAATTAAGCTTTAAATCCACTGGAATAGTCCAGTAAAATAGTTATATGAAACTTTTCTGTTTTCAATATTATTTAAAATTTAACTTTACTTTGAACAAGCTTGAAATTCGGATCTTTTGGATTTTATATGTTTCTAGATTCTATAAAAGTCATTTTCTTTTAATTATAAAGATCCTTTTATAGTCTAATATTCACAGTTCTATAGAATATAGGGTTTAAATGCATATGATTTAATAAAATGTTGATGAAACTTTAATTTATACATGGAATAACATACAAAATATACGTTTACTATAGGTATATTATAAATCGTTAATATATACGTTAGTAATGGCGTCGTATAAACATTCTTAAAAGAGCACAACTATAAATTCATAACTCAGCAAATTATTTATCCATTGTTATAAAATTGTAATTTCAAGCCGGCAATGATTATGAAATGAGACCACTCAGACTTCATCAGACATTACGTAAAATGTCAACAAACAACCAGACACACCGTGCACACGTTTGAGGAAACCCCGGCGGGGATTCCTGCAGCAGTCAGTGATCGTAGCGGCGCCGGCGCCCGCGCTCGGCACTCAATCCGACGTTTACGATCACTCAAGAGGCCGTAAAAATGAACTTTACAACCGTACTTTATGGCGGCGGGTTCACAGAATCGAATTCAGGTGCAGGTGGTTTTGTATTGGCTACGCTTTTGTTTGTCGCCAAAGCACGTCATGATTGCTTTAGTGTTTGTAATTTAACTGGTTAGAGTAAATATTTACCTTCTGGCTATTGTAAGTGGCAAACGCTTGCTATTTATAGCCGCAATAAATTGCACCAACGATTGCTTATTGTTTTTTTTATTGTATTTTATGTGTTAAACAGTTACAGTGATAATCATGTTGCAGTATAATGATAGATTAGTATTTAATAGCATAATATCAGTCATTTTTATTGTAGATGTACGCCTTTCGATATTTAAATTATATGATACAATAATCGGACAGATAGTGAGTTGAATGTGTCAATAATTATATGATATGCATACAATATAAAAATAAATATATAAATATGACTTATTTTGAGAAGTTCTCAACTTTCAATGAAAAAATATTCATAATTTTAGTAATATATAGCACTGAGTACTTACTATTGTATGCTTATAGGTATTAATATTAGTCATAAAAATAGGGACTTGGTTTTAATGCAATACATTAGCTCGTTTCCTTGAGGTTTTTTATTTGAATACCTTATACGATAAAATTAATTGTATAGCACTTAAACCAGATTAAACAGAGAGGATTCTACTTTTAGAGTTCTGCTTTTCTGCAAACTATTGGATTCTACAAATGATCGTATACACACTCAACTGCATAATAGCAATTCAATAAACGGAACTTGTAATCCATAAATCCCTCAAGCCAGACGCATCCTGAGAGAGTTATGGGCAAGATCATTTATATGGGTGAGTTTAAAAAGCTTGAAACTAATATAAAAGATTGAAACTTTCCTAATTGTATCAAACGTGTAGTAAACATGTTATTTAAAAAACCGTAAAAGATTGACTTTAATTTCAACATAAGCGTTAGAAAAGTTAAGATCATGTTAAATAAAAACTATTCTAATAGAAACATCTCATGGATACCATGAAATAAGTATTCAGTTACCAATGTAGGCTAGTATCGAAAAACAAACATTTAGATTATTTATCAACATAATGTAGTGCATTTGTTATTCAATTTGAGGCGGTAAAAATATGAAATATACTTATTAATGTTTTTCACATGTATTATATGAAAAAGATGTTGTTAAGTAATATATAACGATTAATTTCAAAATCAATGATTATTATATATTTTTTACCATTGCCAATTGAATTGGAACTACAAACTATTGCATCATGTGGCTTTTTTTAAGCTAGTGTAATTCACTATAAATAAGGTTTCCATTCCAGAATAATTTAAAATATAGTATTATAATATATTTTTCTATCGCTACATGTGGCTGTTTCAATGATAATCATAATATCATGAATGGTCAAGATTCATAATTATTTCTAAGACACAAAATGTAAAAATGCCTCTGTATAACATGCGAGAAGAAGAATCTACTACGCCGATAAAATATGATAAAATAACATTGAAAATCTGGTTGTCACTGGAAGTGTCCAAGAATGAATGACTTCTTATATATAGATTATACTTAGAGAGATGACGGTATCCAATATGCGATTATTTAGTGGAAGAAAGCTACGGCGTTAGAAGACTACAGAACTTTATTTTGACGTAAGTCATAACGAATCTAAAAAACTAACGGCTCGTTACTGCTTTTATTATTGAATTTATAAAAAAATCATAAGTGGTATATTTCTAAAATAATTATAAAAGTATTGAAAGCTGTACTGAAGTAAAACAATTCAGAGGTAAAACACTTCTCATCGAATTATTGGAATTATTATTAATACGATATTACCTTTTGATCTGTAGAAAAATAGTTATCTATAGGTTCAAGATTTTTTTGTTTTATTACAAATGATTTTACGTGCAGTAGAATTATTTGCGGGTTATTGTGAAGTTAATGAATAATTTATTTGAGTTATCGTCGATTTTGTTGATCTGTTCAAGTTTCATACTTTTTCCCTTTTCAACCCCATTTTTTCAAATGTTTGACATGTTACTTAAACTTTCAACCGTTTGACTTTACCTTTGTTGCACCACTCTCCCCTCAACTTACAAACAAATAGTAATAATTGTAAAGCATCTTTGATATCTCAATAATAGTGCTCAGTACAATCGTAATATTACTGCAAACGCGCCACTTCTACACGCAAAACGCCGTAACAAATCCGTGGCTGATTGGACCATTCAACTCCCCACTCTAGAATACTTACCTCGCTCTTCAAGCTTAAAGAAAGAGCAATATAAGTTCACTGGATACAATCTACGCGCGATAAAACGAGACAGATGTAAATTTACCGTGACGTAAAACACTCAGTAAAGTTGATTTTATTATTGCGTTTGCGAGTGAAGCACTTATAGCGGTGTTCTTTTAATACACCGAAACGGGGTAGCAGTAAAAGAGATAGAAATAGGCGGCTACAAAACAGGTAGTAAAGAAATAAAAGTCACTTTTATGGCTTCTCACTCTATTCTACACACTGTTATGTTTCGAGCTTGCGCTTAGCATGTGACTTTCTGAAAAGAGTTTGACTAGGCGACTTGCTACTCGAATGTAAACTCACAATATGACCGTGCGCTATTGATGTATTCATGCTTTTTTGAAGTCCCTTTTTTATTGCTCTTAGAGTATTATGCTTTTAGGGGTTTCATTATTGAGTTGTTTTGTAAAATAGGTGCACAAATAATAATGACATCATTATCGGTTACACAATTGAGGCAAGGCCGTCTGGGAACTTCAGGTTTTATTGTCTTTAAATGAAGTGAAGACTTTTTAAGAAATATAAACGGCAGTTTAACATGGCTCCTGAATACGATTGTATTTTATTTAATAATAAAACAGTGCTAATACTTTCTTATTCATTACAAGAATGACGAAAGATAAAAAGATTATTTTCGTAATTTTTGTTCGAGATGTTATTAATGACTTTATTTATTATATCCTATGACTGATTATGTCTATTGATTTATGTTTGAAATCGAATTTGATTCGGCCCAAAAGCCTTTTGGTTTCTTTGTTTTTGAATTTTGTGGAATTTTCGACTGTTGATAACAGCAGTCATGATCCTCATCACCAGCTCGCAGCCGGCTGGCGAAAGGGACCGCGCTCTACGGCGGTCCGCGACAGGCATAGAATTCACGTGGTGCCGTGTTATCACGGTAGCGAGCGAGCGAGACGCCTTGGGGAGGGTGAGGTCGAATCTATCATTAGTAAGAAGGAGATGGATGTTTATAAGTTGTGATCGCGGATCGCGGCGATCGGGGCGAAGGGGGCGGTCGGCGCGACAGCATCCTAGCGTTTGGCGCGCAGTGTTCTCCGAACTAACCGTCGAGACGCACGTCGGCATAAGCGTCGCCCAGCCCTCGAACCGGCGTCACATCGCAAACTTAAATTCGAACGGCGACTCCCTCTCGGAAGAATTCAAACACTTGTAAAAAAAATATTCGACAGCCAGAACTGCGGTCGTTAAAAATTACAATATTTATTATTACCGTCTTTATGGGCATAATTAGTTTTTATTAGACTTTGATATCATTTTTACAGCCGCTTTATCGACGCGATTGTTTCGTTAATGTTTATTTATTATAAATTATTATAAACACTCGTTAAGTCGATGCTAGATGCCACTTAAAAAGACGTAAAATAGACCCGGCTACCAGTGCGGTCTGAAGATTTTACGGTGTCGTAAAAATAATCGTAAAATAATATAAACAAAACAAACAGTCTAAATCGTAAAAAAATACAAAACAATAAAAGAGGCCGATCGGAAGTCAGCCCGTGTCTGATGGACAAATTTGTACAGAGTTTTATCGGCGAAATAAAAATATATTTTATCGCCGGTCGAGTGTGTAGTTAGCGGCTAATAAAAACGCCATATTCTTTTACGAGCGCCGAGGTTTAGCCGCCCGATAGAGGACTCCGGGTTTATGACCGTTTTAACAATCGTAAAAGACTCAGACTTGCGCCACGTGCTTCGACGGACTCGTTTTTATAGGGTGATTTCATAGTCATTTTGATTGACAATCAATTAGAGATTATCGCAACAAACATAAGCACCTATCAAATTAATTACGGTGACACTGTTACAGCGCATTTTGAATATATTTCGCCAGTTCGTGACATTGCAGTGTTGTTGAAAAGTTTTGCGAGTTTTGTTTTCCGAAACTTTTCGCTGAAGATTCTGAACGTCTTATCGTAGGCATCGGTGATTTTGAATGTTTACTTTTGAAAATTCAGTGGATAGAAAGATCACAACGTTGGTGATTAACGATGGATCTTGACTTTATTTAAACGCTTCAAGAACAGTGAAGTGGATTTTGAGTGAATAAAATATCGACGAGGACAGAAGAAGTTTTGAAACGATTTATTGAACAGTGAAAAAAAACATTCAAGATGAATTCCTACTTCGAACAGAGCGGATTCTACGGGTCGCACCACCATCAGGCAGGAGCTGGAGACCAGGCGGCGGCTTACCGCTCGTTTCCTCTAGGTCTCGGAATGGGACCCTACGGAGCACAGCACGCCCTCCAAAGAGCTCCCCAGGATTCTCCCTACGACGCATCGGTAGCAGCAGCCTGCAAATTGTACGCATCAGAACCGCAGCCCCCAGCTTATAAACCTGATTGCTCAAAAGACGGTGGTCAAAATGGTTATGCGGAGAAAGGCTGGCCGACAGCGAGACCAGCCGCATGCACTCCTGATGCGAGATCAGCGTATGGTGCTCCCTTAGATCCTGCTTCGTCTCCCACAGCCGCCGCAGGAGTGGCACGTTCAGCAGCATCCCTATCGTCGTGGAACAATCAGTGCTCGCTCGGTGGAGGAGCTCAGCCGGTCCCAACTCAACTGCACCAGCAGACAGCTAATCACACCTTCTACCCTTGGATGGCGATAGCAGGTTAGAAAGTTTTTTTTCACTATTTTTAAGTCATATTTTCTCTAGAATAATCATATTTCCTTCATATTTTTTTCTGTACCAAGACCTTAAAATATATCTACATGAGTTATATTAAACGGTTTTTCGCAAATTACACTACAATCATGTTACAATATACTGTAAATTAAAAATTGAGTATTAAAATTGAAAAAAATTCAATATTATTTCCTAAGGCCAGCACAAAATCTTTACTCAAATGACACTATTGTCTAGAATGAAAGCGAAATTGCAAGGAAAAAATATCCAAGAAATATGAGAAGATCTCATAAAAAATAAACAATTCACAAAATATTCTTCAACTTAAATGTTATTTAGCTATGGCATAGAAAATACAAATATATTCAAAAATAATTTCATAGAAACATTGTTAGTGACTGATAAGTATAATATTTTTAGTTATTATTTAAAATAAAATGATTTAATTTAATTTTATCTATTGACTATGTCATTCTTAAAATTTTAAAAAAAAGCACCAGGAAGTGCAAGGATCTTTGATAAATTTTTGAATTTTCGTCCACTTACCCATTTGAAATTTTACAAGACGGTAAATAAAATGAATAGAAAATTATTGGCTTACTTAATGATTTGTAGTTCCTAATCAGATATAACTTATAATCTCTATGACAATGATCATCTTACAATGACGCTAATTTTTTTTAAACATTATCAATTACATATTTTATCAGGAAGTTTTTTTTGTAACTTGCATGTAGAGTGTGATTATTATTTTTTACCTAAACATAAAGACCAGTTTCGCTTGCAATAAATTTTTAAATAATTATTGGCTATAAAGAAATATGCAATAAATATTAAACCACTTAATTTTATATATAAAGGATATTTAATTTGCTTTCAGTAAATTCTCAAAAAATCCTGAATGCGTTGGTGTATTAATTAATCCGTGATCAAAAGGGTATGCGATGTTTTTCTTTTCCTTTGAATCGCCTGGCAAACACTCCAGAGTAGATAATAAATTATCGTTTGAATAAAAGCGACCGATGCCAATTTATGTAATTTTCCGATTGCCTGTACCCGAACAACGGTAAAAACCATTCAACCAAGAATAGGTAATCGATCGTGCGTTTCGAAACATCTGATCGTGCTTTAACATTTGCTGTCTCCATACTTAACAAATACCTCGATAGAAGCCACATAGTTTATCGATGGGCTTCTCCGATAAATGCAAGTAATCGCATTGCCTTAAAATTTTTAGACCAATCACCGATCTCACATCTAGATAAGGTATCGCCTTGATATCAGAAATTGTGGATGTAAAAAAATGAGTATTTTACATAATATAATCTATATTTCAACCACTACTGGCACGTTAAATACTCGGCAAATTCTTTTGGATGTGTAGTAATTCTTGCCTGTAGTTGAAAACTTTATAATATCTCCAAAAAAAAAACAAAATAGTTACAAGGTAACCGAACGAAAAATTAAAAAACAATGATTTTTTTTGGATTCGATCAATGTGTTTATCAGACGAATAACATGAAACAGTTTAAAAAAAACAATATAAATTTAGATTTAAATATTTCTCACAGTTTTTTTCAAAGCTGTTTTTATATCAAACACCGAAGAGGTCATAATTTTATTTCAACATACAAAATATGCTAGGGAAAAAAATTTATAGATAAGACGATTTTTTTGCTCTCTATTTAAAAATATCATACCACACATTTAATTCAAAAGTTTCCGTAGAATTTACAATTTTCATTTATTATAATTTAAAATATTGGCAGCATACGATAATTTTTTGTTATGTCCCACTTACTGCCAATCTAGTTCAAGAAAAACATAGTTTTTAGTGATATGAATATCTCGGTTTTTTCAGTTTGAGAAAATAAAGATAAAACGTTATTTATTCGATATCATAAAAACAAACGGTTTCAGATTTGCAGAAATAAATGTGCGCACTGACCTTTCTCACACCTGATAAATGATGCGTAACAAATTATATGAAGTAAATAAATACTCTGTATTTATTTACACATGTACAAATCATATTACGTACCGCAAATCAGGTTTATTTGTTAGTAAATAAGTCACAATACAATGCTGTGGTACGAATTAAGTGACTGAATAGGTACTAAACAAGATGAGAACAGGTAGCACATAAAGCATTGAATACTCTTGAATAACCATTATTTAATAGCTAACAGAGTAAGTACGTCTGCCAATGTACCGGTAGGTGCTTACATAGTTATGAAAAGGGGTCCTTCCTACCAACAATCATTAGCAGTTTATTAGTACAAGAGGACGTAACCGACACATAAAAATTATTGCTGCTAACATAAGTTTACCTAGAGCATGATTTCCAAAAGATGAACGAAAGCTTTTTATCAATTATTTTTTTGGAAATAAATGTAAAATTTTAATATGAGCTATGAAGGCTTTAGAATTTAAATAGTGGAAATAGCTGGATACAGATTTAAGAATATATTAAGCCTAAAATTATGATAATTGAAAATATTAGGAATGATTGAATTTATAAGATTTTTTAAATTTATTTTTTGTTGAATAAAGAATATTTACCAGCATAACAATTTTAGTTTCCATTTAAGTTTGTATGGAGAGAATATGATATGAATAAAAGACATAAAAATGAGAATTAAAATTGAAATATTAAGTGAACAAAATTCCAAACCATAAAACAATATAGAAAATAATATTTGAAGGTAACTTTACTGTAACTAATTAACGCAAATACATTGAATCCAAGATATAAACTTCATCTCTTGCCTTTTGTAATTCGTGCTTTAGCGACATTTGCCTTATGACGGTTGTGCATGTGAGTTCACGCATTATCCACTACTACAGTCCCCTATTTGCTTGTAGTGGAAATCTCAACGTAAATTCAAAAGTGTGTGTAGATACCGTGAAAGATTTTTTAGAGCTATGCGACGCAATGAAAAGAAAAACAATATTTTGACGGGTGTTTTACACCACATTTTAGCCGTTTAGGCCATAAAATTTGTGTAGGATTATCAATTAAATTAAAACTATGATTTTTAGTTTTATAGATTGATGAATGATTTTAAAAATAAGAGTGTGGTTGCTCAAAAGCGTGGTATATCACAATACAAAAATATTATTTACCTTTCAATTCAGCACAAAAAGTTTGCCATTATGCACTAGAGCATAAAAATCGTCACAAAAAATAGTATTGATGTATATTATGCAGTATAATTTTTTATAATCACAAATATCTAGAAATAACCATTTTCGAAAATGTTATAAAAAAAAACATTAATTATTTATTCTACAACAGAATTTGTTGAGATGTTATTAAAATTAGATCAAAAATATTTTTTTCAATAAGGGTGAAATATATTTGGGAAATATATGACTTATTGAAAGGAACTTAAGATTTGCGCGACTTTAACGCTTATGAAAAATCTTTTATATAGTGATAGAAAAAATTTGCAAAGAAATTCTATCTTTCATATTCTTATAAGACACAGGTAATAAATTAAAAATAATTCACCCATAGATGGCATTACCAATATTTCATGTATTCTTGTTGGTAAGAATAATGCAGTTTTACATGCATTATATCTTTTTTAAAATATATATATAAATATACACACATGCTCTTAAAGTTTCAAAATATTGTTAAAAGGTATGGTCCGTTATTTAGTTCCTGTCATTTTAATTTATTGTAAAAACTATTATTGAGATATTTTTTGAATCTATTTTTTGTCTATTGTATCACAAATGTAAAGATAAAAAATTCAATTCTGACATTTTTAATTCCATGTAAAATTCATTTTATAAGCCTCAAAATACTGTTTAAAACACTTTTGATAAAATAAAATTTTATCTCTAATATAATTTTTAATATTATGCATAGTTGCCTGTATTCAAAATATATTCGGTTCAGGCTAAAGCTATCGCTTTCACATTATAACTTATCTGTTTTTTGTTTTTTTATTGGTACCGCGCAATGTCCTTGCCCTTTTCAATGCCTCGGCGCCCATTCAAACGGAGGGCATGGATTCACTGATCGACAATGCTTTTCATAAATTTGATATTAATAGCTTTACAAGTTTATAAAATCCATTTATCAAAATATTTGTAAATACATAACAATATCTTAGACACACATTTAAATAAAGAAAAATATCCAATACGATTATTTATTTAACACACGTTTTATTACATTCTTTTGGTAAATAGAGTAGATAAAGCGTTGATCCCATTTTATCACACGTACCTAACTAAACTGCGAAATAAATTTAATCTATTTTTCTACTGTCTTTAGTACTCAATATTTTTTAAAGCCCAATTGTATTAATAATCAAAAAATATTATTACAAAAATTTCACCTTAAAGGTTTTAATAATGATCATAATAAATTTTAATATTAAAATTAAATTGATATTATTATGATCAGGACCAGTTTCGCCCATCCCGAGAATTATATAATCATAATTAAAATAATTCTTTTTATACAAATTCAAAATGCTCAAAATTTTGTATAAAAAGTCATGTCTTGATTTTTATTATATCAACTGATAATACTTTCGATGAGCGAAACCTGTCCTGATCGTAATAATATCAAATTGTGGAAATAGTACTAAACACTGTTTTTCTTATTTAAATATTTCAAAACTTCTAATTGGATCTTCTTATAGGAAAATTATTCTTCTATATTTCGTACTTTCAACACAGTGATATTAAAAATTATTTTTTATTTTAATATATTGTCTACATATTTATGTGTATGCTGTTTTTGATACGGATGTTTTCTTTAATCACCAGGTAGGTACATAAATGTTTATTAAAAAATAACTAGACATGCAATTATATAAGTATGACTAAAAGATAAATACATGGAAAATTTTGTTTTTGAAGGCACACAGAATTTTACTTATTCGATAATAATAATATAGATGTAAGCATATTTTTAGTTAACATTCACGAAATTAACCTAATCATATACGGTTATGGTAATGAAAGTTAAACATAAGTATCTGTTAGAACGGCAGTAATTTTATCCGTGGACCACGATCGTATGCAGGCAGGCACCGAAGTGAAGTTTAGTCAAATGTCCGTTCTCCAGAGGTTCAGCACGCTCGGGTACCATTCGTGTCGACACCTTCGTCGACGGGCTAACTTAGCTTTACCTTGGCAGAGACCGCTCTACGCACGTTTAAAAAATGTAGCAACCAAAATTTCGATCAGTAATCATTCTTTTTTATTTATGTATTACACATGAGCTATGTTTCAGTTTGACCTCGTATATTAATTAATTGAAAGTGAACAAACGTAATGATAATACAATAAATTTAACTGATAGTTTTGCAACAGTTGTAGAGATAGATAAATCAAAAAAAAAAAAAATTGTTATAGTATGGTGTAAACTAAAATAACTAGTTATCTTTTTAAGTCAGATTAAAACTATTTGTTGTTAATCGAAAGAAATTTGACTTGTTATTAAAAAATATTTATATTTTTGAAACAATCATATTACAAATTAAAAAATATTTTTTTTACAGAGGATGAATTGAATTGAATAATTTTTATATACGTTGACGTATTATCAGATTTCATTATTATTTTTCGTATTAGTCAAAGAAGAGTATTCCTTCTCACTAATCTATGAAAAATATAATATTGTTATTGTACGCCGAACAACTGCGAACATATAATGCACCATCCAAGCTAAAAATGTGGCCCAGGATTAATTGGATTTTACCTATCAATACTTACTATCGTCCTTTCAATATTCAAATCGTTTCAATGTTTCATATATTTATATGAAACATTTATTATATATTGAATAAAATTTAAGTGTAAATATTATTTTATACATTGTACTAAAACGTACGCGATGGTAAAAAGTATTCATACATCGTAGGAGGACGAATACTGGTTCAATTTACATACAATTATTTATCCGAATGTAAACCTCAAACTAATGTTTCTATTACAAAGCTTTTTTAAATTAATACAGTGTCTTTATATGTTGCCTATGCAAATACGTAGATGATTTTTCGTTTCAAATTATTGATGGCAGGTTAATTGAAAAGAAGCTCAACTCTGTTTGAACTTCCGTTCTATATAAATAAGACACAAATCTTTTGAGGCGGCTAAGAGCATTAAAATGCTAATTAATTGTAGATCGGTCTAAAGATTATTTTTTTGCTGGCGGTATACAAACGCAAAGAGAAAGAAATGCAATTGAAATTCCAATGAGTGTTTAGATACTTTAAACATAGCTACTGTTCTCAATATAGGGTTACCTCCATCAAATAATTTATTTTTAGGATTAAATTGTTGCCGTATTATATTCATCAGAATATATTTAATATCGCTATTTCTGAAACCAAAAATCAGCCTTCCTTGTCGCATCTTCAAGTCACCTAGGTTTTTTGGTCATAACTCAATACCAACGCTTGCCGACTTCTTAGCACGTCCGTTCATTTTTCCCATTTTTTTTTTGCACTATCGCCTTCATCTCTACCTACCAATTAAAAAAATCATTATGATACGCTAACTTAACTCGCAATCAAAGTGGTAAGAATTCTTTGATCAATGACTTGCTGACTGAAAAAATGCGAAATTTTCTTATTTGACAAATTTATAATAAGATCATGGCTTGCTATTGTATAACCATTTATTGTTAGATTAATTTTATAAAAATAAAACGGCTTTTTTCTAAAATATACATTCTACATACAAATAGTTTAAAAACCTAGGTGCAATATATCAAAGAAATAATGTAAAGATCGCATTTCAGAATACGCCATTTTTTGCATAATTTTCAGTCGGAATGTTTCGAACATCTGTTTCCATTGAAAGATTCTCATTAAATCAGTCTACCTGTGAGATTCTAATGGGATTCAAAAAGGTGATTTTACGCTTGGTTCTGATAACTACGTCACACAGTAAACGGTCCATCGTGAACCCACCTGTCCTGCTTCCCCTAATGGGACCCCCTTTAAAATATGCGAAGAGAGGTAAAATCCGTCCTATTGTTATTTTTTTTTGTGTAGCGAAACTAAAAAAAAAACACTGGAATTCGTGTTTTTCCTACCTGACGCTAGATATCGCAAAATAAATATCGATTATTTTTTTAAGCTAATGTTGAAGTTTCGAAATTAACTACATGGTATAATTTTTGATTGACTATTGCTGGCAACATTAACATGCTTGTTACAGGTGGCAACTGATTTTCAATTATGACTACAATTAATTTTAAATTTTTTCCTAATATCGGATATTATGATCGTATAAGGGGAATGTGTTAGATATAGTTAAACCGTTTCACTTTGTGAGAATTTTACTAATAAATTAATTAAAACCAGCTCTTAACGTAATTTCTGTAAAATTATTTTCATTTGACCTGATTTAATTTATTTTTCATCATTGAACCCCTTCGCCTTTGGTTGGAGAATAGAATTATCTTTATTTCAATTTAAGACATACTAGCATTTTACGCACGAATACAAACTGTGGTATGTTATTTTATCGAGAGTTTTTTTTTCAACTTTTTTTGACCGTTGCCTCATTAAAGGCTAGTTTTGCCAATCACAGGCTAGTTTCGTTCCAATTATATTAACTCACCTTCCAAGATATTGTGGAATTATTTGTCCCCTTTTTAGAACGGTCCCACAAGAACAGTCACAAAAACGACATAAAAACAAACAAAATATAAATTATACAAATTTTGTAATAGTTGTGTCTAATATTGAAATCCTCTGTATTTCGAACAATAACAATCAGATGACATAAATATTATCCTACTTACAACAGTTTTTGATTCATGTAACTATTATAGTGAAAAGTGATTGATATATTGACGTATGTCACTTGCTTAACCTTGCC
The DNA here is from genome assembly GCA_028555115.1 of Himalopsyche japonica. Lineage (NCBI taxonomy): Eukaryota > Metazoa > Arthropoda > Insecta > Trichoptera > Rhyacophilidae > Himalopsyche > Himalopsyche japonica. Next base: position 2,070,628 of record JAHFWJ010000461.1, read on the forward strand.
TCGTTATATTGAAATAACGCGACAAGAAGGAAATCCGAATATGTTCTTTTTTTACTCTATTGTTTTTGATATTATTAGATGTTCAATGAATTCACTGGTATAAAAGTCGCCTAAGTACCATAATTGAAATTAAGTTCGTATTGATACCTAATTGGTGCTTATATTTTTGCAGATAACTTAAGTATTAAAATACAATCTATTTCGTTTTTTGTGTAAGATATAAAGTGTAATTACCATCAAACGGAATACATTGCCTTGAAAAAAATGATATATTCATTCATCATTCAAAATTTTATAAGTACAGCAAAGAGTATGTAAAAATTACTTGCTTACTATTTATTGTAATTTATTATTAATTTGTCATGGCAATAAAATATTACAAACTACAAAAAACACTTGGCGGGTAAATTGAAAGTAACCAGATCTGAACAGATTTTGATTTATGAAAAAAATATCACACGCCCATATAAGTATGTCACTACATTATATTTAAAATTAAAATATTCATATTTTTTGTATGCATACTTGTAAAGGAATGTATACAGTAATCAAGCAATTCACTAGTTAATCACATACATATCTATATGTACCTATCACTGTTATGTCTACATTTAAATATGACCTACAAATGCCAAAATGTTGGTACATAATAAAATACCAAAATGTCACTGATGTTCTGTTAATCTATTTAGGTGTCTACTGATTTGCATTTGGGTTACTACTATATTATAGGCACGTGTTGTTTAAAATATTATGTGTCAGTTACGGCATCGTAGAACACTTTTAATTAGATAACTTGATGTGCTTATAGAATTTGGATCGAACCCCGGTAGTGCTTACAATATTAATTTTACTCTATTCATGATCTTAAAATATTGAAGAATAGTCATGCATCGTATTGAAATGATTAAAATGAAAAAAAAGCTTTCATAAAAATTCATTATTGTATTCAAACACCCCAAACTGTATTCAAAAATATCACTGAAATACGATGGAATCATTACTCGAAGCTATTTAATTTTTGTTATTATAAAACTTTTATTAATAATAACCTCTATTTAGATATTAATGGGTTACACATGTCGATGTAAAATACATAACACTTTTGATCAACAACGGTGACCAAGAATCAAACTAAACTTGATTATTGGCGAGTAGCGTTTTTATTTTGCTAAACTTCCGATAGAAACACACAATTGTGTGATACCACTTATAATTTTACATGTCTGAAGTCTTAAATATTATAATAATGAAATCAGAATACAGTTCAAATCTTAGCCTAGGTAGATAAATAACGGCTTGATAAAATACGGTCTTTTAAGCGTAGTTTAATACTTAAAAAGAAATATTATATAAAAAAATAAACAGAACGTAAGAAAAAAAGCAATAAATCACTTTAACTTATTCCTTTCAAATGTGCGACAGTCGTGGAAAAAATGTCTTCCCTATAAGAAAGTAAGCTCTGGCGTACCTTTTGCTAACCTTCGTAATTTATTTTATGATGTCTCAATTTCTTTCAGATGCACTATTAAGCAATAAAAACTTTTTTTGTTTAACGGTAATAATAATATTAAATACCTTAAAAAATGCAATGAAGATTAATCTGATATTTTTTCGCATTAAAATCATAAATATTATAATTCCTAGATGTAAGTCGTTTACATTTCAGAAAAAAATCAAATGACTTCAATTATAGAATCATACTAAGATATTTTATTTTTGCATTCTATACCTTTGATTTCTAAAATTGAGGAAACGTTTAAACTTAGAATATTCACTACACTTTGGTCAGCAAGTATCGCATACCTTAATAGAATTTTTCGATTTTTAATATTGACCAAATGTTCTATTTTAACAAGTTTACGAAATTGGTCCGGAAGCTATTTATTGTGAAGTTAACGTAATGTATATCCAAGCACCTTCACATTTTTTAAAATAATATCACAGATTGATATCATGCTACTAATTTAATATTCTAAATAATATAAATACAAATCAATTGAAAAATATATTTATTGTTTTTATATTTTGAAATATATTTTTAGTTATAAACCAAGAAAATATCTGGATGACAGATAATTGTTAACATATAAATGACCGTTGAAATAATTAATTATACTCGATTGGAAATATTATCTCCTTCGTGACATAGGTTGATTTCACATATATTATAAACATATGTATTAAATAATACGGTTATTGTTTGTTGTAATTTGTTTATCGATAATTAATTGTAAATGAATTGTGTGATAAGGAATTTGAATAAAGCGTAGCATAAACAACACATATCAATCGTTAAGAATAATTTATATGCAATCTTATAATATAAATTAAGTATAATATCAATTAGTGTTTGAGCTTAGATATGTATCTTTTGAATACGTATATATTTTGTTCTAATGATGAGAAAATTATTTAAAATATAAATCTATATTAAACGAGATTGCACACAAAATGGATATTGAATAATTTTAAACGCAAAAATATACCCCCAAATGAATTATGATAGGCCAAATTTATGCAGATGCATAATTTCACTAAAGTGAGTTTTAAAGGTCCATATACAATGTGGAATAAACATAAAATTTTGTCACAATTTTCATCAAAAATTATTGACAAGTTAACGCAAACTAAAACGTCCATATCCACGATAATTGTGGAGAATTCGAAATTACTACAAAATAGGATATGTAATAGGATTTTATTTGAAGAGATCTGTTTATTAGTAAACCGTTTAGTTGTGCAGGTTCCAATAAAAGGACTTGGGTCCAAAGAAATAGTATTTGTCCTTTCTTTGTTGACATATATGGTTTGGTTTATAAGTATCAAAGTGATTCAAACAAATCGATTTCACTATTTCCATGCGCTACAATGCATATTTGAATAATCTTTGTCACATTAGACATGAATATCTATGGGTAATTCGACAATCAGTAGATTGATCGAAATACAAAGGCAGCGATATCTATGAGACGAGATAAAAAAATGGCTCGAAAAATCCTCTCAGACGAAATATTTTATTATTTTCCATCTCGAATTTCATCACGGAAGTTCGTTGACTCGGATAGGCAACCTATCCAATTAAAAACATAGTGATGGGAGCCTCGATTTCCCGTGGCCGTTGCGACACAGAAGTTGTGGTCGGCTATTATTACTCGCATTTGAATAAAATCACCCGCTATTTAAAGACTAATTTCATAAAAAAATTTGCAAGTATAATTTTTTTTAAATTCGAAGATGCATTTTACATTTTGATACTAAAACAGGATACTTCTTACATTTATGTTATTAATTAAAAAAAAATATGAAATAATCTTTTCAAAACGCCCGTTTAGTTATTAGATGTTAATTATTTTTGTGGTACCGACAGGTCACATTTATAAGATACGTGTATGTAGCGCATGAGGGTAAAAGTTGGCATGTATTTAAATCAGTTATTCGAGTATGTAGATATTTAAGGAATCATGTTATATTTAAAGCTACATATAGTCACTACCACTCATTACGGTTCCTCATAATTTAACATAGTAGCGATAAGTGATTCTAAAAACTTGTTTAATAAGCGTATATTTTTAGTCCATATCCTCTCCAAATATGAAGCATATGGCTTATTGAAAGCGTCCCAACCAATGTTGTTGTTACTCAGTTGCTCAAGTTCTCTTTTTCTCAGAGAGAATTTGGATATACAAGATACGGCATGGAGAGAATTAATGGTTAGTCAATCGACATCGGAACAACTTCTTTAAAATATGAAATATATGGGGAAGTTCGTATCGAATGTCTTTGCATATGACGTATTTTATTAAATATATACATTAATTGTCGCCGGTATTCGATCCTACGACTGTTACATCGTAAAGTTAATATTTTTTTGTTAATTGTATTCATAATTATTTTACGGTTATATAAGATGACACTCGAAAAAATAAAAAGAGAAGGATCTTCATTTGAGAATTGTATTGACATTGTCCACTGACCGTTAGTTCAGGTATGTTTGCTTTTTGTTTGACAAAAGAACTGTTAAAATGTCGCAATTTTAATGTTGTTTTTTTTTTTGTATTGAACGCTTTTACCACCAATTATTTACGGCGGTTATGAAAAAAAACAAAAGCCACCAGTGATTTGAAAATTCTTTTGAGTATTGAGTGATTTACACACACTTCTAAACGCCAGCTCTCAATTATCGCAGGATACTAAAGAACTCCTACGCAACGAAACGATATTAGTAGTGAATAATATTATTTATAAATTATGCAAATTGTAGATTTCGTCTCATAATTGTTTTGTTTCTAATTGATCATAATTTAAATATAATGCGTAACAGATCCACTGCGCACACAATAAACCATAATTATCTATATACTTATTATTTATGATTGAAGTCTATCTAATACAAGAAAATGATTTGGATGTAAATTATATGTAATAATTATATAATATATAATAACTACCTCATTTTCAATTGATAATCGGATCAAATTATGAAAGTATTGTTTAATATAGAAGATATAAATAATGTTCATTTACAACTCAAAATAAAATAAGAAATCTGTTTTTAAATTAATATTAATATATTATTGGTATCGCTAATGCTTTAATTCATTTTTTTTTTTAAATATTTCTTTATAAGTCCGAATATAAATAGAGTAACCATTTATTATCGTCCTCAAAACGGGAGGGATATCGTAGAATTTTATTTCATAGTATTTTTATTGAAAAAAAAAATTTCTTTTAAATTTTAGAAGTATTTATTTTAATTGTTACCGTGCGTTGCTCTTTTTCTGAAAATGAGACATTTTTATATCCCAAAGCAGTACAATCCCATGGGTACAACGGTACAGACGGTCTTAAAACGGGACGTATGTTCACATTATATATACCAAATTAAGAGCGGGCATGGTTACACAATGTAATATTTAGCTGTTCGGTAGGTACCTGCATAATATATATTTTTTAAATCTCTAATACTAACCAGCTATCACCTGAAGGCAACCAAATATTAAGTGGATATCGACGTGTCAAGTTACTATCGGTTCCAATAGCATGAGTTTTGACCAGTTATCCGCAATAATTAACCACAACTTTCTATTCTCCTTATAATAAATCAAACTCCATGTCACTTTTAATTGAATATTTTTAAACACAGCGGATATTATTTCCAGACTTAATGTATTATAAAGTAAATAAGTTTATAAGGAATACAACATAGGTTATAATATAAATTTTGTATATCACACAGGGATTTAATATATACTCCCATGAATACCGATAATCAAACATCTTATGAATTGGAATCATTTTCAATTATTTAAAACAAATTCATTTATTGTCAGAGTATAATTTCTTTACGGGATACAGAATGACGATTAATTTATTGTTATTTCGTAATATCTAATAACTAATGGATTTAAACCCGTATTTATAATTTGATTGCATACCTAAAAAACTTACACGAGCTTGTAAGGAACTTTGTCACGTACCTATATATAATTTACAGTTAGATGGAGTGATAATTATGTAAATATTTAGAAATCTGTGTACCTTAACAATATCATATAAAAATACACAACTGATCGCGCATTACGAGATAACTAAGTTTTTATTAAGAGATTTGTGTAAAAAAATATTTCATTCTATAAAATGTTTCCCGGGATAGAGGTGGCTATATTTAGATGTTATTGTTGAGTTATTTTAGTGTGAACGAGCATTAAAAATTTAAAATTCTATAGTGGACATTACCTAGTACAGTACGCACAAAACACTTAATTTTTCAATTATTAGGTATATAAAAATATATTTTCTATAAATATATTATAAGCTATAAGTCAAACGTTAGAAAATCACATTTGACGCAGAAAATCTCTTGTTCTTCAGCCACCTGACCGAAGAGTATTTTTTTTAATCATTATACTAACTACTGTTAATTTAATTTCAAAGAAGACTGTGTTGATCTTTGACTGATTCAAAAAAGTAGTATTTTTTACATTGTTACCAACATTTTATTTAATTTAATTGAATTTAGGAGTAGAAAAAAATATTAATACTATGCAATAAATAAATCTCCGCATGGCGAGTTATATTTTATTTTGCTTGAATCGATCAGCAAACTCATGAATGCGAACGATTATTATTTTTTATTAACACATTCTGTCAAATTCTGCATCGATTAAATTGCTATCAAATGGTGAATATTCCCCGATACCAGTAAGCATGGGATAGAATAAGATTATCCGCACGTGGGAATTCTTTTGAAAATCCCAACTTTGAAAACGTAATTTGAACAATAGCCAATAAAATGTAGCTACAGTAGATTCAAATGCCGATAATTATTTTTGACCACGATCCAATGTGTTAATTTCAATTTCGATTTTTCACCCGCGATTTGCATACGCTGTCACGGGACGGGACGGCATGGCGTTATCAATTTACTTGCGACTCTAAACGCCAAAATTGTGTCCACGCGGCTCGAACACTTTGGGAGACGATACAGTTTATTGGCAAGAAAGTGTTTGGTCATTGAAAAAATATACAAATGTTCACATACGATTTAGCCGTGTTTTATTACGCAAGTAAAGCTGCCAGTTTTCGGTAAATAATTATAAACGGTCAGTTAATAATTATTTACTCAGTTTATTTTTCTACACTCAAGTACAAATTCTAGCGTATTCATTCCATTTTTAATAGTTTAATTAGATTGAACACAATACTTCACTTTCTCATTTTTTGTTAAGTATTGCCAATAGTAGGTATGGAAATTTTATTTTACATTATCACTTTAATTAACAAGTTATAACTAACACTAATTTGAAGCGAATGGAAACGGTTTTTTTTAAAAATTTTATCTTTTCAGAAAGTTTACCAACGTCATATATAAAAATGTTGCATAACCGTGTTAGTCAATCATCTTGCTTCAAAATTGAAGCCATTTCACAAAAACTTATTCATAAAATAACTATATATGGACTAAAGAAACTTGTCTCATAATATTTACTAATAATGTGTAATGTTTTAATAAATAATTGGCTTTCCTAAGACTTTAAAGTAACCGATCCTAAAATCGACAGTGTTTATATTATATATTTCTGAACTTGATAGCACTTTCACAAGATCATAAAAAGTACTTATCCAGTCTTGCAGAAATGTTGTCCACAGAAGCCGATCCGCGCAAGCGGTACAGTCAGTCAAATGTTATCGTGCGGAGTCACAAACCCGAATGTTTTCGGCTAGAAACACTGAAGCTCGACCCACGTATCTAGGGGCCGACCCAATTAACTGTCTCACTCTTCCGCAATCCAAATGATATATTGCTCTCGCTCTGACGCGTTCAACGGACTGGCCTATGCATTCCATAATATCTCAAGACCCCCCTTTCCCTTGCCCTGTAACACCCTCTAATTCTATATGGGTTAGTGTACCCCACTCTACTGCGATTTTTTAATGGCCGCAATCAGCTGTTTTTTGAATGTTAAGCCCATTTACAAATAGTAGAGTTATTTACGGTATCTCAATCAATAGTTTGACCGTTGAATTTTTCTAGTATACATATTTGAGAATTGCTGTCGTTCTTAATAATACACATGAAATGGACCCATTAAAATAGCTAACATATTCATAAAATATGGAAAAGTGATTCTTATTAATATAAGTATACTTACCATACATATACTAATGCGTACGTAATATTTTTTTTTATATATTAGTCAAAATACAAATTCTTTTTAATATTTAATAAATATATATAACAATAATTAGTATACTTATTTGAATTAAGTCTCTTCAATACATATTAGAGAACAATAATTATTTTACTATTAAGTAAAAAGTGATTGAATTGGCATTCACTTTTTATTGTGATAGTTCTGACGATGGCGTGAGCCGAAATAGCTATCAACTATATTTTTTTTTAAATATGAAAAATAATTTTGTAGAACTAAAATACATTGCTATTTTTTTCACCGTGTTATCGTATAATACTTACTATATTCCCAACAAAAGATCTTAAGAGTCATTTATAAATGTATGATAAGTATACAACTGAAAAGTGAAGTTTTTTTCTTTTTATTTATTTTATTAAGTTATTATAAAATGTATTTAAATTCAGATTAAACAGTCTATGTACAAAAAAAAATATAATTATTAAAATCTGATTTTTTATAATTTTAATAAATTTACTTTTATTAAAATTACAAAAATGTAGCTATTATTTATGGCGTGGCAGCTCGACGAAAGTTTAGTAGGTAGTGTTCACAGCAATAAATCAATAATTTTGTCTAATTTATTCAGCCAGTTTATCACAATCGACATTGCAAAATAGAAAATAAAAACATTCCTTATGGCTTTGACAATCCAACGAAGGCGTTAGGTGGGTGGGCCCGACATGTCAAATATTATATTTACAATAGGTAGTTGTGTTCATAAACCAAATCTTTTCCTGTACAGTTTTAATTTATTCTTTAAATTCGCAACATACTGACAATTTTTATTTAAACGTGGACTTATTGTTAGTCAATCGTAATTTTTTTCTTCAAATATTTTAACCTAATCATTTCCTTGTCTTCCGAATTATATCCATCCTGCATATTATTGAGAAAATATACAAAATCAAGAATATTTAACAACCATCCCTCGTTATAAATTTCTTGTTAATATTTATATTTCTCGAAGTGTTCATGCGATCCCGAGCAGATGTGACCGAAGAAGATTATTGTAGATACCTACTACTAATCATATTTTTTTTTTAAAATATTTTCTTGTTTGCTAGTGGAGCGGCAAGAATAAGCAGGGACGTAGCAATAAATTCTTTTTAATTAATTAACTGTCTTTAATTGATTTACTGTAGTGAGAATGTATCTCAAAGAGTAAGCATTTCGACGTTACATACCGCGCTGCCACTGGCGTACTTACCAGCAGTAGTACATTATTTGCCGTTGAAACTTTTGATAAGAAATTTTAGTTTAATTCAGGTAACGTGAATTAAACTAAAATTATTTTCTACCCTTGGTTTACCATTCGTCGGTTGAATATTGTGAAAAATGTTTTTCCTTCTGACCAAGAGCGTCTCAGAAGCAATTTAAGACTTTTTCAAGGATTACTATTTAGCTTAAAAACTATTAAAAATTATCCGGGTAAATACTTTTAAGAAATAACACTCTAACATGTTTACTTCTAATATAGCATTTTTTGCGTTATTAGTTTTCGAGTCAAATATGCAATATAAAAGCACTATATTTTTATGTATGCATTATATTTTTGTAAGCCATTTCAGTGTCCAATATAAAGCAAGTAGATTCTTGATAAAATTAAAATCAAAGAATTCCAATGAAGACTGTGTGGTTTCCTCTCAAATATCGTAGATTTAAAAAGTGATATGTATTTTATCCGCATCATGTAATGAGAGAAATATTAATTTAAAATACAAATTTTCCATACAGCGGAGTACCGTCTAAAGAGTTTGGTATGTAGATACTGTGGGATTAATTTTTATTCAGTAAATTGAATTATCATACTGTTGAGTTACTGGAGCTTAACGATGCATATATGCAAGATATATTAATGACCAAATTTTGATCAACCTACGCCAATGACTGAATGTATTTTGAATTTGATTATTTCCATACTCGCATCACGAGAAACTATGGCGAATTTAATTTATTTTTGCTGTATATCAGTATTGATGTTCAAAGAACGGTAAACACTCATTTAAATCTATGTGAAAAGACTCGCGGAAGATGTACGATGTTTTTAATGTATTTAATTTAAATCAATGCTTGGCCAATGTATAAATTAGTCAGCGCTATTTTTTCTCTATGTTTAAACTCGCGAAGGTAAGATGATAGGTAGATAAGTATATAATATTTATAAATGTCAGCTCGATTGCTTAATTATAAGTTATGACTGAATATTGAATATCCTCATCCGCTGATAAATTGAAAGAGAACATACATTTTAAAACATTTCTAATTTTATAGTAATCCTAAATTTATTGTGTTTTAATTAAGTAGGTATTACATTAGAAAGCCACCTGCAAATAAAAATTACAATTCATTGAAAAAAAAACTGGTTTTATTTGAGCATTGGGGAACATTGTTGCTTTTGCTTTTTAATTCATATCAATACTGAATGTGTTGGATAGAGTCAACGTTCGGCAAACAACTTTTCTTTACATCACAAAAATTGAAAAATAAAGCATTATTTGTTTTATATTGCATTGCTTCTGTATTAAATTCTTTCAAGATTTTTTAACAAGATTGTTTTGTAAATGGCTAACAGCCAGTCTTCGTTGTAATTAATTATAGTTTTTTTTCTATCGCTTAAATGCAATTAGTTTACCTGTCTAAACTTGTGTCAAAAGAAGCCGATTTATTTTTTGGATTAAAATCGCGAAAGTAATATTTTACATTATACTTGTGTTAACTTACTTACGAAGCTGTTATTATTGCAAGGTAAAGACTAGATATAAGTGAAACGCCGTGCCTAGCTATTTTTTTTTTGTTGTCAGTGCATTGTGAAGCACTATTTTTGTGGTCAGAAAAAACGAGGCGGTCAAATTATCTTTGTATTCAACAAGCACGTTGGTAATTTTATGAGAAGGTCTCTTGAAGGCTTTTTAAAATAAAATTTACGTCATCTGTGAAAGTATAAAAAATGAATTGCTTAATTTTTACACATTTCTGGGCAACGAAATCTTACATCCGATATAACAAAATGTGTATAGAATTCACTACAAAATTTGTGAACACTCTACACATACATAATAATAAATAATCCTAGTGAATCTGAAAATAAAAAACATAATTATCAATTCAGCCCACTCGTGATGACATAACAGTTTTAAATAGTTTACCGACGTCATTATTCAATTTAAGTAACTAATTAGGTATTTCAAACTTCTCATCTTATATATCAGAACTATTTTCGGGGTGCAATAAATCTTTGTAAATGCAAACCGCGAGAGATCGAAAATATACTTAATATTTTAAAAATATACATTTGGCATTTAATTTTATAAAACGAAAGATAAGATGCATTTTTTTTATTCAATAATTTATTGGGCGGAATTTCTGTTGGTTGCATTGTAAGCGCACATTTATATTGAGATAGGTTAGTTACGAATAAGTATCATGAAATAATGATTGAATTGGCGAATGTTCTATTTATTATGCACATGATTTTCGTTATGCGTCATCGATTCTGTATGTGTAAAATCCAATTACATATCTACATAAATCAAATAGGTTTATATATAAGTATATGTGTAATAAATTCGTGAAAATGTAATGATACATTTAAATATACTTATGGCTGCTGCTCAATGAGTGTGTGTCGATGTAATTTATTTTTTTCTGGATCTAAAAAGCGACATTTATATCTTTCCATTCAGTTTTGATACGAGGTCACAATTAGCGTTTCGCGATACAAAATACATTTGAAACGAAGTCCAGTCGCTAGCTGACTAAAAATCGTGCATCTCAAGTGGGCACCAACTTGTTCGTTCATTTCAATCTGAAATAATTTCATCGAAAAAAATCACCGGATAAAAAAATTGATTGGTAGATATACCTGCTCGGTGATTTGAAGCGTGGTTTTAAGACTCGGGAGATCTAGTACGCGGCGTGATATCGAAAAGGAGAGTTATGGCATATTTGTGACAATTATTTTTTATTACAAAACTTATCAAATTAGTTAGTAGGCTTCAGCACGTATTTTGATTAAACGTTTCAATTTTTTACTAGAAAGAATGATAATGCAGTCATTTAACATTTCTATTGAAAGGGAATTTAATTATTCAAGCTATAAAAATGTATCTAAACAAACAAATATTTGGGGGTCGATTTTTACCAGTTAAATATGATTAATTAATTTGATATCAAATTTTATATTTTGAATAAGTTGTGAATTTATGTCTTTATATCCGTCTATATATTTAAATTTTCACGGACGTGTAACTCTTTTTTTGAGATAACGTCAGCGATTGTCGTAAATAATATTAATCCTCTATAATGAAATATAAAGAGTCTTGTATTATTGAGTCTTAAATTATTTTGGCGGGCAAAAACAAAGTATTTGTTTTCAATCAAACGGATGCTGGACATAAATTAAAACATAATACTTGGATGATGTTGCTGTCTTAACGAACTTCTTCCATAACAAACATGTAATGAATAAGCTTCTCATCACTTTTGTTTCTTTGAACGCAATGATTGTTTTATGTCGTACGTATTAAAAACAACAATAAGAACAAGGTATTGAGAACGAGCCAATAATCAGAATTATCGGTTGTGCGTTTTCTGAAGAAAAAATCGCCTTCAATTGTGTTATCAAACACTGGAAAACTCTATATTTTTTTAAATATTCAGGGTACTTAACTATTATATCATTTTTTTAACTTTAACTTGTTTAAATGTACTCTAGTGTGGTGTACAGAAATTGGCTATTTCTTTACAAATTTATTGTAAAGTGAATAACCGAATGAGCGCAGATAAATATGTTTATACAAGAAAAATAAATGGCATCAAAGCCGACGCGCGAACGCCTCGTGAATAAAACTTATTTCTTTAAATAATTGATAAGAATGAGACTAATATAAATACTTCTGCAAAATGAAGATATTAAAACACATTTTTACGTCACTTCTTTTAGCAATAAGTTTAATGAAAACACGGCTTCTTAACGAGAACTGGCTGTATATCAGCCGACCAAAAAGTTTTTCCACAGTAAGGATACAAAGATCACGTTAGGAAAAGATTAATACTTAATGGATGAAAAGAGATGAAAGTAATAAATACGTACCTTTTTTAATCGGTTTGGAAATTGCTTGGTTATTTTGTAATTGGGGTAATATTTTAGCAAATATTGTCTAATTTTAATCTAAATATTGATCACCTCATACGAAGTAAGCAACACATTTTTACATACCTAATATTGGTGAACGCTCACTTGACGGGAACCCATCATGATTGGTTGCTTCGAGTAGTATTGCCGCTTACACGCCAAACAGTATAATGACATGAAACGTGACGTCACGCCGGCGAACTACGAAAATTAAAATAATGCCTGTAGGATTTTCGAATCGAACATATAAATAGTTTCCGATCATACATTAATGTATAGAATGTTTTCAAATGCACACTATTATGCTACAATATATATAATAAAAACTCTATAACGTTTCGTTAGGTTGATTTGTAAATGGATATACATAAAATTATACCACTTATAATTTTCATTTATTATTCAAGCCCAGTTTTGATATATTGTATAATACTGAACATTAATTATTTCCTATAATGTTTCATACCGAAACTTAGAGATTTTTTTTATAATCCTGAAATCTTTAAATAACAAATTCTTAGATATCGCTTAAATCACAATCAAATGATGATTTACCACATGAGGATCGCAAAATACATATAGTTTTTTTATGTTTTATATTATATTATATGAATTTCAGAATTTGATTAACTGTATGAGAAAATCATTTATTTCTAACTCAATATTTAAGGAGCCCATCTTTCAGGGATGATATAAATAATTGATGATGAAATAAAAACATGCACGAGCGCATATTAATGTTTGAACATTTGGAATTCTTTTAAAATATAAGGAAATATTTATGAAAAAAATGTATCTTATAAAATAACCAGACAATTTTGTTGGTATTATTTGTGTTAAAGGTTGGGCTTAATTTATTAAATTAATATTTATAGAATAAATATTAATTTATTTTATAAAAAGAGAAGCATCTTTTCTACTGGGTTAAATGCTTTAATTGAGCGAATTTTAAATTCGAATTCCATTTACAAAAATCAAGGTTAAACAGTTTAATATTAATCTTCCAGAGATAAGGATGAAGTATGTTTAAAACAGTTTCTGCTTTGAGAGCGAAAAAACCTGAAACAAAAGAATGAAGATAATCTATTTGGCAGACGAAAAAATCATCAGTATCAAGGTAGGTACTTATTGATGTGAATGTAGTATGAAGATATACTTAAAACCGAGAGAATTGATCTCTGACTGAGTTTTAAAATGTAATTTGATGTTTACAAATTGGTTGTCAATGTCATCCATGTTATGTGATACAACAGAATGCATAAAATCTACGAACAATTAGTATCGAATATCTATTCAAAAATAGTCACTGAAAATTACTTATTTACATGCAGTAAAAATAAAGGATAAATGATTGTCATAGAAACTGAAATAATTGTTAAACTTAATGATAATAGTATAATTTTTGATTTATTAAAAATAAATAAGCAAGATATTTTTTTTATGTATATTTATTTATTGAATGTTTATGATAACGATTGTATTGTCAATTTAAAGTTTGTTACGTAAATCAGGAGCTTTTTAAAAATAATATGAAACGTTGTCAATTCTTTGTGGAAATGTGTTATAATGGTAAACAATAAATACACTTTAGGGCATTTATTGCACATTTTTTTATGATCAGAAGCATTCCACTTTTCTTAATCATAATTCTACACAATTAATAAATGTTAGATAGTTTGACTTGGCGCAGTATGACGATATCAACTTTTATGACGAAACCTTTAACTGCTGCCTATGTTTTGAAACATAAATTATATATCTACCTAATCTCAAATATGAGCAGCGGTACCGGTCTACAAACTGCTTCATGTATTTTTGATTTATACATAAAGCATTAATCAAAATATATTCAAATATTATAATTAACATCAGATTTTGGTGAATACTTTAAATGCCGTCTTGCTTCTCGACTATACATAAAAAATATTAAATTGCATAGGAAAATTTTACTTCTCATTTGAATAAGCTTTGCTTTTTATCTTACTATTATATTATAGTTCCGATATCTAAGCGTACAATAGTGAATATGCGAATATTTTTAATACGCAATTAGTAAGTAATAATATTGTTTTTTAAATAAACAATATTTTGTTCATTTTATGAATCTATCAAGAGGTTTGTTTGTGGTAAAAGAAGATTTCTTTTTCCCTTTTAATCAGTGTTAGTAGTAGTTCTTGTGTTTAATTTAAAATTGTTGGTCAATAACAAAGAATTTAACAATGTAAAAATAACTCTAGAATTTTGTTACTGTACGTATCATATAATCTAACACCAAAGTTTTTTTCGTTCATAATTTAGTTTTGAAAAAAAAACATTTTTTTTGCAAAATCACCAAAAATTATTTTCCATAAAGGTGTTTAGTTAGTCTGCTAAAAACGTCAATTGTTGCATAACGCGCAACCTTGAATTAAATGGAAATTTTAAGAACCAAGCTTAAATACGTCCATTGTTACATTACTCATTGAGGGAAACTTTGAATTTTAAAAAAGTGAACAATAATGTTACCTGGCCGCAGATAAAAAAGAAGAAAGCCACGAAGACTGTCTGGGGTATTAGAAAAAATCGAACAAAGATGTTTCTTTAATGATAATGTTCTCCCAAATTCATGGTGGATAGAATACCTTGAAAATCATCGAAAAAAACCGTTAGAACATAATAACGCCGGACCGTTTTTTACATAGCGTTCACAGCATGTTTTGTTTGACGTATTATGTTGAAGGCAGAGACGCACACACACAAAATAATAGCTTACGCAATGTGGTAATAAAATAATTATACCAAGGGCGACTTGGTTTGGTCGAATCATCCCTTTTAGAAATTATTACCATGAACGGGATTTCAGTTTTACCCCGCTGTATGTGAGGGATGGACGCGATCTATCACCGTTTTATAAACTATAGAAACCAAAAATATTATATTATTAACCTTCAGCAAGTGAATATTTTCTATAAGTTAATTTCAATATTTTTTGCGACCCACAGACAAGCCGAATATGTGATTATTTTTTTCGAACTCTGTATAAAAATTATACAACAATAATTTAATCAGGTATCTATACAAAATAGTGTGTTTATAATAACATTTAAAATGCAATGATTAACTTCATGTTGAACTAAATATGATAAGCAAATTTAATCTTTCTATCAATAAGAAATGCTTACAACTGACAATTCCGAATAATGTAAATAGTTTAAATTTCAAAAAAGTTTCATAAAAAGTTATGTTAAAAAAAATTTAAATACTAAATATGTTAAGCTTTCATATTTTTGATTGACTTATCTCTAGAACTGTGAAATTCGAACTATTGAGTGCGTTTACGTATGTACAAAGAACTGTGTAATTGAATTTACGTGGTAGTGAGTTACGGTGCAATGTGCATATAAAATGCATTATGTGAGGTTTTTTGGTTGGGTGCACGCGTCGATGAATCCAACATGAAAGAGCTGCGAGCAGATGTTCCTACGACAGCCATGATGATCGACGCCGTGTTATTATTGGTTGAAAAATAAGTGTGCTCTTATAAAATGTGAATTTATTGTGCTACTAGGAAACATTTAAAAACTTTTGTCGGCCACTTAAATGTGACGTCAAAATCAGACTTACTCCCTTTAGATTGTATAAAGATTGGATTACTGCCTTTAAGAAAACTGTTGATGTATAAAGGAATTATGAATTTAGTAATGTTTGTTTTTTGTTGTGCCTGATTTTTAATGAATGTTAATTATACACAATGTTGAATTGAACTGTCATATTTACATCTTAGTAATACAGATAATACGTCAAACATTGATAATTGTGTATTAAATTGATTAATTAAGGGTAGCTAAGATCGATTCACTTTGAGTATGCACTCATTCGAAAAGGCGAGTGTTGGTTATAAACTTTTTTTTAATAATTCTCACAGGTATCAGTATGACAAAGCTGTGATTTTTTCGTCTAATTAGTTAATTAAATTATAGTATTTATTTATTGAATATGACCATGTGCAATACATTCATAAAATCGATCAATTATTTAGTATAATGTAGTTTAAATTGATTATTTCAATACGCTATGAAACGTTATTTATCTCCCGAGATACGCCTCTATAATCCAATTATTTATAACTGACAGAGGTAATAATAAAACATTGTGTTATTTCAAATATTTTTGATAATATTTACGAGTTGTTTGCTTATACTAATGGTATTGCTAAAATCAAAACAATGGTCGTAACGAAATAGTTTCTGATTATTATATATATATATATAAATAATAAAAGCTATAATATGCATCTACCTGCTTAGATATTATTTAAAATTTTATTTGTAATGAATGTATGTGGAATAAATTCTTAAAATAGATTTCATCGCTTTGACGGTGAAATAAGTCGATAAATATCATACATTTTACCTTATTCCGCGTTGAAAATTTGCATCTAGTGAGTCTAATATTATTAAACTAGTAACCGTATGGATAATTATAATAACACCTCTTAATAGATTTATGTTTGTAAAAAATATTACGTTATTTCTGGCCGTATACATTGTAATCAAATATAGTGTATTTATACTATTTATATTCATTTGATACAGTATTTCAAATGCATTTACGTACATTATGTAAGAAACAGTATTAATAGGGTGGTCAGTATTTATTATGTTCATTGTTGTAAGAAAATTCTTTAGATTCTTTCGCATTTATTCATAAAAGCATAGAACAAGAAAGTAAATCTGAGGTGGGTACCCATTTTAGTTTACTTGCATGCGATATATTAGTCAAATGTATCCATAAATCGTCTTGTTTTGCAAAAACGGAAGGGTGAAAGAACTTCCCTTGTTGTGCGAAATATCAAATAAAGTTCGGTCCTAGTCAAACAGTAATATATCACTGGAATTTTTAAATAATAGCCATAAAATACAACCAGGCTCTATTGCATACGTTCACTACGGAAGCGACATTATTTATCGGTGGATTTTTTCCTTTGTGACTCCGAACCACTTTGTCTTCAGTTGCCGTAGCTTACGGTCAGAAATACATATTTTATGTGTAAGAAATTACCCAGAACACGCAGATTCTTCTTATCCGATAATAGTTATTAATTAGCTATTCATTTTATTGAAAAAAAAAACATAAATTTAATATTTATTTTTGAATTTAATTGTTACTATAAGATTACCGTGTTAACTGACAATTATCATGAAATATAATATTAAAAAAAGTCCTCTACTAAAAATGTTAAGCAATGTAATAGCAGAAGAGCATTTCGTGTTAAATTGCAATTTATTTCCATTCAGATCATTAGAATTTTACATTGTCAAAGCCATAAATTAAAGAACATAATTTATTACCAAGTACCGCTTTGATATATAATAATAATGAACCCGAGGTCAGCTTTCTCATTTCCTGAAAAATAAAGCATTTATAATAAAATAATTTCTCAAAAAAAAAAAAATATAAGCAATGCTGGCCAGAAAAAGATTATAAGAAAATCATCGACAATTTTCACTTTTTTCATTAATTTTATTAAAATATTACTTCGATAATGTTTTTACTGATTACTATACATTCATGCAAAAGAATTGCTTCAAAAGTAAGCAAGCTTATAGTATACAAATAACGTATATCATCAAAATACTATACTCATAAAAAGCATCAAATCAACAAAGCTCACTTAACTGCTTATGTAAGTCCACATAGCTACTGAGTTGTTTATGTTTTAATCGTGATTTATCTTATACGTTTTGATGAATATTCTCTATCGTAATAATTATAAAATTTCACGGGAAGACATTAGGTACAGCACATAGGTATTATTACATCATTACGTACTCTATATGAAGTGTTCATTTTTACATTAAAAAAAATCTTGCACACTTTAATTTTTGAAAGCTTCACGCCCATTATTTAACAATTTAGTTTTGATAGAAACATCGACGTTGCCTACAATTACCGAATCAGTCACCGTTGAATTTTTCGCGACGTACACATTTCACGTGTCCAGAGGTCAGTGGCTCACGATATTACTAGTGTATAAAAGGGCTATACTATTTGCGTAATATTTATGCATAATTTACGATCGTAAAAAAAACATCAGCAGGATAATTTAATCACGAAAACGCCTTTGCATTATTTAAAGCTGTGTTAAGCATACTAATCCGATTAAAACTTTAAGTATACTTATGATTAACGAATTTTAAATGCGAATTTTTTATACTCGAATAGTCCATAGTATTATTTGTTGTCATCAACAAAAACTTTACATATTGTCATTCATCAACGGCATTTTTAATAAAGTGATTGATGCTGATTAGTTCAGTGGTGATTACTTATAGCATCTTATTTTTAAAGAAATATTAAATATATTTTTTTTCATAATTGTCATCAAAAGCACAAACTATCTAAAATTGGCAGTCATAACTGATAAAATAATGTTCATAATATTTTTTTTCAAGGGTATCGATTTTTAATCAAAAATTTAATCCAAAAACTTCACTAAAATCTGATAAAACATCATTAACGTGTTAATATAAAAAAAATCTTTAAATTATGTTCTGTAATTCCGCGATTGAGTCTTGCCCGTATTCCATGAGAAGATTCTTATCCTCCACAAGAAGGGCGGCCATTGCTCTAAATTTGTTACTTATTAAAAAATAGATTTTACTAAAATATCGAGCAATGCCTGTACTCAAGATGGCCGTACATTTACGGTACCTTACATATTAATTATTACGTACGCTACTGGCTTGTATCTGTATGATTACACGACAATTTAATCTAATCGCACATAAAATCGCTCCTACTTGCAACGATCAAAAAGTAATAAAACCAAGAAACCAAGCCAGACAGGTGTATGTGTGGTATTGAAATTTTTCCTACCGGAGAGTTGTAAAGCTCTGGTTTTTATGGCCAGACCGTAAAGAGTCGATAAAAGTCAAGTAAACACTCAATGATAGCCTTATAGACTTACTCACGAGAGGTGAGCTTTTGTTTATTGCAAACAAGCTTAGAAACAATAAAAAAAGTATTTTTCGCGATTGAATTAGTTTTACATGAATGAACAGTAATACGGTGACATAAACATCTAAATAATTCGAAAACTTTTTAACAGATTTTATCGGCCAATACCAAATCTATGCTAACGTATCATGTAAACGTTTTAACCAGTACATATTAAAATTAAATGCACTAAGGTCGTATCCCGCAGCGTATTTTAAATATTTTTGTGACAATGATTGATGTGATATCCAAACATCGGTCCGTATTGCCATACTTAATGTATTTCAGGAGTATATGTTGTTCATCATTTATTGACGTTATTTGATTATATAATTATATCTACGGAATAAAATAACAATAATTAAATCTGTATATATAGAAATCTATTCCAATACCGATAAAAGAATACTATATCGAGCCCAATTTCGCATGTACTTCGTATTGATCATTATTGGTAATCTCAGAAATACTTTTTGCTTTATGAATAGTTAATCAAAATATTTAACTGATTCTTAAATTTTTACATTTGACTATATTTCTTTACTCAATCTTACTTACACATATTATTAAAATGCATCCATGACAAACTTGTCAATCTACCAACCAATGCATTGTATCGGTAATGTAACGTAAGGTACATTACTTGACATGCATGCACACAACAAATGCACCCATTTTTAAAGAGAGTTTTTTTTTTTGCAAAATCACTAAATCGTATTTTTATGTATGCAATACAAATCTAAAAAAAATAATATAATATTTTCATCCGGATTATTTTTGTTTAAAAAAATATCTGTGTGCAGAAGTTGTAGAAACTTTCTTAGTGTATTTATTCGAAATATTGTTGGTTTGTACACATGTACATCGTGTCATCGCTCTTCTAAATGGTTTTCGCCGAAGAAGCACCGTTCGTGCTTAAACAGGCGTTTTCATAAACAATGCGTCTTCGTTTTTGCAAGTTGCACAACGTTTGCCTACCTCTGTTTACGAATGATATTGTAAACAAAAGTTAATGCACTTTTGTTAGAGTTTATGTTATGTAGAAAAATACTAGATATTTTTTATATGCATCACATCTTTAAACAAAAATAATAATTTTAATTCTTAAAATCCCATATAAAATAACGATTTTTTTTACAAAATCTCGGTATGATTAATAACCTGGTTCAATGATGGTTATAAATAATTATGCAGTTCCCTACCAATAAAACTAATAATTATTACCTTTTATTTATATATTAGATATCTATTATATGGACATAAGTGATATCGATGTTAACATTATATAAATATGTTTGTTTATTTTGGAGATATTTTCTCTTGAAATCACAATGATTCATTCTATTTGAATATACTCAATAAACCTATCTTATACATGTGAAATTTTGGATTATACCTATATATCTACATATATGAGCACTTTTAAAAAATATTTAAGCGCTTTATTTATTGCCGTAGGTATTCTATATTTAGAATATCTGTTTTTATTGTTATTTACATTCGATTTTTGAATACGAATACGCAAACAAAAAAAGCGTCGCGCGCGGGATATTTTGTTTTGCAAAACTTGTACCCGAAGCTCGCGGGGATCGCAATTGTGTGGAAAATAAATAATAAAACGCAAAGCAAAATTCGCACCGTAAATCACGAACAGTCCGCGTCGCCATTACCGTTCGTGACATAATTTTGCGCGGCAAATTTAAATCAATATGAAAATGCTTCGGCACTTCAAGGACACACCGTTGACCTTGCTGAAGAGAGGCACGTCTGACGTCTCACCCGGAGCGATTCCTCAAATCATGACAATTTAGCAAAGGTAATCGGAGAATGAAATTGGTATCCATTTTATACTTCACCAACTCCGTCATAGCAGTTTAAAGAATGCAGATTTACAACAGCAATCTGTGTAAAGGTTACGCGTAAATAGTCATTATATAGAAGTTCAAAATGGATAAATAATATTTATTCCAAAATGAGATCTTGTTTTCCTTTTATAAATGTATCCAATCATCTCTTTATAATACGTCATATATACTTCATATAATATATATATGTAAATATCGAATTCGAATAAATATTGTAGTATATATTATATCTAAATAATGTTTTTCCATTCAGTACGTAATGCAATTGAATTGAAAATGTAATATATACATGTATATTAATAAGTAGGTATACAGCATTTGGATAAAATTGTTCTCATAAAATAGTGTGATATTTAAGTTTCGCGGTAAAAAAACTTTTTTCCAATACAGATCATTATCCAAAATCACCCCAAACAATATGAAGATATGCTGCACTCTGGTCAACGACGTGGGAAAAAAACAATAGCTGGCAATCTTCATTTTATTCAGGTGTCAAGACGTGCTTTTCGATGTGCCAGTGGCTCTAAAACCTAGTATCCAACAAGAGTATGCGCCAGCCCGCTAGCCTTTCATCAGGTTGGCGAGATAGTGCGAAAATCACATAACAAATTACGCGAGTCGACTTGGGTGAGGCGCCTTGCATTTTCTTGCCGACACTTTTGTATGCAGCATCACGATGCAAAGTGTGCCTCCAAGTATGTAAAAGCAGCGGTTCACAACGTAGGGTACATGCTTAAAGCTTTTTTGGTTTTACTAACTATATTAAAAACATTGTTGAATAATAGGGAATATATTCTGCAATTTGTATAAACAATACTTCTTATATTATTTTCTTTGCATCTGAAATTCGCAATAAATCAAATTGCCGCATTTACTCGCATAAATATTATATTATCTTCATATAAAAAAATATTACCCTTTTCCAGTCATATTTTTAGACATGCATTAAACATTTTGAGAATAGAATATTAAATTATATAATAATATATATTCCACTCTTTCATATGTATTCGAGCGGTAATTAGCCCTATTGTGTATTGTATAAAAATTCCACCTCAAGTAATCTTCTTCACAAAAGTAGGTATTACTTGATGTTGGCAGTCTGCAAAAATAGAGCAGCTGGGAAGTTGCGAGTTAACTTCAGAGTCGTATAAAAGGAATTGAATGAGTTTTTGAAAAATCAGCATCAAAAGAATAACTTGTCCAACCATTGGAAATATTAAATAAAAATGAATGATATTACAAAATTGACAATAAGTGGTTTTTAAAAAGTAAAATACACATTAGGTACACGCATTTGCCGTAAACAATATAAATTTGTATTAGCTTATTATATACAGTCAGTCGTTTTGAAAAAAAGGTAAATTATTAAAATTGTAGCTTTTGGTAGGCCTTCAAATTCTTAATGTCAAATATGATTAATACCGTTTTTCTTCAGCTGTAAACACCTAAAAAATATGCATATTTATAACTGGTCAAAAATGCAAATCTGCCCGCGTGGTGATGTTGAGAATCGATGACAAGCACACACTCGGAGGCCATTAAAATTCATTTATATCCTTTGATCTTGCACCGGGCGTTTTATGTTGTTGAGCGCAAAAATTAATTAAGCCACTGTGTACACTCGCCGATCGCGATAGTGTCGTTTCTCTACTGGGACATGCTGTACTTGTGTTCGTATGATTCGTGTGAAATATGGGAATATTTATTTAGACGTATTTTCTGTTAACCCGTTTACGTGTTTTGTTGTGGAATGATTAAAATTTCATTAGTATAATATAATAAATTGATATATTGGTCGCCAGTGTGACTCAAGCACCATCTCAAATTGTCTCACAAGAGTTGTAATCTGCTAAGTGCGCTTAGCTGGATTTTTTTAATATTCGTCGTATTAATTGTGTTAATGGAATAAATAAATCTATGACCTTACCCACAAAATATATAAGCTTATAAAACATATATGATAAAAACAAATGTTCGTGTAACATACATACATCGTATCGGTTAAATATTATATATTCTGCCATTTTAATCGGAAGTTAAATTATATATAATAGTCTTATAATATGAACAATACATCATTACTAATAATATAATTATTTTCGGTTTCAATGTATCGTTTTAATACTGCTAGAAATACATCATTAAAAATATTCAAAGCCACTTTTTCTTATATGATTTATTATTTTAATATATTAGTTAAATACTTTAATATATATTGTCGTTCGTTCGGCGAATAAAAAATGGATGAAAAAATAACGAATTTGGACATTAGTTTGAATAAAAACATGTATGTATATACTTATCAATTTTCCGTTACAATATGATACATTGCATTCGGACACGCGATTTCTTGAAGATGCCTCACACAGTAAAATTGTGCCGCTCAATAAATTTTAAAACCGCGCCGTTACACGAAGAAAATCACTCCATTACGTCAACGCCAATAAAAAACTTTTAAAAATTAACCACGCACCTAGTAATTTCAAATCATTATGAATTGTTAACACTAAATGTTTACCCTTAAGGATATGTTTTACGTAAATCAATTTTATATCTGCGAAAATTTTAAACGATTTTGTGACAAAAGATTACTGAGTGTTGCGCCATATTTTTTTGAAATCCTGTAAGTACTCTATGTTGATCGTACCACCAGTACGAACTAAAAAATCATATTCTTTTAACGGGGTGTATAAAGCATAGTAATGTTATGTGTGCTTCATTTTTTTGCAAGGAAGAATCAAGTTTCAAGCACTCTATTTATGTTATTTTAGTACGATAGTAAAAATTTCACATATTCGGTGTCTCATTTAATATTTTGTATATTAAAACATTTAAACAATTCTTATTTTAGCGAATTACATTGTGTTCATACGATTAATCATCTCTGTATAAAATGAAGAAAAAATTTACATAATTGATAAAAATCGCTAATTGTCTGAATATTTAAAAGTTTTAATATTCGAATTTCAAATATTTGTTTGGAACAAATCTTTTGAACCCCTAGCCAAAACGCGCGGCTAATAATGGCTTAATAAAGAAGTGTCTAAATTGAGCCAACAGCTATGACCTTATTAAAACGCCGAAAATTTCAATAAAGTAATTCAACAAGTCACATCTAGCAGTCTAAATTGTCCCAGAGGTGTGGCCTAAATACTTATGAGTGATGACCCAAATAATTCCCAAAGACCACTTATTATAGCAGGCATTGAACAATATTTTGTAGCATCATGATCTGTTCGACGAGTAACGCACGTACAAAAGTTCATAGACTGCACCCAATATAATATTATTTGGCACAATTGTTTGAAATGGCAAGATAATATTATGTATTATTAGTACCTAGGTATATGGAATCGACATTTATTTATAATTTTGGTTATTGAAATGTCAATATAAAGAAGGCCAGCGATTATATTTTTTAATCATTTTTTTTTATTCCTTATTTAATTATGTATTTATAATTCACTATTTAATAAATTATATTAATCACAGCCATCATAAACATGATATTTTTGACAGTATGGTAGGTTTCCCGATTTTTTGAAGACTTAGAATAATTTCCGCTCTTTCTACATATATGTATATATATATTCAATACACTGTAAAGTTGGTGTAATGGAGTACACATATTTTAATTTATTTTTGACATACATGATAGAAGAAATAAAATATATATATATATACATAAATATGTTTGTCATTATAAATAAGATTCGCCAAAAGCTATTTGTTTTTCTTATAAGCCGACAGCACACTTAAATAAATCGAAAAATTTATCTGCGTACACCTTCAATTTTTTTCGTTACTTCAAATGAACTTATCGAATGCGCTTCGAGTCAAATAATGTCACTTACTAATAGGTTTTCATATGTAAGAAACTCTCACTTATTCTACAATATAAGATCAAATTTTAAATATCAAATTAATAAAAAAATAAACAATATGAAATATAATTATTATTGGGCCTTTTCATAACATTTATTTCAGATAACACGGTGAAAAAATTGCAATGTATTTTAGTTTTACAATTTTTTTATAAGATACAGTTTATAGCTATTTCGGCTCACGCCATCGTCAGAACTAGTTCTCTCATAAATACATTGCAAATTTTCCTCCGTGTTATAATGAAGTTCTACCAAGTAAATTCCAATTCAATAAATATATATTTATTTCAGATATTGTTTTAATAACATACACATACAATTGTTAGGTAAATATTTACAAAATCTTCTAATTAAAAATTCAATGATTATTTGTAAAAAGTATGCAGATAGATACGTACTTCTTTTGGATGAACATAACTCGAAATTCAAAAAAAAAACTTGTTTGATTAATGTGAGAGGCAACTTTCTTCCGAACATGTTTGTCGAAAATCGGACGTCATCGTAATATGGGCGTCGACAGGCGCTGAGCATTTATTTCGTTACTCGGAGATTTTTTTTTATCTTGTTCCAACAAAACCCTCAACTTCCACTACTGTTACCTTTGTACAAAATGTAACAGCGATACGCGATAAGGATTAGAAACGGACCGAGGCAATAGGAAGCCCATTATATTATCGTATAATCAATTCATTCATTCCTGATATATTAACAAATTATTCTAGGTGCGATTGTATTTTGAAGCTTTGCAAGGAATAAAAGTAATCGAATACGTACTTTATATAAATATTATCATATCACTGTTAACAATGCACATTAGAATATTTTAAGTTATAAAAACACAAATATTCCTATAATTTATGATATCGACTGAAGGTGCTTGATGGAATTTCAATATCAAATTTGAATTGTTACAATTTTGTACGATTCCAAATATTTTGTCACTAACGACCCGGGTTTCGCCTTTCGGCTAAACTAAGTTTCATTCATCATCAGATATTGAATTCTTAAACAAAAAAATATATTGTTTTGGTTAACTGTTTTACTGTAGGAAAATACATTGTTACGTAATAAATATTTTTTTTTTATAATTATTAAAGTTGTTTGTTATTTAAAATTAGGGTTTTTTTATAAAATATTTTCACTGTCTTAAGAGGTATGTTGTGTAAAAAGACATTATGATAATTTATTGTTTGAATTGGCATTTACTTGGTAGAACTCCATTATAACATGGTGAAAAAATAGTAATATATATTTTCGTTCTACAATTTTTTTTTATAAGATATAGTTGATAGCTATTTCGGCTCACGCCATCGTCAGAACCATCTATATATAACTACAGTATACTACAGTACAGTATACTATATTTTATAAGGAAAAGTTTGTAGAACTAAAATACATTGTGATTTTTTCACCGTGTTACATTGTGATAACATTGTTGTAAGCGACATCCAGCAAAATATTTCAGCTCCTAATCTACGAGCGAAGTTACTGATAATAATAATTATTCAAAACACAGAAACGAAATGCAAATAAACATTCCGGTACAAATACAAATCGTTTCGTGAAGTATGACGCTGCCGGGTTAAACTTTTCTGGGGTAGCGCGGCTGGGAGCGTTAATCATTTTCGGGTTCCGGATGCGGCTCTGACGAGTGCTACAGGGGTGGACGAAGGGGCCTAGGAGCGACGGGGCGCAGGGCACGAGGGGCCGGGGGCGGCGATCTGACATAGCGGTGATGCATTACCACCGGCACCGGCAACGCTCTCTAATGGATGCTCTACGGGTCTACTTCTTTGTAGAGACAACTCTACAATTTATCGCCGTCTCTCTTTTAGGCCCGAATTCCGGCGGCGGCTGCTCTCTTGTTTTAATTGTGACCTAATTTATTGGACTTTTTTAATTTGGCATTTTTTTCAAGTTTATATTTTGATAAAAGTCCGAGGCGTTTGAGCAAAGAAAAATCATTATGATTACTGCCTATAAACAATATCAGCGGACCAAAATTTCCAAATATTTTCATCAGATTAAATTTACTGAAATTTGTTTTTCGAAAGCATGTCCGCTTTCTACGTGGAGCATATCTCAACCAAAATTGCTCTGCGATAACTATGAAGTTCAATAGATTGACTTCCCTTTTTCCAAGAGTCATTTAATTTGCTGAATGGTCAAGTTCAATCCCATTTTTAAAAAATCGGTTTTTTGACAATACGCACAGCAAGTACAAATATAAAGTAAATTTATGAATAAGAATTTTCAAATTAACCAAAAATTCAATTCTTGAAAATGTTCGTCCCCGGAATCGAGCCGGTGAATAAACGTGTACAGATAAGTGTCGATATAACCTAATCAATAGTTAAAATTATTACCGAAGTAGATACCAAAAATTACGATTTTATTTTATACATATTTTTCTACATTTGCATACATTAAAAACTATCAGTAAAACGTATTTCTTAAAATATTCAACAGAGATAACTTAATTCTTTCAACGACAGTTTTTAGTTTTAAAATTTTCCTTATCTACAAGATTTACATATTCAAGTATGATACATTTTAATAATCAGATAATAAATTTTATTTTAGGCAAATAAATGGCTTTAATTTATTTTTAAATCTTTAAATTGCCGTACGTGAAATAAGCTAGATACTTTTCATCTAGATCTCACAATATTTTTTCTATTAACAGGTATATCCAAAATTACGAATTATTTTGATAATTATTTTAAATTAATGATTTTAAATGTACAAATTGAAAACATCATACAATAGGAAATGGTTGCTAACAACTAACTCCGTAAAAATTCAATATTTGTAATAGGTATATTGTAAGTTAAAGACAGTTCAAGAGTTGTGTTTTATTGTAAAATGTAAAGTAGATGGAGTGTTTGTGCGGCTGTTATTTTTAATTGTCAATTCGCCTTGTTTGATTTTTTGATAGAAAAAATCGTTTGAAAGAAAACCGAACATAATATACCTCAAAAGCTATAATGTTTTATGCATATTTTACAAAAAGTAATAATTATATTTTTATTACTTCTACTATGGCTAAACAAAAACAAAATTCGCACCATAAATAATTAACACATTGTACTGAGCGAGACAGCGATAACTCACACCTCCCCTCAAACTGTGCGATGCGTGTCGGCGCTGGACGTGCGCCAGAGCGAGATAGCAATACGGAAACCGTTGCATGCAAGAGGGACAAATTCACGGCCGTACCCATTGGCATTGATGATGTGAAGAGAAAAAAATGGTCGGTTTGAAAAAAATCTAACACAGCAACACTGAGGACGCGTTCATGATTAATTCGTTCTGTGGCGGACATAAATTTTAATTTATCTGAAAATTTTAAATTAAGACGTTAAAAAAAGATATCGGGCTTGTGTCGAGGCAAGGGAAAAAAGTTGCCGGCCAAACTGTGCCGCCGAGCTCGCAATGCGAAATTTTAAATTAAAAATTATCTAGGTCGCTAATGTGATTTTGTTGATGAATTTTTCTTTGCTTTATAAATTAAATAAAAAAAAGATTCAGCTCTTGCTGTAGTAATCTTTTACTTAACCATTTCTAATCCTATTTACTCCGGAAGATTTCAAAAATTGTCAATTGATTAGATTTTGTTTTAGAAATAATTATTAATCAACTTAAGACAATTATATATAACAGATGATAACCATGAAAATGTTGTATTGCCATAATAACGTCTTTTTTTATATACATAGATTCATCAAATATACCAATCCTTTAGATGTTTTATATTGTTAAATGTAATTGAATAACCTTCTATAGTAGCTTTTGCGTTAACTTCACTTAAAAATTCTTCTTCATTTTTGACTCATATCTCGATGCAGAAAAGGCGTAGCGGACTGAAAATAGTAGATTTATCAAGCATAATAAATATATTATGTACATTTCTCACCGCTTACTGTTTAAAAGATTTTGTGTGCGAAGAGTAATAAAAAGTAAATTGTTATTAATTATATCAATTATTAATAGCGGAGAAAAACATGCACGGCTGTAAGAAACACCAGAATATGTAATTAAACCAATTTTGTCTAAAAATTATTGTGGTAAGATCAACGCTTATTGCGTAAAAAATTATCTTAAAATATTTCATTTATTGTATAATTATTAGCGAATATATTTGTAGATAAAAAAAACTTACTTTTAAAATGTTGTCTTTACCTACCTGTATTTTTAGTTCTTTGAGGTTTTTCCGACTAAGCTTCTTTCTAATCAGCTTAATTAAAAAGCGGTCTGCCATGGGAACAAATATCTTGTATTACCCTTTCAACAAAATCAAAGTATGCTTACAATCACATGGCAGTGACAGTCTAAATATTTGCATTTCAAATCTTATCGTTTGTAATTGATTGAATAAAATTATGCCACCAACTTTGGCGTTATGTTGTTTGAATGCGTAATCTATTTCGCGATTTCGATCTTCATTTAGTGCGATCGTTGAACATAAGTTAATATTTCGAATACTATAATTAAATATGTAAAACAAAATTAATCCTCTTTTGGTAATATTTTAACATACAACTATTTTTTTATGTCATCTTACTTTAAAATATTTATAAATTTTAAATTCTGTATTATTTATCACCTTAAGATTATATCCAGAAAATTTTGCCTTTGCTAGCTTTATGACGGTTTTAACACATAAGAATTTTAAGAAATATACAAAAATATATTCCAGGTGCTTGTAATTAAAAAAATATATGCAACTGATTTTTTAAAAATCAAGTCCATTTATTATGGAGAGAATAATTGGTAGATGTACGGATAACAGACAATTTTTTTTAGATTTAAAATAATTGTTAAATTTTTCTAAAGGTAGCATTAAATGTTATTCGCCCATTTAACCTTGTATTTTCTGGTGTTATAATATAGAATATTTTCGTTTTTTGTTCCCATTCCACTAAATATTGTCAAACACAAATTGAAGTTGTATCAATCAACGCCTTACAGGCCTGAGTCTGTTGGAGTGTTAATTTTACTAAGAATTTAAATTTAAAAAATACGACAAAAATTATTTTAACAACGGACTGTGTAATATAATTATTACTTCAGGTTTTTTACGGTGTTTTAACGGCAAAATGATAATATGCATTGTTAAAGACTGAAGTAAATATTTTGCGGAAGTTTATATCAATCGTGAAAGTTAAATATATATGAATTGCATCTCGCTATCTATCTAACCATCAGGTTTTCGTGTTACCAATCTAGTTTTTTAAGTTGTTATTTTACGTGATAAAATTACAAGCCTAGCGCACATTGTCTAGAAATGAAGTCAAGTATATCTAAAACACGCCATAAATATTGGAGCAATTAATTTAAATTTTACAAAAAAAGCTAATGAGAGATCTTGTTATTCTTGTGTAATCAAATAATGATTCTGTGATTTAATTGGATACCACGTATTATCAAGTTTTCTTAACTACGCAACTTACTCAAACTTAGACAAATATACAGGTATCCCGGAATCAATGATAGAAATGTACATGGATGTAAAATAATTAATCCTTCAAAAAGCTTTTGTTGGCACTGTATTTATAAAAATGTAAAAAATGCGATCTAAATCACACGTAATCAATTATGTCATTTTTGATTAAATCGAAAAAAAACACACTTTTTTTAATGTCAACCTGGTAATACACAAATAGTATTTTATTGATCTGTATTTAATAAGTTTACATAATATTTGCTAAAATCATTACGATTATAAATATATAGTATAGTTTCAAGAACTAGGTAGTCTATTTCTTTTCCTCTTGGTATACAGTAACAAGATATCGTTTTCTTTTTTCTCGACACCCAGATCAACTCAAGTGACATGCTTTATTAAAAGTTTTAAAGCAATCCTTCAAACAGTTTACACATTTAAAATTCAATGGTTTAATGTCCAATATCCACAATCAACGAATGAACTTTGATTGCTGTTGTTTCCTTATGTGAGATTCAAATTATTAGGTTTTTTAAAAAAATAATACGTGCTGTATCTATTATCGAATACTTTTTGTGAAAGATCGAAAAATGTTATTGTTTTCAATGCGTGCATAACATTCATATTATTATAACGTGAACATAAAAATTACATGAGAAAAACTCAAGGAAGTTTTTTTATGATTCATTTCTTATGTAATCCGTGGTTTGAAATATACCTCTCCCATAACCGGATATTTAACGCGGAGTATTTTTTTGCTGAGAAAATAAAAAAATGTTTTATATTGCTCCTGTAAATTGTTAACATGGCACTAATAATGTTCCAAGATTATAAAACCAATTTGCTGTATGTTTTTAAATTTTAATCTGTGACAATTTTCATATTAGGAAACGAAAAATGTCAACAAAACGAATTTTGGAAGACTCCTTGCACTTTGTTTTACACAGTAATATAAAAAGAGTATCTTTAATTATTATGAAAATTAAGTGATTAAATATTTATTTAATTATATTAATAAATACCATGATAGTTTTTTGTTTTCGTTGACTTCATAGAATATCCGTAAATATGTAGAAAGCTGCGAGCTACAACTGTGCCAGTATTTTTATCTGATAAAATTATAATGGTATAGAAGGATAAAAAAACGTGTTTCATTTTTGGCTTCATTGGCAGTCTAAATAAAGGAGCCGAAGGTTATCTCAAAGCTGATAAATACTTTGTTTTAGCATACAAAATACACAAATTATTTCGATGCTATATTTTTGACACAGACAACAAAACAAGCTGTGTGTGTATTGATAGTTTATTATGCCCAAAATGGAATTGGCTTTTAATAAAAAAAATTAAAAAATAATATAAAAATAAAAACACAAAACTCGTATAAAATGCACTTAGAAATTTGATTGTTTAACACTGCCTCTGATATTCAATCTAGTAACTTATATTGCTTCGTTTTTTCTGTTTCTGATACGGGCAACTTATGAAAAGTCATATTCTGTTTGCTAAATTATATATAATCTTGAGTAGCTAAAATATAATATTATTTATTTTCTAGAACACGTTCGGGTTATGGATTAAAAAAATCTTACTGACCATGCAAATAAAAAAGACAGGAAGCTGAGAGCCTTAAAATTTTATAAAGTTTGTATTTTGTCCTGTACAGTAACCGAGTAACGTTCAATATAAAGATGAATATCGTTTCTTGCTGACTTTAATTATATACATTTTTCAGCATATGTGGCATTCTTATTTTTTTTTTGATCGGGCGTAATATTTAATATGGTGACAATTACACACAATTTTTAAAAATAATTAAAACAGATATTTTACTTTTAAGGTGTTAACTGTCACTTCTTGATGGAAAGGCATGATATTTTAAATAATAAAAACACATTTTTTAGTACTCATTACCACAATATATTTTTTGATCAGGACCGGTTTCGCTCATCACGAGCATTGATAAGTCTTTGATAATGCTCGTGATCATCAGTTGATAATGCTCGTGATGAGCGAAACCGGTCCTGATCAAAAAATATACTGTGGAAATAAGTACTAAAAAATACGTTTTTATTATTTAAAATAAAAAACAGATATTTTAGTTTTATTTTCAAAATATGTTTAAATATAATGCCTTTCCGCCAAGAAATGGCAATCAACACATTAAAAGTTAAATACGCACAGTAATATTTTTTATTCGGCTTATGAAGTAGTCTTGCTGTAACACTTTACTATGGGTTATTAAATCATTTTATAGGAAATAAATGTCTGTAAGAGGAGAGAATGTAATTTCGTATGGACCTTTAAGGTATTATTGCACACAGATTGAAGAATAACTAATTCTTGTCATTTTTTAAGTAAAAGAGATTTCGCGGAATCCATATATTTTTTTTGTGTGAACATTGTATTCCTTATAAAATTCAAATTGAGAATAAATAGCGTTATATTTTACACCTTTGCCGCGTCAGTCACTCTTTTTTTGCATTCTTCGCACGTAGCTGCAATTTGTTTGCGTCAGCACTTTGTCACCACTCACCACACAAACCGGCGCATTAATGAACAGGGCCGCAGAAGATAATTTATCATCGCCTCGTCATTATCAATTATTATCAATTTTAATATGTCCTTGCAATCGAATAATTCCAGTTTTAGTTTCCATTTACATTAAATGCCCACTTTTACGCTGCGCTGTATTTAATGCAATACCAATAAAATCTTATATTTTACCTAATAAATGCAACTATATTTCTATCAATTCACATACTGATATTAAGTTATTATGTCAAAGAATCATTTTGCATAAATGCAAAACCAGTTTCAACCGTGAGCTAACCAACAATAAATTGTGTTGATTTTTTTAACAGATTTTAAGTATTCATGACTGAAAACATGTAGCGGGATAATATCGGAAAAAAGTTTTAGTATAGAAGAATAATTTATGTTTTGCCTTCCAAAGTGAAAAGTATTTCTTATTTACTTAATTCATATCGTTATTAAATATATTTATAAATTTATTTGAATTATTTAAAATTAATTCATTTCTACATGTATTCACTTACAATCTGGGTTTCGCATTTCAGATGTATGTTTGATACAGTTTGATTGTCGGTTTTACCGAAAGGCGAAACCCGGGTCTTGAGTGAAAAAACATGTGGAATTGTATAAAGTTTCAACTATTCAAATTTGATTTTAAAATTCCACTAAGTACCCTCAGTCATATAGTAATATATATTTTTTATTTGATAAAATAGATTTTAATTTTAGGAAGTGACACTATGAAAAAAATATTCATCAATGTTATTAAATTTTTTTAGGTAGAAAAGGTATAGATATGTACAAGCTCTTGATGGTAACGATTAAGGCCATATGTTTCCCTCTATTACTCACGGTTTTATTCCTACAACTAGTCTCCGTAAAATGTAGTAGTGTCTTAATATTTCTTACGCTAAATCTAGGAAGCGGATATGGGCAAAAAAAGCTGGAAAGAAAATTAATCGACCGTACCCTGTTAAAACTCGCCGTTGTATACGGTAGTTACTTACCTATCAATGTAATGTTGTGTGGGTAGGTACCCAGTAAATAGGTATATATGATATATATACATACCTTTCGTGGCGCCAGCAAGGACCTGTAATAAATTTATGATTCACGTATCATAAGAGAATTCCAATTGTAGCATTGACAACACTTGCATATAATAAAACTATTATTAAAATGCACGCCTGCTTCTATAGGACTCGTGTACCCGACCAGGCACACAATTAATTTGCTGCAAATTTAACTGAACGCATTGGGATAATACTTTAAGTTAAGTGTTTATCAATTGAAATGAAACGGAATGCGCCAGGCTCTGCAGCTTTGCAATAACGTTTCGATTGCTAATTGAAATACTTTGAATTCTTTTGATTTTTTTGTACAATGTATTATATGGAATAGGTGTTTATTTATTCATCATATTATGTTTATTATTATTTAATGATAAATATGAGATACATGTAACACAACTTGATGCTTTTTTCAATTAAAAAATACAATTATTTAACAAATGCAGTATAAATCATTCACTTGTTTTTAATAGACTTACAAAATGTCATGTAATTCACAATGACATCGCCAACAGAACCTTTTTTCAATGCACTGATGATTTTGTACAGTATCTAACTTAAGTAATAATGTTCTGAATTCGTAAATAAAGATGTCAAAAATATTTTTTATAACACAACCCCAAAATCAGTATCTTTTTAATTATCAATTATGTAGGTAAATATTGTTTCATTTGTCATTGAAAAGAAATAAAATAAATGAAAAATCTAATTTGATACTTACACAAATTTAGTTTATGCGTGTATTATTTATATGTATATAATTTATTTGTTTAAAGAGCATGGCCTCCATTTAAAATTTATTTCGCCTAGTCTTATTTGAAGCGATAAGTAGGTAGATACTAATTCACTCAAATTCTTTTTTAATTGCTTTATTTAATTGCTCTGTCGACTAATAATTTTATTCGTTTTTTTTTGTTTTTTGTATATGAACGGCTTAAAAATGTATAAAAAGAAAATGATGTAATGTCGGAGATGCAATAATTGCTTCTTAATGATCAAATTTGAATGAAATAATTTGAATTTATTAGTGAATAATTATTCAAAGTGTCTGAACAATTAAATTTTAATACAATACTGTTAGCATGTGAACAAAATAGTGATTTTCATTTCACACTTAATGATAATAAAAATATTTTATTTGTCCAGGTGAATTTCACTCAGTTATTATTTCTTAACTGCGAAGTAAATTGAAAAATTGCAGTTTATTTTGCAATTAAAATTTTAATATGAAGACACAATATTCTTTATCTCGTATTAACTAGCTGCTGTGTTCATTTGAAGAAAATCTTACTTATTACTTTAAAAGATTAGGAAAAACTATAATTTTACGATTACCGTTGTGATATCAAAAAATGTCATCTTAATTTGATACATGACATTTACAATAGTCAATAAGGTTTTTTGTAAAATATATCAAAAAAATATTATTTTGTAAAATGTATTATTATGTGAAAAGCGATTTTTACAAATTTTATAATAATAGATATTATATAAAAAAAACGCATATTTTTAATGCCGTAGTAGCAATTATTATCGATTGTTATACTAAAACTTTGGTAGTGAGTGAATAGCTAAAAAATCTTCACGGGCTATAATGGTATATATTATTTGTCAAATCTAATTAAAAAAAAGGTGTTTAATCGAAGATTCTTTTTTTTGTAATTAAAAGTGTAAAATTAAATTAGAAAAAATATTTCTTTACTTATAATCACGGCAATAAGCAATATTACGGATTTAATTAAAGGATTATGGGAAGATATAATTAGATATAAACTGTATAATTATGATGTTCTACTATATAGCATATACATATTTTTAAATATGAATTATTTTACGTATATTGAATTACACGCTGACCAATCTTCATGTCTCGGGCAGGTAAACGAGTCAATTAAGTAATTGCCCACGTAAGGCAAGTAATCATGTAAAAATGCCGAGATTTATTGAACGCGTTGCTATTAGTCTAACAATGCAGAGAGTTCCTTTCACCATTGGTAATTCGTAATTTCGGTGTTCGTTCTTCTGACCACAATTCGCTGGACAAGGCGTTGTGGATATATCCACCTACCTTCCTACCTATTTCATTTCTTGGGCCTGAGCGAACGACTACCTCCTGGCGTCCCAAAAAGTTTATTCCCGAATCGGCCTTATTAAAGGGTATCCAAATGTCATATTTACAATGGGACGGTCTTGTTCAGAATTTAAGTTTATGAATAGGGTATTTATGAGGTTCACTGAATTACAGAAAGCTGTTGTATGATAATTAAACTTTAAATAAATTTATAAATTCATTACAATATCTCAAGAAAACTCTCTTGGTACCAGACGCGTCAATGGGCATTTAAAAAAACATTGGTTTTAAGAGAAAAAGTATTTGATTTTCAATATTATGACTGTGAGCTTTAGCGGTTCTTAAACTTTGCTCACTTGCAAACTGAATTTTTTAGTTTATTGAACAGTAATTGACATTTTATCAAAAAAAGTCATTATGGTCAGTATATGGTGTTAATTTCTATAATCATATTCAGCGTCCCATTGTTAAGGAAAAAGTTGTGAAGAAAATTTAGGATTAGCAAACATTTAATTATATCTCATTAGAAGATTGATTTATTATGTTATATTAAATTTCAGAATACAAATTGAAAAAAAATCATAACGGGTAACTCATATTATGGACACCCCATCGGAGGGAAATATTTCAAAGCATTAATTATGGAGGATTTATAATTCTATAGTTTATTTTAGTCCTTACACAACGATGAATATAGGTTAGGTGGCAAAGCTTAAACTGGTTTTACTACGGTGGACTTAACTGCTAGTTGTATCTAATATTCGATACCAAACTTGCATTTCATGTTTATTTATCGATATAAATAATGCATTACTTACTATCTTCTTGTTTATAAAACAGTAAATATCAATATGATAACTGTTATATGGCAGTGCATGCGTCCGTGCAATTTTTATAAATACACTTTAATTTTTTTATCTTTTTTTATAGAAAAAATTTGCGAAACAAAAAAATATTCTGTCCGCTATAATAAAAGTCTCAAGCAATGAGCAATTGGATGACGAAATAAAAATCATATAGCTTAAGAAACATTGAATCAGAATACTATATAATAAATGTAGATAGTTACATTAATTACTAACCGATTACGATTGTGTAACTCATTTAATGTATATTTTTTTAGCAGAAACGCCCAAAAGATTGTCACGCAAAATGGTAAAAATTTATGACTGGCCCACCCACAAACGACTCAATTATGTCTTTTTTCCAATTTAAAAACAATAACTTTTTATCCTAATTAGTATGTTCTCTCGTGGGATTATATTAAACACTGTGTACGACAACTGAGTGTAAGCCAAACCAGCCGATTTTTCATATTACAAAAAACACACATGTTCTGTTGACACAACTTTCATGGAATGGACCGTATTGATAAAGGTCTGAATCATGTGTGTAATATTTCAGTAAATTGTATTGTTTTTCGAACAATTATCCGTTCCGCCACCGTGGCATACTGGTGTGCCGTTAGATTACAATACGTGTGCCGCTGAACATTATTTCAACCAAAGTTCGAAAAGAAATCTTATTCAATTTTGGTCTGTAACCTTTGCATGTGTATTTTGTTTGTTACACTTTAGCCTCTGGGAATCTTTAGTGTGTCCCTTTGCGTATAATCAATGAAATAATTGGTTTCATTGTATCAATTTATATCAATAAATAATACTATATTTTCTTTACCCATAGCAACAGAAATGTCACTTCCATACAAGAACTTTGCAGATATCCAAAGTTGACCTACATCACCTCATATATTTCCAAGTTGAATATTATATGTAGGTAGCTATACATCGTTGGAAACATTCTTCTAACAGTAACCATACCTGAAGTATAGCGGATAATTTCCAATTCTTGGCGAAAGAGTTATGAACTGCTAAGTTGGTAATTGTTTAGCCGTATAGAGTCCATCTGTTGAAAGAGGAGAGTAATATTATTTTCAATACATTCTTGCGGCGACTGCCTGCTGGGTTGCATGAAAATAAAATTTAAAAGATAACAAACGTGTAACAAATGTTAGTATATGGGAGGTCCGGTACTTTGGTTTCGTATGAGAGGGCATCGGAGTGTAGAATTGTTTATTGAATCAACAATTTTATTATTTATAGTGTTTCTATTCCATATGAGTAAGTAAATATTTGCCAAATTGCAAAGGCACTCATTCACCAACGCTTAAAAACTGTCACTTTGTAAATAGTAAATTAAAATAATATTTTATAATTTATATTGAAAATTAATCATCGCAAAGTAACATTTTTTTTGTCAATATCTATCTAAACACACACATACACGTATATATTTAGAATATGGAAAAAGTAACAAGCCATTACTTATTATTGTGAGGGCTGCTCGAACATTAACCTTTATTTCTACTATAAAAATTCTGATAATGAAAAAAAATATAATAATAATTAACAAATAAATGGTGTTTTCCATGGAATGGAATGGGTAGCTGGGTAGCTAGTTTTAGCTTATAAAATACGTTTACGTGCATATAACTGGAATCAATAATAACAAGGCATTGATTACAATCAATAATATATTACATATTATATATATGAAATTATGCACATTGCATTTAACGTCGGGTATTACGTTTACCCTGATTCTGCAATATTTTCTACCTATAATCTTAAAGCAATTTGCATCCCATCATATGATTAAAGTGTTCGTATATTTCTTAGGATCGTTCTCATTGAGTGAAAACCGAAACATTTTGTACAATAATCACTCAGGGTATGAGAATTCGATATTATTATCGATTAGTGATAGTTCGCGCGATTAAGTTTATTGATTCAGTTAGCAAAACGCCCGTTCAGTAGAATCCAAAACTTATCTCCCGGTAATTAATTAAACTTTCCCAAATGATATAATTGCATTCATAACGTTTTGCCGCGCATTTACGCACGTGGGTATTCCGTTCGTTATCTTTTTCTGAACAAAGCATAATGTAAAAAAAAATATGCTGCGTAAATATCTGCTTTTATTTTTTTTGTAGAATGACAACCGTTGTCTTCACAGCTGATGTCATATGTTGGACAGTTACAAAATACATAAACCATTACCTACTACATATTTCATGGAATTATAAAAATAACACAAACATTTTTTTACTTTACACATTTCATTAAAAATCACTAAGTCAATTTATCAGACGAGTAGCCCTGAATATTAAATAAGGCAAGTACAAGTCTTTTGTTTC
The DNA here is from genome assembly GCA_028555115.1 of Himalopsyche japonica. Lineage (NCBI taxonomy): Eukaryota > Metazoa > Arthropoda > Insecta > Trichoptera > Rhyacophilidae > Himalopsyche > Himalopsyche japonica. Next base: position 2,110,504 of record JAHFWJ010000461.1, read on the forward strand.
TTTGGTTTCATTTTGCTTAAACCACTTCAAGATAATAATTGATAACGAGAAACATATTTTTCTTCCGGTATAATGCCAACAGTGTTCAATGTTAAGTATTTTTAACTACTCCTCGACACTGGTGATATAATATGATCCATGTAAACCAGGAAAAAATGTAGAAATGTGTGGACAGATAAATGAAAGATTAAATACATTGGACTATATAAATTCTAAGGCAAGTAAAAAAAAATAGTTCATGCGTATTTATGTAGCCATATTAAGGCAGAGTTTGAGTAAACAATCTTTTTCACTTTGAAGTTATAAAAAAATATTTCGAGGTCAAAACTATAATTTTATACAATCTTCCGACGATTTAGCAGAGCTTGGCAAGTGTACATTAATGTAGCTTTTTCCTCTATATATTTTTCATAAATTATACAGAACAGTTTTTTATGCAGTTTTTTTTATGAAATTCTGTTATTTTGAAAGATGTTATTTTAAAATAAAATATTCCTTGGCTTTTCTACAAATTGTAAATATAGATTTATTTATTTATATGGTTGTAAAAAAGTCTTCACGTACAAGTTGTAATTGCTATCAGATGAATAGTTGCCAACAAATAATTGAGATGGTGTAATATTGAGTAAGGTTAGGTCGGGTTAAGTATCAAAATTATTAAGAATTTATATTTAGAAATTTTGTTCATGCGATGTTACGTTTGCATGCCGACCTTTCATAAAGCTCATTACTCAGCCTTTCTAAGCAAAGTATTTCATTAAAGTTTGGATATGTGTATATAAAACAGATTTTTAGTTGCAGATATACGATGTTGGTAGATATATAGAAAAGTCAATAATATCTTCCAACGTCTACGCAAAACATGCACACCTATACGCTCGCGATTACAACGCACACCAATCTACTGTCGGTGTTTGCTAGACCTCCTCCGTTCGCGGGTTCACGAGATCCAAAAGACCAACAACAACGCGACCGTGTGTTAATATATATATATGTACGTACCTACACACATATAGCATAACATATTTTTTTGTGCAATATTTCAAACATTACATGAGCCTGCGTGATTTACGGTCTCAACAGCGCAATTTCCTGCAATGTTACGACTAAAGGTAAATGCGTGTTGTTTCTATCGAAATCCTACATTTATTATTATCCGTTCATGTATAGACAGCTCCCTGATAAATGATCGGTTCGAACATAATACCCAAATAAATGACACAGCCCAACTTCATAAAAATTATCAATAAAATGCCGTATTACTTATGTCATCCACTAATTATTCTGTTTTTGGAAAACTTCTATATTTCTTATTTTGTGAACTAATTTTGTCTCAGAAACCTTGTGAGCTAAACAATAGCAGAAATAGGCGTCTCTTATAAATATATACAGATTTTATGTCTTATGTTTTTTTTTAAATAATATTTATGCTTTACATGCGAGCTATATCTATATTTATATCGAATGCGTTAATGAGTGGATTATAATATATAAACTGTTTATTTTCGGCTTGCAGATACTTGTGTACACTTTTAAAATTATAAGTTCAAGATGAGCTTAGTACAGCCATACTCAGCATTTTTTTTTCACTGGGCCAGATACATGTGTTTTGCTACGAATAGTGATTTATACTACAATCAATACAATAATATAAAAAAATAAAGATAAAAACATAAAAATTAACACGAGTTTATGGATAAATTATTTTTTCTATTTCGAGATAAAATATCAAACAATATAAATTTTGAATTGTTACAACTTTGTACGATTCTACATGTTTTGTCACCAGCGATCCGGGTTTCGCCGTTCGACATCTTCAGGCATTCAATCACACAGATACGATAGAGCTGAAAACAGAACTGTGGAATCGTACAACATTGTAAAAAATCAAATTTTATATTAAAATTCAATCAAGCACGTTCAATCGATATCATAAATTATTCAAACAATATGGTTTATACGAAGAAAAACTTGATGGGCCCTATGTGTCTCGCGGGCGCTCTTTGATAATGGCTAGTCTAGTGGGTATATACTTAAAAGAACATGTGTAACAAAGGACATGCAATAATTTTTCATTGTATTTTTTTGATTAAGTTTTCGTAGTAGAAATAAAAACTATTTAATTAAAAAAAAAATCTCAAATAAATAAATAAATAAAATATTTTTCAAATCCTTAATGTTTAGATCTTTTTTTTTTAAGTTCAGCAGTTACTAAAACTGATTATTGTTATCCAACCGGTGTATTTATAAAAAAACCTATTACGTATTCTGTTGCGAGTAAAAAATGCATGGAAAATATTTTATTTTTCAGTAGGTAATTTATACAAAATATTTCCATTTTACGGTTTTATCACCAAATTCCAAACATTATCTTCACCTTGTGAATATTTTCAATCGTTGAGTGCAGCATATTTTCGATTCGATAATATTTTTGTCAAATCATTTTTGTGATTTGATTAGTGCGTTTAGACACTGGATTACCAACAATCATTCCTTTGAAAAATTGTATTGGAAAGAAACAATCTTTTTGATTAGTAGTCTTGTATAAAATGTTTTTATAGCAATTTGAATACAATCATCACTCACCCTCCGTGCGTCACTTAATCAAAGGTGTATTTTTATATCAAGCTATTGAAGGTTTCGGTATATTGGTGAAGCCACAGATTTTGTGTCAAGGGTAATTTTGACGTATTTTTTGACTCGGCAAAATAAATAAATATGAGAATGTTATCCATTTTTTGTTCGATATGTCAATCGACTTCCTGCGGGCGAAATTTATTATAACGTAAATTTTGATAAATAATTTTATATAAATTTATAATATAGACTATTTTGTAATCAAATGCTCTTAAATTTTATCTCTGTTTTATGTAAATATTTACGCATTTTAGCTGTAACCGTCCCATATAAATCACTCGACATGCTCTTTTAAAATAGCAAGAGCTTAAATTAAACACAGGCCAAATTTCAATTCTGAGTCTTCACTGACATGAAAACGTTATGTTTAATTAAGATTTTTGTAGAGATTTTAAAAAGATTATCCGACAACTATTTACCTATATATATGTTTTTTTTTAATTTCGCATTTAATCAGTTGACATTGCTTAGTCAATTTAATGATATAAATTTTTTGCGATGTATGCATATTTGTTTTTTTTTAATCTAATATAAATATTACATTTAAAACTGTGAAATAAATGTGAAAAAAGGCGAAAACAAATTTGTTGAATTAAATGGTTTTATAGCACGCGACCACTAAATTCTAGCACACAATTAAAACTGTAATTTTAAACTTATACCGTGAACAGGGATTTATTATGTTTTCTGTATCTTTATACCTATTTTATATAGGTAAGTAGACTTTAAATTTGTTAAAGTTTTATTGCATATATTCTTTTACAGAGAAAACACATGTTTCAAAAACAAATTTTTCACGGAATTTAAAAGGAAGGTTAAATATCGCCAAGTATTTCAGTTATTACGAATAAACGTTTAGTGATTGGATTATTTTTTAAAATGTTTTCATAGATAAAATTGAAAATCTATTATAACATTTTGTTCTATCATTTTCACATAATTTATTTTATGATATCTAAACGATTCCGTTGGATGTTTAGAAATGATGAGAAAAAAAACAATTTTGGTAGTGACGAAATATTATAAATAAATGTAAATGTACAAAATGTTTACTGATTTTTATTACATGGTTAGATAATCGTAACATTTATATAATATAATAGCATTTCATGTTATAAAAAGTAATTTCACGAATAAAAGCTGAATATGTAGTAAAATATCGGTAGATCTCAAAAAAATATTTTCGATTTTATGTATTAGAAAAAAATAGCCCTTACTGGTAAAGTTTCATTTTCGATAACCGCAAAAAAAGCATAATCTGAAAAGCTCCACATTCGCAACGTTCTATCGACGGGAGTTTTTCTCCGCGCTCGCCGCTCCAGCTGTTTTGGCCTTACATTCACAACGGTCTAAGTACTGAAATAGTACAAACGCTGCTCGGCGCATAAATCAAACGAGGATATCTATTAAAGGCCGTGGTCACTTGGAAATCACGGTCGGCCGTGCTGGGTAGCTCTGCCGGGATTTGGAATATACATATCTGGACAATTGGTGCTTAAATTAAATCAAAATAATTAATGACTCCACGATGAATAGCTGCAGAAACTATTGATAATATAAAGATTTTTAACCCAAAACTACAAAATCGGATAAGAAAAATGATTTTATTTTTAAAGTTACAAAACGAATAGAATTATCAACATATTTATCCAACCGGTACACTACAATTATGTACACATTTAATTTAAAAAATACCCATACAGGTTTATAAACCAAATTTTCTTGATGAAAGAAATTTGATACTATATACATTGTTAATGTGTAAAGAAGATAAAATATCTAGCATATATTGTTTTCTATATATCTAAAATTAGCAAGTACACATTATTTTTATCGTTTTAAATAAAAAAAGAAAAAGCATATAAACTATTAAGTGCTACTAAAACCAGAACTGTCGATTACATAAAGCTCATTCTTGATAGACATTCAAAGCCATTATAACTATAAAGAAAATCCAATCAATTATTTATTTCAAGACAGATACAGGTACATATTAAACAAAAATGCATATTCGTTATAAATATGGCAATGCACCATCAGTACAGCATTATAATATGGTTCTTAGGAAAGTGTTAATATGAACAATATTGAATTTAAATATGAAATGTCGGAACTTTATTTAGTCACTGTTTTCGTCGTTAGATTGTTTAAATTATTGAGCTGATTTATAATCGAATGCAATGTTGTAGTTGCAATTTTTGTTCCTTATTTTTTATCTAGCGGTCGTAAATTAAATGCAAAATCTACGCAAAAGATCATAATCTTGCTCTTCTTCTTGACTGCCTAATTTGTGCTGGGCGACGAACATTTTGTGCACTGACTCCCCCGAAGTTCCCTCTCTGCAGTTCCTTCTCGCTGTATAGCAGAGGCAAGTAAGTGAGTAGGTATACACAGATGTACGCGTATAAGGTTGTGCGTACTGGCACCCACCACCTCGCGACCTCTACATTGTTCGAATTGTGCCATAGGGATTACCAGAAAATGCACCGCTAATGCTGTTAAACGACTGGCAATTAATTTATGACATTTAATAATTATTTCAACTTGTGTAATATTTCACATTATGAATAATTAATATAAAATCCTGTATTTAGTAAGCATAAAGTCGAAGATTTGGAACACATTTCATGCCTCTTAACACAGTCAAAAACAAAATATAATTTAATTTTTATATTATAAATAAATACTTTCTGGTTTTATTGAAATTTAAATTTTTCATAACATTTGAAAGTACAGAAAAGCAAAAAGTAAACTCAACTAAGCCAATGATAACTCTACTGATTTTTGGGTTTTCGTCCTTCAAATAAAAATTATACGGTCAATATATTTATGGATTGTATCTTAGAACATAATTGTATGCTGATTTCTTCTCACCTAGTAACATATTTTTAAATAGATATAGTTTTTTTGGCTAAGTAAACATTCTGAATATTAGGGAATTATCCTTTGACGATTCTTAAAAAAAAAATGGAGTTATTCACAACGAATTAATGTTCCTAAAAATAATATTCGAAAAGCTTTTGTGTATAGCGTATTAAACATGTTTAGATTGGGATTTATAGACAAAAGATTTATTTGAACTATCTATCAAATTCCTTTTGATATATTTTGATTAATTTGTTTAATTTACACAGGTGATATTAAGGTATTCAACATTTTATATCCATCAAAAAGGTTGAAAACTTTTTCGGCGAAACAGTTATTTATGACGACGATAAATTTTATCTTGATATTTTTTGCTACATATTTCATAATAACAAAGCTGTCGAATTTATTCTAAATAAACACCCAGTATTGAAATATGGTCTGGATATTTGTTTCCTGAATTTATTTTCTATTTTTATAAAAGCCATAAATAATAATGTCGCAGTTTCTTGCTAAACACCTTGTGCATATAACTCTTGGCTTTATTGATTACAGAGAGTCGTCCGTTAGCACCGACCGACTTTATACGAGGCCCAAACAAATGTTGCTCTACATTTTCCCAAATCATTTCACTTTCTGCAATGCCCTGTAAAATAATTTCTCTTTTTGTAGAAAACGTTAATATCTCATTTTAACAAGATAATCTTTTATGCCGCAAGAGATATATGTATTTATATTTTATAACCGAGTTCAATGAACTGTTGAAGGTAGTTTTTTATATTTAGATTCGAGCCAGTGTGAGCTTTTGTCAGGGAATTTTTGCGAACTGCTGAAAAAATATAACATATTAGTATGCTTAAAATAATTTGATGCAATATATTAGGTTTTTATCACCAATTGTTTTTCTTCTTGTCTTTTAATTATGAAAACAGTTGAATATAGATATTTTGTTAAAAAACAAAAAATAGGTAATTTTATATTGTATTTTCATAAATCAATTGTCAAAATGGAAATTTTAATCTTACGTCAAGCATGTATATTTTTAGAGCAGCAAGACGACTTTTAATACAAGACGTATTTAGAAAATCTTATCGTGAACTATATACTCAATAACTGTTCTGAAACACTGTAAGGATAATTTCACATAATTATATATATATTATAAGATAATGAGAATATTTATCATATTTACCCATTAATATTAATATTGAGACACACCTGCTTGATTATATATTTGAAATGAAACATAACCATTTATTATAACCGATAATTTATCTGCATGATAATTATCAAAATTACTTATGGCAACATCTTGAATGCATACAGTTAATTATTCAGCTAGTTAGAAGCTAATTTTATGGCGGATATAAACTTTGCAGATTTATTTTTTAATCTTTAAGTGAAGTAATTTACTATTACACCTAATTCATATTAAAATAAACATCTAAGAATTCAGTCATAGCAAATGTGGTGGTATAAATGCTAAGGTATTGTTAGGAATACAAAAAGTGTTAGTATCAGTTAAATTGCTTTGCTGCCGATAATAATCTTATCTGCACTTACATACTGCCTGATTGTAGGTAACTCGTGTATATATCTGTATATAATATGTAAGTTAATATAAATATAGTTATCAGGTAGAACATAGCTTTTGATACTGGCCGCGATTATTTCTTCCATTTTGATGGATTGTTGTTAACGTTTCTCAGCAAATTAGATGGAGTTGGTATTATAGTAGCGTGTAGAAATTATTGAATAACCTCAGAAAGCTGATGTTTGATCATTTTTTAAGAATTTTTATAATATACAGATATGAATTACGACAAAATTAAAGCCAGAGTAAACTTCTGGTACAATATTTTAAGATATAAATCACAGTAGATTGGAATTCTTTACGTGTATTGTTGACTTTCAATAGCGTAACAATCACAATTTTTATGCTATTGTTGAACACTTTTACGAAATAAAAATGAGTTAGTTCAATGTTTAATAAAAAAAATGCGTTCACAGTATTATATTTTTAGTATACATAGAGTTATACAGTGTGTAAATTTCTTATAAAATTAAATATTTATTATCTATTATTATATAAAAAATTTATACGTCATAATCATCATGAATGTTTAATTTCGTGCTATAATATTTGGTTCTTATACCAGCGTATGGTTTTACATTATATTAAAATATGTATCATTAAACAATCGAACAAAGCAATTTAAATAAAAATTCTTTTAATTTATTGAATGATAGTATTTAAGTGCTTATAATATTTTAAATATAACATATATTTCACTGCAGCTACATAATACAATGAAGAGTTGCTGCTTTTGTTCTTGTATTTAGTTTCCTTGTATTAATTTCTGCCGACAAAACTTAAATTATGATACAAAACACGTCATGTAAGTATGTATGTGTTCAACCCTTTCAACTTGGTCTTTAAATGTGTTCTAATGTTGTCGGTACCTGGGCCACTACGATTTTAGTCGTTGATTTCTTTGATCGATATCAGCTACAAAATGTAGGCGGCTCTACAGCGGCGTTACCCATTGCTGGCCAAGGGAACAATATAATAATATATTTACTAATTGTTCAACATCAATTTTATATAAATTTTAATTTCAATCATGCAACTCTATCAATTTTTATGTATAAGACAACATAAATGAAAACGTATTTTTTAAAAAAAGAGTTAAATAAGTATATATAAGTTAAGTTATATAAATTGATTGAACTCTTTGGAAAAGTTAGATGAATATCATTTTTATCAGCTTATTATCATTGCCATAGTTTTGACTTGGTAAAATAAAATGAAAATCCAAAATTTATCTTTCTACTTTGAACTTATTGTCATTTCAACGATAGAAGAAAAAAACATAAAAATCAAGTGCCTAGCTGCCGAGTCGCGCGTCACTGCCTAAATTATATTTTATGAAGGGATTTGATAAATTAACCTGCCTAGTTCTACATAATATTAATCATGGGACACGTCGTTCGAATACTTAATTTAAAAATATTTCACAAAGCAATTTCTTGTGTTTTTTAGAGTAGTATATTAGATTCCTTATCAAAGTGCCACTAATTTATAGTCAGCGGCAATTATTTACAGAAATCTAAATGCCTTTAGTCAATTTTTTACATTTAATAGTTACAATAACAAACATTCTTAGTGACCTTTTCCATACATTGTGCATGAGAGAATAATGCACACGAGAATTGTGTACACATTGGATATTTTGTTGAGAATCATTATACCTTTTTTCAGTGTTGAAGAGTCTCCACTGCTGTTGATAGTTGAGACAGTTGATAGCAGTATGTTGATAGTTGAAACTTATTTATAAAAGTGTTAAAACTTTAGTATAAGAGCTATTTCTTGTATTAAAATATACACTGATTGTTTCTATTCTGTGTTAAAGTATCCTTTCTGTGAATGAGTAGAAAACAAGTTAAACCTTCGTTTATTAATTTCGTGTTAATTGTTTGAAGCCTTACAAATATAACGGTGATCAAAGTCTTTCCAATAATTATTTTCATATATACATATTTACAAAATATACAGTTTATTGTATCTCAAACTAAATGAATTTTTTCAATCAACAGTATTTCAAAATTAATGTAATTTATTATTATCAAAACATGTACGTCAAGTAAATCGTACATTTTTACATAACTTATGTTACATTTTATTAATATCGAAAGGAATAAATACATATCTAAGCCGAGGTGTGAAATGTATGTGCATTTTCAATAGTATTTTTTGTACTGTGACTATGTTTTTGCATTGTAAACAAAACATGGAATATATGACCAATTTATTTATGTGCATATATCAAGGAACTCCTCCTGGTAGAAAACCAGCTGTTATCTCCGTGTAAAATCTATACATAATCGTATCATTCATATCATCTCAGAGTTTCTTCACAACAAGGTTTATATCGTATAATTTTGGAATACTTGTCAACTTCTCTTTGTGATAGCGAAAGCGTCTATTAGCATTATCGATTTTATTACGTGCTTATAGTTCAAATCAAGTCAAAGGAAATCTTCCGAATTGAGTGAAAATTGTTAAAATAGGGTACATCAAATTTACAAATACGTTTATTTAATCTCAAATTTTCAAATCTTTTTTTATGTAAGAGGAAAAAAGAGTCTATATTTATTGATTTGATCATATGATATGAAGAAATTAATACTTGGTTTGAATAGTAGAAATTTGTTCCAGGAGAATTATATAGATGTGGCGAGAATTCTAAATAACTATAAATTATATTTCACTATCACAACTAAATAAAATTTAACCAACAAAAAACATAATCGATTTTGTTAGGTTATATGAATTGTTTTACACAAGCATTAACGAATTCATACAACTTATGCTTGCACAAGAAAACTTTTGTTTGTTGTAAGCTTAATATAATAGAATTCTACCGAGATAATGCCATTTCAATGAAATTATATTTATAATAATAATTGATTAAATGTAAGTGCTAGCTAAATCCTATAAAAAACATTAAGAAATATATGTTATCTTAGACTTTATTGCAAAATCTCAGGATAATATGAAGTTATTATAGGTGTTTTGATGAATAGCTAAATCCAATAAAAACACAAGAGAACACTTTTTAAATAACACGATGCTTTTGCCTTCACGCGTTTTTAGTGTACCTATACAAAATTAATGGTTCAGAAAACACCCTTACGTTGCATAAATATTCGTAAACAAAGATATCTTGTAAGAAGTATCTATCTATGAGTTCATCGGTAAATTACAGTACGGTGTTGAAGTGTTCCCGCGCAGTAAATATTTCACGAAAAGATCTGTAAAACGCATCTTAATTCGATCCAATCCACCAATTAATTTAAATCCCGCAACGGGGGGGCATTTTAAATGTTCGCCACAAATTACGCAAACGCCTGCTACAGAAGTTACATTGTACCTATTTTTCCAGTGGCGCACTGAGGCTGGCGACTCAATTTCATGATCTAATTCCATAACAGCCCTTCTCACGATTTGAAATTATTTCTTTATTGAATAGATGATGTCTGGGAACAAATTGAGATTCTTGTAAATTTTGTAGTAACATTTTATTCGGCAAAAATAAACTCCGTGATTAGCAGATAACGCGGCTCATTCGACATTTATGTAAACATGTAGAGTTGTTTTTTTTTATTTGCGCGGACAATATTCCAGTAGATATTGTAAAAAATACCGTTAATACTTAATTGATTGATAGTTAATTAGAAAACGTTTTCAGTAACGTTTTTCTATAATAAAATAAAATACATGTAATAATAAATAGATTGGTTAAAAAAATATGTTAAAGAAAGCATCATATATCGCTAAAATTTGTATCCAACTAATTGCAATACTTATTGATATTTCATCTTTAATTTTTTCAAAAGTGTACGATGTGTAATTTTTAATTAGAATGTTTATAGAAGATTAATTAATTTGATTACTTTCTTTTGAAGTTTTAATACGCGACGTAGTTACGCACAATTGATTATGTCTAAAGATGTCTTTTCACGTACGGCACTGCCTTAAGAGATATCTACAGCCATCTAATCAACGTAGAGTCATTCAATTAAATTCAAATTCAACAAAACAAGACATTAATTGAATTGGATTGTTCCATCCTCGCGGGTACCTGAGCTGTACCTAAATTGTGTACCAAAGAATTCACGTAAGCGTGAAGACTGCTAAATTATTAGTTATTTTAATCCTCTCATTTGGCACGAATATATAAACTATATTTATAAATAAAATATATTTGTTTAAAATATAAAACTTTATTCCTGGCTTTGGAATTGGTCGACCATGTTAGATTCAAAGCTGTATGTGGGATGTAAAATTCTATATTACATATTTTTTGACTCTCCTGTAACATTTTATTTCTTTGTCATGTATGTATCATATGTGTCCACTCTAAACACACGTATTTCGCCAAATTCTTTCTTTCATCTCAAGCTATCTAGTGTCCCGAAAGAACGATTTCTTCTTATGAAATGTTTTAAATATGTATATATTTTCAATTTTTTTTTCCAAATTCCAAGAAATTGAATTTTGAATTGGAGGGATATAAATAATAACCTTTCAAGATTTAGAATATATAAGCCTTTATATATGATATTTTTTGTTTTGTTTTATGTTTTGCAAATATTTGACGTACACCTATAGTATAAATAGTAAAAATTAATTCACTTTCATGTAATAAATAAACTAAATATTTTCAATCGCCTTTCGAGGTGTTATTAAACATTACAGCAATTATCTACATATTCACCTATTAATGACTTTATTTAAGATACAAGCAAATCTACAAATGAAATCAATTTAATAGAGACAATAAATTTAAAATATCATAAGAATATAATGGCATACGCTTGTAATCTAGTTTTTTTATAATTTATAATATGTCTTGTTCGTTATTAATTCTTTTTTTATATATAAACTATTACTAAATCAAACATTGCACAAATGTAAAGTTTATAATGGGAAACATATTTTTAACGTTGACACATTTCTAGAATATTATTTATTGTGATATTAAAATACGACTTATAATAAATTTAAAAAAAAACACCACATTATTTTGTAAATGTTATAAAATATCGAACGCTGGTAATAAATATGTGCGGGCCAATAAGTCAATATCGCCGTAGGCTCTTTTAACCTGTAAAATTTGTCGACTCTGACTATAAAGTATAAGTTAGTATGTGAATTAGAAAATGAAATTACTATTTAATATGATAAACGACAAAGCTATCACATATGATCTCGATTTAATGTATTAAAGAACAGTTTTAGTTTGTTTTATTTTACATGCAAGTGGTCGAAAAGTTATGGGTTGTCGAATTGCATACTGTTGTGAAGTCATGTAGAGCATGAATAATTATTTATTATCTGAGAAACATTTCAATTGGCAGATCATTGTTTAAAGAATCGTCATATATTATATACATGTGATAATAATTATTCCGCATGTTTTTGTTACATTTTATATTGTATTTTTATTGTTTTTAAGAAATTTTGATATAGAACTGGACGTCTAGCTTATTATAAAATTTTGAAACAACGTAAACACAGGTTAATGTTCATTCTATTTCTGATGGAATCGATAAATTTCAGCATTCTTGCGAAATGTCATCGGATTTGAACCATGACATATCTCTCTAGGGGGGTGCCTAAGCGATGCTTATTACCACTGTGCCATTAACGGTGGCAGGTAGACATATTTATGGTACAGCAAAGAGTGGTAATGACCGTTAAAAAGTTCCGCTGAAAAAATTACCTTATTTATGTGTTTACATGAAATTATCTACTAATGTGTACATATTGTATATACTTTAGGCGGACCATCGTTTCTCTGTTTGCGAATACATACTTTATTCGCGAAGAGACACAAACGGAAGTTGAATCAAGTATACGTTTAGATTTATGAAGTCTGCCTTACTTGCCTTCATTATATTAGGCCAATGGTTCTCAATCGAAATAGTTTTGTTCTATCTTTTACCATTTTAATTTGCATATTTATTATTTTTTAATAATTAGAATCATATAAATTTTATAAAAAAATTCATAATGCCGATATCATTACAATAATTTTTATATCCACGTAGCGAGTAATATCGTGCATCCTTGAATGGATATTTGTAATCAAGGTTTTTTCCTTGATAGAAAGAAAATATATTTTTCGTAATTTCGCCCCATATTACCTTTTTCGATCATTATAAATTAGGGTTTAGGCATATACAGAAATAAATGACGCCTAGTCCATTTTAACTTCATTCTCCATGGAAACCAAATACCACACGCGAAAAGAATAGTAGTCGCGAAGAAAAACTCAAATATAAATCTAAGAAAAGATTGACAATCTTCATTAGTATTTACTATGAATGGTGAGAATTTCGTGTCTATGTAGACATTTGCTTTATAGTGTAGCTATTTAGAAGAAGTTTCTATATTTTGTGTATTTGAAAAATGTTATTGTAATAACAATTCTATGTGACAGCATATGAAACAGAAAAATCATTTCCTTAATAAAAATTCTTTATAAATACATTAAAATATGTCACTTAGTCATTTCGATTTTCGCGTAAAATGAAGGAATTTCATTGCATAACTTCTTTATTCTTTCAAATTCTTTTTTGTATGGTTGTCGACGTATTTTGATTTAATTACCCGATTCAAGAAATATTTAATTATGGACAAATAAATATGATATTCGACATATTCAACGGAATTTTTGTAAGATTTAATTTATAATTTGAAATATACTTTCAGAAGTTAGTCTAAAGACGTTTCTTGGAAACCTGTCACATTTGGTAACTTACAAATGGAATATTCAAGTTATTAATTAAAATTTTCATTTTAAAAGATTTTGTAATGGTTTACAGTACATTATTTTAATTTATAATTTTACAATTATTTTTAAACATGAAAATAGTTTTTGGTCATTCATATTTAATGTTGTACATATATATTAATTAAAAGGTACACTGATATTTAATTGTGTATTGCATATTGAATTTTATCAAAAAGAATAAAATGAGTGAGAAGTGTTCTAGGTATTAAAAACGTGTTTCATTCATAATAAAATAAAAAATTGTTATCAATTATAATTTTATCTACCGCTAAAACAAAACGTTTTTCTACTAGTCATCTAATCCAGTTCATTTTGTTTATACTACATACAGGCTTTACTAATAATTATTTTAATCACATACAAAATATCTAATCAAATATTTTGATAAATTGGTCAAGGTAAAATTTAATTTTTATTGATACATATCTAATACCTTAATTCTTTTTTTTTGTAATAAGATATTCATTGCTTAATTCTGTTGACAAAATTAATATGGGTGTGAGATAAAATAAAAGCTTTGAATATTTTTAATGTTTAATTTATTTTAATTATATCTATATAAATTCGTGTACTAATTATAATATTCGATATGAAAATTAATAATTCGACAAATATGGAGATAATTTCTGTGACGCGCCGAGCAAAAATTCTTCGCGTAACATTTTTTTCGTATGAATAAGTAACTTGGCGAAACCAGGTGTTGTCATAGGTAAGCTTAAAAAAACTGTTTTATTCAGCGGTCTCAGTGAGTTGCTAGTTGGCTAGATACATATTATACTTCCGTATATGGATTTTTACACAGCGTTACACATGTTGTGGAAAGTTGTGATACAGTATTACTCAAACTTTCATAAATTATTAGATTATATTTAAATATTCTTTCGTAAAGGATGATCAAAATACTTCAATCTTACCACCATTTTTTAGTTATTTAACGCTTCAGTTTATATGTATCGAAAGCTGCAGACATAATAATATATTAACTAGACTCATGTGGTATAATTTCACGTTATTGCAATAAATAAATAGTATATACATTATTTTTCTTGGATTATAAAATTACCATTCTGTTATTATATACTGCACAAGTCGACTTTATTGGTATTAGTTACGGAAATCATAGTAGCGAATCCCGTTGCGGACAGTTTTATATATAGATATCTATTTATTCCCTTCTATCTATGGGATTATTACCATCGAAGGCAGCGAGAATGGTTAGTTCATCGTTTATCCTTTCCTATCATTCTATTCATTAAAAAGCAACATTGTTAAGAACACCAAGTTATTATTTTAATATAAATATAGTATCAATTATCCGATAGAAAAACGGCACACATGATATTAAGAACATTTAAAACTCAATTGGAAAGAATTCGAAATGGACTATGAAAAGTATTTTTTATGTATATATATATTTTTTAAATAATTTGTCCTATATATAAATATATTTGAGATACATTGAATTAAAATCCACTTCACACGAAGAACCACTGCCATAGGGTAAAAAATAAAGGGCAGCTGAATTCGTTCCCACTATAAAACATTTAAGTTGAGATCTACATACACAGGTATTATCACCTCACTTGCCGCGTGTATCTATGTAATTTTTGCGACACGTAAATATATACTAAAGTACGGCTATTTACGTTCAAATCATAGCTGTTACAAGTAGATAACTCCTAGTTAGTTATTCGCTGACTGCGTATAAAAGAGTTTCTTTTCGTAAATAATTATTATGTATTATTAAATAAGTACACGTTAAACATTTTCAATTTCAGTATCATTTCAAAATAGCACAGTATAATTTCATTGCAGAATTGATATTTTCCAATGTCAGTTATTTATATTAATATATATTTTTGAATATTTTCATTTATCTAAAAATCAATGAAGACCTCCCCAAGATGTTAAATTTAATTATTTATAATGTTTGAATTTAAAGTCGCTGAGTCTGAGAAATAGAGGTGTCACTAGGAAACGCCAGCATTCATTTGGATGTGGGCATGTAGATGAAATTAATTTCAGACGAATAACATTTTTTAATGAAAGAGAGTCGATTTTTTCTGGGCTTATTCGATTGAATTCTTTATCAAATCAAAATTTATTTACTCCTGGTTTATGAAGAAAAACATCGTTCAGTATAAAAAAAAATCTGCCACTTATTGAACTAGAGAAAAATTTAAAAAAAAAATCGTTAAGTGTCAGTCGATCAACTATTCTTTTAATGAAGGTTATATGTATATAGAAAGTATAGGAATGGTCTCGTTATTAGTTAATCACCATCTCCTGTTTTTACGAGTGAATGTGGTAGACCGTGTAAAACAAAATATTATAAAAAAAATATGAATTTCAAAAAGTCTATGTAATATCAGCATTGCTACTCAGCCACGGTAAATAACATAGTAAATATGTGTAATAAAAATGTATTTATAAAATAATTTTAAGTCTCTGAATCAAATGAAAATATATATTTATTTGTCATATAAATGTAAGTCGTTAAATTCAAACAAGAAAAATCATCTTTTACTTCGAAAATTCATTTATTAAAACAAATTATTTTTATCCTTCAAATTTTCTCAAAATTACAAAAAGCATTTCTAAATGGTGTCGCAATATTCGGTCAAATTTGCTGGTGATTAAATAAAAATTCTTCGAAAAATATGTAACCTCGCCCTTCTTCAAATGAAACATATAAATTATTCATAGCTCACAAAATTATGCCACCTCTTAGCCTGCTATATTCCTGTAAACAGCACATGAAATAAAAGCACTTATTCACTATGGCAAAAAGATGACAACACAAGATTTGCATTTAATTTATGACTATATTAACGCCTTCGTGTACTTACTTCTTCCTTATTCATGCATATTTATATAAAGTATATAACATTGCACAAATTGAGATGAGTGTATGTGTCCGAATATAACAAGACATTTCTTAAATAAAACATCTTTTATTTTACTATATCGACTGAGGTTGCTTGATGTAACTTTAATGTCAAATTTAAATTGATGAAACTTCGTGAAAATGCATCCGTGGGATTCATGCGTTCTGAAAATGCCGATAAGCGAAACCCATTTCCACAAAAAGCTTAAAAATTCAAAAAATATCTTTTGTTTGTATAATATATACACGGAGTTAAGTAAGACATATATAATACATACATGCATGATTTCTCTGATTTTTTGTCGTCACCTGTCCTATCCAAATAAAAGCATTATCAGTGTGGCGAGTTTGGGTAAAATACCGTGCTACAATTAGTTTTTTGTTTATATTTTTCTTTTAATCGGTTTTTACCTCTCAAAAAAGTAATATCAATAAGAAACAAAATTAATATCACGTGATAAAGAACGAATCAAATAATCATCGCTTATAGAAATGAAACCGCAAATTGAATTGATTATTTGGTTTTTCTTCAAATACTTTACCAACTGAACCCCAATATTGCAGAATACAAAATGTGTAATGTTTGGACTTTAGACATAAAACGGTTTTTTGGGAGTATACTACGTATGTTATAAAAGCAAAATTAAGTTTAAAATATAATATAATATTTTTCATCTTTAATACATATAGTGTTATAATTAGATAATTATAAATTTGCCATGATGCATTACCTTTGTAGGGAAATAAAGCGAAGCCAACGTAAATTGAGAATCATTAGCATATACCTAATTATTTAGTTGCCCATATACATATAGGTAAATTACCATGAACATTTATCTGCGGTATTTATTATTAACTTTTACATTTTTTTATAAATAATATGAATTATTTTTAACATTTAAACACATCTGACCTTTGAAATTAACGTTGTTATTTGATATTAAAATGTGATAAAAATTAAAGCTAAAATTATTGTGACGCTGCGTTGTTGATTCAGTGTCGTGATGCATTTATTCGAAACCTTTATTTTAGAAAAATACGATAAATCGGTAAACATTTTAGTCTCACATGATACTTGCTTTCAGATTAGGATCAATTGTAACTAATGGTAAGCGGTCTAATCTGCGTTATATTTTTCTCATTTCGATCTATTGTATAATCGTATACATATTAGCCCATATTTTAATATTACCAAAAAAATATCTAAAAATATTTCATGCCTACTGAAATATAATTAGTTTAATATTGGTATGTTGAACACAATTACATTTTATTCTTCACAAAACCAATTTTCCCATGGTATTTTGTAAAATGGTTTCAAAGTAATATAAACAAATATTTGGTACAATAAAAATCGTAAAAAATCACGAACATTGCGAAGGAATTAACTGTTTTGAAATAGCTATTGGCAATAAATTTCCTAATACGTATCGTTATGACATTTCGTGAATTTGTTATCAGTAAATGAATATTCAATTGAAAGTTACATTTATAGCTTGGTAAACGCTTGCTTTTCTTTATGGCCACATTTACGTTACCGTGTTACTTTTATTTCAACGCAACTGTCAATAAATAGGAATTATTAAATAATCAATAAGTTTACGAGCTTCATATACAATTTAATTCAGCGTGCAGTCTCTGGCCGGTGCATGAAAACGAAATAACTGTCATTTAGCACAGGTCGACTGTGTTTTCCTCAGTTGTTATTTATCTTTGCTAAAACATACATCAGCAGATTTTCAATTAATTTATATTACATATGGAGGAATTTATTTTGAGTTATTTAACGAGCTAGTACATCTATTTACATATAACAATTCAAAAAATATATATTTTTATATATTGTAATGTACCTGTCTCGTATGGCCTTGATCTAGGTCTTTAACTTTTCTGGAGAAAATATGTTTTTGCCGACTATTGTAACATAATATATTATTTTATAATGTGATTTTTGACAACAAGTTTTGATAGTATTTTTCAAAAACTTTTGTCAGAAAAAAGAAGGTTTTTTCGCTTCGATAAAAACCCGCAAATGATTGTCGGGTACAGCGTAATCTAAATTTGATCAGCTGTAATTAGTCAGTGCCATTAAATGGTCGCCCAACTCTCTGAGGTGTATGCAGATTGGTGTCAATATATTACCTAATCATTTCTTATTTATTTATGTGTTTCCATAAAGCCTTTTTGATTTAAGCTAATTCAAGCCTGAATTCCGCCGCCCCGTCGTTTTCTTTAGATTCCCTAAAATTTGGTTTATTTCCCTTTGAATACATACAAAATAATTCTTTAAAAATACTTTTTAACGATGCTGTGAAATTAAACCACAACACTTTATCAAAGCCATTTATCCTTGTGCGTATGTGGTAGCTGCAATTTATCAATATCAGTCAAAGTACTTAGGACTCAAAACTAATATTATGATTTTCATAAATTAACTATATGTATACCCAAGGGCCAAACCACCTGCATTGATGTGCCCTTGTATACGCTCAGCGTCAACGATGTTTGACGCTGTGGCTTAGGGGAAGGGATTGTGCGTGACATTGCTCTATGAACGTTTGGTAGCGAAATGAGGTAATCTTCTTTATGACGGGTATACCTACTGTTATGGTTGCACTGTATCATTTTTTAATGCTATTTTTCGTGTCTGTTTTTAGTCGAGTCTGTGTTACTGGGTCATTTTCGGAAGTATTAGGCCCTTTCATATCAAATTACTTGACCATTTACATTGCAGATTAATAGTTTTACTACAAGGTAAAGATAGCGAACGATACATTTAAGAACAGTTTTAATACCCATTGCATCATCACGCTGTCGGCAGAAATATGTTAAGCAGAATTTGCAATTTATCTATGAAAATACACTTCAATTTAAATGAAAAAAAATGGCAAAATTTTTGAAATTATTTCATCTGAACGGGAGAAGAGACTGTTGATTCTTAGTAGTAAAGCATTATATGTAAAAAAAAAAAATGAGGATTTTTTACAATGATCAGGACCTGTTTTGTGTATGTATTTATTTCAGTACGATTTAAAGTATTTCATGCCATTAGTCAAATATTTTTATATATGGCGAAAAGAAAAAAATAATAGTGCAAATTATACATGCGATGGAAACATATCAGTTTTTTTTGATCGGGAATCTGAAATTTAATTATGTAGGAAATTGTACATTGATTTATTCAAACACTAATCATATTCACAAATTGTGAACTTTTTCCATTTTGTTTACATGCAATGTGTAATGAATAAATCGACCATTGTTGTTGAGATGCCAGACACGTCATTAAAATTACCTGCATGGCAAAAAATAGCACGTACGACCAATGAAAGTTATCTGTATTGAAAGCGAAATAAATGCATGTAGTTGACAGTAGTAAAAATAGCTTCGCTAATTTATGACACATAATATAAATAGGTTTTTTTTATAAAGTTATTTAAAACGGTTCTTGTAAACTTAATAATTTATCACAGAAATCTCTAAATAGTCATTTTTATAAACCATTCAACTCTTTTTGTTCAAAATTATAGTTTTACATTAGGTATAAACTGTTGCAACCAATCCGGTCGATCAACTCTGCAATACACCTATTATTATATTAACTTCGAATGCAGTGTATCTTTCGTGTATTCGTTGTTACATGGTTACCTACCCATTACACTCGATGTGGTTTTTTACTTCGGTATGGCATGTTTTTTATAAGTAATACCTAATAATTATTTTTTGTGCATACACTTACTGCCTATTGCCATCTCGTTTATTCCGAGCATAAATCAACCTAAATATAACTCTGCCTGAAACGGTATAATTCACCCCTAATTGTAAGCATGGACATATCACATTTTTGAATTGAGTGTCAGAAAATGTTAATCTTGTAGGCAAGCGAATTTTTTGATTTCAAAGAAGTTTAGCAAAGCTTATACGAAATTTATTCTACTTTTCAGTACATTTAAGCGATAAATAAATCGTTTACGTTTGAAGAACCAGAAATGTAGCTCAAGTGAACTATTAAAATAAAATTTATGACATTAATTTATTATTCATTTATGATATCGACTGAAGGTTTTTTTTTGATGATTTTTTGAAGATTTGAATTATTAAAACTTTGTACAATTCCATATTTTTTGTCATTAACGATTCGAGTTTCGTCTTTTGGCATCTTCAGACATTCTGTCATATGGATGCCACAGAGTTTTCAGTTATTTTTTTTATTATTCATTGTTCACTTTTTATGTGTTGACTGTCACATCATATTAATGAAAAGAATTCCAATTGAATAATAAAAATACAATATTAAGTACAAGTTCAAGGAAGTTATATTTTTAACATCAGGACCGGGTAAGCTCATCAACATCTAATTGATAACTCTCGCGATGAGCGAAACTTGTCCTGATCTTAAAATTATAATTTTCTTGAACACGTACTAAGTAGCATTGTGTTTTTGTTATTTGAATTACTCGTTGTTAACAGAAGCATTTTTTTTACTCTTTTGAGAAGTATATTTAACCCTATAAATTCATTGTGATTTTCACTTATAATAGGTTAACTGTCACTTCTAGATGGAAAGGCATGATATTTTAAATAATAAAAACACATTTTTGGTACTTACTGAATCAGTTGATATTGCTGGCGATGAGCGAAACTGATCAAGGCCATAAACTATATTGTGGAAATAGGTACAAAAAATGTGTTCTTATTATTAAAAACATTTTAGTTTTAGCCACATTGCCACTATTAATGAAAGGCTGTTTTATTATATAATGGATAAATAAACGCAAATTAGTAATGGTATCGCATATTGTTTTTTTGGATATTATTACTTTTTTTGATGAATAGTATTTTCTTCACTAATTCAACCGTACTCGGCGTTTTCGTAATTTTATTTTGGTTAAATTCTCATAATTGAGTTTGAAGGTTTATTCTTTTAAATAATGTTCAATAGCTATAAAATATTATATTTACAAATATTTATAAATATTATTTTTGGAAGCCATGGTGAAGCTACGTTTGTTTACAATCACTATATTCTATTCTCTAAATAATACAAAGTACTCTACATAATGTAGATGTTGATACAATATTTTTTTCTGTCAATCATGTTAGAACTTTTTTTCTGTTTATCGATTGTTTTACTTTCAACACTTTGAGAAGCCACTCTGGCTACAGTAATGGTCGAGGCGTGCGGTGGTGGATATAAACATCGCCGAGTTGCCGGTTCCCGCTGTAGGTCGCTCGAAGGCGAAACTTTTTCATTTTAATTTATCGCTAGGAACGTTTATCATAATCACAACACTGGCTTGACAGCTGGCTCACTGCCGTCGCCATTGTGAATGTTGCTTTACGATCGTTATTCAGAACGATTTTTTCACTTCAATCCGCGAGGCAGATATTTATGCACACTTTCAGATATTGAGACCTAGCTTCCAACAATTCGGGATTCCGATTGTAGAAAAAATATATTCGAAATCGTAATAATTCTTTTACAAAATATCATCAATATTAAATTAAATAGAGAAAAATATCCATAAAAATACTATACATATGTTAAACAAGGCTAACTTATATCTCATCATTGTCTAAAAAAAAATCTGTAGATTAAAACATTTAAGTTCTGTGATATATTTTATTTCTGCCAGTCGTTAAAAAGTTAAAAATGTGTCAATTTCAGTTTGTTATGATTGAATCCCTCTAAACTTCGATTTTGTTCATGCTTATTATGTTTTCAACATTTGTTAATTATAAAAATACTTGATAAGTAGTACATTTTTTGAAAAGGAAATCAATGAATGTTCAATGCTAATTTCAATTTTTAAATACTCCTTGTCGATACATTGTATTACAGTTAATAAAAGAATGAAGGATAAGTTATCCGTAAAGAGAAAGAATGTAATCATTCAAATAGTTTCCATACGTCATCTATGTAAAACCGATTTGGGACATAGGCCTGTTTAATTTACTCTTCTTAATCGAAATGGTTGAATTGTAAAAGCGCAGTTGATTAAGATGTCAAGAAGAATTTGCATTCACTTTCAATTCAAGATGGGGTCATAAATGAAATAATGTCATCATTGATTAAGTCCATTCTCATAATAACAATAATTGCAGCATACATATTAATACAAAAGCTCGACCAACGTTTTAATTATAATTTATTACACGACCAAATTGTTATACTCCTTCCCACATATAATACATAATTATATTAAATTGAATGCACCAAGGAAAAAAGATTTCAGAAATGGGAGTTGATAACATCTAAGGAAGAACACCACCGTAATTGTTATGTTTATTAATTTATTCATAAATGGTAACGAAATTTTCGCTAATTGCTCACCAATTTTTTCATATTTTGTAGTATATATTGATGTCGATTTTATATCGAATAATAGCTGTAGGGTTTCCATCAGTATGCGTATATGTTAGGATGTTTTTTGTTTTATTTTGTCTGAAAAGTGCATAAAGATTAATTTCAAATGGATTACACAATAAGATGAAATATATTATGTACATTATATACTAATTTAATAAAACTTTTTTATACTAAATGATGTTTCAATTATTTTGTATTCAAATATGTATTTATTTTTTGTTATTCATATCTACGCCATTCTCTTTAAAAATGCAGTCTCGTATTATAATACCAATAAGCAATTAAGTCATTATACAATTGAATTACATATGTTACAATTTTATATCAGGCAAATTCGATGGAAATAATACAGGACTGAAAATAAATAATTTTCATCCTGTGGTTTTTAATACATGCGTTCATTCCAAGTATTCAGAAAGATGTGTCTGCCTTGAAAC
Source organism: Himalopsyche japonica (assembly GCA_028555115.1). Lineage (NCBI taxonomy): Eukaryota > Metazoa > Arthropoda > Insecta > Trichoptera > Rhyacophilidae > Himalopsyche > Himalopsyche japonica. The sequence goes on from JAHFWJ010000461.1 coordinate 2,134,063, forward strand.
ACACATTATAATAACATGAATATAGTGCAAAAAGAAGTTGTGTAATGTAATATAGTAATAAATAAAGACAGTAATTCTGTCTTGCTCATTAAATTATATAGAAGTGGCTACATGACATGTACACATTGCAAATTTCATTTATGTAAAAACAACATAAATTGATCATTATAATTGCAATGAAATAATTATTTGAGCAGTTTTAATATTAATTAGTGCACTTGCGAGATCAACAGATTGACTGATAAATTATCACAAAGGCAACTTATCTTACCATCAAACAGCAATTAATGTTGTAAACGTCATTTTAATTTCGTGTGACCAATTATCTTATTTTATACATTATTCATAATAATGACTTTGCATACAATAAATGTTGTTATATTTAAACGAATGTAAAGCGTTTTATTTTTATACTCTGTATTACATCAGTATGCACGCATATATATGAATGGGAGGTTCAACAGATGCAATAAAGACTGGACACATAATACAACTTGTAATATTTTTTTAATATTGTGTGCTTTTAGTTCAATCGAAGAAAATAATATATATGGCATGAGTAGCATTTGATATAAATGATAAAATAATGCCGTCGTAAATTGCTTATCTTAAACTAGTGCTTTTGTTATTTAGGGAGTTATGTCCTCTTTCAACGTGGAGCATATGAAGTTCCGATAGCAAAACAACTTTATTTCTTAAATAATGATATTTAAGAAATAGAACTAGTCGCCTTTTTTTGTGTGCGATTGAAAAAAAATCATTCTTTGTATTATATTTCACCAAAAATTATACTCTAAAATGTCATTTTAATTATTATAAGAAAGAATATAAATTTTTTATAAACAATAAATACTTACAGTCAATATGAAAATTTGCTTTCACCTAAAGTTTGTTCGTGAGTCTAGTATGATGTACATTATGTAGTATGTAGTATGATGTAGTATGATGTAGTCTAGTGAGTCTAGTATGATGTACATTAATGTTCTAAGTAAATATAAGCATGTATTATAAATAACATAATAACAAGCTAAGTATATATTTCCACATCCTTGATTACCATATCACGTGATGGTTGAGAAATCGAACTTGAGATAAAGACTAATTGAAAATAATTTTTGTAACGATCACCTTGATGACTTCGTTCAAAGTTATAAAATTATTGAATCTACATACATATTTATCAAAGAAAATTGATTTGAATTAAGTATCACTTCATCAGGCAATTTGCAAAATATTGTTTATTATTTGAGGAAGGCAGTCACTTTTCTTGCGTCCTGTACAATTAACTGCGACCAACACAGGAAGCTGAAGTTTTCTGGTCAGATTGTGTTTTCAGCAGTGGTGTGCCTTATGACAATTAATTAAAGGGCATTTGGATGTTAAGATTATTCAATTTTGTTTACTGTTAATTAATTGTGATTAATATAATGAAAAACTGTGTAATTATAAAAAAGAAACTACCGATTTTGCTCTGAATGTAAAATTTTTCAACTACGTTAACTAGTATCAATAAAAAATACGGGGCATTTATATTAACTTAATACTTCGAATGAACAAAACTTTTGATTAAATTTTTCATTACGCCCGTTTGTTTTCCATATTTAATCAATATATCATATTATAAACATAAATTCAATTCAATTTTAAGATAAACATCAAAATTTAAAACAAAAAATCTTTTTTATGTAAAATTAAATTCTATTAAATTAAAGAAATGTATTATTTTTGATCTAAATCTTCAATTGTTAAAACTGGTACTATGGAATAGTAAGAATTTGATTTCATCACTGCTAAAAGTACTGGAGAATTTTGATAAGCAGTTTTAACGAAAAATCCTTACTCCGCCTCTGTGAAAAAGCTCTGCGTGATACAGGGCCGGCGTAATTATTGGGTGTTTGCGTCATTACGTTAACTTGTGTCTGATACGATTTTATAAACAATTCTACAAATTTATGTGTAGCATGCTTGGTCGGTCGACAGGTAACTGGAAGTGTCTACTGTTTTAGAATGATTTGTGGAAGGGGATTTGCTTAAGGAAATGTTACTAGGCTAACGATGTGCTTTTAATAATTAAAATTACTTCGCACTGCGGCTAGAATTGATTAATTAGTCTGTATGTAATACCAAAATAATTGGAATAATAAATCCCCAAAAGACCCAATAATTATTTAAAACTTACTCATAAAATATATTATATTTTTTAATGTTTTTTTTTCCATTTTATATCAACTAGGAAAATATTGGATATCCGTGAAAATCTTTTTCTTTATTTCGCTATTTTTAAATTTTATAAGTTAATTTTATAATATAATTAAATCTCCATAGCTTCATCGTTTTCTATAAATTAAGTTTTGTAATATTTAGTGTATCAAATATTTGTCAGCTTATCGTTACCATGTTATTTCAGATTAGTTTGTCGAAAAGACATTATTAGCAATAAACATATGTTTATATTTTTGTCATATTAAATATGAATATTGAAAAAAGAATAATGAGCAAGCCTGAATCATGATATAAACTTTGTCAAGCCAAATATTAACAGTAGCAACTCTAGAATGTCAGTATTTTTTACCATAAATAATGTTTCACAAATGAACAATTTTATAATGTTTGTGATTGACCTCCAGTTATACAAAAATATTACAACATTAATTATATTTTGCTTCAATTTTTATCAGAATAATTAGATACAATAAAAAATGAAACAGATTTAAAAAATACACTTCGCTCTAGGATCTAGCGTAATAATTTTGGCGTTGATATTCCTCGCAGGGCTTTCGCTTTTGATAAGCAAGCCTTAGATCCAGTGGTGTAGAACAAACCATTAGTCAAAATTACAAGGTATGCGCGTTCATGAGTAGATATCTACTTTATTCCCCGCGAATCAAAGCCTCCATAAATCCTCAGAGTCTGCAAACTCGTTCGGCGGCTTATCAAAACAATGATACAGTGGCGTAGAAACTTTATAAAAAAAAAAACAACTTTTTTATTAGAGTGATATACATCATTATTTAATTACCAATAACCATAACCTACAACAAACACAATGGCAACATTGCGCCGCAAGGCAGTTACAATTTGCTGCTGGTATGTTTTGTTTTTAATTCAATAATTTTCTACTGCATTTTATAACCAGTTTTTATCAATAGCTTATCCCAAATTTAGCAGTTGGAATGCTGTATCATTTCGATAGATTATTTTAAATGAGCAAAATATATTTTCAAAATATGTAACATTTACCAAAATATAATAAAATATTATGAAAAACTTTTTCAAAAAGAAAGCAAGGCTAACATATCTAGAGAATAAAAAAAAAACAAATTTTCAACCTATAAACGCGCTAAAATGCAATTCTAGTAAGTAGATATGAGTTTTTTTTCCGAAGATTAGTAAACTTTTTCGTTTTTTTTGTATTGTTTAATTTTTAATCCAAATTATAAGTGCGTCACTGAAAACCAATAATTACGCCATTTTGAGGTAGTATGATCGTAGGGCCAGGCCACCCGCCTGGTGAATCGAGAAGATAGCGGCTCAAATCCCAGGATATTCCATTTTCAATAATTTTCAATAAACGTGCATTTTTAAAGAAACGCATCTCGTTTTAATTAAGTATAATAAAACAGACTTTTTGAGAGTTAGCCTACACAATGAACAGTATTGAGGTAAACATTTAAAAACAAGCTATACGTGGATTTAATGATTCTGATATCCACGTATGTAATAACATTGATTTTTATTCAGTTTGTAAAAACGGATGATCAAATGGTGTGCACGATAAATATGATAAGAAATTAAATGGCAACAGGCAAGTCCTAATAAGGAGGCATGAAATCAACAAAATTGATCCTATACAAGTGATGAATTATGGAATTTGCTAAAACACTAATATTATAAAATTTGTATGATATTTATTTGTTACTTTAAAATGCCCTTATGTTTTGTTTTGATACTGTTTGTAAAAAAAAGAAAAACAAATAAAACGTGATATTCACAAATTAATTAAATAAAACAGTTTATATTTTTATATGAAGAAATGCTAACCTCAATTATTTTCAGGTAAGCATCAGCTAAACCCACCTGCACCTACCTCCTAATATACCCACTCTCGTCTTTGTATTCTCGTCTCTTTCTCTCGCCATCCTTCACACTATGGACCTCTTTACCCACACTAATCAATTTCCTCTCATCATATTATCATACCTATTGGCAGAGTTATGATTGTGAGTGTCGGTTGTAAATTCGTCCGTATGCCTGTGTGCGTAACCTGAAACAGAATATCCCATATAAATATAATCCCGAACGAAATCTCGTCGATGAAGTTTGATTTGTTTATATGAAAATTGTTTTCTTCGGTGAGTCCATGATAATTTTTGTGACTAGGGTTTCCAGTCGAATAAACAGACGGTTAAACAAACACCATGGTGCGCTAGTTTTTGATGTGAATATTCACAAATCACACTTTGTTATGTGTAACTTGTCAACTCTTGGAGAAAAAGCATAACATTTTAATGAATTAAAACTTTTTCTAATGATCGATAGTCTTTGGTTATAATGAAACTGAGTTGATTATTTTGATATAAAATATTAAAATAAATATTTTTTTCAATCCCACAACAATTTTGTTTTTTTTGAATCTCCGTTAGTTAGTAGAAAATGCACCATGTATACGTTTTTGGAACTGATACGTTGGTCGAAAATGAATTTTGAGATATTTGTACCTTATTGTTTGAGCTTTCATTTCTCTAAAAAAAAAACAACATCAAAAACAACATGTTAATCTTATAATATTATTTAAACAGAGCGTTTTTTGAAGTTCAAATTATGGACTTACGATCAACTGTATAATCGTATGTGGTTGACAAATACTTATTGCACATTGATTGGTAAAAAAACCATAAATTTTATATTCAATATTTGCTATATTTTATATACCGTAGTTTAAGCATAGGTTAAAATAATCTTATGCATTTTTTTTATTAACATATTTCATACAGATTCTTCGATATGCAAATACTCAAAGTAAATGAAAAAGAAAACGTTATAGTGGTCGTATAATTTTTGTGTAAAAATCACAGCATTCGTGTAAACTGATATTTAATCAAACTGTATATTCTCAAAATAATAATTGCGTAATAACAAAAAAAAATAATCGAAATGACAGCTTCGAAAAAGTAATTAAAAAATTTGGCCCCGAATAAATTAATAAAATTACATTTAAACACCTGAAATGGCGTATTTATTTTATAATTTACATATTCATATAACTAATATATGCGAAAATCATTATGTATCTTTATCCTAATTAAATGTACTGTAACCCGCCAAAAAAAGTACAACAGAAAAACATGGCACCGAATATTTATAAATGATAAAATTTTACCATGTATGTCATGTGTTTTTCAATGGGGAAATGATTATTTATAATATATTAATTGAATCTACGGATACCCGCCAATAGCTAGGCTGTAGGGCACCGCAGTATTGTTTATGTCGGTTGCATATTGAGATTTATTTTTTGTGAATATGGTTTATGAGATTCTTATTCGGTCGATCGTAAATAAAACGATGCGAGGAAATAAATAAATGAATTGGCATTTGAAAATTGACAGCGTGACTAAGCTTGCATATTTCTACACGGTGTGTAGCTATATCGATACTTCGATAGAGTAAACATAACTATATGAATACAAGACAATTCTTGTATTCATCCAGTCAATTTAGGTAAACGTCATAAACTTACACACCATTAACAAAAATAATTTTTCAATACATGTAGGCATTAAATATTTTTCGAAATGTCATTACTTAATTTCACATTAAGTTTATATTCGTTAAGTTAAATTTGTTAAGTGGTAGTTCCTTCAATTAGGATCGAATTAAAAATGAACTTGATTATTTTTAATCAATTCTTAAATCGAACATGTTCAGTAAAATAATGTTAAATAACAATCTAAGTGTTACATAGTTTCCGGTTGCCGTTAGTATAAGTAAACGTGTGCAAGTCGTAATCAAACGTGTGTGCGTTTGTTTTGTTATAAAATGTTCCAATGACATTTGAATGCAATGGGTGTGCGAGTCAGGCGTGTTTTATATCTACTTTTCTCTGTTCTATATCCATGTATGTATCTAGAAATAAAAGAAGTTATGTAGTCGAGTAGGTATTCTTTTATTTCTAGTTCTGATAACTTCTATTGCGATTAGGGTTGTCAACTTTTTCAAGAAAATTACAGAATAATCTAATGTATTTATTTTTAAAACAATATCCTATAAAAAAAACTAACTAGAACATAAAAATATATGTCTGTATATAAAGCCAACTTCGAGGCGCTTTGACTTTCAACAGGGATTCTGAATGAAGACTCTAATCAAGGATAGGCGGCAACCTTGGTTACTGCACATGTGACATGACTTTTGTAGATTATATTTTAGCTTAATATGTTCATTTTACATGAAGCGTATATAAACGAATATATTTCACTTCCAAAAAAAACATTCAACGTTACGTCACGATACGTGAAAAAAATATAACACATAATTTCATATAATTTATAAGAACATGAGAAGGTAAGTGAAGACAAAAAAAATGGGTATTGTTTGAAATATTTGATACACATTTGAATTACGTTCAATTAATATTTTATGTGATAACATTCACCAAAAACTACTTTTTTTAAGTCGAATGGTACGTTATTATCAGCTGATGATACTATACAACAGGATCACAATGTTTCGACGAATTCTGATCGGTAAGCGAACATCGTACCTTTAGCCCACACAAAACAATTTGAAATGTTAATTTGAATTTTACTTCAAAGTGTAATCTCCACTTTACATTACTTGTTAAAGATTGGTTAGGCGTTTTAAGAAAATCTAAAATAATGATAATTCTCACTCACTTCTCGCGAATCTGCGAATTGTATTACTGTCATTGCATACTTAGTGAGTGCATACCGCTTTACCACGTGGCTTCAAAGTGTCATATGTTTGGTCTGCAGTGCGCTCAACTGTCATTTCATATCATTTACATCGAGAGAAAATTGCACAGCACACGCGAAATATTTATCTATTTGAAAGTGAATGTCGAGACGGCTCACCGGATGATTTGTATGAAGCGACGAATGTTTGAATGGCAGAATTTGTTTTGAAATTATATCGCTGCAGAATTTACTGCCAACATCTAAGATATTTGTTTACGTGAATTATTGAAAGTGACAGCTGTGGGGTAATATATGCGCCGTTCGAAAAAATAGACATCGTTGAATTAAGAGTATACAAAAATCAATTGTTGCTATTTAACAGCAATCTTTTAGCAACATTTAAGTAGTACATTTTTAATTGATATGCGAAAAAGCGTTCTTAAATGACTAAAAATAAATCAAATGCAAAACTTTTTCAGTAAAAAATTAAAGAAAAGTCATTGATTTCACACACCTTAAATTTAAGCCTGCACATGTATAAATACGTATCATAGCTTTTTTTTAAATTAATTCATTTTACATAAATATCATTTACTGAATATTATATCCATTTTTCCTTATGAATGCTCAGTGGGCATACTTATAATTTCTTACTTAGCATATAAGTTAATATTTTACAACGTATATTAATTTTCGTACCATAAAATGCAGAAACAAGACGGAATATTGTGTTTGTATTTTAATTACATTTAATTTCTTAGAAATATTATAATTTAAAATGAGTCAAATAACGCATACGATGTAATCAAAATACATCGTAAGAAATATATTAAGAATGGGGTAGTTCATATGTACAGTTGTTTTTACTCATTCGCGCCACTGTCCATGGCATATATGATGCGAGAGGCATGCAGTTGGGGCGCTGCCGACATAATGAGAGGGCGGACCACCCGGCCAAGGGGTCCAGCGGCTGCAATGATTGACCGCTCCAGAAGCAAAATTAACTAAGCGACAATTTAAGTAATTGGCACAGAACTTTTTCGTGAGAATACTGCACGAAATGATTATGCAATGTAATTGAAAAAAAAACAATTATACTAAATTGAAAGACAGAAACAAATACATATCTTAATAAAACTAATATTCAATTAAAATTTAAGATATTTTCATTCTTAAAAAAAGAAATATATAATTTTAAATGAAGACAGAAATTCAAATGGTTTTAATATTAGCATTTAATGAAAAGTATCATTATGCTGCATTAAGTTACTATGTAAATTTATCAATGATCAAAACAATTTTTATATCAGCAGTAGGTAAGTAAGGTTTTTCGGTGCCAGTTTTCCGATTCAATTTTATTGATAAGTGTTATATAAACTATGAACATTTTCAAGAAATATCATGAATTAAATTTGATTAATTGAATTGGCATTCACTTGGTAGAGCTCCATTATAAAACGGTGAAAAAAATAGCAATGTATTTTAGTTCTACAACATTATTTATAAAAAAAAAAAATTGATTTTTATCTATTGCATTCGGAAATGTTTTACAAAACCGCTATATTATGTTTTTAAGCAAAAGATTACAATTAAAATTTTATAATTTTTTGTTATAAAATCTAACGATTTTCGATATCAAAAAATATAGCTTGTGAATATCCGTTCTTTATATTTGGTTAATATCAAATATATATTCAACAATTATTTTGATTTATAAATATCTCCAATAAATTATTGCATCCAACAGTTCGAACTCTATAGATAAAAAGGTATTTAGATAGACCAACTGGTTGTTGAAGCATTATGTTTCTGAAATCTTCGAGAACATTCATCATATTATGCTGCCCCAAAGAATCCACCTACCTATGAAGTAATTTATTCACTAAACTTGCTTTAAGGTCAAAAACGAATAACAAAATCCGATCAGCCAAAGGTGAGCTATAGGTGCAATTTTATTTTGATACCAAATAAAAAGCGTAATATGATCAATGTTACTGCTTTTACTGTTAATTATTGGTGTGGAAAAGGACCTTGGTAATTTTCGACCTTAGAATAGTCGCACGAGTTACTGGGTCGAAATTTAATACACTCACTCACACTTACAAGAACTGCTCATAGGATATTCCAAAATAAATATCTTAAATTGGTGATAGAAAAGGTTTTTCAAACTTTGGAATCATAGTCAATCTTAATAACACATCTCCTTCTGAGCTATTCAATACATCTAAACGTGCTTACAATCGAAGCAGTATTTTATTGACTTCTTTAATCAAAAATATTTTAATGATTTATACAATTAAAACGAAGAGAACGCCGTATTGCCATAATTAAAATTGTTTTTTTAAAGAAGATTCATTTTCTGATTTCAACTATCTTAATTAAACCAAAATTATACAATGTCTGCATTTCATCTTCCATAATTATAATTGGTTTGACTGTGATTTTAGGCGTATGTTATATCAAAAAACATTAATGTTATGCTAAACATTGTGACATTTGCAAGACAACAGTCTTATAACTAACTCATGACAAAAAATATTTTTACAGCAAAACAACATGAAAAAGTTTAACTTCCAATAAATAATAAAATTTTTAATATGAAAATTTTATTCTTCAATAATAAGGGATCACTTTTTGTGGATCATACCATACTTATCCTCCATATATTGTTCATCTCTCTTTCACTCCTTAACTTCTTATTGTTTATGAGGTGATGCTCGAGAGATTGTGTCTAATGATTCCCTTTTGTTTTTATTTTTATGTACCTACCTTTCATAGGGTTCATAAGCATAACACACAGTAAACATAACTGAGAATGTGGAGTCAGCTCAACTGAAAATTAGTTTAATTAACACTGACTCAGAATTCAGACTGAGTTGTGAATTTTTCTTTTACTCGGCTATAAATAAAATTATTCATCGTTGTGCTTATAGTGCGACCCTTTCCATAAATGGCATTTGTACTTTGATTTATAAGCAGTAATTTTATAAAAGCAAACATAAGAATAAGCCGTACTGAGTATTGATCATTCTTGACCCATGATAAATTGATTATTACTCGGTATGTGCCGTTCGTAATTTTTGATTTTTTTAGTTGTTTCATTAAAATTATTTCTTGGTTTCGCCATTTTATATTTTTATTTAAAGTGATACACACAATGATTAAGTACTTACAATTTAATTATTATATTTGGTCTAATTATTTAAACATTAATCAAATATTTATATAATTACAAAATATTTCTATCTTTCTATCTACTAGCTATATTTTTTTTTAATGTTATCTATTTACTTAAATAAAATGCTTCATGTTCTTCATTCCACATTCAAAATATGTTATAATTTGTACGTGTGTATCAACTTTGTTTTGAAAATATATCCGAAGGTACTTCTACTCTCGTTGCGAGGGTCATTCAAACAACAGGCTGCTTGAATCTACAAACAACCTCTCAAGTGTATAAAATAATAACCAAATTGCACACAAATCCGCATTTTATTCGCTGTTCCGTACGCTCGAATAGGTGCTTCTCGCTTTTACTGGAGCTATCAAAGCTGACTCCAAAAAAGGTCAACAGATGTCGGTATTTTTCAGTAATTTAATAGTATTATTTTACATCATCTGACATCTAGCGGTTGGCGCTGGAAGCTCTACCGAATACTATTTTTGTACGAAAAGGTTGTATAATGTGATAAATGTGACGTCATCACATCGTGTAGGAAGAATTTTAGGGGATGTCTTGTAATTTTGCTGTGCTAGTTGTCATGTTACTAATCATGAATTCATTTTTTTGTAAAATTTATGCCTATCCATTCAATATTTAATTATTAACATGATTTTTTTTATACAATAGGTTATTCCTAATTAGGATAAGTTGAGAAAGAAAAGTGGTGGTTCATTAATTCAAACATTTTTTTCATATTTTCTAGTTTTATTACAATAGATAAATATTTTTTTTAAAACATCCATCTACTTTCAATTTGCTACGGATAGCTGATTTAAAGTTTTTTTTTAAATATTTCTTTTTACGTTTTTCCGATTATTTCAATATTAAAAGTATAATAATAATAATTTATTTTAATTATTTAAATAAACATGTTCTAAAAACTGTGTAAAATAGTAAATGAAATAATGTTGAAAATGATGAAAAATTTGACTGATTATTTCTGGCTTTATTTAGTAATGAGATATTATAATAATCAACGTATGATGATTTCACAAAGGCTGACATATTTTTTTACACATAGTATTATATATGTTGATGCTGTCTACATATTATATTGGCTATATAAATGATATCATGTTTCGAGCATATAAAACCAAAACTGCAAATACATAAAAACATCGTAAATTACTTTAATGTGTTAATTTAATAAAAGGTGAAAACGGTGTGAATAATAGCATGAAGCATTTAGTTGCAATATTTATGACACTTCTAAATATTTTTCTATCAGGTGTTTCTGCCTACCTAAAAATTAAAAAAATATACTAACAAATGTGACGTGTTTGCAACTGATGAGAATTAATTATATTCAAGTTTTAAGTTATGGCGGATGGGCGTTACTAAATAAGGATAGCAATATAAATTAAATCGCCCTATTCATTTGCGTTAGAAAGAGATGAACGTAAGTGAACCATTAGTCACCCAAATTTGGTTGTATAATCTAAAATAAGTTGAATAAATTTAGTTTGACATTTCTTGGATTTATTACCCACTGGTATGCAAGCAGTTACTCAAGTTTAGTTACAATATGATATCTATAATATTTCAAGTTATAGCAGTACTGTATTTGTGTAACATGTAGGCAGTATAATATATATACACAAGAAATATATTTTATTTTTTGAAATATTTTCCATGGCGCACAGGCTATAAATTATTTCGGTTCTTAAGCCTTGGTTTTATACACCTGTCGATTTTAAACTATTTTTTTTTGTATAAATAGCATTATTTGGAATTTGTTTAGCATCAGTTGATAATGTTTGCGATGAGAAAAACCGGTCTTGGATATAAACATGTTGTGCAAATAGCACTAAAAATGTGTCTTTATTATTTAAAATAAAGTATCTTCCGCCTGGGTGTGGCAGTTATCACCATAAAAATTAGTAGAATAAGTAAAGTATAGTAAATTTAATAAATATTCACTAAGAAATAAATTGTGTCTTTTTTAATGAAGAAATTAATATACGGTATGTCGTATTTATAAAAAAATAATGTGTGATATAACAATTAATCACCAATGCCTAAGTAACCTATTTGTTAATTCATGGTAATGTTCGTTTTACAAGCGGAGATTTTTTCTATGTGTAATAGAAACACTCATATATTCTCAGAATCTCAAAATATCCATTATGACACTCTCATTAACGAAACAATAAATCAGTTGTTTATTACATGTGTTACTCTAAAATTTGATTATATTATATTTAGATTAGTTGTGTTTGTTTTTATTTGAATAATCTTTACTGAATTCTGCATTTTTCTTTTTGTTACAGGTAATTATGATTTATTTGAAAACATCATCTTCTGAACTCTGATAATTCTAAAGGATGAGATTCCAGGTAAGTCAAGCGTTTATAGTTATATATTATAGTAGGAATCATATTTGGTGAGTAGATATGCTCATCTCACTGCAATTATTTTGTTCTGGCACTTACATCTCGAGGTGAGGAGACGGTATAAAAAATTAACAAACATAATCAGTTTGTACTCAATTTAAGTGCAAGTATTTAAGGACACTCGATTGCTTGATCTGCAATCCGAATAACTATACTCGAGCAAGTTGTCCAAGACAGATAGAAAAATATGAACTCACCGATATAAAAATTTAATTAAACAATACATCATATTTTTTATACGGGCATGGGTTTCGCTAATGGTTGATAGTTTCATAATTGTCTTTTCTATAATCTGTAATTTTTTCTAAAGTAAAATCAACTGGTAAATAATCTTGATCAATATCATTCAAGAATTACATTTGTAATTCAATTCAAGATATTGGATGAAAATTTACTTCAAATCAGGTCACAGTAAAAATACATTTTTCTAGCCATTTTCATGAAACATTTCTGGTATTCTTAAATATTTCCCTTCGATTGACTGTATCTAACGTTCTAGTGACGCAACCGGCACATCTCCCTGTCTGCCACCAAGATAGGGCAAAATGATAAATAGCAAATTCAAATTTGTACAAGATATTATCTGGCTGATTTGTTTCCCCAAACATTGTTTAGTTTAACTGACTGTCCTTCGTCCAACTTTCGTTTATCCTGAGATACATTTCGATTTATTAAAAGAGAACGCTACAATAGTATCTGTCATAGTAATTCATCACTTTCTTCGATCAACTTTCCACGAAAAACTAAGCAAAAAGGATTCATATTGCATATTGCACATTCTCCTCTCAGTAGAAATATTAGGCAGAAGTTCATTACATCTCAACTAATTATTGAACAAAACGAATGTTTAGTCATTTTCATTGTAAATGCTTTCAAATATAATTGTTGAATATGAATTTGTGTCTTTGATATTAAAAAATGTGTATACATTATCTTATAACTATCCAGCCCAGGCGTACACTGAAAGAGTTCTGCGTTCCGTGTTGTCAAACGCTATTTGTTTCAATAAATTTTCGCGGAACTCTAAAATAGCTATTTAAATAAATACATATTTTATTTAGGAAAAATCGTATTACAGTCTCTAGAATTGTATGGCATACACATATATTATGTATATATATTTTTATGAAAATATGATTTAAAAAAAGTATATACTTCCATCTATTTTATTAAATTGAATAAAATACTTATGTGTCATAAAACACGTTGTATATAAACAAAATTATTAATATCTTAATATTTCATTTAATATAATTCCAACACTCACTTCCATAAAATAGATATTATACCTTTTTGTAGTGAAGGCGTCGAACGCAAAATGCTGATATTTTCTTATTCAAATTCATCTGATATATTGCGTGTAAAAGCGTTCGAAGCTAAATATTTCTTACTATTTACGAAAGCTGAATTCTGTTTAACCGATAACAGTAAGTAAATAGACTTCTTTGTTTATACAAAAGCATATATTTGCTGTGTTCAGTATTCTAAAAATGTATTCTGGATAAGTTATACATAGTTATATGTTATACGCAAAAAAATGGATGAAATGTAAGTAGGATAGAAGTGATATTTGCTTCATCTATCGTGAATTATATTATTCCAATTTTATATCTGTTGTTTTATCGTATCTGTCAAATGCGCCTGTTTAAGTTCTTCCGTCGAAATAAAGTCAAAAGCAAGAGGCATTTCATTTTACTGTCATACATATTGTTTACTAAGCATTTAAATTTGAATTGTTACAACTTTGTACGACTCCATATGTCTTATCACAAACGACCCGGGTTTCGCCCTTCGGCATCTTCAGGTATTCCATTGCACGGATGCAACAGAACTGACGTAAAACAAGCAGTTAGCATCGTATATATAATATATTAAAATTATTATTAACAGGAATCTACTTACCAATAGGCAAGCAAAAGATTGCAGCTGAAAAGAATGTAACAATATTAATCCAATAATAATTAACTACTTTCATTAACGATCTTGCTAATGAGTTGTCGTTATTGAAATGGGGTTTTCAACAAATTTAAATCAAGTAATTAAACCTCAAATGTGTCAAAACATTTAAGTTAAATTATGTACGCTGGGGAATATTTATTTATCTGAGCATTTAAAATAATATTGCACATTCGGTTGGTACAATAAAGAAGACATGTGCACTGAGTTATGGTAGCATATGTACAAAAATAACGGTAGCTCTTCTAGAAAGCAAATCATTATATAGTACTTAAGAGTGTGATTTACTTATAATAATAATTTAGGTGTCATTATAACATAAGCATTTAAAATTTGTACATTATATAAAACTGTAAATTTTCCGTTCAAGAAGTGAAAAGTGTCAAACTGAATAATAAATTGATATTTCCAAACCAATACAGGCAATAGGTCAGTTTATTTTATATCATTTAAGTATTGTTAAGGCTATTTTCTACATGTAAAATACATATCACTTCCCTCTTTATCAACTTGAATAAACAAAAAAATGTGGGACATACGACGTAGTACAAGCACAGGTCGTGGTATTTTATTTTTGTATATTTTGAGCAGTTTTCGGTATTCTTGCTCAAGATAAATTAGATACAGGCTTGTTGCTTAGTTTCTTTAAAATTCAGCGGTAACGAAGATTTATGGTTCAACTCTACCAGCGGTTTACCTACAAACTTTTATTTTACAGCCAGCAGTTCTCAAACATGATTCGAATTATTAAATTCCACCGAAAAAATATTTGACGATACAACAATGCGATGTATCGAAGAATCACCATCATAAAAAAATATTTTTTTATAAAACAACTATAATTATTTATAGCTTAAGAAATCTATAAATATATTAGGTTGATAAAGATTCCTTTATAAATTACTGGAAAATAGTGCGTGTGAATATGTAAATTTTCATGTATCTGTATGAATAAATCAAAATGTTTCATTATTTCATTTTGATTATATTAAAATAAAATATTATATAATTTTAACCGTTCAAATTTCGTACATTTTCTTATACTCGGGTTTCGCTTTTTATATTGTAATAAATGCACTTTACCTTTCCAAGAGCTAGATTTATACTTGAATAACTTTATAAAATAAATAATATACACTGATTTGATAGTTATAACGTTCAACTTTAAATATATAAATTATTTCATACAACAGTCACAACTATATGATTCAGCATTTAAAGATGGCCATGAAAAACGAATATGCATTGAAATTAAACTGTTAAAAATAATTAATATGAGATATCTACAGTCATCCAAATGTTGTGTTTTGTTAAGTTAGAAATAACTTGATTGAACTGATCTCTCAAAAGTATGTTATAATAAAAAATGAATACGATTAGATGGTTATTTTTTAGTTAAATATTAAAAGTACCACTGCACGTCGGCGCACTTAGTGGTGAATGTAAAATATAAAAGGTTTGGTTTATGAACCTCGGCCTATCTTAAGTATACTTTATATTTTTATTGAAGCTTTGTCTGTTGTTTATTTTTTGGTTTGATTGCTTATTATTTATAAATATTTTTAAATTACTTTTATGTATCTAACTGTTTAACAATCTGTCTGAAATGCTTATGTGACACTACGAAAATGGAATAAACAGGTATTTTTAATGCGATAAAATCTTTTGTGAGTGGGATCAAACATGCGTCCTCTTTTAACACGACTCGTATTCATTCAAACGACATATAAGAGAAAACCCACCGAAACAGAATGCTAGGTTATAGAAATATTCAAATTATAATCAATTAAAAGAAATGCATCATTAAAAATAATCAATAATTAGTTTGCCAACTATGTGACATGTTTGTAGTTGGACTTATCCTTAAAAAGTTAATTGATGTAAATAAATTGCGCAAGTTCGTATGAGGTAGCGCTCACATTTTGTTAATTTACCCATACCTGTATCATGCCGGTCATAATGCACAGGTGATGAATGTGGAAAATCACTTTACTCCTTCACCCGCACGCTGAAGTCCCGGAGAGAAAAAGAGAAAAGATTTTTTTATATCAAGAAATATGCGTTTAATAGAAAAATTAAGAATGAGAAACGTGTATCAGATTTCTTTTTGGGGCCCTAAAATATTACCTTACACCCTTTTCAGAGTCTATTCTTAAAAGCTTTTTTCGGTATATTTTGAAGGAAGACTGTGATGTAGGTATTATTGCAAATCAGATGAGTTCAAATGGGATTATTCCATTTTATGTAAGTCTCTATGGTAATATATGGTATATATATGGTGTATATATAGGTAGATAATTATTTTTTTTTTAATCTAAGAAACTAAATCATAAATTTAGAGTGAGGGTTGAAATATTGCTTGTAAATTAAGATGAAAATTTTAATTCGAATGGATTTTTTTAAATCATCGACATATGATTTTTGGTTTCAATAAAAAACAGAATATTGAAGACTATCATTTGACGGTTAAATAATCTAATTGAAAAGATAATACAATTTTTTATTGAATACAACTTCACACAATCCTAGCTATCGTCGTATTAAATAATATATCAACCATGTTTTTGTTCCGAAAAGCGATTGTCTATTGACATATTATTCACTGATTAGAAATATACGAGATTAATTTCATCAAAATTAAAAAGTATTGTGACTGAAAATTTTATGAGAATTAAAAAAAAACAAAATTGAATAAAATATGATATGAATGAATCAGGGGAAATATGTAATTATTTATGGGAAGGTTTTGATAGCAATATTAGAAAAACTCGTTGTTTTTATCTTGATAAAAAAATGATCCTTTAAAAACCACTGCCATATCAATTACAAGGTTTTCGGGAATTTTCTTTCAGGGATGATTTATACGTGACAGCTTTGGGTAAACACTTGACAACAACTTGCAGGTCTCGTGGTTTTTTGTTGTTTGCTTTGATAGTAGAGAAACAATTGCGTGATCACCAAAAACCACTGTCAGTGGGACACATTAAATCATGGTCGCATAGGAGGCCTATTGTGTGTTTTTTTTACAAGTTCGTGTTCGTCATTTCATTAGTATTCTAATGCGCGGCTTCGTAGTTAGTTGGATTTGTATGCGACCGTATATTTTATTACAGCGCTTGAACCCGGCAAGAGGATATTACTTTTGTCAGTTTGGAGTTGTTGTTTTAGTTTTTTTTATGCACGCCAGTGCCACCCAAAAATTAATCGAACGTTCGACATACCCAATAATGTCTTGGAAGTGTGCACTCAAAACAATAATAAGATTTAAAGCTCCATTATTTCTCTTTGGTATGGTTATTAATGCTTTGCGATTTCATATAAATACGTCCGCGAAAATTTTTTGTGTAATAAAACAGGTTTTCCTGTTACGATTATTTTTCATGCGATTTTTCGAGCAAGAGCTTTTCAAAAAAATGAATTTTAATTCATTTAAAACTATCATGTTTTAGAATGGTTTTACGGATAAATAACTTTGTGGTATAATATAAAAAAAAATGGTAGTAATAATACGATTACGTATGTATTTGTTGGGCTGGCTAATGACCATTTTAAATTTTTTTTATAAATTAAAATTGAAAATATCATTGGGTAAAACACAAACCTTAATAATTGAACGCAAAAGTTGGTATATTAAATAAATTGAGAGTAAAATCTCCAAAGCACGCCCTTGTGACTTCTCGCTTGTATGGAAGATTATTTATGAAGCCTCCAGGTGGGTGATAGATGGTTAATTTGTGTAGTATTAATATGACATTAAATGTGGCATATATTATTATAAATTATAACAAGACGCCAGACATCGCCGAGGTTAGTTAAGATCAATAGAATGAATCCACTGCCATTTATATTTTATTCTATTGTTAATGAGAACACACAAAAATTTTATATACGCCTGCATTTAACCACAGATTGATTTTTTTAATATTCTAAACTAAAGAGTAAATATTTGAAAAATGATATTTTCCTACAAAATTTGTTAAATATTTTTTGAATCTAAAAATGGTGGCTTGAGTAATATAATGTAGAAATAAAGAAAATACAAACTCAGTCTAAAAACAATGTTATAATATATAAAAAGTATTTTTTTAGGTATGAACTCTTTACTATCTTTTAAATGATTAATTTTATCATTTTCCAAATTTATGGACAGTTTAAATGACGATTCTCCTATACCCATCGCAAGAGTGTAATTTTGACTTCTGCGCCCAGTCGTATGAAGAATTTATTACAAGGCCTTTAAATAATGTATGTATATTCAATAGAGAAGATAAATAATATATTCGTTGTTGGTAATACACACCCACAAACAGAACATGTAGTCGAATTAGAAACGGCATGTTACTGTTAAATATGCTTTCAATCAATAAATTAATAACATTTACACAACACGGAACCAAATTAATTTGTGGAATCTTCATTCATCAAAACCAAGCGTTTTAATAGGGTATGTGCTTGTTGCGAAGTGTTCACCTTGTGTTGTGAAATAGCTGAATTTGATTAATTTTATCAACACAATTCCAGTGACCACAAGGGTAGCTCCGTGGATGCTTTATTACAATCGAAAGGATGCGTTATTTTAAAATTATAAAAATTTTCATATTACCTTTTAATTAAGTGTATAATAAACATTAAATATTTTGTCACTGCGTCATTATTGCTGAATGTAATTTTCACCACAGTTATGGGGTGTAATTTTTGTAATGGATGTTTCATGTATTTATGCGTTTGGTAAAAAATGAAGTCTTATCAAGTATATTTTCCCAAATAATGGATTTTTAATGTGCTGAGTCTTCATAATGCAGCGGGAAATAGCCTCATTGAACGATGCAAATATCTTTAATATATTAAATTAAGTAAGACAGGACTAATGTTCAGAATTTAGATAAAGTTACTCATAGACTCATTACAAGTCTCAATCAATCTCCATTTTCTAATTCCTACTATTATTACAAATAGTGCTCAAGTGTCAGACATACTTACTTAGTTCTCAATAAAAATAAATTTATTGATAAATGTGGCGTACTTAATGTGTTAAAAAAAATCGAGACTGGTTGAACAATAAATTGAATAATCCTTGAAAGTCTTCGATTCCAATTAGTTATTAATGTTGTCTTATCTGTAGTAAATAAATATATCAATTGCTTACCTTTTCGGGCACATCCTCTCCATATAACATCCCTTTAACACAGGTAACAAACTCCGGAACATGTTCTTCAGAGTGGTGGGGGTAGGTGGGATTTCATCCAAGGGTGGTATGGAATAGGTAGGTATTCCTAATAAACATGGCGCACAACGCCCCTTGATTTATGGCGTCAAACGTGTTACATCGGCTCGCGGAACAGAGATGCCGTATATCGTTGTATCTCTTTCACGGTACACCTGTGAATGGCGGTTGTCTGACAATTCGGCACCAAAAATATTTTAGTAACGCTTTGCATTTATTATACAATACCCTACTATATATATATATAATAGAATAATAAACTACACCATCGCATGCATTAGAAAATATCGTTTAAAAATTCAAAAAAATGTGAATATAATTCGAGCTTTTTATTAAATAAAATATTATAAATTTCCATCAAGAAGTGACAGTTAACACCTCAAAGGTGATGAAGTTATTTATGAATTTTCTTAAACACAATGTATAATATAAATAATTCACATTTCAAATTAAAATATCTTAACGTTCGTAACGGGTAAAACAACTAGCAAACAATGATTGTTTATCAAGGAAATATGTACAAACGATATTATATTTTTATACGATACCCGCATGTTTTTGTATTTTGTAGTTAATATAATAAAAAAATGTAATTTTTTCTTTTTTTAATTGCGTCATATGTTAATTTTTTAGGTTTTTATTTATCAAGTTATGTTATTCGCTATTTATGTGACAGTATATAATACTATAAATTTGCAATTACAGGCCTTGCGTGTCAAGGAGTGATATAGTGAAATTAAATTAAACATACCGTTACATTGAATTGTGATGTGAACTGTTAGTAAAAGCATAAGCTATTTAATACATAGACTATCTGATCTGCCGCGGGCGTAAATTGGTGCCGTGTGCGGATAAAATAAATTTTGGCGCCAATTTCGGATTTGAGTCCGGTAATTTTGATCGTGATTTCGAACAGGTGAATATTATTAAGGAAATAATTTAAATTACTAAGCTGAACAAACAAGAGTAAAGTCGGCATAAAAGGCTTGAAGCTTTCTTATTACGCAAATAGACTTGAGATGTCAGGAATGATTTGTTTAAATTAAAATATACGTAAATACACACTGATATTAAAACAGCGGTCGGGAACCGAGGTAAATTACCACATATGTATTAAAAATTAAACTTTTGGCGGCAATAAGAAATAGTTATTTTTTGTGTAAATTAATTCAATAAAAAATATTTTTTTGAAATTTACATTGATTGTCTCCTTTTCAAAATGAGGGGATAATATCGACATACGCAACTTTATTTTGGGGTAATGGATCAAAAAGTTCCCCGACCGCTGTATTAAAGGATTAATTCAATTTTAATCGTATAATTTAGAAGTGACAGTGTGAAGATATCAGCCATTTTTTGTCTTCATTTTGAGTAAGAGACAATTTGTAAAATAAGAAAGTTATTTTAAATAATAAAAACACATTTGGTAGTACTTATTTCCACAATATATTTTTTGATCAGGACCGGTTTCGCTCATAGCGAGCATTATCAACTGATAGAATACAATTTACAAACAAGTCTATTTATACAAAACAAAAAATAATTTGAGTTAATGGTAGCAGGTGTACAAAACCATGGGTACAAGAACTAGGAAACGATTTACATAAAATCATACAATATTGATACAAATAAAGTAAATTAGTATAAAAATTAAATGTTCACAATCACTTATTAAGAATTACAATTACAATTATGGTAAATCAATAATCCATTAGGAGCTCTAAACAATCAATAAGGAAGTAAGGAGTGGGAAATTTTTAATGACGAAAATAACCCACAATCACTACTTAATGGAACAAAATAAATTAATACATGAGAAGTCGAAACCGGTCCTGATCAAAAAATATATTGTGGAAATAAGTACTAAAAAATGTGTTTTTATTATTTAAAATATAATGCCTTTCCATCAAGAAGTGACAGTTAACACCTTAAAAGTGATAAGAAAGTTATTTTTTATTTTACATATTGTGCAAAAATATTTGATAGTTCGTTTAAAATTGCAATGAATTGCTCAATCTCTCAGGAACTGCAATACAAATCGCTGTTTATATAAATTAAACGATTTTATTTTTCATAGTATCGATAAAAGGGTAAGATTTAGAGTATTTTTAACGCATTTTTTTGATATATAAAACATTCGGAATGTATGCCTATAAAATAAATTCAAAAAATATATAACATTTTAGTCCTCCTCTTTTGATATCAACATATATTCATATATCTGAAAAAAAATGACAAATTATAGAGATTTTGCATTAAAAAAATACTGTCTAATAATTCATTTTGTATTTCGATTCGATAGATTTTAGTTGCAACTCAGCAATAAAATAAGCTTTTCTAAATAAATTTGTTGAATGGTCAAAAATTCTGATATAAAAACGCAGACACGTGAATAAGCAGTTTTTGTACATGAGTAGGTATGTACGAGTAATATAAAATATGGCTTCATCTCATGAAGACTTGATATCGAAAATATTTATGTATTCATTATGTAAGGTCGAGGTACATCCACGAGTTAAAAATAACTGGCGAAGAGCGCTAACATTTTAGGTTGGTGCAATCATAATTTTACTACCCGATTTATACACTGTCAAAATATATTTGAATTTAATTATAATCGTATATTAACAAACTCACATTCTCAGCTGTATTTCGAATAATTAAGGTCAAACATTTAATATTTTTTCAATCGTGTTTTGTTGTTGAACAATTGTTGAACTCGAGGTTTGTGTCGTAAGACTTTATATATGGTTTCCATACAAAAGAAGTAATCAAATGAAAGATTCTATCTGTCATGATATATTCATATTAATTTATGAATCATTTTTCTGATATATATATATATATGGTTATAGATAAGAAATGTCAATTTATTAAGTAAATTATTGCTATAAATATACCTAGCTACTTTCTGTTTGATTTTTGATTTTTTTAAGGTTATAAAATAATATCATTCTTAGATAACGTTGTATGTAACTAAGCTAAGGCAAATGTCACTAGGAGAGTAAAATAATGAAAAATTAAAAACTATTTATGTTGAAATTTAAAAAAAATGTGCTCAAGTGAATTGCGTTTTATTAGGCATTATTTCAAGTGTTTATTAGAAGTATTATTATACATATAGACATATAAGTTCGAAAAAATAATAACAAAAAGAAATCAACTATGGCAATTAAATATTATTTTAATTTATATTTATACAGGACCTTTACTGTGTTTCACTGTTTTGGCATGCGCTGTTGAAAGCGCATGTGTATAAAGAGACCGAAGACAAGTATTTTTTTATAATCACTTTTTACACGTAATCAATTAGAAGCTTTTTCAGTTGGTCAACCCATCCATATTGATCAATGATCAATTCCATGATCATTAAAATAAACGTTTATTTAAATATTCAAGTAACCATTCGCATGTATTATATATACATTATAGTTTGCTAAATATAATGTTATGTTATTTGACCGAATTAATATAATGTCATTTTTATGTATATTTTTCTGTAGGTAAATACTACAGCTAATAAAATTACCTACGGGACGACTTGAATTGAATAATAAAATTATCAATTACATAGCTATGGGTTTTTTGTCAATACAGCGCATTTACTATGTACGGCGGACAGCTTTAGATTGTTTGTTCAGTTACATTGTCTACGTACATTTAAGTGAGAATAATGTTTTGAATATACTGAATAATCACAATATGAAATGTTAGTTTTCTTACCAATTATTATTCGATATAATAAATATAAGAAATTCTGAAAAAATTATCGCTCCACTGGTGCTTCGAAATGAGCGCAATACTGGTTCCCAGTAATATTTTTTTAATATATCCCTATACCAAAAAAAACTTAAATAATAACATAGTTAGAGAATAATTGTAGCTGAAATATTCTTGATTTTCTTTAGTTTATAAGATACCGCTATAAATATATATTAATTTCAATATTTAAGGCAAAGGTATGTTTTAATTTAATAAGCCTTCCACCACACTACTGGGTATTGGAAAAAATCAGTTTTGTTAAAATTTTTAAGCTAAAAAGTTCGAATGCAAAATGCGAAAACTCATATATCACATCTTGACATCTTCAATTTGTTCTAGTACCGCCAACTAATGAGCAGCCTTCTTTAATAAAGCACTATTGTATGCAGACATTTAGATATGCAATTTGACGGTGTGGGACGAAAGGATTTCTTCAAATAATTGCCATAATCAAGCTACAATAAACGTATTAAGCAAGGCTTAAAACGATTTTTGGGTATATCTTTCGAAATCGTGTTTTTCGAGACTTTTTTAAATAAATAATGAGTGAAAAAAAACATGATTTTTCAATATATGCTCAGTATTTATTTAAAAGTTGTTCATTCTTGGGTGAAGTGGAAAAAAGAAATGGGCAGGGAAGCCGATGCAAGTGGCAAATCGCATTTGGCCGCAAAACAACTCGCCTCCATAACTCATCTTGTCTTTTTTTACATTTGGCACAACAATCCGCAGCGAATAAAGAAAAAAATGCAAATTCTGCCCAACTTTTCATTTAAATACGCCTATACAGCAGCACGTGTGCCAAGATGGATATATCATAGCCCACTCGCTACTGATGACGTAATTAGTAACAGATATAATCAAAGATTTTAGAAAAATATTTGTAAGACGTCAATATTCCACCAAAAAAATACCAAAGAACGCTTCTGTTACATTTGCATTTCTAGCGTGGAATAAAACTTATTTCTACTGCTTTAAATATACAAATAGAAGAATCTTTGATTAAAAGAAGTATTGTTTATATCACATTAAAATAAGCAAAGTAAATTATTTTAAAGAAGAGCAAAATATTGTGTGTTCTTCTCGAGATTTTCGACAATAGAAATTCGTAAGTAACGCGTTAAAACTTTTTTTTAGTTTACATTGGAAGGTATTGAATTGATTGTGATATCTTACGTCTATACAGAAGAAAATGCAATGTCTTTGGATCATAATATACACCTAGGATGTAATTTCTTATTTATCCCATTCGCCAACGTACCGATGCCACGATGAATATGTAACAAACGACTATGTACTCGCATTGTGCATTATTTACGAGTTATATGCAAACATTGCAACCTGCAGAGCAAACCTTACTCTGCGAATATTCTTACGCGAGTTGCTAATTACTGCAGGGCAAATATTCTCCCTCCGTCTCCTCCCACCTACTGGGTGGTCCGAAATGTACATGCCTCATAGTACTATCATCCGTTTATTCTCGACTATTTATGCAGGTATGCAGATTTCTAATATAACAATATAAGCATGCACGTATTTCGTATGAATATTCTGTAGCCGTAATAATCAACACTTATTGAATATTAAATATGGCTCCCGTATACGGACGGATGTATCTAGATACCATTAATGCTTTTTTTGTTGCTTGCTTCTTCCGAAATAATAAAATATAGAATGATCCATAATAGTCGAGCGACACAAAAGAAAAATATTTAGTATATCAACATTTGCTAGTAATATTTATTATGAACGAGTAAAGCAAATTTGTAATTCTCATTCAGCACTTTCATTATAAAATCA
Source organism: Himalopsyche japonica (assembly GCA_028555115.1). Taxonomy (NCBI): domain Eukaryota; kingdom Metazoa; phylum Arthropoda; class Insecta; order Trichoptera; family Rhyacophilidae; genus Himalopsyche; species Himalopsyche japonica. Next base: position 2,159,338 of record JAHFWJ010000461.1, read on the forward strand.
AGATTAGTTTCACATATATAAGGAAAATCTTCAAGTGTTATATCAATGTAATTGTTATAGCACTTGTAACATACGAGGCGAAATCTCAATTGAAAAAATAAAAGAAATAATTTATTTTTACAAATCTAGAAATATTCAATGATATTCAATAAAAAAGCCTGTATTTCTAATAGCAAAGCATTTATGTTAAACAAGAGGTATTTCAGCTCTTTGTCATCGTCAAAATACAAAACAATACAGCCCTACAAAATTCTTGTAAAATTAAAATCGTTTTTTTTTATTTATTGTAGCTATTTCACGTTAATGCCAATTCAATAAAATAAAAACATAAGTTATTACGTTTTTATCTGTATTTATTTACTGTTTGGTTTGAATTATAAATTGATTCTGATAGTTATTACACACTGAGAAAGTTTTAAAGAATAATTTATATAAATTAAAAACATGATATATTCATACAGTATAATAATAAAATTATCATATAGATTTAACTGCATATAAAGCTTAGTACACACATTTTAGTAACACATATGAACGGAATTGGAATATTTGTGTTTTAGTTAATACCATTGTATTTATGTGAGGTGGTACTGTTGATAATAAACCATACAACAGGTGGTTAGCCAAGTATCACAGTACAATACATCATAACATTTCATTGTATATCGCTCAATCAATGTCAGATCATATTGCAGAAATATTTGAATAACTGTGGCAGAATAATGAACTTGGCAAAAAGATATAGATCGTAAATTATGTATGAACCTGTCTACACTATGAATAATATTTGTATGTATTTTTTAATGTAAGAATTCAGATAATTAATACTTTTGTACACGATAACCAATTAGCGAAAGATGTATAAATAGATAACAATATTTTCAAATGTAATTAATTCTGTAACTAATTGAATTGCCGCATATAAGGTGTTTTATTAAATTAAAAAATTACAGAGTGAAAGTATTTTTATTTTTTTAAATATACTCGTGGGCACTCGTGTTTTTTTTGTATTATACATCCGAAGTTTAATACTATTAAAACACGTGTGTCGATTTAAATAACCCATTTAAATTTTTACTGATGGTGGCTTAAATAGCTGACTATAATCGATCCAAGCTATTGTTTAACTATTTACATTGAACTCGCCAATACACGCCTTGAATATTTTCGATTTGATCTTTGTCACATTCTTTAGTATCATTTAATATATCAAATACGTACAGATTTATATCTTGTTCAATTAAGCTGATTTGTCTATTTGCGTACCAATGAGGTATGCCACATCTTGTAATCAAATAAATTATAGCTGTATAAATTATTGATGTGAAAAAAACTTACATAGGAGATAATTACATTATATATGAAAGTATTAGTTTAACATAGTATAAATAGAAAATGCGGTATCAAAAATGAGGCATAAATTATTTATAATAATTTCATTAATTGTATAATGAACTCGGTAAAACATCAATATTATTTAGTAGTGAGCTAAATAACGCGATTTAAACAAAGCTCCCTAAGATAGTGGTTGCATTCAAGACGCCGGGACACATAATTCGGCAATTTTCTGGTCCTATTATTTCTTAGGGATAGCAACTAATAACTTAACCCAAATTTACAGGGTGTTCGTACCCCTCTCGGCTATCTACCCTTACGCACGTCGAGTCCCGGAAAGTTAGGGGCGTTAGCGGCGCACAGGGTGCTCTATATTGATCGCCCACGGAAAGTTATTAATAGACACTTTAAAACTGGATTCTCTTTCTCGGATATAAATTTTGTAACACAGAGTGTTTGATAAATTATCATACCACTTAGATAGTAACGCTCCGCACTCAAGGACTCGGTCCTTCGACACTGTATCTACCCACGTACACAGTATATAGTAATTTCAGTTTAATCATTAATCCTTGAATTTTTGCCAGATCTAGATAAAAGGAAAGTTCTAATATAAACAAGAATCCGTGATTATTTTATTCACAGCTCAACAATTCTTCATTAATTCAAAAAGTTTGTAACTATTAGATATTACTTAGATATTGATCATTAGGTTTCTATAAGCTCTTTGAATCTTACATTAACATCAATCATGTTATTGATTGAATTGGTATTCACTCGGTATCAATCACGTTCATTCTAGTCATTTTCTCACAAAATAAGCATCAGATCTAACAGCATGCAATATATATTTTTAGTCTATAGTTTTGTCTCGCTTTTACTCCTCATTTTTTTCTATTGGATTTATATCGATCGATAATATAATCCGTTGGTCAAGGCAAGCTATAATTTGTGTTAAAACGGTATCTGTCAAGCACTTATGAATCGATTCCACAATACATATTTCCGTTTCTATTGTGTTGTTTTCTTGTTTATTTTAATAAAATAACTCGGAAATAATACAATTCATTGTTTAACGCATACACTTCGCTGGTGTTTTTTGTGTGTTTTGAATTTTAAGTAGTGAAATAAATAACGCATTTAAAAAAAGAGAAAGTTTGCTTTTTCTTCACAATTTATCGTCCTAAAACATATTTGACATGCGTCTCATAAACTAATAAAACACCATCGTATTTCAAACAGTACATTTTTGCTGGTATTTTTTTGATGGGAAAAAAACTTGCGTAACAGGCCAAAAGAGAAAGTTTCGGCAAATAAATCTAAAAAATCATAACTTCGCATTGTTTCAGACACCTGGAAAGGGTCGTTTTCTTTATTCCTGTTACGTTTTTTAAACTAAGATTTATTTATTCTTTAGTAAAAGTTTCTTTTTGCGGAACGAACATGACGGTATTTATATTGTATTTCAGACAAGCTTTCTTTTCTAAGAATTTTTGAATCGATTTACAAATCTATTGATACAAATAAACACCATACCTACTATTTGTTATTTTTGACGTTTTTTACGGATCACCAAAGATCTTCATATATTTTTAAGTTGCATCATCGTTTTTACATGGATAAGCAATATTTAATTTTGTTTTCATCTATTTAAAATTGTTTTGATCAGTAACACCTTAACACATTAAAAGTTAAAATTATACTCTTAGATCCATAAAAAATATGTAACAGAACATTTTAACAGTTACAAATTCAGGTAGTAAGTATTGATAAATCCTCTATAATCAATTAAGTTTTAATTACGATATAAGCAAAAAAAAAAAAACACTGCTGTCGAATAAAATGTATATAAAAGTTAATTAAAATGAATGACTTTAGTCATACATATAATATAATAAAAAAGGAGCTATACGTATTTTGTTTTTTGATTTTTTAAATGATGGAATCGTCACACGTAATGGTCGAATTGAAATTATATATTATTTATAGTAAGCTAATATAAAAACACGTTTTTTATGTTTATTATCGTAATAGAAACATTTTGAAGCAAATATTTCGCATGTAACTTTCTAGGGGATAAATTATAAGATGCAGTATTTCTTCATTAAAAAGCCACCTAATTCTCGCCATAAATATATTAAAAAGTAGGCAAACTTTCTTAGTTTTTACGGCATTTTTTTCTTTAAAATTACGTGTGGGCAATTTCACCCTTATATTTTTTATTCTTTGAAATAGAAACAAACTACCTTTCCGACGCCCCATTATATCTTTGGAATACTAAAAAATAGGCTCTCTATTTTACTTAAAGCCGTATTTCAGAGAAAGGCAGAAAAGCACATCACGTCGACTATTTTCGTAGACATTCATTATTATTTGGGTTCATTGACGGAGCGTGGCTAAAATGATAAAAAATACAATGAAATTATTGTACACTCTGCAAACCTCATTTTTTTTAACAAAATGGGTAAAAATACTTGCAACGTCAGTGCTTGTTTATATCCAGTTATTATAAGACGTACTTCTAATAATTATGTATGTCATAGTAATGGTTTGCCAATTTGTTTCGTTATGAATTATAATTAGTGAATGTGCACGTGTGTGTTTGTGTTTTAAGTATGGAAATGCTGATAAAATTGCAATAGTATTGCTGAAATAATAACGTGCCATTGATGACCATAAATTACATTAATAATTTAATTTATTCTTCCTCGGACATTCTTTCTGACTTGGTGAGCAAAAAAATATAATTTATAAAGTATTAAAAATATGTGATATACAGGTGATCAATGAGATATACAGTTTTGAGTGTCATGGATGATATTATATATTATTTAAGATTTCGAAAACTCAATCTAAACGACTGCTTTCTATGTACATATTATATAAGAACTTTATAGCACGTCTCAAAAAACAGTATATTTTAAAACCATTTCCACTTTATGTTCCGTGAATATGACTACCACATGATGACTCTAATTTTTTCTGTATCCGACCAGTTTCCTTGAATCTCTCGAGACATTCCGACAATCCATATGAAAATGTCCTATGGATTATTGTGATAAAATCCATTCGATCAGTAGAAGAAACAGATATAGTTTAAGTTTCCCTGGGGTTATAGCCAGGTCGATCATCTTGATTTCATTTCGCGTGTAATAAAACGATGGTTAGTCCGTTCTTTAAACGCAAAGTTATTTCGAAACAAACCACTCTAATCATAAAATTTACTGCATCTCTTTTATTATATAAGCAAAGTATACAATTTCTTGATATTTGAAAAAAGTATCATAACTCGCAACTGTAAGATAGCACTGTTAAAATGCATGCATAAAACTGGTTCCACTTCCAGCCGGAAGAAGTCCAAGTCTTTCCACATTTGAATAAAAGTTGCTCCAATCATCTCTAATTAAATCCCATTATTGTGTACCCCAAAATCCCCGATAATGTCGACTTCCTTGATGTAGTGTCCCCCGTTCATCAGATGGTAGTCCGAGTCCAGAAAGGTACCGTGTCGAAGCACATTCGTTTTACCCGCATTTAAAAAACAAGTACGTGTTGCATTTTAAGCAATTTATCGATTTTTTTATACACAAGTTTGTCAAATGCTCTCAAAAATTTTCTCGTCCATTTATCTTTTATTTAAAAGTATAATATAAAGCTTCAATTAATATGATTCGTAATATCCTTGATTGATTGAGTTTATAATAAGATTCAGGCAGATTATTTCATTCGTCTGGATGCTTTGATTTTCACTAGTCGATTTCTATTCACTCTAAATAAGCGTCAATATATATATATATTTTAACAAACACCAATTTGTTTATTCAACGAAAGTTGAAGCCAATAGGAATTTCTTGAGTCTATATCTATTAATTAAAAAAAAATCTGGCCAATTTACATTAAAAAAATCTCTTGTTTGATTGTTACCATAAAAGAAATTTTATTAATTGTTCTCAACACTACAATAACTAAACATGTTTAATAAATAGTCCTTGATATTGAATGAATATTTTTTCAGAAGTCTTGATTGAAATACCCCGCGGACTTTGTCTATGAGAAGCACATTCTTCTGGTCGTTTTTTTTCTTTTATTGTATATAACCGTTCGGAGGGCGTTCACTATATCACGATATAATATTAACAGACTACGTAATACATCAGTATAACAGGTCCAATGTTTAAATCATTATCGAGTTATTTAATTGAATCTCGCTTTTCAAAGCATTTAAATAATGAGCGTGATAAAGTATGCCCACCAACGGCCAGAAGCAAAATTAAACTGATGGATGTGAACCATTTTTGAATTTGATTGTTTTGATAAATTTGTGGTCAGTTATTCTCTGCCTACACAAATAAAATAAATAGAAAATTAATACGCGTATCACTGCAGGTGATAAATGAATGTTTATATAGGTTTATTCGTTTTTCATTTGAATTCAATAATAATTAGTCAATACCACATGGGTGCTTATATTAAATTAATGTATAGAATCGTTTAGTGAAGTTGAATATGAATTGATTTCGTATTAATCATACTTTTCCATTTAATATATATTTAAATTTTTGTGGTAGAATTGATTTCAATCTTATTAATTTTTCTCATAAAGCAAGCCGATGTCCATATTATTTATTATTTAATGTACATTTAGATAATAGATTCAATAGTAAATTGACAAGCGTTTAACTGTACATATTTTGTTTTATATTACCTTATTGCAGGATAGACTCGAGAATTATGGTGGTATTTGTACTTGGTAACAACCATTTGATTCGTGTGAACTAATTTTTTCATTAATTGTAATTATAATTTTTTTTTTATTTGATAATAATTGAGAAATGTGACATCTCGTAATTAATAATAAATCGTTTGAAAAATTACTTATCCAAGGAAATTACTTGATTTTCTGACTGGGTGGTTTATAAGTAAAAAATGTCATACTTAAAATAGTAAAACTAGAGAATAATTATTATTTACTTTGCTATAGTTTAGTACTTTCGGCGCCACTGTTAGGACAGGAACTTTGCTGGAAGGGGTCTAAAAAACGGAAACTGTTTGAGACCCATCTGGCGCACTGTTCAGAGGCCGAAGTAAGTTATTGCGATCATTTACGAGCCGACAGGATCTGAAGGTCTTCCCACATCGTTGCTGCAACGAACACCCTCTCACGTCGGATGTGGTTACCATAGCAGTGACCCAAAGAACATTGATGCGCCATTAAGATTATACATTATGTATCATTAGGAAGTGATGCGTATGGAAATATGCTTCCTTGGAAACTCTTGCATCATTATATCCATAATGAATTTGACGTATACTTGCCAGAGTTGAACGATTGTATATGCATATATAAGAGTCTGATAGTCCTCACCATCATGCTTATTATATTATGTTTTAGAGAATATTTACTGTAAATAACCAACATATTTGACGCTCATAAAATTGATTGTGTTTCACAAATATTTTCAGTAGCACATTTATTGAATATTCATTGAAAAATACTTAAGAAAATAACACTGAATAAAATTCTTGTACTGAAAAAATGTTCGATTTCATTAATTGTTGGTTGCAATCTTATTAGGAAAATAACATATATGCTTTAATACTGTTAAAAAATATTTCTAGTAAGTATTTTTTATTTGAAATATTGTTGTATTTGATAGAGAACAGGAAAGTTTTTATTCTTACGTATTTAGTGTCATATTGTAACTTATATTTTATCAAACTGTTCATACAATTTGAATCATATTTTAAAAGTCAGTAATAACGTCGGGGTTTCGTTTTAAAAATAATGATCACAATTCAAACTTCTTAAGATAATAAAACCAAGAAGTCTGACAGACGTGTTGCTAATTAGGAAATACATGTTGCATTCCTTCGTTTATTTTCGGAAGATGGAAAACTTTTCTTCCCTCCTCCTTACTCCCCGTCACTTCCCCATTTTAGATTCTGGCGTGAAATTTATCACAATTTATATTCATGACACAACATGCCTCTAACGTTAGTTGTAAGCCTATCCCACTCTAGCGAAAGACACCCAGCAATTACTCTCTCTGTCGCGCCAATTAACTTTGGCCCGTTTTGAGGCTTAAAACGACATTCTTCTCATATTCTTGTACCTCATTTGTGGTTCTCAAACGTAAAGTCACTAACAGAATTTAGTCTAAAAGCGACTATACTTTTTGTGCACAAAAGATTTTACACTAATAAAATACAGCTCATTGTAATTTTTGATTTTCCAATATCTAAACATCCTGAAAATTTCTGTTTTCTGATTTGCAGTCTTTGTATCCCACTGAGGAATATTATTATTTTATGATTTTTTTAATGAATCATAATACAAGGACCAATATCTCAATCCTATATTTAACGCTGTTAAAAAAATATTATATAATTATCAATAAATGAAAAAATCTTTAAAATTTTAAATACCAACATATATCAATTAAATAATTTTATAAAAAAAAAAATTGTTAATATCATTAAGGCAATTTAATTGAAATAGAATCAAAAATTCTCATCCATACCTTTAAAGTTTACAATACTGTTTGTATACTTATTAAGAGGCGGCTTAAATAATTAATGTAAATAAAATTAATTTATTACTTCCTAAAATTGATAATTTCTTATTGTATTTAAATCTCGTAATGTCAGAAAATAAAACTGCTAGAAAGAATTTATTTGTTTGCGAAATGAGTAGCATTTTATTTTTAAAAATAATAGTTCACTATTTTAATCACAGCTTTTCGTATAAAAATAATTTTCTGTTTTTGGTGCATTAATTGTACTAATGTTGTATTTGGTATTGAGTGAGTATAGTAGAATTATAGGTACATCTATGTTTTACATTTATATAAGGTCTTTGGCTTGAGCTTTTCCTTGGTTTGCCGTATATAATATTCCCCTCCAGACAAAATGGCAACTGTTTTCTTTACTCTGACTGTAAATTAGTTTGCAAAGTTAGTTATGTTTTTTTAAGATGCTCCCCTTGAATAAGTGAGTCGAAAAAAAAGTGGCTACGTTCTTTAATTACTTAATCCAACATGCGCTTGTGCTAAGCTTTATGCGTGAAGAATATAAGTGTTATTTTGGCACGGTCTACATAAAATAACCAACCAATCTGAAAATTTATTTATTGTGTAGGCTTATCATATTATTTATTTATTGACTTTAAATTTTATAACTTTAAATGACAGTTACTAATTCTAATATTGGTATGTATATAGATATATGATTTGTTTAAATGCACCTTTTAATCGTCTTGAAACTAATTTTAAAAGCTACAGAAAATTAATATTGAAAAATTATTAATTATATACGGTCTTGATTTTAAATAATCAATTTGTTGTTTATATGGAGTGGTTTATTATGTATTCCAGTTGATTCAAGCTTCTCACTGATAAAAAGGGGTTGTTCGACATTTTAAGTAAACTTTGTAAAAAGGGTAGGAATAAAGGAAAGAAAATCTTTTACAGTTCCCCTAAATTTATTAATTCAAGTGTGCTGTGTGCTTTTCAAACCTGAATATTTTATGCGGTTACTTAGTTTGAATATATTCAATACATTAGAGACGTAGGGTTACGTATGTTGCAAAAAAAAAATCTTTTGCAATCACACACTTATGCGATTGGGCTTTTCACGAAAATAGAGTGATATCTGCTATAAGTTTGGATAATAGAACTACTTCAAGTATTATTATAGAAAATATTCCGTTGGAAGCCGTTCATTGATACTGTGAATTGTATATAAGTCTTTTCTGTACGGAAAGGGAAATTAAGCAATACAGATTACTTAGACTCGATGGTGGCAATTAAAATGCTATTTTTTTTAACAAAACAACAAAGTTTCAGGCAAGCTTGTTAAACTAATTTAAATTCTTTTAATATTTATTGATTGATAGTCTCAATATTTACCGACAATGTTTACGGCTATTTTTTACGTGAATCTTTAATTTTATCGTTTATTATATTAGAAGTTTTAAGATTAAGCTTTTTGTTTATTTTGACTCGCCACTTTTAAAATTTTTAATTACTTTAGATCTTTTTATCTAGATGTTGAATCAATGAATATGAATTCATTATTAAATTATTCTTATTCTGGAATAAAAAGTATTTTTCATGTTTTGCTCATTGCTACCGAATTTAGCTACACGTATATTTGTTAAAGGAAAGATAAGCACTTAGTTGGATAAAGATAAATAGAATTTCCAATTTTCCGAGGGGTGGAATCAATTTGTCTGATTGGCTCTTGTTCTTGTGTCATTTACTTTTCAATAAATTCATTGGCCTACCCACGCCCAAATACATGGTCTGAGTCATTCAATCATGGACATTGAGCAAGTAAGAAATATTATTGCTATTTTCTATTTCGTAAGTTTCAGCAAGAAATGAACTGTGAGGAAGTAAGAAATATTACTATATATGTTTGCAAGTCTGTCTTTTAGTTTTTAATCATACTTTTCTGTCTACGTAATAAAAACGCACATCTTTCAAAGTATAATCACAGTTGAAAACAAAATACATTAAATAAAAATATTTAAGTTGGAATTCGAATTATTGACAAACAGTTATTGATATCGATGTAACTTTATACAATAAAAGTTACTTTTTTCCAAAATATGTACCAACTTCCATTTGTGAGCGCTTCATTGAATCTAGATTTTATATTTACATCAATAAATGATCCAACTTTATTAGCCACTCTCAAAATGAGAATGTTTGGCGTTCTGAGTTCTTTTCTAAGCTGCAATTGGTTACAAAATGTCTTAGAATTCATAACTCTGCCAGTGAGGCTTGGCCCATATATTTTTCAGCTAAAATAATGTTTAATCATAACGTTATTTATTTATTTCACATTGTTGACTTTTAACTACGAATGGGTAAAAATAATCTTTTATGCCATATTTTCTATGTTAAGTCGGTGATTGCCAGCCATTTAAAATTGAATGACTTTCTCCTATAACGTCTTATATTTCCTGTTTAAATTTACTTTTGGTTGATACTAGACAGAAAACACACTTTAGTACTACTTTTTTTCTGGACGTTGTTCTAAACACAAGCTATAGTTGTGTTGAATTTTATGATTTACAGTATCGTCCGAAAAAATAATAGTCAATTGAATGTTCTATTACAAAGATCTTAGCAATATATTAAGATAACTTGATTGAATTGGCATTCACTTGGTAGAACTCCATTATAACATGGTGAAAAAAATAGCAATGTATTTTAGTTCTACAAAATTATTATTATTTTTTAAAAATATAGTTGATAGCTATTGCGGCTCACGCCATCGTCAGAACTATGCCCAAACGAACATTTGCTTATCTATAAATAGCTGTGTAGAAAAGGTACACAATACATCTTCTCTCCTGTTTTAACGGCCTAGCTTGTTTCTTTCTCGCAATAAAACAAAAATTTTCAAAAACTGTAAATGAAACTAAAAAATGCGGCTATGTCAATAAGTTTACATGTGGCAGGGATTTTTTTTGCTTTGGTTTCCATGCTCTAAAATAACCTGTAATTCTAGTTAATATAATTTTGTATTTTGAGTATTTTTTGAATTTCAATTATATATGCAATTCTAAGAGCCTAGGTAAGTGACTGTAGACGAGTACATAGTCGGTGTTTTGTACTGGTACTGTAGAGTGCATCCTGCCTCAACAGTCGAACTGAGATACAATCATACCGTCCTGTTTCGCCTCCACCTTCATCCCGTTTCCTTGCCGTGCCGGAGATAAACCGACAAAAAAATCTAAAGTAAATATCGGAAAGCCATTCGAAGCGATTCTATTAGATTGAGTGAGCGTAAAGTGCTACCAGCTCGTAGTAAGAGGAGCTTATGTGAGGATTTGAGTATACTCACCTGAGAAGGTAAATCGCTGTATAGAAATAAACAGATTTTTTTAATATACAAACAGCTGTGTAAATTGTAATATTTCGACACATATTACGATACGGTGAAAAAAATAGCAATGTATTTTAGTTCTACAAATTTATTTTTAAATTCAAAATCACGTTATAAAGGAATCACGTAATATAAATTCAAACTCAGCGCCTAAGTGTTTGTAGTATGTAGTATCTTTGTAGTAAGGGTCGCAGGATGACGGCTGTGGAGCAGCTAGAAATCAATAGATATCAACTATCACAAAGGATTCTTAACGAAAAAACTAATATATGTCGATCACCATTATTAAATCCTCTGGGTGGTGTTCCTTTGTTTCTGTAATGGATCATTTCCGTATCATACGTGAACGTATTGATATAGCCGCCTTTTTAATTTCATTTACAATTGTTAGTTTTATTGCGAGCAGGATACAAGCTAGGTCGTTAAAACAGGAGAGAAGATGTATTGTGTACCTTTTCTAACAGCTATATATAGTTAAGCCAATTGTTAGTTTAAGCATAGTTCTGACGATGGGTGAGCGAAAATAGCTATCAACTATATATTTAAAAATAATTTTGTAGAACTAAGATACATTGCTATTTTTTTTACCGTGTTATAATGGAGTTCTACCAAGTGAATGCCAATTCAATCAATACATATTACGATATTTAAATGTTCAAACTATTTCGTGAATAAATGCTACATATAAATTGTCAAATGGAACGAATATTATTTTTTTTGATCGACTGCTATTCAAATACAACAAAGGTATAATATTCAAAGAGTGGCAGTGCCATCTGTGAGCATTCGCTTTAACGTACTATACACTATCTTCCTGACGATCATTATATTCAATCGTAGTGCTTGTTATATGGTATTAATGAAAACTAATATATATCATAATGAATGTAATAAAGCTTGTCATTTTAATAAATAAAGTTTATAACAGATTTTATTATATATCTCACATAAGATTTCAAAATTTTTGACATACTTACTGTTTATCTGTATTTCAAAATTATATACCATTGACCCTTACAAGCGTGAGTAGAATTGAAGTTAATACTTTTGACGTAGAAATATAATACAACGAAATACGTAAAAGTAACATAAGAAGAGTTTTGTAGTAAATCAGTGCATTTTTTTACTTGCAAACCTCTGAAGAACTTACCTACATTTTCTTCAACGTGGAGCAATTGAATCAACAACATATGTACCAGCATGTGCCCTCCCTACATAATCTTATTGCCAATCACGGTTAGAGGTTAGGCTAAAAGGCTAGCCCGCTGTCTGATATGGAGAATTATACATCCTTTTACATCCTCTGGTCTAACACTATCATCAGTGGTGGGGAATAATATATATAAAAAAAAAGAACTTTCCAGAGAGATAGAAATTAGAAAAAGTCACGAATAATATATGCTTATAAATTTGTACAAGTATTTGTTTTTTTTTCGGATATAAAAACTTTACTTTTATAGAATCAAAACCAATGTGCCTCTTGTTATCATTTTTGAAATCATATTTTTATTCGTTTTCGATTAATCACTTTTCAACTTTTGAGTCCGCAAAGCAATAGTCGTTGACTTTCATTGACATGCTTGTTTCAATCGAGTTATATATTTCTTGCTGAGCAACAGAATAACAAAAAGCTTTACATATTCAGCATTAGTAGGTCATATGATCCTCGTTGGAAGCAGAAATAGATTATAATTGAAATCATATGATTTTATTTAAGATCGTGTCATTAAGATATATGAAAAAAAAACGTCTTAACAATGTTGCAATAAATTTTCCGAAATGAATCGTAACGAAATTTTTTATTTTTTTTTACATTTAAAGTTTATATCGGTATAACAAAATTAGTGTAGAAATACTCGTCCAGTACGAATTCGGTTTAACATTTAATTTTTTAGTCGCGGTATTAATCAAAATATAATAGCTTTGGCACACCCATGGACGTCATATCAAGAGTTTTTCATAGCCTTTGTGGGAATCTGTGGTGTACTGTAGCTATTGAAGAGCCGTGTTTTTCTAGCAGATTGCATTCTGCGTTAACTGGGGGTGATGTTGCCCTTTCCTATTTCCCGAGATTGATTTCAATCCAACTTAGAATACTTCCGTTTTCCTTCCTGCGGTTCGATTTGGGAGGGTCACTCTGTTATTTATTGAAAACCAAAAAAGGCACATAGTTTCAATTAACTGTTTAATTAGACTTGATTGATGATATCCAATAAAATATATATGTTACCACTCAACATAATCATTTTAAATACAATTAGAATATTAATTCTGAAATGTGTCATTATAATATATAGCCTCCCTATATTTCATTGTTCAATGAAACTAATCGTTATTTATACGGGAAGCAAGATATTTGCAGTAATATAATCGGGCTATTTAAAGTATAGATTTTAAGTTGTTCTCACACAGGCCTTCTCTTAAAAAGTTGCCGGGCTTTTGGACTATTTTTAGAATTTGTTTTTAAATAAAGAATACTTGATGTCAATAAAAAGTTACATGTCTAACGGAACATCATTTCTTTTGAATTCCACTTCCAGCGTGCAAAGGGAAAGTCAGATGTTAGTCCTGTGCAGCTCTGCACACGTTGTGAATATGACAAAAATAGTTGTGACTTTAGAACACCGTTCGAATTCTCTACCGATGGTGGTGGAAAACCAACCGTCATTAAGTACTACATTCTTATTACGGACAAATCAGGTAAACAATCAATTGTAATATTTTTACTCAGTGATATCCCATTTTTTATGAACGTGATATTGCATTATTTAGTAATCATTAAAATAAATTCAATATGAAACTAAAGCAGTTATATGAATGATTCATTTATTGATCGAATTGCAGAAATTTTCGCCATGTTGCATTAGCGGCGAATGTTTTCGTGATATATTAATTCATTTCGATAAACCATATCGGATGCGCCTCAAAGCCTTTGAAGTTCTAACTTTAAAAAATATTGTTTAAACTTATTATTGATAAATTAAATCAAATCGTGATAAAACTTCATTCGAATGTTCCACGGCACTTTTAAAACAATTAACATTTTTTGTTTTGATAATTGTTTAAAAAGTTTGAACAATATCGTAAAGATAAGTAAAAGAAGGTCGTTCATAGAAAATAAAAAAATAGTCAAACTATATTTATAGCACGAATATCATCTTTGGTATACGAAATAATTATAAACTATTAGTTAATAATCAATAACAAATTGCATTGTGAGGTTATTTATGAAGTTCATCGGAAAAGGTTCATTAATATAATTAATGTTTTACAATCAAATATTGATCACGAGGATGAATTGATTGTTTATTTTTTATAAACACTAATGATTTATTTTATACACTGCGTAATTCGATTGATATTTTAGAAAATTTCTATGAATTGAAAATGTGCACTTAGACTACTGTATAATCTATGTGTACTAATTTAATATTATCTTTTACGACGATTACCAGTTAAAAAACAAACAATCCATGAAAGGAAATTCCTTTATCGTCATATCCCGTGCTCGAAACAATCGGTATTTCGGATGTTGGCAATCTAAATCAACGTCATAAGGCTTTTGTGCAGTTTGCACATTATAAAAGCGCATTCGGATTTATTGGTACGCTCTCAATTCCACTATTTTTTCAGCGAATTATTTCATGTGTCGTAAATATTCACTATATCGGAAAACGCATTCCGTCCACCAGTAAGTGAACGAGTTTTTTTATGAAAAATCGCTGGAAGTTTTTCATATCTTTCATTGTCAATGCTGGTTTTCTAAAGTGAATTAATGATTCTAGTATTATCAGAATAAACTCGATCAACCACGAATCACGCAAGATTTTTCTATGACGGCATAAAAATTGATATTTTGATAAATTATTGCATTACCACTTTTTATGTCGCGATGGTTCAAACAATTATAATATGAAAGTGTTATTTAAGTATCACCAATTATGATATACTATGATCTTAATGACAATAGCCGAAAATGGTAACAAAATAACAGACTATATAGACAGTTTGTTAATCATTATTTTAATTATATGTAAGGAAGAATTGAGTCATTTAGTAGATGATGATTAATAAAGCTCTCTAAAGCTCTAAAAACAGTTACCTATGATCACCAATATTAGCGATAATCTACGTAATGGCCTAATATTCTAAATATCTAAATTGTATTTTTGGTAAATAAATTAGAACAATAATAAATCTACAATTGTATTTCATATGAAGTTTTTATTGTACTAAGTTTTGTTTAAAACGTGTTCTATTTCTAGATATTATAATAAAAAGACAATATTTTTGAAATAAAGAAAATAATTGCGCACCTTTTTGTTGTGAGTTCATGTAAAAAGAGTGGAGCAAGATTCTGCATTCTGTAAGACTGAGAATTTACCAAATTTCTTTCCACGAGTTTTTTGTTGTGAACGATGAATACAAAGATGCGTCTTTCGTGTAATTTAAAATATTATATAAAAGTCTTGCGGTCACAGTAATATAAAATATAACTTACATTAATTAAAAATTTGTTTTGTATTGAAAAGAAATAATTTAAAGCATATCTAATTTATATAACTACACAGCAAAACACTTTGTTATTGGTCTAAGATACATTACTTTATATACAATCGAGAGTGTTTTGTGAGAATGACTCAATAAAACATTTGATCCCGGGATGAGCAATAGTAATCTTATTTATTGGGTACTTATACCTGTGCGGCCGCTTCCTCTTTACTCCGATAGGTAATAACGGAGCTTGTTCAAAGGTATCATTGATGGCAATACAACACTTCCCTTATACGGTACACAGCCTTCAAGGGTCACCCTCGCAATAATTAGTGACACCAGTAACGGTAAGGGCTTTTGGGGAAAATAAGTTTGTGGAAATATTTTATATTCACTAAGTTGAAGACAAACAATATTTCCACAGTGAAGATAAAATAGGCAATGTTTATTTTTAATAGAGGAATAAAATTTTTCCATGTAAATAAGAGTTTATAAAAAAGAGTGAATTTCTTTTAGCTTGAATATCCTGTCTCGCCTTTAATCCGTGATATTCCAGCGATTTCAATAATTTAGAAATAAATAAATTGTACACACAAAGTAAATGAAATAGTAAAAATATCTAACTTTCGAAACGTTATTTAAATTTATTCTTACGAAAACGCAAGCACTGAATCCGTCGACAGTAGTGGAAAATTAACTGGCATAAATAATGAAATCATTTTAATAAATTGAAAGTTTCCTAAGAAAAATATAAAACTTTTTTGATAATATTTTAATGCACGATGGAAAAAATATGATCAACGATGTAATTTTAAAGTTAAAAACTTACTTTATTCGAAAAAATATTTTCAAATGCTTTATTTTATACTTTAACCAGCCAGCCCTGCCGTTGGGTGCCCTCCACTCCCAATTTTCCAGCCGAACGTTTCCCACTAAATTAACTTCCTCGCACTCTCTCAAAGCGGCGGCGTGCAGGGGTGGCTCGCGGCGCTGCGTAAATAAATAAAAGTCGCACTGTGCGTCGGTCGCAGGGGAGCGGCGCGGCGCAAGATGTCGCTACTGTGGGAAATAACTCACCTGTGCTTTGTCCAACAGCCGGGAAAACGACAAAATAAAACGGAGCCCGACCGGCGAAAGTGTTAAAATATGAATGGCAATCATAAAGTTGTAATTGCATTTTAAACATATTTAAGATAAGTCGTTAGCTATCTCCGGAATTCATCACGGAAAAAATCTCACGCGTAACATTCACTTATTTATCTCCGAAGTAACATTGACAAAGAGGCATTAAATCTTTTAAATGATGGATCGCATTATGAACACCTGAAAACTTGTCATCCGTGCAATACATTTAAGCTCCAGTAATGTTGATTTTTGTATTGGTAATTAGTAGTACATAAAATATTTGTACTATTCATTACCTTGAAGCAATTGAGCTTGAATTTTATTAAGTAAAAAAAAAACAGTTCAAATATGTATATAAATAATGATTTCAAACCATATAATAAGGGGAATAAACATATATATGTTTTTTTTTGTAAGCAAATAAATATTAAGTAATGAGCTCGATTTATTTTATATGTTATAATTTTTATGTCAGTGTAAAATGCTGAAGTTTTGCCAGCATTTTAGCGTTCCATAGAGTTAATAGAAACCCCTTTTTCGGTCTGTTTTCCTACAAAAGTACCGTAGTAGGCAAAACAGAATCCCTATAAACATAACTTCGACCGGCTGTTGGGAAACTTATAAATTTCATCGGCTCCATATGTATTCGGAGAGATATGTATCATCGATTCCCCCATTGTTGCTACATTCTAATCGGTTTTTCAGACACCAAATACAATTAAAATGCGCTTCTTTAATTAAGCCCCGTTTATAAATCATTCGCACGTGGTGATGTTCAGCCAGTAATAGGTTGCGAGAGGGGGGTAGGTCGGATGAGCGATTTTATTGGCTAATACATTTATGCGATGTGTTTTATCGCAGACCTAACGTAAAACGTACGGAGAGGAAAGCGTTTTGTAAGGTAATATTGAACTTTACCGTTTTCGGTAAACAGACGTGCGCAGGCAATGAAAATTCTGTTTGTGTAAACAGCCTGAGTTATTTTATTGCGGTTTTCATCATCAGCACTTTCCATCGAATACTAATGTATTACGAACCAAAAACTATACTTATTATATACGTACATAATCAATTTGGAAAACAACACCGCTCATACATATCAGTTTACAATATACATGAAACGTTTATTGTAGTTAAACCAACTATTTTTTTAAATCTGAGGAGTTTCGAATAATGAAAAAATACTATGTTATGATAAGTAAATGTCTTTAAGATTCAAATACTTTTTGCAGGTTTCTTTTTCAATTATTAATGAAATATTGAGAAATGGATATAATCAGAACAGTTTTTGGAATAAGTTTAAAACATTTTTCCGAAAGTTTAATAATTTAACAGTCAAATTTTAAATATTAATAATTGTGTTGGGACTTTCTTTCTTCATCTAAAAATGTCCTTTTTAAATGTTTGTTTTTCTTTAAATATACACTCTGCATACATCTTTAAATTAACCCTACAATGATTCTCAATGATCCATGCCGGAAGTATCTATTTGAACCAGTGTTCAAAATCATTAAAATCAAAACCGCCCTAAGCGAGAGAATAAATTTTATTTTCCTCGTCTTATTACCCCGGGATTGGTTTATTTGTACACACACGCCATCTATCGACAAGATAGGCGTCAGATAGCATTGTTGCGATAGTCAATGCCGATTTTAGTATTGGACGTTTGCCCTCGGCGTTTGTTCTAGGTGCCTACCAGGAGTATCGCGACCATGTCCAGGGATCGGGAAATTTTTACTCCGTTAGTCGAGAATTTATTCAACCGAAAAACATAATCCATACACTCAATTATTTTCCCTGAAAAAACAGTAAACCTTTATTATTTTATTGGTTTTGTAGTTCTGATGAAATAATATTTGTATTAAATCAACTATTCATGATAAAAAAGTTTAATGTTTGAAAGTACTATTTATACAGTACTATTTCGCTTTAATAGATATTTTTTTCTCATGTTCTGAAAACATGTTAAGAGTTTTCATTGTCATAATATAAATCGTTTTAAAGGTTCTACTAGTGTTTAGTTTTATAAATAAGACTGAAGAAATGAGTTCATTAATGCATAAATACGTATGTATATTTTGTTTTTATCTTTTATAAATAACAATACACTTTCAATATGATTAAACATAAACATGACACGAATTTTTGAGGAAGTTTTCCGTAAGCATCTTAGAAAGTGTCACGTTATAAATTGTATTTAAGTTTTACTATTTCCTTTCCGACATATTTATTTTATATTCCACATTGATTTGCACGTTTTTATTAATTTTCATAGTATTTAAAGAAATTAATTGCTCAAGTTTTCTTGAAATGATTCAAATAAACCACTTCAAATGTATTAAGTTTATCATAATCAGATATATATATCTCTCTAATTGATGTGACACGCACAACTACATCAAGCATAACTAAGTTTACTTCAAACGCTTTTCCACCCCTGAAGTTCAAAGCCCGCTGTCTCCCATACTCTATTTATGTTAGCCCTGGGAGTCATTTATCAAGTGACAAATAATATCAAATATTATTTAGCAGAGGTTCGCGCGTGCGTGCATTAGCGCTATTGGCCGTTAACGTGGCCATAGCACGATCTAAATTCAATACATTTATATTATATACAACTTTTGCAATGTATTCAGCTATTAACATGCCTATATAAAGTATGGGAGAATTTTTTGAATCCAAGTTTATGTTGATTTTGGAATTTGGATTTTTTTCTAGTCTTAAGATAGTCATTTTAATGTGAGGTTTTAGCAATAGTAAGCAAATGAAACTCAATGTCTAAGAGAGATTTTTGCCGTTTTTGGCCGAATTGGTTTTTTGCGTTTGTAATGAATGTCCAAAAAGATTTCAACGCGTTTTTATTTCTGCTTCCCAAATATCCTTCACTTTTTGACTGATTTTCCAAATGGTTTTAATGTTTAAATTTCTTTCATTACCCAAAAAGTTTAAAGCTATTTAACTTAATAAACTTATTTCTTTTATACTGTTGATCAATGTCAATTAATGATCATCGAAGAATTTATGATTCGACTAATGTCTAAATACGCATTTCTAAGTGAAAGAAGTGAAGAGCTGTGTAGACATGACTTATAATTGGTTCTGAAATGATTTTTTTAATAGATATATTATTGTTCATCAATAAAAACACAGAAAATGGCAGATAAAGATTAATAATACATACATCCAATGAACATTCAATTTTATTAACGACCAGTGCAATTTATTAAAGGCTTATTTTATTGGCCGTCAATCTAAGTAAAGAGAGGCAAACTTCGTTATTATTGACGCAGCGAACCGCTAGTTACAGATAACCGAATGACCAAACGCTGTCATAAATTTCGCAGTAGCAAATTTATAGTTTAATATCTACTCCGCAATACTCTAACCAATTGTTATGTTTTATTTATTGTGGCGCAGCCAACTAAAGCACTTTCCGCATCGCATTATCACACAATATTTCAGTTGGCTGTGCAGCGCAAATAGATGCGTCATCGTAAAATCTGCTTTATGACTTGACAAATTCTAGTTTGAAGCTTCGCTGAACGTTTATTGGATAATATAAACACATAATAATTGCAACTTATTTATTGCAGCTACTTAAAACGATTGTCACACCTAACAAAGTTAATAGTGCATCAAGACTATACTCGATAATTATAAAATATAAATTTATCTCACCCTAAAACGTGATTTTAATAGTACTCAGAAATGATATTTAATTTAGTTGGTTAGTAGTACAAATACAATTCATATATATATATATATATATATATACAGAAAAAAAAATTATGTTTCCCATTAAAAGATATTAGACTGATCGGCATAAATTTATTGCCTTTTATCACATTTAATCTTAAGATTTCCACAAACATTATATTATGAAGAGTTGTCAAGAATTTACCAATAGCTTATCTAGAGCACATAGTATAATACAACGTAAAGCAAACCTATTCTTTTCTCAACTAAAAGCAAGTTCTGGGTGGCTTAAATATGATTATACGAATTGAATGTATTTAGATAAATATAAGTAGAATCCATTTAACTCCGAAAGAGGATAAAAATGTACGAGTTTGTAAATATCTGTAGCCATACCACGATCTTATGATAAACGTTTTGAATATTATAATGGTGTTTCTGAGAATAAAAATCAACTTAGAATGACTATTAAAATGGAAGTGTTTTTATTCACCCACGCTCGTTAAATAAATGTTTTACTGAATTTTAATACAATTTTCATGGTGAAAAACATTTGTGCTTTAATATGGGGATTATGACTAAGGCTCATATTTCACTCATAAATCCTGCGAGACAATACGGTCATCTAGAGAAATCTTCTTATATTTCGGTTGCTGCTCAAGATACCGAGATAACGTTTTGAAGACTTTATGATGTTTTTACGTAGGCATTTTAGCTACAATGTGAAATAAATGTTTTTTTTTTCAGTAAAAACATGATATAATATTTGAATCTTGTTTGATTTGGTAAAAGATTACGTTTATTGATATATTGTTACCATAAAACTTGAGGCTTGTCGAGTAATAATGTTTGAAAAATAAGCGAATACTTTTTAACATTTAGGTAACCATTGATGTTTAATTTAAGCAATATAAAATTTTTCGATAGTGAAATAAACTAGATGCATTTGAATGATGCTTTCAAAAATAATATAGCACTTTTTTTTCTCTGTGACTTATCGTTTCGTACCCTCCATATATTTTTCAAATAAATATAAAAGTTTTTCTTCGTTTACTGTAGAAAAATTATAAAATTATGATATCAATGTCATCGGAATAGTCATTATATCTATTTTTTTCGGCTAAAATTTCATCAATTTTGATATGATCATTATTATTTCGCTTTGTTTAATTCCTTATATTTGTAAAGCTCATATGTCATATTGAATTCACTTATCATTTTGATTTATTGCATATAAAAATTAAGCATCCTTTCGGCAAAAGATTCCCAATGAAACTATTATATATTACACGCCATAATATTTATTGTATGTTTGTAAATCCCCTCAAAAAAGATCTGTCGAAATTGTTTTACTTTCAATAATAATTTATTGTAATGTTCTGAAGTTCAATTTTTTCCTCACCGTCTTCCGTGAGAGCCTACAACCTTGCGTAAGCCGAGGTGGCAGTGGGCGTACCACGCGATAAGATCTGGGCGTCAATCATTGCGATTGTCGGGTAAACATCGCACGCGCGACTTTTCCCATTATTTATTTACTTACCTCCTTCTTACCAATTATCTTCAGCTCATTTACTACAATTACATAGCAG
Source organism: Himalopsyche japonica (assembly GCA_028555115.1). Taxonomy (NCBI): domain Eukaryota; kingdom Metazoa; phylum Arthropoda; class Insecta; order Trichoptera; family Rhyacophilidae; genus Himalopsyche; species Himalopsyche japonica. The sequence goes on from JAHFWJ010000461.1 coordinate 2,181,474, forward strand.
ACAATCTGTTTTCAAATACAGTTTTGATCAAATAAAAGCGACTTCCTTTGGCGTGTGAAATAAACGCTTTATAAAAATTATATTGACATCATAGTAAAAATAAATATCGGATAAGCGTGCTTACTTTAACATAACGCGGCGAAGGAATGATATTGTCTATTATATGTAAAACTGTTAGCGGTTTTGTTTCTAAATAAAAAAAGTTATGATAATATATTTGAGCTAGAAACATTAAGTAATTGAATATATAATCAGTCGGCATAACTGACATCTGTTTAGCTTAATAAGAAAAAAAAAGGATAAGATTATTGAAGGTAAAATATTAAATATATGCATGCACACGTATTTCAAAGGCAATTAAAAAATGAAGTTAATTTTAATAATAAAAACGCAATTTTGACTACTGTTTCTACAAATTTATATTTCTTTGATCAGGACTTGTTTCGTTCATCGCGATCATTATCAACCGATACAATACAAATTACAAACCAGACTATTTATTTATTTAAGAGTTTACGACGTAATAAAGTTTTGGTCTTAAAACTCAAGAGGAGTTTAAAATTGTTTACAACTTTATGGAGATTTATTTAAGTAAGGATTTAAAATTGATTACATCTCAACATGATGATATGTGAAGTAGAGAAACACGTGTAGTATTTACTTACACACTCGGTGAAAATGCAAAGTTAATAAATTTATCAATAAAATATTCTGTACGTGTAAAGGCATTAATTTTGTATTGTACCATGGAGACAGGAATGAATAAAACTAAAAAACTCTCAAATAATATAATACATCTTTAGTACGTTTGATAGACTCACATTAAAAATATTACAACCTTTTCAATCAAAAACCAGTTCCCAGAAATCCACACGTTTTGAAGGTGAATCGCCATAAAATACAATTTAACACTATCACCATGTTTTCATAGGTGTTCAAAGTCGTAAATAAAAAAACAAACTTCCGAGTAAATTAATTGTTTATTTGGCCAACAGACATGAAGATTTATATGAGAACGTAACTCGATTTATTACCTTGATGTTGATTTTTTTTTGAACAGAAAAAATCTTACTTTAAAAAATTGTTTTTTTCTAATGCATTCAATTGGGTTTTATTTAATTTAAATAGTTCTATATTTAATTTTCACACATTTGGCTTGCCACTTGAAATATAAATATTTTTGGAAGGAAATAATAAATATACTTTTATATCTCATTAAAATAATGAAAAAAAAGTGTCGGTGTACAAGTTTGCATTTGGTTATTTTATTTTACTTGTATTTTTTCTAGTACACCAGAAACAAAATTCATTTAAAACTACTTGATTCATAACAATAAAACACTAAGCAAAATCTTTTCCAGTGTCCATCGATAAAACTCGTTTAATTTTTAAATTTAACTAAATTTAATGATAGAAAAACAAAGCATTTTATAATGTTTCAGAAATGCTATTGCTTCAAATGTTATTTTATTAATATAAAACTACAAGATTTTGAATTCTTTCACTCTCTTTTACTATTCCAAATTTTAATCAAGTGTCAGGGTGATAACACAAAAAAGTTAAATATGTGTAAACTGCTTTAAAATGTATATTTTTACCTATGAAACACACTCCGTTTGGTTTTGCCAAAGTAAAAAAACTCTGGCAAAATTGGCTGGGAATTTTTTATTTTCCGGCAATCCAAACGTATTTGGATTGGAAGCAACTCCAACTTTTTTACTTAGTATATAGTGGATATTTTTATGTTAGCAAATACATTGAATGGTATTTTGGGGTAAATATGACTAGTTTTATTTTTGTAAAATATAATATATCAATAATTACAGAGCTATATTGAAGTGGCAGCACCTGTCATAGTCGCTAGTGGGATATTAAGGAATATCTACGCTGATATATATCATATAATATTAAGCAATGTGTTTAGAGTAAATTTTATCTTTTAAAAAAAATGTTCTGCTTTAGTCAACCTCTTAAAACTAGTCGATAAACAACATTCACACGTATGCTTGGATTTAAATTAATTAAAAGTGGTTTTAACGCTCGCTCTTGCCTGCAATAAGCAGCGGTTCATATTAATATTCGTAAGCGTTAATCTACGCATCAAATCCCGTAGAATATATTATTGTCTATATAATATACTTCTGATTCAAAGCTGTACAAACTTGTATGCTTTCTTCTCCCCTTATAAGACATAATAAAGCTTATTGAAAAAAATATAGAGCAAATTGCGGAAGCAGTAAAAAATATCGTAATTCTTACCAATAAGTCTGTGAACTTAAATTAATGACTGATGTTTTGTACTGGCTGTTTTCTTAGGAATACGAAAAATTGTGTTTTTATTTGTGAAAGTTGGTGAATTGAATTAAATGTCTTTTAACTCAATTACTCCAAAAAATTAGCGCCTTACACACATTGCGCTGTTTTGCTCAAGATGTTTTATATATAATTTTCTAAATCTAAAAAATATTCATAAATAGCGAATGCTTAAAGCAATAAATGTCAACAAAGCAAACCGCAATACCGGTTGACTGTATTTTTAATGAAAGACTTCTTTATTCATCCTGTATCGCTACCGTATAGATCCACTTATTACGTGTATCGAAATATCGATAAATTATGGCGTGTGTTCATTTGCGCACGATGTTTAATCTGTCCGACCATTCCCAGCAGACTGCCCCCCTATTTCGCCCGGCGCCCTGACCAAGCCACCCCCTACGGAACCCTCCCTGTGAAATTTCATCTCCCACCGCTTTGCTAACTTAACATTGACCGAGCTGCGTAAAAGCATGCGATGACCCTCGGACACACCGTACTATTATTACGTTTACGTGAATACGATTTTTTGATTACCCTGTAATCATCCTGTGACCCGCAGTCATAAAATTTTGAATGCAAATTAAAACAATATTATAATATGGACTTCTTGAATATTTAGAATATTTAAAACTGTTATAAAAGAACTGTAGTCACTGAAAGGGTCAGCTTAAAAGCCATGTTATTTATGAAATAACTAATTATGTTTCACCTAAATACTAGGAAAAGTGATATTCATTCAAAAGTTTACAATATAACATTAGCTAGATTTATTGTACGTTATTATATATATACAAATAATAATTCTTTTAAGCGAATTATTTGTTAAGAACTAACGTCAATCATTTAATATACTGCATTTTTATAGTGGTATAACTTAACAAGATGAAATGCATGTACATTTCATATGTAACATATATATGATGTAAATAAAAACAAATGCCTAATTAAAATGAAACGTTTGACAACCAATATCAAATAATTTTGTGGTACAACTCATTTTAATAGCTTTATATTTTTCTTACTGAATTAGGTACTTAGAAAAGAACTGTTGCACCAATGCACCATTTCACATGCCGATAATCTTTCTTTTATAAAATGTAATATTATGAAATAAATGAGCTTCAATTATACGGCAATTTACCACAAACACTTCATACGAAAAATCTAATTATAACGAAGATATGTTTTATCTAAAAACAATTTAATTAATTCACGTTTTCATTCTTTTTCAGGTAAGCAACAATCACTGCTTAAAACGAGCCCCGCCCCGTGACTATTATAATCTTATAAATCGGGTAAGTGCCTAGCTCAGTTGCATATTAATCGACGTTAATTACATAAATGTATGGAAAAATGCTACCGGTAATGATAAATAACGCACCGGGCCACAATAGCGTAAAGGTTGTAATTTTTATTCTAAATTGTATAATTGAGCCATTAAAGCAGCTTAATGAAGACGTATTGTCGGATCAAAGTATTTAAGTAGGTGTTTACTTACACATAAATGTCGAATGATACAATTTACGTGAGTACGAATAAATCAGAAGATTCCCATTTAATTCATAATATATTCAAAGCGTATTACATAAAAGTAAAAGCCTATGTATATGCAATGAGTAACGAGAGTATTTTTTGAACAATTGCATTTCAATATGAAAGGCGACACCCATTGGAATTTACATAGTTAAATATTCATTAACGCTAGTAAATATTCCGTATGTAAATATTGATTCTTGGAAGCTTTTTTCAATAAAATATCTCATATTACATATAAACCCACTCTTGGCAAATAGATGAAATAACGTTGGTCCACTGCTTGAAAAGCAATTATGTGAAATCATTACTAAATTTAGTTTTTTTTACGTTTTTTTTCATATCACCGTCAGTGTTTGAACAAGCCAGTTTCATTTATCATATACAATTTGGAACGGAAGTATTTGGTTTATCTTGTTTCAAATCTTTGCTATCAAATTTATCATTATGTATCACCTTCTTTTAATTTCAAATATTTTTGTAAATTATAAAGAATATAAATTATCTATTAATGGAGGTATCAGTGGCATTATAACACTACATTTATCTTTAAGACATATTAAAAATGGCATTTATTGTAAGTATAGTATGAACATTAATTATATGTGAACCGGAACACTTCACCAATCTACAGTAAAACATCAATAGCCAACTTGAATGAAGTTTTTTTTGAAATTTCAGTATGAATTGTGAAATTTTTGTTTTGAATTTTTTTTTATTCCGTAAAAATAATTCATTTTATGAGATTAATTTAAATGAATGATCCAAATAAAATATCATCGATGTTATTTTTCGTGTTGCATTTTAATGCAATAGTTGTTTTTGTTTTATAAAACAACAAGCAATCTCGCCCAGATTTACATTATTTCTGTGTCAATATATAATACTTGATCAAAAAGCCACTACATAAATGATTTATTAAGTATGCGGTGGTAATTAAGACTCTAAGCAAACGACGATGGGAGAGGAAGATAACAGCGTCCACAAGGGTAACGTTGTAACCCAGTGCGATTTCAGCGTTTAGTTTTAACATTAAAATTTCGCAATAATGCTCAAAATCTACATGCACAGGTGATTTTTTTCCCAACACCGTCTCTGCCACCGGGGAAAGAAGAGCGGAACACATTTAGGTTCGCCTTATCACAAAATTTCAGGCGCCTTCTGCGGGGAATCCATTCTATGCACGCCTCGCGCAATATCTGAGAGCTTTTCGTTAGAAGTGAGCAATAACTGAGAAATAGTACTAATGTGTTGTAAAACATTTAGCAATTCTGTGACAAATGATTATACGTTATTTTGAACCACCGTAGGCTTAATTGTGATTGCTGAATGTTACGATAAAAAAATATAAAATAGATTCATGTGGCAAGATTAACTATTAATTATTGTTGCATTTATATTATTTTTATTGAATAAACTCTTGCATAATCGATAATAAAAAAAAAGCAAAATATTCGTAATATATTTGATCACTGTTAGATAAAAATATAGAAAAAATCGATCAAATATTTACCAAAAATCCATCTACATATGTATGATTAGTTACATTTTCATGAACCGCTTTTTATAATATATAATTATATATATAAATGGAGTTAAATTTGATCCAGCTTTTGTTTTACTATTGACCGATTTGACGAGATAAGTTTGATATGGAGAAAATGCAATAAAAATTATATTGTTTCAATTACCAACACGTTTATATATAGTAATATGATACATATAACAGCTGTTATACAATAAAAATTATTTATATATAAATTGTTGTAACTCGTATTCTACGAATCATACATTATTTCTCCATAACTGAATGTACGTACCGTAAGTAATAATAATAATACAAACACACATCTCGCGCCTTCCCTAAGGTATGTATAAATTGCTTTTTGGGGGAGGGGTGTACTTTTTTTTTAGAAATCTTCCGTGCAACAGGGGAAACAGAAGAAGGATCATAATAATGGCCGTCTCCAATATTCTTCGGTGTCATTTAATGTCGTGCATGAATGTTTCTCCGTGCGTGTAATGTTTCCGCATTCACTTTATTTATTAATGTCTCTATTCGGCTAGTGATAAAACGCTTGAGAATTTTTATCTCAATGCAAAGAATCAACGTTTAAGAACGTTATTTCTTGGCAAATTTGACAATAATTGAGAGTTTTAAAGCTATATATTACTTAAAATTTTTCTAATATGATCGATGATTCCTTAGAGCATAAATCAATTGTCTTTGATGATTCGTTCATTTGAATTGTATTACAATTTAAAAAAAAATAGTCTGATTCTACGCTACTCAACATTTTTTTCAACTTACTTTCAAAATTTGAGGAATAAGCATAACACATTTGAAAAATAAATTAATATAATTTTTTAGTTTCAATGCATCACTATTTTCTATCAGTATATGTATTTGTTCTAAATTATTGTTAACAGCAGAAAATATTTAAAAAAATGTTGATCACAAATATAATTCTTCAGTCAGTCAATTATCAAATATAGGATTTTTGTGCTAAAAATAGATGAAACTGAAATAGTTATATTCAATTAACAACAAGATTAACAAGATGTTTAATTGTATTTAGCATAATTTATTTATTGGTAATAATCAAAAAGCTAACAACTATAAATGAAATGGTTGAAATATACTGAAGCTTACAGCGTAATAATAATTATGATTTGTGTGCGTCTATATAACAAGGCGTCATAGTCTCTTGAGGAAATCAAAGACTTGTACATGTCTTGATACGAAATTAAGTGCTCCCCGTACGATTTATAAATAATTATGCTGTAGCGTGTAGCTAACTTGTGATGGAATATTAACCATAGTGTACAGTTTATGTACCTATGTTCGAAAGCGGAAACACGTTGTGCGTTTATAGTTCTTTAAAATGAAAGTATAATACATATTGCTATTAAGCAGCGGTGATTTATTCATATAACCAATGAAATATTTCAAGGTAACAGCATGTAAAATTTGATGTTTACGGTCGTAAATTATATTAATATTTTCGATGAACTCAACGGTAACATTGTGGAAATGATGTAAAAAGAAAAATTGATATATATTCTACATGATATGTTGTTTGACATGTGTTTCGCCTCAGTCTGATTAAGTCGAAAGATGCTTCATGATTACGAGAAATATTTCATGTGTATTAACACACTAAGCTGAATAAAATAAATATCATTTTTATACTTTTTATCGTTTCAAATTTGGTTTTGCTGATTAATTTTGATATTAAATTTAATATAAATATTTTTTCCCTTATTTAGTATATGAATAAAGCATGGTTTTCGATGAGTACTTTGAATCATTTATATCTCTTTGTGAATAAAATATACATTAAATTGATAAGACAACAACATATATATTGGATTATAGTGTAATTTTATATGTATGATTTTTTATATACTCCAGAAATCACTACATAAATAATATTGCATACGGATTAAAATTATTTTAAGCGTGTAATATAATATGAAAAAAATATTTTGGGTAGGGTTAGTTAGTAACCAGACGCAGCTGTTAACATTTCTAATACATAGGACATCTGTTTATGTTCGATGTAAATGACAATACAGACTTGCTGGGTCCTGGAATTATTTCATCTCTCCGAAATAACTTTTATTTTAAATATGAAAAGATTACTTCTTTGAATTAACTCTTGAGAAAAAAAGGCAAGCATAATATGGATGTAATTCAAGTTTGTCGAAATTGGTTTGAACAAATCGGTTTTATTTATTTTTATAATAATAGGAAGTGGACTAAATATATATGTGTTATATATTTTAAAAATACTGTAAAATCTTGGAAATCACATTGTAATGAAAAAGCTTGTAAAAATCTTCAGTTAAATTAACAATTTTTCTTTTCAAAATACGTACTTATCTAAAATTCTCCATGGCAAATTTTCCACGTGATTTTTGTATTTATTAAATAATATTATATATTGAGACAATGTTCTCTCTTGATGCCCGTCGGCGAATTAGGTTTGAATATAAGTCATTCGCGAAAAGTTTATTTATGGTTGTCGTCTATAGATGATTTATGTAAGAGTTAGTTAGTGTATGAATGTAGCTTTGTTAGTCGCGAACGTTAACTTGTTATATGAAAGCACATAAACTACTCGCCGCAAAGTTTATACATACAGAGATATGATCGCATTGTGTGAAGTAACAACTTTATCCCTTGCGCCTTGCAAACAAGTATTGCACTGCTTTAAGTAATTGTTCGTTTAAATCCTAATATTATATTTTACTTACAATTATGTAAGAATATAATCGCTTCCATTTAATTTCATAAATTTTTAAATTATATTCAGATTCAGATCTCATAATTCCTCTAAATGAAATATTCAATATATATTTTTACTCATTCTAATAACACAAATAACTTATTTCGAATAAAATAAAAATTCCTGTATGAAATAGGAGAAAGGTATAAACTAGAATCTGTCAACATACAACAATTGAATAAACGTATAATATATATTACTTATCAGTCATAAAAAGCTTATTTATATATGTTTAATAAAATTCTCACAGAAATGTTAACACTTCGCAGACGCTTACACTTAAAAATTGCTCTCAATATGTTGTTACGTATTAAGTAAGTAATATATTTTATCATTATTAATACTAATTATCCGACGTAGTCGTGTGTAAGGCCTTAAGTTTGCGAAGTACCATGAATTATTTTAGCAAAATATATTCTGTGGATAATTATTTCAAAATTTCGTTAACAATATTGTAAGCAATGGCTTCTATCAAAATATTTAACGAAAAGACCATGTAGGTACATACTGGTAAGCTTAAAGTCCCTTCAAGAATTTCTGTAATTAATTTTGGCCACGTACCCCAGAACTCTCTTAATGTATTGCCATCCCTACAATATATATTTATATGTAACGTCACACCAACGTAGATACATTTGTTTGTGGTGGTTATTAACGTAGGAGTAATAAATCTTCAACTTGGAACTAATTTACCAGCTTGCCTCACAAAGATAGCTACCTCAGGCTTTGCTCTACTTGTAGGCCGTATTTATATGTGTATATACTGCCTGTCCGTTTATATATGTAGACAGTCTCCAGGGAGTTGAAAGTAAAATTGTTATTGCTCGATTTAAATGACGCATTTACCTGCCGGTATTGTTTGGCCCAATTAACAATGAGCGTGACTGAAAATATTTCTCATCTCTTTTTGATTATATACACATACAGACTAGCGTATTAATATTTGTAATACGTGAATATGTATTAAAGTTTATAAATGTGTCCGCTTCATCATTCGGAAGTAAAGTAAATATTAATTAAAATTTGCTATCTTTCCACAAAATTTCAATACGACAGGTGTTTTGTGAATAAAGGCTTTTCTTTGTATTAAGTATAATTTGCATAAAAATTTTGTATTTGTAACATAAGTATTAAAAACTATAAAGTAAACATTTTGCTTAACAAAAGAAATACATTTAATTTTTTTCTACATTAAAACAATTTGACAAAATAAAAATCTGTTTTAATTATTAACTCACAATCGATATGAATAGCCTCTATAAGATTTTTATCTCTATTTAAGTTCTTCAATAAAAAAATATGTGAAAAGTCATAACAAATGAAAAATGAAAAAAAATATTAAACTTTTATTTTATTCATATTTTTCATAATAAAATATGAATAAAATATTTTTGATGATTCTTCGATCGAAAGTTAAATATCAAGACCAGTTTTATTTGATACAATTTTTGTTTGGATTTTTGTTTTGTTCTATCAAGAAAAATATATTTCTTACGGGTTTCACACAATGCTCTGTTACATTTAATAATGTAAGAATTACTCGGTCGGATAAAGAGTACATAGTATTGAGTCATTATAAGTAATCGCTCAATCGAACAGGTGAGGCAGGACCGTATATTAAGAGGCGTTTTCAGCCTACATGGGCAGATGAATTATAATCGTCCGCCACCTATACGCAACACATCAAGGATAACACGGCAAAAAAATAGCAATGAATTTTGATTATACAAAATACCTAAGAGCTATAGTTCTGATCAGGGCGTAAGCCGAAAGAGTTATCAACTATACATTTTATTAATTTTGCAGAATTAAAATATATTGCTATTATTTCACCGTTTTATAATGGAGTTCTACCAAGAAAATGCCAATTCAATAAATACATCAGGGATAATTTCTAAGTGGTATAAGTGTTGTTTATTTAAAGAAAATTAATTAAAAGTCAAATATAATATTTATCTCTCAGACGCAATTATTAAATGTCTTAATAGTAAATAGTGATATTTAGAATCTGACATTTAAAAAATCAATTACAAAAATAATGTATTTTATTACACATTTTTATGATCAATAAAATGATACATGTTTAAGAAGTATGCCAATGTGTTTGGGTGAAAGCGTTATTGTTGGAGATGTAAGATTCTTTTGTTTTTACCTCTCATCGTTCGGCCATTTCTCATGATTAAGTTTTTTGTTCGGTTCCTTGACCCTTTATCAAAATCGAAATTCCTCTGTATTGAAAGAACGCCGGCGCTCGAAGCGAAATGCGCCATTTTTCGCGTAGCAATAGGTCTACATCTCTACGGTCGTAGCATCGTAAATCAGTCCGCAGTGGGTGTGATTCATAAAGCTCGCTGTAAGTTCGCAATTCGTTCGGCGAGATGGCGTGCTCTCTCCCCCATCACGTGAATCGGCTACGAAGCGCTCGCTGAAGATTGTATTGTTTATGTAAATTGCCTAAATATAACCCGAGCTTTTCTTTTTTAATGGAAAAAAACCGTGCGAGTTCATTTCGTTAGTTCATTTATATATGTAACGATACAAAGTAAGTGTGAACTATATGCTTCAATAATTCGAAAATTTCCATAAATATCCCGATAAATATAATAATAAACGATATAACCATACAAAGATAATATTATCAGTGAGATCATTCAGGTAAGTGACACTGTTCGGTAACGTAACGTAATAAATTATTTTTCTTAATCTGTGGGTGTACAAGACAGTAAATCAACTTTTTTCTTTAAGGAATTATGGCAATCAACATTCCATCTTATTAACAAAATATCACCATTTATTGGTTGTCATTATTGGTAACCTATAGACAAGCTTAATCAATATTATAACATATATTTTATCTTTGCGAACTTGTAAATTGTAATAATATAAAATAATGATAAATAAAGAGTATTTGTTTTACAAATTCTCCAACACTTAACTGAAAATCGAATATGTGACCAAGAAATATTATTAAATTATCAATTATTTATACGAAAATGGCATTTTATGCAATGGAAATTTTATTGTTGACAAAAAAACATTCTTCTTTTTAATAAAAACTCAGTTTATTTAAGTTAAAACTCGTTCTGCATTTAAGTTCACAATTGTTTTTAATTTCTGAATATAGAAGATAATATCAAAGGGAATAAAAAAGTGTTAATTTTTAATTATATTCTTTTTATTGTTTGGTTTGCATTTCCATAGAATAAACATCGGCTGTTGACTATACGCCTATCAAAATAATTACTTCATATAAATAGCGAGACAAAAAGGGTAGCATATCAAACAAAGTATTTAATTATTGCAACACCCAGGTAATGTGATCAGGCTTTGTTTATCGAAGCGGAATTTCATTTTGTCTCCGCATTCCGTCTTGTGACCAACCGGAGGGGGAGGGTTATGTTGTTTTATATTAAGTCTGTGTCAAAGGGAATGGGGTGTATCTCCTTTAGAAGTGCATCAACTCATACATTTGGCTATTTACTTGAGCGCTTTGGATTACTGCGCGCCTGGCGCTTATATATTCAAAGCTTTGAAAAGCTACTCTTACAATATACAGCGTAGTAACAATAATACTGCTTGTAACGATTTTTGCTATTTACTGGAATTTAGCATTATGCTATTCTTTATGTAACACTGCTTCCGAAATATATATTTATTTCATTAGTTTCTAAATAGCGATCATCCGTACATAATGTATATATATGAAAAGATTTATTAAAATTGTCTCAATCTGTTAACTGCATTGTTTATAAATCAAAAAATTGTATATATTTTTGAATACAATATAAAAGATTTATTGCTATATTGATTGAATTGGCATTCACTTGGTAGAACTCCATTATAACACGGTGAAAAAATAGCAATGTATTTTAGTTCTACAAAATTATTTTTAACAAATATAGTTGATAGCTATTTCGGCTCACGCCATCGTCAGAACTATGCTTAAACTAACATCCGCTTATCTATATATAGCTGTGCAGAAAAGGCACACATCACATCCTTATATACTATTTATATAACCATACTTATTGCTATCCATATTTATGTAGAGCAGGTGATTTCAGTGATTATCATTGTCAGTATTACAAAATATTCCCTTGGTAGATTTATTTGAAAAACGTTTAATCCTTGATTTGTGATGTATTCGAAAAATATCTTTAAAATATGCCTAACCGATAAATTATATGACTTATTAAAGTGATTTTTAATTTATAAACTTGAAAATTTTTGAACTTTAGGCAAAAAATCATCATTCACCAAATTTATTATTTTTGATTAAAGAAATAACATTAAAATTTCTCATCTGGTATCAACAATGTGGCATATAAAATGTTATGTTAACTATTTAATTTCCTAATTATAAATGATTTATATTTTTAAAAAGATTTTAACAATTCGCAATGTATACTAACTGAAAAGTATACTTAGAACTCATTTTTCTTAAGAAGTCTTTTAATTGTATGGTATAAACTCCAGACAACTAGTTTTTTGCCGATTGTCTTTGTATCTGCCTTTCATTTCGCCGTCTTGCGAGCAGCTCGTAGATAAGTTTTTTGCACGCCTCGCTTTATCTATGGTTCTATGTATTGTCTTCAAGAAATAAAGCAGTTTTTGTTGCATAGCCGACTGTAGTGTTGTAGTAAATGTACTTAAGTAAATCTCAGAAATGTGTGAATGTGAAAATTTTCTAGGCACTGAGCGATTACCCACATTTTTTTCCTACATGATGTAATGATATTTTTACAACACTAGAAAATATTTAACAGACACTTTGGTCGAGTTTTTTGTTTTAGGATTCGAGTCGCTGCGTTGGAAATTTTATCAATTAAAATCATAATATATTTGTGTCTGTCATTTTAAGATATGTTCAGTTAGAAATGATAATTAAAATTTAAATATTCTAAACAATTTTAACAAATGTTCCTCACACAAATAAGATGAAGGAATCGTTAATTATACAAAAGCAAAAAAATGAGAAAGGATTACCTTTTTTTGTTTTGTTTAATAAAGAGTTTATTCTCACTTAAGTGTGTAGTTCCTTTCTTATCAAATGCATGTGCGCTTTCTTTGTCGTATGTTTCATCTAGTCACACATTATGGGTTATCGAGACAAAAACGATTTTGATATAAACGCCGCCAAAAATACACACAAAAGTACTCGTACGGTCATAAATAAAGTCCTCCATATCAGCCATTAAGCGTATGACAACCGAACGCTAGTAATTTATTCAAATGTTCGCAAAGAAGAAATGGGATCGCGAGAGATTTCTCGCAAAGTATTATTTTGTCATACATGTGCAGAATTATGTCAGTAGAATTTACAGAACAAAACTTTAATAAAATCTTAATATTAATTGATTGACTTAAATATTATTAAAACAAACGGATGATATTGCCGATATACCACTTTAAAGTTATCCCATTATTTTCGGCGTTTCTCAATGAAATTCATCTTATTTTAGAAAATAAATTTAACTAGTCTTGACAGCAAACAGAGTTCAACAAATGTTATAAATCACTGACATCGAATAATGATAATCTTCATTCTAAAACAAACGATAATTTTTAGGCATTAATCATTTTTAAGTTGTTCACTGTTACATCTTGTTGGAAAAGCAATATATATTTTATAAATAATTGAAATCAGGACCGATTTCGCTTATCGATAGCATTATCAACTGATACAATACAAATTGTTTGCTTCAATGTTAGTGTTAAAATTCTGGAAATAGTACTAGAAATACAGTTTTAATTATAAAAATATTAGTGTAAGGTTCCTTTATTCTAGTTGAGATGGGCTGAATCTGTTATAAATTATTCCCGTTTGTGTCAGATTCAAGCGCCTACTATTTGCATGTGGGAATATAAAACACCCCGTAGCGAGAGACATATCGGGAATTAAAATGGTTCAAGATAAGTAAAGATGGATTGCGGCCGAGAACGTGCTTGAAAAAGACACGCCCGACGTTACTCCAGTGTATATATTCCTATAATATTATGTATACATAATATATTGCTACTTCTTATAGGCGGTCTCCATAAGATTATAAAAGAATGAAAAACTTATATTTTTTGTTGTTGTTATGAAATTTTCAATTCGAATAATCTTGAAAACTGTTATTGTAACCACTCTCGTATCAAACTGACATATTTTTAGCCCACTTCCTTGTCAATACATTTTTCCCGAAGTAAAGTATTAATATTAATTTTGATTCCACATCTACTTGTATAGTATATTCAAGGCTTAAAAATATATTGAGAATTGGTAGAAAAGTCTTGATTTTATTGTTCGAAAGCAGTGATTAATAATATTCTGTTCCTGGAATGAATAACTTCTTTTTATATTTGTTATATACTGAAAACTACACTGAATTCGACTAGAAGGAATTTTTACAACGTGTGACTTTAATTTACGCATATCTCATTGTGACAACATACAATATAAAAAAAATGTACAGTAAAAATCGTACTTTAAGTATAGTATTAGAAAATTGATTCACAACATCCTTTAAATTTTAAATGCTCACTATCTCTGTATTATCTGAGAGTGAAATCGTTGGATAGTATTAACATTAAGTCTGCATATGAAGATATCTGACTTAACATGTTGTGATGACGCATTCGCACATATCGACCCCGCTTGAATAAGAAACGTTACTAATGATAACATAGAATATTAAATTTATATTATTACGTATTCTCTCTGCTCCATGATGTTCATTGCATAGAAAACGCGTCGTAAGATGGCAGTGGGTACGCTGGTGGGAAAGGAAGGAATACGCAGGACCTGACTCCCGAGTCTGGGAGAGTTATGGCTCCCGGGCTGCGGCCCATACGTCACCTTGGGCTAGACGGCGTGAGGGATAGTCAACTACGAAACTGACTAAATAATTTAGTACGTACATACGTTTGTAGTCGTACGTTCATCCCTTTAATCTTGTTTTCAATTATAGTATTAATATTTCAGTGGAGTTACCATATATCATTTTCGCTTGTATCGTTATTTTTCTAAAGTTCCGCACAGACACAAGAATAATTTTGAGTTTTTCTCTACTTATTGGTCTTAAATATTAGACTGATTAGTCTTTCTCGTTTTACAATTGTCATCACGTTCGTAAACACCAGTGACCGTATTCAATAATTATTTTAAAAGAAGACTGCGAAAGCAAAGTCGTCGTATTCTATGATATAAATATGTTTTCGTTGGTGACTCACCTACTAAAAACCTGCTTATTTTTAACTTCTTATTGGGATCGTGATTTGATAAGGAAGTCCAAAATTTGTCGTCATTACATCCGTTTTTTTTTAATAAGTTAAAGCGATTAAAATTAGCTTACGATGCTGGCCCTTTAACTAATTTAATTCTGTTGATATACGTACATTAAGTGGCCAAATGCTCAAAATTGGGACTGTACTTGGATAAAAATAAAATGATCTAGTCCTAATTATTATTGAAATACACTCCGCGGTTTTTTTATATTTTATTATTATGGCCGGAATACGTAATGCTATATACTCAGGCTCGCCTTATATTTGGATGCACACAGAAACTTGCGTTTATCATCTCTGATTCAGGACGCGATGCGGTGAGCTTGGGAGGCATTGGGAGGCTAAAACTGAGCCCGGAGAGGGAGTGTTCCCCCCTGGGGCGCTGGCTAATATAAGAGAACGCCCCCATTTGGATGGTTCTCTTTTCTGCAGTTGCAGATGCGATGAATGTCTTTGGTGTTTTCACAAATGCCATTTTAAACTTGCAATTATTTTGCGAGGGTGAGCGCAATTAAAATGCCGTTGTTTTGCGATCATGTAATATTTGATCGCGGAATAAAACGGTGCGATCGTGCGATAATTACACGCATAAATCACTATGCTCCAAGAGCCAAGATTATGGGAAAACGTTTAGTTTTATCAAAACAAAGCAGTGCATGGCTTCCAGAAATTATTACTTCACGATGTTACCTCCTACAATATACTACCGAAGGTTTCAGGAAGCTTACAAAAGTCTTAGGTGCTGACTATCATATAAACGACTTATGATAACTGATCCAAGATCAAAAGTATCAGATAAAAATAAGATTCGATAATTAATTCTGAGTAAAGAAGTGATTTTATTTTTAAGCAAATAGACAAAACACTGTATGAAAATAAGACAGTCAAATCAAGGATTGATTACTGTTTAAATGTTACGTCTTGGGATTTCCAGGATTTTTTAATTTTGTCATCAGAACCGATTTTGTTCATAGTAATTTTCAATATTGAAATTGTGGATTTTATATTTATGAAAAAATATAAAATGTAAAAATTTACAGTATTTTTCCGTAAAGAATAAATATATTAAGAGTATTCATCTGGTATAACGACGGTTTCTTCAAATTAATTCGGCTAATTGTTTTTTTAGTAATGAAAAGATATTGCTTATCGTGTTTATCAAATTCGGTATTGATGAATAATATTAGTAGAATAAAACGCATCATTGGAGTAAAAAATCATACGTTAAGTTGGAAAAAAATACAAGAGATGTAATAAAATATGCATGTAGGTACAATCTATCTTTGCCACCCCTATTCCGAACAGCAGACGAATCCATCATTTTGCAATTTGCGAACACCAAAAAATGTATAAGCCCGAGTCTTAAAATATCCAAATTTCCCTCCGTTTCTATAATTACCAAAAGCCCCGCGTAGAAGTTACGCCTTTATCTCCTACATCTCCTTATACACTTCGGAAAAACTCCACCCCCTTCTCCATACCCGATTCCCAAGACAGACATAATTCGGAATTGGATCCATTCATCCCCGTACGTACCTACCCTAAAGGTTTTTGTTGCAGCGAGAAAAAAAAACTACTTCCAAAAGGAGGAGACAACGATTCCAGGAGACTTCGCCTTGTCAAGCGGTGAAGGACGACGCGAATCTTTCTCCCCCTGTCTAAAAACTGTTGGGTTATTTTTTATCATCCCTCTTTCACGGTACACAATTTGTCAATGTATCTTCTAAAAGAATGGGATATTTATGTATCAACAAAGGCAGTTTCTTTTATCTTTTAATGTGAATTCAAGATTAATAGTATTTTTTTAGAGCCATAAAAGTATTTTTTTAAAACGAATAACCTTTTTATTTCATATCTTATATGCTTTATACGCCTTTTAGTTCTCTGTTGTCTTTAATATGACACATCATAAACCATTCCACAATATACAGGTACCGTAATTTAATCGTTCACAAGGCGATATAATATTCACTAAAAATTGTCTTAGATCCATTTTATGTATCAAAAATTCAAAAAAAGCCAAGATTATTCAATATCAGTTTTCACTTTTTTTTATCAATCATTGAAAGGTATCATTCACCTGCACCACAATCAATAAATTAAATACTTATCGTGGCTATAAATTCAAATGCTGTATTTTTTTAACCGACAAACTGGCCGCGGCATTAAAATATGCTTGTTTTAACGCATTTAATATAAATGATGTTTTATTTATTCAACATAGACTTGAAACATAATAAAATGTATATATTTGTTTTACTGTTGACGTTCAAATTTTAATTTGCTTCTTTTAAATAATACTTCATATTCTAGGCATCAATTCGCATTAAATCTGTTGTTATATAAGTGAGTCTAAAAGTAATATAATAGAATACAATGGAAATGGAGGATAAATCAATAAATTTCTGTCAAGAGTATTTTTAATGAACTATGCGTGATGGCAACTAGAAACAGTTTTGGTATGATAAGTTGTTTATTATAAGCATTGCAGAAAGTATGCGTCTTCGTTAGGGTTTTTAAAATTTAAATTAAGAATTGTATATTGTAGACATTTAGAATTAGCTAAATTTTATAAAAGAAGTTCAATAATAATTGTAGGCGAGTAAGTATCAGCTGTGAATTTATTTTCCTAAATGTATGCAGATAAGAACATTTAAGAATGATCAATTTGTGAAAAGATTAGTTATTAAAGAAAAACTTTTATTAAAACTATCATTTAACATATATCAATGATAAAACATACCACTTCAATTTGGTTGTGCATATTTAGGTACAGAAATAATGAATAGCAATAGTGTATATGATGCGATAGTTGGTTGGTTTTAATTGCAAAATTATGACAATAAAATTGAAATGACAAATAAGATATTTCTGGTTTTAACAACACCCAGGCCGTAAATATTTGCGGGTAAAAAAATTGTTGAAGATTTATTCAGAATATTGTGCTTAAAATTTAATGCCCCATGAGAAATAAAAACTATAACACGGTGCTAAATTATATTTTTTGCTAACATAACATACATCACAGTAAATGTTATGTTGATATAAACCTAGACAATAACGAAAAATATTTACACATTGTTTACTTCATTCGCAAAAAATGAAGATTTATTATATACACAGCTATTTTTATATCTCATCGTATTGTAAATCGAAGAAAAAATACATTTCTCGTAATATATTCTTTGAATTAATGTATGGGTACTTATGCTGTAGTTCAAACTTGTTCTGTCCGCCAAAGATGCAAAAAGAGGTTGTTTGGTAATTCATCCATCCGATCAAACGTCAGTTGGTTGACGTCTTGCATCCAATCCCGATACGGAATCAAAGCTCCAAGAGCCAATTATAAGATCCGTGTAGTCTAATCTGGTCCTCCAATCTTGAAAACTACTCGTCAGTCTCATGCCAAATAAGATGATCATCAGATAAAGAAAATGAACAAAACTCCTTACTTGGAATTAATCGATATTACTCGTGATAAGTATTTAACTGATATAAACGTGTTTTTTGCTATTAAAGTAAAAAAAATGAGCAGCCAATTTTTTACATTATATAAGTTCGTTCTATTTATATTGTTAATGTAACAAATATATATTTAATGTAAAACATTACATTATACCCATTATATTCGTTCCTAGAATGTGAAGTGTTATGTAGATTTATTTGTAAAAATTAATGTGTTATTTATATTAAAAGTTTCATTTATTTTTGTTAAATTTACTCATTACAAGATATTTCTAATGAATTTAATTTCTTAACATTAAATAAGTAGTTACCTTGTCGTGATAAAAGATATATGATGTATTAATGTAATGGGTATTACATATATATATATGTATATCGTAGTTATATTTAAGTGGTTGCAATTTTGTTAAATAATATATGGTATAATAAAAGTTTGATTCTATCTTGCCAGAACAAACTTTTTTTAGTAGAAGTTATAATTAATATTATCTTCTAATCATTCGCTAATAAAGTTATAACACATTAGTGAGTGCAACACGAACTCCAATTAAATGTATAATCGTTCAAAAACGTCTAAGCTACCTTGGTTCGTATGCAGAGAGTACACAAAGAACTAAATTGCCTGTGTTTTTTGTTATTATTTTGCGAGAGAAATAAACAAGATATCGTCGCGTCCGCGGCGTTGAGAATGAAATTATAATTAAAATATTGCCACGTATGAAACGATTGCAACTTCTTTTGCTAAATAAGGTAGAGCAGAACTTGCAAAGCTAATGGCATCTCGTTCTTCCTAACTATCTTAAGGAGCTATTTTCTGAGATGAAATTTCAAAACTCTTGTCGTCAGATAATCATAAGCTTGTTTAACACGTTGAATTTTTATATGGATATACATATTTGCAAATATTTTTATGCGTCATTATATTTTCATCTAAACTATGATTTTAGTGTACAGAATTAAACAGAATTTTTGTACGAAAACTGCTTATAAAATATGTTTGATTTAAAATATAATATTAAATCAAACAAACACTATTTTGTTAGAGATGATTAATACATATAAAAAAAGGGACTAGGAAAGATTTAGTATTTTTACAAAAAAAAACAATAAATCGAATAAAAAAGCATGGGTATTGCAAACAGACGAGACGAATATTAAAGAGCTTTTGTTAAATTGCCAATTTCTCCAAAACATCTTTTCCATAAATATATAAACTGGTTGCCATATCGAAAAAATAGGTTTGTTTTTCCTTTTTCAGAAAACTATTATACATAAAAATATTTGAGTCACACTATTTACTCTAAATAAATGAACGTGAGTTACATAACTAACAAATCGGCATCGCAATTCGCAAGTTAAATAATGAGTAGGTACGCGTCTAGACATGTTCATAATGTGCAAGTTAGTCAAGTTGAATACATACATGCTTATAGACCGCTTTATAACATAATATTTAATAGCAAAATCTCTATCAAGTGATGCATTTATCTTATAATTGTAGTTTCAATCCGCTATGTAATAATTATTTAATACAGCAAGATTGGCCAGGTTCATTTTATTTTGTTTATTGATGTGTATTAAACTGAAATATTTTTTTTTCATGTTTTACTATTACAATATATATTTACTTTTAAACTTGTACAACGTAAATTAGTAAGAGAATTTAAAAAAGTTGACTATTATTTAAATTATATAATTAACACTGTTTTTATAGATAGATTAAATTACATAATTTTATGATAATAACTATATACATAAAAAACGAAAAGAAGACAAATTATATATTACAAGTATTTATAATAAATTTTTTAAATATTTAAAATATAATCTTGTGGTGTTAGATTAGTTGGTCTATTTCATTTTTTTAAAGAGTTTTATAATTATCTATCAATTCATTGTTTGGTGCAAAATCAATAGCTTTAGCATCACATTTTTTTACTTTTCATATGTGATATATTTTTCAATTAAAAATTGTAAATGAAATTGCTGCATATTTATTAGATCTATTAGGAATGTGCGCAATGGATAATTGTGGGTAAAAATAATAAATACTAAGAATAAAGCGATTTACACCTCCAGTATCACGCAGGCTGGGTATTCATTTGTGGACGCCGTCCTTGCATCTTTATTTTCACACCCATAAACATGTTTGCAGGCCAGTTCAATAGATGTTGTTCGGCAGAGGTCTTTTAGATATGGCGGCACCACAGCTACGAGCTACTTTAGTTTTTAATAAGACTTTTTACCTATGTACAGGGATGTGCCAGGAAAATGGGCCATTAGAAAATTGCCATAACTACGAAAGCAATATGAAGTATTTTTTTAAATGACATTGTTTGAAGTATTCTAAACCGTACAATGTATTCATTATGATATGTCGTGGAAAAAATGTGAATTTTGAATTTGATTACACTGTTTATGTTATAGAAGTACTATGATTCTAAACTCTAAAAAATAAAAATTAAATAAAAGCGCAATAGATTTGTTAAATATACATGTGAATTAATTCATAACAATTGAGCAATTAAATATTCGTTTTATTCTTACATTTTGCCTGCTTAGTATTTCCAGTAAATACATTTAAAATCAATGAAAAGGGAAAATTAAAAATTCTTTTTATAATCAAAATTAGTTACTACAGTATTTAAAATAAATAAATTTACATTACTTAGGTGCTTAGTCTTTTAGTATTTACATAATATTTATTGAGTCTTCTATTGTATAATAAATTCTCACAAAGAATATCGAATGTATTAAAAATATTTGTCTCTTTCGTATATTGCCATAGAATGGCCATTGCCGATGTGAATGCCCTGCGGTTGTTTTCTGAAAAGTTAGTCGCACAGGATTGCCGCGCAGACCTCTTAAAATGGAGCATCAGTTCTATTCAATTCAATTGAATTCAGCAACCGGAATTCCTTGGCTAGAGTTTTCACGGTGAAATGTTGCGTCGTGTGTATGCGCTACCTTTCACATATTGCAAAAATACCCACACGGTATCAGTGAAGTAGTACATAAACATACGAAAGGCTTAAAAATATGTTCAAAATTTTAAATATTATCATCGGCATACAATCAAAAAACAGTCTAGTATCTTTTTTTAATCGAAAAAATTTATAATATAATATAATTTTTAAAGTTGATTTTGTCTATTACAAGACAATATCCAGTGCTTTTATGAATTAATTAAAAAAAATGTAATATGACAGACAGTAAATGTATAGACTCGTAAGTTAACTGAAGAATTCATGGTTTGTTTCGAAAGATTATATTTAAGTCTAAAAAACTATTATACCTGACATACTTTTTAAATGACTGGTGATAAATATATATCATAACACTGTGGGTGATTGATTTATTTTCAATGCATTTCTTTCGCATAGCTGAAATTATTACGAAATTATATATTATTTCTTTTAAGTCAAGACTGAATACAAATTTTGCGTGATTAAAAAATATATTTAAAACTTATTCCGTGTAAGTAATAAGTCTTATGCACAAATCATTTGTATCACCCAAATGAATTACTATATAAGCTATTTCTTAAATAGTAGATGACTTAAAGAGATCGCTATAAATCAATATATTAATAGCATTATAGTACATACGTATTATTAAATCAATGCAAACCGATTGTCCATATATGTATGACTACATCTTTTGCTACTTAATAAAAACTAACTTGAAACAATGGAACATAAATCACAACATTTTACTTAGCGTATTGTAAATAAACTATTATGGCATTGCTACATCACTATGGTTGGAAGAAATAAACAATTTGCGAACGATCTATGTTTATTTTTATTTGCGAGGAGGTATAAAAATAGAACAAAAATAATGATTGGATTTAGTTTTGATATCTTTAGGTATTATTCAAAATGATATTTTTCCTAAATAGTTGCATGATATATTGTATAATGAATTGTAAAATTTTATTGAGACCATTACAAATATACTACGTTTTAATGTATTGCTACTAAACATGAATTTCTTTTCATCCGCTTTTCGCATCCATTTATTTTTAAATAATAATACAGAGAAACTCTATGACATTATATTTGATAGTTCAGTAATCCTTATTTGTAATAATACGTATCAACTAGTTAAAAAGTATATAATATTTAAAAAAATATGACACATATAAATGTTTAACAAAAATAATGATATTCGAGTAGAGCAAGAAATTTTGTATGATATAATTATCATACTTGTAGTAGTGCCACTTATAAGTTTAAGTGTTTATTTAGACTGCAAAGTCGATAGTATTTCGGTGGATGATATGCAGTTTTTGAATGCCATGTTTTCCATCAAAGTAATTTATATAATAAATAACTTTTTATTTCCTTCGCAAGCTAATTTGGATTGACTATTTACACGGAAGGTGTCACAGATATTGTCGGAATCCCACCACATACGTCAACTGAACAGAGCACCGAAACCTCAATCTCTGTACAAACTCGTAAATTCCGTATGAACCGTAAAAAGTAAAAGACGCATTGCATATTTCCGAGACCGTATATTTATTACATCGCATATCTTCTCACTGCCTCCGGCGGCTTGTGGGGAAACATCATGAACGCTGTGATAGTTTTTTAGTCTCGTCAGACGCAATTGTTATAAATAATGGAATATTATAGCGTGAAAATTAACGCAAAAAACCATTTAAGGGTAGTAGAAAGTTGTAGACTGTACATGATATATATTGGTAGTCATATATCAATTCGTTCATTGCTAAGTGTTACTGCCGATCTAAACGGCGAATAACTTCACACCATCAAAAGCTCTCTATTATATATTGAAAAAAATAAACAAATATAATTTAAAATGATATTCGCTAATATACTCATATAAAAATAAGAAATCCTTTTTATATTATTGGGACACACCATATAGGTATTTTTTTTACTATTACTTATGAAAAACATCCGAGTCATGAATGAATTTCTTTTCAAATTTGAAGACTTTTATTTAGAGGAATTTTACGAGCACTTCTTTGCACGGATATGAATTTTTAAGAGTACGTAACCATAGTAAAAACATTTATATAGATTTGTCCATTATTAAAATACAAATTATTTCTAAATTATCACTTATATCAATTATCTGCAGCTATCTCAACGAGACATTTACTGGTCTCCTCATTCAAAATAAGAAAAGTAATATTTTACCTGACTTAGACTTTATAAAATACAACCATATTACTTATTAATTGAATTATATACAGCGAAATATATGAGTGATAGAAAATTGTGACGTTATTGTTTGTGTAATGGATTTATTAATTTTTAATATTGTAATTTTATAATATTACGACGCGTACTCCGCAAGACTTACAGTTCCACAGGTGTAGAGAAAAACAGCGCAGCCTCTCGCAAATAAACCAAATCGACCATCCGATGCAAACGTCTCTATCGGCAAGCCAAAATGGCATCCATACTCTTATATTCTCATTGAAAATCTGTACCTCACTCCTCTTTACAGACAGAGTGTAGAAGTTTTCAACTGTTGGTAGTATCCCTACTGGCAGTGGCCATATGTCGAACGAATTAAAATAGTCATTTTGTTGTTATATTGTTAAGATTTTATTAAAAAAGAAGTTATACACTCATGCAAAACAAAATGTCATATTTATTTACTTCCCCATTGCTTTTTCTTTTTTTTGTATCGAGTATTTGAGATATATTTTTTCAGTACATCAATTTTTTTTCTGAAAAATTACACAAACACGTTTTAGATGATATTGGGTGCATCAAATACCACTAATTTATCAATCATAAATTGTAACGTATATGTTATGTAACAATATATCATTGAAGTGTAAAATAAATAACATTTAAAATTGTGTAGTAAAAATATTTGTGTGTCACGTGACAATTTTCAAATGCAAGTCTTCGTTAAATTCACATTTTTGATAAATACGAATAATTTTTATCTCAATTGTCAGTTAAAAGTTGATGAAAGAGATTGAGTTAGTAGATATATTGACTAAGAAAGTTCAAAATTATGAATCACCAGAGCTAATAAATTCAACATAATATGTTCGGATCTATCCTATAATATAATTAGCTATGATTGTAAAGTAATAAGTAGATTATCATATTCAATTATGCTATATATAAGACCCATGTTGTGTAAGTAAATTTTTGTTATTATTTACTGCAATATTGTAATAAATACATATAAAAATCGATAATATTGTTCGCGGTCCGCTTCTTAAAATCACCTGTGAGGTACGGCATAAGGATGTGACGAAAAAAAATTAAAATTGCCGTCATCTTTTTCGCACGCACGCGACTCGCGCGGCCATAAACAAGATGCGGCAGTGACGCTGAGAGACTCTGCCCGAAGTCTGATACAAACTCGTTTCTCTCGCCAGAAGACCGAGTCCGCATGATGAATGTTCTCATGCAACACTCCTCTTACTTATATTATTTTCTTATCCGAGAAATATTCGCCTTGGACCTTTGTTATTCGGTGACCAGGTATGCTGAGCTCTGGTGCGTAGGATTCCGTAAAAAATATACGGCAATCGATTCGTGTACGTATTGTTATTGCGATAAGGGAATCTGTATGCTCGGAAATACATTCTGGGTAAAATGTGAAATCAAAACACAGGAGAACACTGCGATTTTTAAATTAATTATTAGTTTTTTTTAATGTAAAAAAAATGGATAACCAATTAACTTAATTATTATATATCATTGATACAACATTTTCTATCGTTGTAACACAAATAAGATTACAATTATTTGTATTAGCATTATGATTGTATATATGTATTTTTATATTGATTCAAATGAAATTTATTTACTAAGTTGTCTTATTTATAACGTAATTGATTGAATTGGTATTTACTTGGCGGAACTCCATTATAACACGGTGAAAAATAGCAATGTATTTTAGTTCTACAAAATTTTTCTACAAAGCTATATGTAGAAAAGAAAATGTACGTTTTAAACATAGTTTCGACGATGGCGTGAGCCGAAATAGCTTTCAACTATATCTTATAAAAAAAATGTAGAACTAAAATACATTGCTATTTTTTCACCGTGTAAAAAATTCAGAATCTTAGCTTTTTGGAATGAAACATTCAATCAGATGTTTATTTTTGATGTAGAAAAGCTCTCGTTCTTGTTATTTATATTTATAGCAGCTGTAGTTTTTTTTTTAGAATTTAATCTTAAAGAAAGATTCTCATCACGTTTCAATGAAGTTTTTTTAAATCAATATCAGGATAATAATATTCTATTGCATTATTTACTTCTATGTTGATTTTTTCTATTCAACTTATCAATTTTCCATTTTGTTATAAATTAGAAGAGTAAATAAATAAATAAATTATGCATCAACACATTAAAACATGTGTTCATTCTATTCGAGAAGATTGTGTTATTTGATCTTAAAACCAATGCTCCAGGGAATTTTACATACAATCATGAATAGAACCTTGTTCGCATGCAGAATGTAACAAGGTTTTGGTATTATTTAGCATTATTACTCGGCATTAAGGACCTGCTTGTTTCTTTTGTTATTATTATATTTATGTATATATATTTACACTTATATTATATAAAGTAAAGTGAAAATAGTGCAGTTAACATAAATAATAAATTTCAGTGAGAGATAAAATTAATATTCTTGAGTTGGCCATCGGTAAAATGTCAAGTCAGCCAACTAGTGCTGTTTTTGAAAAATATCTTTTTTTTAAAATTAAACATTAGATAGGTTAAATCTGTACTTGTCCCTGATAATGATTTAATTGATGCGCGTAACATGATTACAATAACAACCATATATAGAAATAACTTATGAGATATCGACAAACAGTGTTTGCTGAAATGCAATATCGAATTTTAACGGTAAAATTTCAAAAAAATTAAGATCTTTCTTGTGATTTTTGACTTCACCCTTGATTCTGAATATACGAAAATGCCAAAAGGCAAAACTGAAGTCATAAGTGATAAAAGTTGAAACGAAAGCGCGCGAAAGTTAAGTGATTCAATTATTAGACGCATCTGCGTATTAGAATTAAGTATAACGCACACCTTGCGTTGTTTTTTCACCGCCGGAAAACTTTCAGGATAAGAATAGTAATATTATAAACACTGGGCGCTTTAATTTAGTGATACACATTTACGTAAGTAACCGAGAAAAACAGTGGTGATTTATACCGCCGCAGTACAGTTCAAAGTTGCGCTCACTCATATTAGAAATAATGAGGTGGTAGAAAGTTTGGACTCGCAAGGCTTCTAATATTATTAAGACTTGATATTGTTACGAGGTGGTGAGTCTTAACAAGGCTCCGTGTTGTAACGTAAGTACTAAGTATCTACGTTCGTACGCTTACGAAGTCCCCGAGGACATGCCGCTTGAGATCGAGTTTCGGCTTATCCTTATGCGGATAATATGGCGAGCCTTCTCTTGTGAGGGGCTCAAATTCTAGAAAATGTGAGAGAAAATATTTTACATTTTATATTATAGTAGACGAGTGTATTCTCATAGTAAAATCTCGTACACGTCTATGCATATTTTTGTTACAAATCTCACTTAAATACATACACAATTGAAATTCATTTCATTATAAATTGAAACAATGATTTCGGTTTGACACATTAATCATGTTTTTTATGTTCGTTTGTGAAAAGCATTTTATCCATTACATCATAATCATCTATAGAGTATTCACTGTGTGAGGATACAAATAACTAATAACACTAATTATGAACGTATTTCTAAGTAATATTTATATTAAATCACATTTATTATCAATGGCTTAAACGAAGTCATAACTAAACAGATTTTTTACAAGTTCTATAATACATTTTTTTATTAAAAGATGATATACGTTTTTATTGAGGTTATTTGGAAAGGTTTTTATATGGCAGAATGATTTAATTAAAAATTTAATTGAAATATAGTTCAAATGAATTATTTAATCGATATCGGATTTTTTCGCCTATTTTGTTATTAATCATTTTGATTTTAATTATAAGTAATTTAATTTTTGAATGAATATGCAATTCTGTATCTATATCGTTAGTCTTCATAAATCTATAATATTAGACAGCGCTCAAATTGTATTCATAAATAACTTTTGATAATAACACGGTTTATTTTATATTCTTGAAAAGGCATCTACTAGAATCAAAACGGGCTTATATAAAGTATTGCAGTTTGTATAAGTAATTAATTGGTTGACAGATACATGCATGTGTTTTTGCATAATCGAAGCAATGTTTTCAAAAACGGAATCGCGATAATCCTTATTTACATGCAATTAAGCCATGTTAGTTCGATTGGCACAAAAAATATCTTACAAGTTTTTTCATTCTTGGGAATGTTTATTGATTAACAGCTATTTTTTCTTATATGGTTTTCACGTAGAGCACGTTTTGATCGTATCAAGAAATCACTTCTGTATTCGCATTTCCCTGCCTTTCCAATTACATAGTCATTATAAAATACGACGTTTATAGTTGTTTAAAATGTACAGTGGAAATTTTACTTCATATGGACACCTCGTTCTAATTTATTTTCCTCATAAATTAGCGTTATCTTGTTATCTTCGATTTTATTATTCATATACGTTAAATAAAAGAACAACCAATACTGCTAATTCGAACGGTAACCACACATTAACATTTTTTAATATTCTATGTAGTGCAATTAATTTTTTTATAAAAAGAATTCTTATATAATAAAATTAGCACTATTGAACGTTTCACAAGGAAAATATTTCATTTATGTGTGGAAATCACTTTACTGCTGTTTAATTACTTTGAGTTTTCATTTAAGTCTTGTCGATATATATATGTTATACGCCAGCCAATAAACAGGAATACCTACAGAAAATCTGTCTAGTGTTTCAAGCTCTAAAACCAACAAAGATTTATACGAAGTTTACGATGAAATTTTACCAAAGATTCTCTTTCAACCGCGTGTGGCGTTGGTTAGAATTTTACAAAGAACACGTTCTGTTCTGATACACCAAACTTCATCAACTCTAATTTAAACTTTGATTATATATTACACACAGCTGTACGAGGTTTCTGACTTAGAAACATGTTGTTTCGTAACAACGTATCATACCTATACCTAACAAAAATATACACCAAAGTATACCTACAAACTACTAAATATAGATACATATGTATAACATCTACGAAATATACGCTATATGACGTGTAGTTTATTTTTAACGCATTCGTGAATTTTCATCAAGAAAATCGTTAGCGCATTGCTTCTAAGATATCTACGTCCAAGAATCAAACATATTTTTATAAAAGTATGCCTCATATCTCTCAAATATTTCAGTTTGGTTCTTCAAATATTCAAATATTTTTTTAATGTAATTTGTTAGTAAAAAAATTACTTTAGTCAAATGTAAATTTTGAAAAATATGTATTGCAACATTGAAAAATAAAAAAAAAATACTAGAATGTTTGATTACATTCTGCTCGTTGAGATTATATTTTTATTCTGTTAATGCCAAATGAAACGATTTTAATTATCTACAAAATAAAATATTTGAAATATGTCATAAATGTGCATCAACAATGATTTTTGTTCGCTAGTCAAAATTTTCAACACCATTATTGTTAATTTTTTTTCAATTAAGTTTTTTGTAAACAATCATTTTTCGTTGCAAAAACAAAAATACATATTATTTTAAAATTCTTAAGCCTTCACAAAATAATTGTATACTTGAAAAATACTAAAGTTAATATATTATATATACACAATCATCGGTTCTTGTTTGATCTTAAAATAGCTCCCCTTTTAACTGTTTGCACTTTAAAATCCATTTGAACACTTAGCGAAGATAAGAAAAATATTTATTGACAACTGATTGTTAAGAAAATAGATTGTGTGATATTTTTGAATAGGCGATGACATAAAAATGGGGTGAAAATTATTTGTTTAATAATTTTAACATTGAAAAAAAACGTTCATTGCGACACCAAGGTAGTAAGTTAGTAAGTTTTGTTATGTTAATTGGACTACATGTTCAGTAGAACGGAATGATTTGTTAAATTTAATTTTCCAGAATGTCATCTTCACACGGGGCCTATATATCCAAAAAGTCGACAAAATTATTCCTCACTTATGAAATGTTAAGTGAAAAGGCATTATATTCTCATAATAAAATGTGTAAATAGTATTTAATGTCATGTTTTATTACGTAAAAAAATTTAAAATCAAATTTTTCCCATCGAATTATTTTACATTGAAAATTTTATATAAATTTGATTATTTTAAGATTGATCGAATTCTCGCAGCTACTATGCTAACTTTTTATTGAATTTAAGAACATATGTAAACCTTAACATGTAGATGTTATTTATTCTATCGGAAGGTAGGCGTTATCTACATAAAACTTTACTAGCGCAAAATCGCCGACGAGTAAAACACGATTTTTTCACAATTGGCTCTCCAGACCAGTTACGTTGTAAATTCCAGTCGGTATTTATTGTCACCAACTCGTATTTCCGCAGTTCGTGTATTCATTGCATGAAATATTGCTGAGAAAAGTTAGAGTGAACAGAAAATGACAATAGCGAGTCAGAAGTTGGCAACGGGCCGCGGTCGGGCGGTGGACCTTTTGGCAGCCAAATATACGTCTACGCCAGAAGTATTCAACTTTTGATTAATGACTTTATTTTACTGTCTCAAATTGTTTCGATCATGTATGTGATAATAATTATTTCATATAGCCAATAAGGCGTATAAACCTAAAAATTATCAATTTACTGTTTTATTTTATGATGAACAATTTGCTTTATGGTACTCTTTTTATAAAAATATGTATATACATAATTCAAAATTCTTTTAACGAAGTATAAATAAATAAAAAATTACATCTTATTCGTAATAAAAAAAAAATGTTCTCGTAAAAATATATATGGAATACATTACACAATCGTTGTAGAAGAGAAATGTTATTTTGTTTTAAGTTTTATATTGTATTACTTTTATAATAGAAATTGATAAATTTTGATATCTTTCGACATTAGTTACAGGTAATTGAAAACTGTTGTGAAAGAATTTATATCGAATCCTATTGCAAAAATGCTAATTTTGTCAATAAATCGTGAATGATTTTGCTCGTAAATTATCAGTTTTGAATAATCCTTACCTATCGTTAGACGTCCATTGCTTCATTTTTATTATCCAGTGAATGTTGGCCGACTAGAGAGTAAAATACAAATTTAGTATTGTATATAATATATTTAACCTTTCCTTTCGATTAAATAATATACTAAAGGCATTATTTTACACGTATAATCAAATTGTCAATGAATATGTACGTTTAGTAAACATTATACAAGGAGAATAATTAAATATCGTGAGGATTTTCAAATAGTCTTCGGTCAACACAACCAAGTTAAAGTTTGCTCCTGTATAAATTAAACATGAATTTATTTATGAGGCGGTCATTAACTCGAGCAAAGTTTCGTTTCTTTATTTTCGTTTGTTTTTCATCTCTCTTGCTTTGAAAACGTGATTGTATTGTCTACTCTCGTTTGACAGAGATGAACAATGACTAAAATTGATACAGTAGTATTATTTAAAATATCATGCCTTTCCACCAAGAAGTGACAGTTAACACCTTGAAAGTGAAAGCAGTAATATTAATAAATTTTCGCCGTTAGCTTGTACAAGATACGGAATACGATAAACAATCGTTCATCTTTCGTAAAGTGAGCTTCTTTTATCTCATCGCATGCATTTTGTTTTGCTTTAGAAAGAGTTCATCACACTATTTATTTTCACTCGGATGAAAGTCTCCAAATATTTTTATCCGAAACAAAAAAGAATTTGTTGTTTTAGTTATGTCATGTTGGACTCCATGTTATAATGAAGTATAGACTGATTGAATTACTTATATTTAAATTTTGATCAAAGTTATATATTCTGAACATTAAAGCGATCTAGATAAATTAATATTGTTTATATTTTCCTTAAATTTATTATTTTTATTTAACAGTGAATTTATTTCACAAAATTTTTCAACCCTCATTTTAAAACTATTGATGAATTTTTTATTGAAGAATAATCCAAAAATATACTCGTTAACAATATTTAACATAAACTGATTATTTTTAATCATCTTATTTATATATGCATATATCATCTTGTTGGTAATTGTACATCTGGGCGTCGTATTCATGAATAACCAGATTTAAAAGCTCGCGGAAGCAATTTGTTATTCTTCAACAGTTTTCAGCTAGGTAAATATGTTAACAACAATATATACATATAGAAATAATACCAAGAGAATATTACGAAAAACAAATATAAAATAATTTGTTATGTATATTGAGTAAACGTTTATTGCGGCATAAACAAAAAGTAATCCACAATAATTGACCGCCCGTTTCTGTAGTGAAGCGCTAATTTTACACAATGCCACATCCCGTATCTAGGCCGTTATCCCAAGACAGAAGTTGATAAAATTGGCACATGTACGAGAAGAAAAAGATTTTAATGTAAATTATGTACATACAAATACGTCTTCGTTTATCTTGTTTGACTACAGTTAATGATTTAATAATCCAGTTTCATTTTAAAATGTAGATACATACACTTATTGCAAAGCATTTTATTATGAACAAAAATATCATAACATCTTTCTTTAAATATATAGTACAATTTGATTTTACCTTTTCAAGAATATTTTCAATGTATTAATACACTGCTGGTTTATACATCAAAAAAATAAAATTAAAGTTTAATATATGTAATGCCACTTTTCAACATTTGCCAAATCTTCAGACTATTTCTCGCTCTTTCTTAGTACACAAATCTGTACTCTATTTCGCTCTGTCTGCAAATCGTGTTGTCTTCTGTGTTGCAGATAACCAGATAAATCAAGACATGCAGTGTTTTCATGAAATGTTGTATATGTGTGTTGTAAATATTTCACTGTTTTTTTTATTCTGTGATATAAAGAAGAATTCTTGGTGACAAAAACTATGCAACCTGTAGGTATAACGAATACTTTGATGACTGATGAATATATTAACGAAAGGCATAGTCTAAAATGGACATCTTTTCGCTTCGATCTAAATTTTTGATAATCTGTGTTGCCAATGCCTGTCCTAAGCCGATCTTTTGGCGCGGTAAAACTCCGGGCTGTTTAATATTTAACCGGTGGACCCCGGTAACCCCCCGTTGTCATGGTAGCGGACAATTTACATAATCCTTCATCTTTCGCATATCCCTGGGCTTAAGCGTCCTTCGGAGCCGTGCGCGGGAGGATACCCGAACAAGAGAGGAGAAAATGTACGAAGGAATCAGAAACAAAAGGAACGATAATAAAGTAGAAAAGATTTGCTGCTTTTTGTGATTTTTTTCTCGAGTGTTCGCTATATACTTCCCGTTACGTTGCATCCGCCGGATGCAGTTTTTCACGAAAACTTTAGTATGGTACTTTTTACATGCTTTCAGTGCCAAACTGATTTTTAAAGCGTTGAAAAGATCGTATTTTTTACGCTTTCGACGAGATAACTATCATGCTTTATGGGGAATGAGCGAACACGTTATATAATAATAATTTTAGTGATGCTTAATACTTATTTGAGAACAATAATTAAATTTATTCTGATAACAAAAATAAAAAGAAATGCACTTCATCATTTATAAAACCTAAAAGAGCTACTTTTCTGTAATAATCGAAGTAATTACAATGAGAATTGCATAATAAAACTGTAAATAAAATATGACAGTCAATTTAACCCGTTGACTTTGGTAAAACTTTTAGAAAAAATTTAACATTCATAAGCATTCGATATCACACTTTACACAGATAATAGTAATAATATTAATTTAAGTGAGAAAGTCATGAGAAGATTACATATTTATTTTTATTGACTCAACATGAAAAAGCATTTCTAGCCGCAAGACATACGAGGATTCTTTGAAATAAGTACACGGCTATGATACTGGAAGCGATGAAGTTCAAGAGTTGCGTTATACTCACACCATTTACTTGACCAAATACATATTTACGTAAATAGTGAACGTGCGGCATCTAAAGTGGAATAATATTTATTCACTAGATTATTTATGTAATGTATACATTGCTGTCTTACAATGTAAGGTTGTTAACTCAAGCAAAAAATGTGCGTAACTCGAAGAGCACCGTTATGTGGCGCGATAAAATTAATTCTTTCAATACAAATATGTCGTTTACGTTGAAGAGTAATAGAATACTCATTTATTTTGATAAATGGTTCAAACGCATTTTTAAAAAAATCCAACGAATTACGCTATAGAAATCAAAACCATCGGTTGTTGTCGGGAGAATTTCATATTCTTTCTTTTAACATCAGATTCTTATAAATTGGATAGGAATGATTTTTTTTTTCTTTTGAAAATCATTACAATTCTAACAATTTACTCAGAAAGACATTAGTTTTTCAACGCGTTATATTGCTAGCTTTATTTTTTTTTTAGACGAATACATAATAATTGTAATCAATTATTTATGATTTGAATGTATCGTTATGCATATTGGTGTACAATCATTACAAGTAAATTGCTTAGGATCATTTAATCTAGATATGTGAACTGCAGACCTTCCAAACTAAGCTATCTATGTTCTTGAGTTGTGTATGGTTATTCAATCATTTATTGTAACTCAATGAACATGTGCACTGTACTTTTATTGAATACCCGCATTGATCCTCTTAAGAATTTCGAACTCTTTTTTTAAGTATCCTCTTTAATTATGACATTTACAATACACAGAATATTTCCAGTTACAAGCACTTTGATACATTAAAACTATTTCAAATTAAGTGATCGGGTAAGCATGCTTCAAAATGAACGTTCAATTATTTTGTCAATTGAAATATTCAAACTAAGTATAGAAGATCATTAAACTTATAATGCATTGCTAAGATAAATGTATATATAAAGAATAAGGATTTATATATAGAAAGTACGACTTTATTATATAAGATCTTCATCCCATAAATAAAACATATTATATTTTGTAAAAGGGATTTCTTTGAATTGTTCTATATCACTCATCTTTAAATTGTTCTATATCAACATCTTTGAATTGTTCTATATCACTATGTAAGCAGTACATTTGTATGTAAACTTTGAAACAATAAATCAATCACGTACTACATGTTTACTTCAAGAAACATATTGTCTACAAAAAAGAAATATAAAGATAATAAATTAAATATGACGATCACCAACCCGAGTTGAACTGCATAAGATTGATTTCTTTTATTTTTAAAGTTTATTTGACATACATATTTGTAGATTAAATTAAATCATTAAAGAAGAATGCCTGATCTATGATACATAATAATAATATACTATTGTCCATATATATGTGTATATATATATATATATATGACTTTCAGGACCTCTACTTTGTCAATTACGTGTTTTATATTAAATTAACGCTAACGATGTAAAGCAATAAAAATTGTTTCTGAATATGCTAGAAGGTCACTGGTTTATGTGTAAAAATTATATAATATTTTCGTCACGTGGTGTATTTTTAACACAAAATTAC
The DNA here is from genome assembly GCA_028555115.1 of Himalopsyche japonica. NCBI lineage: Eukaryota > Metazoa > Arthropoda > Insecta > Trichoptera > Rhyacophilidae > Himalopsyche > Himalopsyche japonica. The sequence continues at coordinate 2,216,892 of JAHFWJ010000461.1, forward strand.
GTATGTAAATGTAATCAAGCAAATACATTATATCACAGTGATATATGGACATAATAATATATAAAAGAATTTTGTGGACGTAACAAACACGCCAGCGAAGGTAAGCGTACATATACATTAATCCCCGAAAGCAAACACATATTTATTATAATATTAACGGGTCGTGTAATTCACAAAGATTAGCCAAATCCCGCATAAATGGAGCTTCGCTATAAACAGAGCATCCATTCTCAAGTTTTGAAACAGGACGCCCCCATCTGCGATGTGGTGAACATTTATACAAGGACTTCGTACACTGCGAACAATTCGACCAATTTTCGGCCATTCGCTAATGCGTTCTGAAATAAGCTTTCCTAATCCACTTTACTTTTGGATCCACGGCCTGGACTGTCAATGAAGTTTTAATTTTGATTCAACTATATCATGAATTCAAATAATTCTCAGACAAGTTAAACATTTATTTGAAATTCTCATTCAGTCAAGAGAGCTCACATTTTTGAGGAAATCAGACACAAGCTGTCGATTAGTATTATTTATGAAAATAGTTTATTAATATTGAGAAAAAGTTTAGGTTTACACAATTGGCCGACAGTCTTGCTCTATGTTCAGCACTCACAAGTATTAAAATATTAGTTTTGAAACTGTAATACTCATTGAAATTAAACATTTTTTTTTCGTGATTGACTAGACATATAATTTATTTTATGAAGAATGTCAATTTAATTAATTAAATTGCTGAAGAATGATGATAAAATTTCAATATCAGTTTGTTCACAATATACCCGGGATTTGCCTTATACCATCTTTATGGATTCTGTCAAAACAATTCATTTAACTGATACTCAACAGTTTGTATCGTTGTTTAATAATAAGAATATTTAAGAAAAAACATGTTACTGAATTGGTTTTTTATAACACATTGTTAAAATAAATAAAAGCATTATTTTCTTTCCCAGGCAAAGTGTTCATTTTTTTACTAGACATAATTTATCTAGTAATTATACTTTATATGCTAATGTATCAGCGTACAAGAAAACCCGATTATTTTAAAAATCAAAAACCTAGATCATGGTTGAGAAAACATATGAAATACCAAAAAGTTGATACGATTAAAAATTGATCATAAAACCGCCGCATTAAATCTGATAATAAATATTCTATCCACGGGGATGACTTGTCAATTGTATATTTCGTTGTGGTTTTGCATTTACGATAGGACATTTGGCAAAAGCTTTAGAATTTTTAATGCTGCTGAAAAGTGTGTTTTTATCTTTCTTTAGCTTCAATTGTTTACGATGTTTAATATTATAAGAAAATTGCCCTGACTTAATCAAAATGAGACTGTCCACATGTTAAATAGTACAAATATTAAATAGTGCCCCTGAGATCATTTTTATGCATAAAAAAACGTTTCAATTCCATAATTAACAGCTTAAATATAATGAAATATTTTTCGAGAATATTATCAACAGTTATTTTGAATTTAATATATATATTTACATTTTTGAAAGAACAATGTATACATATTTATTTCAATATTAGAAAACGATAAATAATGATTGCTTTACAAAGAATTGTATTTCGTAGCTTAACATATGCTTCATAATTTTTTTATAACCCTTCATAAATTATTATTTCTTATTCTACATTTTATATAAAAAAATTCTAGCGTATTTTAGACAGATGTGACCATATATCAATTATGTTTAAAGTTGTTTAACATGTAAAGCCATTTTTGAATCATTAAAATGCAGCAAAAATAAATGTATAAATGTGTTGCTACTTATTTATTATCTCATTTTATGTAAACTTAACCGATAAAACTCGTTATTTGCAGACGTTATTTGAGTCTTGATTCTTGGGCCATTTATATCTTTTAAATTGTTGGAATAGAAACTTATGTCTTATATCGTCTTATCACAGAGATATATGGCCGTGCTTAATGCAAAAATCTCTCTCTACGGCGCTTTATATTACGATTTTTATCTACAACATTGTGAAAGGACATTATTTTTCTAGATATATTACAAAAAATCATTTGCTTTTTACTGGTTCAATGCTATTTTTTTAAATTAATAAAAGATTATTTTATATAAAGTTCTTCTAGTAGTAACAGAATATATAAATGTTGTGTAAAAATACTTTACTTATTTTCAAACAGAATACTTAGAAACGGCAATTTGGCTTACCAATGTATTAAAGATACCGCGAAATTTTATTGATAATAGAACTGTATAAATAAAATTATTGCCTTTATTGAATACATACCTATTTTTGCTATTAATTATAAGCCATGCTTAATAAATGCATATAGACATATGATATAATAATTATGCAGGTACCGTTAAATAATAAATTTATTAATTTGAAAGTTTTCGTATGAATTTGAAAGTATCACAGTGACAAAAGAATAATCATGGACCGAAGCTGGTTAATATAAATATTTTTGACCAATTAAATCTTATTTCAATTTGAATTGGCATATATTTTATGAGTTTTATTTGTTTGTAAGCACTGTCTAATGGCCGACGGCACGCCACCTTCGTAGTCCGACGGCGCATGCGCAACGGCCATTTTGACGGCGCGCGCAAAGCTATGAGAAACACAGGCGGAGCTTTCTGTAAGTCGAATGAGATTATTTGAGAAATCGACACCAAAAAACTTCATATTTTCGATGATATAATTCAATTTAGTTAACTATTTAACGCAACACAAAATTGTAATAAATGTAATATATTTCTAAGCTGATGGGTTATAGGTTGGGAAGCCTCATTAAATTCAATTAAAGATTTCATAAATTTATTCATAAACGGTAATGAATACTAAACAATCAAAAAGTTTGTTATATTCTTCAAACATTGCCCAAAATTTTGATTCTGAGTGTTCTAAAAAATAATGTAAATTAGTACAATTTTTAATATAAAAAAGTCTTTTATTATTAACATTAAAAAAAAATATTTTCCTAATGAAAGAAGTATTTCTTAGAAATTCTAGTGAGAAATGTGACATTACACAATAAGATTCGTTATTTCAATAATTTAATCATTTGGTATATTGTATAATATATATATATTTAAAATCTAGCTTTCTTTGAAAAAAAAAAAGAGAATACAATATTCAACTAAAGCTCTAAATGTCTTTCAATACGATATAAACACTGCATGCATCACCCTACTGTAACTTTCTAAAACACGTGTGTAGCCTGTAAAAAATCAATATACTTCACAGAAAGCTCGTTCAAACAGCTGGGATGAACTGTTAATGAATTTATGTTCCGAATTTAAAACAACATTTTAAGCATAATATAAAACCGAATCAAGGTTTATATTGGTAAATATAGTAATAACGAAAATAACTTATACGTTATACAATTAAGTAAAAAATATAGTAGTAAGAATGAATCGCCGCTTTTATTTTCATTTATTGCTTTGGTATCAATTTCATAAGTTTGAAATGATATAATATATTATTTAAATTGATCAATAGGAAATTATATAGTCTTAAATAATAGCTAATTGTTTTCAACTTAATTAATGATATAATAGAAATCAATACATATTTACAAGTCGACATGCCGTCGTATTTGACCAAATTAACGTTTTTTATTTCATAAGTATTTATCTACTCTCTTTTTAAAAATTTTTAGCTTACGATTTTCTTAGTATACACTGTGTTTGAAAGTAATTATTTTCAAATAATTAATATTATTTTTTGCGTTCAAATAATACATGCAAGCAAGTTCAAGTATCAAACCTGCCACCGGAAGCGGTTAAATTTGTCATGAGGGATATTATGTAGAGATAAATCTCCGGATATGAAGTCTCATAACAAGAAAAACATATTTAAAAGCACAGAAAGTAGCGATCTCACGGTGATTTAATAATAAATTATTTGTTCACAAATATCCGCCGAAACTTTTGTAAAAATATCTGACACGTGCAATGATTTATTTACGAATATTTTAACACACGGCTTAGCGTAAACAATAATAATAAAATATTAAACTGTAATTCATATGCTTCTGAAGCTATTTAAAAAATATAAAATACTATAACGCATGCGTATTGTAATTTAGCAAGCAAAAACCACGATTTTATTTCACATTTGATTAATTAAGTATATCTTTTATGACTCTTTAAACGGTTGCAAAAAGTAACGGGAGCTAAAATTTAGTTATCAATTTAAATACCTATCCACATGACATATGTTTACAGTGCCCTACCTTATTTATATACCAATTGAATTATATAAATCTGATTCACATAAAATAAAAAAAAAATCGTATTTCAGTGTGAATTTAACAAATCCATATATTGAGAAAAACAATAAATTTTGGTTGCATATAAAAATACCTACACTTGCGCGGTAGAATCATGTTTTTATTTTACTATCACTTAAGATGGATTGATGTTAATATTTTAGTATTAATGCTATTAAATAACTTTTACATAATTAAATTGAAATTGAAATAATACAATTATTTCATATTTAGTAGTCAATATTGAAAATAATAATACGGAAAACATTCATAATCAAAACAATCGCTGAAAAATGTGTAAAAACCATTGCGTTATCTTCAATTGACGTTTTAAAAGCACGGCCGTCAACGGTATTATCACTATAAACACAATTTCATTCAATTTTCCTCTGAAATCTTTCAAATTCAACTTAAAAACTCACAAAAACTGGGTTTCATTTCCTATTGGTATCGCTACTGCCGCCGGATTCAATATGGCTGCCCTATGGCACGCCACTCGACGGCGCATGCGCGAAGCTTTTTTGACCGAAAGAGAAAGATGTATTCAAATCTGTCTCAAACTGTCGAGTGCGAAAGAGATAAATGATCGCGTGCTCGGGAAGTTCTGCGCAACCGTGGACAGCCTACGTTGGAACCGGTTTCTTCTTCTGGCAAGTAGGGGGTCTGCATTCAGAGCTCATGGTAGGTGAATATACCTACCAAGACCGCTTATGTCTTGCCAATGAGCACTTTTATACATTCGTTTGCAGGACGTTTTAATAAAGAAATAAAATGTGTGCAATCATTATTAATTAATTTATACGTCTACATTTAAAACGCTTCAGCTCGCATGTATAAAAAAGCATTAATCATTAAATAAACACCCTACAGGATATTTTCATAGAATCCGCTGCTCGGCATATTTACGACAAATAAATTTCTCAGATTTACTCAATAAGTTATTTCCTACTCAAATGTGTAGAAACGATACTGAAATTAAAACTTCACTGCTAAATAAAATTATAAACAAAAAATATCGAAATAATAAATTGTAGTTATTACATATATATCTCTTTTCTTTTTCTCATGCTTCTTGATATCTCTGCGAGCCACGTTATAGTATCAGGGTTGACTCGCGATGGCAGGATTTTCAAACCAATCTGTTTCGTTACAAGGAATGAAAGTAATTTATATAATTTATTATTATTAATAAATGGTTTTTACATCACCAAAAAAGATTTAATTATTTCGAAATCATATAATTTTATTGACATTTACATAAAAAATATATTACTGCGTGAAGATTAACCCCATAGAAGGTATTAATCGTGAAATTTTTTTTTTCATATGAATTCAATTTAAATTGAACTGTATGTATTTAACAACATAACTTAATTTATATTATTAACAGGCATGTCGAAAATTGTGTAAAAGTGTATAAAATATTTTTTCTTAATCAGTGTTGCTACAAATAACCCAGATTTTTTATGTTTAAATATAGATGTCTAATTGATGTGTTTTTACTTTCAGGTATGGAACTATATTTTTGATCCTGCAATTAAAAAAATATTCAAGATTAATTGTGCGGCTACGAAGGCGGAAGGATAAGTTTAAAAATGTTTAATTTATTAATCTAATCCTGTACAACTAAACCAAAACTATACGATATTGAATCTGATCCCCAATTCTAAAATTTACAAGTTGTTTATTTCTCACGTAGATATAAAATGAATTTCTGTTCCAAATCGATAAATAATGAATGATCATCAAAATAAACGAAATCAAAAATAGCGATAGAATATTTCAAATAATGTGTAGTTCAGTAAAAAATCGAAAAAATTTTAGCGAACTTTCTTAGCAGGAATATATTTCATCATATAGTAATCATACAATCTCATTTGCGAAATGAGAAATCGAATCAGACTTTCGGTATTACAAGGTAAACTTAATTTTGACTAAGCCAAGACTGACAAAAGACGATAAATTAAATTTTAATTGTTTGACAAAAACATATTTTCAAAATATACGTGATTTTATCTACTTTGTAAAATCAGCCATAATAAATTAATCATTTTTGTAAGCAGTCATTTACCAGCATTCAGTTTATAAAATATGATTGAAGTTAAATTGAGTTATAAAATTACGCTGATGATAATGTGATAGTCTTAACAAAATACTGTACGCTAATGTTTTAATTCTTCGGAATGCCTACAACGATAAATTATGTTTTTTCTTCGCAGCTAACATTGATCAGAGATCAGGCTCGGCTAGACGTTGCGGATGATTTAGTATATTCTATAGCGCTACACGCTTGCCAATAAAATTAGTCGCCGCTTTAATTCGAAGTCAAAAACGTTGTATAGGGAATAATTGTATAGCCAAAACAACACAATTTTTAATCCATAAAGCTTTCAAATTCTATAAAAAATATGTCTTATGAATGTGAAGAATATTTTTCACGGATGCCGTTGTTAAAATGAAGCCATTTATTAAACCAGACAATTCCCCGTTATATTTGTTTAGTACTACGACACTGCAAGAGAGTATTAACTATCTATACGTACATATTAAATAACAGTCAGCCAAAAATATATTGAAAATATTATGACGCGTGAAAGCGATACGATTACCGTACAAATATGTTTTTTTTATATATTAAAAAAACAAAATATTTCTACGTTTTTGGAGAAAGTTTTGAATTGAATTTTATAACGGTTCACATTACTTATATAATTCGTATATCTATACAATTAAGATGACGCATAATTATTAGAAACGTTATGCAAGAAATTATAAAGAAAAACTTAGGCATTGTTATTATACAATCCAAAGTTGATCAAATAAGAATCAATGAATAGTGAATCGAAATATCCACCAAAATAAAATCAATTAACAGTTTGTTAAATGTTAATTTTTATATTCAAAGTCAAATTATGAATCATTTTTAAATCAGTTCATTCCGTAAAAATATCACTCACTTCTTAAAGCACAGACTATAATTACAAATACATATCACTATTTTTCAATGTGTATATTTCATTTTACATTGATATAAAAGTGGTATGTGCCAATGTCAGCTAAGGCAAAGTATTTAACTTGACATAATAATATAATTTATTATCATAAGTTCATAGTTGAAGTTTTAATAGTCGATTGTTTTTTTCAATAATTTGTCATGATTTAAATTTAAATCATCAATCATCATTATAATCCATGATTTTTTCCCTACCTTTCAAACAGTGGGTATTATTTTTGAATGTAATCAATTTCAATTTGTGTACGCATAAGCATATTTTTTTGTAATATATACCCTTAGTTAAATTTTTAAATATCTAAAAAAATAGCATTTATCTATTTCAATTCAAAAGATCAATTATTTAATTTAAAACGAGTACTCTTTAAAAATGCTAATTAAAATGAACACTACTATGACGAGACGGTCAGTAAGCTCCGAAGTATTCTATCAAAATATTTGCTTTGTGAGTAATATATTTAGATAATAATATACGTTAGAATTTTTTTAAAACGAAGATGTAGGTAATCTTGAAAAACAAAATTGCAATGTTTTATGCCCTGTTTACGTTTCCTTCTCCACTGCCCCTCTCGTGGAACAAAAGCGTCTCCCCTAAAGCGTGCCTCACACTTCTTGGTTTCCTTTCAAAAGTAAAACCGCTGACCCCAATACCGACTAAATCCCGGGGCAATGAAAATCTAGTAGGTGCTTACCTTCCTAGATAGAATAGTAAGATAATTACTTTTGTAATAATGGAATTTAAATTAAAACAATTAATAATGAAAATTGTCCGTTTCTTCCTCTTTAAGGTACCGTTATTGTATTTATTAAAATATATTTATGTACAAAATGATAAAAAAAATGACATTATAACATTGAAGGTTATAAGCCTTAGTCCAGTGGACTATATTAGTGTTATTTCAATAAGTCCCCAAATTAACTTATTAAAAAAGAAAATGTCGCACAAATATTACTAACCTTTTACTTTCGATTTAACATTTGTTCTAATTTTCTTTTGCTTCTTATTTAATAAATATGCTTTAGTTACTTAAAAATATATTTTATTTTGTTTTGTTTTTATTCTATTTTTTGTAATTGTTTTGTTTTGTTCTTTTCCAGGTTTATCTAGCATAGGTGAGATTCTTTTTTCTTTTCTTTTGATGACATGTATGTTAAGATTGCTTTTTTATGATTGAAAATATTTTGTTGATACTATTCATTGCTTTTATTGTATATTCTCGTAGAATAAGTTGTTAGATTTTTGTTTGATTTATATTTACTCGTAGATAGTTATTTAAAGCTCAAATATTCACTTATATTCTATTGTGGTTTAACGACAATGAAAGCGACAACGGAAAATAGTTTTTCATATGATTTTGTAAAATAAGACAATAAATCATGTCTTTCATTTTTTTTATAAATTCTTTTGATGTGAGTATTAGGAGCATGCATTCAATTTCTTTGAACTGAAATGACTATTTTTTTTTATTAATTAATCATTTAATATTTAGGAGACAGATTCAATGTCCAACTGATTAATTAAAGAAATAGTCGAAAGAACAGTATAACGGCGGTGTGTGGATATCTTTATCGGGTTGCGGCGAGCGTGATACCTTATTTATGGGCAATAAAACATATTAGTTATCTCATTTGCTCAGCTGTTTTCGCGTGGGGCGTGAGGGTGAGAGCGAGCAACTCTCTCGTGGTCCTTCTAAAAGGAAGGATACTAACGAACCCTGCCGACGCATTCTGCGCATCGCTCCACTTTATTGATGTTGAACAACTAATGCCATAAATTTGGCTTTTGCCGACATAAGAACTCATAGCTCTGAATTGTATGCGAAAACGTTTGCAACCAGAAAATTATGATGGATGCGATAGTGTTGAGTAATGATAGAATTTATTAATCCTTCACACAAAATCATTATTTAATACAGTTGGGATAATATTAAAGTGTTGTCTATTTATTACGTTTAATATAAAAACTTCACTTCAGATCAAATAATAAATTTGCTATAACATGCCGGTAAATTCACTTATTCTTATAAGCAATTATTACCACACTTTCAAGAGACATTACTTTAAAACCCCCATTTACCCCCAAGTCGGGACCGTGCTTGGAGGAGTAAATCTCGTACAATATTAGAAATATTGTTATTTTCCGCGAAAAAAGATAAACTTAATTTGTTTTAGTTTTACAAAAAAAAAACATATATAGACGAAATATTTAGTTACTTGGTGAAAAAATACATAGCGCTCCCAAAATCCAGCACACTGACGATCGCTTGGCTATACGTGTATAGTCTGGTACGTGTTGAATACACAGACGCTAGCCAACATTTGACTGGATGCACCGCACATAAGGCCGTCTGGCTGTGTGTGTGCAGCCAAGCGATCGTGCAATTTGGGGATTCGCGACTAATATTTTAAACCAGCGCGTAATTCAGAGTAGTTTAATTAGGTGTTCCACTGTATTTATCATAATAATACTATGGTGAAAACCATAGCGTTTTAATTATAAAGAGATCATTTGATTGCTTCGTCAGTAACTTTCATTAATCCATTAAAATAAAATCGATTCCACACGATTTAAATACGAGCATATGCTAGATATACTTAATATATATTCAATCGCATAAACTCATATACATTATAAAGTTTAGTATTAATTTATTGAAACAAAATAATTTATCAATAAAAATAGTTTAATTTATCAAGCACCTGATTCTAAAGTGTTATCTTGAAATAATATCGATAAAAAGTTTTAACACACCTGAAAATATACACAGAAAAAAATTGATAGGAAACACACACAAATGTAATAAAATCAGCGTGTATTGGTTTTTATTTAAATATGTGTACAAATACATCAACAAATATCTATCTTTCTAGCAAAGGCGGTCTCTAAACTTGTAAAACCAGTTTTACCTCATTATGATACCAAAACTCGGTCCTATGGTTGTTCATATTAAAACTAAAAAAGGCGAATAAAAAATAACACAGGATCGTTTAATAGGGCAGATCTCGGATACCCGCCGCCGCTATAAGGAAAACAAAAAAATCTTCAACAATTTTTGGCCATTATACTGTCTATGTATTCTTACCAATACAAAGGCATTCCGTATCTCAGTTATTTGCACATAATGACTCTATTAGTGGCGCAAGTTTTTGTTTTATTACGTCTAAACCGTAATTATTAGAGAATTACTAGCTTAGAAACAGCAATTCTAATCGAGTTGGCCATTCGTTTGGGTAGAAAAAAATCGATTTCGTTGAAGGACAAGTGATTTATGGCGCAAAATCCTGCAATTTCGTTACCATATTTCATAGTTGCTAGTAGAAAAAATGACCTTCTTCGACTATGTAACCCATTTCACGACACTGTTCTCAAATAATGGCCCCCTTTGCGGACCGCTTTCAACAATTCCCCCTTTTATGTGAATAAATGAATGCACCTTTTGATAGTTGGTAGTCTTTTATGAACGCTTTGTGGTATTGGTGAATACCAAACGAGACCAAGAAGGAATTTTTACTTTGGGTTATCCCATATGAGTTTACAGAATTAGTTAAAGATTGTTAGTCTAACCCTGTGGTTCGGAATGTTTCAATTGAGTCATTAAATGTATGAAGACGTTCTTAAATTTGTGAATTGAGTTACACGCTAATAAAACGCGATTTCGTGTCGATTGAAGAGTGAAAATGTGAAGTTCTATTTGGTAATTAAGCTTTACTTAAAACGTGAATACTGTTTCATCATAAAAGTTTTATTAAAGCATCAATAACGTTAAAAAAGTGGATAACATCTGTTACTTAAAAATTAACAAAACGAAAAGAAATTTTTCATTGCAATGGTTGGACCATACTGCTTAAAAACGATATCTAATAGGTAACAGAGTGATTTGAAATTAATTAATTTACCAGCAAAGATGTATAATGAGTTGCATGTTAAGTAATTGATTGAAAAAAACTATTATATTTAAATGTAAAACAACTTTATGTAGAATTAAATTCTTATTATTAACGAACATCATAGCGTTTGATATTAAAATACGATTTCATTGGGTATGAAGCATAAGTTTTGATGACGCCTTCCCTTCGAAGATTAAACTGCATAAAAAATAAAAAAAACATAATTCACAATGTGAAAAATTGCATTAAAATTTCTTGCTGCATGTTGGTTTTGTATTTTTTTTTTTTTTTTAAGTGGAGTTTGTTGTATAAGTTATTATTTTGATAGCCAGCTAAAATTGTGTTTTTCTTTGATACCATAAACAATCGATGACAAGTTATGAGAAGTAGATAAAATAATGCAGCTATTTTTATTTTCGATACACCAGATTCTCTATTTGTACGGGAGACACGCTGTTTTTACCATCGTGCAACAAAAAAAAAGATACGGTGAACAATGAGAGATAAATTCCACTTCATGCTTTCAACAAATTAATTTATATTTTATTTTCAGCTAATCGTAACATTCATATAAATAGTTTTAAATTTTACGAAAAGAATTAATAGATAATTGATCCAGTGGTTAGAATTTTGTACACAGCGGGAAAGAATAATTATTGAATGAAACAGTTTTCAAGTAGAAAAAATGCGTATTTTTTTAATAAATTTTGGAATTTGAGAATTAAGAATATCTTTATTGTCATGTGTGAACCTATTACGAAGAAGGCGAATATCTTGATGAAAGCTTTGCTACGTGTTTTGCTAGCAAGTTCATTATTGTGGAGTTATTATAATTATCCTCTGCCTAGTTCAAATCTAAATTTAGCGCCGCTCTCCGAGTATGTTTATTCACACATGCGACTCGGGGAGCAACTTACAACCAATAAAACATCCATTCCCGTACCTCCGCAAACACTTTAGTGGCGTAAACACCATTTTCGGACGGTCCTATACTATACGACACAGCGACGGGAGTAGATATAGCCACGGTGTGTTCGTAGTATTGATTTTGGTGTACGTTCCAAATAAAATAAAACCGGTCGGCCTGCTGAGTTATATCTGCGCGAGAACGCTCCGGCACTTTTCGCCTTCCGCCTCTACCCGCTACGAGTCTACACAGTGCTACGAACTACGTAGCCTCTGCTTCGAATGTGCGGTGATCTATATAGGACGCGTTCGGGGTTGCCCGGTTTTAATCAGAGCTCCCTTTATCTGCAGATTAAAATCCTCTTTAAATAGTCCTTTAGGAAAAAATCAGGTCATACCTATCTACAAAAGGTGAAACAAATAAACGTTTGCGCATTAAAAAGATCACCTTTTCCTAAGGTATAGCTCCAATACTTTATTGTAATCGACTGAAATCTTTCTTCGTGTCTATAAAGGTATACAAATAAAGCACGACACTAATACATGTATCTCTTGTTCTAATTTATCGCAGTCTGTATGTCTTTATTTTTAATTGCATTGAATTCAAACTGTAACTGTAAATGTAATATATCATAAATGACACCAATACCATTGTTTTATATTCTCGAATTTAAAGAAAGATTTTCAATTAATTTCTAAAATTATTTTAAACTCAACTCATTATTTTTATTATAAAACTTGAATCATATACATATATTTATCGAGTCGAGTCAATTACTATAGTTTAAAGGTCAGTTCATAATATATTTGTTTACGTAGAATGTAATCCGTGAGAGAACTTATTTGAAGGCAAATTCTCTCTCAAAAAATAATAGCCAGTTATCCGAAAAACAAAATTAAGACATGAATATTATCAAATGTAGTAAAAATATATTACATTCCGAAAATTGACAGAGATTCTTACTTCTTCAATTTACAGTCAAACGATCATAACTCTCAATAAAAAAAAGGATACGTAAATTCACTAGAAAAAGACAGTATTGTGTTAACCTATACTGTTGTTTTGCTTTGTAACAACGTCAAACCGTGATTTTATTGACAAAACATAATATTCACAAAAATTTCAAACCACGATAATCTCGTCGTTCTGCCTTTATAAGGGAAGAATATGTCATCGGAGATAGTAAAATAATTATAGCCTCGTATGTGAATAGATTATTTAAAAAATTGGCATTAGTACAGTTTATCTTTCTAGTAATTTTAATGTAGTCTAACTTTATTTTAAGGATAGTTTTCATAACCTATGTAGTATACAAATTGCATTTTTATCTAGATTATTCGTCGTTGAATGATATTTATTGTTGACCATTGTTTTAGTATTAATAAAATTTAGTTTTCTTTAATTTCAGTGAAGCTCAGTTACTGGCAACTCAGAACAAAGTTCACATAAACACATATACGTAGGTTTGCCATTTGCGATTTGGCGAATTGCTTTATTGCCCGCCCACACAGCCCGGGAGAGTTGGCGGAGTTTTTTTGTGTGAAGTCACAAAATCGGGTCACGAAATTATTTTTATTCAATATTTTATAACAGGTATAAATGAGCACATGGTAACATTTTCCAGCTCAGTGAGCGTAATTTTCGAATGAATTTGAACGACGACATTTTCATTTATATTCTCTGTCTACCACTACTAGCTGTAAGAATAATGATATCCGATAAACGTTATTTGTAAGCATTATACTCAAAAATGAATTAAAATTATTTTAAAATTAAGTAATGCTGAAGCAAAATTACTGGCATCAATTTATTTTTTAATATACATTTTACAAAAACTACGTGTCAATGATATCTGGTATCAAAAATGGTTGGACCCAGTTTTACAGAAAAAGGATTTATATTTAAATTGATAATAACGCAGTGTATGTTAATTGAACTGACAAAAAAAAAAACAATCGTTTGAAATGATATTTAGTACTTCTTTTATTCAAAGAGTTTTTCTTTTTTATTTGAATATTTTCGATGGGAAAGGATTCAAATGCCTTTTTGATATAAAACGTAATCTCTTTGTAATTTTATTTTACAATAATTGCCGTGAAGTATTAAAATAGCGTTAAAACTTTGCATATATTTTTGTTTGTCAACCAAAAGGAACCAAGTAATAAAAATGGTCACATGTTTAATTTTAAATTGAATACTTTAAAACGAAAGAAAGTCATGTGTCTCTGTTTTTGTAATTTAACTATTCATGAAATGAAATCAATGAATTTGATTTTTGATTAAAGCAATTAAATTTTGCAGCATTAATATGTGTTTGCTGTAGGTATCGATGATGGATATTTATTATTATATATAGATATCATAATTCAGATGAAATTTATTTGTTCATCTATATATGTAAAGAGAGGAGCCAGTAGGAAAACTAATAACATTTTCTTGTTATTCCAAAGGCTTTACATGAAAACGTTGCACCAGAAACCGCTAATTCCAACAACAATGAGTAGATCAACACACCTTTTGTTTATTAACTTGTACAGTGTGCCGTTATGGTTTTCTAGTAGCTTGGAAGCCTCGAGTAAATAACAGACTGTACTCAGCGTGGCAGCAGAAAATTCGTCGACCAACAATTTAATGATATGATATTTGTTACATAAACATCTAACTTAAAAAATATCTTGTATAGAAAATGAGGAAAACAATTGACATTTGGAATATTCATTTATTTTATCCCAAAGCATTTGTATGTTGTAAAACGTTTGCATTAAAACTTTAAATTCAAATTTGCAATACATATCTAAACATTGTAAGCTTCTGTCGTTCGAAAATAAAGCTATTTAATATACATATGAATTATGTTCCTAATTCAAATATTAAATTGGAGACGCCTATTGAGAATTTTTTTCTTAATAGAAACACAAAGAAAACTATAAATTTCGAACACTGACAGAGTTTTTTTTCAATATTAATCGGCAGATTTTACCTCGTGAAGTATAAGTCCATTTTTAAATGTAAAGAAATTATAAGATAGTATATAGATAAACTCAAAATAAATTTACAGAAGGTTCGGAAAGGTTGAATATTTTTTTGAATATTATTGCATTATTTTATATAATAAATAGTCAGCTAGTTTCAGAAATTTGTATGTTTTTTTTTACATTATATGCAAATAAATATTATTTTTTACTCAGTTTATCAGAGTCTATTCTTTCATATAAATCCTTTCGTATGTGTAACATTAAATAGCTGTTAGCGATAAAAAAACTGATTTTTTTTTTCTGATCGTTGATTTAATGATATCGTATCATCTGAGAAATCGAATTCAAATATACTAAAATTTTCATTTGTCTAATTTTTTAAATCGCTTATTTTCAGTATTGAACGTACCTAAACTAGATTTTAAGTTTTTCACATGCGAATAAATGATGACTATTCGTAAAGTGCTTAACTTTAAAATACATAATTTACCCAACTCCGGTTCGTAATTATTTTTCCTTTTCAACGATTGTTTCTCGGCGTTATACAATTGAATTAGTATCTGGAGTCGAATTGGTAATGAAAGCATTGCTCAGCGGAACCAAAATACAGGGATCCAAAGATAATTTGATTCTATGACTTCGGTAAAATACGATTATGACCTAATAATTCAATTTCAATTCTTAATTAGAAATAATATTACTGTATATACCCAGCAAAATTGTTTTGTTTGTTTTTTTGTTGATTTATGTTCATTTTTTTATTGCTGAATTGAGCAAACATTCACTGCGATAATTTATGACTTTGTAAGGTTCCATAGCTTAAAAAATATTTTTTAATTCGTTTATAAATACTTAAATAATAAATCCATATTGATCGTTTATATAATAACTGATTTATTTCAACATTATTATCTTTGATTTGAATTCTTGAAACTGTTAACACTTTCACATGTTTTCTCAATCACAATCCAGATTTTACCTTCCGGAATCGCACACATAAAATATATCATCTGTTCTATTGCATTCATGCGGTAGAGTTCATGAAGATGCCGCAAGACGAAACGTAACAGCGTGAAGAAATTGAAATTTTATCAAGTTACATCAGTAAATATAGAATATATAATAATAATTGTTTAAAAAAACCAGAAAAATAATTTACAATAGTTCGATTAAAAAAAACTGATAATTATACCATTTTTCATTAATTAATAGACTTCCAATGCGTCAGATAATTCGAATAATATATTGTTGGAGATAAACCAAGGGATAATCCCATTTATTATGATAAATATTAGGCAGAGGGGAAAAAGGTAGCAAATTTATTACTACAAATTAATGTTGTATTTAAAAATTCAACTATACGTTTTGCTCACCGAGAAATGGATTTGGACATTAATCACCTAAAGAAGATTTTCTCAAGAAGAAGTAAATATTGATGTATGCATGTTATAATGTAAAAAAAGGTGTGAGGGATTCATGGCTATTATATTTTTTTATTGTGTTCAAAAATTAGTCGTTTTAATATTTGATTGCTTAATAAGTAAATAATTTAAAGGAATATTCTTATTTTTTAAAGCTTATATTACTAGCAGGTATATAAACGACCATATTAAAAAAAACATATCGTCTCGTTACTAAAAAAATTGAATTGCATTTATACGATACTGAATGTTGATTGCTGAAATACAATATATATATAAGATTTCTTTTTGAAAAAATTTAAAAACTATCCACACAGAAATATACCACAAGTCTTTATATAGCATTTTTAATTACACTATTGTATAAATCATGTATTCAAAGAATGTCTTTGGAAAACCGTGAACCATTAACTAATACAAGAGAATTGTATCATTGATAAACTTTATGTGAATCGCAACACCCTTTGAGAAAATAAAAACACTCACGGTATGGCAACTCTAGTATATTGAATCGAAGAAATGACCTATAAATATTCATATTTTTCCATATCTATTCTTGATTCAGCATAAAAGAATCTACACAAAGAACAGGAAATCATGTGTTAGAAATGAAAATGTATATAATTGTATTTCTTATAGAAGAACGTAGAGACACTCATCGTTATAAATAATTAATATTGCTTCAGTAATATTTTTGAATCTTACAAAATTTTGTATATTAAGACATAACATATTATCACTAAAGAATCAAATTTTTTTATATATAGCGTAATTATTTTTTAGACTAAAACGTGTAAATGTTTATCAAAAACCGTGAAAACAATGGAATAATTAATAAAAAAATACAATTTTGCAAAAAATCGCTTCATTAATTAGATAGGCATGTTTCAACGAATTGTATTTTAGTAATAATTTTTCTTGCATTTAATTTTAAAAATATTGGCTATAATACTTTTTTATCATCGTGTATTGCTTTTTTTATTCGAAGCGTGCAAGGTGTCAATGATACATAATGATTTATCTTGCATGTAGCGTGAATTTATATTGCAGTTTTATTCTAAGCAATATAATAATGAAATATTGATAAAATTTTCTTAGGTTTCGATTAACCATTTTTTATTTGTGTCTACTGTTTTATGGAGGTGCAGTATTATATTCCATTATTGTCAGTCATATTTAAAGACGAAGTTCTGTTGGTCTCACGCTATGTACAATGTTAAGAGTTTTAATTTATTTCCTAAAAACAACGAATGTTGATGTCTGAAGACAGACTGATCCCACAAACGTACTACCTATTTTTTATGAAAAATTACATTTCAAGATGTTATCTATGTACAAACTCCGCATTTAAGTTTGTTGTCAACTCGAGAAAGACAATAAACTTTTTTCGTAATGCCTAAAGCTCTATAAATGCAGAATCAGATCTCATGCATAAGAAGTGGCGTCGGTGTTTGGGCGTCGCGACGCTGCTGGCGCACCATAGCTCGGATGCAAAACACGGCTTTTGTTGGTGCTTGATTTAGTACTGAGCTTACAATTGCTGTAAATAGGTGGTGCGGTGTGGTCCCAGCCCAGCTACGGCTTCGGGCAAAAGCCAACGGTCGTAGACCATACAATCATCTATCTACGCTGCGTAGATGGTTAGATAGAATTGTGCCCATATATATTATGTACAACTTGATGTTTTTATTTATTTTCTCTTTAAACACTACTCGCTTGAATTTGTTATTAAGTCTATGAAGAGCAATTTTAAAAATATTAAATGTAACACAGCTCGTCTGATTAAACGTCAAATTATCAAATAATTTTTATATAATATTCATAGTATATTGATTGAATTGGCTTTCACTCGGTAGAACTCCATTATGACACGGTGAAAAAATAGCAATGTATTTTAGTTCTACAAAATTATTTTTACAAATATAGTTGATAGCTATTTCGGCTCACGCCATCGTCAGAACTATGTCGCCGTTGCACAAAGGGGTGGTCTGATTTACTTCCAGAAGGATAACTTCCGTCCCACATATAATCTTATTGTCATAGACACCTATTGTTTCATTTAGAGTTTAAGTAACAAACTAGGCCGTTGGAACAGGAGAGAGGATGTGTTGTGTGCCTTTTCTGCACGGCTATATATAGATAAGCTAATGTTAGTTTAAGCATAGTTTATGATTTTATTTCACATCTTTCATTTAAAACATACATTTCAATTTAGATTTTACGCTGTTATAATTATTCAAATAAGACAATTATTTTTCTTGCTTGATTAACACTCTCTTAGTTACAATTATACACTCTTTAAAGGTAAATAATCTGTTAATGTGGTCATACATAGCACCTGCCCAGAAAAATTAATTGCATATTTTTATATTTATTAACTTACAAAGTTGATTTTTTTGTGTTGGTATGATATCATTTGTATATGTCTAATATTCAAATCTATCACTAATTACTTAAAAGTGTTTGAAATATATTGTTTATCCTTGGAATAGCATTTTGTACTTTTTACGCATAAGATGCGGGTCTCAATATGTTATTTATTACCAATATACTAGACACTCCGTCTTTCAAGGATGTCTACAGATTATCTTTATAAATTCACATAAATCCCAAAACAACCCAACAAGTTAATGAATGTTTATTAAGATATCAATGTGATAATTAATACAAAAACGCACACTAATAAAATGTACGAGCATGTATCTGTAAACAAAATTGCAATAGTAGTGGTCGCATTGAATTCGCAGCGCAACCTTGCGATTTATGGCGAGTCTGCGGGTTAAGAGCTTTATTTCCTATGTTTTATACACTTGCTGTGTATTTGTGTTGGAGAACACATACAACTTAACAGAAAGAAACATTCAACGAATCACGATATAGCAGTGGCATAAAACTTGCCTGCACAGCGAAGATATCTCTATCTTTCATTTGCATGAATAGAAAAAGAAGGTATATTTACAAAAAAAAATACAACGTTTCTATGTCTCAGGATGTCTGTTTCTGCTGTAAGGTTAAATGTATTAATTAACAAAAATCTAGAGATATGCTCTTCTTATTGAGTCGTTAAAAATCTGACCATTTCTACAGACGAGAAAAGATAATAGAACAAAAATCAATAGTAGGATACTCGAGGTTCTGATTTACTGAATTTCGTCGCTGAAAAAAAGCCTACCTAAGTGGAGATCAATTTTTGGCATAATTCTGACTTTAATTGGATGTCATGATATATTTACAAAAAAAAAATATTTAATAATAGCATTTAACTAATATTTCTAACAAAGTATTAAAATAAACTCTTGTACACCGCTTAAAAAAAACAACATATCTTAAATCTTCCCAATGTTTAAGTTTATGCTATCTTGTACTTTGTACACGATTTTTAAACGCCTTAGAAAAATGCGTTAGTACAAGACATAAAGTTGCATTATGTTATGTATACTTATTAAACATATACCTTGTTCATGCTCAAGCTTTAAAGTTTTCGGTGACTGGTTTAGTTTTGCTGTTGCAAACGGAACTGAATATCAAGAGACAGGACGTCTCGTCGCATTTTGCTTGTACCGATTATGTATAGTTTTTCTACGCATTGGTAAATATAAGTGAATATTCCCATTTTTTAAAATTAAATTACGTATGCATCAAATATTATTTACTTATTGTTTCGCACAGATAATTTGTAAGTAACCGAGCCTTTTGTCATGTAATGATTGTATATTTTGAGTATGTATACCCACAAAAACTTTAAAAATAGCGGAATACTCGTGTATTCACGAAAACGTGGCTAGATTTAAATTAACCACTTCTTTCGTTTAAATATATGTATTTATTATCTCTTATACGTATTATATGTAGAATAGGTGAATACGTATCTTCACTATAATAAACTCACTTGAATATTTACCGACTGTAACAATATTATAACACGTCCATACAAAACATATAACATTTAAAATTGGCCATTCTTATTCTTGGTTCGTTTATTTCTTAAAAGCTTTGCGCAATAAACATTGTTTCGTCGTATATTTAAAACATATATCATATCACAACGGAACTTTGGGCAGAATAAGAAAATTATTCCGGTCAGATCTACAAACGAAATTGATAACAAATCAAAAAATGCCCCCTTTTACAAATCCGCACAGCGTTTCGCATAAAAATAAGGCAATAATTCAGTGGCTCTTAACATTTTTTAGCCGCTACACCTCCACATCCTCTATAATTTAAAAACAATACTTAAGTAGTCGTCGAAATAATTTAACACATTGGTAATATATGTTCCATTAATGCTACTTAATTTATTTGAAATATGTATAATACTTCTCATAATTATAAATATAATCATGATGCCATAAATTTTTAATATTTTATAGATTACGCTTTTAAGTAGTATCAATAGTAATTTGTAAATGTCTAATTAAGAAAACATCGTGAATACTTTTTTGTCGTATAGTTTCGTTAATGTTTTATTTGTAAAAAATTGTTTCATATATGAATATTACTATCATGTGTTCATAGATTGAGGTATGTTATATTAGTTTCAAACGAACTCTTTTTGGCATTATACCAACACGATTTCTAGGTTAAGAATCACTAATATAGGAATGTAAAACAATCTTTTGAAAGCAAGCCGGTATTTTATATATATTATAAAAAGTGTCGCTATGACAATATACAAAACTTTTTTATATATTTTTGCATCATATGATGAATGCGCCACTTAAGAATATAAAATATGCCAGAACTACTAACGTACCGGCACAGTGAAAATGGATGCCAACATTGTCAACGTTGTAAAAGAAGTTATTGCCCATTTCATTTTCTTCATGTCTTTTAAAATCCTATAGGAATCAAATTTTGCGTTTGAGCCTTTGGTAACTGATTACCAAAAAATAATTTAAAATAAATTTCAATTATATTGATAATTTTCATTAAATATTCTATAAAATGTGTCTGATGACCGCTCACTCCCTTGTTTAATTTAAAAGAAATTTATTAATTTCAAACAGCTGTTTATACAATGTTTCCTATCCCTGAATTTTTTTTTTTTCACATATTTTGCTGTCTCCTCATTCGTATGATAAAATTTAAAACGTTTTTAATTTATCATACCTAAAACTTATAATATTTTATTCCAAGAGAATATATTTATATAAATCTAAAAAAAAACACAGATAACAATATACAAACCATTTGGATCGGTAATTTTATAAATACAATAACCAGTCATTTGTTTCAAAATACATTGAAATAAACATGAATTAAAATTTTTTTCAATTTATTAAATCATTATTACAAAGAAAATTTCGACGAAATTGCTGCACACTTTGTGCAAAAAATTGTATTCTAAATAAAAAAAATACTGTTAATTTTAGCAATGCTAGTGTTAAAATAATTTAATTTATAAAATATATTCTTTATTTAAAAAATAACATTCGTTATTAAAAAATGTGTTGTAAATATTATTTGACCAACACAACTTAAAATCTTTCGGAAGACGAACAGTGTAGTCATTTACTTTCGAGATAATTGATCTTACATTTTAATGTAATGTGGGTTACACTTTACAGTCTTAAAATTTAAACCAAAATAGTTTTTCAATGCTATTGTTAAACATAGTTTTTATTGAATATCTATGATGTCGATAGCGTGCCAACGCGTTATATCGTGTCGAATAAATTGAGCAATTTTACTTTAAGTACGGCTACAATTCGCTTAACCGTTCATTGATTAAATTGCTACAATGAATACAGCAAACTAAAAATACATTAAATTACTTTGCTATTGACCTATAAGAAATTGTATACATAAATTATATGCATACATAATACACACATTACCGTAAAAATTGATAGATAGTTGCAAATTAAAAATAATATGATTCTCACAATTTTATATATTCATATTATTTCATCATCAAAATGGACATTTATTTGTTCTTTTTGTGAATTACACTGATTCTTTTGAAACACATCTATATAAGTTTGTAACACAGTAATTCAATATCTCTCTTCAGAAAGGATACTTATTTATAAATCATGTTAGGTAACGATTTTATGTTTATTTAATCGTATGAAACATAAACAGAAATCGATCGCTTTAGGATTAATTTGGGAAAAATCAATATTTGAAAAATAATTGATTGCCTAACCAAGTATCGTTTATCATTCGATTGTGAAACTGAAAAATGAGGATTTTTTCATTTGTAAACGAAGCTCTTCAATTTTATGTTTGTTAATAGTGATTATAAAGAAACATTTTAAAAATATTAAGTCATCATTATAACATGTTTTCCCTTGAAAAACATAATTTACACCGGATGTATTGTGCTATTAATTATTTAACGCTGCGACGTACGGGTAATTTCAATATAAGCTATATTATGCTGATGCGAAAATAATAAAAATCGGTCCACCTACTGGTTTATTTATGTAAAGAGACCTGTTGGGAAAAGTTTAAATGTATGCATTCAATATGTAAATAATGATACAATATCAGCATACTTATTCAGCCAATCCTGTTTGTTACCTTTAAACAGTAGTTGTGATAGTACATATAGTTTTAATCAGGTGACTATGCACCCATGGCGTGCTTTAGCTTGAGTAATTATTCATGCCGTGTTTTTAAGGTGTTCAATTTTTCAAGAGTCAATTTCAGTTTTAATTTTCTTGTTTACCGGGACTACTCAATATACAAATATAATTTACTTTATAAACGATTTAAACAAACGAATACACTCGATTTGTCAGAACTGTTATGACTTTGTTGTTTTTAAAATCTTAACTTGTCCAAATCAACACATCTCGCGAGCATTCATGATAAAAGCATTGATTGATATAAAAAAAAATAATAAAATCATTGAAAAGCATAGCAAATCGAATTCAACAAATCTTCATAGAAATTATTTAACACATTGGTCGCCAACAGATTTTACGTAAAATAGTGAAAACAATGATAATATGTTACTAAGTAGTGTTTGATAGGATATGTCAGAATGCATTGTTTTTTTTTTTAATTTTGATGATTTTTTTACTTGGATAATTGGTTATTTATGTACTGGTCTTTTTTGCCGGTCACCAATGATCCCCATGGCCCCCATGAAATAATCGATGCCGGTCACCGGTGTCCCCCATGGCGATCAACGTGTTACAAATACATATAACACCAGTTCACTTGAACAATGACATATTACATAATTATTTTCCATTGAAATTGATAATATTACAATATTCAAAGATAATACAGATTTTAATTAAATTGTTGATTTTTATTACCGTATTATCTTAATTACTACATTTAGTTTAAAATTATGTCTTTCGTATACTATTCATATTTTAAATTATGTTTGAACTTTCATTTGTTTTTCAATGATTAACTATCATTCGGCTTTCTTAATCGATTTCCTCTAAGACTCAATATATACAACGTTAATTGTATAATTATTATAATCATAAATGGATTTATTATATATGTATATTATATATTTATATATATATATATATATATATATATATCACAGTATAATAAAATTACTAGCAAGAGAATTATGAGCGTCATGTACATGCGTAGGCATACGGATGATGTAGTGGCGGTTCTGAAACTTTAAATAATAACCCCTGTCGCGCGAAACCTGCTTGAAAAAATCTCAAATTTCTCTTTCGCCAAGGTGCTAGTGTGATACGTCGATCAAAGGCTTATAAAAAAGACGTATACCTGTAATAAAAGTACAGGTAGCGAGTTATAGCGGCTGTAGTGGGAGGCGCTTTTGTAATAGGCACACCCACTTAACGTACCTACCTCCTACAATGGTTTTATAAGTGCTTAGATTGCCTACATTCGTGTTGTTTATTGCGTGCTTTGTTATTTTAAATGTTTATAATGTGATTACGATTTAAGAGTAGGTAATAATTAAATAAGTCACGTGCGATAAATAAATGTATCATTTATTCCTTATTTCTGATAGTTGATAGTACCATTGTGCATGCACAGATAGTTTATGCAAGATATTTCAAAGCACTTTCAGGTGCAGAATGTACATTTTTCAATTATTTCCATAAACATTCAAATTTAAAATTACAAATAGAAAGTTATTCGTGGTTTACACGATTTTTTCTTTATAGATTGTTTACAGTACGCACAGCAAAATACACGCTATGAATTTCATGAATTCATTTATAATAAATACATGCTGGGACATTTTGCTTATTTATCACGATTAATAAATAGTATAATCTTCAAAGAAATTGAGATTTACAAGTATTTTCATATGAATAATAGTGTATTTATATAGCAACGTTAAGAATTCATCATAAGTTTCATATAATGAAGTAAAAACATTATAATTTAATCGTATTTGATCTAGGATTTATAAAAAAATATTTCTTGTTGATTGAAAATTACATAAATTTTATATTAAATTTTGGTTTAAACAATATTGAATTGACCTTTCAACGTTAAGTACGAATGTAATAGCACAATTTCATGTCAACTTTCATTTCTCACTAAATGGGTGCTATAATCAAGATTTTTATTGGACGCATTCACTGAATAGTTTTTTTACATTCAAATGAATCAAGATCTCACCACAACATCACGCAAAGTGAAAAAATACCTACTAATACATAGAAAATTGTATTCTTACGTAGCAAGCCCTTAAAGGAGCCTATAAATCACCTTGGAAGCCTTTCTTACGACACGTGACCGACTTACGCCTTCCGGGGCCAGGCCCTCTCACCCACCCTTTAAGGCTTCGCCCCCGAGAGCCTACGCCGGAGGGTGGCTCAGACGATATAACGGGTGCGTCCTATAAATCTCACTTCTATGCTTTCAGAGGGGAAAACGACTGCTTTATGAGATTCTTAAGGCCGTATGGATTTCAAGAAATATTGCCCTGAGAAAAGAATAGGTATATAGAGAAGCTCCGACAAATATATATTATCAGGATATGTTGTACCCATCCAATCGCATAAATGGATCACAATAAATTCCTTATGACTCGTTTAACTGACGGGGTATTATTGGAAACTGAAATGTCCTGCGGGAAAGTGCGTCAAAATAAAATGAATATTGACCACCAAATCACTATCCACCTGAACATCATAAAACAATATTTATTAAAAAAATAAGTGATTTAATCCGATTTTACCTTGCACATTTTTTGATCAATTATATATATATATATATATATATATATAACAGGTACTGATACAGAATATATATAGACGACTTTTTAAATAATGTCGTATTTTAATACCGATTTTAGTGTTCAATATAAACAAAATAAGAATTATTTACATGATGAAGTTGTTTAATTAAATTGGAGTTTTTATCGAAAAATAAATTTTTGATATATTTAGATCTAAAAAAAATACTTTAAATGACAAATTGTTTTATAATTATTATTTTTTTTATTGAATGAAATAAAACCACGTAAAGCTTGATACATTTGAAAATTCTTTTCATATAAATTTTACTCTCTGTATAAAACAAATCTGAGTGAAACTTCGATCCAAAGGTAAGTAACTAAATAAAGCTGGATTTATACAGACGATTATCGCGTCATATCAATAAAATCGGCCGATACGTTATGTGGTAGTCGGCAATTATTCGCATACTCACGTCTTGTTCGACATAATTATATCCACCATCAATTTAAGTCGGTCGTCTTCGGGCTATAAAGGAAGATATCTTACTGGCCATTAGTGCCACTGTGGCCAGTGCGTGTGAGATTGTTCACCGTGTTTACTTTCATCTCGTTTCAAGTTTATTTTCGTACGAATTTAATGTTATAATCAAACGTTAAATATCGACATGTCAATTTCAATTAATTTAAAGGTATAATATATCACTGTGATTGTTTGCATGTTCATTCTATAGGATTCGCTACAAATATTATATTTTAAAACAATTGACAAAATACCATATATTTTTTTATAATAAAGATTTCGTAAGAAATGATTACCATTGAATAGAGATTTTTTTTGTTTTATTAGGTATTAATAAACAGTAACATTCGGCTCCATCCAAACTTCACTTTAATAAATCACAATATTTCGGAGTGGGATTAAGACATCATCTGAAAAAATGCAATTAATACCCATAATTTATCAATATCAATAAACATACTAATTTCATAGAGCAAAAGCTTGCTGTTTGAAATTTTTTCTACAACAACAATTCACGAGTGTTTTTTATTTAAAGTCTATACTTTTATCGCAAAATAAATCATTTTATGAAATTAAATATTTCTTAGTGAGTAATTTGCAATACGAATTTATTATATTCATGTCGAATCCATGTAATAAATTAAAATAATTTCATAATTTAGATCAATTTAACCATAATGAAAGGTGTTTTTATAGAGAATATGAATTGATATATTGGTCGTATTTGTTCGATATAGTCGATAGTTATAACTATGTTACATGTCACTAATAGGCAGACTAGTTAAATAATCTACTATTGTTATTTCTTTTTTTAAATTTATTGATTGAATTGCCATTCACTTGGTAGAACTCCATTATAACACGGTGAAAAAATAGCAATGTATTTTTGTTCTACAAAATTATTTTTGACAAATATAGTTGATAGCTATTTCGGCTCACGCCATCGTCAGAACTATGCTTAAACTAACATTAGCTTATCTATATATAGCCGTGCAGAAAAGGCACACAACACATCCTCTCTCCTGTTCCAACGGCCTAGCTTGTTACTTTAACACAATGACACTAAATTTTCAAAATTCTAAATGAAACAATAGGTGTCTATGACAATAAGATTATATGTGGGACGGAAATGGTCCTTATGGAAGCAAATCAGACCACCCCTTTGTACAACGGCTGGACAAGTGGCGATACTATTATGTTAGTTTGTTCGTTAAGAATCCTTTGTGATAATTGGTGTCTATTGATTTCCAGCTGTTCCAAAGCCGTCATTCTCCGACCCTTACTACAAAGATGCAAACATTTAGGGGCTGAGTTTGAATTTATATTATGTGATTCATTAATAACGTGATTAGCGAATTGTGAATCTGTTTTTTTAAAACCCAAGAACGAAAGAGTCATATTAATGTTTTGTTTAATAAATGATCGGTAAGATTTTTGAAATATTTATTATGTTACAATTTTTAGGCAAATCTAAATTCAAAGAAAAAATGAGCGCTTAAAATAGTTTTCATTTTACATTTATTCTAAGCCGGTTTTAAACTAATGAATTGAGAGATAAAATGAGTTGTATTTTTATGAATATGACACATGTTAATATCAAAAACTATGCCAGGAATCAAGCCAGGAGTTTTTCACATTGTGTAAAAATACATATAAAATTACCAATACGTTGTAAGCTTAAACTACCAATCGTAGAGCTGTTATTTAACTCTCACATCATTTATTTACCCGGTACACCATTGATCGTTCCACAGATATGTCATTGCTCCTTCTCATTACCTATCAGAGCAGACGATGTTCAGAAACCGGTCTGCGGAAGCCCTCTTGCTTTATCCGCTTTTTCCATTCTCTGACTGCCGAGACAGGCATTAAAGCATCCACATTGGTATTGCCTGTCACGTCTCAAATGACCATATTCTACACATCATTAGAGCCACTATCGTACTCGAGCAATTTGATACATTTTTTATCAGTGAAATTTATTACGTAAACTGCAACAGATGCATTCGCAAATTAATTAAAATATAATGATTGCACTCATTAAAACACATTGCTGATTACTGGTTTAAATAGTATTATGCTATGAAAAATTAAGAAAATAAAATTCTTAAAGCCTTTCAATTTTTAGTGGGATAATATATTATAATATATCTTTACAAAAACAAAACCTTTAACAAACAAATTGAAACATTATATTACAAGGTACATTGAAAAATATACATAGATATACATGATATAAATTATTTTTACTCTTATAAAAACATCATCTAAACTATTCTGATAAAAACAATTCAAAATAGTTAACCACACATATTTTTATAGATACAACACTTCTATTGAATTTTCCATATGATATTAAGATGATTTATTGTATTATACATATTGTGTCCTCGATAAAACTAAATGAAACCGGTTGGTTTACAGTCAAGAATAATTCGAAAACATCATTGAGTTATTTATGTATGAAAAATATTTTGTTTGATTAATGGTTAGTGAATATTAAGACATTGTTATCAAAAACGAAATATGTTATATCATTATTCAATACGTAAAACATGGTTTTTGAAGATGTGTTATCTTCTTCAATAAATAGATATTAAGCTGTACAGCAAATTTTAAATATATATGTACATAAAATAAGTACATATTGCGTACACCACATTGGTTACGAATATATACAGTGGATACGTGATCAGACGAAGCCGACCTGGTGAAAGAAATTGTAGAAACAGAGAGTTCAAATCAAAAAGGTTGTGAGAAAAATATTTCGAACCATAGAAATGCAGAAGTCACTTCAACGTTGAGAATTGCGACATGTTTTTAAGGATGACTTAAGCAAACTAATGCATCCAGTGATTTAGAAAAGACACGGGAAAAACTCTTTTTAATATTTAAAAATAAAATTCTTTTTTACTTTTAAATAGATTATTTTTTTGCTCTAAAAATATTGCTTACAGTTATTCTTCCTGAAGAATATTCTAATACTATATATTTTTGATGACATATCTAATGTCAGAATTTTATTTCTTTGACGTTTGAAGTCAAGTGTTAAGGTGGTCCCCCTTGCGTCTTAAAACTGTCTCAATTAAATGACTTAAATTTATTTAAGATGTTACATCTTATTTGAGTTTGAAGTATGAATTTTATACGGCACTCGTTTTCGTCTTGATCCGCCAAAAAACGAATTTCTTAATGATTATAATTCTCTTTTGTCAAATGTTTAGTTTTAATATTAAAATAATGCATATTTATTTTATAATATAAGCCAGGTCTAAGTCTTGTGCAATAAAGAGATCATATGTTTTTTATAAATAATTTCAACTTTTAGCCACTAAAAATCGTCTTGACACTTTTATCAATAAAACTAATACTGAAAAAAAAAAAATTCGTTTATTATTGAAACAATTGAAATTTTTAAAGTTTGTATATAGTTTTTATGTTAAATTTTTTTTTTAATCTCATTCTTAATTTCTCCCACCTGCCTCATATGAAAACGGGTGTATCTGAGAGTCGATGTTC
The DNA here is from genome assembly GCA_028555115.1 of Himalopsyche japonica. Classification (NCBI taxonomy): domain Eukaryota; kingdom Metazoa; phylum Arthropoda; class Insecta; order Trichoptera; family Rhyacophilidae; genus Himalopsyche; species Himalopsyche japonica. The sequence continues at coordinate 2,246,535 of JAHFWJ010000461.1, forward strand.
GCAAAACGAGCGTGTATCAGGCAAACAGAAAAACAAGTGGAAAGTCGACATCTTTCCTGAGGATTCGTACGCCTCATTAGTGTTCCCGCTTGGATGCCAAGAACCGAGGCTCTGCCGGCGACTGACAAGGAACACTTCTTAGATTTCCACTGAGTTGCCATCCAGTAAATATATTAATTGCTCTAAATAATACTTAATCCATTGCACGACCGAAGCAAACATTGATAGGGAACATATCTACCAATATAATAAACTTTTAACTGTGACTTTTTAATTGTCACTTAATTTTACAATGTTACTGTTTAAACATCTTTTAATGTGTGCTTTTGTCTCTCTCAAATAATATGGTCTCGTGTAATTTAAAGAACTAAATTCACACGCTAATTTGAAAACAAAAGACTAAGTTTTGTAAATATATGCAGTTCCAGTAACTTTTATGGACGTTTTGAGAGATGACGTTACAAACTCCAAAAAAACGGATTGATTGGCGTTCATTTGGGGATTCCAGTCATTAGTTTATTAATTTAGGGCACTTTCCCTAATAGTAATGAAATAGTTCAATAACCTGGTTATTCTGACATCATTTGAAGCTATGCGAATTACTTTATTAATATATAGCTATATACGCTTCATAGTTTAATTTAAAACTATTAACATGAACTTCAGTGAAAGGTTTTAACATTGACCAGATAATGCAAGAGCACATGCCTCTTTTAAAACGAACTACCGCAAGAAATTTTACCTATCAGTGGCGTAGTGTGATCTCGGGCATATTAGAATCTCACAAAAATTAAATATTCATCTACATGATCGAACTGGCAATTCCATTTCTTGTTTTGTCTTGCGTTTTGTAATTGAATAAAACAACTTAAAGCATCAGACTTAATAGATAATACTATGTAGTACTAGATATCTACGGAATTTTAATCATTCATTATTTCAGAAGGATCTTCACTAACAAATCTGTTTTTGCGTATCGATAAAATTTTAAAATCTTTATTCTTGTTATTTTAATTGTTACTGATTTTGGTACACCTGTGTTTGTATATACCAATGTATAGATTGGGAAGCACACGAGAAAAACGAACCATAGAAATTGCTCTCGATTTTGCATAGAAGTAAAACCGTGGCGCTGTTAGGCGACAGTCGTGATTTGAATTGAATTAATTACGTGCTAACGCTTTTTGTAAATAATTCTAAGCGATGCTCTTTTCCACGAGCCTTGTCCTTTTAGAGACATGCACGAACAGCGCCTTGTTTATTTTTCCGTTCAGATTCTTACCTATGTACATACCACATAAGAGAGCAAAGCATTTGTCATTTGAAAGTATTTTGAAATATACATATTTATGTTAACTCCAATATAAAATTGTTATTATTCACATTATTATATATAAAAATTTGTTATTACTACCGTTTAAACAAGCTACTTTGTACTTAAGTTTCACCTATTGTGGTATGTATACCTATATGCACACATGAAAGTAAATATTTTATTCTACTATTATAAAATTTCCTTACTTTGAACCGTATTATGAATGTCATAGGAGATATAATTCTAGAACTGATTCTCTGCTTAAATATGAATATTTTATATGAAAAAGTGGTTAGCTTTTCTCAACTCGTACAAAAAAAAATCGTCTTTACCAATGTAATAGTATAAAATTATAATAGAAGTAGCCTTTATTTAGCGTGACAAATTAATGTTATTTATTTTATTCGAGAATGGTAATTTACTCTGAAATTTTTAATGCTTATAGCTTTCAAAATAAATTGCTTCTCCACATTTTTCTCTTGCTGCGTGCGAGTGGTACCGGCGTAAGAGATACGATTCGGGGAGACGCTATAAATCAATATCCTATTACGATGGTGACTATCGATGCTTCGATATCAAATTTGGTTATTGGGCTTTGGTGAAACCAATCGTAGCCAATCCTCTACTATTGTTTGCCTTATCTTTACGTCGTTAGGTACACATGCAGGTTGAAACTACATGGGTTATCGGTAACCAATACATCTCTCGTATCTATTGTAAATGCATAAGATACATGTTTTGTTATATTTATATAAATATTTTATACTATGATATTATACGATGATGCTATATATTATATCCGCAATACATGTTGTATTAAATTATAACATGTTTGTCTCCAAATATCAGCTAAATGCAATTGCAAGAAATATAGAAATGACTATTATTCCAAAGAATATAGTGATTGATATCGTGCAAATTCCTTAATCTAATATAAACTTTTTTATTTTTACATGTATTTTGTTTTTTACAATATTTTATCATGATTGTTTAATCATTCGAAATTTACTTCATTTATTTTATAAGGGAAAATCATCTTTCATTATGATTTTCCGTTATGTTTTGAATTATCTTACAGTTTAGTAGTACATGCCAAAATGAAATAAAATAAATAATGTTTTTGAATTATTTTCACATAAATTGATACTAATTTTTTTTTAAATAAAGGTCCTTCTCATTTTTCTTACTCGATATTGTTAAAAATGCATTTAGATAGCTTCTTTATGTATTTTGATAGTTATATGTTAGACAGTTTTAAAATGGTTCATGAAATGTTTTCTTAAATGACTGTTATTTGTATATTACGGATCGGGTATAATATATATGGGTAAAGTGATAAGTCGAAATATTTATTTAGTTATTTACATGATGCACACACTCATAGTTACTTGCTATGCATTAATCAAATACAGAAATGGAAATACATATCAGTTGCGATTCATTTTGACTGTATAAATGAGGTGATGTCCAATTACCTTATATAAATCCTTTAAATGGGCATCAGTAATGATGTATACTAGCTGCCCTAGACGAGTTCCCTCTTCGACAATAGCTCCACCGCTTGTAGCTGCATTTTTTCGATACTTGCAGCGGTGTCCTCTCTCGCAATACCATGTGACAGTGTCGTTGCTAGGACACATTAATGCCCACAGGCAAAACAAACAAACAAACCAAAGGACATTCATTTTTAAGATATTAAATTAATGATTTTTAAAAATGTTGAGATTGACTGTAAAGGTATTGATATATAACATGACATTTCTGCAATCAGTCCGATTATTATACTTAATTATCATTATCAAAACGTTTGTTCAATTAATTTTACTGCAAACTGTTTTGTCATAAACTACAAAGTTCATAAGATGTCGAAAATTTTGTTTTGATCGTTTTAAAATTAACCGAGATTGTAAATGTTGAATTAAGACATGCCTTGTAAATCACGTTATAAAGTTAAATTAATGCGATTTCAATAGATAAGAAAAAGGTGAGCGATAGATTTATTGAAATCAATTAGAAGATCCTTAAATTACTTTATTATTTATAGTTACCAAAAAATGAAAAGCGAGTTAACTGAGAAGAATTTTTTTAAACTATATCTATTGGTTGGCAATTAAAGGATGACCACCCCTCGCGGCGGCCCTGTTTCCCTCCAACTCAATCGAAATCCAATTATTTTATAAAAATAAACGTCCCGTGTTCGATATCCCGCGTTTAAAGATGGCGTCTCCCGCTCGCAGACCGCGCGCGCTTTCGTGATCGTAAATAAGGCGACACGTTCAGAATATGAATTATTCCCGAGCTTTTTTCCCTTCCGCCGTCGACCGGACTCCGGAGTTTCTTCAACCCTTCTCTTGTGACCGGAGCATAATGAATCATACATAAGGTAAAGAACGGCAGTTGCGTATGCGGGATTTTTCCTGGAGGGTATTTACTTACTGCCTAGCAATCTGACAAATTTCGAAAGACCCTTAAAATTATCCGTCGAGTTTATTATTCAATTCAATAAGACGTGAAAACATTTTTTTTTATAATACTGAATTCATGCCACTAAACATGCGTAGCTTTATTGATATGAATACGAATATTTAATAAGAATTGTTATTGTCGGCATCAGCATAATGAAAGGAATTATAAGACTAAATACAATAGATTTTAAATGCATAATCAGCGCTCACGATAAGTAGAGATGTAACATTATTATTTCAGCGTGTACATAATAATGTCAGATAAACGTTTTTAGTCATTTTATTTCTTTTCTAGAAGCATACAAAGTGATCTTATGGAACTTAATGTACCTTCTCTGCAAAGAAAAAAATGCACAAAATAAAAATCTTTTTAAAATTATTTGTCGCGTGTAGCTGTATATATAATAGTATAAATTCATCGAAAATAGTTGGATAAATTATCTTATCTATAATGTTTTGGAGATATGATCGTTAAGCACTCACTGGTGATATTTTAAAGAATTATGAATAAAATATCTATTAGGTTGTTGAGTAAGTGATTTATCGTCGCATGCTACTCCCCGCGGCACGTCATTGGTTCGGTTGCGACGTCGAATACCTCGACGGCGTTTGTCATGGAATATTTCGAATCTAATTCTTGGTCTCGAGAATTTTTCTCTTATCGTTTTCAATCTGAGGTCCCGTGTGTTGGCAAAAACACCACAAACGCGAACTTCGCCATATTTCCTTCGGCCTTTTGGAGATTTTCCATTATTCATTTCGCCAGCAGTGCAAGAGACTGAAAAGACGATAAATAAAAGGTTTATCAATATTGATGCCATATTTTAGCGGATTTATACGTGATGTACGACGAAACTTCAGATATACGTTATTCTCTTTCAGTTGTTGGCCGTAACATCTAAAATTATTTAATACTAACGTTTTTCATCTTTAGGAATCGGATATATTTTTATGCTGTTAACCATCTGACACGAAAAAAAATATTTAATTTTCGAAAATATTTAACTGATAATATAATAAGAAGCTTCAAAAACTCTCATGAAATTATATATTTTCAATATAATTGACGTATGTGTTTTTATTTAGATTACCAACACAGCGACACTTCTTCAAAGAACAGTTGTATACAATACTTTTACATTGAGAATACATTTGTTCTCGTACATTTTTTTTAAAATTTAAATTTTATACCACTTTAAAAAAAAAACAAATTGACTAAAATAAAGCTTGTAGTCTGTGTAGTACTATCTCAATGCAAAACTCTTCTATAACCGGTATTTTTATTTTTTCATATAAATACAATTCATGTAACAAAAAATAAATCAAATAGTACCGTATTACATGTTTATACTATTTTATTTGAGTAATAAATAATTCAACAAACATAGTTTATCTTGTCATATGTTACGAGCATTATTTGCATACAGACGTTAAGAGCGTTGATATATTTCTTACTTATAACTGTATGACACAAAAAAATATTCATTTATTTGAACTAACATTTAAATATTCTTATTTTTTAAAGCAGCCGCTGTTTTATATTAATACGTTGAATATTAAAACTAAAAATTTTATCTACGAATCTCAACAAAACAATTGTTTCCTTGGAAGTTAGAATTAATCTGAATGTGCCATCTAGCGGGATTTTTTCACATGCGTTTTTTTTGTAAATAGCACGCCATGAGACGGTTTTATTCATACAACCTCCATACAAATATCCTTATTAGAGTGACTTATGTAGCAGTTGGAATTATTTCGACCCCAGCTATAAAATTTATCGCTCGCGAAAATGGCGCCTTTCTCGAAACTTCTGCCATGTATTGTCAAACTGAGATAGCGATTATTTATTCTTACAGACACAAAACATTACATGTATCTATTTACTTGACATAAGAACTTGTACGAAATAATTCCATTATTTCCATAAACTAGAGCAAAGTTTTTTACATTGAAATCAACTTTTATCGCCAGTATATAACAATTATTTTAAAACATATTTTCATCATCGTCGACATATTTTTTAATAAATTCAATATTGATTTCACTGGGATAATTAATTTTTTTTAATGCTGCTTTTTCTACTGAAATTGTATCTTTTTATTTATAATAATTAACATTTATTTTTAATGCAATTACTAAAGTAAGAAATAAAATGATTGCGAACGAAAAAAAAATGAATAAAATATACATTGCATAATAATGTGATAGATAAAACAATGAATTATCTATCTGTTGTAATTTTCGGTATGAAATCATTTGCCATAAATTGTAGCGATTAGTGTACGACAATTTATTTACCTGTGAATAACATTAATAATGCAAGGGTGCTGAATTGTCCATCCCCAAACAAACACCATCCCCATAACAATAGATGCAGCCAGATAAGCCCCAATGAAAGCGGATCCAAATATAAACTACACTTTCCGATCGGAATTTCAGCTAAATTATGAAACTGGGTTGAAAGTTCAATTAACTGCTATATAGAAATTGGCCTTTTGGTCTGAAAATCTCATAAATATACATAGGTTATGAAAATATTGTAAAATATTTAATTTAGGTTATTACACTGCAATTTTACCTTGTATATGGTAATACATGTTATTTGATATGTCTTATTTGACTTTCAATATATTATATAATATAAGAAGTCATATGTTGATTATTCAATATGTATTTAAAAATGTATTAAATTCTTATGAAACATCACTTATAATGGCTATTTAACGCCTGAATAAATTAAATGCATCAAACTGTTTTTGTGTCCAAAATTATTATCGTAGTTTTATCATATCAGTTTATTTAGACTAATATGCATAGATAAAAAATGGTCACATGATGTAGATGAAAAATGATATTGTGAAATTTTCACTTAACTTAAATATTATTGACAGCATTAATTTAGAAGGAACTTAAATTATATACGCGAACGCTAAGATAGCTATCGATATTTTCGTAGAAGAAATATATAAGTGTATTTTCCATACAGTTTTCTAACTATATCACTTTTTCATAACTATTAAAAATGTCAGAAATGTGTATGAAATGAATTTATTTATAGAGATATTTTTATCTGCTAAGAGCATTTGAATGGTATAATCTTCTCATTAACTTTGGAAAGTTCACAATTTTCCAAGGATTGCTTTCTGAATAATTTGACAAACAGCTAACAGCGCATATTCCGAGACAGCAAAAATAAAATTATTCCTTATATCATTCCGTGATACAGTTAGTCGCAGATGTTTTTGTGTGTTGATGTTGTGTTTTCGGAAACCGGTTGTCGTCGTTTTTGGACCTCACGAGGGTGAATACCATGGACGGTGTAGTTAAGGGGATCTTTCAAAATAATATTCCAACTATAATATATTTACAAAAATAATATACTACCAAAATAGTAGTGGATTTTACTCTATAAAAAGATTTTCGAATCATCTGATAATCGTTTTACTATGACACTCACATATTATGAGCATTATTAGTTTCATATTCACACAGTCACAGTGATCGGGGTCTTAGTTCATTTTACCGTCATTTGTAGGCGCTAGAATTAAAAAAAAGATATTTCTTAGTTAGATGTAAATGGCATTATCATTGTAATACGGATGAATAATCAAGATGCCGAGGAAATATTTCAGGGACGCTTGATACCGAAAAGTATTATTTAACGCTTAAACAAATAGCAAAATTGCATGCATATTTAGAAATATGTAGATATTTACGTACTTAAAGAAGTCAATAAGTTTTGAAAAATATTACACAAGCGTTATTTTTTATGGCGCTTACGTAGAACCATACAGACGTATTACATTTACTTTTCTTTTATCACAAAATCTATGGAACAATAATAAAAATGTGAAAACTTTATACATATTTTATTAATTTTTTTGTATGAATCCGAAAAATTCATCGCACGCCCCTGCAATTTTCATGGTTGTAGAGCACACTTTTTCTACCGCATCCTTTCCTTTGTGAATTCATGGTGAATACCGAAACGCAGTTGTTTTTTTGGTCTTCTGACAAGACGTAGTACGTACGAGAGAAGTCATTTGAACTTGTCGGTTGAAATGGGCTGAAATTCCTGTTAATTAGCGGAATCGTATCTGCGGCGCGTCTTTGAGACCCTTGAATTTTACTACGTGCGAATATGGACATGAAATTTTATTTATTTGCAAAACGTAGCTACCCTATATCGTAGTGGTGTTTTTGGTTTTTGCCTTTCTGTTATTCCGAAGCACTTAAAAATTTAATTCAACGATTGCAGACGCGCAAAAATTTTGAAACAAACCATTTTGACATTCATTTGTCTTGACAAGAATTATAAAAACATTTATTTACATTAAAAAGCCTTGACCGTTCAATTAGAAAAATTTCCACCTTACTTATACATGATGACAATGACAACTCGAAAGTCAACGAATCTTTATCGATTTAAAATAATCAAAACGTGAATTATTGTAATAGACATATGGATAGACATCGTTAGGAACACATCCACCATCAATTTCATATATTTTGTCATGAATTATACGATACGATAACTTTCAATAGTAAAAATTGCAAATACACTTTTAAAAATGGGAGTGGTTACCATGCATATGAAATAAGACGTAGGGAGTCTTAGAGAAAATAAATTGATTTTTTGAAAATTTTCGATGTGAAAAAAAAAGTTTTTTTATTGATTTAAGACCTTAATGTATTGCAAACGACAATAAAATAGAACAATGACTTGCAAATTTTTCGTAAATCTAAAATAATACAACCATTTAAAAGCATTCATAAACAAGATTTTAGCGGTAATATTTTAGACAGGAGAAAACTTATGAACCATTAAACAAATTTCACTGCCAATATTAAAAACATCATCTTATATTCTATGTCGGTGAAATTTTTTGAATACCATTTATTTTTATCAGATTGAAATTTCGTTGAATTGATCAAATTAATATGTGTATAATCGCCAAGTATTTTATCTTAATCGATGTTTTTATTATTTTTTATTTAATATACTTGCCTTATACATTACAACATCACAAAACTCTTTCTTCAATATTCTTTAAAATAATTTAATAAAATATCGATTGACCCAATAATTTCATGGGTAACATAAGGAATAACATTACGTGTTAAAGATTCTTGATACGAAGTGTCGAATGATTAATTTTTCGGGATTTATTTTAACAAATATTTTGATTTTAATCAACACAGCAAATATGTTTAGTAAATTTATGAAAGCATCGCCATGTTTTCTCTTCATATGCCAGCCTTGATTATATCGCCGTTTTGCCATCTTACCTGTGACAGCCGCCGTCGTTATATTGAGCACATAGTTATTTGAGACGCGAACGAGGGCGGTGCGTCAATCCAGTCTACAGAACCTCCTTGCCCGCAGTTTTTTCTTGGCTACATGTTTTCGTAATATGGGCGCTTTTTTACAGGTCGCGTGAAGGCTCTGTGAACGTACGATGACTAACATTTGCATTTATGTACGTATGGGGAATATTCAATGAAATATTCATTTTAGGTAATTGTACAATATAATACAATCTATGTACTACAGTAATATGTATTACTACATGAGTTAAGGATTTTACCTCTATGTAAAAACACAAACGAGAAATATTGTTTCAAATATTAAAAACAAATTTGTGACATTATTTCCACAATATATTTATGACCAAAAGCGATTTCGTCATTGCGAACATTATCGGTGAATGTGAACATTTCACTTTTCACCCTCTCTTATCAGTATGTTTACAATCGGCAATAAAAAGATATCAATATGAGATTTTTGATAAATTAGGGTTGTTATTATGCTTTTAAATAAATAAAATAGCATGTAGGGCAGATAATACATATTTAATTAGGTTTGTAATAAAACTTTCGCTATCGCTTCTTTATTTGGGAAAATAAACCAACACTTAAAAAAAGCTTCATTATAAGCCAGTTGGCGATTTCACCACTGGAAAATTCTATACTTTTTTTATATACGGAAGGCAAGCTGGATGTGTTTTTTTTTCTCCCGAGTGTGCAGCTGAGCTTTTAAATTAACGTTAATTAATCGACGGGCTTAATTCGATTCCAGCGTCCGGTCCTATGGACAAGACATGGCGTAAACGATACTTTTTTTAAATGGAATACAACTTTTAAACAAGTTGTAAATAATTCAAAAATATATATGTGCATCGAGACATGAAAGTTTTGATGTGTAATAGATTGTAAACGTACATACGTACCTGATAATTTTATTTATGATCAGACCGGCTTCGTTCATCGCGAGCATTATCAACTGAAATATATTGTGGAAATAGTACTAAAAATGTATAGTTATTATTTAAATTTTAATGCCTGTCCACGAAGAAGTAATTTAAAAGTATCAACTGTAGTTGACTGAAAATAACTCACATTTAGTCTTGTACATTTTTTACATTATTTTTCTATTATTCATTCAGTGTAAAACAATCTAAAATGAATAAAGTGTGAATAAACACAACCAAAATTGCCTTGGCTAAAACAATACAATGTTTACGTATCTCGGTAAAAAAAAGCCTATCGTTCTCGGCGTTACGTTTTTTCTCGGACTTAATACAGGCAGATTTTTAGCATAAACAGACTTAACTAATTACTGAAGAACATTTTAATGAGAAGGTTACTTAATTTTTTAATTTAATATAATCTACACTTGATTATTTTACTTGAAATATCTTATAGTATAATCTGGATATCAAAGAAGTTAGCAAAATCGTGTAAGTGAATTGATGAAGTTGAAATTTGCAATTAAGATATTATGTGGCGATTCTTGGATAATAATTTGGCGTCTATATATGATCACATTACCGCTGTTGTGCCCTGAGGCTGCAGTAGGACTGGCTTCCCATCGTTCTTTCCCAAACTGTACATCGTTCCAAATAATACAATGCTGTACAGGGCCTCTGACTGATTTTATCAATATATTTTTTTTTATTTTTTAGAGCTTTTTTATCATTGGTATACCATTCTTTATTCAATCGAATTTAATCTCCACTGGCTACTATAGTGACGAATAGAATTTTATGCATGTGAGTTCTGCAAGAAAAGTGCCTGCATCTTTATGATAATCTTATAAGAAGTCTTAAAAAAATAATCTTATACGGTCAACTAGAGTTATACAATGATGATTGAATATTTAATGGACCTTTTTGCATATAGTCAAAGTATGTATTCGAGCAGAGAGACATGAACGTTATTTGATAATTCTTAAATTAGCAACAAGACAAAACGATTATTATTATGAGTCCAATCGTTATATAGATACCCGATTAAACGATAGTTGTGTCGAAACACAGTCAATTTTATTTTAAATAATAAAGTCACATTTTTAGTACTTATTTTCACGATATATTTTTTCATCAGGGCCGGTTTCGCTTAGCTGGTAATACTCGCGATAAGCGAATGTGGTCCTAATCATAAAATATATTGTGGAAAAAAGTATTAAAAAATGTGTATTTATTATTTAAAATATCATGCCTTTCCTCCACGAGGCGACAGTTAACAACTTAAAAGTGGTTTATTTTTATAACTGTAAAATTCTTAATACAATAACATTTGTATATTTATAATATGCAAAGCAAATTACTGAAATTAAAATCATTCTATTATATTTGGGCAACAACCTTGTTCACTACATAACAATTGAATCGATCCTGTTTTGGGAGAAATTTTATCTCTTAAGCTTTCTCAAAACGTTTAACACTTCACGTCTTATTTCACAAAAGATTGTAAGTGGATAACTGTAAAAATAACATTATTATTTACAGTATTAAAAAATTTATCGTTTGAATAAAATCAATTTAATACAAAAAATAATTTAAACAGTTATTTGAATTACAATACGCGTTTGCGTATGGTAAACGATTATGAACGTATACCATTCCAAGTTTAAAGCATTCAGTATTAAAAATATATTTTCAACCACTATTGATTTACTGCATAGTTACGTTTTGTATTATTTTTCTCACTTTTTTTACTCTATTTAAATAAAAGAATGAACTTGCCTAATTTTTATAGTGCCCTCAGTAACCAATATTCCGTTTCAAAGTAATGTTTTCGTTTCATTTGGTATATCTTAATTATTGCTATATTTATTCTCATCTTTCAATCACTATATCTATATAACAAAGGTATCTACATATTTATTAACATAAACAATTTGTATCTAAATCAAATACGCGGCTGCTCGTGGTGTTTTAACATTGAAAACAAAGTGAAACAATATTAGTTCATACATAAATTGAATTTGTAACATTACGTTAGGTATATTATCGAACTAAGTTCTTCAGTCGATGTTTGCAAAGTTCTGTTCACTTGTTTTAAATCGATCGTAGCGCTATAAACACAAATCGAGTAGGATCTCTCTCTCGTATCGCGGTGGGGTTAGGTATATTTATACATACGTATATAAAACAATATGGACTATATTGTAACCCTACCATAAAATAAATGTACAATCGACGTATTGCTCCCGTTACAAGGTAACTCACCTTGTATTTATAAGCAAGCATCTGTTACAAGTTTTGAGGATGTACATATATTTTCAGTGACGCATTTGAAAGTTTAAAATATCTTTTTTTGCTACGGGATTCGGAACGGATGGTATAAATTTCTTTAATTGTTACCAATTGTCCATAATGCTAGCTCACGTTCCCAATTTTTCTTTCAAAACAATTTTTATTTCAGATTAGACGAATAGTATCTATTTTTTATTTGCTACTGCTAAATTACTTAAGCTGAAGATCATAATTTTAGTACGTAATTTCACTCACAATGCAGATAGATACAGTCCCAAATTATAGATGAATTGCACAAGAAAAATCATTATATAAGATAACTGCAATGCACAACTTTAGAGCTCTCATAATATAATCATTAATCTATATGAACGCAGTTGTAATATGCCCAATTATCAACAATTTATATTCTAAGCTACTTTATTTAAAATGACCAGTTTCACTTACATAAAGCTTTAAATAGTATGACTCACTTCTTTATTCTAAATGTAGCCTTATTTCGCTGACCAATCTCTTTTTCCTGACTCCACATTTCTTATAAGCATCTCAGTCACGTATTCCTTATAAATCTTGGCACGACTTAAATTGGAAGTCCACACAAAAAAAAGTATCAATATTAATATGTGACATGATAAAATAGGGACCAGATCGACCGCTGTGTTTGATTAACCCACCCTGATATTGCGTCAGGGGTTGCTATGGGAATCGTAAACATATCAATCTGTCGGCCGCGACCTGCTGCAAGTTTCCCCTGGATTACCCTCGTATCAGTAGCGTACAATTATTAATATAATGTTCTAACAACAACTTATAGTCAACTTTTATATTATTTCTTTTTTATATTATAGTTTGAATTATTTCAAACTAAAAGTCAAATTAAGGCTAAGTTAGTCCATAATATCAAAACATTTAAATAAAGCTAGTTAATGCCTTTTTCAATTCAAACTTCCTTTAAACAATCCTGTATGAAAACTATAGTTTTCATTAATAAGACATTTTATTATGTATCCAATCACTCATTGATAAATTTATTTTATATAAGCAAGTGATATTTTGCTACATTATTTCTCATGAGAATAAATAAGAAAAATGGTTTCTTCTTTTTAAAAATATATGCCACTGTACGGTACTATATACTACAACCTCTCGCATGCATCAAGTCTAATTCGGGAGCCATGTTGACCGTGTATAGGCTCTAAACTCAAACAGAAAGCTACCTATCTCACTTTCCTATTAATCTAGACCCATCGGCATAGATTAGCGGTGCCTGAATAGATCGACTAAATATATATATCGCATATACCTAACTGCAATATTTATTTCATTATTAGTCATGTAGACACATTAATCTAAGAGTCAGATACCTGTATAAAAGATAAGTATTCTTTTAATGAAAAACCTTGAAATTATCCATATCATGTTAAATATCATTCTGAGATAATATTAAATTCATGTTTATTGTTTTTTTATGATGGTAAGTCATAAATTGAGCTTGTACGTGTACACGTAAATGAAAAACTTAGTGAAGCTTGCAAAAATATTTACATTGTATCAATAAGTCTATAAAAAAAATCACGTCTTTGTAATTCAAAATTGTAAAGCTACTTACCTCTACTTAAAGTTAAATGAAAAAAAAAACCAGAAGCTGTTACCTTTATGACCTACATATTGCGCCATAAAGAACAGTATCATCGCAAAAAATAGTACAGGTATATTCAATTGAAGAACAAAGAAAGAGAAATTTGTGGGACGCTTAAGAAATTTGTTTACTTGTACGAAAAAGGTGAGTAAAGAATGATGTGAATTGACAATAATACAAAAGGCATATCAAATCAACAAAGAACTAAAAAAGGAACGCTTGGCGGGTAATGCCGTTATTTGATCTACTTTTTGTGAATACAATACATTTTTTTCGTTAAACATTACGCAATACCAAGATGACTAGTGGAAATTTTTTTAGCGTTTGTATACTAGATCAAAAAGTCAAATGACAAAACATAATATTTTTTCATACCTATTGTAAAATGAACCGAAAACTTTCACATTTCTTAGTTGACGTTGTTATCATTGAGAATGTTAAAATAAAAAGGTTGCAATGTTTTTTTTTTTGTTCTTATAGAAAGCTGTCACGAGTCATTATATTTCAGTAGTTAGTCTAGTTCGGTTGATACGTTGTAACAGTTCATAATAAAATTTTCGTTCACCGTAAACCAATAAGTGTAAATAATATTTTTGTGTCTTACATATTTATTCCGAGATAATATTTTGTGTATTCTTCGGTATATGTGTACCAGCCAATTAAAAAAATATTTATAAATAAAAACGTAAAATTTGAATTGTTACAACTTTGTACGATTCCACATGTTTTGTCACACCGGGTTTCGCCTTTCGGCATCTTCTTTCAAATTTGATATTAAAATTCTATCAAGCACTTTCAGTCGATATCATGAATTATAAAAACGTAAGTTTAATTGATTTGTAAAATTAATTAATTACATACATTGGTATTTATAATCAACTGACTTTTCATATCAACTACAAAAAAAGCCGATAGGTATCTTTAGTAGTTATGTTTTCAATTTATGTAATAACACTGATAAAATTATAGGCATGGTTGATTTTATATTGACTAGAATTTTATTTCTTTATCGAAACGTCAGTTATTTACTGTAATAACCATTCCCTCTATTTGTAAATACATGACTTGACGGACAGTGATAACTATTTAATATTTACGAGTTGTTGTATGTATTTTATTTGAATATATAAAAACCTAATCAACAGAAGTGTTTGAACAATTAATAGCTTTTATTTATACTTAATACCCTACTGTACAAAAAAAATGGTTAGTATATTAACTCCATCCTAAATATTGAAAAAGCTTTTTGGTGGATCAAAGTGTTAAATTATGTGTGCAAATAGTGTACATTGTATGTATAAATTCAATCAAATTATAGACCCCTAGAGGGAAATTTTATAAACTTACTTTTTATTTCCATCTAAATAACTATTCTCCAAATTGGCTGAGTAAACAGTTAAATATTCCCAACCAATAAAAGACAATAACTTAGCAAGGACTACCCAGTACGAAATGCTACTTCTCGATGCATTTTTTATCCCCTATGTAAAAAAAAGCACACCCTCTACAGAGGACCAGTTGCAGCCGCACCCGGGATTAGTTATTTAATCTGCAGTGAAATGCATTGGTGCATCGGTGAATTATGATTCAACTAATGCATTTGTATACGAAAACACTGCAACATTTTTATTTGAAAGCACTCTAGTAAAAAATAGGTATCTTTAGGTTTATCAAATATTTTATTGCCTGCTGATTTTTGAACTGTGACTGTAATCAGAAGATTTATACCCAATTATATTTCGAATCAGTATCATTTATTGTAGTTAATCAATCAAATAATTATCTAATCTTTTATAAATATATTAATCGTGATATTTATCTAATATTTCCTTTATTTTGTTTCAGGTAATTGATGAATTCTCTCTTAAACAATAACTTCATGATTGATCACAGAAAAGCCAATTGATTCAACCGTAAGTACAAACTATTAAGATGAAAATATTATAGAACAAAAAATATCACGGCTTAATTTAATTACGTGGGGACATTATTTCCCATCGAAAAAAGCTCCACAAAGACAAAAGTTATTCCAACGATAAGATGGCGAAAGCTTAATTCAAATGCAAAAACTTCCTGGCGTATCGTTTACCTTGTGTTATTTATGCTGCAATTCTCCCCGCAATAATTCTTGAAAGCTCTGGAATTTTTTCCATTTATTTCCTAGAATCTATTAGCGTTTTCTTCGAATAATTCTTACGAATAAGTTTATTTATAATGACATTATAGGTGCAAGTTTGAAAACATTTCAAAGGTTTTTCATTATTACACCCAGCTTTCAAGGAAACTTACTGAAATCTTATTATTACATATTAATAATCCTATAGATCATTTTCTTTGACAAAAAAAACATTGATTGACTTGCCGATATAAACTGATAAAAATTATGCAAACTTAACAACATATTTAACTCCGTGACAATTTGCTTAAGATTGGCTAGATTCAAAATAAGCTAAAACGGAACATTTTCATGGGAAAGATATTTTCATTTATAAACTGAACATTATGGAAAAAAGGTTTTTTTGTACAATTTTCTAAGCTTTGATGTATTAAATTTAAAATAAGGTTTAAGTGCCATTACTGTATTACATTACCTATACGAAATATCGAAAATTCACAATCGTCAGTTCATATTTCTAAAGCTTTTGAGATATTGTTTATAAATTTAATACGTAAATGTGTTAATGTTGGTAGATTTTAAATTGTGAATATTAAATTTAGTTTAAGTGTCGCATACCTGCATTACTGTTGAATTGAAATTGAATTAAAAAAATATTTAGTGTCTTATGTCATTACGCTTATCTCTTATGACATCATACAAAACTACATAATTATTATTTATTTTATAAAATTATCCTTAATCAGTAAGATAATATTTAAAAATATTGAATGGCAGGTGTGATCCTATTTCCGTATTTTTATTGCCACACACAACTAATCGTACCTAAAGCTATGTAAATATTTCGAATTATTTCAACAAAATTTATCTATTAAAAAATACCTTCCGTATCTTAGAGTAGACGTTTTTATATCGTTTTATGAAATGCAATATGTAGAATCAACACCCTAGTCACGATCCTATGGAGGACATTCCTCACTCCCGACATTTGGCCTCAACATATGGCTGGATGACTATTATATATTATTTTTTACATACTTGTGTGTACTTACATTTAGCAGCCATCGTCATATTACATAATACTATCTGGAATCATGTGCATTTCAAGACTATAACGGGCACTTTACTTTCATATTTTACTGTAAATTGTTCGTTTATGCTCAGTACTATCTAAAATATAAATGAGATGATTGAAGTTATTATTTTTATATATATATGTATTAAATTTATAGCTAACAGTTATGATTTCCATTCTTTTATCGAGCTAAAATACTAGAGCAAAACGATTCGTTAAAATGTCGTAAAATTATATTTTTTTGTGTATGATGATTTATTTGATCTCAATGTATTATATTCGATAAAAATTGGAATTGATATATCATAATTAAGTGCAAAATAATAAAATTCTCTTAAAAAGGAATATTTTTCATTGTTTTTTATTAGTTTTCATTCATTATCATAAAGAACGTGTTGTAATAATGTCTGCTTATTGTTAATAGGTTATATCTCTTTTTTAAGTTTTTTTTTTATTTCAGTTAATTATACTTTTATGAAATATAGTTTCACAATTTTTATATGTTACTACGACCTAAACAGTTTCGTAATCATTAATACGGTATAAAGTATACAAAGTAAGCATCTATAATAAATTTGACTAGACTAGCATTAAATGGCTTGTAACTCTCGCTATGTAATAACGATGCAATGGAAAGTTTTATGAGTGCAAATATGATCA
This sequence comes from Himalopsyche japonica, assembly GCA_028555115.1. Lineage (NCBI taxonomy): Eukaryota > Metazoa > Arthropoda > Insecta > Trichoptera > Rhyacophilidae > Himalopsyche > Himalopsyche japonica. Next base: position 2,264,345 of record JAHFWJ010000461.1, read on the forward strand.
AAATTGTCGACACTCTATTATGGTGTTAAAAGCCGTAGGTGAGCTCGTTCGTTTAATGGCGGTTGGGTGGTTTTATTGCCATACCCACAAAGAAAGACCTGTCGCATCCCCTAAAATAATAATATTTCGAATAGGGTAGGTATATTTCAAGGAGGGGCGTTTCCTATTTAATTGTGATATGTGACTCTAAATAAATGATGAGAATTATGGGGTTATAGCGCGATGTATTAGGGTAGGTCAATGGCGTTTAAATCGTATAGATTTTCGTCAAAAGTAAATTTTATGTATGGCTTCAAACGAGTTCATTATCAATTACTATCGATAGCTTTGAGGGAGTTTATTTTAAATATACAATTAAAATTGACAGCAAAATAAATCCATTTATTATTATTCCATTAATAATGTTTCAGTCTGAAGATAGAAATTATTATTATGTGCTGTTATTTTATTGTGTCTTGTTTTTTGATGTGCAGTTTTATTTGTATGTAATACATGAAAAACGTATTGTCTAATACTATTTACTTTTAAGTACAAATTTTTACATTTCTCACGTGATGTTTCGAATTTCTCAGTTATGTAGTTCACGTAACTACTTAGCGACGAAAAATACAGCCGGCTAAATATATGAAGAGAATACATAATGGGTAGTAGTCGGAGGAAAGAAGAGGGTATCTACTAGCCGTCTTCATGCACGTAACTTCACTGAGATAAAGAAAGTTTTTGTCAGACTGCTTCACCAAATCTCAAAATCTGGCCAAACTGGGAGGTGAAATATAGCTTAATTCATTTTTAAGAAAATTTTAATAAATATTTATTTTCTAGGGTTGCAAGTAAATCTTTACTATATCAAAACGATAAAAAAAATTAATATACTATTTTCACACCGTGTGTAACAACAACTGTTTACTTAACTTAAAAAAACAGCAATATATATAAATGTGTACTTAAATGTATTTTAAGGATATTTTATTTTCAAATACTCTATTATGAAATGGAATATACCTATATATATGTATACCTTTTTACTTAATGATTTAAAATTACTTAGATTACTTGGTTGATCGAGATTTGAGCAGCTCGATTTGAATATATTTACGCGCAAATTATAATAGATCATACCCTAAAACGATACTTTTAAATAAATGATTTGTACATGAAATTATATCTTGAATAATAGTGTTTTTTTTAATGCATACGAGTATTAGTACTATTTTTAATAACCTTAAGTAAGGATTTCTATGCGGGTTTATAATTAATTTATTTTTATACGGCGCTTCCATTTCGTCCCCTGGCTAAACTTCAAGTCTGCAACTCCAGACCAAGAGCTTTTCTCAAAGTTACGTCTGTAGATTTAAGTTGGGCATCACAGAGTTAGCCGCAAGATCGTGAGCCTTCGTTCGCGTGGGAGCTTTTGCTCTGATCTGAAAGCTCTCACATTGAGCTGCAGGATTTTGTAGATGACTTCACTTATTTTATTTTTCGTTTCGTAAACATTTAAAACACTTTGATCGAAACTTTTGAATGAAACTGTTTGGAATATTTTTGCAAAGTGTTTATTAAAAACTCTGCTCATATCATTTTATATAAGAGATGTGTTTTATGACGCAATAAAACGGATCAAAGGGAAAATAAAAAATATACTCAGTGTCTTGTTGAACAGACAAATTGATAACATCCCAAGTAGAGATGAATTTTAAGCTGTACGTGGAGTATAAAAATACAATTTTATAATATAACAAAGTGTATTCGGTAATTAAAGCTTGTTGAGAAGGTTTCGATTTTTCAAATCTTTTTTATTATGTTAACGTTAGATAGAATATCAAACACATGATTACATTTACTTAACTACAATCAGTGCATAATATAATGTTGGTGCCTATCTATAAAGCGTGATCTTTCTTACTTGGCGAGTAAATCGTTTATTTATAATAAAATTAATTTACGCAGTGCAAAAACGTTTCTGGCACGGCATTAAGATGAAAACTATAATGGAAAAGTTTACTTTACCATAAAAGGCATATTCATTTCTCGAGCTCTTAATTTGCTACAAGCACTTGTTGATAAACAGTGCCGTAGCAAAATTACTATGGTTATGAATATTTTTTTCTGCTCTGAGACATATTTTTAAGTTTTTTTTAAAATAATAAAAACAAATTTTTTAGTACTTATTTCCACAATATATTTTTTAATCAGGACCGGTTTCGCTCATCGTGAGCATTATCAACTGATCAGTTGATAATGCTCGCGATGAGCGAAACCGGTCCTGATCAAAAAATATATTGTGGAAATAAGTACTAAAAAATGTGTTTTTATTATTTAAAATATCATGCCTTTCCATCAAGAAGTGACAGTAAACACCTTAAAAGTGATATTTTTAAGTCTTTACTTTTTATCTTATACCTGATAATTTAGAATGCCTTTTAAATTTGACTTCATTAGGACATTAAGTACCACTAAACTAACTTGGAACTTTTGGAACTCGTGTTAATATATTTGATGAAATTTTTTTTCAAAAACTCATTCATTTATAACATATGAAATTTTAATCAAAAAAAAATACCTAACGTCTCTAACCTTTGTAATGAATACAATCATTGTCGCTTCAATGAAGAAGTCTTGATCAAAAAGAATCCATTTATTTTTATGATTTTTAACTTCAGAAGAAACCGTGATCACCTAATTAGTATGTTTGTACAACGTTTACATAATGGGCGAAATATTAATTTTGTTTGTCTGTTTTTGAAATTTTTCCATTTGGTAGTCGTAATATTGTGAGCATTAAATACTTAAATGTTATGAAAAATCTGCTGATATTAAAAAAAGGCATTAGTTTTTCTTTTTTCTGAATATTTCGTCCTTTTAGAAGTCAGTTATACTTCACGCGAGCCACTGACAGCCCAGCACTTGATGGACCCGAGACAATTTAAGAGCTCACTTATTCTCGCGAAGAAATCCCTTCATTGCTCGATTGGTATGATTACGCTCTATCAAGCGCCGACCCGTCAAATTGCAAATTACCGGATCAAACAAAATGAACACCTGAACGCCCTCCCATCTCGCAGTTTTTCATTTTATATATATAATCGAGATAACGACAAAATAACAAAATTGAGTAAATTATCTCGGCTCTTATGGTTAAGCTTTGCTATCGTTGCAAGTAAATGGAAGGCGGGCTTTGAGATGGAAATGTGGGTTGGAAAATTATATAAGTCCTCAGACATCAGGGCAGGTTTTAGGTTAACAATAATATATAAAATACCTAGCACAATAAAGATAGCAGTTTGGTATTCTTGTACTATGATGATAGTATTCATGTGGCATATATATTTATATACTGTGATGAGTATTAATATGTAGTCAATTTTCGTCAATTTACTTTTAACATTATTAAGCGAACATATTAAACAAAAAAAATAGAAAAGATTCCTCGATTGTTATTCATGTAATATTGGGTGAAAACCGCGTCTAGGTGAAAAATAAAAAAAGCAACAATGATTTCATTACCAAATTGCGTAATATAAAATGGAATTTGATGTGTATATATTTTATTTTTAATTGGTATTAATTACTATACTATATCGATGAGGTAAATAATTACATAATTATTAACATATTTATTAAGAAATATGCAGCTTGTTGTTTATTTAAATAAATTCTTCCTATTTCTACAGCTGTTAAAATTGTCAAACTTTTCAAATTTAAGCGAAAACATCTGCCATTTATTGCCAATTAAAAATGCTACAATTTCAAAGAGAAAAATACGTGTTTTTAAATTATTATTATTATGAGAGAGGTGCGCGTAAAGCCAAGCAGCGGATGCGCGGGAAAAGACACTTCTCTAACAAGAAACAGCTGTTGTGATATCTCAGATGGCGTCGTATAGCAACACACATAAATCTCCCAAAAGTAGAAGAACAGTCTCTCCACCCTAAATCACAAATGATTAATGACCGAACCGAAATGACAGAGCTCTCGGCCTGCTATTGGTCGATACGACTAAGAGCATCTCGTAGCCATATTGATTTCGATCTACCCAAAATAAAAGATTTCTCAGTTTCTTAATGCATGAAATTAAAACATTTATCAAGCTAGCCGTGCAAGTTGGTTATGCCCCATGGTCTTTTGTGCACTGCTGCCTAATGTATTTTATTTTTTCACAGCTTTTTTGATTAATTGTGACAGTTTTGGGAAAACATTGTCTATTGTTTGCGAATTTAGCAAATGGATGCACACTTGAAGGAAAATTAATTACGCTTGATGATTTACCGTTGGTATATAAAAACAGCATATTTTCGGTCGACATGCGAAATATTTGAAAAGAAAAAATAAAAAAATGAAATATTTTTGTCTTCATCCAATTAAAAAAAACTCAAGATAATTTTTGTGCGTCAGAGTATAAAAGCATTTTTCTTAATTTATATATGCATTTTTATGCACTTCCTTTGGCAAATATGATATGCAATAATACAATTGCCAAAAAATTGTGTTCATAAATTTCGTAATATTTAGGCTATGAACCATTTCTAGCTTATTATATTTAAATTAAAATGATGGTAATGTCTTACTTTACTTTATGATTTTAATCTCATAAATTGAATAAATAAAAATGTTAAAATTTTGGTTAATATATAAAAATAAAAAAATAGCAATAAAAACATTATTAAAGCTGCTTGAGTAACAAAATTGCATATATTTAACATACATTCTGAAACCAATGAACATACGCATATATAAATGTATTCAATACTTGAAGAATACAATAGATTTGCGTACAAGAAAAATGAATGTAGTCATGAATTCATTTGATTAGTACAATTCTCCGCATTATATTATAAAATTATAATGTACATTAGAAATTATGCAATCACCATATACTTTTATAGAATAAAGAAATGCACTTATTCTGTAGACAATAATTACGCTTTGCCAAAATATTTTATTAAAACTGCTGAGACCGGCATAAAATTTTGAAACATAATAAAAGGATAACAAATATTGCCGCCACAGCGAAATAGTACAATATGAGCTTTGTTGAGCTCAATATCACAGTTAAAAATATAATATAAGGGTACAATTGGATTTCAATTGCAATTGAAAACGACGTTAGGCTATTGGAAAATTTCAATAAATCACATATTAAGGGCAGCTTGAGTGCTTTAGCCGTTACGGTGGGGTTTACAAGAACACGCCTTTCAAATTTCATTAAATGTAAATTCAGAAATATTATAAACTTTAACTGCTATAAAGGACACTATTGGAGGAATAAAATCATCGTATAAAATTTCCTTTTGTTATTGACAATTGAATAAATGCCCTATATAGAAACAAATAGTATAAATTGAATAATCTTCTTGTTTATTGGTTATAGTATGATTATGTTTTAGGTGACGATGAAATATTTGATATATATGAAGATTTTTTAATTTTTATTCCTGTATACAATTTCAAAATAACAGCCAGGAATATATTGTCATATTTATTATGAATATGAACGAACACTATGCCATATAAAATAAAACCTGAAGGGAATATGTATATATAATCCTTCTCATTGAATAACATATTTTATTGTATAAAGAGATAAGTAAACTTTTAATGCATTAAGACAAATGAGAACATTGTGTCATACAGATTCAAATATTAAGATTTATAGATTTTTTTACTTATAAGAAAATGATTGAATCTTGTTACAATAATTCTGTGAAGGATATACACTAACGAAATTAGTACTGTTACCTTGAAATATAGATGTAGATATTTTATTGTAGAATACCAAACATAATTATACAAAATAGAAATTATACACGAAGTACATAAAAATATCAACATATAAAAATCATATAAGTAGGTATATTATATGTTAGTAAGTTGATAGCTACGTTTATTTGTAGAATACGCAACGGTCTCTATGGGATGCTTGGTGATTCATTCACTTAATCCCAGGACACGTCCCTAAATCCCGTGATGTAATGCAACCATCCAAATGCATCGCGTAAGACGAATGGTGTACACAAACCGGGATGGCATGTATGAGTACTGTATATATTATAACATATATAGAATAGAGTGGAATAATGGAACAGACTAAAAACAATGCTATCAAATATTCAAAAGGCTTTGTTACCTGTCATTTATCTAGATAGTTTGTGCTTTTACTTTTAATAGTAAATACAAACTATTAGCCGTATATTTGATTTAATTTAAATTATCTCTTCATTACCGTACTATGATAATTATAATGGAAGTTTTCCACAAATTATTGAAAATCAACTTTTAGATAATGTAAATTACATTAACTGGATCATTACTCAACTTTACTTTTCGTTAATTCAAAAGGTATGACAATACAATTCATAGATACTTGCGTAGTATTGTAAAATGTTACGCTTAACGCTTTATAATCAACACCATTTTCTTCATATATTAGGTACTCTAAAGATAATTATGATTTGCTTATTATTTTGGCTATAAATTCACATAGATGCATGATTTGTCAAATTGGTCTTTTCGTATATTAATTTTATAAATTAGACTTCGGTGATCTTATCCTTTTGATAGTGTTAAACGCCTATGTTTTGTTGAGCTTTGTTTGCCGCTAGCTGAGTGCATGCTATCTATATAATACGCTGACCGTACAACATATAATGGGATGCAATTATGATAATAGCTGTTTCAGATACAAGAGGTGGGTACTTGCGTCCACGTATGTAGATGCATACAGACACAGCCTACTTTGGTCTGGCCAATGCCAGCCAAACCGAGCTTGGTTTCGTTAAGAAAACATGTCGCCTTTACCATGCTAAACCCTTATTAATTCTTCGTTTCACTTAACAATTTAATTAAAAAGATAAACGTCAAATTTTTATTTTAATAAGATTGAATTTTAGTAGAAAAATATTTCTTATTTCGTTATCGTCTAAAATTAATAAGTCATGCTCATTGCTGATAAAACTACAAATAGAAAAAGAACACACAACCCACCAAATTATTTAATTTCCAAATTAATATTTTTGTTTTCTAAAAAAATCTTTATCATTTAAATGTATCCTGTTAATATGCAGATAGTCTAATTAAAAATCAGAATTTTCAAGGAATAATTAAAATATATTTCAGAATATTATTTTGAAATTCAAGAGTCTTTACTGGTGAAGATGTATTCTTTTTTTTTAATAAAAACTTGAATACATTTCCTATGGTGAAAATTTTTAATTTTAACAATATTTTATTATTTATTATTATTTTAGCACTACATTTATACATGTGTACATTTTATAACAATATAAGGCCTTGAATAATTTATTGATTGAATCGGCATTTACTTGGTAGAACTCCATTATAACACGGTGAAAAAATAGAAACGTATTTTAGTTCTGATAGTTCTGACGATGGCGTGAGCCGAAATAGCTATCATCTATATATATATCTTGTAAAAAAGTGTGGTACTAAAATACATTGCTATTTTTTCACCGTGCCGTGATTTATCTTTAGAACAACAACATATCTAAACACTGACGTTTTATGTTATATTTGATGTAGGTGTAATATATTTCGTATAAAAGTATGTGTTGTAGGCATTGATCGATTCCCAAATATTCAATGTCGGATATCTATCTACCTCCAAAGTATGCATTACGCAATTAAATATTCATCACGTCATCCATAATATGCATTTAGCGCTTCGTAGCTAGAGGCTTAGCACTTCCATACTGGGTATTCAGATTTTAATTTTGATATTATTACCATAAAATTTCAAGAACGTTTTTACGCATAAGCTAATTTTTGGTCTTAATGCATAATTTAAAGTAAACTTTTCACGTAAATAGATGCATTATTAAACATAAGTAACATTTCCATAAAGATAGTTAATTTCATGCGAAAAGGCACTTTGGGTATATCTCTTTCGATACCTTCTTGATGTTAAATGATACTTGCCAATTTAGTTGCGGCCTTTTGAGTTGATGAATAATTTTGTTAAATGATCATCCAAGACACATCTCCTTATATGCGTGGTGGGCAAATGAATTCATGCAATATAACCGTATTGTTTCTAATACACAGATGAATATTTAATATAATGAAATTCAAGTTTATTATTGTATACTATTGTAAACTGATGATCTATTTATTCTATTGATTATTGTATAGATTTTAAAAATATGTATGTAATTCTTTCAGGGGTTTCATTAATTGTAGGATAAATATAAAAGTTTCCATTTAATATAGGATTAATTTCAAATTTGATTAAAAGTAAATTTTTATCATTGTCATAATCAAATTAATATATCATTTCGTGAATATGTCTCTATTTTACTACATTATGTATCCTTATATACTTAGTTTTAACTTGTTCATGTTAGTGACAAAAATTCACAATACATACGTATGTGATTTTACATTATTCACTGATTACGCTGTATTAAAGTGCATTCGAGAATGAATTCAACACATTCTGTTTCCAAAAAAGGGAATTGCACGTGAGATGAGTAAAATCGTGCCGTGACATAAAAATTAAATAAATAAACTAAGAAAAGGGGTAAAAACGCAAAATGGCGATTCCCGCGCACCTGCCTGTTTAAGCGCGCGCGATCATGCGCACTCCATGTTCATCAAATGCATTTTTTAATCAGTGGCGTAACATAATAAACGGAATGCAGTGCAAATTTTATCAATACGTAATTATTTGAATACGTATATTTATGGCCAATGATACAAACTCAATAAATATATATATCTCTTTTGAAGATATTTTTTTTTATGTAAAGTTCGTGCTCAAGATGAATGAGAAAACCCGGACCTTATAATTGTATTTTTTAATTGTGGAAGAAGTACTGAAAAAGTTTTTTATTTGTTAATGCTTTCCTTCTAAGAAGTGATATATGACATTTAAATCTGTCTCTAAAAACAGTCAATTGTTGTAAAGGTGATAACTTTATCTTTAAGCTCTTTTTAATGACAACTCAGTAAAATACAATGACCACACACATTTAAAAAAAAATGTTATTTTGTTTGATAAAAACTTTTTTTCAAGTGAAATATGACTGTTTCAATTACATACAATATTTCTGCCTAAATTTATAATTCATAATGGTCGACGAGAAATTCATTACACGTGAGCATATAAAAATAAGTAAAGGATTTCTATTTAAGTAACTTGTTTACGTTAATCAAAATTCATCTCATTAGTATTATATCATTCATTATAAATTATATTATAAATTTTTATCAAAACGTTTATCAATTATCAAATCTACGTCTCTGACATTGGAGCTTTTTTGATCAAAAATATTTATTATACATTGTTGCTGATGTGTTACATTGTAACGTATTTATAAATACTTTACTTTGTATTAAAAAAAATAATTGCGTATTCATGTAATTGAGCTGAATTATAGTATATATTTATCGAATTCTTTAGCAAAACTATCGAAAACAGGTGCAACAGCTCAAAGAATTTTTATCGTTGACACGTAAACCACCATGTCTTTTATTTATTTTAATGATGACTATGCACATTTTATTTATTGACTTATTTTTAATTTCCATTAAATTAATGAAGTTGTTATTTAAATTAAGTTATAATAAAAAACATTTCTTTTTGGATATTTAATAAGATTAGCTAATGTAAGAATTATACGAGGAATAAATATCTATATTTAAGCGGTTATAATGAATTATGGTAATACCGTAAATAATATAATTAACTAACCAATCTGCGATCAATTCATAAATAAGAGAAAATATACCGATACATAAATTAGGTATTAGGAAGCTAAATAAATCGTTTGCTTATGTGACTTTTAAAAATATTATAATACTTCAAAAGTCTATTATTCTTATTATTGTTAAATACGCTATTTAAAGACGTTGTCATTTGTCCAAGAATCGACTGATTGAAAAAAATATAAAATATCTTCAATTTTTAACTTGTAGCATTTGTTTATTATGTTTTCAATTAAAGGCAGTGTTTCACTCCCGTTTATAATCCAAATCAATTCTTGATTTTTTCGCATTAACATCGTTAAGGAAAATCCTTCATTCCCAGAAAGTTTTTTCATCGAACACAATACATTTCTTACCTATATACAGAAAATTCTGGACGCAGAATTTTCATATAGTTACATGCACCCTCTGTAATTGGATAACACTGATGTTCTTATATGGAAAAATAAATTGAGTGTTGTAGAGAATTTTAATTTCGTGTCAACCTGCCCATTGTATTTGCCAACGTTGGAGTTTATTATCTCAACTATATAAGTAGGTATTTTATAGTGTATCGTATTTCACAGTAGAAGTTAAAAATACTATTTTCTTTAAAGGCACCTGGAAATTTAAAATAAATTGGTTACGGAATGGCTTAACTATAAAAAAATAGGTTACTATGTATTTTATTATAATAAAGTAATTATAAAAAAGCTTAAATAGCCTTCCCGTATTAACGAGCTTTTATCGATTATCACCTTTAATAAACGGAGTCATTATGAATAATTTGTTTATATTTATCGTTTAATACAAATTGTGTTATATTCTTTACTTTATTCACTGTTTTGGTAGAAACTGAGTATATATCCGTTTAAAGAGAACAAATAAAATTTGTTATATCTTATAAAAACATTATAAAATTTTAATACAAATAAAATACTCTTGTACCTTTTCTGTATTAAATTATTTAATATACATTTAAAAATTTAAATTTATTTATTTGCTAAACAACCTAGCCGCTCTGATGTTTTCTTGTTTCAGTATGAAAAAGTAGGTATATTTACCAGCCAATCTTCTTGGGTGGCCAACGAATCAAGCGTATAACGATATAAGTGTTTATATAAGGCTATATGAAACGTTTTATTGTGTGTGTATAAACTGTAGTGTTAGTATGGGATCAAGCAAATATCCTCTAACTGCTTTTTTATAATTTATCGGAGTAGAAGAATTCACCAAAGATTATTTATGTTTATTTATTTCTATTGGCGAATTTCAATTAATATTCAGTTGTCAAATGTTTTGTGTTTTTAATTTAATCATTTTTGTATTAACTATGCTATTTATAATTAAACAATTCAAAATCTATTATGTCAGTCATTAAAAAAAAATGTTTGATCTAAAACTGATCACTTCTCCTATCCTAAATTACAGTTCTAAAATACATCCTGAAAAAACATCTTTGCTCTTATACTATACACATTTCGAGAACTGCAGTTTTATACAACATAAACACATTACCTACACATATCCACCTTTTCTCATACATATTCATTAATAAATAAATGTTCTACCTTGCAAATTGATATCACATATTAATTCATAAGGTACATACCCTGTGTGTTTATCGTTTTATTGATATATGATTGGTAATGTTCGATTTAAATACCAAGCTTCATTGTAAAATGTGATATATGTAACGAACAATAATGATTTTGTTGGAATTAATTACACGGAAATGAAATGCTTTTTATTTTTTCTTATTTAATAAGACATTAAATTTATTGATTGAATTGGCATTCACTTTGTAGAACTCCATTATAACACGGTGAAAAAACAGCAATGTATTTTAATTCTACAAAATTATTTTTAACAAATATATTTGATAGCTATTTCGGCTCACGCCATCGTCAGAACTATCCTACTACTACTAAAGTTCTGACGATGGCGTGAGCCGAAATAGCTATCAACTATATTTGTTAAAAATAATTTTGTAGAACTAAAATACTTTGCTATTTTTTCACCGTGTGACATTAAATTTATTTTACATCATTCATTGTTATATACATAATATAATTATGATCAACAAAACCATTTTCAAATAGTACTTCAGTAAACAAATGTTGGTACTCAATAAAATCACCAATTTATTTTCGGTTCCAGTATTCGATCAGTAATATTGTTATGCTTTTATTTAATTGTATCAAGAATTGTTTCCCACTTATACCGATAAACATCATTTTACTGCATAACCGCTAGTAATTCGAGTAAATATATACTGTGATTCCAAAAAATATATAATGCATACCAACCAATCTGATTGATTTCATCGATTGTGTTTTGTTGTCTGGTGTACTTATAAAGCCTTATCATTAATGTCCTGTAAAGTCGGTGGTTAAGAAGAGAGTAGGTTCCACCGACGTTACATAATATTTGGGACCAGATCTAGGTGCGCATTATTACTTCAAAAAATGTGTTATTTTATGTGTGGAAAAATATATCAAAATTTACATATGCCATGTAAAGATTTCGTTGGTCGTTCGTTTTCTATCTCAAATGTGGGTATAAATGTAGAAAATAAAAAAAGTGATTTGAGAGCTTATTAAATGTTCAATAGATATATAAATGCATTATATCCAAAACCTCGCAGCTTTAATTATTATTTTTTTAAATGTTAGTAAGTGAAAAGTGTTTTTTTTTATTCTGTTTGATATTCGTGTGATATTGAGAATTTCATGCGAGATTTGCGAATTGATACAAAAATAATAAAAAAATCAAATATTGTTTTTTCAATGAAATTTATAAGATAACACAATGTTAGGCATTGATTATTGATAAGGAAATTTTAAAAAAAATCTTATTTGGATAACTTAAAATCACTTATTCAGATTCGTTTACTTATTAAATAGATATTTTAAGAATTATTCCAAATTATAGTCACCAGAAAATTCTTTACTAAATATCAATGTCCGCTTCAATAGTGTAGCTCCAAGTTCACTTATTTACGAAAATCATAGATTATTTGTGGTTTATAGTACAAGTGTAAATTTTTAACTCCCCAAAAGATATGTATCTGAAATGGTTTTGGTGCCGAAGTCTAAGGAGTTGTTTTTCGTGATGCCTGCAATGCGTGACGGCGTAATCGACGTGGCGTGGTCTGGGAAAAAATCCCGAAATGAAAAATGACCACCGAATATTCCCGTTTCAATTGGCCGAGGCTTGGCCTCTGCCGCAATTGCATCTGATTGCATTTTCTGCCGCAAAATCGACGCGAAATTACTCTCGAGTTTCGTTGTCCGGGTTTCGGGCCTCGCCCTACGCCCGATGATTGGAAAGTCGGATTTTTGAGCAGGTTTTTTTTATCCAATTTTATTTTTGAGATAATTTTTCGTTGTTATTGCTTCCTTATTCGGGTATTTTTTGATGATAGATTGCCGTCGAATATTATATCGCGAGATAATTTGAGCGTATTCGACCGTGAAATCAAAAATAATCGATCCCAGCATGACTGCAATCTTGTTTCAATAAAAAAATCATACACAATCAAGGACAAATGTAATCATTAAATTGCAGTTTTTGTAAATCTTCATTTTAATCAAAACTACATACTTCAATTCATGTGAGTTGTATAATAAAATAACCATAACAGATTTGTAACATTTCCTGATTGATATACTTGCAAGCCACGACCATACCACGTTGAAAGCACCGGCTCTCGTGCGATCATCGAAGTTAAGAAGCATTGGACGCAGATAGTACTTGGATGGGTGACCGCTCGGGAACACCGCGTGCCGTGTTCTCTTGGCTTTGGGAAGGAAAACCCAGACAGAAAACCAAACACCAACCCGCCTGGGCAGCGTGGTGTTGCTATGTCTAAACAACCCCCCTGAAAAAAAAAAAAAAGAAAAAAAAGCAGGGGGAGGCCTTCATCCAGCAGTGGATCGACCCCGGATGATGTTGATGATGATGATGATACTTGCAAACTTTGGAAACATTTTTCACTGTCAAAAAACGTAGCGATTCAAATTATTATATGTATATTTAATGAATATTTTTGTTAATTAAAATCTTTCTTTCGTCATCATGAACGTTATTTAGATTGTCAGTGAACAGATCACCACTTTAGGAAATATCAATACCGTGTTCTTTGAAAGAATTTATAATATTATAAGTAAAACAAAAATTAATACACAATTTCAAATTTGAATCGTACAAAGTTGTAACAATTCAAATTTGATATTGGAATTCCATCAAGCACCTTCAGTCGATATCATAAATTAATACACAGTTTCATGAAACGATCGCGTCTTCATGACAAAATTTGAGGACAATCACCGCAGCAAGCTACCTACGATCCATTGTGAGAAGAAAAATTACTTAAAAGATATTTAATTATTATCAATAAAACAGATTCCTGATTATATGCAATTAAAAATAACTCTTTAAAAGATAATTGTATATTTTAAATGCATGAGTAAAGCTCACTTACAATACAGGTTTTACTTATTAGTTTTTATTATTAGTTTCCGTGGCGTATTCATTTTGAGATCAGTTGTGTTAATATATAGATTATGTTTATATTTATATATTTTGCCTGTAAAATAGCTATATATGCAATTTGATCGCTTCATCGTGGTATTACTGGTCTGGGAGGTTACCTTTAGATCAAAATTTACGACTGACACTTATCGCTTGCCAATATTGTTAAATAACTGACTGGAAGCTGTTTAATGCTTCGTACATAAATCAAGTAGACAGTGAAATGTGATGTAAATTCACTCAAGATGATATAATACAGTGCCAATGAGATTTGTTGCCGTATCAAATATTATGACTCGATGCCGGGTAATTGAATCGATCATTATTATAGGAAATAACTTCTTCAACGAGGCCATGCAATCTGATCCTGTAAACCGGTTTCTGAAACTGTGGGTTTATTATTTGATTATTCACAATTTAATGTAATATTCCAAGACCTCAACATAAAAAATGAGTTCATTTCTTTTTAAAAGTAGTCTCTTCTTCAATCGGTTCCTTCATATATTTTGTTCCGGATATTTTTTTAGATAAAAATAACTCAAAACATTTGCGTGAAAAATCGAAATGGGTGTAATTTGCAAGTATGCAGATTTTCTTAATTTTTGTTTACCAGCTTTATATAGATTTGTGTTATCTCATCGATTTTTCAGGTAGAAAATATGTCACATTAATTTATCCACTGGTAAAGCGCGATTGGTGATTATATATTCAAAGGGAAAGTTCATTAAATTCCTCGCTAGGTACACCAATGATATGCGTTATATTCACAATTAATTAAATATCCCGACCACGCCCGTAGCGTTGTGGCTTTTATTAACAAGTAATTGATTTTGATTTTTCTATTAGGTAATAGCGATGCAAATTGGCTTTTTGCTCAGCCATGCGTGGTATTTGTGCAGTTTATGTACTTCGAAATTGCGGATTCATTATATACTACATTAATAGTTAAAACTAATATATATAATGTTCAATTTCACAGTGCATATTTCTATGATCACATAAAGAATATTTTTCATTGAAAATCCGTTTAATATTTGAGGTTATGAATCAATCGATGTTTTTAAACCTAAAGCAATTTATACACATTTATTCATATTATAAAATTAAAAATACCATCGGAATAAAAATTGGGTTCGTCATACAGTGGTCAACGTTATTGGCTTTCGTAATGGATATCTTAATTCAATCTTCAATACGAATGCCTCCTTCCCATCTATCCGACATTAAAATCAGAGTCTAGCGAGAGCGATTAGCTTACTAATTTTCCAAGCTATTTGCCTTGTATACATAATCTCTTCTATATAAGATATACTAAAATTAGTCTATAGTAATACGTTATTTTCGGTCAATTTTCTATCGTTGAATGTCTTTTAAAATTATTTTTATTGCTTGAGAATGGTAAAAATTAAATACGAAAATTATTATTTTCTGTCAAATAATGTCACATACTAAAACCCATACAATGTAAAAATAATTATTGATGACTAAATTCGAGATTTATATCGATAGATGAAGTTTGTGTTTGTATAATGATACTTATTGCTTCCGTATCACCTACGAATGAACTGAACCGAATCTTTTTCTGTCAGTAGCGTATCAAAGCAGCATAAAAAATTACGAGACAGTTATTGAAAATAATGATATAAAACGGAAATCGAGCTTTTAAATTTTATTTGAAGCAAAATTTATTTTTACCAAATAACTCAGCTTTACTAGAAATTAACTAATCAGGTAGTTCTACTCATGTGCTCATGTTGGAAAACACTGGAAAAAAAGGTTTTAAAGTATAATGACGTGTGATTATTGAAAATTGTAACTCGATACATTCAAAATATTAAATAAAAATATTCTTTACTAAGAACCTAACTGACTAGCATAATTTGGGTTTTGTACGTCTCTGCAATATTTTGCACCGTGTTTTATTTATTACATAAAATAATATTCTAGCCGGTAAGGTATCAATATAAACAATAAAATTACGGCCGTATCGACCACAAAGGTTACATAATATGTGAATAAAGGCATTGCAGTACTTTATTACATTGCATTTGCATTTTTATTCAATGTCTGTCATTTTCGCTCGTGTAGTTGTGGCATGAATAGAAAACACACGGTTAAATTTGTCAATGCATTTTCCCCATTTCTGTAAATACTATATAGTTCTATAAAATTATTGTTTGCCTTGGAACTTATTTTTCAGAAACTAAATAAGGAATTCATTTCTCTTTCGCACACATGAGTGATAAGTCATTTATAGCATTTTATTTTCAGTATTTTGATTTATTAAAAACACAAAATATTGAAATCGTGCCAAGCCTTGAACATTCACTCAAGAAAATTAATTCATAATAGAAAAGAAGTCTAAACAAACAAATATTTTTAATGCGTTTTGATGTTGGTGCTTGTTATATTATACTATCAATTCTTATAAAATCATTACAATGTCGATGCATTTATTTAGCTCAATCAACGTTTCGATAGTTTATATATCGGTTGATTAAATATTCATTTTATATTTAGTTACGTCTGTTACAAGGTTGAAGAAACAGATGGCAGTTGAGGTTGTGAAATTGGCGGATAATCGTCCGATAATTTAGAACACAATTTGAATTCCACACCAACCCAATCAGACATTCAATTGTTCTTTAATGCAACTGGGTCATATTTGCGTAGACGCAGTTTGAAGTTACTTACCTTATCGACTGCATTAATTTTTGCCAATATCAATGACTGTAACAGTACCCACTTTATAATTGCTCAAAATGTTCGCAACAACGCCCTCTGTTTATTATTAACTCCATTGGTGAAAACAATTATTTTATTCTCCCAGTTACTAAGAGTGTGCATAAGATATTTTCCTTGAAATTATTATACAACGTTATAATTAAGCGGGGGTGTCATTTACTTAGATTTATAATGGAGATATGAGCTACTGCTCTACGCATCGTTTAACACGTGCGTGGAAAATGCATTAGAAATCTAATTTTAAATAGAATTTATTATTTATTTTATTTTCAACAAATTTAATATTCTCTCCGTCAAAAAATGTTGCGTTGGATTTATTTTCAATCTTGACTGTAAAGAGCAGTAAATATATGGATCACGGATTTTGAAATCTACATAATTTTATTTGTCATGAACAGTCGTAGATTTTATACTTTTAATTCAATAATACATAAATAATTTGAATTTAAAATGTAATTTTTCAGTTTCAATTATTAATAATGATAATTTTAAAGATTAATATCGTCGAAGAATAAAAAAAAATCTAAAATATACGTTACGGAATCATACTTCTCACGCTTTCATCAGAATGACGTTTCAAGTTTTTGAAAACTCTCTTGGTAACCCTTTTATTGTTTCTGAATATTGTTTTTTTTATGTAATGATGCCTGCATGCAAAAATGACCTTATAAAATTGTGTGTATCTGAAACGAAAATGTTCATCAAATTAAATATCATATCGATGAAGGAAAAATAAAGAGATTCAGAATTGTATTATTTTAAACGACTCTAGATATTTGTTAACATTTTTATTAAGCAATTAATTCACTCAGAATTAATTTAAAAGAATAAGAAATTTTGAAATGATTTAGTTTTAATCTTTTTATTCAATTATAAATGTATGGTGCGTCGTAATTTTTAGTTGTTTATTGTAACGTTAACCTGTTTTCGAAGTGTTTCCAGCTATAAATGCTTAGTCAAAAGATACAGTAGCATAGCGTGCGATATTGCAGGGAGGAAAATATATTTATAGAGTGTCCCAGCGCGAAAATTTGTCACACGTGGGGCGGAGGGGGTGGCTTCGGCTGACAGAGTAATCCTCTGCATAGTGTACGCACCAAAGTGCCTTCTTGTGTTATCTAGGTACATACTCTTGCTGTGGAAGTATTCCTAATTAAGGTCGTACATCATTACCGCGGCCCGTTGGGTAGGTTCGTGAACTTTGGGAGGTTACGCGGGAGTCTGTTTTCCCTCCCATTCATATAGATCATTTGTGTTACTTAATATGAACTCTCCTTACATGGTTCTTCGTTATTTATCGTTTTTTCAATGCGTTAAGTGATGCCTATGTGAAGAAAAAAAAACAAATACTGTTATGCAAACATTTTTTTTTCTTCTAAACGGTCTTTACACACCAGATGGAATTTGCTTTACTTTGCTTACTAATTTGCTGGACTCTAAAATTCATACCATTGCATAATATTAATTCTCTTTCCATTGACATCACCTTTGTCAGGTTTCGTCTGACGGTCATAATTTCTCAGGTAGAAGAACAATAATGACAAGTTATTAGATAATTTAATTCAATATAAAATTGTTGATTCGCATTCATGCAAGATAACTTTTTTACCCGTTATTAAGATCAAGTGAAGCTCTTTGACAGACTTGTTATTTTTAAAGTTACTACGTTTAACTGATATTGATATTTTTCAACAATTGATAACTATGACAAAAAATGTTAAATCGATTTTGTAATAGAATGACGTATAAACATTTTATGATAGAATAAGAATTTTAAAAGTATACTTACATGGATTAAAATATAGAATTTTACTTTAATCGAAATTTCTATAATAATATTATACCGAAACCATATCTCACATAAGAATAAGCCAAATTGAAGTTAGTAGATTGGTTGAACGAATACTTTATGATCATTTATTTGTGGAATACGTATTTTGACTAAGCGTTATTTTATCATAAAAAAATAAATGCAAATGTCAAGTGAATATAATTTAAGACAATGTTAATATCAATTAATGATTTATAGCTCTTACGTAGTATTGCTTCTAAAAAAATATTTCATTCGTGCTATATATTTTATTAAATATTGGTGCTGATGTTGTGATTATCTTTTAGCTATGATAAAATTTCTGGAAACTTCACAAACTTTTATCGTAAATTTTTACTAATATTTAAGGTATGGAGGCTTAAAAAATAGAGAAAAATTAACAAGGCAATAATAAATGTTTACTATAGTATATTATTGTTCAGCCATTTATACAGCAGATTTTCGCGGCAAAAATTGGCACAATTGCTGCTATCCATCTATACCAAGTTGCGCCCACTCGTGAATACTTCACTAAAGAGAACAAGTCACAATTGACAGGTTCTGTCGAGACGTAATTATATTGGGGACCACGTAATTGGAGCCCTTTGTTTTCCAGTACTAACAATGAAGCGAACGCTCGTCTCAAGTGCCATCCAACTTTTGGCAACTAATCATCCATTTTAAGCGATCATATATATACATAGTATTAGGTACACGTCATATGTTTAATAATTGTAGTATTTACTGAATTATTTTAAGAGTGCTTTTTAAGTTAATACTTAACTTTACACTGTACACAACACAAATTTAAAAAGTATATTTTATCACTTAACTTAAAAGAAATAATCTTAAAGGCAGTTTTATATATTTATCTACATTGGCCGCAAAGCCGAGTTGTCAATAACAACTCTTAATCGTTTGTGTTTCTTTAAATAAAAAGCATTAAATTAATAAATGCACTGAAAATTTAGCGATAAAAACTTTATGCGGAATGTATACTTCTTGCTTGAAAATATAATTAAAATGATGAATTGTTGTAATACGATATTTATTTATTTTTGAATATTTTGATGAACATTTGCATCAAGTTAGCATGCAACAAAATCTCGTCCTTAATGAGAACAACATGACTGGATACCATTAATCAACTTCTGTGCAACATGCAGGCTGTCATGCTTAACTTTTTGCCCCTCCTTACTGTAGCTACGTCTGTGAGTTAATTTTTGCATTGGGTCGAGTCCCTATCAAACCATCGCATCTACATATAATATACCTGCCTATGGGAAAGTCACCACTACAATCGTCCATCATACCTGACGACCGCACGTCAACGGACTGGGGCATGTATGTAAACGCTTTTAAGTGGGCGGGGATTAGTTTGCATATTGTATACTTTTCCATAATGTGCTTTACAATAATTTACATAAATTACTGAGCATGTTGGACAACATTAAATACGATAATTCTGCGAAAGATTTAAATACCCAATTTGTCGTAATTTTGAAAATCATCGTACATGTCCTGCTTAATTTATAATTATTCTCCACATAATTACTGGTGCCCCTTTTAAATGAAATAATTATGTTGTTTTTCACTTTTAAGGTGTTAACTGTCACTTCTTGATGGAAAGGCATTATATTTTAAATAATAAAAACACATTTTTTAGTACTTATTTCCACAATATATTTTTTGATCAGGACCGGTTTCGCTCATCGCGAGCATATATATACGAAAATATATTGTGGAAATAAGTACTAAAAAATGTGTTTTTATTATTTAAAATATGTTGTTTTTAGTCAGACAATATTTATTTTATAATTACACTTGATGAATCACCATTTAAGCAACTAAGTCCTTTGTAAAAAAGATATTGTGAAATAATTAATTGGAAAGATATAAAAAAGAATACCTAATACTTACATAATTGAAATATTTTTATAGAAACCGAATGATTCAACTGTACTTATTTGTAACATAAAATTTTTTTTTTTCATAACTAATGAAATCGCAAATTTGTAGGCAAATTTGTGAATACACGATTTTCATTTATTATTTTCAGCTAGCTCTGTCCAATTATTTAATTTCTTTTAATGCCTACATTCCCAAGATTCTCTTATATTTCTAAGCTAAAAACTGTTTGTATAAGTGTGTGTTATGATGATATTATGTGTAACACATTACAACTATATAGCCTATTATATAAAAAAAAGTAAATGATGAAAATAATAAATTACGGCATTTAAAAGGTTTCAACTTATCCAAGTGCGTGTCGATAATTTGCTGCACAATCATGATTTTTTTCCTTTATAATTAAAACGCGATGAAAACATTACAACGATATCTACATCAGCCATGAAACGTCTGTGATATTATGTGTCATGTTTAAAAAAAATCTCATTGAAAATAAACAGATTTAAAAATAGTATATATCACTATCTAATTAACTTGACAACAAACTGTAGTGTTTTTAAGTCGATATCATTTTTAAATTTGATTTATTGAAACATTGCACGATTCCACATATTTCGTCTTTGACGACGCTTGTTTCGTCTTTTTGCTGTATCTTCAGGAATTATACCATAGGGTTGCAACAGAATTGACATCGAAACATGAAATCCTGTTCATTAATAACAAAACACGTGGAATCATTCAAATTTTCAACAATTTAAATTTCATTAAGCACATTCAGCCGATATCGTAAATAATACAATTTTTACTTTCGAAAAAAACAGTACTATTTTCTCTTAGAAGCCCAAAATGTTCGAAAAGGAGTTAAATTTGTCGCAAATGAAAAAAAAAACTTTGGTCGGTAAAAATCGACGAATATGGTTATTAGGAACTATTCGGAACAACATAAAACAAAATAATTACCTACTTAGTGTAGTAACTGCCTAAAGTTATTGAGTTATTAGTTTTGTAAATTAATATGTAGGAAACGAATGGCATAATGTGACGTTTATTGATCATTAGTGACGCCTTGTTGATGCTATGTGGAGGCTTGTATAAAATTATATACTGAAAATTTTTCGACATCGTAATTCGATCTTGTCTTCCTTTCCTATAAACATACGTTTGCACGCCTAGAAATGCATTTTTAAATAATGTGGGTTTATATATTTCACTTCCTTCTGTATGTAAATTTACACCACAAACCCATCCACATTTCAATTAGAAGTGACATTAAATTTATGTTGAAATTAAGCTTATTTATAATACGCTTCATGGAACATTCTAAAAGTAATTAAGATAAATAATAAATATTATTTTGACGTATAATTTATGGGACTCATTAAATATGAGGCAAATATTTATATCTTTCGAACAATATTATTAAATATAAAATAATGTATGTAAAGACTTCAAATGTAAAGCAAAAACTAAGTCTACTGATTGAATCGGCATTCACTTGGTAGAACTCCATTATAACACGGTGAAAAAATAGCAATGTATTTTAGTTCTACAAAATTATTTTTAACAAAATTAGTTCTGACGATGGCTTGAGCCGAAATAGCTATCAACTATATTTGTTAAAAATAATTTTGTAGAACTAAACAACTAAGTCCACACATTTTTTGATGACATACAGAACCCGATATACAATACAATAACAGTTAAATATGTAACGATATGTCGAATTAAAGTTTATTAATTGGTAGTAAATTAACCACTAAAATACTTGAATTGGAAATAAATACGATATTTAAATATACTATTGCTATTTTACGTAAATCAAAATCAAGTCATCATTTACTGTTCATATCTTAAAGAGAATATAACGGGTTTGTTTTTTAAGTGGCTCATATTGAATGGTTAATTTGAGATTTACACTCATTGCTACTTTTTGTAATCTTTTTTGTAATGTATATTATTTACAATATATATGATACAATAGTCATTTTCAATTCTTTATTTCGTTCAACAATAAAAAGGGTTCTTTTTAACATTACTCAATACAATACAAGTCAAGTAGCTGTCTTTGCTAATGACATTTCTTTCCACTGTTTTCTGACAGAAAAAATCAAAATGTTACTAAATTTAGTAACGCTACATCAGACAAAGTGTGTAACTGTTAAATTTATTGACTTACAATGATCTTTGAGTCTATAGGCTAACATGATTCCTGGATGTCAAACAATCGAATCCCGTTACAGCCTCCGTGAACGGAAGAAAGTCGGTAATAATTTACTTCATATCCCTATTATTTGTTAAGGAATTTCCTAAAGGCACAAAATTCAAGTAGTGAATGCCGTCACACAAAGGCCCGTGACCCGAACGGTGATTTATTTAAAACGAGTTAGCTCATACGCTCAAGCCATTATTATCATTAGAAATATGGCCGGGTAGTAAATTATCCAACGCAATGTCTCGAGCTTTTATGTTAGAGTAGACAATGACTGATTGCGTAACCCAAAAAAATTAAGCCCGTCAACTTAACAGGCTTAGTCATTGAAAATAAATAAAGGATTTCTTTTTCCAACTTTCTCCAAACTTTTACGATCTGTTGTGTAAGAATAAAAATACAGTAAACGGTCATAAAATTACTGAGGGGGTGAAGAGAGCGAGCACTGATATTGTTTGTGCCCCTGTGTTGGGTACATTGAATAGGTACTTAAGTTGCAATATGATATTATAGGCGCACAGATGGCGCTAAAAGCGATTTGTGGTTTTCGGAAATGGTTGTCTATTTAGTTTTGGTGCAACCAATATTGCTGCAGCCTATGTTTTGTACCCGAGCCGACACCTTATTGCGAAATCTTTGCACAACCATTCATCAATAACTTCATATTCTCTGTTCTTGAGATAGACAAATACTTATTTTTTAAAAATATATTAATGATACTCAATAATTTTATTTTTCCGCAACCTTTTTTATTTGATCTTTACTGTTTTTATTCCACGAATAAGGATTTTGAGCTAAACTTTAAATTGAAATATATGATATTTTAAAAAAGCCGAAACGCTGATTAGTAAATAAAATGTAAAATGGAAATAGATATAGAAATGACTGCATGTGTGTTTTTTTAATATAATGTCTTAAGTATGTAAATTAATTTTCAATTAAATATTTTTACTATTATTGCTAAATGTCAATTTAATGAATAAATTAATCATTGTTAATTGACTATAACTACATTTTTTATAGGAAAGATATCTTGTTATAACTTCTAAAAGCTCCTCGTTGGTAAATATTTTTGCAAGCATTAAAAAGATTTCGGGCAATAAGAGGTATATTTATATAAGTTTTTACTCCGTAATGTGAATTTGATGTTTTTTTTATTGCAAAAAAGGACAGATATTTACGAAGTTGACAAATGCTCCCATCGACACGGTCGTTTCGGATAGATTTTTCTCCATATATATTTTTGTTATTGCCCATATTTTACGGCAGTAGGTGATTTTATTTCGGACCATAAAAATACTTTGTGTAAGTTATAACGTAAAGAGTTATAATAATATTGTAAAAAAGGGTCAATTTCATTGATTTAATTAAATCTGCTTTGGTCTTATTAATTGTATGCGAAAATTTCAATATTCAAATATCGTCTAAATAAACCTGATTCACATCCCTTAATTATTGTACTAAGTGATTTCTACGTTACTCCGTCATCGAACATTTAACGTCAAGGTTCATTTTTTAAATCATTTACAGTGTACATTTCGTATCTGATGCCACTGAAAATTAGGATATATTTAATACAGTAATTCAGAAATATAATATTTATAATTTACCGTTAATTTAAAATATTTTCAGGTCTGTTATTAACCAATTCAGTTATGTATTTAAAATTGTGAGTTGATTGTGTGTAAAAAAGTGTTAAAACATCATGATCTATTCTGATATTTACTTAAATATTATGTATATTTATGTGGGACATGGAGTCTGCAGGTAATATTTACCTAACAATAATGAAAAAAATATGCAAATATCAACAAAAAAATATAATTACATTATCATACACATTATTTTGTAGGCACAGCTTATGTATGTACCACCCAACATTACGCTCGCATAAACATCTAAACGGACAAAAAATAATAACGACCACCGTACATCAAATTTAATAAAACAAATTAGACTTATTTTTATCCGCCCAGCAAAAGCAAACACAGCCTTTTCAAAACGTAGAACAACAGAAAAAAAGTTCACCCCAGAAGACAACACCCTCGTTTTTAATTCTAAAATATTCTCGGCGGTGAAATAAAAAGATACCTACGCATAATAATTATAAATTGCTTGGAATGAAATGTGGAGACCCGGAGTTCTCGGCCGCGACTTGTAATGTTTTTTTTCTAATTCAGTTATATCTTCCCGAGGAGTCGTAAAAGAAAAAAGTGCAAAACGCACTGGGAGCAGTTAACGAAATTGCTACAGGTCCATCATGCCATTTCCAAATATAAAGCATGCGATTGTTATAATATATTCATTGCTTTATGATGAAACACTCAGGGCTGCCTACGCTATTATAACTGACTTACCTGTACCCATCACGGCTATTAAAAAAACCTTTAATATTTAATATACTTGTAATAATTGAACGAAGAATTACAGAATATTTTTCATAAACATTCGATTTGCCAAGTTGGTGGTCAGCGTCGTTGGGCTTAGGTGAGGTGCTGAAAATTCCTAGATTCATAATTGGATATTTTGAATTCCTGTTTGAAATTATGAACGTTTGTAATATCTATTGTATTTTGATGATATATAGGATTTCCAAAAGTTTTCCCGCATTATTAGCTTTTTTATTAGGTTGTACAAGTCATAGTAATAAGTAATTTATAAGTAACTTGATTTTGCGGAACATAGTTAACCTTGTCATATCCTTGAAGCTTGACGAAACAGTAGCAAATATTGTCTGAAGGCCTACCCTGTTTTTTTCTTTGGTCGCTCCAAAATATATAAGTTGATTATCTAAGAAACAAACATATATAGATTGATATTTTTGTAGCTATGGTGAACTAAATATGGAGTCAATATAAATTATTACTGTTGGATATATAGGACAACATTTTCACTGTAATGTAAATCTATTGATTGAATTGGCTTTCACTTGGTAGAACTCCATTATAACACGGTGAAAAAAATAGCAATGTATATATCAATAGCTATATCGGCTCACGCCATCGTTCTGACGATGGCATGAGCCGAAATAGCTATCAACTATATTTGTAAAAATAATTTTGTAGAACTAAAATACTTTGCTATTTTTTTCACCGTGTTGTAATGTAAATCGTTACCAGCAAAACTCTTTGAAGGTAAGAAAGGTTTTTTTCATTTCTTCAAATATTCCTGTATGCAACCTATTGATGGTCGATGGATTTTCTAAGCTTCATTCTAGGTTTTCGTATCAGGATATTCCATAACATTGTAAATTATTAAAAACATTTCATGTAGATTACCGATATCCTGTCTCACTTAAGCTTATTTCACGCAAAAAGATTGTTTATATTTGATATATAATGTAATAGATATTGTTTTTTATATGTTACATATTTATAAATTTTTTTGAAACTTGTTTCTACCACAGTGCTATACAAAAATGAATTATATATATGTTGCATAGTTTGTAAATTTCTTGTGAGCTACATCATTTTATTTGTAAATATTAAATGTTCGTTAGTTACAATAGTGTTTATTATTTATTACCACTACATGTAATCTTAAGAAAATCATTTAGCGACGAGTTTTTTTCTCCAACAATGACTACAGATTTAATATCAGCAAGATCATAAATATTATATCACGCAAATGTAGCTATATATCAATTCGAATAAATAAATATTTTTAATACTTGTAGCACATAGGTAGATGCGCGTGTAGAGGCCAACTAAAGCCTTCGTTTAATGAGTTCATGCAATCGTGTACCTGTGTTGGATATAACTCTCCCAGGACGTAATATATGAGGTATCACGGGACGTGATGACGCCCATTCTAAATGAAGTTATTACATTTACTTTATTCGTTTTGTTTATTGAAGAATGAGTGGAAGCGTTTATATTGTGGAAGCAACCTGCACACGATTACCATGGCCAATAAATGTTTTTTTTAACAGATCATAAATTTTATAGTCATTTTATTATTTTTTATTGAAGAGGTTCATATTATATCATTTAAATTTACGTATAAAATCTCGAGACTTCATTTTTATCGTATTTATTTGTTAAGTTTTCTATCATGATTTTTGTAGTAATACAATTCGTCAGCTTAAGCTAAAACATGTGTCGTTGTACAGTGCTAAACATTGTTGCCTTCCATTATATTGTAGATCACAAGCTTTTAAATTCCAATTTGGGCTGTTTTTCAGTCGATTTATCTATATTTCTTCAAATATATGCGTTTTAATGATTTATTGATTGAATTGGCATTCACTAGGTAGAACTCCATTATAACACGGTGAAAAAATAGCAATGTATTTTAGTTCTACAAAATTATTTTTAACAAATATAGTTGATAGCTATTTCGGCTCACGCCATCGTCAGAACTATGCTTAAACTAACATTTGCTTATCTATATATAGCTGTGCAGAAAAGGTACACAACATCTCCTCTCTCCTTTTCCAACCGCCTAGCTTTTTATTTTAGCGTTTTTTAGCTTAAACTTTAGCTAAAACTAGCGTTTTAATGATGTCTAAATATTCTTTAATCTGCTATTAAAAACCCGTACGTAGAAAGAGCAATTAATTGGTCAGAAGTTTTGTTCGAACCCTATTCTTTTTACTTACATCCTTATAAAGGATATGCAATTGGGTAACAAGCAATCATCACAAAAAAAAATATTTTCTTATACTTTCATTAAGATCATCAAAAAAAAAAAACAATAGGTTAAGCAAATTATGAATACTTGTCCAAGACGTGGTATTTGGTTTTCGTTTCCACGTATATTTTATACAGATGTAATGCAAATGAAATAGACGAACATTTATAATAATACGTACCTTTTATAAAAGTACTGTTATCATTTTATTTTACTAAAAGAACTTATGTAATTATTATTGATGATTTAATAACAGTATCTCCAGTGACAGATTTTCGAAAGGGTAGCAAGAAAGAAAATAATAAAAAGATAATATATATTATCTATGAAAGAACGCAGCAAACTCTATTGCTCGGGCTGTTCAGTCTTAGAATGTGCTCACTAGAGCTTATTTTTGCTTTTTATTCCACACTTTTTCTAGTAAAAGATATTTAATGGAGGGTTCAGATATTGGATTAAGCCATTTGGATTAGGTTTAGGTGCCTAATTAGCCCACGTTTTAGTTGCCTGCCATAATTTGGGGTTATTTCACTAGCCTGAACCTGCTTGTAATTTATTCAGTGCATTAGGGAAGAATAGGTTTACGAAAGCACCTTCAAGCATCTAATATATTTATATATACTTACTTCAGTCAAAGTATAAAAATCTACATTTATATTATAATGTTATATATAGGCAAGTGATTTAATATATCGAAACTTATATTTAAATACGAAACTTATCTATTCTGAGAATTTTAGTAAGCAAGGAAAAGAGTGTGTTATTTCAATAGAATATAAACAAGTATGTAATGCTTATGAAATTTTAGACGAAAAATTGTTGATGCGTGTAAAAAGATTATGCACAATTTGATTCATCAACTGTTTTGTGCCAACTTTATTTGGACACTTTATGCCAAATGGTTTTATGTGATAAACTCGATCTTGTTTAATTAATAAAAATATTTTGTCTTCTAAATGAAGTATTTTAATAAAAAATTAAATACATTTTGCTTTTCTGGAATAAGAATATGCTTTCTTCCGAAATCATTTTTATAAAGCGCTAAAGCTACAGTTGATAAATTTTCTCTCAATTATTGGATGAAAATCTTGCAAAATACCTAGAAGGCGTGCCAAAACTAATAGGCTATTGCACATCAAAGAGTAAACTATGTGTGTAGTACCATTTGCAGGCGTCGGAGGGCCTCTAGAGCGTCGCTTGGGGCGCGTGCGACGCCTCATAACGACCCTCCCGAGTGCCCTACAATTCGCTATACTGCTCGTTCTACAATTTCCACATGCCGACGCTCTCATGATTGCAGTAGAACCAGCTAACAGCTTTATGAAAATAAAAATAATTTTGGTAGACACATAATCTGTAAGTAACATTGTACTACCTTTATTGAGGGACTGTATATCTAGTACATGAGCACAAAATCTCGGCATACAGTCAGATAATGTCTTTCTCCTTTTTATTGATAAACATCAATCAATTTAGTGTTAACGATTCGTTGTGATCGCTTCTTCAAAAGAATAAGTAATTCGTTTCATGTGTTTATTTTTACAACAAGAAAAATCGTCGATAGAAATCTTAAAATGACACTGAATCCACAATTTTGAATTATTACGTTACCATCTACATTTCTGTTTCAAAAAGTTTAGTTGAAGAATGCTCAAAAATTATTTTGATTACAGTTTAATTTGGTGAAAGTGTGTAAATAAATCTTAATTAGGCCTTTTGTGGCATAAACGCATATTATATACCTGTACGATTTGATATTTTCTTAAATTAATAGTTTTTTATGTAGACTCAGGTTTTATTGGCCGTTCATTATCGGTGCTATATAAATAAAAGTAGACAGAAAAAATGATGCGTGTACATAAAAGAGTTATGTTGTTATCTACTGAGCTTTAACAGTCGCAGCATTTAGCTTCACAGCAGTATCTTATGATATGCTTGCGCTGCACCAGGTCTGTTCAACCAAAGTTCAATCACAATATTATTAAAAAATATGTGAAAAATAATATTTTAATCCAGATAATAATAAAAAGACTTTTATATTCAATGATTTTGCAAGCATCCAAAGATTCGCTTTAATTAAAGATTTAAAAATAATTAATTATTTTTCCAATAGCTTTGACAATATATTCGATACAAAATTTCGAAATAAAAATATACAAGATGCAAATAAACCTAAGACCAAATTGAATGTCTTAAAGTAATTTCAGATGTGAAAGGTCTGCAATTGTATATAAAGTCTTTAAATTATAATAATAATTCAAATGTTCAATGTTTTACAAAAAGATTGTTCTCCTCTGTATGACAGCTTCATATAAATTCAAACTGGAATAAACTGAAGGACCGCTTACTCACCTCGAGACGATAATAATGAACTCTTGCAAAGATTTGTCGTCCGCCGTTGGAGCAATGGACAAGGGCAGAATTACAATGTCTAGGAAGCTAGTTTAAAATCTTCTTCGTTTAATAATATCCCATTCTGATTATCAATAAAAATAATTTTAAGATTGTAAGAATATTTATGTGAGAGTGGTGGACATATCAAGATATCATAGACTTTTATAAATTTCCACAAAAATACGTAAATAAATAAACATGAAAGCTTGCATTTAACGGTTTTAACTTACGGCCCATATAACATAAGTATATTGAACCAAATAAACAGTATTGATTTCTTCGCTATTTAACGACTAACGTGAACATAAGATATGTGCACCTCCTTCATACATAATCTTCACAATTATCGGTTGCATTGAAGTCAATATAAATGCAAACATTGTAATTTTGTATACCATTAAAATAAAATTTGAATTTTGAATAACGAGAGGTTTTTAAATCATCACCTTTTGTCGGTAGCTGTTTTTAATAGTATTCGGCGTCAAAATATAAATGTGTCTATGATCTAAACGAGTGATGAAAAAACTACAATCTCAGCGTATTTTTCCAAAAAAATCTTCATCGGTAAATCCAAAAACAACAATCGAAAAAATGCAAAGAATCGCTTATAAATTGGCTAATTAAGCTATTATATCCAACTGAGCGTAGGTAGGTAGAGAATCTTTCGTCATGTTTTCACTGCCAACCAAAAAAGAAGATATTGATAAAAACATATTTTATCTCCCAGAAGCAACGGTCTGGCAAAATTAAAAAATAAAAAAAAACGAACCCGCTAAACGATGTCTACCAATCTAAAGGCGAGCTCTTCTGAATACTGGCGGGAAAATATTATTCATACACCAGTTTGGTTTTTAATCACGGCTGAAATGATAGCCCCGAGTGGCAACATGCCGGATTTTTCTCCCACTTGTAGGTATTGAGAGCAATCTCGAACTTCTATCTAAATCATTTTTGCCCGGATCGCAATGTGTAACTTTACACTGCTGTATTAAACAATAAACGTGTTTAATATTAAATTAGTTCTCTAGTCAATCTCGTAATTCATCTAGACAATTCTCGCTTCGATTTTGAATCATAAATGATCAATTGAAATGTACACACCAGGGGTAGTGCAATCACAAATACAACATTAAAAACAATTTCATCATAATCGTTCATCCATAACAACCCAATAAGATTATTAGGTCGATTGTAATATCGTTTATAAATTTAGTTATTCCTGTTTTAGCAATGTCCGCTGTCAATATATGGCAATATATACTGTTAATAAAGCATAATAAAAAGCGCTTGAACAAGACCCTATTTTAAAAATCGAATAGGTGGCGGCATAACTGACATCCATGTCTTCGACAAAATCGATTAGACGATTGATTTTTAAAAAAGCTGTCGATAACAATCCAACTTTGTTGATAGCTCAGATAGAAAATAAAAATTTATACATTTTCATGAATATCTTACAAAAATAGCAGTTTTTATTTGGTAGTACGTAGTAAAAAGATTCTTGTAACAAGTGACAAATACCCTATTTAGCGGTGAAAAGTTCTGGATTTGAGTTTTTTTCAAATCAACACGTAGGCGCATTAACATTTTGTTTTTTAAGTCTGCTTTTGACTAATAAAAAAGAGATATCAGTCTCTCTTTTTTTGAAGTAAGATGCAATAACATATTTCTGAATGCTATTCAAAATATGTTATTTCCAACAAACTGGCCAAGATAATCAGTAATATAGATAATAGAAATCATACGAATCAATGATTTAAGCTCTACTACAATTTATAAATTCATCGTATGCATCATTAAATGTCGTTTTAAATTTTCTATGTCAGCAAATCTAACATTAACGGAACACAATGCTTAAGTGGTTTTCCTAGCTCAACCAAAATTCTTTTTTTTTTTAACTTTTATAAAGGTCACTCGAGCGCTTATTATGTGAATAGAATGAATTGAAATGTCATCTGCAAGTTATGAGTCGAGCGACCATACGAAACACCTTCGGCAGACTGTGCAAAATTTATTCCGTAATGCAAATGTTAAATTTATATGCGAATTGCAAAAAACGATGCACCCGTAATGTTGTATCGCAGTTAATGTATCCACGCCCGTAGCAATTAAAACGAGTCTCTAGAGTGCATAGACTTGAATTTAAATTATTATTATTATAAATATATATATATAATATTATTAAATGTTTGGTACATTTAATCCTTTTCACATAATATCAAAACTAACAAGATTTTTCAAATAAAACGGCTTACATCATAATCCAACATTTTAGAAGCTTAATTCAATTTATTAAAAATGTCTGTCGAGTTTGATTACACATATAAATGATATTTCACCACGAACAGTGATCAATATTAAATTAATAATGTCATAGTAAATAACGAATATTGTTGTTTTTATTCATACGAGACTTGTATGATACATATTGTTTATAACATTATATATTCGGTCCAACTAGTAGCGAATAAAAACAAATATTATTTTTCCCCATGAATGCTAAATATATTTTTGGCAATTTCAGTTGGTGAGTTAACTTGTGATTTCACACAAAATGTTGACGACTTACAAGCACGCCATACCAAACTAAAAATATAAAAAAATAAGCGAAACTACTTACCTAGGGCCTCAAAATATAGTCCAATGAAATGTAGTCTGGTAATATAATTTCTTGTGTAGGTATTTTGTTTGCACCAATAGCGGTTACTTCGGCATTTAGTTAATTAAAAGCTGTTGGTTTTATCTCGAACGGTCCTGATTACTCGCGATCGTATACATAGGTGTATCAGTATAATTTGCAATAATCGGGCTGTTTCGTTGAAATTAGTGCCTTGAAGGCATTTCAATGAATTTGCATAAGAGTTTGCGGGGTAATGGAGTGCGTTTACACATAGATTAAAATGCATTTTTCAAAGAATATGTGTGCCGTTGATATTAACACCCTTTTAACATGTATAGAAGTCGCTTTACGTTTACAGTGTGTTTAGAAACAATTTTTTTTGTTTTATTATATCTGTGATAAGATCTTTAAAATATTGCAATGCTTGAATCAAAAACTATCCGTTTTTTATCATGTCCGCTCACTATATTTAGTATGTGGATTCCTAGTGTAGTTTCTTTTAAAAAATATTAATCTTGCAATACTGCTAACAAAAAAATTAATTGATAGTCTTGCTGCTTTTCGTTTTTTGATTACATTAGTGCGAGGGATAATAGAAACATTAACTCCCGGCTTGTAAATATATATGTTTTTGTTAAACTTGTATTACAAATTATCATCTGTCACTTTTGACGGCATTTTATTATTTTTAAATTGACATCTATTTTACCA
The DNA here is from genome assembly GCA_028555115.1 of Himalopsyche japonica. NCBI lineage: Eukaryota > Metazoa > Arthropoda > Insecta > Trichoptera > Rhyacophilidae > Himalopsyche > Himalopsyche japonica. The sequence goes on from JAHFWJ010000461.1 coordinate 2,297,612, forward strand.
ATGGTTTTGATAGATACCTTTAATAAAATCGTAGTAAAACATTACATCCAATGACGTTCAACGCATTTAAAAGGTGATACCTTTTCAACATACAATGTTAAATGTTTATTTTAAGAATATTTACATAGTACTTTTGTCGAGAGGTATATGCATTGAATACATAAATTGATCATGCGATTGGCGTGTGCAATTGATTGCAATGTGTTTGATTGATTTGCTTATCGTAAATATAATTGCAGTGATGCAATGTAGAGCAAGATCGGTGTACTGTGTTACTTAATTGTGAATATATAAGCACAGACGATGTTGTAAATATCAATTCGATGACACGATTGAAATATTATTTAAGATGACGTGGTGATATATTTAATTTGAGCTAAGCGGTCCTATAAAAATTCCCTTTAGTAGTATTGCAAAATTTAATAAAAGATAGCTTTTATTCTGTGGAGTTATAGTTAAATACTGTTTGTATTTATTTGATGCCCCGTAAAAAACTATAGTGAAACAAACTATGTTTTTTTTTTATTTAAAATATAATGAATTTCCCATCGAGACATGACAGTTAACACTAACTAGAAATTGCACAGTTTTAATAACTAAATATTTCGAGAAGTAATTTCATATCCCTTTCGAATTCATAACAAAAATCCTACATAATATTTTTCATAATGCGTTATGTGATAGATTTGGGCGTATTTTAAATAGTAAAAAAATATGTTCTCAATGCAAAGAAGCTTTTTATTTACATTTCTCCGCGGCTGACATTGGTTGATTGCACTTACTGGTAATTAATGTAATGTCACTTAGATCGTTACTGCATTATGTGGCATCTGAGTTGCCACTGTATTGCATTAAATTAACAGCGTAATTGATGGGCGGATGCTGAGAAATCACTTTGTTATTTTTATCGCAATCAAAACAAAGGAACATCAGCGGAAAGTGAGTCTTAGTCTGACTTGATTTACTTTCGAGCATGTGGCTAGATGTTCTTCGAAAAGAATGTCCGTACATAGTGATTTATATATCATTTACTTAACGAATAGTTTATAAATCTATCTCAGTCTTAATATTGTCTTCTTATCTTTTCAAGGTAACAAAGTACATATTAAAAAAAAATGCTATCTTAGTAATCGTTGGAACAATTGAGTCGTTTACATAATGATGTATTTTTTTTGACAAAAACTGTCTGATTACTCAATAAAATGGTTTACTTTCAAGTGATAACGAATTCAACCAAAAAAATAATCAGCATGTTAATGTGCAACTTTACCATTAGATAAATATTCATATAGGCTCTTTCTTTTCACAAGTATTAAAAATTATTCATTTTTACTCCGTACCCATATTTATTCTATTATCCTATTATTATAATATTTTTATATGCGTTATTTAAGATAGTGAAAAAATACATTTGTGTTATTCTAACGCATATACTTTATTTCGGGTTCATTCCAAGACTTCGTTCTTTAAGATTCTAAAATGTTTCCGTCTCAATGCAAAGATGTTATCTAAATGTTCTTTTCCGTCGTAGAATTGTCATGCGTAGGGCTTTGTACTACATTTTATCGGAGTGAAATATGTTCTACATTAACTGGAAACATTAGCGTGACTTTTTATTTATTACATAATGTTCTGCTTAAGTGTATATAGAATTAAACACCAAATTATATTTCAAGCAACTGGTTATGTGAATAATTAACATCTTGAATATCTAAGGTAAACTCTTGTGTTCAGTATCAGCCTGAACCAAATGTTTTCTATATTCTCGAAAACTTGAGGTATAAAAGAAATTTAAAATAAAATCGAATTTCAAAAAATATCTGGAAGATTTAAAAAACACTGTCATTGTTTTTCGAATTGAACGATGATTATCGGTGTAACTTATAATGATACATAAAAATATCTTAGGAACCTGAAAAATGAACCCTGTATTTCCAGCATATAATATAATATATTGTATTTCTGCAATAACAAGACCTGTATGTTTAGGCTTGTTGAGGGTATTTATTATAGTTAAAAAAAATGGCGTATCTTTCAATATGTCTCCTAATCAACAGTCTGCCTTTTATAGACGAAAAGATATCTTGATAGACATGTATTGAGTTTGGAATGACCAAAATTAATCTCTTTGTTCTATTTTATTGCTTTCAGGCGCAAATGGCCTTCGACGACGAGGAAGACAGACCTACACTCGCTACCAAACCCTTGAATTGGAAAAGGAGTTCCACACCAACCACTACCTCACCCGCAGGCGTAGGATAGAAATGGCTCACGCCCTCTGCCTGACAGAGCGACAGATTAAGATCTGGTTCCAGAACCGGCGGATGAAGCTCAAGAAGGAGATCCAAGCCATCAAAGAATTAAATGAACAAGAAAAGCAAGCGCAGGCGCAGAAGGCAGCAGCTGCAGCAGCGGCCGCCGCACAAGCCGTCCAAGACCATTAATGGCTCCATCATCTGATCCCGAACCTTCAACCTGTGAAGGAGGAAGATAAAAATTACGCGTAATCATTACATTCTCAGTGTGATTGTGTCCGTGTTTAAATAAATAAATAAATTGAAGACATTGTTTTTTATGTAATATAAATATAAGAGAGAAGTTCCAGCGACACGTGAACGCCAGATTCTTTTTTCTTTTTTATCTAAAACGTTTTTTTGTTATTTTTTATTGTTATTAGTTAAAAAATGAATTGGGACGAATAATCCTTGTTTTGCACATATTATTAATACGAATGTTTTCATTTTTAACGATTTTGTTTCGAATAAATCCATGGTTCGTAAATAATTAAGAGTGAGCATTTTATTTTCTGTTGTAATTAATTTTATTATTATTATATTCTTGATTTTATGTTATTTAAATTGAAATTATATATTTTTAATTAACGAGTGCAATGAAGATCGCGAAAAGGGTCATTTTTAAATTAAAGTTTTCGCTGAATAAGTGCATTTGTCGCGTGTTCGCTGAACGGGCGTTTGGAAAAAGTTTATAAAATTATTCGAGTGGGTGTCGAATGCCCGCTAAATGTATAGTTTTGTACAAAATAACATTTACCAAAGAGACTTGGTCTCCTAACCTAAAAAATACTACTTGCTAAGATATAAGAATATCCGTGTAAAATATCGATGAAGCGTAACGGCAGTTATCGCTTATCCCTGGCAGTTTAAATCGATCCAGTTTCAAGATTTTAATTCAATCTTAACCTCATGGTGATTTAATTATATACCATAGTAGTATATGTACTACTTGTTTGTTCAGTATCAATTTGTGCTATGTCAGTTTACTGCTGATACAATGGATATGTTCTTCACGTCTATGGATTGGCGAATTTTCATCTTTGCTGATTTTATGGATGCCAAGGAATGACATCTTCACATGTTAAAGCGGAGCAACTGGGCGGTCACACACATTGCATAGGTAAGAATGCTCATTCATTTAACTTTATTAAAGTAAAAAAAACCACCAATAAGAGACAAGCAGGCATTTTGTAAGTAAAAACCTATAATAATAATTTGATTCTTCACTGAAATACCCGAGTAAGTATTTCATTCAGATCTATAGACATATAACGGTTATTAAACTGAATAGTATAAGGAAGAAATTTAGTTTTACATGATATTAAAGAAAACAATTGGCAAATTAACACTTTAGATAAATTTTGATATTTTCAGAAAATTTACCTTTTTGATTAAAATAACCACAAAATCACAAAAATAGTTTTATGTTATTTCATTAATGATTTTAAGCGAAACTGTAAAATGTTTAAGAATTTTACTTATAATATCTTCAGAAATGTCAAAATAGTCTCATTTATTAATGTGGGTATATTACAAATGAGTTATTTAGTTATGCATTGTGAAAATGATAAATTATGGTTACATTGGTATCAATTTTAGTGCGCCATTTTACGTATTCAAAAATATAATTTTATACAAAACACAACATATGTATAATATAAACTCGGCCTTCAAGTCGTCGAGGCGAGTATTTTATCAAACAGGACATATTACATTTTCGTCTAATCGAATTATCATTAATTGCGTATCAAAAAAAATATTATTGCAATTTATTATATATTATACATACATTTATTGAAAATTTATTTAATATGAACAAATCTTAATGGTAAATTAAGCAATTGCGTATAAATATGTAAATATTGCTTTTATATATTGCTTTTTATTCAGGCACCGTTTTGGCCGATAGTGATAATTAAAATTGCAGTCGTTCTCAGGAATTAACGGTTGCAGCCAATCCGAAAGTCGTGCCGGGCAAGCTCTCTACCGCTCAATTTAGTAAAAAGAGTTGTTGTCGGCGAGCCCTTTGTTTCAACTTGTGATTAAAGACCCGGTTCGATATTCCGCTTCAGGACCATGCATTAAAATTAACACTAAATCAAAATATCATCGAACAATCATGTTGATTATAGACTACTCGATTTTTTTTTGCACTCACAAATAGCTTCACTATCCAACAAGAGAAAAAATTTACTTCCTATTTATTTTTAACGATTGATTGCTCACTTAAGGCATTTATTTCATACCATCCATTAACACAGTGCTCCGCAACCTTTTCTCACCTACGACATACCAAAATTCTTCCTACAATTCCGCAGGACGCCAAAAGCTAAAATATAAAGGTATTACACGGTGAAAAAATAGCAATGTATTTTAGTTCTACGAAATTATTTTTAACAAATATAGTTGATAGCTATTTCGGCTCACGTCATCGTCAGAACTAGTTCAACTCTATCAATATCAACTATATTTGTTAAAAATAGTTTTGTAGAACTAAAATACATTGCTATTTTTTCACCGTGTTATAATGGAGTTCTACCAAGTGAATGCCAATTCAATCAATATAAAGGTATTAATTTGATACACAAATTACTGTTTTTTATTTGAAAAGTATGCACACATTTATTTGTATGCAATCTTCACAATCACAAAATTTTTATATTCGGTTCGATATTTGACCGCAGCAACCAGTGTGCCACAGCACACCGGATGCGAAGCTCTGCATTAACACATTATATTTAACAATGAATCTCTCTCTTCTATAGAACAACTTTAAAAAAATGAATTTAAGAGTTTAAGAAATTAGTGTAAGCTTTTGTATTTTTTGTCACATAAAAAAAGAATCATTTTTATTCAATTTACCTTTACAAGAGTTTTTTTTTATTAATTAATTGTAATAAATATAGAAACGTTCTTTACCAATTCAAGTAACATACGCCAATGATTGAATAACTTGTGATTGTGATTGATTCAAGACATTATTTGAATAAAATGTAAAAATAGATTTTTTTCTTAAATTATAAAAATTTACAGTTAAATTTATTAAAAAAAAAAACTACTTCAGGTAAAATAAAAAATGGATACTTTGAGAATATCCTCCGATTATTTCATGACACACTTAATCGTTATGAAAATTAACTTGTTAGCACCATCAAGATAACGCAAAATTATTTGCATATTATTTAGTTTCATGTTGACTAACTTAATTTAAATTTTTTTGGGAAACACTATTTCCTATTTCTTGTTTTTCATTTGCGTTTTTTTTAACTGTATTTTATTTTTGTATATCAAACCGCAGCATTCCTATGTGATTTTTATTTGAGAATGAGTGCTCCGCTGCATTTAAAACATAATAAATACACCACAATTCGTTGTTATTTTACACGTAGTTGTAATAAATTGATATCACACCATATATATTTATTACCTAGATATTGTTTCAATTTGACTTTGAGTTTTGTTGTATTTAATCATGATTGAATAGCATTCAAATATTTGATTTTATAAACAAGCACATTCTCTTATGTTGTCTATCTCATTCTTTATATTGGTTTCTTTATCACTCTGTCTTCTTTCTGACCGGTCCAGTATAATAAAACATAAAAAGGGACCTTGACATCACTGTATTGCCACACTGTATATAATACCTATTCTCGATAAATTATACGTATACATGCAAACCAGAGATCGCCAATAGAATAAATGAAATCGATAATAACACAAAGAATTGTCAAAAAATCAATTATAAATCATCCTTAAACGTGTATAAATTTTACTTAATACGCGATGCTTATCATGGATTTCAAAATCCATTAATATTTGCCAGACAAAACCTTCATGATAATATGACTTGCAAGCTCTTAAAAAGCTGAAAAAAGAGCAAAAACTATAACGAATGTTCTATACACTAAAACGGAATAATAAGATCATAGAATCTTGACGACAACGTGTCTGATATTTGTATCATTTCTAACATATACATCATTTACTGGCTAACTTACATATTTTTACTTCTGTATGGAACAATTGTAATCTAAAGTAAATTTCACGTAATGAGTAATTTGTATTATTTGGTGTTAATTTTTTTCATTAAGTTACCTATGGCAAGTTTACTTAGCGATTAATTACTTGGTAAACATTAATTGTTAATAAATATAATTAATTCCGCTAAAAAGTCATTGGCTAATCTTAGCCGGTTATGGTACGAAGGTTTTCATTTACAATCATTAAGTGTCTTTAATTCAATGTTGACAAGTGAAAAATTTCAAATATATGAAATAATTAATTGTATTATACCTAATAAGTATGTAAGCAGTCGAGAAAACCAGATAACATCAATGCATTATTGATCGTTTATGATTCTGAAGTAAACTCAAAAAACACGGTGAAAAAAATAGCAATGTATTTTAGTTCTACAAAATCGTTTAGTTCTACAAAAATTTTATAGAACTAAAATACATTGCTATTTTTTTCTTGAATTTCATTGTATTTTAGTTCTACAAAATTTTTGTAGAACTAAAATAAATTGCTATTTTTTTTCACCGTGTTATAATGGAGCTCTACCAAGTGAATGCCAATTCAATCAATAAACTCAAAAAATATTCAAAGGAATTGAACATAAAACTTTATATCACCAGTAAAATATAATATTTTAAATTGTAAAAAATCTTTCGGTACACTTAATTAAATATTGTCATCTTTTTTAAAATGTTTCTATTATGTAATACAAAAAATAGTTAAATAAATTAAATAAGAAAAACCTCAATAAATTTAAGAAAACGTGCGTGTGTAGACTTAATAACAAGTGCATAATGTCTTGAATATATAGGTAGATATAAAAAACAGTTACGTACCAATGCCGTATATAACTAAAGTTGGCACTTACACAGCTATGTTTTTAAGCCGTGCCTCTGAGAGTGAGGCGGCCGTAGAGATGAATGTGCCGCTTATATGAACAGAAATATATCATGGTGCCGGAGAAACCGGTTAGCAAAAATGACTGTAGCAGCTGTGGGGAATATTCTTTTTGGTACTCTTTTCGACACAATCTGCGAGCGGCCCCCATTTGATGGGCCGAGCGCTATCTCGCGCCGTTCGCCTCCCTGTTCTGTTTATTAACTCACTAACGGTCAGGATTTCCTCGTTTTATCAAATACTTTACTTTCTTTTCTTTAGCAACGGATAATTCAGTATTCAAAATATTTATTGTTTCTCCATTTAAAGCAAATGCGAGAAAAAGATCTCCATATGTATTTATCACCTGACAAACGCTTTTTTTCCCACATTCAATATAAAAAAAAATGTATGGCAAAAAAAGTATTTTTGTACATCAAAGTCAGGTCATAAATTATATTTCACCAAAAATATGATAGATAGAAATAATATTGTAAAATATTTATCCACCATTTTGTCAGAAATTATAAATTTTTATACATAACTTGTCGAACATTCTTGATTAAGACTTTTAATTCAAGTGCCATTAGAAGTAAAAAAAAATATTATCACTTGCATTTTTTTTTAGTTTCTACAAATCCTTCCACCCGAAAAAAACCCTGAGAGCGGAACTCAAAACACGTAACTCTATTAGCATGCACATGGTCGTTATAAAAACAAATGTAAGTGGCTCCTAACCCATTTTTTGATTCCAAAAATTAATTTTTTTACAAATATTTAGTATTAAATGGAAATTTAATCTTGTTTCATAAAAATATATATATATTTATTTAACACAGTAAAAATGTGTTGAATAATATAACAGAAACAACGGTCGCACTATTTAAAGCCGTAAAATTTGTTCCGCATATTTCGTTAATGAATTAAATTATGCATTTTAGTTTATTTATTACCACTTCAATTATGTATTATCAAAGCATCGGTACATAACTACCTATACAAAAACATTCATTCAATAAGACGAATTATAATAAAACGAATATACAACTGTTTTTGTGATGGAAATATCTGTGTTTATTTAGATTTATTTAATACGATATTTCACAGTCGAGTTACACAAGTTGAAATTAGAAAGTTGATTATTTAAATCATATAATAAATTTATATTTATGATAAATCTATCATTGGCAAATAACTCTTAACGTTGTCATCTTTTATTAAAACTAATATCTTGTACCGAACTGTACTAGATAATATATATATATATATATTATGAGGTTTAAAGCTATAGTTGAATGTCATTTTTTATGTTTTTAATATAGTGAACAGTTACTGTTATATCATCGTAAAACAACAATAATTCCAAAAACCTTTAGCCATATCTTGCCGCGAAAGTGTTAAACGCTGAAGCGATGGATGCATCTCAAAATGGTGTAATCATGTAAATTGTGACCGATGTAAATTAACATTGGAATACTCTTCATCCGCATTTTATGAATTTAACAAAATGTTCACTCAACATCGCTGATAATTGGATGCGTACTTTAATACGGTCTCGCTCAATATACCTACTCGCAAGCATTGATTGGTTAAGCTTGCGGGGTAAATTAAATGTTCAGCGTACATATTTTTCTATCGTAGTTATTTTATAATATTCTAAAAACGATGGTATTTAGTAGATTCACTTAGAAATTTAACCATATTTTTTGTTTGGTTTACTTGATACCATATTGAATATCTGCAAAAACAAAAATAACTACACACTAATCAAATTGCTTATAATGTAATGATATAAAATTCAATCGTGTTAACATAACATATTTCATATGGACGAAAGTGAGCTCAGACGAATACTATTTTTTCAGTTAAAGTATACATTTCATGAGCTTACTTGGTTGACTTTCTTTTTTTGCAATCCTTATTGATTGTTTTATATTGTATTTGTTGAATTTTTATATTTAAATATGTTAATATGTTACGGTGCAAAAGCCTTGAATTGATAATTTGTAAGTTTTGTACCGTGTAGTTGTAATAAATAAATAAATAACAGATCTAGTTATATATCGAATATTTAAAATTTATGCATGTGGTAATGTACGATTAAAGACTATAACATATCAATTCGCTTGTGCATAAATAAGATCATAAAGGAGTACAATTTTATGTATAATATTATTTCAATTCATATGCTTTTTTCTGTGATGATTTATTGATATCATGTATTATTTGTTTGTATTATATTTTGATGCTCCGAAGGTAAATTAACGACTCCAATGACGTGGATATTATAAGAAATTTATAAATTTAATAATATTTTATGTCAGAGATTCGAATCCTAGACCGTGAGCATTTGAGTAGATGAACTTATAAAGACTGAGCTACTCCCAACAATATAAAACATATGAATTATATTTACTGTTAGCAACGCTTTTGAAACAAATATATCAAGTCTTTCAGGAAACATTGGCGGAGGTAAGCATTCTACAAGGGACGCATTTCAATGCAAATCGAGTTCAATATTTGCATGATTTTCCAGTCTGCCAATCTCTTCGCTTACGAAATTCACATCAATCATGCGACAGATTATACGTCTACCTCAGAGAAAATTGCGAGCTTTATATTTATCTGAAAACGGTGCATTTTCAACGACGAAGAGGCGCTGGAATTAATTTTACTTAATTATCAACGCTATGAATATTTAAAAAAAACTGGTGTAATAGACACTACACCAGCGAGCCTTGGATCGATTTCAATTTGAAGTTTAATTTATTATTTCAATATAAAAAAATATAACACACAATATACTTTATTTTTATTCCACAATCTAATTGAATAATCAGTTTGACAAATATTTATTCTTAAGTAAAATTTATATTTTATTTTACGTTCAAATTTAGGAATAAGTGCTGTATATTGTTATTAAGGGTTAAATGAATTATGCATATAAAAATCAATTGCTTTCAGTGCACTATTTTGTTTGGAACGATGTTTGGTGTTTTTTTATTTGAATAAAGTAAAGTTTTTCTCATTTAAGTCATTTATTGGTGTTATATTTGATTGTAGTGACCAGATGACTAGCGCCGAATAAATATTACCGCTCTGTAGTAATCGTCAGAAAGACTATTTGTCAAAACTTGGCGTATTGGTATGAAATCACAGATATTCTAAAAATAGTAATTTATTATATTTAGTGACTTTCTTACGTCTCCTATGAAATTACTGGTGACTTATGTCTATAAACACATATACTAAAATGGAGATGATGAATTTTGCGACAACGACCGCAATAGTATAAGTTTAAAATCGATATATATATATATTAAAAAAATTAAATGAAAAGCACTACTTAAAAAATACAATGCATAAACTTTAATTTTGTTATGCGTATGTTATGTCGTGTTGAATACAAGCCGACTAAAACGTTCTTGGACACCTTATATATATATATATATATATATAGGCAGGATATTTATTGACAATATTATAAACGTAATCAAAATCAATGCTTTAATGTTCAATAATAAAAATTAAAATATCGCCGGATATCAAAATTGCCCTTAACATGACAGTATCATGCGTAAAACATGATCTACACATTAAATCTGAACCCCTTATTATATCCATTCAAGAATTTTATTACTGACAGCAATTTTATTGCAAAATGCAGCAAAATGATTGTTTTCATAAAGCGTAATGCGTTAATACAGATGACGCGAGTATCTCGATTCCAGAAACACGTGTCCCGCCCGCTGACTTCGCTCAACTTCCTCGTGGAATATAGTAACTGCTCGTAAATATTGAATCGTGAACATTTTTAAATGATCGCGACGAAATTGAGTTCATCCAATGAAACCTTTTGTCCTATTAAAAAGTAGCATTCAAAGCTAAAGATATTATTAAAGGTATTTTCTTTTGTATACCTAAAATGTAATTTTATAATTAACACAATAGCTAACATTATGAAAAATCATGTTTTGTTATCCGACTAGATATTCATATCTAAAAAAATAGTATTTCAATATTTAACATGTAGTTAATTAGTACATAGCTAGCAGAAGAACATTTGATGTAATTATCAATGATATATACAAACAATATATTTAGTAAAGTTTCGTATTATACATAGTTCTGTTACATTTCAAGCAAAACTCGTCGTTCTAGTTGAGAATAAAATGTTTTCTTCGCGTCTTTTCAATTATACGTTTTTTCCTGACAAAGAGAGATTACCTCTCGTTTCAATGATAGGTGATTAATATTTTTGAAAATGTAGACAAGTTTGCTATATAAGCGTTTCAAAAATATATTGAAAAGAAATCTCTGTATATATAAATGTTCCATTAACTTCTTATATTTGATTATGAAAATGTCTTTGCTCAATAGCGGTCTATATTGCAACCGCATTATTTGTTTTCCCATAAATTCATATAATAGGATAATAATAGGCCCAAGGTACATAATATAAACGATGATTTTATTTACAAACAAAACTGCGAATCGAAATCGTGTGCATCAACTTGGTTAGCATCTGATTCATTGCATATTATTGAGGCATTATATTTTCTCTGCAAACAAAACGAGTTATTGCATTGAGCGAAATAGACTGGTTATTTTATAAAATCCATGGAGCATAAATAATAGATATTTACTCAAATAACTATCGGTAGATTGACTGCCCACGTACGTGGCTGACTATTCGCGAAGATCGCCGTCAAGCGAAACGACCAATAAACTACATTCGCATTTCATTGTCTGAAAGTTGTCATTCAAAATATTGCATTCAATTTTATTTATATCATGTGTCAATTTCTATCATATCAAAAAGGTATCTGCCATAACCATCAAAGTATGTACAATTTATAAGAATTAGTTTATCATAAATAACTTTATATATTAGTAATTCTTTATGTTAACTGTCACTTCTTGATAGAAAGGCATGATATTTTAAATAATAAATAAAAACACCAGTTTGCTAATCATAATCATTATGAACTGATCAGTTGATAATGAGCAAAACCGGTGCTGATCAAAAAATATATCGTGGAAACAAGTACTAAACGAGTGTTAAAGTTAATGAAAACTATTATAATCACTAGCTTATTACATTGGTGTTCAGTTTAAACATCTATCAAGTATTACCGAAATAATATATAAAAAAAAAGTTTTTTAATTTATTTAGGTGGTATGTGAAAGTAATAACGATTTTTTTTTTGTTAAATAGTAACAATTAAATATTGTTAAATTACATAGCAAGTGGTAATATCGTTTTTTTATTAAATATTTTATTTCTTTAGGAATTCAGTTTCTTGGCACCATGATAAAATCATTACAAAATGCTTTTTGATTTCAGAAAAAAATTATTATTAAAAATAAAATACTTAAGGGGCTTTTTTATCATAAAAAAACGGTGTAAATGGATTAGTAAAATTAGAATATTTTCAAGTGTTGGCTGTTTTTAGAATGCATTAGGTAAGTAAATAATTCATTTTTAATGATAATTGTTCACGTAAGTTTAATATGATTATAATATTAAGACGTCTCAAATCGCATTGGAATCTTAATTGGTATGAATATCGATAATCTATATGATAATCAAAACGAATTTTCGGAAATCGTAAAAATATTAAAATATTTATTTTTGAAAAATATTTGTCGATACGGTGCTATGAACAGAGTATAATAGTATATTTTGCCAATGCAGCTAGTCGGTTGTCTCTTTCCATCACACCGCAGCCAAACGTCAAGTCGTAACAGCTCAATTTGGCTTCGACGTGAGCTTTTCAATCTTATTATCCTTTTGAAATAGGATTGGCTTAAAAAAAACATTATTAAATTACTACAAAAATAAAGACTAAATGCTTTTTTAATCTTTTGTATTCACTACATATGCTATCACTTAAAATATTATTTCTAATATTTTAGTTAAATTTCATTAATGTACTCATGCTATAAACAAATAAAGTTTAGAAGAGGTTAATATTCTGAATGATCTCTAGGAAAGTTTCAATTTATATACAGTAACTAAAATCATTGCATGCATGCATGATTGATATTCTTGTTATTGAATAACACCAAACATACTTTTGAAACGAGTGTCTTTTTGTACTAGGCAATATCGCAAAAAAAAAATGATATTTTAATTGATTCGAGAATTTTTCGAGTAAATCTTATATTATCGTAAAAATAACTGTTGGAAAAATTTCGTGTAAATTATTTCTATATTTCGTAGAAAGAAGTGTCAATTGAAATTAAAATTTTCATAGATATTTGAATAATAAATAAAAACAAATGATAATTATCACAATATTACAATCGAATATTTTCACCATTGAAAAAACAAAAGGAATGTTTTATCGACCCTATGAATTCCTATGATGTTGTTAAAACATGATTTTTAATTCATCTATATATATATATTGAAGTCTGATTTATTATACGTAAGCAAATAATGTCTACATAGAAATATTGTATGTGTTCTTAAAACTATCGTTATAAATTTGATTAAAGAACTTTTGGTGATACTTATTTTACTGACACATGGATCTAAGCATCGTAAAAATAAAATTTATATTTTTTTTTCAAACACATATTAAATCCGTAGTCTGGAGAAAACTCACGCTGTTTTATTGTTAACCACTTTGAGAATCGGAGAGTCAGCGTTTACCATTTTTCGCCTTGCACAGATCCGGAATGCAGAATTTGCATTGCGATAAATAAAGTTCCCGCGGCGTTTGCGCTCTTTCGAGATGGGCACGATCGCTGACTCTCGATCGAAGAATGCGCCTTAGTCGAAGCGGGAGTTTACCCTGGGTTCTAGATACTCGCTGCGGATTAGATGCCCGCGAGAATACACGAAGCCTCCACATAGGTACAGGGGACGAATGTACTCCAAACTAACTAACGTATTCTCAGATGTCATTGTTTCGTATTATCTTAAGCACGGATAAGTAAATCTTTTATGCAACAGATTAATACTGGCAATGAAATATCAGATTCAGGCAAAAGATTATCGTTATTATAGCATTTAAAAATGTTTTGCCAAATTAGTTTTGTTCACAACACTTGCACAATGTGTAGATGCCAGTTTGCTAGGCTTATGTCAAATCGTCGATCAACACTGATTATATCTAACTGCTATATTTGATTGCAAATTTTGTTCCTTAAAAATGAAACCTGTTATATCGATGCTTAAAATATTATAGTTAGTTATTATTTCAGTGTAGTAATAAAGTTTTTTGTTTGATTCTGTGCTACAATTACGAATGATTTTTTTATTTATTATTGTTCGTACTGCAGCTGCTTTTTGTTATATAATATATAAAATTAGAGATCGAATTTTCGCTCATGACACCTTTTATATATTTCTTTTATTAGATATCTAAAAAACAGCTTTGTGTAAAATTCTCATAGTCTTCAATTAAAATATAAGATTTTTCAAAAATTCATGACATTGCATTTTTTAACAAGCAAACTTTTTTTGAAACGTGTGATATATTCGATGAAAAAATGGATTCGACAGTAATATTACAAAAGCCTATTTGTGTCATTTATACGTTAAAATATTAATTTAATGTCCGTATTTTAAATGAAGGTCTAACAAATAATTAATACTGAAACATGTGTCACTTAAATTATATAATTATTACAAAATTACTATGAAAAAGATCGGTTATCTTTTAAATTTTTTATTTCACCTTTTTACGTTTTATTTGATTCAATGCTTACATGGTTTTTCAATTTCTATGTAAATTGCGATAGAAGTTTCTACTTACATGCGTGAAAGAAGTATACAAATTTTCCAACACTCTGAATAATTCAGTGACAAACGTCAGATTAGGTGAAGTCCTCCTGAGAAATCTACAAAACTTTATTAAGTTAGTTAACCTCAGAGCGACGGCTGCTTCCTTATAAACTTTATATAGATTCTGTCATAGATGAAGATAAATTCGCTCTCTCGCCGGAGGGGCACGAGACGCCCTTCTCAGTCCGCTGGGGATGAAATTTCCTTTCGTAGTCGAAAAAAGCGGTGGGCGGAATACAAAGCCAATAGAAAATGAGATTTTATTGGTCACTTTTACGATCGGTCCCTTAATAGCTGTAAAACTGAAGTTATCGGTGTCAATTCCTATTATGCTGAGACTTGATTACACCTTTGATAAAAATCTTTACCGCTCCGAAATTAACACTTACGTGAGAATTGTATCAAGTGCCTGCGTCAATAAATTAAAACCTAATCTAAGAATTTATAACACGTAGACAATCAATGGAATCATGATGGACTTTATTATGCCCTACCAGAACACGGTATTAAAACGAAATGTGTTTTAAATACATATATTTATTCCACTAACAATGTTCGTAATGAAAGAAACCGATCCAGATTTTTGTAAAACCATGCAAAAAAGCTTTTTTATGAAACGTCTCTTTACCAATAATTGACAGTTGGCATCAGTTATCATCAAGTTATCTCAACGATTGTCGCAACCCTTATTAATATATAGATAAAGTTGGGATATTTATTAAGAAATTTATTGTGAGGACGTGAAAAGTAGCTAATTCTATTTTTTTAATATTGTATAATAATATGGTTGATAGTTTTTCGATGTCGTTAGTTCCAAAAACGTTTCAAGGCATGCATGACGCACAGATAATTTATATACGTTTTTGATACACAGACTTCTTTATAATTTTGAAATCAGATGTAATATTACTTCATTAACAATCTTTTGAAGTTTCGAATATATTATTAATAGTAGACATTATTTGATTTGAAATTTTGTGCTTAGAATTGGAATGGTGAGCAACATTTCCTTGTTATATATATAAAGGCGCGTGTAATTATTCAAATAAAATAACACAAATAACCAGTTTACCTTGCAGAGTGTGTTCCTCGTATCTAGTTTTAAGTATTTAATTTTTTCAGCCGCATGTCACATCGCAAAGTTTGCGGCCAATTTCATACAAACGTTGCATAAAAAATGAGCTGAAAAAATACGCTGAAAACTTAAAAGCTTCTTAGCATAGGATATTATTCTATTTTTCCATAAAAGTTCGGCATTCACGTAGGCATGTGTTCCCACACAGAAGCTGGAAGGTTTTCGGGGAAATACATAAGAGGTTGATAGAAGCAGGACCGAAAGTATAACTAATTTGATTTCGCAATTTAATTTATTATTATATGAATCCATCACTTGGAATAAATATTACATACGCAATTTATTGATTTTGAACACTTTTGATTTAGTTGCGTAAAAAATATTTATTACTTATCAATCTATTTGGCGTTTCCATGTGCCGTTTTCATGAGTTGTAAAAAATCCATTTAAATTTAACTGTATTATATTTTTTGAAATTTGAGTAATTAATAATTATTTATTCAAAAAAGTATCGACGTATTATTTGGAGATATAATGATGACAACCAGAGGAACATCCGTGTACGGTTTTATATTTGCCCAGATCAATCGGATAACTATGTGGCCTCTCTTACAATTACCAGTATAGTTTAAAAATGTATCATGTTGGTTATTGATAAGCATAATAACTTTTTAAATCAAAATTTACTATTGGAAAAATAACGTTTATTTACCTATATCTACAATTATTCCACGGTAAAAATAAACCGAAAAATATAGAAGATTAAATAGAGAGAAAGAGTATAAAGATGTATGAATGAAATAAGGACTAAGTTGGTTTTGGCACACCGTAATCGACCTCGTATATTGTGGGCGGCATTGTCTCTATTCCCGGCACTGGTCGGTGGCCAGAGGGGGACTGATTCTTTTTGGGCGGAGGTAAGCAGCTAAAAAAAGTTATCGCGGCTCATATATCATACTTTCCATTATAAGTTATTTTGAAGTTGCAAAATTTATACTCAAACTTATTTGAATATTTATTCGGCGGGAAGAATTGAGAGATTTATCTGCAAAGTTGCCTCAGTTGGATTCTCGGATTGCAGGAATAATGCAAATTTGCGTGAAATACGGTGTCAAAGTCGATTCACTTATGAAATTTTTTCATGAAAATAATGTGAACGCATTTCATATTATGAATAATACAGAAAATCGTACCAACCGAATATATAATATAATACCAACATACCTATGACTATGTAAGTATTTTTAAATTATTTATGTATACAATATTTTTATACCGCAATATTTTTGATAGTTTTCTTTTATTTATATTGATCTAGTTTATGATCAGTTAATATTTTATGAATATTTATATGGCGAAACAAAATTTAAAGCAGTTTATTTGCTATATTTTGTACTGTAATTATCAGTTAAAATTTTGATAAAACTTGTTTCAGTTATAACTATTCAAAAATGAATTAATTATACACCATGTTAAAATATTTGCAACGTTCTGTTGTCAAAACATAAAACATACCTGAATAAAACAAGTAAATAAGAATATATAGCATGGAGAAATTTAATTTACATTGAGTTGTCAATATTCTATCAAATTTATAAGCATTCATAAATGAATTTTGTTCGGTAATTTTTTAATGAGATGGAATGTTGATGTTACGATAAACTTACTGCATATATGATAGGAATATTTTATTCTTTGAAAAGTAAGGTACTTTTTTTTCTCTCATTTCTAATATAAAAAATAGTTAACTTTATGTATTGATAAAAGAATCTTCTGATAAAATATGATACATTATTTATGTGTATGAATTAATGTAGTAAAATAATTTAAATAAACAACGACACGAACTTATGACAGTATGTTGACTGTATATGCTTTGGTTATTTTAGCATTGCCGAAACATTTATGAGCCAACTCCGTCAGGTAGGGTGGTAACACTCAGGTGGTTTCTTCACGCCATGCAGATTAGATTTTTTAATTGGCTTCATCCCCATGATGCACACCCTCTGAATAAATTTGTAAAGAATAACGCCCATTCTTTATCACCCTCAAACACCGCACTTAACATTTTAAAAACTCCTTGATCTAAATATAATTTTTGTGATAATGCCAAATCCATTTTGAATGGGGTGAAAAAATAAGCATGTTATTAACTGTACACATATATACTCATCGTTTTTGTTTAAATTTTTTCTTAAGTCATATCTAACCGCATTATTGTGAAAGACCTATCATTTTGAATTCGTAAAATTCACTGTTAGATCAATTACGTAAATAAAAAATGTTACATATCATTGGTTATTTAATTAAGAAAAAAGATATTTTTATTTATAATTTTTGCTCACGTAAGTCTTCTTTTTATATATAGCCAACTCATCGCAACATTAGCAAGATAGTTCGCCCACGTTTCATTTTCATATATCGTAGGAGAAAATGATGAGGTAAATAAATACTTGTTAGATAATCTTTATTGTGAAGATTGTGTTATTAGGAAAAATATTACATAACAGATTGAAGATCAAAATTCATAATTTTGCAACATATTCTAACTCAATATTATATTCAGCTAGAGTATGTTTCAAACATATCAATTTATTTATCTGATTTCATTAAATATAGTATCATATTACATGTATTACTCATATCAGAAGTAAGGTAAAATAAAACACACAGATACATTATAACTTACCGATAATAAAGACAGGAATGCATATTATCTGAGAAGAACAGGCCGTATAATTGCTTTTCTATTCTCCCAGCGTTTTCGCAGACACGGGCGGATGCGATTTATGATCGGAATTATTTCCTTGTTATTTTATTAAGGGGGTGTCACGGCCGGGGGGCGTTAGGGGCTGGGAGGGAGGGAGTCTGAGAAGGGAAGGGCTCGCGCCCCCTTTTGATAGTCTAATTTACTTCTGTAATTACTGCGCCCGCTTAACCGTTCGAGAACTGGTTAATTTTAAACAGAATTTACCTATTCTGAAGAATTACAGTTTCGCAAATATTTAATAGGATATTTGGTACATAATAAAATACACGCATTGTTCATTTACTTTTGTACATAACCATAAAATAATTGTCATATGAACTTATCATCACTATTATTTTCAATTAAATATCAAAATTGATGAATAATTTTACAACCTTATTAATTAACTCTTTCCCCGACGAGTCGTGCAGAGGATATATTCTACCTTAAACACTTCAAAAAATAATTTATGATATTAAAATGAAAATGATAAATCACATTTTTTAAAAGAAAATTAACTCGTTGACGAAAGTCTTAACTTAAGTGAACTGATTTATAAATTCAATCGGCGTTATTAGATAAAGTTAGGATAAACTTTTTGACCCTTCAAATCATAAACAACCAAAAAGAATATGTAAGCGCAAAAATCACAAATAATCAACTGATTTACGATAATAAAAACTGACATTGACAACATAATTTCTATTTTTATAATGAAATACAAATACTTTTAAGCTATTTAGAAACTCATATTTATTTCTCATTGTTTTCACGGCTCATATGAATGGCATACCAATTTTATAACCTTTTGTACTATCATCCTACTTCTTTTCACTTCACTGTGTTTTAAAATCCACATTGATGTGTTTCCTTTTATTCCACGTGAAAGCTCAGTAAAGTTTATAGTGATTTTTTGGAGGGCTGATCTCTAAAAGTACCCAACTTCGCTTCTCAATTAAATAATGAGCATTTTAGGAAAAAGGGTGTGCTTAATGTACCAACCCCCACATCCCCGTGTGCTTTTTGTCGTCCGTTCTGGTGATGGATTTTACGTAAAACGACAATCTTGTTTAAGTACTTGCTTTGCGTCTCAGAAACAGAAAATCCTCAAATGTAATATCTCAGGATATATAAAGTTCTGAATGAAAATTATATTTCATTTATGTTCAACAATTTAGAAGAGTATTCTTATATTCATTCATTAAAAACAATAGCATAATGTATTTACAATTTATAATATCGACTGAAGGTGTTTTGAAATTTCAATATTAAATTTGAGTTATTGAATCATTGTACGATTCTGTGTCGTACAAAAAGTTTCAATAATTCAAATTCCATGTATGCAAGAAAAATATTTTAAAAGTTAAAAGAATAAATACGTTTTATTGTAAGAAGACACCAATTTGACTTTCATAACCACGGCAAGGGATGGGTCTCAAATACACAGTATTCCTTTTTTTGTTTAATATAACATATGTATAATTTCATAAAATTTTAGTTGATTCTTAGTACGAAATGATCTGAATTGAAGTAAAATTTAATTTATTTTATACTCATTATTTCATTGTCCAAATAATTGCAACACAATAAAATTTAATCAATTCAAGCTTGTTTTTTGGCAATGACTTTCCCCGCCAAATGGAACTATATAACGACTTTACAATTCCATTCTCAATATGAATTTGAATAATGAATCATATAATAAAGTACCCGTTAATATCTATCAACTTTCAAGTCTTTTTATTTTAAATAAAAATTAATTATTAATCTAATGCTTTATTATTGGTAAAATGATTTTATTTTTGAAATTCAGCATACTATATATTTTAATATTCTTTTTATTGTTCCTCCCAATAATACAAAAAAAGAAAATATCTTAAAATTCATATAAAGGATTTCGTCATATAAATATTTTTGTGAATCTTGATAAAGTAACCAAAAATAGTTTTTTAATTTACATACACTGCAGTCTAGCGGCGAGTAGCGTAAGCGTTCGTACTTTTGAAGATTGATAATAGCATTGCCACTCCCATAAATCTTGAGGGTGGGGCAATGAACTGCACGCACGTATACTTGAGATCGTTTCACTTGACGCCGCACATATAATTCTTATTTGCAAGAATCCAACTAGAAATATTTTAAAACGGTTCCAGTTAGAACATGTAGCATAGAATTTTTTATGAAATTAATTAATTGTCCAAATATTATAATTTTAGATTATGTTATAAAGATATGCCACTTTATTTTATGTATATACTTATGGTTTTCAACCACGCTTAAGTCAATTTATTTTCAGGTTTGTTTCCCCGCTAATAAAGTGACGGAGTTCAGTTATTGGCCGCTAGATGGTATTGTCAAGTCGTAAGACTTTAAGCGGTAGTAACGCTCACGTTTAACTGCGGTTTTATTGGGAACTAAAAATAAAGAGAGTTGCGTAGCACGGGGTCGTTTGGTGTTTATGACGCCATTTTCAGTTCGTATATCGTACAGTTCCCCACAGAGGATTTCCCGGCTTATTTTCAAGCAGCGCTTAAACCCTTTGATATCATTTTGTATTCTTTTTTTTGATTGTTTTATAGGAATTTTTCCATGCAATATGATTTTGAAATTTTTGTTGGAGAAAAATATACTGTCTCAAAGCTCAAAAAAGATTTCTTTGCAAAAAATAAATTCAATTGCATTAATTCAGTTTATATATTTATGCTCGTTTGGACTGTATAACTGCTCAGTAATAACTTACAAAACTATACTTAGAAAAGGTACTTGTTTGAACGTTTTTTTACTATAATTAAAGTTATACATTTTTTTTTCATGCATAATGTCAGTAGAGTTACCAGTAGCTGCATTGGTAATTTTAATGCATTTTGTAATACTCCTTTTTAATATGTATTGCTCGGAAACTAAGTTGATAAAACAATCTTCTTAAACACAAAATAATCGGGGGGTACTTCAATTATTTTTTTTTTTCAACAGTATTAAGTTTATTAATTATAAATTTGAGCTAAAATCCGTACTTTAATTTCTTTTAATTTTAAGCCGAAAATGTTTCTTATAAAAACATCACATTTTTTGTGTGTCCCATCAAGACCATCTCGTGTAAAAAGGCCATTTAGACGTTTTAAAAAAAATCTTTTCCTCTCTTGTTGACGATTCATACCTGCAATCGCTAGGAACGGCCTCTGTTGGCTAGTTGTAAAGTAGAGGCGCCTTGATTTAATGTGTTTCATTTTCGTCGGTGGCGTTTTTGTACCGGTCGCGTGATTTCTGGCAATAACTTAGAAGAAAAATTATTGCCGACGCGTTAGGTACCGCGGGAAAAAGGAAAAGTTATAATTTTTTTATAACATTATTATTTTTTCGGTCGAAAGGATTATGAGAACTACTTTCCTTGAAATTTAATATTGCTTTAAGCTGCCTATATACTGCTATGATATATTGTAAAATTATAATGAAATGAATGATTCGTGTATCCGTTTATATCATCTTTTGGATTAAATTTGAAGTAGTTTATGAATCACTGTTAATAAAATCAGTTAAATAATATGTATGATTATGTTTGAATAGCAAACCAAGGCTATCTGCTAATCATATTATATTCTAGGAAAAATTTCATCGATTTATCAGTATATTTAGCAAAAAAAAAAACATTTAGTAATCACTTTATTATCACTTTGAATAGTTAAATATTCCTACAATATCACTACTAAAATTCATTTTCAAGTCGAATAAAAAACCATTATAAATTTTTTATTTTTATTTTTAAGTAGTAGTTTTAAAATATTCAGTTAAAGCATTGAAATTCATTATATAATATTATTTATTTAAAAATCAACAAATTCAACCCAATAATTTGTAATATTTTCTTTAATTTGGGTAAGGTCGCGGTGAATGAAACCGGCCCTGAAATTTTCATTATAAAATTGTGGAAATGGTACTCTATATCGGGTTGTGTTTACACAACAATTAAATACCTATACACTAAGAAATGACAATTAACGCGTTAAAATTTAATAAAAATATAAGTAAATAAACGATGAAGTAATAACGATGGTACTATTAGTAACATTCAATGGAATTCTTTTTGAACCATCATAAATTTAAGACAATAGTCTTCGAATTCTTAAAATAGATTTACCTGTTGCCGTAACGGTAAAAGCTTAAACCATATGAAAGCTTTCATTGCCGAGGCCTTGGATAGTCTTTTTGCAGCTTTTTTATTGCCATTTCCGACCTCACCCAAGCTTTTGTCCCAATTCACTGAAACTTACGCAAATAAAAGTCAAAAAAGCGCTGGCTCATAAAGTCCACGAAGGACACTCAGCCCCAAAATACGATTCCGCTGAACCCGAAAGCTCTGTTTTATGATCGCGCTTAGAGAGAAAGAGAATGCGTGTATTGTGAGCTTTTTTTCTTTTACACGATGCATTCATTCAAAATGCACAATGCAATGTTTTCGTTATGCAAAATAAAAAAGAAATAGGATTTGTTTCCGAATATCCACCACAGATAAGAGTCGTGTTGTCGCTTGCGTGGTTGTGTTTTTTGTTTTATATTTGGTACGACGATACATATTTTTCTTTATAAAATATGTAAATAATTAATCAACCAGTAAAGGAGAATTTATTGTGATTTGTGTGGTGTTGTGTCTCTGTTTTTATATAAGTGTGCTTGTACATGTGCTTACAAGTCAGTATATATTTATTTGATCGTATTTGATTTTTCAATGTAACAGATACATATTAATTACACATAGCTGAAACAAAGCATAAGCATTATTAGATCATGATCATCAGATGATTCTTTCACTAATTTGTTTTAATAATTTAACATTGTTTTTTTTATAATTACAACGGAATTATTTTTTAGCTTTATAATATACATATTAAATTATATTTTGACATATGCTTGATAAAGTTTGACCATTTCAAGATAAGTGGACGTAAATATTTAAAAAGAAAGCTACTTTTGTTCACCCAGTTCTTTTTGTTTTATCGTGCATTACATAAGTGGTTTCTTATAATTTATAATAAGGTAAAATCTTTTCGCTAGCCATAAAACATCAATATTCCATTTTATATAAAAGTTTTCACCTGCCTAGTAAACATTGCTAAACATTTATTTTCAATCCCAAAAATATCCTTTGAGGAGAAACCGCTCTCTTTCTCATATTATGAAAAAGTTTTCCCTGCCTCGCTTTTCACGGTAAAGCTCAACCGAATGGTGTTTATGGACGCCATAAAGAGTCCGCCACCTAGCGCCGCCCGTCGGCAGTCTGATCGACTAACTCGGTGTAACATTTTCCGACATTACCCACTGAGATTTCTTGATCGGTATCTGGGGGAAAATATCGGCTATATTGGGGTAAATAAAATAGTTTTTCTTTCAACCGCTCGCAAGCGATGTCGGAATATAAACTTTGCACAACGTTCAACAGCCATTTTACGAAATATACCATCATATTCAGTCCATTGATCTTTAAGAAAAAAATATATATTTTACCCGTGATAATATCAAAACATCATGTAATATGGCCGTGAAATTTTGAAAGCTTAGTAACTTTACTTTTATCTTGCTTTTGATCAGTTTCGCTAAAAAACTAAATTTACCATTAACTGATGCATACATATATTTTTTTTTGTGAATTTATCGCTAGAAAAATATCTAATTAAAAAAAATAAGTAATATATTATTTTATAACTTTTTCCATTCAAAAATATTACAGTGAGAAAGCGATAAACTGTCGGATTTTTCATTTCTAATTTGTATTTTAATCCAATAAATATGAACAACATTAAATATAAAATAGCCACCTTCGAATTAAGGAAATCTTTTAATTAATAATTAACGACCTTTCTTATTTATCTCCTTAATTATTGCCTAGAATTCATTTATGTGCTTAGTTATGATAACAAAGTCTATTTCAAAAGCTGTATACAGGTTCTTCCTTTTATTTCTACGAACCTTTTCAGAAGCTCCCGCGAAGAGGGTTATAACTTAGTAGAGTAACATTAAAGTCGTAAAAATCGTTTAACGGCTTATTCATAGATGGATTATAGGACGATTAAATTAAATATGTGTTCAATTTTTTTAATATATTTTACTGCTCATTAATATAAACTTTTTTCATTAAGCGTGAAGCAGATAATGTGTGATGTAAGTTAGTCATATTTTAAATAAAAAAAATATTTTTTATAGTTATCGCGGTGATAATTCTGATGTAAGATGAACATTTATTTATGATAGTGATTGTTTTGACGTGTCTTCTATCGTGTAATTGAATTGAATGGAATAACCGCAGATTAAATTGCGTAAAATTGTTTCTTTTTATATAAATGTTATTTAACGACTTACAAGCGGTCGTAAAGCTTCATTGTGTGGAACTTGGTCGCGTGAGCGGCGCCCGCTAATAAAAATATATTGCTATTTACAACCTGTTAGGTAGCTCGTAAAAAACTTTAAAGAGACACTCACAGATGGCGGTAAAGCGGACTCACAGCGCATCAACGCGTGCGCATCGCTCAACACATTCACGACCGGAAAAATAAACCGGACTTCAAAGTCAATCATTAAAATTTTCAGCATTAATAACTTGCTTTCTCATAAAGTCAGACATAATTGACTAAGCATTTTTTTAATCTGTATAATTTATTTAATTACTAGATTTCTCAAATTTAAAAATTTCGTCTAATCCAACTCGCGCTAATGAGCTGCATGTATTTATCTTAATTATATTCATATAATTTAACTGAATATAATTTCGCGAAGCGTTTTATTTGATTATCTTATAATCTATTGCTTTCTACAAAACTTCCATATAATAACACGAAATAGTTAGTATGTTAGTGGAAAAGGTTTACACCAAAAGATATAACTATTTGAACATGGTGAAAAAGATAGCAATGTATTTTAGTTCTACAAAATTATTAACACGTTAAATCAGGAGAGAAGAAGTATGGTGTACCTTTTCTACACAGCTATATATAGATAAGCAAATGTTCGTTTAAGCATAGTTCTGACGATGACGTGAGCCGAAATAGCTATCAACAATATTTAAAAAATTAATTTTGTAGAACTAAATTACATTGCTATTTTTTTCACCGTGTTATAATGGAGTTCTACCAAGTGAATGCCAATTCAATCAATAACTATTTGACTTTACGCCATTGTCAGAATATGACGTTATTCTGAAAAAACAATTCGTTATAAAAATAAAACATTTTTATAGAATAAAATTTTAATGTTTTTACATAAAAATATTGTCTTGTGAATAGTTTTATTATAATTAATTGTTTGTTGTTCATTATTGACTGATTTCAACTGCTCAATTATCTTTAACTTTTTCTGGCGAAAGAATATTATGTTTATTCGAAAATTTTTAATTTTTGTACTCATTTACTCATGGGCTGTGAAATCTTCCTTATTAACTTTTGTGTCTTCGTTCCCTTTATTTAGCGTATACGCAGAGAGTTAAGTTTATGGCGACATAAAAGTTACGAGTCTTCAGAGGTGGAGATAAGCGGGCCGCTAAAGTGATGCGGCGGGAAGACTGGAAGGATGGATTTTATTGTTTGTAAATTGGCTATAAAATTATTGCGAGATTTCCACTTAACATAGGTCATGAATTCGTGATTGTGGAAGAGGTTGTTTTAACGTCTTTCGAGCATGCTTGCTCACTTACATTTTGCGTCGGGGAAATGTTTACGAGGATGATAATTGAAATCTGGCAGACGATTTGATATTGCGTAGTTAATTAGGTAATAACCATTTATATGCTGTGAATTATGCTCCTATTCATAGCTATTTAATGATGATAATGCTTAATACTTCAAATATTCAACCTATTTTTACTTACACAAGATAAATGTGTTCGCAATGACATAACACAATTAACTATACTATAAGATTAATAATTACTATATACTAAAGAGTTTGATTAATCGAAAGTTGAGTATGGTTATATAAGAGTTAAAGTTTTCAATGTTTGCTAATAGAATATTAATATTTTTTGATACTGGCAATCTGATTTTAAGAAACAATGACAGTTGTCTTTCTTAATTTTATAAGGACGTTAAATTGCCTATACATAATTTTTCTTGACACTTAAATTCATTAAGAACTCGAAAAAATGTGTTGATTATTAGAAATTGTAAGCATAATGAGCAAAATTTAAAAAAAAATATTGTGCTTTTTATGAAGTTATATTTTCTATCTTACAATAATCTACTTCGTGTAGTTTAATATATATTTAAAGTATAATATTGAGTTCATAAAATTATTAGTTATTCTTTGTCTATTTAATAAACGTACAATATAACGAAATGTAAATATTTAGGTATATTTGTAATGATAAATAATATATTTATTATGTGACGATGAATATATTACTCATATTATGCAAATTGCATACAGATCATAATAGATATGACGCCTATTTAATTAAGATGTTTCCAACAAAAATATTTGAATATGATTATTGTTTATAGCACCTAATTATACATAAACATCAATTTATTTAAGCACATTTTGATTGCGGGCCGTCGTAAAAACTTTATGGGCGATAAAGTGACTTATTACGTAATAATAACCGCGGTGTTTAAGTATAAATTTGATTCACAAGTAGCAAAAGCAATAAAAACACAAAATAAATAAATTAATTAGAGTTTCGTGTGTATATCATCAAATCATTCCGACGTTTATTCAATTTTCCCGCCCATTCAACAGTTTTACGTCGTCCATTAAAATTTATTACGTACCCAATGAAATACAAGAACATTTAAGAATAAATGATGATTTTATTACTTACTACACATTTTTCAAGCGCATCTTAAAAATACAGATTTTCCGTTTGTGTCTTTTGCTCCTCAAACAGTTTTTATAATCAATTAAATTGATAAGAATAAATTTTAATCATTTGAGATAGTTAATTTTCAAATTTTGAACACACAGTCCTACAGGACTAATGTATAGATTATTACACATCTTCATTTATTTCTATGCTCAAAACAAAATGCCCTTAAATAACTGTATCGGATACAATGCAATATAAACGTTAAGAATTTAAAGAAAGTAACATTACATATAATGCGCCTTTTTTGTGTATTTAACGAAGGTTTGACTTAAAACAATAAAAAACGATTCTCAATATCGTATACCGATAAATGTCGGATTTCAAAATAGATCAATGTTTTCAGCTTAGACATAAAAATCAAGTTTTAAATTCTGTAAATTTATTATTGTGTTTGCATACTTGCCGTGCTTTAATATGGAAGAAAGATAAAAAAAATAATTGCTCGAATAAATTAATGTTTGAGATTGTCATTCATGAATAGTTTCGTAAACGAAAAATACAGATGTCAGATGGTTGAATCGAATATGAATGAAAGTGGTAAATGCGGTGGAGTGGGCATGTCATAAAGAACAGTCGTATGCCACGTCATAAACCTTCACGGCGTAGTAAAATCGCGCGGAGTCGCTTAAGGTCGCTTTTACTGCCTTTTAATGTGTCCGTTTTTATGACTTTATAAGTGGGGGACCCCTTAATTTTATGTTTATTACTGTTTATATGTTTCGAGACGGTGGCGACGCCAAGTTTCGGCTTTGGCTACGATCGCGCCGGGGACTGAACACCCCGCGAAACTTTTTCGTGTAACTTGACATAAATTTCGTATTCGCTTTGTTATACAGCGCTTTTGTAAGCGTTTGTTTCCCATTAACATGATGTCAATTCACTTTTATTGTGATTTTATTTGACTTCTGATTTAACACCTGTAAAGCAGAAGATGTTTTGAATAAATGAAAAAATGCACCAAAATCCATATTAATCTTCAAACATTTTCATAGTAACGAATCTCTTAATCTTTTTTTGAAACTCTATTTTATGGTGATGAAGCCTCATGAAGGATAATTCTAAAGCGAACGTTTTAACAATTAATTTATAATATTATAAGAGCAAATCAGACTATATTCTAATTAAGAATTAGCTTATAAACGAGAGATTTAACTTGGTTAACACTTCTATATATTTTGATAACAACTATCAACGCACTGTATTCAGTCGTTTCAACAGTTGAATCTTAAGCAATCAGTGGGATAAACTGTATTTATTGTATAATATTCCGAAGACAATGGTGTATTTCAAATGTACGTAATCTATATAAACTAAGTATTGACAAACATATATTTAATACCTATTTCGGCTTACGTCTTCATCGGCGAATACTATTTTTTAATGTGTTAAAGTAGATTTATTCATGAGCTTTTGATCGTTTGACTTTCTTGCTATCCTTATTATTTGTTTTGTTATTTGTTTCATGAGTTTCCAACATTAAATGTTTGAATATTTTGACATTGCATAAGTAATGAACATGTAATTTTTTTAACATGTATATTACTAAACAAATAAATAAAAATAAATCAGAACTAGTTTCTCGGTGCTTTTCAATAAAGTTAATTCTGAAAGAAAAATAATTCTGATGAGTTGTTAAGCCAAAATACCTATCAACTATAAATCATATAAATTTTGTAGAACTAAAATACACTTTTTCACCGTCTTATAATGGAGATCTACCAAGAAAATACATTTTCAATCAATACATATTTTAAGCTATAATATAACACGACTTAAGTTGAGTGGGTTAAGTAATTTATTAAATAGTGATCGATCAAAAATTATTGAATTTATAATGATTTTAGTAGAAATCCTTTGCATGTTTTACAAATAAGAATTGACAAAATGTATAAAAAGTACTATATCAACCTTAATGTGTTATTATCGCGTAATTTTACATTCATTGCGGTTTAATTAAGCTTTTGATTTAGTAGCGGTTTGACGCATTCATACTCGCGACGATTATTTAATTTTAGTACCAATTTGTTATGATTATTGCCGCACGTTTAATTTATATGCAGATGGAATCAAATGTTCCATCGGTCGTCCATTTTTATGACAAAATAATTTGACGTGATTACACTCTCAATTTATTTTTTATTTTAATTCATTCAGATAAGTTTGACAACATTTTATAGGGTACTAAAACAGCTGTTAAATTTTATTAGGTGATACTTTTACGACTTGTGATAGTCCTACTAGAAAGAAGCTTGTTTAGTATTTGTTTATTGTCAACGTGACAGATTTGAATAGAATTATGATACCAATTTATAAAATGATACGAAATAAAAATAAAGGATAGAATAACACAAAAGAAATTTAAGCATACAAAAAATATGAAGTAAAATTAGTAAAAATTTACTCAAGTCAATTTCTGTAGTTGATAATAGACACAAATATTTTCAAATAAAATAGTTTTATATGCCGCCTATCTACATAATTGAATACCTAGGTACTGCTTATAAATAAATATATTAATCAAGTTCACTCAGAATGTGCAGCATATGGACTGATAATGACATTTATCACATCGATAGCTTTGGGCGAGAGCTGCTTGTTACTCAGCTGTTAAATCACTCCTTTTAGAATAAGTATTGATAAAGAGATAGGCTATAGTGATATTAGTCTTATCGTTATCACTGCGTCTCGTTGTTGTTGAATAGGTAGGAAGGTTATTTTAGACATCACATACATATATTCATTCTAAAATAAATACATAGGTTAATGAAAAAGCATGTTGCGAATTTGTCTAAAACATACATTTAATAATATATTTCTGTCTTTTGTGGAAAGAACTATATCGTCACACTTCAGGTGATATTTTTTTAAAAATGATTTTATAACATTCTATTGATATGCATATTCTAACGCTAAGATCTTTTGACAAACCCGTCTGAAATTGTATATATCTATTCAAGCTCCTTATCTATTGGACTTCACAAAAATAATCTAATTTAAATAAATGTATTATGAACCAATTTATTACACATATCTCTTTTTAGTGTATTTAACAAGATAGTCAGTGCATATATACAGACTGCAAAAAATATGTTATTTTAAAACATGGATGTGAGCTAAAAATAGGCACACACTTTTGTTTGTGTATTTTGAAAGAACTCTGAAAGTTGGCTGGTGGCCATTTAATTTCCTTAATTAAGGATATTTTTCATTCCGCACACTGTTCGCATTGTATAAACATTAAACAGTATCAAATTGCTGTACCACATCAACGAATTCAAAAGTTTTTCATCCCAATGAAACTATCTCTGTTTAATTCATAATATAGAAAATCTCCCAAAAAATTCTATCTGTTTATCAAGAGCTATCCTACAGAAGAAAATATGCAGTTAAAACAGGTAGAAAGACAATTTCTTATGATTATTTTTTTGTGAATCTTTAAAATATTATTACTAAGTAAAGAAAATATCTAATATCATTTCATTATATCGGACTATTTATTTCTTTTTCTCTAAAATCGCATATTCTAGCTTAAGCGTAGCAAGAATTATTAGTTGGAAACATAAGCCGTGTCCGACGCTACTAATCGTGTAAAAGATTTTAACTATTTGTTGAATTATTTTTTTGTGAAAAGAAGTACTAAGAAATAATGTAGTTATGAAAATATCACTATGCCAATTTTGCAGCAATTAACTACTACTAAAGTTCAATAAAAAAACTTCTTATGTCTGCTTTACAATATATAAATACATTTATCTGAATAAAAACCGATAGATATATATGCGATTTTTTATCTAACGGTTATGTATTGGACTACCATTCAACCGAAGAATGTTTCAAGTAGAAAACGTGAGGCGTTTATTTAATACTTACATCGATCATTTTGAAGTTATCATCTCGAAGATTTGCCACGACAGAAGCATACATGCGTGGTAGGACGGCAAGCAAGTGGGGGCTGAATTTTAAATCTGTTCAGCCGCCTTCCCCTCACTATGAGTAAGTTATGGCGGCGCGAAGGGTGGTTCTAGCATCCCTTGCGCCCCCCTCCCTTCGGTGGCCCAACTCCACCCTCGGCCGAGCCCCCTACGCTTGATTGGGGAGTGAGCGAAGAAGGCCATCTTTTTTAAATTCCACGACGGAACCGTCCCAAATGTACGAGAGATAGCTGATTTTTGTCTCACAGTTACCCGAAACAGTATATTATCTGCAATACTTTCACACTTACTTTAATGCAAATATTTTCAGTATGTTATTTTTTGTGTTATAAGAAATTTTACCAAACTAACTTAAACATTTTTTCCAGCAAATGCCAGATTTTCCATAAAAAGGTTATTTTCGTACGTGTCATTTATCTTTCACTGTCTATAGTTTGCGCATTTTCAATATGCAAAGTGAATAAACAGCATCGTGCAAATACTAATTTTAAAAACGCTTTAACACTGACAAGGCATTAGAAATTATGTTTATGATATATGAAAAAAATACACCGCCGACGTGTTATGAACGATTTTTTTTACATTTGATACAAATAATTTAAAAAACCTATTCAAAAATTGTGTCATTGAAGAATTGTAAATACAAATACCCGGTTGTCAAAACTTGATTATTAATATTGAACGTATGATTACAGCAGATATAATTTTTGGTATTGTTGAGCTACCGTCGATGAGTTGTATTCATTTACCAGTCGACAAGTTCCCACAAAACTCGCAACGTTTGGGTTCCCGGCCAAGGGGTGATATGGGGTATTCTCTCGCGGGTGCGCCCAGCCTACCCCTGATCAATAAAAGTGCTTTATCTCTTTTTGGCACATTCCGACCGACGAGTGTTCTTCGCTTGGCGGTCATTATTTCAAATGCGCCACTGCCACTTTAAAAGACATTCAAATTTGGGCAATCTCGAAAAATGGAAAATGATAACACGAGAAATGGATATTTAATCGCTTCACATATCCATGTGGGCATTGCTTTTGTATTTGTTATACAAAATTACCAAACTTAAATCCATGTTCTGTGTTAATGCGAGAGCGTAATTTGCCAAGATCTGAGACTTCGAGATTCGCTAATTAAAAATGACGCACGTATTTTTCTTCCATATACAAATAATATCCAGAAAACTTCAAACCAAACTGTATTTAATATGTAAAAGAAAAAATAGATTTATATCATAGGAGGGTGAGGCTTTATTTTTTTCTCCTTAACTTCAAATATTTTTTTATTTAGTATGTTTCTCTTCATGAACAAATTCTGCGTGAATATTAGTTTAAAAAACACAAACATGTGTTTGAAAATTGTTAAGCTAAAAAAATGAATAGGCACATGTATAGCTTGCGCAAGTCTGTTTATTGTTTAACTATCCGATTCTATAGAAAAAATAAAAGAAAGAATCTTTCTTTTCGTAACAAAGTAATCTTTATCTTATAATAGAAAAGAGAATCTTTGTAGACAATGGAACACTGTAGTAGACAAATACCTCATCAGTTGTTTTTTAAAAACCTTTTCAATTATTTCTTTAAAAAAGTATTCTTATGTCAAAGTTTTTTTTAAGTAAGATTTATTGTTGTCTATGCGTCGTAAATATTGAATAACAAGATATTTTACTTTATATGTAGGTAACTAAAAAGCGGCAAAAATGATACACACACATACCATACTAACGTATTATCAACTCTAACGTGATGTATATTTTATACTGAGATTATACATTTTATACATATCCGATCGCAATGTGAAACATCCAAATGAAAGTCTCTCAATAGAAATCATAGCTTATAACCATTCTTGCTAAGTTTCATGAGAGGGAATTTTTATTCATCAGAAACACGTATACTTTCGAATCCATAAATACCAAAACTCGAACTCATAAAATGACTTTGACCACTGAGCCACTAATTTAAGCGAACAATTTTAATATTTAAAAAACCTTTTAATTAGACTGTGTCAAGGTAATTATTTCAAAAATAAATTATTTAATGAAATGAAGAAGTGGAACAGTATTAAAATTATAATTGTGTAATTTACTAGCTTATTGATCTACACATATAGGCAAACGACTATAAATAATTTTACGGACAGAATGCACCCAAGTGCTAGCCACGCAATCTTGGGAGATTGCTCCCGAGACAATCCCAGATTTTTTCACTATATTCAAACGTTACAACTACAGTATTTTTCAAAGACTTTTATTGCGCTTAACGATATTTTTGAGCAATTTGATTTAAGAACGACGATAATAAATATTATTTCAGAGATATGATTAATTTTTTTTTTAAATTTTAAATGTTTCTCATGGCACCATTGGCTTTTGTGGCCCAGCGTGTGGTATTATAGATATGCTTGCACAATGAAATTTATTATTATAATGCTGTACCATCAGCAATTCCGCATTTTTATTAGTAAATACATCTGTGACAGAGAATAATAAAGTAATTAGTGGACGAATATGGCACGAAATGCGACACCCTGCAACAAGGGAAGGGAGGATGGACAGAAATGGGTTGACAAAGCACAGAAATAGGGGAACTGGGGAACTCGTTAAAATTTGATAGGAACAACGTTAATTGGACAGTGAATGCGCCATAATTTAAATTTCAGGGCGATGACTTCGCGCCATAATTAATTATAGATAGTAAATATGATGGATTTTTTTAAACAATCTTTTGGCTAGTCTACGTAAGATTATCAATATGAAGCCGACTTTGTAAAAAATATGTCACCATCATTTATTTTAATAAAACTAGCATCGGGTTTATTTCTCATATGAAGAAATACTTTAATATCTTATTCGTCTGTTGAATTTGTTTGAGATATAACATATTCATATTTATTATTTACTGCTTATGTATATTTTAACGAAACAACAAAAATATTATATCAACACACTTCCCAAAATTCACTATCCCAGACATGTAATACATGATTATTTAAATATTTTTTTATGCAATTTGATATTACTATTGTCATAATTTTTAGGTAATAATTTTATTTATTTACTACATGGGAAATCTTATAGTATTTAATTAATTACACTTCATGTGAATATATATTGTTCAAACACAAATCCATTTACCATTAAGAATCCTGTTTACGTTGGTTTACATAAATTTTACAATATAATAAGCGAATCATATGTACTAATATAAATATTTTATTTTTGCATAGTATATTAGTACCAATATTTTCATTATGATATATTAAGGTGAGAAATCAATGGTAATTATAATCTTAAATATGTATTGCTTGGTTAGTCGTTTTAAAATATTATACAATGATTCTTCCAGTGTTATGTCAAAACATCCATAAATAACTGGTTTTAAACACTCAGTGTAAACAGCTCAGAGTTGAATACAAAAATAAACAACTAAATTATGTTTAATTTAAATAAACACAAATGAAAAAACCAATTATACCTTTCGTAAGGCCGAGGGTCCACTGTATTACAAGCGTCTGTTTGAGGATGGAAAAAATTTACAAAATAAATATGATAATATTTGGGTTAACGTTACGCCCCCGCGAGGCGGCATAAAAGCAGTCCGCACCAACGTAGGGAGGGCGCTCGGCCCTGCGCCCACCTTTCTTCTTACCTATTTAAATGCAAATTTCGCCACATAATTAAAAACGCGTGTGTAAGGTTTCCCGCGCGCGCGGGGGGCGGTGACGTCACGGCTCGCGGGGACGCTATCTCGCCGCGCCAAATAAACTGGATGAAATAAATACGAAGAAAAAACTAATCGCGGAGTGCCACATGTGTTTGTAAAGGCCGTATCTGAGTTTTTTTACAGCGTTGTCTTTTCTTATATTAATTTTTACTTCATATCGTACTTTCATAACATTTATTGTCTTGAATATCAATGGTTCAGAGCATTCTTATATCAAAGCAATATTATTTGTGAGCTTGTTTTTCGACCACCGATATCTGTTCTTTCGTCAATATTTGATCCTTAAATGGGTACTTGTCTTGCCGTCGCAAAATCAAGTTTTGATAAAGACATACAATTTGTATCGTTAAATGTACTTAAATATAACATTGATCAAAACGAACTGCATTTTATAAGATAAATTATTTAAGAAAGTGTTTATAATAGCCGCAGAAATCATATACTCAATTCCTTCCAATCAAGAAATGAAATAAGAAAAAAATATACATAACAAAACGCAGCATACGTCCTGTTCCCGCTATTGGTATTACTAAGGTGACGAGCCTAAACATGCAATTGTGCTCTCAGAATGTGATACTATGAAAGCATCCCCATAATTCTCGCTGCACGCGGAAAGGTGTATAGCACCATTCATAGTAGGTATCAAACGAAAGTTTGGTCATGGGTAATGGTTTTACGACTATCGAGGGTGAAATAAAGAAAATGAAAAACATTTTATATTATTCTTGTTGTGTTGTCTCCTTTGCACACTAGAGCGCGGGAGACTGCGTATATCTTATTATTTATAACACTTATCTAACGAAGAGTTTCTCAAACTTCACGGATGCTAACACAGTTAATAAATAACCAGTATTATTTCTATTGATTACGATTGCCGTGAATGAATTCAAGCTATTTGTAATGTATTAATATTTATGGATGATTTTTAAGCTATTTTTAAATCAGATATATCATAAAAGCATTATTGGTAGGCATATATATGTATAAAAAGTGGTTTTATTTGTATATTTTTGAAAGCCATATTCGGTCTCTATATGATTTACATATGGTCTCATGGAATAAGTTTTTCTAATAGCTAGAATATTACAGCTTAAAAACAAGATCAATCTCACTACGTCCTGTTTTAATAATCAGATTAGTGGGGAGGAAGTTTTAAGCGTTACAAATAATCATGTCTTTTAGTAGAAATTTAGTTTACTCAATTCTACTAGACAATCGATTTGATATTATATTACATACAAATAGTTATTCGAATTGAAGTAAAGTGACATTTTTTGAGCGTTTTGGAATGTATAACATGTATTGATTTTATCATATCAAAAAATAATTGATGCATAAAATAATTAAAAAATCATATGAATCATATTTCTCCTAAAATAGTATTAGGGCAAACAGCATTGAAAACTTTAATTATAATAGAGTGTGTTCTTAATTTCCAGTGCAATGTTTAGCATCGCTTTTAGATTCTGTCAAAGGAAGACACAGTTGGTATGTTCACCTTGTAGTTACAAGTTGGCGAAACAAACTTATATTGTCTTTTAGATTGTCTCTGGTACATCAGCGTACAATAATAAAAGGTTGCCAAGTAGGAAACAAAGAAAACTTGTAAAGTTTTGATTAGTAAACTACGGAAAAAATCTACAACAAAATTTTAGGAAACTTCCAATGGCTAAGTTTGATTTATTTTAAATAACGTGATAAATACCAGCATACGTTTATAATACTAAATTGATAATTGTAGTACCTAATCCGTTAAAAATAATTTGTATATAAACTACCAACAATGTAAAACACTCGATAAAATAGTATTGTGTGTATTAAATACAAACAAAATTCTTTAATTTTTCCATTAAATTATGTTCTTACGGGAATATTATAGCAAGATTAGTAATCTTTAATAAATAATCGAATCAAAGTTTTGTATATAATGATAGATAATTAACACAAAAACAATATAACATGATCTACTTCAGTTGAGCTACGTAAAAAAAATGTTTGTTGTTAACTATTTTAATTATCTATCGATTACATATTATCCGATAAATAATAAATCAATTTTAGTATAATATTAAAAATTATTAATTTATTACGAAAAATATTTTAAGAATAGTTTTGCGTTAATGATATTTAATTTTTTTCCTGTGTTATTTGTGATAGTAAAAGCTCACTCGGCTGAAGTTATCTATATAAGGTACCTATATAGATACAGCTAAATAAGATCCAAGGTTTGGTGTGGATGTTGTGTTCAGCTGAGCGCCTCCCCACGGATTCCAAACTCTCATCTCGTGTCTTGAGATAATAAACAATAAATCAGTCGTTGGACGTCACCCCGCGAGATTTTCGGAAAGAAGCGAAATGTAAGCAAATTCACGATAAATGACCTATCTTAAATATATAATAATACAGTCAAAATCATCACAAAAACTTTAAAACTTTTATCATCTTTTTTTGTTCCAATTTACAGGCTAAAGTGTTAAATTTTAATACTTATATCTAATCGAAGAATAATGATCTAAAATCAGCGTATTATATGAATGTCCTTTTTTATATAAATAATGATTGCATAAATCTTCATTACTTGTGGCTGGACTTGATTAAATTCTCTATTTGAGTATATTACCAACAATTGTTAATGATACTTAAAACAAACAATTTTATTGTTTATGTAGCATTTTTGTTATATATACCAAATACCAATTGTAAATGAAAAACATTTTTGATAGGAAACTAATATACGATAATAAAATATGATCAAATGTTAATTATTCACTAAAATAAATCATTCAAAATAAATATTACAATCAATAGAATCAGTTTTATATATTATATATACCGAAGATGTCTGTGCAAAAAACGTTCATAA
Source organism: Himalopsyche japonica (assembly GCA_028555115.1). Lineage (NCBI taxonomy): Eukaryota > Metazoa > Arthropoda > Insecta > Trichoptera > Rhyacophilidae > Himalopsyche > Himalopsyche japonica. Next base: position 2,335,786 of record JAHFWJ010000461.1, read on the forward strand.
TTTATGACGACTATGCCTGGTTTCGCTAGAACAATAAATTCTAATGACCAAAGATGTTTACAATTTGTAAATATTTTCATCATCTATGGTGATATCCACTGAAGGTGCTTGACGGAATATCAATATCAAATTTAAATTGATGAAAATTTGTACGATTACACATGTTTTTTTCACTAACAATTTGGTAGTCAGTTTTGTTGCATACGCGTGATAGAATGAATGACGATGTCGAAAGACGAATCCTGGGTCGGTAGTGACAAAACACGTGGAATTGTACAAAGTTTCAACAATTGTCATTATCAGTAATAATCAAATTAATAATATATATCATGTTTTTCTATTCTTAATCGGATTGTTGATCGACGGTTTTCAATTGTAACAATACATATTAAAAATATCCTCTTTATTATAGACATATTCATATTGATTAATTATTCATAATTTTGAATACATTTGAGATGGGCTATAGTACTACTATCACGAATAGTTCTGTATACCGGAGGGCCCAGATTGGATTTACCTCGACAATAGAACACCAATTTGCCCGCATAGCCGTTTTACAGGAAAAAAACTCGTTTAGATAATAAATGTTCTGTGCGGCACATTGAAAATGATGTATTAAGATTGTAAATAATATAACATTTTTACAAGCTTTTGATATGTGGCTCTATTATCCTTCTTATGGTACATAGTTGCTTGCCATTGGCTACTTTGCTTATTAATTGAATATCTTGACTTTTTACGTAAGAGAAATAAATCATATTTCATCCAACTGATGAATGAATACGACTTAGATTGACCCGCATTATCCAGTAAATTACTTTTTTATTATTATATGCATATTTTTCTTATGGTTTTCAAATATTTTTAATGAAAGGATATCAGGCATCCATTCAAAGCATATAAATTATAGAATTTTTATCAATACTTAGCTAGAGTACAGGGGGGAAAAGGAATAAAGATACAAAATCGTGGAAATAAAAGTAACATGGAAATTGAAAGCTCAAAATCAACATATAAATACGTTTATTTTCAATGAAAAATCATAACACATTGTTAAAGGGTAAATATATCAACGTATTTATTTTCATTAACGCCATTCTTAGATATATTTATTAAACTTAATTAAGCGTAACAATATTTTATATATGCGTTTCATTTATGCGACATTTATTTAAAATCATGAAATTGTTTTTAAACAATAAAAAAATCGTTAAAATATAAACCACGTTGAATTTTTATTAACATGAATAAATATGTGAAATTATTCAGTTGCACTATTTAAATATAATTCAATGAAGATCTTAAATGAACCTCCACAAAACCTTTCGCATAAATAAAATCCAGATAATTATTTATGGTTAAAAATGCTGATTCCCACTTCTACTGATCGGTTGATTGAGACCTCAAACAGAGCCACAAAACGAAACATATAAAAACACTTCGACTTAACATTGATCGCTCACTATGTAAATCATCATGTTATTTATGCTGGTACATAATAAGCTATGCACAAGTTAGTATCTATATATGAAGTTATTTCACTCTTATGTGTTGTATGCAGCGATCTTCGGTACGGTACAATCGACCGTCTCACAGCTTGTAAATAAAGATTTAGTAGGTGAGTTCATAGTACTGATCGTCTTAAGGGTACAAAACTTTCATCCCAGAGGAGCAGAGCCATGTATTTTTATAAAACATAGATATTAAATAAAAAAACGTTGATACCACTCAAATTTTTTTTTATTAATTCTCATATTACTATTTATGGAAAAGTGTGATTTTGATGTAAAACAAAAAATATTATATTTTATAAAATTCAGAAAAAAATAAAATTTTCAAAATTCATTTTAAAAATGTGATAAAATGACGAGAAGAACATTTAGTCCTAGCTTGCATTTATTATTGATGATCATACATGGGGTTGTTATACATTGCTCGTTTCCGACTGCACGAAATGAGTCAGTTATGCAGATAATTACGTAACTGTGTCGTAAATAGAAACAATAATTTTCATTGGTAGTTAACTAATGAGAATTATTCATTGTAATATCTTGGATATAGTGTAGAACTTGGACGTCGGGCCATTTTTTGTTCGAGCATAACTTGTTTCGTGACCCTGAAGAAGTTAGTTTATGTTGTTTTTTTCTGGATTTATGTGTCCGCATGCACGAAGAGCGTGTCTGTTGGGCGATTCCATCTTCTTCGGCGTTATTTCGGGTCACATCATATGATGTAATCAGGGTTGCCAGATTCCTAAAATTACAAATCGACGTATACATCAATAAAAATTACTAAATAAATTTATCTTTACGGATGATCATACTGACTGAACCACTAGAGCTGTTTTATCAATATTTTCTTTCGCCCAAATATTGTCTCAAAAACTATTCAAAATATTCAACAAAAAGTGTTTTAAAATCCAATTTTTTTTTTTTTTATAATTTATATTTCATGGATCTTGATTTTTTTAATTAGTCATTTCTTCTTATTCTTACCATTGATTCAATTACTACTTCAAGTATTTCCTCCGTTAATTTTCTACAAAAGTTCATAACTGTGGAAATGAACATAGACCACATAAGCTAAATGACCTTTGGTTACCACTATATATATCTGTTTATACTTACATGTTTAATCAACATCTAGATGTTCAGAAGTAAAGCGGAATTCAGATCATTTTCGTTAAAAACGGGACGACTGGTAGCCCTGCACATAATTTATTATTTACACGTTGATGTAGCCTTAAATCATTTTTTTACTATTTAATTAATTAATTCATGAGTAGTATGTATCTAAAAGCAGTAAAATCAATACTTTAAGTAAGTGTTTGACTCATTAAATCTCATAATAATATTATAAGTGTATTAAAACGAATCAAAATATATGTATCGCATCAAACTCATTATAATAGATTTGTGTTAAATATTGATTTCTAATTATTGATTTATCACTTATTTTGACAAAGGTTCATACATAATGGCAAACATTATTACAGATTTACATTTTTTTTCTATTTAAAAATACAGTGAGGGATCGGTTAACAAACAGCTCGGATTGCGAACAAATCGGACAACGAACGTTATCACGAAATGTTTTTGTGTTCGGATAACGAACTAAAACGATCTATTTATTTCACTCATTAAATATGAAAACTAATCGACGGTTAACGAAAAAAAAAAATTGACTAGCGTTAAACAATCACCCACTGTATCCTTGTTTTATAAATACGTAAACATATTATCGTCAAAGCCTTGCTAAATTATATTAATCTTTTAGTTTCGCCACTGTCTGTTGGTACGAGATAATTAACCGCCATGAATCAAACCTTAAATCATTAATTGATTCTTGCATATGTTTTGCTCATCAGCTGTGGACAAATTCATTACATTGTAGACATACCTATCAGATGTGTTGTATACTCGTTATATTAAGATAAAGGGAGGTGCTCGTAATTCTGTTGTATGATTTTTGATAATGTATATAAACGTTAATACCATATTTTATTTACATACCTATAAAACTACTCACAATAAAGTTAATACAATAGCGTAATTCTATTAGTGTTACATGAACATTTTAGTGAAATTTCATTTAAAAATAAATAAATAAATTAGTTTAACTGTTAAGTACAAACTGTTATTTACATTATAAAAATAAAGCACCCGAGCAGTGAAATACTTGCTTTGATAACACGTATTCTGTGATGAAACACGCACCTTTGTTCTGGTCGGAATCTGGTGACAAAATACCAGGAGAAGTGTATTTTTTCAGCCATGTACTGTAGCAGTGTGTGTTTATCAGTGATGGCATTTTTCAAGGGTCACGCGACCAAAAAATATAAGTAGTTATATTAACTTACAAGTGCATTAAATTATCTCAAATCCACACGGAATTAAAACTGATTAAATGCGTATTATTTTATTACCGCCAGTTAAGGCAGAATGAAGCTTTATGAATTCAATGCTACGTTCTCTTACAATTGTTTGACTCCTTTACAATACCTGGAACATACATCTTTTTCTTCATAAATTTAGAGAAAATATGTAACCTTATTTATCGAAACATTCAATATGTAGCAGTTTATAATGCAGTAGTGTAATATTGCAGTAGATTCTTTTTCCATATATAATATTTATTTGTGAAAAAAAAAGAAAAAGTAACAAGTTATAGCTATTTTGTGAATAAATTTGAGCTTACAAGAAACGAATTGAGCCAAGTGACAAAATAATATCTCATACTCAATGCATGTTTTGATTTCAATAATACAATTTTATTTAAGTATGTATTCAAGTGTTTACTTCATTTTTACGATTCATCATAACTTATAGACTAACACAAGGAATCTATTAATTTTTTTTCAAAAATATCAGTTACCTCACTTCACTTTTTTGTGCTATATTTGATTCGATTTTTTATTAATCAACTTAAACACTATCATTATACCTTTGAAAAAAAATGCTTATTATATGCTTACATATTTTTCCATTTTTTTTGTTTTTACGACAACCTTATTCTTTTTAATTGGTTGAGTGTATATTTCAATGATTTTATCAATAATATATCTACGGTAATAACTTTGGCAAAGAGATGAAATTGTATGTGATTTATTTGGTATGAAGAAGATATGTTTATCACAATAACAATAAGAAATTTCTTATATCCTAATTATGCTTAATAAAGATTCTGAGATTTCAATTAAATAAATATAATTAAAATTTATTAAAATCAGCTTTTTGATGTAAATAAGCTAATTTTTCGAATGCGATGTGAAATAGGCCTTTTAAAATAATTACATACTTGTGGAATTACAAATTTGGGGAAAAATTGCGTAAAAACGAGTGAAGCGCGTAAAAAAATGGAGCGGTGCCGTCCAAAAAAATCGCGTAAAAAAAGGACTGGGTCTATATATATGTATAAAGATTGAATGATCACTGAAAGTAACGCTGCTGCAAAAGTATTCAAGGGTGTCACGTGGAATACACATTGGCCACAAATTGTCTGCTAGTTCACTGCAATATGCAAAATAGAGTATCATCGCGACAAGTGGCGATACAAATTGAACGATTTCGAATCGCCAATAGTAAATTTGTATCCAGCAGAAAACGGCATATGCTCATATTTCAGCCAAAAAAATAGTAGGAACCTTTAGAGAGTGCAGTATATTACTAAGATTACCTATGAATACAACATATTTGAAACGCCGAGTATTCGTTTTTAAGTGTACGAATTTTCGGCATAGAGCATTCAGATTTATTATTTGATTATACGTTTGTGTTCGAAAGCACGGATGTTTCAATGCGTCCCACTCACATAGCATAGCGGAAGCCATTTTATATATGAAGAATAGTCCTTTATATATGAAGTTATTAGTTTCGGCTTAATACTTTTCTCATATCTTAAATGAAGGATTATTAATTAAGAGTCGATATGTGAAAAAACTAACACGGACATGGTTTCATGATCGTTAACCCTTTTCTAATGCCACATAAAATATAATCCAATTCTGAATATTTCAAAAATTTATTCAGTATTGTTGGTGTTGACCAAACTTAAGTAGATTTTCAGGAATAGAAATGAGATCATATTTCAGCAAGAAAGTTAGTTCTTTCATGAAAGTTTATATTCTACCATCAATTATCAGCACCGTGCAATTAGAAGTCTTGACAGTTGAGGGTTAACAGCCAGTTAAGGTGTTACCGCAATGAAATTAAAATACTGATAATCTGTTTCATGTAAAACAGAAACCGAATGGGAAGTATGCCTAATCTGAATTTGCTCTTTCCGCAATCACCAATGAAAATACCTTGCCGAGTGACAGTCACGTCGGCGGGGCAGACGAATGCGCTTGAAATCAGTGAGCTATTGGCTCGAGCATACCTCGTTCGCTCGAGATTCGTGCCTCTATTTTCGTTCGTTTAAATTGATCTGCTGCGTGTTAAAGATCAAATTCTTCCCACCACAACGAAGCGACGCGATTGTCAACGCTTAGCCGTGAAAGCTTTCAGCTACTTATCCTTTTTTTTGTTACTTTACATTTTGACAACGTGTTTACATGGAGTTTTAAAAGGAAGTCTAACGATATTATACTGTGACCTTATATTTATATTTGGTTTATTTCTTTCATTATTAACTCACTCAAATATATAAAATGTATTTAATAGTATATCGATGAAATATGTCAAGCATTCACTGATTTCTTCACTTCAAAAATTAATATCAACACATACCATCAACAACTGCACGTTTCCGCAAATTACGGTTTTGTGTTGCGAAATAATTATCTATTTCATTTTTAATTTTACAGAAAAAACAAGAATGTAAATTATTCTAAAGTACCGATCAGTTATATTGAAAATAGTCCATATACAGAACTCACGGTCACCATGATTATTTAGTAATGAAAGGGTAGTGCAACATATAAATTAATCTAAAACTGTTTCGATATCTCCATTTTAAAATGAGATAAAATTTTTGAATAAGTCCATTATCATCAATTTCTGAATATGTACTCGATTAGACACAGAAAGTGTAAAAATATACTATATTTTACAAAATATGACAACGAATAGATATAGTTTCTTAGAACCAGATGTAATTTTATCTTTTATTTAACAATTCACAGTATTATTATAAGATTATTTGTTCAAAATATTTTTACTTTAGTTGTAATACATTATCTCCTTTCATATTATGTTTTAAAATAAACAATGATAGCAAGGCAATAAAATAAATGGTTTACTGGCATCAGGAGAAATATATGAAGGCTAGGTTAGGTACCTCCTGAATAAAATAAAATGAAATACACATAATGAAAAATTAGATTTAATGACGTCTCAACTAGGTGAAGATACTATCAAATGCCCCATTTTCATTACAATATAGCCTTATTCCGTTGAAATGAAAAGCTTTCCCGGAGAACATAATCAATTCTCTGGAATCTTCAATCTATTTTCTTGAAAGTTCTCATTATTCTTGGCTTCCTTAAAGCTTGGGGTTTTGCGTTTGGGGCAATTCTTTACTCACGCCTCGCTTTGGCTTATTTCGTTTAATTTTATTTCCCGTCTGTGTAAAGAATGGAAGCGTTTACATGTACTTCTCTCTGGTAAATGGTTAAATGCTAAAAATTATAATATTCAGCGACATTTCAGAAAATACCAGTTGAAATAGTTTCATTCACAATGGTCACTAAATTGACTGGGTAATATTTCTACGCCCAAAATTTGATTCCCAGGCGTGAAATTTTCTTAAATGATATGAATGATATTTATCTTTTGAATAGACAACGAACGTAGTTTTGAGTAAAGTATATTAAAATTTTTATGTATTTGAAAAAATGCTAAATAATTGCAGTACATACAATTCTTTCTGAAAATTGAAATTTTCGTATCATATGTAATACACACGATGGCACGATACAATTTTTAATAAAGGTGTGTTAAATTTTATTTTTTTAACTAAAAAAGATTTAAGTTTTTAGAAACAGTAGCAAAACGACTAAATTATAAAAAATGTATCTAGCATAGTACTATAACAACTTTGTGAAACTCTTTGTATTTATACATATTATACAAAGACGATTTATTTTGCTGATAAAAATATTCGAATAAGCTAATGAAATGTTTACAGTATCATTTCCACTACATACATAGTGATGCATTAAGAGGACAAATTTGTAAATGCTATTTAGTAAAAAAATTCTCAACATACACGAATTTAATAAACAATAAATTTTAAATTTGACGTTCTCATTTGACGGTCTAATTTTTTATCATTTAACGCATCTCAAGACCAAAATATAGTTATATAATTTACTAAAGAGATTATTGAAAAAGTAGTTGGTATATTCAAAGCAACCACTGGACTAGAATTTTCTTCAATTATTTATACATTATATATTCGTTTGGAGTATTTTCTCGCGTAGGTGTCTAGCAAAAACACTTTTTCCACAAGTTCCGTTCGCTTGTGCTATGTACCTCCATACAATTTATTGAAGTATTATGCACAATCTCGGAGCTCTTCTACATTCTTACGTTTCCTTCTAACCACTTCCATTCCTCTTTCAAGAATATATCCATCTTAAACCTCAGATCAACCTTTTAAATTATATACTAATAAAGTAAATAATTTTCGAATTTGTATAGATTTTTGGGTTTATTCATTCCAATAATCACTTTTTACACAACAGATTATACAAATGTATCTTCTACGTTTCTTCAACATTTGTAGCGCACCGTAATATTTAATATTTACAATAACTTCACATCGTCTTATTATTCGATTAATTCTAAAGTATTTTTTTAACATTATTAAAACTATTATATAAATGCATTTCGTTCAGTTGTGTTCTAGAAATAACGGCTAATTTATAACGAATTGTATCAATAAAAAAAATAGTAGATTATGCTTTATAGCCTGATCAACATATGGAAGATGCAATAATCTAATCGGATTTCAACAGATTACACAAATGATGCAAACTAATTTAAAATCTCTCAAATTCATAAAACGCCTACACATTTTAAAAACACTGCTCTAAACAGTAGTCTGATATTTATGTAAGAGACATTATCGATGTATTTTTTTTTAATTGTCATCTAAAATTGGAATCGATATAATAATATTTGAATAGATAACAATATTTTTTTATTAAAAATTGTTAATAGTAATTATATACCGGTAAAATGATACTCATTTAAAAATAAAATAATTATTCAAATATAAGCATTTATAAGCAGCTATTTATACTATTAAATATTAATAAGCATTTTCATGAATTTTCTTATTCAAAATCTTTTGCTATTCTTAGATATTACAATGAATTAGCATATCTTTGAAGTTTTGCACAATTTTATCTGAATTTAATTGAATAATTAGAAGGAATATTCTACTAATCATATTTCATGGAACATTTCAAATAAATTAAGACAAAATTGCACAGTATTAACAATATTCATTACAAAATTATTCAACAGTTTTTAACAACATAAAAATGAAGTCACTATAAAGATAACGAACAATATTCATTAATTACATTATAGTTAAGCTTTATTTAAAATAAATATTTCTGGATTTAGTTGGTAGGTAATTTTAATAGATTAATACCAATTAAAATAAATATACTCATAATACACATTTAATATGTATTTGATATATCAAGATGACCATGTAATAACTAAATTTGATGAAATGAAATTACATGTATGTGGTGCTTCTAAATAATAGCACAATGTCACATTCACTATAACTTTTTACGTACCTTCTCATAAACTTCAAGAAATAATATATTATGTTTAAATAATACATATGACACTCAGTTATATTATTGTACGATATACGTTTGTGGTAATTGATAGAATATATAAAAAAATATCTTTTTTTTTTATTGGATTAAAATTGTGTTAGGATTATAAAATATTTAAATAGATGGATATTAATATTCAACTCTATTAAAACATCGCAATTATATAAGATAAAATCGACCAAAATTATTTTGCTCACATTAATTCAGGGTTAATTAAATTTTAATCGATTTTCAAATTTCAGTCAACATTTCCCTGAAATGTATTATACATACGTAGTTTGCGAGCGAAGTTGACGATGTAATGTTATATTTAAATCTCGTGCACTCTTGTAGCGTGTAGATATATAAATTATATAGACACTACATAGTGTTTGTTTGTACACGCGACTTGAAAATTTTCACATTCCTCCACTTGTAGGCAAGTAGCTATAAATAAATCTAGCAAAACGTAGACGGCCTCGGACGCGAGAACGGTGTGTTATTTTTTTGTATTACCTTTTTTCCAAACTTGTCATGTTACGGAAAATTTACGTCCGGCTTAAAGCGTCCAAAATTTTAGCTTGGCTGTTGCAGAAATCCTGATAAATGTTTAGAGAGGAGCTCGAAAGAGGACCGGCGTAGAAACGGGAGAAAATTCGCACTACCAAAAGTGTTTCTTTTATTTGTTATCTATAACTTAGTACCTACTTTATCACACAATAAAAATTTATGAACGAGATTATTGTTTACTCAAAATTTTTACATTTTTCTTCAATACAATATACACGATATAAAGTATAAAATGGTTAAAACATAGTCAAAAGACTAAAATTCAAATAATTTTGAAAATAGTACTAAAAAATTAACCCGTTAAAAGAAACGTAAACCGATAATATTGAATGATTCTTTTATAATGTTGAAATGAGCGTAGATTAAATGTTCTTTGGCGTAAAGATAAGTTTCAAACTTAGTAGTGAATTTATTTTAGTATTAATCTAAATTTAAGTTTTATTACTAAAACCATTATTAAAATACTAAAGCCATATATGTATACCTGTCAATCACATAACTTATAATCCTATTTGCTTAAAAGCTTTTTTGTTCGGTCTGACAACAGTCTATTTTCCAGCTGGAGAGCTCTATTCTATTATTAATTAACTGTTTGATGTACTTTTGTATGTCACTAAAAATCGATACGGTACGATTTACAATATTTGTTGTGTGCTAAACATCTTTTTATAGAATTTTTATTCATTAAAACTATTTAGGGCTTGCTGTCAAGAGTACCGATAACACCAAGAAAAAACATAGTACCTTAAAATAAAAATATACTGTTATCAGAATGTACAAAGTATAGGGAGTAAAAATGTATCGAATCATTAAGAACTGACAAACAACATAGATATTATGGTAATTTGTAAAACCAGCCACAGTACTTCTAATTTTACAGATTTCTAAAATTGTAATAAAATCGCGATTTCAAAGATCTTATGCTTAATTGTTTTTAAATTTTATAAAAAAAATATCAAATTTTAAAGTCTTCATGGAAAATTTTCGACATTGTTTTAATATGCTTACCAAGTTTGACTCTGTACGAATTAGGGCTATGCGAGCGGTTCGCTGGAAGACAAGGCGGATTGGGAGGGAAAGAAGGCCAACTTCTTGGAGGAAGGGAACAATGAGGAGAAGAAATCTCGTCAGCCGGATCTGTAGAGAACATTTTGGCAAATGTTTACCCAGTTATTATTTATTGTTGGATAAACATTGCTGACTCCTTGTATAAAGCGCCAGTTATTTTAGAATATGTTTTAAGTAATTTATGAATTTCGGCTTAACATACTTAAACGTAAAATTACAGAGGGAAATGAAGACGCATTTTTGTATATGGAATAAATATAACTGTTAAGAATGTTATTATTTAATTTAACAAAATAAAATACGCTTTTCAAGACTCCTCAATTTGTAAAAACTTGATATAATTATCTAAATTAAAAGATAAAAAGTCATATAAGCACTGCGTATACAGTTTTTCGTTTTATCATTTAAATATGCTTATTTCCTTAAATTTTCCTGTACAAAAATGAAAATGTTGATAATTTATAAGGATACGATAACAGTTTTATTATTGACATATTTTTATACCTTATCTATTAATGTATGTTCAATGTTTGTTGAAATCACTTCTACCGGATATAGGCTTTCGGTATAAAGGGCTATTGTTATTTTTAATCAGTTTACTTATGTACATACTGCCAAGCCCTATTTTACGTAGATACGTTAACACTCGAACAAAGTGGGGTTTGGTTTAATATAGGCCTCGTGTACTTGAGTTCTAGGCTGCATAAGCTTTTATAGCACCTACTCCGTCTTAAGAAGATCTGCATAAAGCCTTCCTTATAATATTTTATCCGCTTCTTTCCCGCTCGCTCCCACGCTTTTTTATGACAAACGACCGCTTGTATCCCTCTCGCTCGTCGGATGGCTAAATCAGCATATGCAAAATAGCATAGCAATAAATCTTAGCAAGCCGGTTAAGGCCGTTTTCGCATCATGTTACATCTTAATTCCGAATGGAGTTGCTTGCACGCGCTCCGAGATCTGCCGAACCGATATAGGCTTTAACATTACTTCGATAAATGCCAACATGTGCAACACTTTACAATGCACCGGCCGAGTTCTGCTAATTGTCATACCTTATGCTAATTTTATTATCCGATAATATATTTATAATAATAATTAAATACCGCAAACATCTTACTAGGTTCGATAGCCTTAATCTTGATTTGATATTTGAACTTTATGTACATTAATCACCGCTCCATTGTATTAATACATTCCATTCTATTGTATATTATAATAAGAAAGAATGAAATAAATATTTCTTCGTTCAATAAAATTGTAAATTTAAAGCTTTTCGTTAAGGTATACTTTTTTGAATGTAAGAAATGAATTATTTTTATTTTACATATAGACATTCTTTATTTATCATTATTATTTGTTGTTTAACAAACTGTTCTTCAATTGCCTTACAAATTATATATGTATGAATATTTGTTCAAAAAACTGTTATATATACAAACATTGTTATGTGAACGGTTTGCTTTAACGAATTATAATAACTAGTTATACACCTACCCAGGTAAAATAATTGATATGAATATTTAAACGCCGAGACGTATCTAAGTGACAATAAATCTTATTGAAATGCATATGCACTATGTACTTGTTTAACGCATTCCATGCTGTATGCTATTCAATAGAATATTTTAGGAGATTCAACTAATTAATTTAGCAAGTACAATTGATGATAGGATATGAATTAGTGTATGTAATTCATTTATTTATTAATAGGAACAAATAAATAATATGGAAACATTATTTACTATGTCACGAGATTTGTTTTCAGAAACAATAAAATGATTTATTAAATGTGTTATTTACGAACAGTGCTACCGTTTTAAAATATAGACGGACGGTTAAACGGATTGATAAAATATAGTAAGTTGAAACCAATGTAAAACTTAGCATATGATAATCATACTTCAATCACGATTCGTTTTAAAATGTGTATACATATAACTAACTTTATTATTTTGTTGTGACTATGTTAATAAGTTATGTTGATCAAATGTATGTGTATGTCAACGTGCTGTTTAATTATGCAATTCCTCTCAAAATATCACCTTTTGGCCATTTTATATAGAACCCGTTAAAAAATATTTATTTTTCGTTGTCATTTATTAAATTTTTTTTTTATTTTGCTGGTTTTTTTATTTATTCAAATACTACAATTCAGTTACACACATATAGATTCTTAGATTTCAATACTAGTATGTTTTAATTATGAGTATATACTTTTGTATAATAGTGTCAGAAATATTACATTCGAGTCCAAAATTCACCAATAAAGCATCGCTAAAAGACCTACATCTATCAGTGTTGCTGAGAGACACCAATTTATGCTGTGATTAGAGACTGTAACTTTAGCAGCTTTATATAAAATATATATACCTACATAAGACATCACATAATATAATATCACACATATGTTAATTTTGCTTTTTCTTTTTGTTACAGGTGTGTGGCCGTGAAATTCAAAAACTAAAATATAAAGAGCATGCAAAAGTACTATGTACAATACTGCAGGTTAGAAAAATGACAATCTGACTTCATGTATCTCATTGATAATAAAATTGATTTTATTAGAATCAATGAAAAAAAATATGGAAAATGTCCGATACGGAGTTGGCACTGCAAAATTTTTGAAGATATATTTAAATCTGAAGCGTGATTCAATTAATTTATATAGTATTATTTAGAATGATAGTAAATAAATCAATAATTTCAGATAGTTGCTGTGAGTAACAAAGTAATTGATATGCCACATTAATGTTTAGATAAATTATCTAGCTAAAGATATAGAGTATATATAAAGAGATTTTCGTACAATACTTTTTTGTGTAAAGTTAAGATATAGTCAAACAAAGTATACAACAATTTTGCTCAATTTTTTATTTTATTAAAAAATTCCGTCGTCAAAATTTTGTCTGATATTTTTGATAATGTTGTCATAACATGATTTCGATTATAACATTCAATCAGTTCATATTCTTTAATACAAATACACGCTATCTTCATTAATGACTTTTGCAAAACATATTATATGGATGTCACGAAAACTTGTAATTTTGTTAAACCATTATATAAAAAAAATTGTTTGTTACTTTTTGAAAACAAAACAAATATTTAATAATTTATCTCAAATTAAAAACTTTATGTTCTGAAAAGTGTACATTTAAACATTTCATTTCAATGCTTACTTGAAAAATGCTCTTGTCACATGTTTTTTAAAAAATCTGCTTAAATATTGATGCTGAAAAATTTTACGAAAATTTGAAAGATGAAAACTTTTATACCATTTTTGCATGCATCTTGAAAATATGAAAGTTTTAAAAACGATTGTATCTTTGTGAATTGGCAATTTTAAAAGTTTTAGAAATTTAATTGGGTTATTTTCAAGAATTCAAATGTTCAGTTTTATAAAACAAATTTCTTTTTATTTTGCGTAGCGTCGCAGTTGATCCACAATAGATGTACTAGCTCTGATTATAAAATAACATTTATTATAAATGAACGTGAATATTTCTCACAATGAATTACTGCCTCTGTATAAATCTAGCACCCGCTGTGAAAACACGGAGCTCGTCCGTTTGCTTTTCTGCGCATTTTTTCGATACAGCCTCCGACAAAATATATGCGTTTTCATTGGTCGCACCAACGCGTTCTTTGTGGAAACGCCTTTATTTTACAATATATTTGGAAGGTTTTTTTTATTTCGCATTTTATTAAGAATTATTTTTTTACAAAAAATATTCATTCTTTCATATATCAAAATATTCATCATTAAATTCTTTTATTTTTGTATGGATATTTTTTGGTCTCAATGTCAGGCATTTTAAATGAAGTTCATACGTGAGTTTAATACGCACAAAAATTAAACTAGATTTTTTTTTTAAATTTTCGAAAGAAAAAAGAGAGCCTGCTTATAAGCAAACTCGTCGCCTTTTTGGTCTTTAATTCATTTTGCTAGAATATAAATACAAAAGGTTATTTTCAATTCATCAAAATTGTATTTATTGAATATAAAATATTTTGGAAAGTATACAAAAATACACACTTACTGCAAAACTTGTCATTCATTTCAATATAACTTAACGTTGTTCGCAAAAATACATGCAATTATCATAATTATGTTATTATTTTATAAATTCCAAGCATAAACTGCTTTAAGTTTTTCTTACGATATTGAAAATCAATATGTTTTCCAATTTATGAATATAAACTTAAATGTATACTGAAAAAATGTTGAATATTTGATTTTTGTCTGCGATTCAAGATAAAAGCTTTTTTTTATGAAGATTAAATAGCAGATAAATGTTTGTTTTTATCCTCAATTTCATATTCGTGCAATCGTTTAGCATTAGCTAAAAGTAGATATACACGTTTGATAATTCACTTCAATAATTTATCTAAATGTAATTATGAAAAAAATCTCGTAATAAATGGATACGTAAACAATAAAATGTGGTATACTAAAACATATAGAATATTTATAATAAACCTTCATAGAGTCAATCGAGTACAAATGAAATGTATACTGTATTAAAAAAACTTTTAAAAATATTTGTACAAAAGTTAGATATAATTCATTTAGTAATAAGACATTATTATACTTTGTAAATAAATATTTTCCACCGAAATCTGGTGGGCTACGAAATATATTTAAACCAGGTATACAGCGTTTGTACTTAAAATAAGGTAAATTTTCATTTGCCATATACTAATGATGTTATATTTAAAAGTAAGAAAATCATATAACATACAGCCATATTTTTTCACTTAAAAATCAACTTCATAATATAATCTTTTCAGTGACATCATGGGAAATTATATTATTTTAAATAAATGGTATTAGTTCTCATATTGATAAATATGTCATTTATTATTTCAAAAAATATTTAATAAGCTTAAACTGTAATACCTCCTCAATATACAGAAATAGTTTTAAAATAAATACTTATTTTAAACACATACCCGTGTACGCTACATAAATTGAACAGTACATAAACAGTCATTTAAATATCACATTCCGATGTTTCTTTTATGTAATAATTATAATTCCGTAAGGTGTTAGTCCAGGAAGAAATCACAGGAAAAAATTATTTTAAGCTACCAACAAAAAACATTACTTAAACATGTTTCAAATATCTAATATGCTCGTCGAAAAATGTGCATTTTATTACGTTAATTATGAAAATAAAATTATATTGAATATTTAGTTGATGGAGCAATCAGATCTCACAATTTGAAATATGCGTTAATTTTCGTTTTTGTACCATATATACGTAAAAAATGTGGTCATCATGTACTGCACATAACTTATCTACCTAAATACGTAAATATTTGCTTTGTATACGACTAGATGTTAAGTTGAAAACTAAGTTATTCCTATTCATATACGTAATTATTGTGTAATATTAAATAAATAATTATTCTAGACTGATATTCCTAAGCTAAACGTCAAGGATATGCATACTTAAATATTATTTATTATTTACTGAAAATACTGTCGGTCGTAAGTAAATAGTAACCAAAAACAGGTCCTTAATCATTTAAAGTATAAATCATTGCTATATTTATTTTTTGAATAAATAATATTGATTCTTTGGAATCACTGATTAAGATATTTTAATTTCCATATTCTTCTTATATAATTATGTATAGGAATATCAATTTATCAACAGAAATATTATCTTTTGTAATCTTGATGAAGTGTGGTAATATCGCAAATAAAAAAATCCTAATTGTGATTTTTAAAAATATTTAGATACATTTTGTCTTCATTGATTGAAATAATAATGTTTTTATACCAGTAACAATGTGTTTTTTTATATTGCTATAAAATTCAGGATAATGTAATTCTAATCTGTTGATCTATAGTATATATGTCATCTTTTTCATTGTATTGCTATTGGATGAATTATACATAGCCCACTCAGTGTAAGTTTTCTAAGTAAATAAAAAGTATCGTATAAAAAAGCAAGTAGGTGTACCTATAAGTTTAAAATTTGATTGGTGTATTTAGATAATGATACTTGTTTTTGGTTATTTTTACTTTAATTTGAAAAATAGTTATTAAAACAGGATGCGGTATACCTTCTTTTTCTTGCCAGAAAGTAAATTAAGTATAGAGAATACTCAATATTTATATATTCTGATAAACTTTGTAATAAATATGATATACGTACTTCATTATAGCGTCAGTAGTTTTATAGGCGAACTTCCTGCGGAATTGGTTTAGAATATTATATATGAGTTGGTGTCAGGTTACTTATCATTAATGTAAAATTATAAGATATATAGATGAAAAATCAATGGTTTATCAAATATTTGTCGAAAGATTTCAACTAGATATGTCTAATTTCAAAATTTTTAATAATTGGAATTTACCTTCTATAGAAACAATTAAAAATATCTCATTTCCATAAAAAGTAATTATTGTTCAAAATTTTTAAAACAATGTTTAAAAAAATATTACTTAAGAAATACCTTTAAAACTGTTTTTCTTATAACATACGAATGTAAAAACTATTCAATGGAGAATCTCTTAAAAACGAATTGTGAATATTTAATATATATTTAAACGAATGATGTATGTTTTAATTTACAGACACCAAATCATAAAGTATGTTTCATTAAAATACATAATGATATGATCATTTTCCAAACAATTCATAATGGTTTGCTGTTTATTGCAGCTTATTACCTTTGATACGTACATAAATATAATATAATAAACGATTGAATAACTATTCACTATATAGTTCTATAATATATATAAATTAAAAAGAGACGTAATAATATTATTGATATTTAGCACTTACTACTACTATTATAAATATTGATTTCAAAATGTAATAAATTATACTTAAGGTAATTGATTAATGTTTGTGTTGAATGTATTGTGTGCAAAATACAGTGTATTGTTTTATTACGATTATTATTTTGTAATATAATTACCCATTAAAATAATTACTTGAAAAATAAATTCGATTCTGTTATGAAAATATTGTGTTGTTATTTTTGTCATAATTTATTTATGCGCTAACACGCATTACTGAGTGGTTGTTAAGGGTTCCGTTATTCCACAATGTGCGACCAAAGGCTTAAATCCCAGAATTAAAATAGAAAAAAAACGATTTTCTATTTGATTTGTATCCAAAAACATACATGTGATACAACATCGCTTGAAGCTATATTTATAAATTACAAATCATAGCTTTTTTAGTGGAGTTACCTTCAAGTCGATGGCTAACTTTCAATATTTTTTTTTCAGTTTTAAACGATATCCTAATTGATTAAAAATTAATTAGAGTAACATATATATTAATCAGCTCGATAAAGGTGAAAGTTATTTTTATTATCTAACATTTTTTTTTGATACGCTCAACAAACACTTATTACATAATAATTTAATTTATATACATATTTCAACACACTAAACTAATGACTACAAATAAAAAAAGTCACTTTTAAGTCATTTTTTACATAAATTACACATATATGGCTTATTAAAAAAAATGTGAATCGAAGTGTCTAATCTTAAGATAAGATCAACGATCATACTCGACCTAAGCGTTGAGGATACCTTAGAATCAGTGTTATCAAACGTAATTTACTGAAAATGAAGTAAAATATATGCTGTTGTAAATGACATGCTGGAATAAAACTCTATAACGAACAGTTTTTATTGTGTTAAACTCATTATTGAGCCATGGCTAAGTGGCTAACGGCTGTATCTGTAACGCTATCATATATATGAAACATAAATATATTAAATTTACGTACATGATTATAGTAGAGAAATGCGCACCAGATGAAAAATATCACGTCTATTTAATTTCAATTTTAAAATCAAAGGTAGATATGATTTCTGAATTGAGTTATTACATGACTCAGATTCAAGTATAAAATTTTTCAATAATAGAGTAATAATAAATCCTTATTTGCAAACAAAATTAAGACGACATTTAGCAGGCATTTATTGGGTGAATGCGTGCATTCGGCAAGGATATGAAATAAAAAGGCACGAAAAGCCACCTCGAGATGGCATAATAATAAATTATCGATTATGGAAAATGGTGAGAAAAATTGCTCCATTACGTGTCGATACATCATCCGGGCCATTTCTGTGCGTCCCGTTGGATTTCCTAATGCTATCCATACACTTCTTAGCAGTTACGTTCTTAATAATTTCCACGAGTCGGATATTAAAAAATATTACGTTTTCAACCATCACAAATCCATAACGAGACTAAAAATTAATAACTTAAATTTTTACAAGAAATATTTGATATTTAAATATTAATACTCCCATTCCAAAGTAAAAAACTAAACTTATAAAGCTTTAAGTTGTAAAAATTGAAAACATTGTTTTATTTTTCAGAAAAAAGTGATCAAAGTAATTCAAATTGAATTTAATTACCACAAACACTTTTAAGAGTGCCAACAAGGTAAGTAAATATATTTTTGCATTAATTTTATTTAAACACGCACAAACTTAGATTGATTGATAGATAAGTACAGTAACTGTTATCATTGTGGTAGTTATTACCTTTAAACATGAATATTACATTTTTAAATATAATTTTTTTTATAGCTATCTTCATCTATAGAAGTTAATAAATAATTGTTAACAATCAGACTTTAAATAAATCGCGGTAAAATTACGGCAGTTAACAAAACTTTTTTATCATACAATTTAGAGATCCATCAATAAGAATTGCCATTTGCCAAATGAACTTTCTGACTATTTTGAATGCTGATTGGCTTCCACTATGATGAAAAGGTTTTTTTCCACCCCTATTGACTCAATTCATTGCCATGTCTGAACAACCTTATAACTTGTAAATTGTCTCAATGATTGTCTATTTTAAATAGTTATGGTACAGTTTTTATTGCAACTCTATCGCACGCTACTGTCGATATATGAAATTGCAAAAAAACCGTATGTAAGAGCGTGTGTGGATTTATAAACGCCTTTAGTAGGTAATACGATAGCTCATAAAATACACAAACTTGAGCGAAGGTTAAATTTACCAACCCTCTTAGCGCATCTCCCTCTCACGCATCAATAAAAACACCATTTCAACACGCTGAAGAGGGATAGAAAACACTCTATAAATGGTCATCGAGTATGAGGAGTCATGAAATCCTATCACTTGTTTATTGGTGTATTATGTATGACGGTATTGACCATTAAATTATCATATGTCGAAAATGTTTCCGGGTTCGCTAACACATTGCTCTCTATGTGTGTGGAAGTAGATATGTATTTGATTCGAATGGATTTAGAAAGTTTTATGGTACGAAAGAGAATTTTTAGTCTAGACGCAGCTCATCCATAATAAATATATATTTAGTGTTTGTGGACGTTTGGTAAATTTACTTACATACACCAACATTGGTTGATATTATGTTAATATAGATAGAGATAAATAAACATCAATATGTAATAATTGAATAAATGGAGGAAGGTATATTGATGAAATTTTATTACTTTTTGGAAACATATATAAATTTATTATATCAAAAAAAAAAGTTATAGATCGATATGAATATTTATTTGAATATATGTCCTAATATTTAAATGTTAATGATTCTTGAATATAAAAATAATAATATTTTTTACGGTAGTTTTAGAAAGATTTACATTTATATATAAAAAATTTATTAAGCAAAAAATGCAATATTATTGTCGTCTAAAATTTCATGTGATATCTAATTCATTCTTCCATTCACGCTTGCAAATAAAACAAGAAAAGCTGTGAATATTTTCCGGTTTGTGTGTACAGAGAAAAACGATTCGGTATCAAAAGTTTCTCAAAAGCTCCAGGAGGAGGATGCGATTCTGCGGTGGTGGAACTTGTTCGACAGACCATTCTTGACTTCCGGCTTGGCACCGAGGAAAGTTTTTCGATGTGCCTTCCCGGGATACGAATGCTGGGTCACAGATTCCATGCAAGCAAAATAAATTATCTCGCACAAAAATAAAAGATTCAGCTTGCACTTTGTGTTCCTATAAATTTCGTTGTGTGAGCAATAAGATACGGCATCTACTATCACACGGAAATCTGCGTGAAAATTATATAATAAATATGTTAAATAATACATTTGTTTCGAAAACATAAAAAATATTATCTCCAAACGGTTGGCATAATAACCGTGCTTCGTGTCGGATAGACAAGTAAGTGAATATTGTTTTTTGTACTTTTAAAAAGGTACAAAGAAAATAATATTGCACGGTGAAAAAATAACAATGTATTTTAGTTCTACAAAATTATTTTTAACAAATATAGTTGATAGGTATTTCGGCTCACGCCATCGTCAGAACTATTCTGACACAGAACAGTTCTGACGATGGCGTGAGCCGAAATAGCTATCAACTATATTTGTTAAAAATAATTTTGTAGAACTAAAATACATTGCTATTTTTTCACCGTGTTATAATGGAGTTCTACCAAGTGAATGCCAATTCAATCAATAAAATAATATTGTTTCAAAATAATTATTGATTATTAAAATATTTTACGTGATATGGTAAATATTTGTCCATTCATAAGTATCAATTTAAGGGTAATTTTAAGCGGCTTATACTATCATCGTAAAGCTCTGACATTGATTCGTGTTTGCTGTATTTTTAAATAAATAAAACACATTTTTTAAAAAAAAATCTTCCAATCAATTTTCGAAATAGCACCGGTTCATTTATTGCCATATAATGCCTTTCCACCAAGAAGGGACACATTATTTAATATTCTATTATCCAAAAATTGCGGTAACATTGCTTTGGAAATTTCTCATATTTTCACCAATTTTTTCAATCGAATAGTGGATTAGTTTGTCGAGTCTTTGACTTGATAGAATACATGGTACCTGTTCTCAAATTTCGAGACAAATGCTATTGTCAAGTCAATTATAGATTAGTAAGCATATTTATATACCATGATAGCAACTTGAGTTATGTCTGTAAGCTCTTCAAGCATATATGTCCATAAAAACATTGTTATCTACTGTTAACAAATAAACAGATATTTTGCGTTTCATCATTGACCACCTTTCTTAATTGGTGTAAAATTTTTTTACGAATATTGGAAAATGCGTTATATTAAAATCAAATCTCTGGAACTGATTCACATTAAAAAAAACATTTCTATCAAAATAATAATCGTCCTACGCCAGGATAAAAGCAATGGGGTTGATAAAGGGCTGCCGAAAAACGAATTTTCCAAAGTGCGGATACGGTCGGTGATTTTCAATCGAAAACGCGCGGTCTAATTTTCTTCGTCCTTAAAATCCTCCGTTCCACGCATTTTCAGGTAAATTGCCGTACGGATTCGGTAACAATAAGAATTATAGACGAGCTCATGCGGGCAGACGCGGCATTACTCTTATGCCTAATCCCGAGAATCCCCCAATTTATGCCCGGAACAAAGAGGTATTGCCTTGAGCAGTCCAAATACTAGGGTGGTCTAAATTCAAACTTGAAATACATCCGAAAATTTCCCTCAGTCTCTTTCAACTATTATGATCGCCTAGCATATTAATTGCCAACTCTAAGAGTAATTTTGTGGAAGAAAAATATATAAGATGTACGAAAAAATAAATTTCCTTGAATTATCGTCTTTATTCATATTCATGATGAAGGTTTGTTGCATCTATGCATATATGCATATAAAAGTACATACATTTAATGTGTCTCGAAATCACTTAATTTATGTTAGTGACAAGACTTCGTTTGAAAGAATATCTACACGAAATATAATTAGGTTAAAAAAAATATAAAGTCTAGGAAAAAAGGGAATATTATGATAAACGGCACGACACTAATGATTTTATGAAAGTTCTACGATAACGATAAAGCTAGTATATAATCATGGTGAAAAAATTCTCACACTGTAGACGGTAAATGTACAATCATAAAATTTTTCAAATGACCCAGATTAAGTGTGCGGCAAAGTTTGCATTGGCTCAAGACGGTTTTTTGACGGGTGGTAAAAATTTGGGTGAAGAAAAATATAATTTTTATAACATTCGCTTGTCGTTAATTTTTAAGATTGCTTAATAAAGAGATGAAGCCTTCGATGACATTATTAATTTAGTGCAAAGCATTAAAAATACAACAATTACCGTCGGTCATTTGCGACGTACATCTCTATGCATTAATGTGAAGCGCAAAAAAACTCCACTTTCAAATCTACCATCAGACAAGCTTAAAAGCATTTTTAACCTACAAAGTCAAATACTTTCAAAGTTTCGGTATTAAAAATTATGTTTTGAGTTAAAAATAATTGAATGGACAAACTTAAGCAAATTGTTATTTAATCGCTTAATGTCGATAAGATGAAAATTAAAGAGTAAGACAAGAAAAAAAAACGAAAGATTTACAATTACCTTGATGAATAACGTTATAAAACTTTTGTGTTCTAATTTAGACCCACCTTACTTAATCCGAAAACAAAAGTCAAATTCGTACCTTTTAAAAGCTGGGGCAAGTTGAAATAACCGAGTAAAGGATTCATTTGGAGAATTCACTGAACAAAACGTAATTTTCACATTTTATTTCATAGTCTTATTGTGAAAAATGTAAGTTTTTTTTTGATATTTCAGCCACGCATTCACAATAAATTAAAGATATTTTTCTGCATATTGCTAGATCCCAGGATCTCTTGGTGTATTCTTTGATAATACCATAGCAGCTGATTGTATGTACCTTATGGGCTTTATAATTGCCTGCATAATAAAATTGACAGTCGATACATTTATGTGACTTAATCTTCCTGCATAATTTAATCGCGAGATTACCATACGATATTCGATTGACGTAAAGATATTGTCAATTAAATTATGCTTTATATTGCAGGTGTACATGGTATTAAGCATACATATCGTAGCTTATCTTTGGAACTCGTTTTTTTGCCAATATAAAGGGCATCAGAAAAGTGACTATGTCATGAGTAAATCTCGAACTATGGCAGTATAATAAAAATAAAGGAAATAAATATTATTGTAAACATAAGTAAAGATTTATGAATTGTTGGAAGCTATAACAATTGAATTATAACATCATTGTTTAGTTTTATTAAATTATCATTCTGTCATCAGTGAATATCATTTAATGTATTTTTAAAAATGCCATTGCAATCTTATATGTCGGAGAATTATCGAAGAGTTTTCACTTATGCCTCACCAACGATTGTCATTTTCAAAAATATTACGCATTTGCCTTAGCTTGTTATTTTTGGGTGACAGTTTTATTAGATAGCGATTGCTTTGAGAGAAAACACATTATGTATAAGAAAGGTATACTTGGCAGTCAAATGTTACTAATCCTTGGCATATGAAATGTCTCTACATAATAATTAACAGCGCTTTTAACTAGCGATTATCTCACGTAACGGGCATGTCTTGGTTCAAAAAACGAAATCTTTAACATAAATTAAAGTTAAACGGTAACAGTGGCGTCGTCAAAGAAAAGTTAGGACGAAGGTGATTTAATTCGACAATAAATATATCTGATACTAAAAATATTTACGGATATAGTACCAAAGTGGAGAGCTTGTTCGTTGTGGCCGGACCGTTGTTTCATTTGAAATTGATCGATGTAATACGCCCTGCATCAATTTTGTATACATAATTGAAAATTTCATACGCCACGAATTTCCATACGAGGCATATGTAATGATTAGGGCATTGCCAAGATTATGTTAAATCTGCCAGCACACAGTTTTGCCTTATGAGTGTTGACACAATTTTAATAATCATGTCTTGTGGAGTTTTAGCTGTACCATTAAATAAAGTGAAACCTTTTGATTCCAAATTTTCAAAAAATCTTTAAGCTTTAGACAAAACAATAAGGTGTTCCATTTACAAAGATATTTGATTTAGAGCAGTAAATTTATTGTATCTTTTATTAGTTTTTGACTACGCCATTGAATACTGTAAGGTTAACATGCGCAAACGCGTGACATAAGCTGTGTCACGAAAAATCGTTCTGCGCATCTGATTTCGCGCATCTAGATCCTGTTGATCCTGTTTCACGCTCTGAAAGAATCCACGGCAGGATCCTTAACTTATCTCTTAATTAATTGGGATCCCATTTTTGTCAAATAAACCCGCGGTGTAAGTAAGCACGGGAAGCGCTTCTCAAGCGGGACCGGGCAAAAAGATTTTACTCCTATTTTTAAATACCGGATAAATGTAGAATTCCAATTCTACATAGGTTTCTTTGTGTAAAAAAATGTAATACACCCATCAAAAACCTTTTTTATATTGCATGACTATAATCAACAAAATATTAAAGTTTCATTCATTATAACGTTAATTGATATCAGCTAAAACGTATGATCGTTGTCTAAATAACGCAAACAAATAAAAAAAAATAATGAGTATGTTTTGAAATGAGTAAGCGTGCTCAAACTGAAGCAGGTTTGAAATCCTAGATAGTTGAGAAACGCATTTATAAAAAATTGTAAAGCAGGTAGCAGGTAAATAAACTATAATTCTACAAGATATCTTAAAAGTATATTATGTTTACAAATAGAGTTTAAGCTATGTCATAATCATTCCTCTCGGAAACACTTGAAGTCATTAAAATATTTATATAAGCATTTCAAAATAATATTATGTTTTCTTATGTATTGATTTAGCACGTTAATCAAATAAAGTGAAATATTTGAGCACACAAGGGTTTCCTTGCAAGAAAATAAGTTTACTCTATAACTCGATATAGACGGTGACTGTTTATTGTGCGTCAGTGTAATAGAATGCCTGAAGATGCCGGAAGGCGAATCCTGGGTCGTCAGTGACAAATCATCTGGAATCGTACGAAGTTTTAACAATTCAAATTTGACATTGAAATTCCATCAAGAACCTTCAGACGATATTATAAATTATGTCATATATACAATAATATATAATTCGTGTATTGTTGAAATTACGTTTCACGCGAATTATTTCAAACTAATATATGCTATAGTAATTGAGTTATGACATTATAACATATTTTAAATGATTAGCAATATTTTGAAAGTATTATGTATAACCGAAAAAACACATACGTAAAAGCTTTAAAAATACAGCAAGAATAACACGTCCACATTTTAAATTAAGAGAACTTCATAATTAAATTTATTACGTTCTATTTTGATATTTTAAATGTTTTTTATTAAACTATTGTTGTATTAAAACCTTTTAAAATAATTCATTGTCATGCAAAAAAAAATGTAAGTTATCTTATTCAGTAAATTACAATATTCAATAATATACCAATTCTTACCTGGAAAAATTAACATAACCTTGGTAATACAGTATAACAACACAATTGTAATAATTATTGACATTATCGTCACTTGTGGCATAGATAACTAAAATATTTAACAGTTTCAGAGCTTTTAAATAGCGCAATCGCCCATTAGTAGATCCTTTGTGTTCCACAGGTGCCTAAACATATTTTACCTTGAGCACTTATTATTCACAGATATTTTTTGTCAACAAATTTGCATGATACAATTGATGTCACTGACTTGCAAATACCATCCGTAAATCATAATAAAATTTCGGGAAAATACCTGAATATTTATTTTAAATATTGCGGTATTTCTGCCACAACTCAGCTGACAAGGTTATGACGATACATTACCTGGCTATTGTTTGATATTTGTAAAGATTACATAATTTATTTTATGACATGAATGTATTGTTCAAAAAATGTTAAGGATATTTTATTTCAATGTGCTTTATTTTTGAAACTTTTAAGTTTTGTTTCACAAAAAATATACATTCATTATTTTACTGTAATATAGCGATTCTAGCTAGGTTACAAAGTAAGTTAAAAAAGCAAATTTTTAAAAATAATATTTCCACAGGTTTTATGACATAAAATGTTTCCGATGAGCTCATTTTATAATACAATTGACGAAACATCATGAAAACATTACTTCTTTTCATATCGCATACAATGTTGTCAATTATATTAAATCAACAGCCTAAGTGTAAGACAAATTTATAATTTACAGAATATATCGAACTGTCAGGCTTAAGCTACAATACAAAATCTCAAAATAAAATAATATTATTTTCTCCATTAGATAAATATGTATTATCAGTCACTCTTAGAGGAAGGGCAGGCATTATACCACGCAATTAATTTTATTCACGATTTATTATTAAGATCAAGACCGGCTTCACTCAGTGCGAGAATTATCAACTGATACAATACTAATTAAAATATACCTCATTAATTATTATTTCAAAATTTTGTATAAAAAAGTCATATTTAATTTTTTATTTAATAAGTTGATAATGCCTGCGACGAGTGAAACCGGTTATGATTATGATAATATATGTATATATTTAAATATTTATAAACGTTATATTATTTATATATAATACCTTTCCACCAAAAAGTGACCGTAAAGAACACATTAAGAGTAAAATTAAATATTCGTCTCTGCTTCTCTAATTAATTTAAAGCATTCACAACCATAAATGTATTTCTGTTTTGATAACAATACTGTCATTTAAACAAAACAATCCATATTAGATAAAAAGAAGCAAAAAAATTTGTCACTAACGTTAACATTGGAATCTTCAAAAATAATTATCCCTATAGGATTATAAATAAAACAAGATTTATTTTTAAATCACCCTTGTTAATAAATCTGCAACACTTTTACTTATATTGAGTTCTTGATAGAATTATCGTCGAGTGTATAAAATAAATCCATTATTGAATCGCAAATCGTATTATACTAGAACGTTACAACTTACTTACTCACTAATTGTAGTGGGTGTAGGAAACACGTTATTGAGAAACTGTTAACAGATTTATCTAATAAACGGGTAAAGGATATAAATTCCGTGGGTTCCGCATAAATCAGATTCTGAATCTAAAACACTCCGCGAAACAAGATTATTTCGGATTGGCTTCTGAGTGAATTATACGCTCGGCAACATAACAATCCGCGTGTATAAATATATAATGTAAAC
The DNA here is from genome assembly GCA_028555115.1 of Himalopsyche japonica. Classification (NCBI taxonomy): domain Eukaryota; kingdom Metazoa; phylum Arthropoda; class Insecta; order Trichoptera; family Rhyacophilidae; genus Himalopsyche; species Himalopsyche japonica. The sequence goes on from JAHFWJ010000461.1 coordinate 2,363,678, forward strand.
ATTTGCGTATCTGACGATAATGAAAACAGTTACACAGAAACAAATCGCATATATAATGATATTATATTATAAATAGATGAATGAAGACTGAACTGGAAACAGCAATGTCAAAATCTCGATAGAATGCGAGGTATGGTTGCCAATAATTTCGATTTGTATTAGTTGAATACTGTAATAATTATAAAAAAAATATGGTGAGCTTTTATGATAAAACATTATATTAAAAGCTATGGATTTTTAATAAATATGCAATAAGGAACATTTCGTATGTTAACTATTTTCACATTGAATTAAATATTGATTAGACTAATCGATAACGCGGTACACATTATATACCAGTGTAATTAAGAACCTAACAAATCAGGTTTTTCTTAGAATAATCGTTTCTAACGTAGTACTGGTAGTCATTTAAAGAAAATACGCTCAACTTGAACAGGCTTTAAATCCATGATGTGTACAAACAATTGCAAACCATTTCAAGATACAAATCAATGTTTAACTAACATCAGATGAGCTTTTAAATGTGAAATAAATTAATTGACTTGATAAAATTTTGAACCGTTTTTACTATATTTATTATGTGTAAATATTATGACATAACTATGAAAAACGAAAAAAACATACCGAACTTTCTAATGGATAAAACACATAACAAAGAAAACTTTGTGTGTGGTATAAAAGTGTTTGGTATTCGGTTAAGTAAAATTAGGATACTATAAACATATTTGATAATAGCTAGGAAAAGATAAATTAAAGCTATCTTTATTCGACTACAGAACTGTGCAACAAAATCTAAAATATTATATATATATTAATTTATTTTGAAATTCGTTGTGCGACTCTCAAGATGACTGAAGACATGTTGTAAATGTATTTAAATTAACTGTTTGTATCAAATTTACTCCTGTGTAGCTAGAGAGGTGAATCTTTTCTACAAAACTGGTTGCTGTGTTTGGATCTTAAAAGTTTTACAGAGGATGGTTAGCTGCCAAACATGTTTGATTATCGATAATGCACCTCTAGACACGCACGTCAAGAATCAGATTTTCGACTGCAACGAACGTAGGGTTGCAAATAATTTTAAATATTTATAAAATATATTGGAAATGAGAAAAGCTTCAAACATCTCACTTTTTTTTTCTAAGTTATTATTTTTATAGGCAGAACGTTTCTATATAAATGCTGTTAAAAGTATCCTTCAATGTTCTTTTTGTTACTTTCATCCATAATGGGGGCAATGACGCGTCTGATTTTTTCTAATAATAATCACAACATTAATAAAATAGTTCAACGCGATATATCTAATAACATATGTATCACAACTTTTAATTTAGATTTTTTGATTAATATTTTATCATAAACGATAGATTGAACCAGGCAATAAAAACTATAACACTGTATTTAATATAAATACATCAATTTAATTTTACCAGCCAAGTATCCAATTATATTTTTTTATTAATAATTAGCGGAGGAATATCTTCCAAATAATTAGACTATTTTAAACAATGAGAAACATACAATATAAGTGGTAAGGTACATAAAATGTGATATATTATGTCTAGGTACAGTTTTATTTACGAAACTATAAATAAGTAGCATAGCAGGTGCCTTAATGATATAATAAAAACTAATTTACCCAACATAAATATTCGGCAAAACAAAGAATCCAAAAAACACAATTGAAATTCAACTGTTATGTTTTACGTATAATAGTCTCATATTGTTAGCGCAACTATGATTTATAGCCGTGTTAATATTCTATTTGATTTTCATACATATTATTACAATTGAGACCATTTTAGATTACCACGTCTTGTAAATGAAGAATCTTTGATTCGGACGTGTAATTGTATCGATAAAACTTGAGCGTCTATTTTTCTTTATAAAAAAAAAACACATTTAAAAGTTTGAGCGATAGAAGTGATATAATGGCACAAAAATTATTTAATCTTTATAAGTTATCTGTCACTTCTCGGTGGAAAGGATTTATATTTGAATAATAAAAAACAATATTGAGTACTATTTCCAAAAATTTATAATTTAAAAATCAGGACCAGTTATGTTCTTTGTGGGTATTATGAACTGAATATCAGTTGATTTTTATAAAAAAAAATAGTATAAGTTGTATGATGTAATATGCCCTTTTTTTATAATTTAAGTTAAAGTGATTTTTTTTAACAAACTATCAAACATCTCTATAGTATTCGTCTAAACAACACGTTGACTAGCTGAATATTTGTGTCTCAATAGCTCATAAATTGTCAAAAGTAATAACGTTTTATGTTAGGGTTGTTTGAATCCAGATTTCAATCATTTTAAGCAACTTGTAAAAAATATATACCGTTCGTTTATAGGAGATTTTGAGGCTTCAAATCTTAGCTTAGTTATTTTGTAGGTATATCCAGCATTGATTATTATGATATTTATCTATGTAATTAATCGAATGGCTTTGTTACAAGCGAAAACTAAAAAAAAAAAGATAAAATTAACACGGTGTAAAAATCTCTATTCACTAAAATTATTGTATTAAAAAAAATCATCTCTCATCTACTCTTTCTTAAACAGCAAACACCGAAAAGGAAGAAATGGAATATAAAAAATTAAATTAAATAACCCCATACATTCGTATGTTGATATAATGTTCAATTTAGTTAATTACTTCCTAAAATTTTAAGTGTCATTCTTTTCGTATGAGATAAGAATACCACGTTACGTTTTTCTAAATTATTAACTACATTGTTTTGTAAACAGAGTGAAGTAGAACTGTGGCGAAAGTCTATTACGTTGAGTCAATTTAATGCTGGATGAAGAAGCAAATAAAAGATAAAGATAACAGCTTTCGCAATCTTCATCAGCGGTGGCTGCAGAACGAAACTTAGTCGATTCGCGTAATGTATTATGTTTACGCAACAAAAATATAACATATACATTTATCGAATGCTGTTCTTCTACGAGAATTTTATAAAGAATACATATAAAAAAAATCTATAAATATATGTTTCATCATAGAATATTTTATTATATTGGACACCCGACACCAACAGCGAATAAAACAGTAGCTTTATTTTGACCATCGCCCAAGAGGGCGTAATATAATTTCATTTACGCTTACAATTTTTAAATAAGTTTAAATCAATTTTCTTATTTTTTTTCTGGAAAAATCAATAATCGTGTGTTTCTGCTTTAGTCGCTTGGGTAATAAATACTAAATATTTTATCAGATTTTTTTAAAAGTTGATTTGAAAAAAAACAATATTCTTAAGAATTTTTGTGTTTTAACAGAAAATGTTTATTTTTAAATAATTGATGCAAAACTGGCATGACATATTTATATTGATTCAAAAATACGTGACAGAATCTTCAATACTTGACGATTGTTATATCCAACATCATATAGAGACGACAATATAATCGTTGTCCATTCAAAGCTCATAATAGATTTTTTGATTTATATATGTGGCCTTTATAAATATGTCATTCATTTGATAAACATTGCGTCAGTTTGGCAAGCCTTTTTTTCAAAATACCTGGCAACAATTGATTTCGCAACCGGCCCCTAAGTCGAACGGAATACGGTTGCATCCGCTCACAAATTCACGCACTGCGTTGTTTTAGCCACTAATAGGCGTTTTCTATTCCCCGCGCAGCATTCGCCGGGCATGCAGTAAAGACAAAAATTAGATGGCCAAATTTTTAACTGTTCTATGAAACCAATTTTAGATAATTACCAATTAAATATTCTGTGTGGTGGTGCAGCGAAACTGTGTGAGACTCAATCGACAAAGCAACTCTGCGCATATATGCATACCTCCAACAGTGTCCATGAATCACGCACTCAGGGTGGCTTAAATATGAAATCATTCAGTTTAACGCATCCAAAAACTATAGTTTATATAAATAAATTATTTGACGTCACTGTTTTTTAAGTTGAGACTTTTTGATTAGATGTGAGTGAGTTCAGTCGAATATCGTTTTATGGTGATGAGGTTTTTTATCCAACCAGTTAGATTCCAATGTTTTGGATGACCACCAGGTACTATAACTTCAAGAGATGTGCTCGTTAGAACTATTTCATGGTAACATGTAGTGAGAGGAAGCAAAACAATTGGCAAGTGACAAGGAACAATGGAGGCACCACGTGGCGGCCAAAAGACAGCAATTTTACATTTTTGTGTACAGATTGGACATTTTTTTTTACATTGAGTATTATGTCAAATTGATAACTTTTCATTCTAGAATGAAAACTTCTGTGAAATATTTTTTTAAAGTCATTTATAGTTATCTTTATGCTCTTTTTTGTGACTGAAGTGGTTTCACCGACGAGTGTTTATTCGGTGCTCCGAAAACTCACCAGCTTTACTATATTATTTCAAAAGCATACTTCACAGTATATTCGTTGAAAGTTGATAACCCACGACTAGTCGTTACTGACTCCAATATCTTCATCTATCTGGAATAGTACAGCATAAATATTATAATGCAGATACGTATTATATGTCCTAATGTTCAATCTGCCATAATCTCATTAATTGTATATAATTCTTGAGGGCCATATTGATCATACATACATATGATGCTCATTTGTAATATGGATACTAAAAAAAATCTTTGAGCAAATTAATATATATATATATTTTTTAATAGAACTAGCAATAACTGTATTCTATTACTATGGGCTGTTTTTAAAATGATTTTGCTTGCATTTGAAAGCAAAATAGTTTCAGTGGCGTGGCATAAAATGTTATTGGAATACACCTAATCAAAACATTCAAAAAATTTAAATATTTAAATAGAAACTTTTGGTCAAAAATCATATCATTGATTTTTTTACCTTCAATATACTCTATACCGAGATTAGTTTGCATCATATTGTAAAAGTATTTGGAATGTAGGAAATGAAGGGCATAACAAAAAGCGTGTCATCAAATCCATCACCACATACCTCATGTAAATAAACTTCTATTTAAAAATAAGCAGGTATATAAAAGATAGAAGGTCACGTCGTCCAATAATAAAGCCAAACACACGGAGACACTAAATAAGCTACGTGCATTTATTTTTATTGGTTTAGACTTAATTGAAAAGGTTCACCTTGTTGCATGACAATTAATGTGTTGCAAATAATAAAAATAATATACTCAAACACCTCCTTAAAAGCATACAAAAAAACTGTTTGTCAACAGTAAACGGATGAATCATTTAATTAAACGTTATTATCGACTTTTTTCAGATATTATCACTATTCAAAAAAAAGTATTAATTTTTTTCCAAGATCAAAGATCAAAAAAAAGATTATCTCTCTTTGTGCATTGTAAGTATATGAAAATGTTATTATTCAATACCATCAACTTTTTTTTATAAATCCTCTTGAAAATAAAGATTTAAATATATTATTAGTTGTTTCCTAATAATGACCGCAATACTTGGAAGAATTCAACCATTAAGATTAAAAATATGTATCTTAATATGCAGCGAATTTGAGTTGATTTTAGTGTTAAATTTGGAAATACATAGACAATAATGTTGCATAAAGACTTATTAAATGGATTAAGTTATTCCAGTATGACTCAATTATTTTTAATTGAAACACATCTTTTTATAATATGATTAAAACACAATGAGTCTTTTTTTGATCACGGTGAAAAAATAGTAACGCAATTTAGTTTTACTAAATTTTAAAGGTATATAGTTGATAGCTATTTCGGCTTACAACCTCATCATAATTATTTTTTGAGCTTGATTGAAAAGTAAAGAGAAAATAAGTTTGTTCCGTTAATCATTAGAAGCGCTATATCATACTTGCTACATACTATAAGCTTAAATAGAACACAAATATACAACTTTGAATATTATACACAAAGAAAAAATTAGAAAATAGATTGAGACTATTTTTAGTTTGGACATGTTTTCATACATTAGAACTCTACAAATCATGGCATTCCAATATCTGGTTGTGCATATACAATAGTACTATCCAACCGTGAAGGCGAACTGCCAACGGTGAAGGCTTTGATTACTATATATACCGGTTAGAATGTCACAGTTGAATAATTAAAATTTTCACATATTTACGTATTTGTGTTTTATAACAATAATCAAGCTGTTTTAGTTTTCTCAATTCATTTGCCTTTAAATTTAGCTTGTTGTGAGAGCGATAAACATGTAACTGTTTTTGATATTTCTTTCTCTACTCTATGAGTAACAATTTAGCGACATTAATGTATGAATTTGTATTTAAACAAAATGGTCCGAAATATATTTGTACTTAATTTTTTGAGAGTCTTCGACGCCAGCTAAATAAAATACCGTAAGAAGATATGTATTACTAAGACCGTTTTCATATACAAAATTGAGTTCATAAATTTTTTCAGAATGTTTATCAAATATATATTATTTGATATTGCTCTTATTGGGGCTCGAAGCCAGAACCATTCAATCAATACACGGAGCTCTAGTCACCAAGCTACAGCAGGCGAATTTATTATATGCTAATGATGTGCTTGTGTGGTCGGCATTGTTTGTTATATTAAGAATACACTACTTTGACTTTTCTAAGAAATAGTTATACAATAATGAAATGAGTACTGAATATATAATATAAATTGAACGATTCTTTTTGATTCATTCACATAAAAGTGTTAACTACTATGAACACTCCCATTACGAATGATTACCAGCCTATCGCTCTTTTTATTGAATAATAATTGAACCCACCAGCTATAAATTACAAATGCGAGACATTTTTCATTTTTCAGTAGTAATCGGACGCATCTCCAACACGAATAATTGTTTGAAAACGACACCTCCATACAAAGTAACTAGAATTTGATTACTTTGGGGAGGTGCCACATTTTTTCTTTTTTTTTTTTGAAGGCTGGTGCGTTAGATTTATGACTATCAGTTTTTTAAATAGAAAAAGTGTTTAATATGAGTATCGCATACACAGTTAATATATATATATATTACATGTTCATGGAATTGTTAAGATTTTTTTTGGTTTGTTAACTTAGTTTTTAATTCAGTATTATTTAATATGAAATAATTGAAGGGTTATCCGATATTTAATATAACATCGTCGCTGTGTTCTATAAATGTTTCTTTTATTAAGATTTTATGTGGTAAATCATGAATTTTCAGTTGATGATTCTCGCAATGAGCGAAACCGCTCCTTATCATAAAATATATTGTAGAAATTCGTACTAAAGATTTAATTTTATAGTATAAAATATCATGCTATTCCTTAAAAAGAGATAGTTAACACATTACAAGTGACAAATCATATTTATTTAATATGCAGAAATCCAGTAAGAATAATTTTTATTTTAAGTGTAAAAATAAAATAATGAACCTGATTCTAAAGAAATTATTTTTTGAGATAAATTTAATATTTTAAATAATAAAAACACATGAGAATGCAAGCGAGTTGATAATGCTCGCGATGAGCGAAACCGGTCCTGGTCAAAAATATATTACGGAAATAAGTACTAAAAAATGTGTTTTTATTATTTAAAATATCATGCATTACCATCAAGAAGTGACAGTTAACACCTTAGAAGTGATAAATTTAATAGCCTTAGCAAATATAATATCACTTTATGGTGATGGTGTTAATTAATTAAGCCTTGAATGATTGCTAGAAATAACGTTAAATTTTTAATTATTTTTGATTATTATTATATTGCACACAAGAAAATTTAATAACTAATAATAGTACCATATACATATTTCTGAAAATATTTGATAATCTTTCCATTTTTTCCATTGAAAAACTCTAGTAGTGTTATAACAAAAAAACTATCTTTTTATAATGATACATTACGTGGCAGATTCGAAAAATATGACAGTGATATGGAATCATTTTGAATCGTCATATTTGAATGCTTTCGGAAATATTTTGTTTATGACTGGTGAGTAATTAATATATATTCTTATTATGTTCAGAATGTTAAGTCATTAGTGTTACATAAGTGATTTAAAATTTGGTTTTCTTTTATCAATTTAATGAGATTCTAGTTTTAATTTGGGGTGAAAATTGTTTGTTGTGGGCCAACGCGTGGCTGTTATTTATATGTGTTTAGACCGTGGCAAAAATTAGTCAATGTTCGGTACAACGCTTGATGACATGAATAATGATTTGGAAAATCTCGGTTGACTGTCGATGCTGGTGGTCTAGCTCCACCATTTCGCATGCGAAATTCGTGACGAGATTGCTTAACTGCCTAGTAGGTTTTTTTTTCTCAGGAGCGGAATACGAAGCTAGTCAAACAATTTTATTGGTTTCGATGAGCGCACTTCTGCAAAAAAAAATTTTAATTAAATATAAAATAAATTGAAGAATCTTCCCATCGAATATTAATTGAATATAAACATAGATTTCTTGTTTTAATGTATTATATTCGTACCTAAAACTCGTTTGTAATAAATACATTGATACTGAATGAATGAAATGGTCAAACCGCATGTCTATTAAACCACTAACTAATTATTTATATTTAATCTTCTATATATTTAGGAACAAAAATGTTTTTTGCAAGTTCAATTTTTTCAGGCCTGCCCGTGATATTATCCTACTTGGATAATTATGTAATATTGTATACATTCCAAAAAACTACGTGTCATTAGATCGAACAGTACACTTAATTAATAAAAATTTCAAATAATTCTATAAGTAGGAATGTCAATTTTTTTCACACAAAACATATGACTCAAATAAATTACTGGCGATTAGAGTTGACGCATGAAAACATAATACATATATTAGTTTCTCCTTTTTAAATATGCATTTTTTTGATAATTATAATATTATTAGATTCATTACCTGTATTTTGAAATAAACTAAGATTGGCAAACCCTATTCACAGTCCTGCTTGAGTGAATAGAATATCTAAATAAAATCTTTGCATAAATAATTGATATATGTACCTAGTGATTATCTGAATATAACAAGTATAGTAGACAATTACTGTTAATAAACCATATTGAAGCATAAATGTTAATTTTCATGAAATATAATTCAGGAAAAAATAAATTGCTTGCATATTAAAACATATACATTCACCCATATTTGAACAAATTCGACTAAAAATAAGAGAGAAAATATTTTCAATACTAATTTCGGTCATTAAAATCTCTTGTTCGAGTAATGCATTATTTGCATTAAATATAGAATTAGGCCGGGCGCACACTCAATATAAAACATTAAAATGGAAACGCATTGTTTTCGCGTTTTCAAATTAATTGAACAAATGCGTCTATGCGACGTCCATACATGTCACAACAGGTGCAGACTGAGTTAAATTATAGCATTCCCTAAATCATTTTGTGGATATTATGGGAAGTGCAATAAGTAATATAAATATATATTAAGCTCATTTTATTTTCATACAATTATTGAATTTAAAAACATATACATTTATTCTGTATATTACTTAATGATGCCCCATTAAACAGTTGAATCTAAAATGATACAAACAGTCAATAAGAAAAATAATGTAAAAAAAATATCAAACTCAATATGTGGTTTTTATTTCACAAATTAATTTAATGGTTTAAATTAACCAAGCAAATGCTTAACCAATAAATATGGCAAAAACTGAATACATCTCACAGCACATTTTTTAATATTAATTAATAGCAATATATGAACAAATTAGCTCCGGAAACAGAAAATATGGTAGCAAGAAATGATTGTTCTTTTATTTTTTCTCAAGATTCCATAGGTACTCACAATAATACCCACAACTACCCGCTACGGCTTCACACTCTTCTTGAATTTAAATTCAATTGAAAATAATAAATGATTTATTTTAAAAAAATGAATTGATAGAATTATGAGTCTGAAATTAATCTGCGAATTGTATTGAAAATTTTGTTTGCTGGAAATTTTCGATATCTTGATTATTCGCAAAAAACTTTTCGGTTGATTTGTATGGTTACAAAAAAAAAAACTCTTCTAGACCATATAAATTAATAGCTCCTAAAACCACAGTCTCCATTCTATTACAGTACAAATCGAATTTGTTGAATCATTGCACACCAATTCCCGCAAATTACCGTAAAATTTATAATGAATTTTTTTGATTTCACAAATAGTTTAATGTTTCTAATATGAGTATGCTATGTTTGCTATGAATAACAAACTAAACAAACGAAGCTTATTCCACTAAGCGGGGAGAAAGAGAGCTTATATTCATAACCCATTTATGAAAACAGAAGGAACCTCAGGAGAAACTATTAATTTTAAGAAGTAATCCTTTTACTTACAAAGGATATAGAAACTAGGAAACCTGAGAATTAGCTCTTACAAAAGTCACGTTCTATTTTGGCAACACGAAACGCTACCTAACAGCCTCTCACAGTGGTATTCAAAATAAACAAATGTAAAGCGATGAAAAAAGGTAAAATATTTCAAAAAATCTTCGATCGTCGGATTTTGAGCTATGATTTACCAACAAAATATCATTAATAAATAAGTATTGATCTATTATTTAGCAACAGTTGGTTGATATTTGTCCTAATTAATTTTAATCATATTTTTAGAAATTAGAAATAATGTAAAACGCAATTTGAGAATACAGTGTTTCAAAATAACATTATATTTAAGGAAATAACAAAAATATTTCCAACTTGAGTTCCTGGCGAATTATTGTGTGATTACATTAAATTATTATTTTGAGGTAAAAAGATTCTCTTTCACTGATTCTAGTCTATATGATTTTGAAGCTATGTGGAGTTAATTTCAACCAATCAAAACAAATTGTTTCTCTAATATATTTTTAAAAATTAAAAAAAAACAAAAAACGTCGCATTTTGCTTCGTATTTCTTTGGAGTATTTTTCATAATGAAAAAGAATACAGTTTGAAACCATCATAGTGCAAAGTATGAATATTTTGGGAAATGGAGCACCGTATTTAATTATTTTGGTGTTAAAATTGCAACAAAAGGACGAAACAATAAATTATCGAACTTAAAAAAGCTTTGGTCGAGCATAGTTCTAGAATCGCACCCCGCAGCAAGTACTGCAGCAGCCGGCATTGTTCTGCGTAGCGTAGTTTCACTGGCTCTCTTTCGTGAGTTATGACTGGGATTTGACCGGGTCGCGCCGGTGCAAGGGTGGCCAGGAGGTACTTCTAAAAGACGCTTTTTATATTATATAACTGCTTAGAAAAGCATATGCGAGATACTATGTACAATTTTAATTTTTTTGAACGAAGTAAGTTCAATATGACAGATATTGCTCTTAATCTTTTGCGATTCATTATATAAAAAATACATTAAAATTGTAATGTTAGCCCTCACGAAAAATACAAAATAATATACAACTTTAATAAATACACGTAGCTATACAAACAGCAACATGTATGTATTAATCAACTAATTATAATCATTTATGAATAACGATAAATTACTATTAATCGATTGATGTGTTAATATACTTAAAATAATATATTCTCACTGATACACACGTGTGCGACCTTGCTAAAGAATATTAAACTTATACAACGACACAAAATATCATTAGTTTCGACAGGTTGTATAAATTAACACTTATTATTTCTTCAGTGGTAAATGAAAGTTTTTATTGATATGGCATTAGGTACTCATGATTAAAAGAAAAGTCTTAAACGAATAGAATATTTTTAAGAAGTGTGAAATCTCAATATGTATTATATCGAACAATGTAATTATTTTTATGTTATATAATATATCTGAGAATAGTTGAAAAATTGTAATCTATATGAAGAAAAATAGTTATTTTTATAGAAAAGGGATTTCTAAAGTGGCCATTATGCTCTAAAATAATGTTAAAAATATTGTATGCCGTTAAAGATTTAACTACCTTTTATGATACATTTCCGCTGCAAAATAATGAACTGGTTCTTATTATGGCCAAAAATACGATGTGACTGCAAATATTTTTTTTATATTTATGTATTCATATATTCATATCATTAAAAATAGGAAGCTAGAATTTTTATTAAGCGATATAAAATTTTATTTAGGGTTACACTTATGACCTTATTCAAATTAATTAATTATCGTAAATATTCATGTTCCGTAAGAAAAGAAATTAATTTACGGGTATCATTTATAAAAGTATAAAAAAAATAATGACAATAAATCGTTACATTTAGATTGCTAGACGTAAATATAGTAGAAAGTCGTTACTGTAGATTGTAAGTGTAGAGTTTAATTCATAGTTTTGTTTGAATTTCCTTAAGAAATACATTTCGTGTTGTGTAGAGATGATGTTAAGATATATCTTGTTTAATGACATATCATGCAAATTGCAGAATGATAATATGCAAAGCGTTTGCATAAAAATAAAGTGTGTATTCATTAAAAGAATGAAATATGAAGTGGTCATCTAGAATCTTCTCAGCACTAACTCAACCAACTCGGTTGATATAAAACATTCTACTGTAGTACTTACCTACTTAGGTAATATGGCGCTAAAACAGCAACATTCGCACATTTAAATAAAAAAGCATACAGCCTACAATACCGCTAGATCGGTGAGGGTGAATATTTTTTTTATTCGCATGCCAGTATATTTATCATGAACTAAAAATACAATATCGAAATTTAAATATAATATTACTGGGACTTGTCATCTATTATAATGACAATTTTCGAAAGCTTTTTTTATTCATATATTCATTTGAACATACCCTTATATTTATAATCTAAATGCTTTTAATACTATTAGATAACTGTATTTATGGAAAAATATAATTTTTAATTATGCCCTTCACAATAATTCATATGTTGATAGAAAATAGATAGATAGATATAAAAGATAAAAATATTTATGAACTCTAAATATTGCTTAAGTATTAACTATTATTAAGATATTACACTTATTGAATTTGTTATATCTGTATATATGGTTATTATTCAAGACACTGGACGATAGATTATTTAAATGAGAATACTGCGTGGAATAAAGATAATGAATGATGCTTAAATTTATTTTAAGTTTTAGTAATTTATTATAATTTTGAAAACACAATTATTTTGTAAAAACTCAATACAACACATCAACACATTCTCAATATCGCACAATTTTAGAACAAAAAAATATATTTGTTACGAGCGGAAGAGATTTATTCTTTATTGATTGAATTGGCATTCACTTGGTAGAACTCCATCATAACACGGTGAAAAAATAGCAATGTATTTTAATTCAACAAAATTATTTTTAACAAATATAGTTGATAGCTATTTCGGCTCACGCCATCGTCAGAACTATGCTTAAACTAACATTCGCTTATCTATATATAGATGTGCAGAAAAGGCACACGACACATCCTCTCTCCTGTTCCAACGGCCTAGCTTGTTACTTTAACGCAATGACGTGAAAATTATACACCGATTGAATTTTATTGAGATAAAAAATAGTCATAAATAATTATTTTAATATAGACAGTGACTATTTATAAAATTTTAAAGTATAATGGTAATTAAATTAAGGAATCAGTATAATGTTGCACCTAATATTTTTAAGTTCATGGATTAATATTCTTTTATAGTAAGTTATACAAAACTCAATAAGAACTATTGAGTTTTGTATACGCATAATACAAGTGTAATTTTGTTTGAGTAATATTTTTAGTATACTTTTTCAATTCAAGTATGTAGAACTCTAATGTCAAACGGTTTACCACTGCTGCGATAGAGTAAGCGCGAATATAAAAAAGTGCTAAATTTACGTCGCAAAAGAGAGGCAAAAACATTTTAAATTTGAATACAAATGTAAATTAGAGTCAGCGCTAATTATGGTACATACGCAAACGCATATATATCTTTCAGCTGCTTTGTTTCCCTGTTTCTCGCTTTTTTCAGTCTGCTTCATCCCACTGCAGAAACGCTTTTTTTCAGGCAATTTATCTTCATCAGGGCCACCCTTCCGGAATTCTCTATAGAGTGGGTACTAATTCGTATTATATTTCCGTTGGGGTTCGGCTCAGACTAAAGCGGGAATTCTTAGTTACAATCGAAAATAATCAAAGCAGTCTGTGAGGATTGTTCAACATGAATAAAATTAATTACCTTGATTATTTGTACTTATCTCTATTATACATAAAACATTCTAAATATTTGGTCAGAATCACTGAAAGTCTGAAATTAAAAAATATTTTATTTGTATTAAAATGAATGCCATTATCTCGTATCTGAAAGATCAAGATGTTACGAGGCATTCAAAACGCGTCGCATAAATCTTTTTAATATTCTGTTATGTTCATATATTATTTGTATTACTGAATATATCATTATGACTAGCTTCTTTTTAAATTGAAAATGTATAAAATAAAACAATTGCTCAGTAACCTATGGCGCCAAATGTTACTTTTTGGTAGAAAGGCATCTTATCTCGTTTTCAAAATTTTTTAAGACTTATTATTATTTTTTAATCGTATATTTACAGCTATTTGTGTGTAATTTCAAGCAGTGGTTTTTAACATACACTGACAAATAATATTCTACACGCCTTTAACTTTAAGGTAAAAAAGCAAGTTGTTTAAATTAAAATAAAGGTGCACGGTAAATACATAAATGAATTTTTTGTCCATTGTTATATCATTTCACTCTTGAGGTCGTCAGCGACTTGTATAATTCTAATTATGAGGTTTTCATTTGTTTTGTTCTTCCTCTCTCGCCATTACATAATGTCGTCTCTCTTTCTCCTTCTACGCATATTATTAAGGGACCCGTTTAATTTTCCCGGCGTTTGCCATACTAATGTTTTTGTTATGTACTCCCAGACGAGAATAACTAGTTGATTATTTCGCCCTTTGGAGTCTTTCCTTGTTCAGTCTGCCTTAAACAGGAATGGTCAATATAAAGTGTTACTAATAAATTGCCACATTTTTTTTTACAAATATCGAAAATTGTTTGTTGGTAAAGGTAAAAAAGCTGCCTTAAAACAGGTTTGAAGCTTATATTTTTTTTATCATACTAGGGACATTTGCCACATTAAATTGATATGCGATATGAATTCTGCATGTACTGTATAAAAATCATATGAAAAATGTGACAATAAATATTTTATAATCTAAAGTCTTATTGACAATAGTTTCAATTAAATTGATAGTTTAGTCACCCACTGTAACACAAAGTTATCAAATATTTTTTTTGTTGAATTAAATTGTTTATAAACTTTTAGATGTAAAATAGGTTTCATTATAAATATTAATCAGAAACGTTCACAAGCAGATACGAGTATCTAGTACTTTTTCAATTGAAGTTGATTGAAAATTCACAGAAATTGGAAGTAAAATTTATCCCTCATACATGCCAGAAAGTGCCAAAGAACGAAACCTAACTTGATAACGACAAGAAATATGGAAATGTGCACAATTCAACCGATTCAAATAAAATTATTTACCTACTTACAATGACAACAATCATTTTTTTTTCTGCAACGTATTCTGAAATATGTTTATGATTCGTGTTGGTTTATATTTTTTTGTTGCTGTATTTAGTCATAGTAATAATATTTTCTTAACTACTTAAAAATATCACTTTCATATTTATTTTTAAGATTGTTGTTTCCCTGAAAAGATAATATAAATGCCATTTCTTAAATTTACGAACCCAATAAAAAAGCAAAATTTAATTTAATGCCTTGGAATGCTATACAGTTTATTGCATCTGCATTATTTTTGCGACTTCCGAGCAGGTTTCATGCAAAACAAAAACAGGGAAATGTCAAACGTATGTAGCCCGTACAGACACATCTTCCTCTTCCTATATCACTCTAGCTGGTAGCCTTTGTATATAAATTAACGAATTAAAAGTTTCCGAAAGGGGAGCACAATAATTAGCATTCAAGTAGGCCGAATTAATCATAATTTTCAAAGTTAGCGGCGGGCAGGTATGTGAATACTTATTATAAACATGGAGTTTTAATTAAAATAATTGTTAGAGATACTTATAAACATTGTCATTTTCCACTTAAACATACCTGTTGATTAAACAACATTATTTTCGTATAATTAACCAGATTTCTTATATTTCGTTACATTAAAAATATTTTGAGCTTTTATCTTTAATACGACGGGACAGGTGTTAAATTAATACCTTGTGCCGTTGTCTGACAGAGCGCTGGATTCAGCATTAAATAAAATATTGTAATTTAAATTGGATTTTAAATAACTATTATTTTTTTTGATTGTTACAACTTTGTACGATTCCATATGTTTTGTTACTAACGACCCGGGTTTCGCTTTTCGGCTACTTCTGGCATTCTATCACACGGATGCAACAGAACTGACGAATCTCGGGTCGTTAGTGACAAAACATGTGTAGTCGTACAAAGTTGTAACAATTCAAATCTGATATTGAAATTCTATTAAGCACCTTCAGTCAATATCATAGATTTTAAATTACTGTTGATGTACGCGACATGAATTTATTTCTGTATGAAATTACCAATGAAAATAAATCCGATACTGTGTACATTTTGTGTTATTGCTATATCAGTTTTCAAATATAATAAACACTTTTTGTTTATTTTTGCTAAATTATTATTTGATTATATTATACGTTGTTCTTATTCTAGATGGCAATTATTTAAAACTATCAAATAAAGATATTGTAAGACACTTGTAAATTGAACTTTTGTATTAGAGGTGAGACATACAAAATATATTAAAATTATTATGAATTTAAACTAAGAAGAAATATTCCGGGGCAAAATGGATTTAGATGTTAAATTTTGATAAAATTTGACGACATACAAGTTCTTTCACCTAAAAATTCGTAAGATATGTTTTTTTATTTACCCCAAAATGTATATCGCCACATAATAAAAATATATTATTAGTTAGATATGAAATATTGAATGTGTTTTTTTTCGGGTTAAGTTTATAAAATAATGTTTGAGGATATTTATAAGATATGCTTAAATATTTAAATACCTGAAATGATGAAGTAAAAGAGCTTAAATAATCATATTTATAGCAATTATCAAATCATTCTGGTATTATATCACAGTATCGTGAATAAAAAATACTTTAAAATAAGTGGTTTTCACGGCTATATTTTGATTTTAGTCATTTTACTACACATAGCGATAACTAACCTACACGACAAACAAGCACAAGTCGACATCACCATCGTAAAATTCTCCCCAATGAAAGGGTGGTGAATGAGGCTAGAAGCGAGATGGAATGGTGAGCATGAAAAATTGCTCCGTGCATTTAAAATGGATTAAAAAGCAGATGAAAGAATGAAGTACGCAATGATTGTGTGAGAGTTTGCGATGAAAAAACGGGCGGTGCCGTCATAATGAAACATTTATTTTCCTTTAAAAATGTTACCTCTTTCAATTTGTGCGTATGTAGGAGGTTACGACAAGCATACTGGTTTATTCTATTGATGGATTGTCTAGCAAAGAATATATTTTAGTAACATGTTGATTGTTTTTATACTCAATTTGCAATACGTTAATTTGATGATAAATATCCGTTACCCTTTCATGCCTGTCCACACAATTTCGTTTTGGTATTTATTTAAAATAAAAACCATATTTATATTGACTTCAAAGGTTACAACATTCCTTCCAAAAAAGCACATTTGTGATATGTTATTCACCTTGTCTGTCTGCAAGCTGGCTTACACTATCTGAGCAATTTGATAGGTTAATTGAAAACGCTTAGTTACTTTGCATGTAAGTAAAATAAAAATCTCTTGAAAATATTGAATTTACTTGATAATTAGATAGTTGACCTTTTAGTTACCTTTTTGGATTACTCTACTAGAAATTTCATCATTATCATATCAATAATTAAAACGTTAAATGAGTTTATTAATTTAAACGCAATATATCCCTCAACTAACACCAGTCACACTATTACTGAAATCTATAAAAAAAAATTACAATGATAATGTTTGAACTAGCAAACCATACAATTCTCAATAGAGTAGTAATAGTTGCTACATTGAATTTATGCAACCAGAGCGTGAAGTATTTTCTGAGAGTTATATTTTTTTTCACCTTGAAGTGAGCTGATTCTAAGATTTAAAAAACACTAATCTCTACAGATTTCGGAACTAATTAAATCGATAATCAATTTTTGATTGGATATATTTTATATTGGAATAATCTAGATTAATTTTATTAAGAAGTCACCTGTCCATTCACAAGTCTTTATAGTGGCAATAATAAATTCACTTGTTAGACGCACGGAATGTGTAACTCTTTAGGTTGGAGGACCAATTCATCACTCAAGTGTTTTATAGGTGATGTCTAGATTGATAGTCAATAATGAAAGGTTGCACTTTACAAATAATCGCTTTAAATTCAGTTGTAAATGTTCAAGACGCTTCAATAAAATGTGTCTATGCAACATCCCATTGTGACTTTGGTATCCGGACAAAACAAAACAATAAAAAAAAAGATACGGGGGAAAATATTTTTTTGTCATATGTATTTTATATTTAAAAATTTGATACATATTTACTTTTATTTCCTCTCAGCTGCTATGTCACTGTAGTGATTTGTTTGTAATATATTAGTTATAATATTTCGAACATACAAAACCTTTGATTTAATCAAGTCGTATACATATATTTGATACGTTTGGTGGGCGACAATATACGAGGCCATGCTATAATAATTGAATTAAATATACATCGATAGAAATGTATCATGAAAATAAAGAGAGATTTTTTATGTTGAGATGAACATTTATCGATATAGTTAGGTGTAAAATTGGTGTTTACAGAGTAGCTTGATCGGTTGATTGTGGCTTGCGGGTAGTTGGTTATAAATGGCTGATTTAAAAAATGTATGAGTTAGAAAATGGAGTTTAATCTCTTAGTAAAATCATGATTTAAAAAATCTTTTAAGTAATCGAACGATAATTTGCTTGCTAAAGACGATCGAAAAACTTATTCGTTTGTCTCATATAAAATTTTTCAATGACAAATACAACATTTTGCTATTGCAGTGAAAACATATTGATTTCAATCCTCGAAGGACTTTTCGTGGACGATACCACCGTAAACGAAAACCCTTCACCGCCGACCCATAATTTACTGTGAGATAAATAATTCAGGCAGTGTTGCCAACCGTAAGAAACTAATGTTCGGCTATTTTTTTGCTAACGAGAATATAAAGAGACAGCAGAGTGCACAAGCGAAATGAAACAAAATCAAAACAAAGAAGTAGTGGCATGGCGCTAGAGCAAAACGAAATCGCTCCGCTACGACAATCAGTGACGTGTGAACGAGTCAATGTTGAAAAGCTTAAATTAAGCAAAGAATTTTTGCCATCTGTGTTTTTTTGATTCATGCTCTATACTGAGTCATGTTAAGGAAATTCCAACACTGGATATGACAACTATTATTACAAATGTGCCGTTATTCATCAAATTTATAGAGATATTCTATACAAATCAAGCTATAATTGAATATACATATTGGCTTCCTCACAATTCTGATAAATTCTAATAATTATATCGCGCATGTATTAATTAGTATCATTTATCAATACATTTCAATTAGCCACTTAAATAGTTGGATAAAACGTTTTTTCAAGAGATGATTTTTATTTAAATACCGTTTAAAGCTTTCAAAAAAAGCTTTGTAATCTAGTGAATAGTAACAAACACTGTAAATCTGTAGCGTTGTCGTAGATGATATATGTCTAATAGAAGTATTATGCTTCATAACATGTCATTAACTTAGATCAGAGGATGTGGACAAGAAGCTATTTTTAAAAATTTTATATATGGTATAATGTATAATTTTATTGATTGTATCTTTGTATGTTTTCTTAGATAGTCAATCAGATAGATCAATGTGGTTTTATAGAAATCATTAGGTTTCTCTATACTTAATAACATAATATTCTATATTTGAATCAATTTTTCTAAGAATGAAAAATTAAATCGAACTATTAGTTCATTGATGGCTTTGAAGCGAATTGACAAGTTGGCGTTAAAATGAGTTTAAAATTATTAAATATTTTGGTCCATGAACTTTTTAAAATACAATAAATACACAAACGACATGTTTTCCACAGTACGCCACTACTGTTATTCGCAAATTCAAAAATCTCAACCAAACAGGAAAAGAGGAAGTCCACATTCGGATACACGACTAATAAACAAAATCCAGCGGATCGCGAAAAGTCGAGACAGTGACACAATCAAACGAATACCACCCTTGCGCACGTCGCAGCAACCGTTACATCCGTCTGTCCCGGCCAACTTCCCTTGCGCTATTTTATTTGGGGGGGTGTGCTAGTTTTATTCACGATGTGTGTATAAAGGAACTGGGTTTGGATGATTCGACTGGCGAAACCAGTGGAGCAGAATCGACTGCAGACGCCAGACGCCCCGCGTTCTAGACTTTTGTGTCGCATTTGCTCTTGTACTCGCCTTGAGGGTGTAGTAAATCACATTTTTAAAAATAGTCATAAATAACATTGTTTTTAATTTTATCTTTATCTTGAACAACATATTTTGTAACTCATTATTAGCTCTTATTTACTCTGATTCTATCACAGATTCTTACCACTTTACTGTATCACATCTCTCTACCAATGCGCCAACTATTTTAAAAAGAGAAAAACGTTAATGATAAGAGCTACGAGTAAGATTGTATCCCAGTTATGATCAAATCGATGACAAGAAAAGCACAAACATCAGCCTTGTCGGTGCATGAATCTAGAGTCACTGCTATTCTAGCCTTTAGCTATAAAGCTATTTTATTTAATGTCATAATTAATGAGCTTAAAAATTGAGAAAAGAAATAAAATTGATATTAAAAATATAAAAGATAACTTTAATGAACATTCTTTTATAAATATATAAAGAATTTATTCTGAAGAATATACCTTATTGTGGTATTTATTTCACACGTATCAATTGAAAAGTGATTATTTCTTTATATATTATTTCTTACACGATTTTTATCTTTTACTCAGATTAACTGTTTTTTTTAAACCTTGTCCGGTTCTAAAATGGTCCGCATAGACTTTATAAAATATATTCGAGTTTAACTTGGTCTACAGGTAGTTTTTATAATTTTATTACTTCTATATTTTTTCAGCAAGTATTAGTTAGGCTAGAGATAAATTTTGATATCACCGGTATCAATGTTATAGAAGTAATATTTAAATCGATTTAAAAGCAATTAAATAAGTATTCAAACTTGTGAAACTTTGACTACTCTTTAACAATAAACTTACATTTAAAAAAAATAAAAAAGCACTGTGTCTACAAGTCCGAACAAAAACCTTACATTGAATAAGTCACTTTGATAACTCCTGAGCTGTATAAAATCTCTGACTTCATCATTCCATTCGTTGTTATATCACAATAGACATGTCAACCTAATACATGGTTGCTCACCAACAATTTGACTTACGCCTTTGTCCGTACAAATATTTATTCCGCGCATTGTTTTTCTGTCTGATCAATCGTCTGAATATGCGATTTAGGACTTCCGTTACACGAATATATATTACGACAATTTATTATCATATGTACTTAATTCAAGTGTGAATATGTCTAGAAGATATATTATGACTTAAGACATACATTGTCTCCCTTTGTCTAGTAAAAATCCTTACCTAGCATTACGAATAAAATATATATATTCCTATATTTCGGAAATAAAATATTTTCGATCCCGCTGCAATCAAAACTTTAAAAGGATCGAATATTGATTTGAAAATTCCAATGTATTTTATCAATTTATTTTCAAATAAATTATGAAATAACTAATAAATCAAGTGAAAAAATGCAGCCAGTATAGCGGTAACTAATTTAAGTAAAATAATAAATAAAAAAAAACGAACAGTTAATCGGATATTTATAAAACAATATCAAACATTTAAAGTGGGTCCAAAAATTCCGGGATTGGTGTAAATACAATTCCGGCGTAACGGTTTCATTTATTACCGGAATCTCACTAAAAATAACCGTTTACGTCAGAATGTAACACGAACCATATATTTAGAACGATAAATACGAATACAGGAAACAAAATGATTTCATTAAGAGATGAACTATTTTCGTATGACAACAAAAATGCAAATGTTGGTCGTCACATTACTTGATCTCGACAGGTAATCATTTTATAAATGAAAACAGATACTTCTCGATTATGCATGTAGAGTAAAGGAGAGATTTAAGAAGAAATATAATGATATTGTATCTGATTGAATAGTAAACGACAGAGATAGTATTTTACCAAAGAATTTTTCAAAATAAAAAAATAATTAAAACTAAGTTAAAATTACAAATTCTACTTATCAATTGAAAATGGAATACTCAAATTTCACAAAGTTACGGCACTGGATGAATACACTGTAAATCTCAGTGAAATTGAAATATAAAGCAGGAATATAATAAGTTTTTTAATATTTATATAATTCTATTAAGATAAAAAAGATCTTTGTTATTTATGTAGCATAAAAAATATATACTTGATATATATATTACTTAATAATATGAAAATAAATATAAAGTTTATAGGAATCAATCGTTTTCGATTCTTTGATTTTGTAGTAAACATCTTCCGCCCCGACAAACGAATAAATCTAAAAGAAAATATCGCCGAAAAAAAGTGAAACGAAAGGGGATAGTTATCAAAGTAGAAAATATGAAAAAGTACTATTTCTTCACAAGGCTTGCGAGATACCATCGCAAATGTTGTGCAGGAACTTTATAGCGTTATACGAAAATATTATTGACTATCTACCATGGTTGTGGATCGCCTATTTCGATACATACGAAAACATTGAATACTCAAAGTATACAATTGTCATCCATTGTTAATACATTCAAAAATCATTTAATTATGCATAATATTTTAAATTTACAAGTCACATTAAATTTTCTACCTATTTGTGTAAATTGCTTTATTTTCAACGTGTAAAATAAATAAAAAAAATCATTCTCAAAAATAATATATTTTATAAAAATAGTCATACATCTATGGCGATGAAGTATTCGGAAGTTTGTTTTATTTTCTTGTAAAAAATCAGACATCTTTTTTTTACTGTTCTTATAATGAAAGAAGATGAAGCTATTTTGCTAATACGTAGAACATGTGCAACTTCACAACTAGGTCATAAAATATGGTAGCTCAATATTTCCGAAATCGGTAACAAAATATTTTTTTTAATATTTCAGTACACAGTAGTCGGTCTACTGACCTTTTAGTCTGCATTGTTTTTTATATTCTTTACAATATTAAATTTTTACATACATATTAAGGAAAGCACCAAAAAATTCCAAGTATTTTATTTATCTCATGCGGCAAAACTACATATTTCGCAATTTTATTTTTTGCCTAAAATAATTTCGTGTTCTTTAAAATATCAAAGAAAAAACACGTTTCTGATTTTTTTGAAGATGTGTTACAAAATGATTTTTTTGTTCCTCGAAGATTTAAAGATATATATATATATATTGATTTATTGTTCCCATAAACGTAACGTAACGGTATTTTAATATTCAATATTATTAATTTCAGTCCCAGTATTAAACGAAAACTGGTGATGGTAAGGTCAGTTGAATTTTGTTAAATAGAGAATCAAAATGAGAATACCCATCGCTTCTTTTACTTTTCGTTTTCAGGATCGACTAAATAAGTAAAAAGGATCGATGATATATTAGCATATATCCGTAATTTACACGTGTCGATGCCGTACGATGTGACGATGTTTTCATAGTCCAATAATTGATTCCGAAAATGGAACTTATCTACAAAAAGCGACTAGTGGACTTTAAGTATTTTGTTAACTCTATCCCTGTTTTCATACAAATTAAAACGACGCGCTTAGAGTGACTGGCTGACAAGCAATCAGTGTCGTACAAAACGTCTAACAAAAAAAAGTTTAACGAATATCCGATAACTTTACTTCTCTTCGATATTCATAAATAACTCATCCGACTTACCAGACCAATTCAAAAGTTAACAAATTGGTGATAATACTTATATTTGTCTGTACGCCATTGATATCCTAAATGTCGTTCTCTCTTTAAATATGATTTAGTGTGCTGGGCAGAGTTGTCCACTGCTTTCAAGAAACTATCTTTCATACGTAAGCAAGTTTATGATATCAGTTTTTCTTTGTATGAATATTTATCTTCGCATTAGACCGTCTTGGTAAATAAAAATTTCCTCGCTCATCCATAAATTGCTTTGTATTTTTTCGTGACATTTTCTGCAAACTTTTTTTATTTATGTGACTTTTCAAGTGAGGCAAATTTTCGCATTTTATATTAGTAGGATTTTATAGATAAACAATAATATAATAGATAAAAGAAATCATAAATCTGCAAAAAAGTATATTTTTGTGAAAGTAAAAATGTATGCGCGTGTATCGTAATATATTTGATAGATTTAACTTTTAATAAACATATCTCTTAAAAGAACTTTTGTAAACATTTTATATCGTTTCTTTGATTTATTGTACGGATTAAAATTTTGGAATACAATAACAATTTCTTTTTAAGTTTGTATACATATTCTATTAAGGGTTTCTCAATTACTGGAATTTCATCATTAACTATTTTTTGAAATACTTAGTAAACGCCTTTTCAATAACAACCATAAAATTTCTATGAAAACCCTGCTTAATTATATTTAAAATATACCAATTTTTGCTGTGTTCTTTGAAAAATTCCAAATAATTAACCGCAGTTAGATGTATTAGTAAAATTTTGTATATTTACATAGGAAAGCTTGAATGAACTCTTCGAGGTTTTGTAATATTTTCCTGTGAAATCAATGTGTATTTTTTTGTAAAGATCTTTTAGGTATTGTAGGCTTGTACTGTAATTGTTCGTTCTTTGTCCAATCTCAATTCTCACTGAAAAGCGATGTTTTACGATATTAAAAAATCTACGTAAATAATCCATATGCTTCCGTTTGAGATAAGAAATAGTTTAAAAAAAAGTTTTCGAAATTATTATATATAGAGGTATTCGTCAGAATATTATATATTTTTATTTATGAAAACAAGTCGAAAAATAAGTTTTTTTTACATTGAAATAATTCCTATCAAAATAGCAACTGGCATTGAAAAATAATTTACATTTACATGCGAATACTTTCTTAGAAACCTGATCTATTAAAAAACATAAACTTTTAGGAGACTTTCTCATCACAAATGGGGCGCAGTTTATTTATTTCATTTTTATGCCATTTCGCTCTTCTTTACGTCAAACATACAAAAAACTTTCTGTCTATCTTTCTTAACATAATATTCAATACATTTATTAACGTCCCCAAATTTCATTTACCCACAAATACGGCGAATTTTCGAGGAACTCATTTTCAAAACGGTCAATCCAGAAAAGAAAAAAACATTGTTAAATGATAATTTTATAACAATAAAATGATTTTATTATTGTAAAGAATATATAAACACAATTTTTTGCACACATATATATTTTGTATATCAATAAAAATCCGTTTATATGTTTTATCTCCTTATCAAATCGTTTAAAATACGTGTAATCTACGCTCTGCTCAGTTTCAGTCCACGCAGAAACAAAAATGTAAAGCCCGAGTTTCCTTTGCGGTTTATTGAGGCCAACAATATATTTTATTAACTATGAATAGATAACATCACAAGAAAGCAAACAAAAACTATTAATTAAAATAATAGTTGTCAGGTCTATACCAACTGCCGTTTCTTATGTTTTCTATGGGCCTAGTTATGTTATATTTTGTTAAATAAACCTCTATTTTTCTTAATAAAATAATAACGCTAAACAAATGTAATGAGATATGTAGACAGTTTTTGATATGAATATTTTCTATTACACATCAAGTTTTATATACTTGCAATGTTGGTATTTATATTTTTTCAGTACTATATGAAAAACTCTATATTATGACTGGCCCAACTTTCATTTCAGGAAGATCTTACCGCTAAAGTGATTTTTATATAACTTTGAAAAAAGGGGAGTAATGACAAATGGGAATCGAATTTCCATGACATTTTTTTCTCGTTATATATCCTGTTTTTTATGGTCGACGAAACAAACACTTTAGTTATTGATTGAACATTCGGAACAAATACAGGAAAACTCTATTAACTAAAATTGGATAACACTTTTATGATGAACGATCATAATAAAGTGATATAAAGAAAACTTTTTAATATTTTTGAAACTCTACTTATAAATCAACCAAATATTCTTAAACTTTGGGCATCACTTGATTTTTTTGATTATATATATATCCTGTGAATTGATCAATCAATAAAATACCAACACGTTTTAAAAACAAAATTATTAAAAGTAATTTACATTAAATGATGGTGAACAATATTTTAGGTTTTTGTACCACTTTTTCTTATTATAAAAATTATTCTATCCCTGCATAATTTGTTTGGTTTCTAAATCTTCCTCTGAAAATAGTAACTTTAATATGCAATTTGGTTTTAACACTATCCGTGATGGTTTTGATAATTTAAAATACGTTTCAAGAAATATTATGGGATAAGTAATCGTTGATAAGCCAGCAAGATTTTTCGTTCGCTTTTAATTGTTAAGAGATAATATAACAATTTTAAGTTTATTAATTTATTTCTGAAATTGGTTCATGAAGATATGTTATAATATACCTAACGACAGGATTCATGAAATGATTTATGATTTTGCCAAATAGTATTGTATATGCTTTCGGGTGCATTTTAATGATATCTTACTAAAGTAGCCGTTAAATGAATGAGATTCGTACTTTCATAACTACACCAAGTTATTATAAATATGCCTGGACATTTCAATATTTAATATTCAAACGACGATACAATGCGTCGGATACACGAACAGCTTTTGTCGATTAGCGTGTGCGCAAGGTGTCCCGGCGAAGACATGGGTCGTGATTACAAAACATAGCGCCTTTCACGCGTCACCTGTCATGTTCTCGTCACTGGTCACAAACTGCAATGCTGCGGCCACTTGAATTATTCAAAAGCAAAATAATTTTTCGATAACGCAGTCGTATAATTCCACGAAAGCTCTGGCAGTTACATTTATAAAATTTGTGGGAATATTTGAATAAGGGCAGTGGAGTTCTTTATTAAATATAATTGTTAACAGAATATTGTATTTCTTTGAGACCTAACAGCCATAAATCAAAAGTTTGACACGGTAAAAAGGCATATAAAAATTGTTAACATGTAATAAGATATTACAATAAATAATTCAAATTGTAATTTAAAAATATTCATTTTTCCAAAATGAAAAAAAACAGCGTCGTAGAAGTTTAAGCTATTTCAACACCACGCCAATACTAAAGGGATTAAAGGGTGTTAAATAGTTTGTATTATTTATATTTATTTATTCGTAGTGTAATACCATTTCAAAATAACAGTGAGCTATGTGGATTAAAATTGTTATCTTAATTTAATTTTGCCTTGTGACAAATTTTAAATCAATACATCCAGTCTACACAGAAAAACTGTTAATTGAATTTTAGTGATGAATTTTTTAAAGTAAATAAAATATATGACATGCATTACAAGGTATCATTTAAACTAAATAATTTTAAAGTTCATCAGCCCGCGATGATTTCATATCTTTT
Organism: Himalopsyche japonica; assembly: GCA_028555115.1. NCBI lineage: Eukaryota > Metazoa > Arthropoda > Insecta > Trichoptera > Rhyacophilidae > Himalopsyche > Himalopsyche japonica. The sequence continues at coordinate 2,391,246 of JAHFWJ010000461.1, forward strand.
ATAAAATTAAGTCAATAGAAGACTATTTAATGCTCTGGAAAGTCTTTTTTGTATATCTTTTAACTTCTTCCGTTTGCAGTGTGTCACACACACATATATACATATATTTATATATATATATTTATTGATGATGTATGTAAATTTTAAAACTAAAAACAGCAGATTGACGTTAATAAGAATGTCTTTTGTGGTATATTTAACACGCGATTGATAAAGAGCCATTTTCAATCATTCGACGAGAAGTGAATGAAAGATGCAAAAGAGTGGGCGAGATAACCGATGAAGACGCACGCGAGTTAAATTTCCTACAACTTCATTTACCTTACGGTTGCTAAATGCAGTATCAGGGCTGTACATGCACCGCTCTAAAATAGCCGTAAAAATAAAATTCCTTATTTGCAATGAGTAGTAAGAGTTATAAAGATAGCTTTTTGGCGAAATAGATATCAAACATAGTCAAATATTATGGAACTCTTTAAAAAGTATATAACAGTTTAATCAGTAAGCTTTTTAGTGTATTTTTAAACGGATAAAAATATTGGCAAATAAAAATAGAGCACGCCAAATTTCAAATGACAATACAGATTACTCAAACTTTTGTTAATGTATCTTCAATATCAGATAAATGGCACTATTAACCCGTTTATGTTGAGTAACTCAAAGAATTGAATATATTAAAAAAGAAACTCTATAGTTTTGATGTTTACAAGCTCTCATGTTAATAGCTCTAATAAGTATTTACTCAGAAAGCTTTGACACCGTTCTATTCCTTATATTATTAAATTACATTTCATTTACATCTACAGCCATCTCAAATTTTAAAAAGTTTAATATTTAAGAAATCTTAATCGTAAAACTATACACAAATATTTTAATAAAATATTTTGACCTAAAAAAATGCATCTCTGACCGATGTTACATGATAAATTTCTCTCTTTCATATATTACATTAAAGCTAGTAATAGTATACCGATAGTTTGCGATGTTTTCAATACAATTTAAATATTAGTTGAATGGGAATTTACTGGGTAGAACTCAAATATTATGAGGTAAAAATAACAAAATATTCAACTCTACAATTTTTTATATGTGGCTGTTGTTAGCTATTTCGGGTTCCGTCATCGACAGAACTATGATTTAACTTTAGTTGAGCTTCGATTTATAAAATGTTCAAGATATAAATAATACTCACTTCTGCTATAGAAATATCTAATACTACATATATTTAAATGTATGTAAATTATGGGGCTAATTTTAGTAAAATTTTATTTTGTGGACAAATCTTTATTTGTTGTAAAGTAAGAACTAAATTTTCTCATCTCTCGTAACTTGTTAGATCGTGATAGACTTTTTTTGAAAACTATGAAAGTTGCATCCGCTTCGTTGCTTTTATGTTTACGTACTGTATAGTATTCATTTATGTAACATATTTCAAACAAGTATGGACCGTACTAGACATTGCACTAAATCAAATTGATAATTAATTTAATAGCAAGGTTAAACGTTACAAAAAATATTCTATCTTTTATATGTAAAACATAGTTATTTTCGATAAATTCGTTATTTGATGAGTACAACTTTAACAAAAAAATAGCGATAATTATTTCAACAAAAATTGACATATTAGTATCATTTCAATGTTGATAATCTTACCCATAATTTAATACAAACATTCTCAGACTTACATACGAAATAATACCAAGTAATTCAGTTATACAAAAATGATGTCATATGATTGATAGCTATTGTGACATTGTGTCATTAAATTCAATACTCGGAAATTTTATCTTAAAAAAATATTCCTAACGTAAATACCAGTTAATTTATAAAAAAATACGGTCTTCATATTACCTATTGTTTCCATATTTTTACTTCCATTGGACAGTGAGTTTTGCTCGATAAACAAATGAAGTTCTTACAAATATTGTTCTTTAGAAACCATATTTTTTATTCAAAATAATGACCTTTTTCTCAAAAGAAAAAAATATTTCGCTTACTGAATTAGTCACATAATATATTAAAAATAATAATTTGACCTAGAATTTTGTTTGAACGTTGTTTGTTTTAACTAAAATAAGTAAAAAATCATTGTTGCATTTCCTGTAGGATTACTTTTTTTTTTAAAAGCAACATCCGTTAGAAGTTGTGCTATTGTTTAGCCTTCTCAATTGTTATTAACAAACGCTCGTCATAATTGCAAGACTTATTTTTACAATATATTTTATTTTTAAAACTCTCACAGATAATATATTATACATACCACTCGATAGTTCCGTTTTAAAATGTGTTAAAAAATATTGGAATGTTTAACTTGACAGGTTTTAGAAAATAAGTATTTTTAGTTAAAACAATTCAACTAATACGTTTTGAACTTTCTTAAATTGCTTTAATATTTGTGAAATTTTAAAAGCCTCTAAAAGCAGTCTTCAGTAAGTAATAGGAAAGATTGTTGACTGAGAGTTCAGTGCTTTTAATTTAGTTGCTAGAATTAAGCGATTTACTGATAGGAACGATTTAGAAATAATTTAATACATTTATTTCATAGCATATTAATGGATATCTGTTCAGATGTGTAGATGGATATCTAATCCTAAAAACCACTAGTTCCTTCTGAACCTTTTCTCCTATTGCTTGTCTTTTCACGAGAAAAGTCTATGGAATATGCAGATCCCATGAAATAAAAAATGTCGAAGGGAAGAATTGTTGAAATCATCAATTCACTTCACTTTGTTGGGATGTAAAATTTAAGTTAAATCGTGTATTTTACTAAAATGTATTTCTTTTTGTTTTGCTGTCATTTTTATAACGTTGTGCAATTGTAATAAAACAGTATTTTGATAATTTCAATTACTACATAAATCCAGAGGTCGGGAAGCGTGGTCCCTGAACCGGACCGCGGTGTATGAGGGGGCGCGGAATATGCCCGCGGCGAGCACCAACTTTTGAGAAAGACAACATTATTATGGTATAGGTCAGTGATGGCCAACCCGCGGTTCACTCGTCGTAAATTATTACTTTTGCCTCCCAGCGGCTCGGAGCGTCCGCGTGCGTATGTGTGAGTGTTCCTGTGAGAGCCTCCAATGATTTATCGATCCCTGCATTCGAAGGATTAACCCTCTCTATGACCGTGTAGCATTATTATCATTCAATATCAATTCCATATCTATACTTACATATAATTTTAAACATTGAGCTACTTCAAAATTTTCCCAAAATTGTTTTTGCAAAATATAATACGTAAAAATGTAAATACTAAAAGACAATTTAATTTTTTGTTTTATATGCCTGAAAGCAATACTGCAAATCATAATTCAACGTAGGAACGCACCTAAAAATAGGTATTTTATTGAATATTATAAATAAGATATATGTATAATACAAGTTCGATTAACTTGTTTCCTAGTGATAAAAAATATTGGTTATATATAATTTTACCAAGCGATAAAATTTTAAGACCATTTTTTGAATCTATTAAGCAGTTATTTTCTTAGATTAAATGATTAGAAGCAAATGGAAACCAATCGAAAAGTTAAATTTATTGAGAACAATCGGTCTTCATATAATATTATTAAATTGAGGAAAATATTATGAATTGTACATTTGGTTGTTCTTATGAATTTTTCTTTCATTGTTTAATCACGTGCAGTTATTTCGTATTGTATTTCATTTTCAAACATTGTATGAAACATAAGAAATCAAAAGTTGACACTATTTGAATGTTGTAGTTATTGCCAATGATTATTTTGTCAGTTGAATCTTAACGCATTTAAACTGTGCAGCTATAAGTAAATTAAAATTACAATATACAATAATATAATTTTACATTTAATTTTCCTGATTACTCTTTCTTTCGGCAACAAACATGATATATTGTGTTCATAAGTAACCAAAAATTGGAAGAGTAAGTATTGAGTTTAATTGTTCTATATGCTATTTAAACTCTGGAGTGGACGGGTTAATGGTTAATACGTATTACCAATACTTACTAAATCTTGAATCAGGAATGAAAAATAATTTCACATCGATTACTCCCAAGAGATAATGAAATTGCAGCTAATAAAGACGTACGATTCTTTGTATGGGTACAGAGCAATTTACAAAGCATTCAAATGAATTTCAATACATCTTAATATGTTCATAGGCTCCGATTTATCCTCTACCAAAAACGGCTCGTTGGACCGTACAAACTCAGGTTGAGCAAACTGTGAATATTTGAACAATTTCACAAGAATCAAATAATTCAGAAATTATCATGAGTGTAAAAAAGCTGGCGTATAGAACAGCTTTGGCAGCCTGGCCGACTAGGTGGTCTGCTTCCACAAAAGGTCGCCAAACATATCTTTTCTTCCCAAACGTAACCTGGAGGCTCGAAGTGAAATGCCTTTCACCTGGACACTGGGCTTGCCAATTCATAACCGGCCATGGCAAGTTCAACGGCAAACTATTTGGGCTGGGCAAATTGGTTGAAAGGCCGGACTGCACTTGTGGACACAACCATCAGGACGCTAATCACGTACTGTGGGACTGCCCCGAGATGAAGGCCGAACGAACAGAGCTGTTTGCTGTGGTCCGTCCTCATACGGGCCCAATAGGCCACGCTGACTTAGTATCAACCAAGGCCAACTTTGAGGCATTCGATAAATTTGCAGGATCATACGGGGAACGAGACATTCTCGATTCGTCTTTAGATTCAACGCGTAGCACATTAAACTCTTCCGCCACGGCGGATTTTCAGTACGCAGATACACAGGATACCTAATATCACGTAGACTAAGTGGCTGAGCAAGTCACATTTCCTTTTTCTTTCTTTTTTTCTCTTCTTTTAAGCACAATAGTGCATGGTTTAACGATCGGTCCGTGCAGCTCTGTATCGGGCCAAGAGTATGAGGAGTAAAATCGATTCTTTTTATTAGTATTGCGTTATGGAAGGCGGCCGTGTCACAACGGCTGCAAACACGTAACGGGTGAAGGTGGGACAACCAATATTGAGTATAACGATAGTTTTAGCAACTAGTACTTTCCTTGTATAACAATGGTAATCGCTCAACAGTAGATTGTATATTATTAAATATGTAACTAATGCATTTTAAGACAAACCAGTAAATCAGGGTTATATTTTATTCTAGCATACGGGTTCATTTTTAAGGATTTATTTGCAAGCATTATATAAAGCAATAGTGAATAGATACTGGAAAGAAGCAGATAAGACTTATACCCTTTTATAAAACTGAGAGATTTGTCCGTGCAATGAAAAAAAATGAATCAAGGGCTTACCCGTTTCTTTCTGTAATAATATATGTGGGTGATTTTTAATAATCACTCTGGAGGAAATGAGAACTGGTCACAACAATGTACAGAGTCAATTCTTTGCTGGCCAATGTACAAAATTAATCTTTCGCATGACTTATACCTCCTATCTATTTCCTGTACGAAACGGGATACCTTCATAGAGATCGATCAATTGTGTAACAAATCGAGCACATTTAACATTAACATTTTTGCTAAAAAAAACATGCTTTCCGTGTGAATGCATAAACTTTATTTCATTTGCGGTATCGACTTAATGTTGTTTATTACAAAAAAAAACATGAACTTTCTAGTTATGAATTGAATGTCTCCTTAGTTAAAATATTCTAAAAAAAATTTATGTTTGACAACCGATTATTTAACCACTATTTTTAAATAAAGCATATTTAGAAGGGTGTGTCTAGGAGAACAATAGTAACTCTCGTTATATTCAATTTATAGAATTATAATACAGACTTTTATAGTAATATACGTAATTGAAGCGAATGACGCTAATAAAAATAAATAAAAACAATTACGAGTCAAATTTCAATTGAAGCATCTTAAAAAGTGGTTCAAATGAGATTTAAAAATATTTTTTTATATATTTGATGGTAATGCAAATGATGATGAAATCTCGAACCAATTTATTATTGAAATAGCCACCTTTTTGGATTTCATTTCGAAAGTCGATATTCACACCAACTAATAAATCGTATCATCTGCTGTGGTATTAAATTAGCATTGTTAACCTACTTAAGTAGACCGTCTATGGTTGTTAAAAACTGTTGTAATAAAAATCACAGTTGGAAATTGAATTGCAACTTGCAACCCTGAATGCACAGCGATAAATATCAATGGTCAAGTAAATAAAGACACTTAAATAAACATATAATATGTAGGATGCGTCTCTTTGCCCCAATGCGAGGTGTTGAATTTAAGCCGCATTAAATTCCAATCGGGACTCCCCGTTGCTTGCATCGATATTCTTTCATTCTCTTTGAATGTAGCTTTATATCTACATATGATACTTTTGTGAACACGGATGTAAAGAAATAAGCCCATTTGAAAAAAGATTCAAATATATACATATATGCAGTCAAGATTTATATTTATTATTATTGAATAATATGTAAATGATAATTCCGTAATATAATTATTTTATTTTCTAAGTCTAAGGGTTTCTTAAGAAAAAAAAAACCTATTTATTTACTGATTCAATAAAATTCTTACACTTATCAATGAGGATATCAAACATCTACTATTTAGCAATTTCTATACAACACGATATTAAAAAAGCCACGACTTTCTTTAGAGAGCTTTAAAGGAGGCGGGAGCAATAGATCTTATTATTCGATTTTGAAAATCGTATACTAAAGAAACAACTAAAATAACAATAGGCTCAGATATAGAGAAAAAAATGATTAATCAATTTGAATTAATATCTTTAAAGAAGTTTTATTGTGTTACCCCTCGGTATCTATGACTAAAAACTTACTAATGTTAATGGCTGTTTTATGTTTTTTTTTAATTTGAAATATAATGAACGCTTTGATATGATGTAGCTACGTAAATCTTTAACTCAACACAAAGTTCATCTTCAAATGATTTTAAAAATAGGTATAGCCATACATTTAATAACAATTGATGAACTCTTAAGCCGTTACTTATTATTTATATCTATATTTAATGAATTCATAAGTGTATAGAATTTTAACACGGTGAAAAAATAGCAATGTATTTTAGTTCTATTAGTTATTTTAATACATTTTTTCACCGTGTTATAATGGAGTTCTACCAAGTGAATGCCAATTCAATCAATAAATGTATAGAATTTGAATGCTTGTATTGTCTATTTAGTCGCAGGCTATCACGGAATTTATTTTTCACAAGTTACACATTTTTTGAGATGTTCCAAAACGTTATGTAGTTATGTACAAGTTTTAGCACTGTGGATATTTCGTATTAAAATATGAGTCTAGCACAACCTTCCCATATGTAAAATAAAACAAAAGGCTTATATGAAGGCAGTAATTTTATATTACAACTGTTTTGTTAAGGCATGCGTACTTCAATGTAGAGAAACGTGTGAGGGTTAAAACACTGAGGTGCTTAAGCTGAAAATCGCTTTTAAGTTTTGGTCCATTCTTCTCGGATTTTATTGTAATACGTTTTTTAAAGGTTTTAATTTTATGTAGTACAACTTGTTCAGACGTATATTTCATATCTTTAAAATGTCTGCTATTACAATGAAAAGGAGATGGGTAAAAGAAAGCACTTTTATTTTGACAAATATTTTGTCAAAAATATTTTCAATGGAGATTAGATGAGTATATTTATTGTATTTAGTAAAGTTAAAGATACATTGGAAATTGTCACACTATCAACAATCATATATATACACACATTTGACGATGGCGTGATGCCCATATGACTATTATTTTTTAAATTCATATAATAACTACTCTAACATATTTCTTTGTCTGAAAGTCGATCTACTACTTAAAATAATCATAGTTAAATTTGAATTGCTACAACTTTGTACGACGCCAAATGTTTTGCCACTAACGACTCGGGTTTCGCCTTACGGATGCAACAGAACTGACGTTTTTTTGAACGAACTGACGTTAACTAAATTTGTCATTTCTGTTGCATCCGTGCGATAGAATGCCTGAAGATGCCGAAGACGAAACCCGGGTCTTTAGTGACAAAACGTGTGGAATCGTACAAAGTTGAAACAATTCAAATTTGATATTGAAATTCCATCAAGCACCTTCAGTCGATATCATAAATTAATCATACTTTAACCAATATATCAGTAGCAGGAGGCAACAATCAATGCGCTTGATGTACACAGTATATATATATATATATATATATACAAGCAGTGAGTGTGTTTGTTATGCTTTTCTGATCAAAGCTTTGATATACAGATAATATTTATATATATTATAAAAAAAAAATATTTTTGAATATTTTACCCAAATTTTAGTCTAGATATATGTAGGCAGTCTTTAATATTATAAACTTCTTCTCTCAACTAAAGTTGCATGAGTTTTAATTTCGGATCCGTTCGTAAAACGAATGATTCTTACTTGAAGTAATTTCGGAAGTCCTTATCGATAAAAAGTTGACCATCCAGGGTTGTAGTATATCTCTCTCCTCCAGGCGAGGCTTGTATCAGACGGAGTCAGACGTGTTGTATCTCGCGACCCCGCGGATCGACTTTACTTGCACCGCGATACCCCAACCGACCGTATGGTACGAAGTAAGATTCATTCTCATCGCTCGAATTTAAGAAAGCGAGATAACAGTTAATTAAATTTATTGATAAATTAGATCTACACACGACACCTATGAAGAATTCTTATACAATTTATAATTGTGTATTTGTATAACAAAATTAATTTAAATGAAATGTTTCTTTTTTATATTCATGAGCTAATATGAGCTTAAAAAACACCTCGAA